>JAQFVV010006209.1:3592533-4908107 GCA_028023455.1 Epiperipatus broadwayi | reverse complement strand
TGTAGTAGTGTGGTAGTATATCAGTAATATCTGATATAATCCTTTAAAAAAATGAAATAACGTGAAATTAAAAAAAAAAAATTATTTTGACTTAAAACTGTAATCAATAGTAAGTGTAGATATAATTAAAAGATTTCTTAAATGTTTAGTATCATGTTTTGGGGTATAATCAGTAATAGAATAGGGGGTGGCTTGTTATATGTATAATCAGTACAGTCTGAGTTGATACTTACTTGTTTTATTTGTTCATAAAGCAGTATTCAGTTTTGTTAAAATTATTTTCTAGTCCATTTGTTTTGTACATTTTAAATTATAGAATAAACAGTAAAATACGTTTCACTCATCATCATTCACATTGTCATTTCAGTCGGTATAGTGTAATACCTATAGTATATTACTACTGAATATTCATGCATTATCCAACTTCATTTTTCATTCACATGTTTCATTAAACCATTAAATATCCCACATTACATTCAAATATTTAATTATATCAATAACAGTATTAAAAATCTAACTTAATTACATTTTAAATAAATCAATAAATTATGGACAAATGAATTATATACTGACAAATACTGTAAAATATTTTATTTATTAAAACAATTGTCATCAATTTTATTCTACTGCTTTAAAACACGTTTAATTATTAGTTCTTTTTTTTTTCATTTATTTAAAAAACGAAATAATTTTTTTTTAATCTCTATTTTTTTTTTTACTGTCTAAAGTTTTTGCATAATTAAGTAAGTTTGCCAGTGGGAGGAGTGATTAACGATTTTTTTTCTGATGATGTAATGTGACATTATCGTAAACAATTGGAAGGGAACAAGGTGATGTAATGATTATTAAAAAAAAAGTTTATAAAAGGAATACTTATTACTTTTAAGTGGTCAGTTTATTATTACTTTTGAAGAGGTCAGTCAATTATAGAACTTTTACGAGGGCAGTTATAGCTAACTAAGCACAGCTATAACTAATTTATTTAGCAAAGTTTAATAGTGAAATTATTTTTCCTCTTCCAGAGTTCAAGTTAAAGATTTAATTATATTATTTTGTTTGCGAAATGTGCACTTAAAAAACACTAAAAGATACGTCAATTTTGCTCCAGCTGATCGTTTAAATTGTCCCAATGTTATGCTAAAGTATACATAAGTGTTATATTCTATTATTCAAGATAAATTATTATTTAAGAAATGGGAATGCTTAATAGGACTGTTAAATTGTTTTATTTAAATTTAAAATTAACAGTGAAGGATAAAAGAATATTTGTTTATTTTATAACAATTAAGTTTTTAAGCTTTAATTATATTATGAAGGGAACAACTGCTACTTGCTTCATTTATGTGGAGGAAAGATGTGAACTGTCATTGAACATTCTCAGAACTTTAATGTACAAATTTCATGTCAAATATAAAAGAAAACTCAAAATTTAAAATATACACAAGAAATATGCAATTTTACTGTCATATCTTAGAATAGCAGTGTAATTATTTATATTTTTACCTTTGGAAAAGAAAAATATAAGATTAAATATATCATTAAATGTACTTTAATAATTATTTGTTCTTCTAGACTAGTAGGATGAATGAAATTATAAATGGATAAAGTTATGTGACATTGCTGTATTAATATTACCAATGAGTTTATCTAAATAAATATTATTAATTGAATAACTACGTATATTTCTGAATGGCTTTATGATTGTGAAATTAAATGTTAAGTATATCCTAGGAATAAAATACAAACTTCTATTTTACTTGCATCATGAAATATATTGTTTAATTAAATAAATCATTTTTATATAGCGCGATGTTTGTAAACTGTAATATTTAAAACAGCATTACGCTGTTGTACATGTGCTTTGAAGATTTTAATTATAAATGAATGAATACTAACACTCAACCACATGATAAAGTCTTTGAAAAAGATAGAATGGCCTCTATCTTTTCGAACCCAAACACTTTTGTATGGGCGAATCTTAAGTGTTTGAAAGTGAAAGTGTGAATATATTAAATAATCACTTTAAATTACTATTACATGCTTGAATGAAAAATGCTAATGAAATTTACTAGAATTTATGATAAATCATTCTTCTTATTTGATATTAAAAGCGTTTGGGTTCAAAAAGATAGAGGCCATTCTATCTTTTCCAAAGACTTTATCATGTGGTTGAATGTTAGTATTCATTCATTTATAGTTAAAATCTTCAAAGCGTATGTGCAACAGTGTAATGCTGTTTTAAATATTACAGTTTACAAACATCACGCTATATAAAAATGATTTATTTACATACATTTAATATCAAATAAGAAGAATGATGTATCGTAAATTCTAGTAAATGTCATTAGCATCTTTCATTCAAGCATGTAATAGTAATTTAAAGTGATTATTTAATATATTCACACTTTCACTTTCAAACACTTAAGATTTGCCCATACAAAAGCGTTTGGGTTCGAAAAGATAGAGGCCATTCTATCTTTTCCAAAGACTTTATCATGTGGTTGAGTGTTAGTATTCATTCATTTATAGTTAAAATCTTCAAAGCGCATGTGCAACAGCGTAATGCTGTTTTAAATATTATTGTTTAATTAAGGAAATTCATTGTTTACAATGTCAATAGCAATTCATTAGTTGATAACTAAAACATTGAATATGCTCATATGGATTCAACAAAGAAAAATAATATTGTGTTGTTTTCTCCTGCAGGAATTGTTCCATTCTGTGTTAATATTTGTCTTGTGCAGTATAATTATTTTCCTTATCTATTTGAAAACATTGACAAGGAAAGTCATGCAAAAACTTTTATAAACTTTTTGTTTCTTATCATTTGGAAAGAAAAAAAGAGAACTTTATTTTATTTAATAGCATATTAGATAGTATTAGTTAAGGAATGTTTTATTATTTTAAATATGTTTATTATATGTATTATTATTATTAAATTTGTTCTACAAGAATGTCTCAAATAGCGTAATAAAAAATACATTATGCTGGTAATTTTATATTATTATTATTTTAATATGAAGTTTAGTCATGTGTTAGTAACACATGCTATGGTAAAACCAATGGAAGAGTCCATTCAAAAGGGTGAATAATTATTTTAAAAAATGTTCATTATATTAAATCTTACCGAATATATGTCTTTTATAAATTAGAAAACTATTATTTTCAAGAATTATTTCAGCTATAACATACACTTTTATTATTTATTTAGGTTCAATTTAACTACAGATTTGTGCCAATATTAATGCATTATATTATAAAAAAATTATTCATCTTGCTTTGTCCATAGTAATTAGTATTTTATTTTCCAATTGTTCTTTGAACATTACCAGGTCCTAAATATTGTCAGATATGAGATATTTATTCTTTATTAATTCTAGCAGTAATAATTAATATTTTAACAGTAATTCTTTGCTTACTGCAATTTTAAATGGTCGGTATATCACATGCTTATACGTGTGTGTGTCTATTATTAAACTTATTTATAATTATATGTAATTGCCAGTGAAAATGATTTTAAATCAATCGGATTCAGAAGGAAAAGAGGATCAATCATTTGAAAATTAGAAAGTTGTTTAAGAGAGAATTATTATTTCTTTGTTATGACTGAATGAAAAGTATTTTGTGGCTATATGCTATAAAGTTTACAATGTTTATAATATTTTATGGGATTGAGTTAGTATGTTTGTTAGTTGAATATATAATATGGGTAGTTGCCCAGTGTATTGTAGTATATAGGATTGAGTAATCCTTTATTTTCCATGTATTGGAGTATTTTAATAGGAGTGGATTGAGTCCTCCTTTTATATTTGATATATTGAATTAAATGTGTATGGAGCTAGAAATGTTTTCTCTCTGATTTTCATTTGGTGATGAGTTATTCCACCAATTATTTAGTCTTAAAGATAGACTTGGAAGTTATTGTTATATTACTTGTTTTGAATTATATAAATCTGTTATCCCATATGTGTATTGGATGTTTTCCAGCTTATGCTATAGCCTAGTGTTTGATGGTTTATGATAAAAAGGAAGAATAAAAGGAAAATACAGTGTCTTATAAAACATCTGTATTATAGTTGATAAATAAAGATTGATTGATCTTCGCTTCCAACCATATTATGATTATATTGAAATATCATAAGCAAACCGATTAGATTGATTAACATTATTTATTTATTTTCTTTGACACACAGCATAATACAGATTCATGCACAGATTGTTAATTTTGATATAAAAAAATTCATTATTAATGTAGAACTTTACTTATCATGTTAAAATATTTTGTAGTAATCATTTAAGCTTCATCTCATTGATTTTTATCATTTAATCATAATTTGCATAAATAATTAAGCAAAGATAGGACATTAGTTAATGAATACAAAGATTTACTTTATTTTGGAAAAGCAGAACCTAATTATTCAATAGTATGCTGTAACTTAAAATTACAAAGGAGAATACATTTAATTAATAGAAGTATTCATTTTCTTTGGTAAGATAGCCCAATATTATTCTTAGTTTAAATCCCCTTATTTTAATTTTATTTAAGACATTTAAAAAGTAACAATGCAAAATCTTAATTTGTTCAGTAATTAAAATATTAATCTATGTTGTTGTTATAAACTTTTAGTAATAAATGAGTAATATTCAGCAAAACTCTGAATAAAAGATACTTTAGTAATCAGTTATTAAAAGTGTAAGGTCATATTTATTTTGTTTTTATTTTTGTATAAGTCTATCAGAAATCACTGATAGCTAAAGAGACATTTCTTTATAGTAAATAATAGGGACTTATTTAGTTCATTTAATGTTTCAAATAAAATGTTTACCAATTTATCAAAATGTTCTGATGAAAATATATAGTAGATGTAAAAGTTAATGAATCATGTTGTATTATATCTTCTTGTATAACCTATACTCAATAATATTAAATCCCTTTGAAATTTGTGTTAATAATAATAAAAGAAAAGTAAATGTTGATTTAACCATTTTCTATTTGATTAATAAATATTTTGTTATTTAAATTTGTATTTAGAGTTTCTTCTATAACATTCATTCCTGTTTCACACTTCCACACATGCTTATACATTTATTTTATTTAATGTAACATAATTGCATTTTATTTAATTATAATAAATCTCAAGATATGATGATGTTGATTTCCTTGATTCAAGCACTATATGAGATGCCAATTACCTACTGATCATTTTTAAAAGGGTTTGTTATTTAACTTTTGTTTAGACGATGAATTGAAATCAAAATATGCCCGGTTTCTTTCATTATCTAACTGCAAGTATCTAATTAGGGTATTGTTTGGTTTATAATATTATTTTCATAGTGTTAAATAATAATTTGAGGTATAGAAATGTTAGATCAAGCCATACCATAAGTTAATTCCCTGAGATCTTCAATATATAATTTAAATTAGATAATAAATTCATTTAGCCAGATTAGATTAGTGAGTAGTTAAAATTTAGTGATGATAAGTTTAGTTTGAGTTTAGATCTAGTGAATTATACATTACAATTTCTGAAATATTATTTTTTTATTTTATTTTAGTTATTAGTTTAATTGTATAATATGGTAGAGGTTGTTCAATGCATATGGATGATGGGAGGACGTGAAGCAGAGAGTATTGTTAGTTACTTTTAGCTGGTAGAATTTTACCAATTTAATTTTGTCTAGTATAGGCCTTAATATATGTTTATTCCTATTAGTAATAATATTTTCTCCCACATCTAATGTACATTGTACACCTCATACATCTCTGTATCCCTTAACTGAGTTAGTTTTAGGTGAAAGCTTTAATTAAGAGTCTCATGAATAGATTTAGGTAAAGTTAAATAAATATTTTATTCTATGATAGTATAAAATAACCTACTTTCAATATAATACAGAATTCTTCCAACAAAATCAAGGAATGGCTTTGACCTCACCATTATCACCTCTGATTAGCAATATTTATATGGAAGAACTTGAAACCACTGCTATAATAACTACTCCATATCCACCTAAAGTTTGGCATCACTATGTAGATGATACATTTGTTATATGACCACATGGTGAAGCACTACTACAAACTTTCTGAAAATGCATCAACGGCATATATCTCCTTCAATTAAATTCACAATAGAATCAAAACAAGAATAAAAATTGGCGTTCTTAGATGTTTTTATGACAAGACTCCCTCATAGCAAAATCAAAACTACAGTTTACCAAAAACCCTCACATGCAGGAAAATACTTGGTCTATATATCCAATTACATCAGAAACACAAGTCATGGAGATATACTATCACTATTGAACAGAGTAAAAGAAGTTTGTTCAGAAACTAGCAATTTGAAAAAAGAAAGATCTATATAGAACAGACTCTTATGAAATACGATTACTCATCAGCTGTTATTAAGAAAATCTTACATAGACAACAAGAAGAACATCAAAAGAAAAAACAGTTATTGGTACTGTAGTGTTCTCTTACATAGCAAAAATAGCAGACGGATTAAGGAAAATCTGCAATCAGTATAACATCAGTAGTTTTCCAGAGCCATACCACACTACGAGGAGTTCTAACATCTACAAAGCCTAAACTTGAAATGCTGAAAAGAAAAAAACTGCATCTATGAAATAGCATGTGAATGTGGAAGAATATATATTGGAGAGACTAGTCGTCCCATTGAAAAGCGCTTGCAAGAACACAAGCTGATAATCAAAAAGAGAGAAAATAGATGTGCCTAAGGTGGCAGACGATGTACGTACCAATGATCATAGTGTTCAATTGGGAAAACACAAAAATATTGGACAGAGAAGAAAAGGTACAAAGAAGAAAATTTAAAGAAGCTGCTCACGTGAGAACAGCAAACAAGTCCATAAGTCAACCTGGTGTGACCATGCATAATATATGGAAACTACTATCAATTTTGCTCTTAGAAAAAAGTGGAGAAATCAGGAGGAACCTCATAGATAAGTATATGAAATTTCTATTGACTGTTGCTTTTGGCAGGATGGCTTAGTAGATTAGAGCATTACTTTAAAATTTAATACTCGAAGAATCTTAAGAGTCCAGGTTCGATTCCCATCCTAGTACTGTCACTGGTCAGACCAGCAACATCTGAAGGAGAGAGGAGAATAATACTTCTTAAAATGTTGTGCATATACTAATCTGTGAAATATTACTAACAGTTGAATGTAGTTGAAAAATTTAAATATTAATTTTTTCTAAAGACATCCAATACTTAATATTAGATGATGGAAATAATCCAACATATAAAGACAACTAAAATACCATTATCACAAATTTCCAGGAAAACAACATATGACTGGAAGTCTGTAATTAACATTGCTCTTAGAAAAAAGTCTTATAAAAAAAAGAAAGAAAAGGAGAGGAATCAGTAGGGTTTGAATCAACCCTCATAGATAGATATATGAAATTTCTACTGACTGTTGCTTTTGACAGGATAGCTCATTTGGTTAGAGTGTTGCCTTAAAATTCAATATTCAGGAATCTAACGGTGTAAGTTCAATTCCTATGTTAATATTGTCACTTGTCTGGCCAGCAAGATTAATATCACTCGAGACATTGTGTAATCGATTAACATGTGTTGCCTATTTATATGTTATTAACAAAAAGTTATTTGTATTTGAAAAGTTTAAATAAAATTTAAAATTTTTTAGACATTCAATATTTAATGATAGATGATGGAAATAGTCCAATTATCACATCTAAAATATCATCACAAACCTTCAGGCAAATTGTTATATATTTTTCTTTTATTGAAAGTATATAAAAAGTAAATTCTGATCAAAACCATGATAGATCACATATTTAAAAACAATTAAAAATATTTAATTATGGTTTGTTTTCTATGAGTGTTCATGTGAAGGCTGAATACTGAATGGTAAGAATATGTGAATTATATTGATGCAGGCAGACGTTTGAGAATGAAATAGTCAGCTAGAGAATACTTCATTAGATTATATTTTTTCTTGAAGCATAAATGACAAAGTTGAAATTATTATAGTTTGATTGTATTAGGATTTTAATTAATTTATTGGAAACGTGTAAAAAATTGATAGTGAAAGACGTGAATGATTATCAAAAAGATGGATTGATTCTATTGTTGAAAAAAAGAAAATAAAAGGAGGAGGGCTATTTTTATAATTTTTTATATTTTACTTAAGCACATTTATGTAAAAAGTATAAAATTGATGTGCTTATGGGAACATTGTGTATAATATTACTCATTATTTGTATGCATTACCTATGAACATACACATAAGCACAAATACAGTGTATGTATACATTAAGTCCATTAATATATCTCAATATATGAAACTTATAACCTGTGCCATATTTTTATTTTTAAAATCCATTAGATATGCATATTTTGAATTAAAATCTGTCTATATTTATTTGTATGTATTAGGAAGTTTATAAACCTGGTAAATCTTCAAAATTATCCTTCAGATGCAAAAAAGAGATAAAAACAATTTTAAATGATAAACATGATATAAGGCTGGTACCATATAAAAGTAAGTTGAATCTTTTTTTCTTTTTAATTTTTTAATATTAAATAAGCAATTATTATTGGTCTTATTATTATTATTATTATTATTATTATTATTATTGTTCAGTGGTGTCTGTTATATATATGACCTGAAGTTGAATCATCCAGGATTAGTAAAGATCTAGATATTATTACCTCAAGTATAAAGATCAGATTAGTGTTTACAAAAACAAAACAAGCATTAATATTATATGTTACTATAATTTTTTATCAGTGATGAGAAAAGCATCATAGTCCTTTGAGTTCTTTTTACTTTGTTATTATTATTACTATATATTATTGGATTTTTTCTTTATATCTTTTTTATATCATTGATATTTTGCTGAATTGTTTTTGAAACTTAAACAAATTCTTTTGAATAACTATATTTATAAATATGATTGGCTTTTGGACTGAATGATTATGGCCAGGCTTAAATTCTGCTATCCTTTCTCTGATAAGTTTGTTTAATATCTTCAGTAGCAGAAGGAAAAGCTAATCATTTAGCTCAAATGCCAATCATATTGTCTTCATAGATAATATATTTATAGTTTAAGTACTCCATTTTTTACATATTATTATTTTTTAATTTTGAATAATATGGAATTACTTTTTTTATATGTTTGTATAATATAGGTTTATCAAAGACATCTTCCCGAAACAGTATTTATAATATTTTGTGTCTTTGTATTGAAGCTATGCCTCGTAAGTATTTATTAAATTTTAACTTTTTTTAAAAACATTATTTTATAAATATCAATTGAATAAACATTTGACATTAAATTAAATTTAATATTTTAAAGAGGTGTATGTTATAAGAAATACTATACCTTGCATGATTTAATGCAGTGGTAATGTGGTGATGAATTTGATAGATAGCTAAAACTGAAACTTGATTCTCTGGCAATAAACTTTTGATTACCATTTTTTCCAAACTATAAATCAGTGCCCTCTATCAACTAATTGTGAAAATAAAATTAAAAATTATATATCTATTGCTTTTAAATATAGGGGACTTGAACACAGACTTTCAAGCACCCATCAACTATTCACACAATCTCATACCACTGATACACATGACCACACACATGTAGAAAAGATAAATAATTACCAATATTTATATTTCGTGCTGAACCAATACTCATCAGGTAGTCTAGATCATTATCTCCCACACATATATATAATCAGTGCTCAGTTTATACTAAAGTAGCAAATCTTCATACTTAAATGGATAGGCTTCAATCTACTCCAACTCTTCAGCCGTTCATGCCATTGAAAATCTGATGATGAAATGCCCAAATCTCATGCTGATGCCAATATTATTGTTATGCCCAAGTTGATGCTATTATTATTTTTGGTTTTGTTTGTCTTTTTAGTCTTTTCTTTTTGAGTTTGAATGCCTATGCTTGTTTTCAAATGACTTGCTGATGATAAGGTGTGTGATGCATGTTTAAGTATATTATCTTAAAGGAATATTCATTATTTATTTCCCATTTGGAAAGATGCTAATTGGATCAAATGATATTCAAAAACCAAAATAACAGCTTAAGCACAGCTGTTTCTTATTTTGTTCTTAATTGCTATCCCCCCCCCCCCTTCCAGTCTGATATCCTGATCACTGGGCTAACTTTCTCAGGAGGTAGTATCTATCAGTAAAGATCTAAAAATAATGTTAAATTTATGTTAACATAAGTCAAATAAGTTTTTATATCCTATATGATAAGTATGTAATTTGCATATAATTTTATTGAATTTTTCTTTCATTGTATGAAGTCATCATCATCATTTTCAACCATTATTGATCCACTGCAGGATGAAGGTCTCGCCAAGTTCAATCCATCTCCTATTTCTAGTCTTTCTTCTCCACATCATCCCAACATACTTCTTTATTTCATCCATTCATCTCACATGTGGTCTCTTTCTAGGTCTTTTACAATCTTTTGGAATCCGGTTTAAGATTTCAACTGTCCATCTATTTTCATTTCTTCTACCAATATGTCCAGCCCAACTCCACTTCAGTCTTTTAATTCTTTCAATGATATCAGTAATACCTGTTTGCTCGCTCACCTATGTATTTCATTTTCGATCTCTTCTTGTTACTCCTAATATGCATTTCTCCATACTTCTTTGAGGGGTTCAAAATCTCTGCATTATGCTTCTGCTAAATGTCCAAATCTCTGATCTATATGTAAGAACTGATAACACACATTTTTAAAAACCTTTTCAAACTTCGGCATAGTTTGCATAGTTTAATTCTATGATTAATTTCATTCATTATGTTTCCATCTGTAGTAATACTCTGACCAAGATATTTGTAATTATTAACTTCTTCTCATTTATTATTATCAATTTTTATTTTCTTATTTTGGAAAAATACATTGAACATTACTTGTCTTTTAATATTTGTCTTTAATCCTACTTTCTTACTTTCATCTGATAACTTTTGCAACATTTCCTGAAGCTCTAAAGTATTATTTGCAAAAGCAATTACATCATTTGCAAAATCTAGATGATTTAATCTCCATTTTAATCCACAAAATACTTCTTGCAAAACTGCTGTAAAAAGTTTTGGAGATATGAAATCACCCTGTCATATATCTTTCTCAATTTTAATCTTTTTAGTATCATTACATAATCTACTGTTGCTGTTACATTTTATTAATATTATTCAGAATATGACAACATCATGGATCTATAGCTTGATGATCCAATGCTTTAATCACTGAAGAAATGCTTATAGTATCAAATGCCTTTTCATAATCTACAAATCTAAAGCATAATGGCAACTCATTTTCATTGGTCCTTTCTATAACTTCTTTCAATAAAATTCCTTCAAGATAATATAAAATCATTTTTAAATCCAGCTTGTCCTTTTGGTTAGTTAAAATCCAAAGTTCACTGTAGACAAGTTATAATTATTTTAGTAAAAATTTTGTATATAACTGGTAAAAGATTGATGAGTCTGTAATTTCTAATGTCTTCTTTATCATTTTTCTTAAATATTAATATTAGTACTGCATTCTTCCAATCGTCTAGTATATCTTTATCTTTTAAACAGTTGGTATATAAATTTGCCAAAAAATTTTCTATTTATTTACCTGTTTCTTTTAAGATATCGATTATAATTTTATCATTACCTGGAGCTTTTCTTCATAAATTTAATTGCATGTTTCATTTCCTCATTTAAAATTCTTGATAGAACTCTTTTACACCTTTCATGATATCATTTTTTTTTATTGCAGAAATAAGTTTCATACTAATATCAAAAATGTTGTTTTACACTCTTGAGATTTTATTCTCTTCTATAGCTTTCATTCCTAATTCACAATTATACTTTCTTATATCATTATCAACTCTTTTTCACACCATTTTACAAAATTGAAGATATTCCATTCTTCTTAATGCCTCTTTTTTTATATATTTTCATATTCCTTCTTTTCTTCATAAATTGTCTTGTCTCAATAGAAATTGTATTGTTTAATTGTTGCTTTTTTGTACCAGCTATCTTTGTTACAGTTTTTAAAAGTGTATCAATTATCTTCCTATTGATTTCATTCAAATCTGAATCATATTCATAAACTGTTAATATTTAATTTTAATTTAAATTCATTAGAATGTTTCTGAAGGTTAGGAATATCAACTATGAATATTGTTTTCCTTCATAAATTTTTGTCTCTCTAGTTTTGCATTAACCTGTATCTTACATCTCACTAATCAATGATCACTTCCTGTGTTGAATTTATTAAGAACATACATATTTTCTGTTAATCAAAATATAATCCAATTCTTCTCTACCTTCATTTGAATGCTTCCATGTTCATTTCTGTTTAACATTTTTCTCAAAAGAAGAATTCATAATATTAAGTTTTTCTTTTTATGCAAACTTCATAATCTATGTCTGCTCTTATTTCTATTACCATAACCAAATTTAGCTACAGCACTTTCATCTTTCAGTTGTTTATTAATTCTAGCATTAAAGTTTTCCATGACAATTTTAAAATGTTTTGTCTGATAAAAAGCCTTTTGTACATACATATAACAACCCTGTACTTCGTCATCACAATGAGAACTTGACTTAATTTACACTGGATTCTCAACCTATGAGCTGTTAAACTATAAAAAGTATTTTTAAAATTCAGTCTTTTACATTAGTCTTTAATTAGTCAGTGAAAAATCTTTGATAGTCAAAACATTAAATATAGAAAGCATTTGGGTTTTTTTTCATTTAATTAAACAAAAATGCTCAAATATTTTCTAGATGTAAACATTGTGCTTCATTTATTCATCTTCATACATACAATTGACAGCAGTTACAGTATAATTTCATTCATTCTTACTACTGTTGAACACAACTTTTAAAATCATTTCTTTCTCAGTATTTGTGTATGTATTGTAACAATATTTATAAATTAATATAAATATGTATTTGTAACTATAATAAATTAATATAAAAGATCTGTATTTGTAACTATAATTTGTAACTATTTTAATATGTCACATTTGTAACCATAATAAATATTTAGATAGGGAAAATTATTAATTATTAGATATATGCCTATCCAATTTGTACCATGTAACTATATCAATTCATCATAGCATAGATAAAGAAATTATAGAATCACTGTGCCACTTGAAAATATCAGCATTAAAGATTCTTGGTATTTATTTATATATTGGGGCAGTCATCTGAACAATAAAACATACTGGCCATTGTCATCTAATAAAAATAATATCAAATATAGCAACTGAATAAAAGTACCCACTGTGAGATTCCTGGAGTGCCTTATGCTTATCTCCAATACTAGGTTCTTCTAACAAAGAATCCTTCCTATTCTTCTTTCCAAATATATAAGACCATTCATGGTCATATGCACACACGGGTGCTATTCATTACAACTTATAAAAAAATATATTTTATAAAACTAATATTATGAAGTTGGAAAGGGATGATATCACTCTTTATTCAGTTTAGCTAAGTACATGTGTTTTCCCATGAGCGCCACTAGATTGTTATCAATCTAGATAAGTATCGATTTATAGTGTACTTGAGTTCAAACTCATTCAGTACATATTTATTACACATGACTTGGATGACTATTGAACAAAATGACATTCTTACATTTTATCTATATTGATAAAATTACAAGATCCCAATATTACCAAAGTTTATACTATAGATCAAAGATTCTTATAGACATTGCTAGCTCATTAGCGTATATTGATGAACAGACATGTATAATCCTATTAATGGCTTCCAAACAAGCATGTGAAGACCATTATTGATATTGATGGCCATTTAACTAGATTATTTATCACAATAATGGTAATAATGATGATGATGATAATAATATCATAATAATGATAATAATAGTGATATCATAATAATGATTATAATAGTGATGATGATACCAGCCATGGCTTATCAATAAACTCACAACAATAAATTCATCTTTATAAACTTATAGGCATCTATTAAAATTATCCTATTTCATACTGGGATTTAATAATACTAATGGTGATGATTGATCATCATGAATCTCTTTGCATAATATTCAATTTTCTATAAACCCCTATTTACTAAAATATATTCATTACGCTAAACATTAAATTTAATGATTATAATTTATTAATGATGATTGATGGCGATCATAACTTTTATATAGTATTATTTGAAACATTTTTAACTAATAACATGATATCCATCTTTGATGAGGATGATCTAAATTCATGGACACAACACAATTTTAGCTTTCTATGTTGAACTATAATTATCAAAATTTGGTTATTCTCAAGCATAATCCTTAAATACTTAAATATCAACATTCTAGTTTACCTATTATTTTGCGGACGCTTAATATTTGCAAGTGATTGCTCAATATATACGAATGGTAATACTTAATAACTGCGAGCAATGATGCTGAATTAAAATGATAGAATTAAGACAAAAAAAAAAACACAATATTCTTAATAATAACTCGGAAACCAATTAAGATATATAATTATATTTTATTAACACTACTACTCTTTCTTTCCTTCTTTAAAGTCAAATCGACAATTAAATAAATGGCTTATTAATATAAAAATTTATATAAGTATAAGCAACTAAACTTAATATATAGGTTTGTCACTTCTTGATATCTCAAAATAAGCTGACTTAAATCAATATTAAAAAAAAATACATATTCTATAAATGCTTATTTAAGAATTTTCTTACTTATCATATCATAAAATAAATTTCAGGTGTAACTTGTATATGTCATTTCATTTCCATTCAAATGTAATGCCCTACTTTTCAATTTACCATTTTAAACTAATCATATATAACCTATTCTTTAATGTGTTTGGATAAGCAGTTACACATTCACGCATTCGGTAATGTTAACATATATGTTTAAAATGTATACCCAAAAATCACATATATAAAAATATCTTTTTCTTTTGCAACCTTATAGCGAAAGAAAATAAAATACATATATTAATTTTTAATATGCAACAAGATAAAAAAATAAAAATAAAAAACATTATAAATGCATATATCTATAGTTTGCTCATCATCATTAACAATTGAAGAACAATTAAAAAAAAAAACATTTCAACATTACAATATATAATAATAAAAAAAAAATAATGAAAAATTTAAGTTTAAAGATTTAAATTATGTTTGTGCTATGTTGTGAGATATTGCAAATAACTATAGATAAACAAGTCTTTAATGTTTCTGTATCAAAAAAGAAAATTGCTTTGACCAGTAAATTAAGGTTTACTTTTAATAAGTAAAAGAATAAAATCGGTTAAAGAAAGTTCATATTTACCCGTCTACTTTTTACTTCTTATTAATGTCCTGAATTTGAATTTTCAGACTGCTTTTCTTTGCTCACCAACAACAACAACAACAAAAAAAAGAAAGTTATTGCAGATACTTTTAAGATAATGCTGAATCAATTGACTTGGCTTGTTTCTTCTTTTCCATTATTATTCACTGTTGATTGGCTTCCTTCTACCATTTAAAAAAAAAAGTTATTATAAGTACTTTGAATAAGTAGGTACCGGTGGATTTGCTTGTCTCTCTCCTTTAAAAAAAAATAATTGCTGTTGACACTTTAGATGATTGAGGTAAATCAACAAAAAATTTGATTTATGGCTTCAAACTTGGTTCTACATGGCTGTTATAGATTTTCTTTTCCTCCTATTTCCTCTTCTCCATTCATTCGAAGGCAATGAGCTTTTAATAAGCAAGGAACTAGAAACAAAGCATTCCATATAGCTTGTGTGGTTGGCTTCAAAATCTATCATTTTGTTGGTTATTACTGGATACATGACTTCATAGATAGATCAGCGATTTTGACTCATTCTGTATTAACCAGGAAGCAGAAAAAATGGTTTAGCAATGCAGAGGCATTGTATTATGCATAACCAAATATGTTAATATCATTTTTTTATATAATTATTACTAAATTCTAATAAATTCAATCTTGTTCCATTTTCCTCTTCTTTAATATTGCTGGAAATTGCTTTATATCAACGCACATTTCATTTGCTCTTTTTTTTCAACTTTCAAAGAGTGAGAAAAAAAAAATCAAAGTGTTCACTCTCTTTTAAAAAGAAAATCCGAGCTTACATTTCTGCTTAAGAATAATAACAAGGAAGGACCGACTGAGTTGAGTCTCAAAATAATAATAATAATTTGAGTGACTCTCACTCTAAAAAAATTTATGACTGACTGATTAAAAAAATTGTTTCAATCATTTATATCGCGAATTTCAACCAAAGAAAAAAAAACATCTGGAAATCTTTATCTTAAAAAAAAATCAAAGCTTCACAAGTTTGACGTCGGTCACAATCAATAAAGACTTAAAATTGATCGCTATCGTTATCTACATCAAAGCACCTCTTTTGTAAAAATAATCTTAAGATACAGATAACAACAAACCTGGAATCTATAGCCATCAGGAATAAGTGTAAAAGCATCTTTGTGTTTGTACAGATCTATTCATTGTTTCACACGTGTACATTTTTTTTATCTCCTTATCTAACAATCTTAATTGCCTTATTTCACACTTTTCTGATTTACTCTATTTTAACAAAATGAAAGTTAAATAAATTTAACACATATTATTTAATAAAAATATTATATAATAAATCATAAAAAGAACTGCTTATTCATAATAATAAATCTATACATATAAATCTCTGTATGTATAAAAGAATAAAAAAAAATTTTTTTTTTAAATAATTGAATACTATATATATATATCTACAGTATATATATATTGGTTAGTTAAAATTTTCATAGGTGCAAAATTTTTTTGTTAATAATTCATTGGAAGACTTGTCTTTATCAAATAGAAATTTCTGGACATTATTTACAATTGAAAAAAAAAAGAATCTGTTAAAAATCATAAGAATAAACTGAATGATGAGTAGCCCCATCATGCATTACAATCAAGTTTGTTGAACAAAAAGAGATGCTAATTTTTGTTCTATAATCTCAAAAACAAGCAAGAAAACTTATATTTAAATTAATTGTTGCTATATAAATTAACTTTTACAACAAAATATCACTTTTTTTTTTACTTGTATTAAATCTATGCTTTCAGGAGTGATGTGATGTGATGGATGCACTGTGACTTTTCCTTATATGGAGTCAGGAATCTCTCAGCAACTATGCCCAGAGAAACCTGTTAGCCACTTTGAACCCCTTTCCATTCCCCATCCCAAATTTTCCCATATTTTTTTCTACCCTGCTCCATCCCACTTCCACATCATAATCTTTGTCAACTTCATGGCCTTTAGATCTAAAATCCCATTATCTTTTCCAAAACCCAGCATAAAAACCAATAAGTTACTTTCTGTATAATCACTTTGTTCATATTTATTCTTCCACAACTTCATTATTAGTATTCTTTCTGCTTTCAGGCATTATCTTTACTCAGTGCCCGAGCCATCTACTGTAATCTTGAATAATTAATGGCAGGTCTGTTATGTCTTTATTTTCACTAATGAAGAACATAAATGAAAAAAAAAACTGTTTGTGAAAAAAATAAACTTTTCAGATTTCTATCTCAAAAAGTTTGATTAATTATTTGTATTTCTTTTCACTTCTTTAGAAAAAATCAATCTTAATAAATTAAATCAATAATTAACAAACACAGTCTTCTATTATAAAAATAGCCCATTAATTTTAATATATTAATAAAACACATGCTCTTTTTCTTTATAAATCTTGTTTTATTATATGAACTATTATAAAATAAATAAATAACACTCCAAGGTTTTGACCATATTTTTTTAATAGTCTTTATCCTAATTTAGCTGTTGAAGAAAAGGCAGTCAGGATAATTATTGTAAAGATTGGCGTATGAATAGCATCTCGTTTTTACTTTTATATTCATTATTTTCAGCTCTGACTATTATGGGCAAGGTTAGCACATACAAATGTAAGATAAAATATAAGTTTTAAATTAATTAAGATTAAAAGTTTACGACCTTGATATTATTTCATGGCACCATATTGAATTTTTAAAAACTGACTTGAGAAACAATTTTCACAATAACTTCAGTTTTAATAATGTTAAAGCAAAATACTATATATTGACAGAAAATAGAAAAAAACTAAGGAAAGCAATAAGGTTAAGACAAATAGTGATTATCATTAAAAAAGTAAGAAAAAAAAGAAATTTTCACATCAGAAATAATTATTACTTTCTATTTCTATTTTATCATTAATTAAATTTAAAATTACATCTTCATTCATAATTTCTTTGTATTCCTCACAAAATTCTGATTTAAAACATATCCATAGCTTCAGAATCTATAAAAATAGTCGCATAAGAATTATTCATTTTTATCTTGAACCCCAAAAGTTAATCAAAGCGTCTATAAAAAAAAGATTCATTCTAATAAAAGATACAAAATAAATCATTTCCAGAAGTGGATATGCATTTGTCATCATAGCAATTGGCTTCTTGCCTATCCAAACCTAGAAATTGAAAGCTACTGTCTGTATCAATGATAAAATGAGGTTTATCGCTTCATTTTATATTTTTTGTGTACACCAATGATGTTAATATTTTTTGGGCACACCAGTGATGCTATCTTGTTATATTTATTGCCCCACAGAGATATAATTTATTTGCATATAGTTCATTTGCTAGTTATAGACTTGAAAATGTGATTGCAAGATATGGCAAAACTACTGACTCCACAGCATGAGTACCAAGGCATAGACAAGAATCAGGATTTGATTCTTTGCCTGCATACAATTCCATGTGGTATACATAACCATTGTGGCTATCACCACACACACCACTTGAAACCTCTCTTTATTGGTTTTAAGAGTTTATATTTTCACATGGTACTATGCCCAGTAAATTTTGTGATTGCTTTATCAACTGCAACTTTCTATACATCTGATAATCAGTCTTAAAATTTACATTGCACTGCTCTATAATACTTTAATTTTATATATAAAAATCATTACTTCTTATACAAA
The DNA here is from genome assembly GCA_028023455.1 of Epiperipatus broadwayi. Lineage (NCBI taxonomy): Eukaryota > Metazoa > Onychophora > Udeonychophora > Euonychophora > Peripatidae > Epiperipatus > Epiperipatus broadwayi. Next base: position 4,889,075 of record JAQFVV010006209.1, on the reverse strand, counting down.
CACAGACATGCAAGTACAGGCACAAACATACTAAAACAAATGTAAACACACTAATAAATTATTAAAACTTTTGAGAATCATTATGTCTATAAAATAAGGTTGCCTCAAACTCGGATCAGAGTCCCAAAATTACATTGTATATAAGTCACTACTTTTGTAATATTTGAATACAAGTATAATTTATATACTTTATACACACACTAATACAAACTCAACACACATTAATAAATTATACATTTATCAAGTAATAATAAAATTAAAAATATTCAAATAATAAAGAAATTAAAATTGAATACTTACATTACCGTTATTTTCAGAAATCTTGAATCCATTTTGTTAAGGAGTCTGGCCAATAGTAAAATTCTGCCTTTGTTTTCTTCATGCAATCTAGTAAACTGAGCAGAAAAAGAAAATAATCTATTAATAAAAATATTAATAAAACCAAATTTTGTCCGATTTTAACATTTCATATGCCATTTTGAAAAGGAACTTGAGCTGTAGAGAATGATGGGTTTTTTAAACATCATCCTTATGGTTTTCCCACAATTTTAAAAAGAAAACAAAAGAAATTTTAATTTCAATGAATCAGCGTTAGTGTGTGGCAATCATGCTGCTCCATGTGAAATAGTTAAAGAACTATTGAGGTAAAAAGGTAATTAAGATTTTTAAATTGAATATCGGACAACAGTAAACTGTTTTGGATTATTTATTTAGTAAAACCATCCATAATTGAAATTAATCAATTTCAAATTTCTTTATTGTTTCTTTTTTTTATGTTATATTTTCTTTTTGTAATTAATATATATTATTTTGATTATTTAAATTTGCCTGCCATTTGTTTGCTGACAGCTGTCTATCAATTGCTTAATAATTATATGCCTCGTGCTCTTAGCTGAGCTAGCGCCAGATGCAATTATTGTAACAAATTATGTCCAGATTAGCATATATTCATTCACACAAAATAAATTTTTTAAACTGGTGGACTGATTTGGTGGCACTCTAAAGTGCTTGGGTGTGTGTGTCTGGTATTTAAGGGTTAGGTGGGGACAGTATTCATTTGTAATGGTGCGGACTCATAGGGTAAAATCATCAACCCCAATTAATACAAATTTAAATATAAATGGAATGACTATTACTAATGAATATAATGAGTACTGAAATGAGAATGAGAGATCAGCAAAACTAACTATAAATAACTATAAGTTCACCAGCATTACAGAAAAGCGATAATCATTCATCATCATGAATGATCAACAATAAAAATAAATCAACAGTCAATCTTATGACTGGATTTGAAATGTGGTTCATTATAGACTAGACTAATTATTTAGCCCATGCCAGGTTGGGGGCAGATTATTTAAACAATAATTTGGATGCATGAACTTATATGCTATATAAGAATATAAAAATTTAAAAAAAAATAATGCTGGGATATTAAAACACGCTTATCATCATCAGTGCTCTGGCTATTTAGTACCATTAATGTACTGGCCAATTATAAACTTAATGTCTAAATAAATAATTAAAATAAAATGTAATGCATGGACTATAAAGGATATCTCCTTTGTGCCACCCAGGATTAGAGAAGTAATGAAATCATCATCAACTGGATGTCCATAGCACTAAATATAAAACCCTTTTATATAACAGTCTGTTATACACGAATCCAACTCAGACAGCAAAAACTCTGTATTTGTTACTGTGATCAAGAGATATAATACAAACATAATATTTTAAAAGTATTTAGGATTGAGTAAATTCACTGGAATAACTTTAAACAATGAAATATAAATTTATTATCAATAATAATAAAATTAAGTTAAGGTCTGTAGAATACAGCTGTACATATAAATTAAGCCTTCTGGTTTTGATTAATACTAAAAAGAAATCCACTATTACATGGTAATTTACATATATGTCTCAGTAGCAAAAACACACATATATGTATATATAAGCACACAGATTTGCAGTATAATAATTTATGAGTATATTTGAATTCTCTTAAACCTATAAATGACATTAATCTTTATAATATATAATTAATGACTGATTTAATATATATGTGTGTGCGCATGGAAATATGTGCATACACTGACATATATATAATATATTTTAATTCGTCAAATAATAAACTTAATAAAAAGATATTTTTCACAATTAATTCCATGTTGAAAATATACATAAAATTCACACATATATAAAGCACTCAGATGAGCTGTATAATAATTTAAAGTAATATGTTTGATTTGTCATAGACTTATATAAAAAAATTCACTTCATTTTTAATAAATGCACACTCATACACGTGTATATATATAAATAGTATGAATCAAAGTTATTAATTCATTATTTCTAATGGTAAAAAAAAGTTTTTTTTAAAAGTAATATCACATCTTTGACAGTCCTTTATAAAAGTTTTCTTTTTAACAGGTTATTCCTAATTAATTGTAAATGTCTTTAAAAAAATACTTCAGAAAGTTCTTTTGTTTTTCAATCTAGAAAGATTTTGAGTTTTTTCCCCAAAATAAAACTGTCTATGGATCAATCCTTTGTTTTTAGACTTATAATTCAAGCAAAAATTATTTGTTTTATGTTTAAATTAGAGATTTTAACTGTCATTTTCAAGGAATTATTTAAAATACTATCATTCTCAATATATATAACACAACTCACCAGCTTTACTTTATATATATGGCACAGTATCTTTATCTATGCCTCTGCATATAGATAAAACAGTATACCTATAAACTATTTCAGCAAGCTGATGAAATCTCTGGGTAACCTCCACAGTAGACTGGCTTATTGTCATCTTGAGGAAAGGTATAATCTACTAAGAATTGGAATTCAGTCAGCTCCATTTAGTCTAGAATTTGATAAACTTCAGGCATACTGCCTAGTACACAATATAGGCTATGGAGAACACAGAAAGCAGTCCCTTTACATCCATGTGAATCCAAACTACCATTGTGAACTAGAAGCGACTGCTGGATCCACTCTCTTTCCTTCAGTTATATCTTCATGGTAGTAACTCTCTATAACTAAAAAAACTTCCCTAATCTTTTTTTTCAACCTTTTTATAATCAGTGTAGAAAAAAAATTAGTAATTCTAAGCAAGTTTTAAGTTTGTTAAGACTAAAAAAATATGGTTGAAACTTTGGAATGTTATTTATTTATTTTATAATAGTTCATATAATAAAGTAAATCCATAAAGAAGAAGAGCATGTGTTTTATTTATATATTAAAATCAATCTTTTATTAACTGTCTTTATAAAGTCCCTATCTTTTGTTGGGGTTTGAGAGATCTCTATTGTCAAAAACTACATTGTTTGGCTATTATACAAATGTTTAAGGTACATGTGAAAAAAGTTAAAGCCTTTCTAATTCTAGACTTCTTGTGCACTTGATAAATAGTCAGTATTATATTAGTTTCTATATTTCCATTAAAAAGATCTTAATATTAACTCATTGTAAATCACAAGATTTCATGTAAGTTAATTTGTGAAAGGAAATAGTGGATTTAAATGTGAAGAGAGTAATATCTTCACATTCTCAAATCAAGAAGCTTCAGATTGGCCTATATAAATAAGAATTTAGGTTAAAGATAAGATAGCTGCTCTTATCTTTTTAAAGCCCCTATCTTGTGTTGAGGTTTGAGAGGTTCCTCTATAGTCAAAAACTACATCTTATACAAACATTTAAGCTCCATATGAAAAAGCAGATATGTATTGAATTGCTGTATAGTAACTAATGATTATTCAAATCTCTCTTCCTAATAATTGAAATATTGTAAAATTATCATGGGTTTTGTGATTCAGTGGCAAATGCATTTATCTTACACTTCAATATCTTGGAATTTTCATCTGGATGAATTTGAAACAAGAGTGTTCTCCTTTCTATACTTTAGTACCATCTCTTGTAAATTTGAATAATCATTGGTTACCATAGTGCAGGGGTGGGTAAATAGCGGCCCGAGGGCCACATGCGGCCCTCTTAAGAGTTTTTATGCGGCCCTCCAAGACAATCAGGAAAATCCATCTTGAACTGAGATTTCCTTCCTGTGCACGACCGAAGATTCATCTATTATTTTCCACTAGGATGGCCACATCAATACACATGCACAGTATAGATACTATGTGCAGGGCTTTTCCAGTTGATCTAGTTAATTTCAATTTTGTCTTTGCATTAGCAAATATATACATTTCCAACTTTAGTGAAACCATGAACCCTCCGAAAAATTGGTGATGAATGTCATGTGTTTAATGAAGAATGGTCAAACAAATATTTCTTTGGTAATACAGGGAATAAAACAGTGTGTTTATTGCATCATGAAAAAAAGATGTGGCCCTCCGCTAACCCTTTGCTTTTACAAAGTGGCCCCCAATGCGGCCCTCCACCAATCTCTGTGGCCCTCGAGCCAAAACAATTGCCACCCCTGCCATAGTGCAATTTAATACACATCTGCAGATCTGCTTTTGTTCTACCATGTGACAATTGCTCACATTTACAATAAATGGCATTAGAATAAAGAAAGAAATATTCTTGTATATTATAGTAAGCTGAAAGATACAAATGATGTTATGTTGGGGATTGTAAATATTTTCAGATAGCTAATAATATCCAAGCTGCTTTGCCACTTATGCAAAAACATTTTATAAACCGTAAGCCTTTTGTCTTTTTAGTCTTCTTAATGATTTATGAAACTATTTACCTATTACTATCAAACTTTTTTTTTATGAAAATAATTAGTCATCATTTATCTTCCTCATTTTTTCTTTCTCCAAAGTTCTTCCTCAAAAATATTTTCTTTCACCCTTTGTACCATTGTTGCATTTCAGTTTGCCACTATTGTTAAATATATCCTAGTTTTCTCTTGTCTAAATCAGTCTATTAATTTCATATTTAATACTTTATTATTATAAAATTATTATTAAGCTTTAATGAAGTATATCATTTTAAATTTTAAATTTGTTTGTCACTGTCTTAGAAAGAAATGTAAAAAATTATCATGAAGATATATATAAATGTGTGAATAGAAGGACTTATAGCATAGTAGTAGCACATGCCAGTGATCTGAGGTTTAAATTCAGGTCATTTCAAATGTTTTCAATTAGATTTAGGATTTTTCTTTCAGGTATATATTCATAACAAAGCAGTTGACTATTCAATTATTTGTTAATAAATGTATTTAAATATTTTTAATTAGAAGGTAAACATGGAAGGAAAACTGTGCAAACCCTCTCTAACTAGCAATTAAACAATGGCAATCTGATTAGTAATCCCATCTCTTATTGTTCCGAATATTGAAACAGCTTTTTCTTTGCAATGGACTATTTAGATACTGTTTTATTCTTTTACTATGTACATAAATACTTATGCCTTTTATATTTATATAATGTTTTAAAGAAATTTGTATTGTTTTTTTTTTGTTTTTAAATTTCAGAATCGCCAGTGAATCCTCCAACTGTTGTACACAAAGAAGTGTTGTATGTAACTAAGTGGATAGACTATTCTAATAAATATGGATTTGGTTTCCAGTTATCTGATCACAATGTTGGTGTTTTATTTAATGATAACACAAAAATTAATTTGGGAATAGATAAAACGTAAGTCATAAATAATTTATATTAAAATAAAGAATCTATACAAAAAGTTTATTTTGATTGTGGTTAATTGCTATTTTTATTAGAAATTAAATTATTTAATATACTTGATTATTTTTAGTTAAGTTTTGAGGAATATTCTTAAGTATTATATTATTTCTAATTCTATGAGAACACAACGAAGAATAATTACAAAGTCTCATATTCCTTTGATTAGCTTAATGCTAAAAAAAATAGACTATGTGGTTCCTTATTATAGGAGATTCATATAGAATACAAATCACAAAAGAAAATTTTGAAGAATTAATAAATTAAATGAAATAAAGAAACATTTCTTAATTCACTCCATGTTATTTGATATATAGAATTTATATTGTATGATTCTATAACCTTTGCAGTTCATCTTTCATTTTTCTTTTAAAAATAATATTACTTTGGCAGTGCAATGCAAAATGAAAGTGGTTTAATGTTTCTTATTTAAAGATAGCTTTATAGGATTTAATTTTCTATAAAATACTGTGATTTCAAATGGCATGTGGCCCATTGAGATAAAATGATCAGATTGTGATTAAAGTATGCACATTGTTTAAATTTTACACACGATTTATTCCTTAGAAAATACTCAAGTGTAAAATAAAAAAATTATGATAAATACCACACTCTTCATAATGCATCTTTCACAATGCTTTACTTAAGACAGTTTCAACTGATTAGCAGTCTTTTCCAGATGTTTTAAATACATTCAAAATGTTACAAATGACAATTATATGACTTCTTGATTTCTAATTCAAATCAGGGGATGCTATTGGATTTATCTTAATCATTATTTTCATGAAGACTTTTTAATCAAACCAAGTTTAGTAAACACTGATTATTCAGGCTTGTAATAGATGGTGGTAGAATAGAGCGAAGGAAAATTTTATTATTTATAAGACGGTGGTAAGCTTAAAGAATCAGTTGATGTGTTGCTATATGGAGAAAAGAAAATGATAATTGAATCAATTAAGATTTTGTGCTAAACACGACTTTTTCCTGATTCATATATTAGATGCAAAAGAAATTTATAAAACCTTTTCTTAAAATTTAAAATGGTGCTAAATGTTAAAATTTAATAGAGGTTAAGTTTGCATCATTTTAAGGAGGAAAAAAAGGAGGGTTAAATTTGTTGTAATTAAATATTATATCAGTGCAGTCATTCAGTACATCGTTAAGATATTCTTTTATTTTGAATTCAACAAAAATATTATTTGAGTTTATTAGGTATATGAATTTACTGTTTGAAAGCCAAATCAATCATTTATTACACTATATCTTTATAGTGTGAAATTCAAGAATTCAAAATCTTCTGCTGTAGAAGAGATGGTTGTTTTAGTAAATCTATTTTTAATTTATTTGTTAATTTGTTGATTCTGAATCATTTTGAATTATTGTTTTTTGTATATATATTTGTATAGTGATTATTAATTATATAAGTAGCAATTCATTAAGATTGTGAATTTCATCCATTAGCAAACAATACATTCTTTATATACACACTCATAATAAAGTTTATAAAAAAATTAGAATTAATTATGATTTCTACCTATGTCATAATTATGTATGAGCTTTCAAAGTATAAAAAGCTTCATATATAACAGTTGTTTTTCATAATTCAGACTTTCTAATAAAGTAGATAAAATATGCTTTATATAAGATTCTATTCTGATTTGTGGCTAGTGATGTTTCAGGGCTTGGTATAACTGATAAAAGGATTTTTGTGAAATTAATCTTGTGATTATATTTTCACAAATTGCAGTTCCGATTTAGGTTGTTATGTTCATCATCTAATATCCTATTTCATAGTGAGTTCAATAGAGAATGTAAGAAATTGAAAGAGATTTTTAAAAATGTATGAAGAATGGAAGAAATTTAAGATGAATAGAATAAAAGAGGTAGATATTTTTTAGTTCTATATTTATGATATGGAGAATATGAAAATAATGTATTAGAATTAACATAACTATATTTTATTAAAATGAAATATATATATATGCTGGAAGAATGATTTCATGATTTTATATTAGTAAGGGAGAATAGATGGTGTTTTTCGTGATATATAATTATTTTAGAAAAAGGGCATATTTAACTTGTTTTTTAAATTCTCTGGCTTATGCATAGAAATTTCTTATTTTATCTAAAGAAAGTTTAATAAGTCATATAATTGTATATATTTATTTTGTTGTAGAAACAATGCATAATGCTAGATAAAATCTATATAAAATATTTGGAACACCCCATAGCTATATTGAATCAGCCACATTCCCCCCTTTAAATAAAGAATAGCCTGAAATTTTGCATTCCTTTGAAATAAATATTTCATTTTATTATGTATATTTACTTTGTTAAAGAATATTTTTACATAGATTTACTGCTTTTATAATCATTTATTTAAAAGACAATTCATGTTCATATTATTTCACCATCAAATATATATATATATATATATAATAATCAATAAAGCAAGTCATATATATATGGAACAATAATATAATAAATATCGCTAATAAAAATAATGTAATTATACTCCAAATAATGGTAAATAAGAAAATAAATTCCAATATAAACTTCAATCAATAGTAGTACTTTCAATTATATTTATAATCATTTTCAACTAAACTGACTTTATTTCAAAATGGAGTAAAACAACATCAACCAGAAACCACATGTCAATTTCCATATCCCATAATTCACTAATCTTAATATTCGCTGATTGTCTGTTTATTATTGTATTTTTATAATGATTACTAAAAATTGCCTCTTTATTTTTTTTCATTATTTCTTTCTTGATTTAATTCTTTTCATATCAAAATTAAATTTAGAATTTCTATCATGATCATAAAACATTGATCTGTAAATGAGTCACCTTTATTATTTTTATCTCTTTGAATTTACGTAAATGAATTGTTAAGAATTGGTTATGATATAAAGAAAATTTATTAGGCAAGTTGTCAATTTAATAAACAAATCAAAAGGAATAATATTGAGAAGTGTATTAATAATATGAAATAGGTTTTATTACTTTTTTCTAATAATTAATCTAAATTTTTAAAAAAAAATTATACAGGAATATATAATATTTCATTTTATGGTTTATATAATTTTAATAGGATGGTTAAATTATCTAAGGATGAGTGAGTAATATACTTTATCAAATTTTTTGTGGATGTAATACTTCATGTATTGGGGAATCTAGATATAGTATTGAAAAAAGAGTTAAATAACATAAGTTGTTATATAAAAGAGTATCGAAGATAATTCAAAGAGATAAAAAGAATAAAGGTGACTCATTTGCAGAATCAGTGTTTTATGTTTATGATAGAAATTGTAAATGTAAATTTAATTTTAATATGAAAAGAATTAAAATTTTAAATCAAGAAAGAGATAATGAAAAAAGAAAAATTAAAGATTGAATTTTTATTAATTGTTATAAAAATATGATAATAAACAGACAATTAGCGAATGTTGGTTTCTGTTTGATACTGTTTTATTCCATTTGAAATTAAGATAGTTTAATTGAAAATGATTATAAATATAATTGAAATTAGTACTATTGATCACAGTTTATATTGGAATTTATTTTGTTAATTATCAGTTATTTGAATATAATTTCATTATATATATATGTTTAATTTCACTAGTTCTTTAAATCATAAGTCTCTGATTATATCTTTATTATAAAAACTATAGATAAAAACTTTTATCTTAAGAATATTAAATAGTGGGCCTAAGTTAAAAATAATATATACCCAGTTGTTCTAAAGAATGAATATTTTATTTATTCCTTCAATCATTCATCGAAAATATAATCCATTACTTTACATAAGTAACTTCTTTAGTTATCACTTTGATCAATTTGGAGTATTTCTGAAAAAGATATAATATTAATATATATATATATAAAACCAGACAAAATAAATATAATAATCAAAATACTGTAGAATAAACTCTACAGTATTCAATATACCATATGAGATCAAATCTAACCGCAATCTACGATATCTGCACTACACGGGCGCCATCTAGGCATTTGAGCCTAGAAAAATTTATAAAGTAGGCAGATACGCGCTGTTAAGATTCCACTTTATTTAAATATTCAGATCGTTAGCCCAAGTCACTAGCTCAGTGGAATAGCAGAGATTATAAAATATAACTTTATATCTTAAATATAAAAAAATAAAAGCCACTGCCAGAAATTAACACATAAAAATATTTATTTACGCACATATAAAATCATTCTAATTTGAGGAATAAGTTTAACATTTTAGATTTTTATATTAATCTTTAAATTTACATTTAAATAGATTGCAATAATGAGTTTAATATTTATTTAGAGGGTCGAGTATGAATAGACTATATAGATTGTATTTGAAAAGAAAAATGTTCTATCCCTTATTTCACCTTAGGCCAAAAAGTTCGCAGTCAAACCGGCGCCAATCCATCTGATACATTTATGTATTCAATGTAGCATGAAAATACGACAATGCAAAATACTATACTGTCAGGAATGTACATCTGAACAGTAAGTAGAGTTAGAGAAGACATTGTCTCTCCACCAACAGGAATGCTACATCTGTTGGCAAGTAGAACAATAAAAAAAAAACTCCCATAGGAATGGACTGCTGTCCTTTGCCGACTTACAAACCCATTCATAGGCAAACAGAAGGTGTGTGGCATATATGTGCAATCCTGCCCGTAGCGGATCTCATACTGCATCTACTAATTACACAAATATATCCAATCCATTAAGCTAATTCAACTACGAAACGAATAACCTAAGATTACCCTCCCTTAAACTATATATAACTTTACAAATCTATACAGCCATTCACGCCCGACTTAAATTTAACATTTATTATGTTCGCACAGATGAATTTTATAAAATTTGTTTTAAAATGTTGAGTATAGATCGGCTGCACAGATTCCACGGTTAAAAACATTCCAAAATAAACATAACCGATCAAAATACAAAGTTATCGATAATGTCAATTGCATAGGGAATACAAAAACCCAATAGCATTCATCGTAAGATGCCGCAGTGACATTGATGACTTATGTATTCCAATCGACTATGAAACAGCAACATAATTAACTGCTAACGAGTCTATATAATGTCTATACCCAACGTAAATTTCCTCATTTAAAATTTATACAATAAGAAAAAAAAATGGAAATGATTTTTATCAAAAGCAAAACATATAAATTTAAACATTATTAATTTGATCTAAAAACTTACAAAAGTCAGATAAGAGTCCATTTTAACATTTAAGTTGGCTTGTTTATTAATTTGTCAACTCTTGACGAAAGTTCTTAATTAATTTTATGATTTTAACAATTTTTCAGTTCATATAGCTTACGGTAGAAGAGTTCAGGTTCCTGTTTTTTAATTCCCGCGATGTCTCCATTGGAAGATAATGTTCTGGAGGTGGCATTAGCTGGTTCCATTCTGGTATCACAGTCTTTTCATTTTTAAATAAGTGATAGAGAACGACAAGTGCGTCTTGTCGATCTTCTTACCAAATCATGTTGAAAAAAAACTGACAGGAAAACTGTATTTCTCTTTTTAGAGTATCCACACAGATTCAACCAACAAAACGTCACTAATCCATCCTTTTCATTCGGGTCCGGGCTGAGGTTTGGTGCTTCCATTGGTCAAGCTAATTTCTCTTTATTCTCTTATCTAATTTTCATCTGACTTTTTAATTACACAAGAGCCCTAAAGCTAGCTTGCTTTTCAATTAATAAACAATTATTTCCATTTACAGATTACAGGAATTAATTAATACCTGTTTTTATTTTTACTTACGTTATTTCTTTTTTAAACTATTTTTATATTTAAATCTTTTTTTATAAAAAAAAGTACGTTCAAATACCTTTTTTTATTTATAAAAAAAAAATATTTTTAAAGTTTAGCATCTGTGCGAATATATACGTTTAACAAACATTTTAATTTTAGCGTTTATAGTTTTTTCCTTTTTTTAATAGATTTTATTTGCGAACTTTAAGATTTTATTTTAAATTAATGTAACGGCATATTTATATACTGTTACAATATAAAAAATTTCAATAAAAGTTATAGCCAGCTTATTCAGTGTATGCTATCCTGAATAAATGCTACTCAGGATGGCATATACTACTGTAAGCTGGCTATAACTATTATTGATTTTTTTTATATTGGTATATTGAATATTGTAAAAGTTTATTCCAGAGTATTTTAATTATATATATATATTGAGCTTAAAAATTAGTTTGAATATTAAATCATTATTATAATTCTTACTTGATTTTAATATTGGTTATTAAAAACTTATTATGTTTGTTAAATAATAGCTTACATAACTGTACAAATTCAAATTTTCACATTTCAGTTATAGCAATGGTATTGTTTCCTAGATTAAAGCTAATTTTATTAAGTTCAAAATGAGATATTCAAATCTACTTTTGTTGTACTATGTACTCTTGATATTTTTTTTTTTTCAGGAGAATTAATTCATAGCACTATAAAGATATATAAACTTTTTGATTAAATTTTGCTAATATATTATGTGTTATCTATGAAAAAGTATATATATCATTTTTTTTTTTTTACATTTCTAGGACTATTCACTACTATGATGTAGAAAATCAGGTAATCAATTTCTCTACCAATGAAATTCCTTCAGGGCTTGAGAAAGCTACTTTACTCTTACGATATTTTGCTCAATACATGGATGAAAACCTTATTGAAGTAAGTTAACATAATGCAGTCAAAACCATAAATTTTCAAAACATGATTTGATTTTTTTTAATGGAATTTGAATATTCATAAATATAGACATTATTTATTAAGATTCAGTCTTTGCCTAATTGTTTACATATATGTAAATAAATATTAATGATATAGTCTAAGTGTAATATTTTTCATCTATCAGTTATAGTGAACAGAATTCCAGCCTTTCTCCTCCAATAACTCTCCTTAAGAAATTGAATTTGTTTTTCTTTCACAATGCCTTACTTTCGTCTTTGGTTATGTATAGTTTTATTTCTTGATGTTTGTCATGATGATTGACCCAGTAGTAATTTACAATGATGGATTTGAGCGCTAACAGTTATTAGATTGAAGGTTAAACCTATTATTTCTGGTAATCAAATATGACATGACCTTCACGCAACTAAATTAATGTTTGTTACTAAATTCTATATTAGACTATAGCAGTATAAGTTGATTTTTATAACACTTAAATTATCACAATGATGTCATCAGTAAAATATTATTTCAAAGTGCAATGTAAAAATAATCATAAAATATACTATGATGAAAATAACTGAGATGTTATTGAAATTTTGACAAGCTATTTTAAAAACCATACCTAATGATCAAAAATACCTATTTATTGAACTTTCTTTGCATGAATGGTATTTTATCTGTCTGAAAAAACATTTAATATGTATGTATGTATAATTCAAGCTACTATAGAAATTTTGTACTGCAGATATCAAATATCTCATTAGATAATCAACTCTAGATTTAAAACTTTTATATCAAAAAAGAAAATATCTAAATAAAATAGTAAACCTATCATCAGGATGAATATAAATAAATTAAAATCCACTAATTTTATAGAGAGGCAAAACTCTCCATACAGTAGCGCCACTCAGTGCAAGCTAGAATAATCAATGATACAGGAAGATTTGTGCATAAAATCCCTATCTAATGCTTATTCATCTAATATTCCCAGACTAGTTTCTAGCTTGTGGCTTCCATCAGTGAGGAGCCTTCCTGCATCCATTGATTACTCTTGCTTGCACTGAGTTGTGCTACTGTATGGAGAGTTTTGCTTCAGTGTAAACTGCTTGTGTAAGCGTAAAGAATAGTGATCATGTGATGTTTAGTGGTTTAACTAATGCTTTTATTTCATAAGATACGATCTGAGATAAAATATTTATTATATTGTAAATGTCAGTATTGTAATTACATAATTATTTCATGCATGACAGTAAATAATAAAATTGTTGACATTTACTGTATACAAAATATATACATGATATTAACACCAGTATTCTACTGCCTATCATCTTTAGTCATGTATGTAGTATGATTAAACAATGAGCTCCAATGATAGTGTCAAATAGATTCCTTGACTTGTGTCTAGCTAGTGCCTTCATCAGTGGGAAGCAGATTGCAAGCATTCATTCAGAAACCTTTTTTATTTCTATTTTACTATTAGGAAATTTTAATCAGAGCTACATAGTCTGCAGTCAAAATTTCCAAACCCAATTCCTATTTTTATGACATAACTTTTTCATTTATTTAAACATAGACAAATATATGTTTGCATACAATTAAATTACTACTTAATATATATTATGTTTATATGTATATTATATACAGTATAAAAAGTTAATGTTATGCTGACAGTGAAAACAAATAAAGCAAAGAAATGATAAAGATAAAAACACCAATAAAAAATTAATAAATAAATAAATACATTTTATTAATAAATTAAATTGCCATTCATGCATTTTTTTTATTTAAAATAAATTAATTCTAAAAAAAGGGCAAATTAAGGGGAAAAATATATATCAGATCAAGATATCAAAAGTGGCTTAGCATAATATAACAAACATTGAATCTTAAGCTTTTCTTATCTAACATTCCTAGCACTTATAATTTAAATGTATTTAAATAGATATAAAATCAAATTCAATATCAGGTTTTTTATTAAACAAGTCTAAGAAAGAACATCTTTCAAAACACTCTTATGTCGGGCATTGTCATTATAGATTTAGCTACATCATGAATAATTTCAGATAAATAGTAATGACTTCCACATATAGTTTTAATAAATATTTTTTAATCCTTTCAAAAATTCTTGTTGAAATTTACTTCTTTGAATTTCTCGTTTTTTTTTTTTTAATTTGTCAAATTTATTTTTAAATCTTATAATTGATAAAAATTTTGTATGAAGTCTAACATTTTATGATTCCAAGTCATAGCATCTAACTTTTCATTTAGTGATTCATAAATTTCAGATATTTATAATGTTTTCAGAAATTACTTCTTTCCGGCCATTTGCTTATTATTTAGTAAAATTTGATTCATTGGATCAATAAATGAACAAAACTTTATTATGTAAAAACTGATTCTCTCTTTTTCTCATTGAAGATACAACCACATCATCAATGAATCTTCCAGTTTTGTTTAGCTGATCAAGCAACTTGTTTTCTAATTTTCCCAATTGTTCTCATTGCCTTTCAGTTAATGAAACACTTTGATTATTGAAATCTTTGATAAGAGTTTTTAATTCAAGTAATTAATTAATAAGTGCTTTTCCCAGTGTGTCTTGATTTATATATTTTTTTCTAGCATGTCTTTTCACAATAGTACCTAGTATAAGGATTATAAGTAACAATCATTTTTCCAATGAGAACAACTGTGTTTTATGATCTCATATCATTAATTGTAATATATGCACAGTGCATTGTGTTGAATATGAAATAACTTGGATGATTAATCAATTCTATCATCCAAGCTTTCTATTATCTACCCATATTTGTCTATTTTTTCTTTAGCTTTATATATTTTTGCTCTTGTACTTAGCATGTTTGAAGCATTGTCCATCACAATACATAAAATCTGCTATTTTTTAAATTATCTAATATTTTTTGCACTCTAGAGTTATTAGCACATATGATGTACTTGAATATCTTTCACTTTTAATATCTGAGTTAGAATTTTATTATTTTCATTAACAAATTGAACATTTATGGCAAAATAATTCATTCTGTGCTGCTTATGTGCATCCATTGTAATAAAAATTAAGTAATCCTTCAGACTTTTCGTAAATTTTTTTTTTTGTTTCTCACTTCTTCAACTATCAGTCTTCTGATACTTTTTATAGAAAATCCAAGTTTTCTAACCATTTTATTACTTAGGCCTAAAAAGGCTGGTTGTGAAAAATGTTACAAACTTAGTATTTTGCACTACCATTTCGATTATGAGATTTTAAAATTTTTTTGAGTTCATTGTTAGTAATATTTTATTAGTATAGTAAAGAATTTGAATAATTGTGTTTGTAGATTTCTGATCTTTTTTTTTAATTCTGAAGAAGATGGAATATTTGCATAGTTGTGTTTCATATTTACCTTTTTTTATATTTTACTATGAAAATGCTTTTTTAAAATTTACTGCTTGAGTAGATTCATCTTTTTTTTTTTTTTTTTTTTTTTGGAAACTAGTAAAATTGCTAATTGTTGCTTTACATAATTTTTTATTATCATCATCTTCCACAATATACTGAGTTTGACAATATTACCCATTAGTAAAGTTTTCAAAAACTGCCGACTTTGAGAACACTTTTTTTTTTTTTGATATTTGCAAATTTGTGAAAGAGATATAAATATCTAAAAAACACAATATAATTATAATCTGGAAAAAAAAAAACAATATAATTATCTACAACTTATTTTTTAATATAAATAATAGATGGATAAATAAAAATAAAGCATTTACAAAAGCATAAAAAATCTAAAACACTGGCTGCTCATCCCATTTTAATTTACATACCATAAAATATAAAATTGATCATTGTGATATTGCTACAAAGAATGTGAAGGATATTTTCTGAAATTGATACTGCAATTTCTTTTTTACCTAGTGATGTGAACATCACTATAATATTTCTACAAAATAAACTACAATACAGATTTCCCTCTTATATGCTTCACAATTTGCAGCTTACCTTCTTTAAATAAAAAGCAGTGGAGTCCAACATTTATGGAATTTGTAATGGTGAGAGAGAAACAAATACGTATTTTTTTTCTATCTAATATTTGATGATTCTTTGCTTTTCATTCAAAGTTGATTATGAATGAATATGTTGTGAGCTTTGCTAAGAAACTAGTTCTATTTTTTCAAAATCACTTAAAATTGTTGTATTGATGAATTTTAATGTGTGGATGGATTCAAAATATGAATGAAAAAAGATTTTATTAGCTTTATTGAAATTATACTGACCTTAGTTTTATTATTTATATTATTTTTTAATATGTATAATATTCATCTTTGTTAACTGTTAAGAGAAATGTTTTATTTAAACTGTTTGTTTTTTGAAAACAAAATTACAGTTTCATAACTATATCTTGGAACTTTGCTCTTATTTTTATGCTGATTTTAAAGGCATCTACAACAGTATTTTACGTAATATGAGAACGTAACTGCTATGTTATGGGAAGATTATTTGTATTTTGTGTTTATACTAAAGTATAAATATATTTTTTAGTATTTGTTTAATTTTATTATAATTGTATATATTTTTGACATTTATAAACTTTACTAACATAAAATTGAAGTTGGCATATTTTTTTTCCAAGTCCAATGATCACAAATGTCTTTATATCTCCAACAACACAGTCCTGTTTTCAATATCTTATTTTTTTGACCAAGTCATCTGCTTGCACAATTATATAGATTTCACCCTAAGTGATTAATTATATATTTTAATGACCTTAGTTTTGTGTTAACTAAATAAATTTTAGTTTTTAGTAAAAATGATATTTAAGATTATTTTTAAATATAAAGATGATGGATTGTTTCAGATATTAATGTGCTGCTTCATTTTTAATATATATTGAATGATTGTTTATATATTATAAGGAATTCAAAACAGATATTACTTTGATATGTACTTAAATAGTTTCACAATTTTTCTTATTTTACTTTAACTGTTGCTATGCTATTTGCTTTTATTCATGCTATTTCTAAAATAAAATTATTAGGTTATTTTTTGAGAAATAGAAAACAATATGGAGATGTAAATATTAATTGCTGAAGTCAAGACATGGATCTACAGGCTATTTCAAAAGTCAACACTATATCTCTTTAAAATTATTTCAAAATATGTTACTCTGATATGCAAAAACAGCTACAGAATTACTGCTCAGAAAAATTAGTAATCCTTTTTGTAATATTTAACTGAATTCTGGAAACTACTCTGGATTATTTAGTTGTGGCATTACTTTCTAGCACAATTCTATCAGCGAATACTTACTTGTTCCCTAACAAAAATATGACGTAGCAAATATTTTTGTCTTAATAAATTTGTGCTTATCAATGTAAATTTTTTCTCTGACATTCTGTTTAACTTTTGAGCTTAGAATATTGCTGTAATGTTTCCAGAAATCAGAGTATTTACTCAGTAGCAATTCTTTTAACTTTATTCCAAAGCCTTCTACTGTAAGTTTCAGTAATCCATGAATATCAGATGATATAATGGTACAATATCCCCTCAATCAATTTCTGGCCCTTGCCTTTTTCAATGAGGTCTAGGATTCAAAGTTGGAATTAATGCACTTATATATCTAGGTGTCACTTTTTACTGTTTTATATTATTCAGGGCTGAAATTGAAAAAAACCTGAAGAATTTGAACCAAAGAAAAATTGCTTGCATAGTTTTTATATATTTTAGAAGTTCTGTTTTCTCTCTCTCTCTTTTTTATTAGGAATTTACTATATTAATTATAATTTACATTCATATCGGCCATTCAAACCAATTGTGCAAACGCTTTGCGAGTGTTAAATAATAAATGAATGCCTTCTGATCAATACAAGATATAGAATTTATGCAGGAATAAAAAGGATCCTCTTATTCCTACGACTCAAATATTTATATATGAGCAAATCTGAAGTACTTGCACAGAAGGCGTGACGATAGAACGGTCACTTTTTAAATCACCATATACAATGTCTGAGCGAATGACGCGATGAAATTTCCTAGAATTTACTAAACGTCATTCCAACTGAAACTTAATCATATATATAAGTAAGCATTTATTTTTATTTTTATAGCGTCTGCATATAATTGTAATTTACATTCATATCGGCCATTCAAACCAATTGTGCAAACGCTTTGCGAGTGTTAAATAATAAATGAATGCCTTCTGATCAATACAAGATATAGAATTTATGCAGGAATAAAAAGGATCCTCTTATTCCTACGACTCAAATATTTATATATGAGCAAATCTGAAGTACTTGCACAGAAGGCGTGACGATAGAACGGTCACTTTTTAAATCACCATATACAATGTCTGAACGAATGACGCGATGAAATTTCCTAGAATTTACTAAACGTCATTCCAACTGAAACTTAATCATATATATAAGTAAGCATTTATTTTTATAGCGTCTGCATATAATTGTAATTTACATTCATATCGGCCATTCAAACCAATTGTGCAAACGCTTTGCGAGTGTTAAATAATAAATGAATGCCTTCTGATCAATACAAGATATAGAATTTATGCAGGAATAAAAAGGATCCTCTTATTCCTATGACTCAAATATTTATATATGAGCAAATCTGAAGTACTTGCACAGAAGGCGTGACGATAGAACGGTCACTTTTTAAATCACCATATACAATGTCTGAACGAATGACGCGATGAAATTTCCTAGAATTTACTAAACGTCATTCCAACTGAAACTTAATCATATATATAAGTAAGCATTTATTTTTATAGCGGCTGCATATAATTGTAATTTACATTCATATCGGCCATTCAAACCAATTGTGCAAACGCTTTGCGAGTGTTAAATAATAAATGAATGCCTTCTGATCAATACAGGATATAGAATTTATGCAGGAATAAAAAGGATCCTCTTATTCCTACGACTCAAATATTTATTATAACGGGACGGCCTTAATCATCCCAGTTGGTGTATTAAATGTAATATAATCAATTATATTTAATGTTTAGAAGTCATTAACTTAATGCTTCATAGTTAGGTTCGCCAAATATAACAGAATGGATTATATTTAAAATCTAAGTTAGTCTTGTTAAATATAAAGGGATGATTAAATTCCTTAGAAGAGGATACACATTTCACTACAATCGAACTTTGGGTCTTCAAGTAGAATGCTAGAAATGAATCGATGAAATACCAAGTCCATGATTATATATACCTTTATTATGCTAGCTCATTAATCTTTAAATAAGTTTAAATACAATTTAGACCAGGTCATCCATCTTTCATCCCTCTTTCAGTCATCATTATGCCACGATATTTAAACTCACGGAGAATTTGCAATCAGCTCATTTCAGGAATAATTTCAAAACAAGTTATTTCATATGCCTTTATATAAGCATTAATTATAACTATTATTCATATGATATTTATAATACTAGCATATATATAATATAATTCAATAATGATTAGACAAAGAGATCACGTTAACAAATCAATATTTAATAAACAATAAAAAATATAATAGAATAGATAATAAAATATTAATAAATAAATACGGATGAATTTTATCATTTTAAAAGAATATTAATAAATGATATTTTTTTATTTAATACCCCATGATAAAACTCAATACTATAATAAACTTTCAAAAATTAAAGAAAATAGCTTAAATTAATAGATATATAAAAACAATATCTGGGTTCAAAAATTAATAATTTATGTAACTTATTAACTTATTTACCGTTCTTATTTATATGCTTCACAATTACCCATATATAGGTATTATTTATCATTGTATAACTTATATATTATATGTATTTTTAATACATAAAAATACATTAAACGTTTACAATATTACGTAGTAAACACAATATAATCCTGTTTAAGATATCTGTCAAATAATAACTATTTTTTATATCCCTCATCTAATTTGATGAATTATGTTAAGCTTTCAATTAATTATATTTAATAATAAATATAATTTTCCTATCAAGATATAAAATGATGCGATGCCAAATTTGAAATAAAGATAATAATAATAATAATAAACATATTAAAATAATATAAGCATTATTATAATATATATAAATATATAATAAAGGAAACTTATTTATAAGAGAGTTGAGAGTAGGTATTGAAGTCTATAGTTCATCATCCTAATGAAGATCTTTTACGAAGTATATTATTAATCCATTGGTATAATGATGATTTTATTTATCCATAGATGATAAACTGTTAACAATATCCAATGATTTGATTAATGTGAAATAAAATAAATATTCTTCGAATGTAGATGTTCTTAATCTTCATTTTTGTATTATCCTTAGACGTTCTATATATCTAATATTTCAAAATATTTTAAAATAGCATGCAAGGTTGGTTTCGAAACCTTTTACGATATAATAAGTGTACTACTCAGTGCACATTGTTTTATCCTTAATATATATAATTATCTTAAATTTATATATATCCGAAGAATAATGGAAGAGTTAAAACAACGTAGTTTCAAAACTTAAACAGACGTTCTTTTCTTTTATATTGCTATTCCTTTAAGATTGAGTAGAAAATTAAATATATTTTCCTTGCAAACTTTGAATCCAAAAATTTAAGTAAGCATTTATTTTTATAGCGTCTGCATATAATTGTAATTTACATTCATATCGGCCATTCAAACCAATTGTGCAAACGCTTTGCGAGTGTTAAATAATAAATGAATGCCTTCTGATCAATACAAGATATAGAATTTATGCAGGAATAAAAAGGATCCTCTTATTCCTACGACTCAAATATTTATATATGAGCAAATCTGAAGTACATGCTTACTTATATATATAATTAAGTTTCAGTTGGAATGACGTTTAGTAAATTCTAGGAAATTTCATCGCGTCATTCGTTCAGACATTGTATATGGTGATTTAAAAAGTGACCGTTCTATCGTCACGCCTTCTGTGCAAGTACTTCAGATTTGCTCATATATAAATATTTGAGTCGTAGGAATAAGAGGATCCTTTTTATTCCTGCATAAATTCTATATCTTGTATTGATCAGAAGGCATTCATTTATTATTTAACACTTGCAAAGCGTTTGCACAATTGGTTTGAATGGCCGATATGAATGTAAATTACAATTATATGCAGACGCTATAAAAATAAATGCTTACTTATATATATGATTAAGTTTCAGTTGGAATGACGTTTAGTAAATTCTAGGAAATTTCATCGAGTCATTCGTTCAGACATTGTATATGGTGATTTAAAAAGTGACCGTTCTATCGTCACGCCTTCTGTGCAAGTACTTCAGATTTGCTCATATATAAATATTTGAGTCGTAGGAATAAGAGGATCCTTTTTATTCCTGCATAAATTCTATATCTTGTATTGGTCAGAAGGCATTCATTTATTATTTAACACTCGCAAAGCGTTTGCACAATTGGTTTGAATGGCCGATATAAATGTAAATTACAATTATATGCAGACGCTATAAAAATAAATGCTTACTTATATTAATTATGTGAATTTTTTTTTTCTCTATATGAATTTTTTTTCTACGATACAGGCTTTTTCATACTTGCACTCCAGTATGTAATATATAGGGGGTTTGAACTCAAACTGTCACACGACCCTCAACTATCCATGCTATCTCATACTGCTGACACACATTCGGCCATCAACTATCCACGCTATCTTATACAGCTGACACACTTGATCACACATGTGTATGTGATCAAGTGTGTCAGCAGTATGAGATAGTGTGGATAGTTGAGGGTCGTATGAAAGTCTGAGTTCAAATCCTCTATATATTATTTATTAATTATGTAATAACTTATAAGTGTGATAGCACTATTTAATATTAAAATAATTATGATAAAATTATTTCTGCATTAGAATTAGACCATAAAATCTTTAATCAGAATTGATTTTGATCATTATATTTGTCTGTATCCCATAAAGAATTTTATAAAATGTTATATTTTATAGATTTAAAATGATAATTAACAGTCCTTATATTATAAAATATATTAATTGAAAGAAAAAATATCTTTTGCAATATATTAATCTATTTTTTTTTTACATTTTTAGGGTGGAAATCTTGATGGTCCTATAGATATGAATAACAATAAAACAGAGATTTATTTTATGAAGCTATGGATTCGCCACAGCAAATCAATTGTAATGTTACTCAGCAATAATACAGTGCAAGTGAACTTTTATCATGATCATACTAAAATAATTATAACTCCGATGCTCGATGAAGATGATGCTTTTGTAACATATATTAATGAAGATCGGAAGTGTGTAGCCTATCGTATGTCTGAATTAGCAGTATATGGCTGTAATAATTCCATTCACAAAAGACTTCTTTACCTTAGGAGTATTCTAAAAGGAGTTCCTGGAGTAGATTGCTAATATAAACTGAATTAGTGAAAGAAAAACTACTTGTTTATGAACAGTTGTGATAAAATTAGCTGCTACGAACAAACAGATTTAATCCTTAAAGAAATTTGGATTACTTTGATTACTGCCAATTATGCCAAAGCGTCTTTCATAGTTTTTTTTTTTCCAACGAGTGCCTTGTTTGTAATTTTAAAAAAAAATTTTTTTTTTTGGTTTAATAAAGATTTGATACATTATTTACTATTTATGTTAACTATTCTTATATTTTACCTAAATACTTTTATTTTTAATTAATAAATTATTATATGCAATGCACTTACTGAGGATTTTCAAAAAATAAAAATCTCTTAAAGAATTAACAATATGTCAAATACTGGAATGTTTGAACAAAACTCATATTCAGCTCTCATGTTTATAGAAAATATCAAGCAGACTGTGAAGAATGTATATATATATAGAAACACATACATGCTAGGTGTATGCACATAAAATAGCTCAAAGATTAACAATATTATAACTATTTAAAAACATGATTAAAATGATTTTGATTGTGAATTTAGAAATACGTATCTACTCATAAGAATATATTCATATAAGAGAAAGTTATTCAGATAAAGTTGTACAAATATTTAACTCATTAATCATCACAATTTCTATATTGTATTTTATACATTTGTATGAAGATATTATTTTCATAGTAACTTTAATTTACATGATGCAAGACAAAAATATATGCTGCCATAAAATTAAGATTTTATGGAAAACAAAATAGCTGAGTAAATATAGTCACTATCATATAATAAAAATAAAGAATTTAAATATTTTAAAAGTTATTAATTTTATATTTCTTCTTAAATGTGGATTTGATTAATACATTTTAATAAGTTTATTATATTCCTCATAAAATTTAAATGGTATATAAAAAATTAGTACCTTTTGTAGTTTATGCTGCTAGTATTTAAAAAAAAAAAGTTGGTGTATTTTATTTTTGTTCAAAACTCACTAATAGTGAAAAATATATGAGAAGTATTATTTCTTCCCTAACAAATAAAATAAATATGAGTTCATTCAATAATTTCTTTTTCAAATATTTACCTGATAAAGTATAATTTGAAAGTATCAATATATATATATATAACTACAAGAGTAAGCAATGTAAATGTGTGCATATATATATATATTTCAAAAAAATCAAGTCAGATGTCACATGACCTAATTTAATAAAGCTTGTGTTTACAAATGTTTTATATAGAGCTCGCAAAACAAACTCTTTACAAGTTTTGTAGAATATCTACAACTTCAGACCAGTTTCTGCTACTGGCATCCTCAGTGAGGTACTAGGATATTCAATCATTAGATTAAAAATACCAGGACAAGCCCAGCACTTTATCTAATGTATAACTATTAAGTAGAAACTCTGAATTTTTCAGACATCCATATGTCTTCCAATCCAGCTATAACTATTAAGTAGAAACTCTGACATTATCAGACATCCATATATGGATGTTTGAAAATTTCAGAGTTTCTATTTAATAGTTATACATTAGATAAAGTGTTGGGCTTGTCCTGGTATTTTTAATCTAATGATTGAATATTCTAGCACCTCACTGAGGACGCCAGTAGCAGAAACTGGTCTGAGATTGGAGGTATTCTACAAAGCTTGTTAAGAGTTTGTTTTGCGAGCTCTATATATATAACATATATATATGAGTAATTACTTGCCAAACTACCAACAAACTTTTTCTTCATTTTTTTTAAATAACTGTAATGTAAATAATCTATTTTATGGAAAATAATTTTGAAAAAATAATTCATTATATTCCTTATAATTTTTTATATTTTGTAATAGAATGATTACTCTTAGTAAAGAAAAATATAGAGAATTTTTTATATTACTGTAATTTTAAGTATACTTAAAAATACAATTTCTCCATTATTTTACATTTATTTAAAAAAAATATTTGAAAATATGCATCTTGGAAAAATTTTTACTAAAAAAACACTAAAATATCTTGACATATGTTATTGGAATACTGAATAAAATCTCTACATAATGATGTATCAATTATATTGTAGTTTATATTGGTGTCACACTAGTTTAACAAAAGACAAAAAACATTATTTTAAGTCAGACTGCTTAAAATGATTATAGCAGTCAACCTGTTAATAAAAGAAATAACTTTGTAAAAATGTTTATTATTAAAGGATAATAAATAATTGGAGAAGCTTCATAAATGCTGATATTTGATAAATATATATGGATGAAATGGTAATGCTTAATTATAGCACAAATAAAAAAGAGAATGTTATGTGATATCATTATTAAAAGTTTTAGTTTCCTTTTATAAACACATCATATATGCTTATGTATTTATATATTTAATCTCATTATTTCTGCATTAAATATATAAAATAAAAATTTCAAACAAACAGAAAAATCCAAATATCATCTATTTCTATCAGTTACTGTTATTCTACATTTTTACATATAAAATGAAAGAAAAATAAGATTACTATGTATATTTAAGCATTGATCACGAAAATTGCAAATGCTAACTTGAAAAGTTTTTTTTATTTTAGATAGCAGCAATATTTTAGTATTTTTAATGGTCACATCAAAATGAAAGATTAGGTTAACTTAGATGTAAATATTTGCTAATAACACATAATAATTTTATGGAAGATTAGGTTTTCTCCTTGAAACAGGTAAAATGAGGGAGTTCATTAAATTTTTTTATCTAGTTCTAAAATTGATATGCTATAATAAATTAAAAGAGGATGGCAAGTAATGGAAAATTATCGTTAATTAATGACCAAATATCATTTAGTTGCAATATTGTTTTGATTAATTAATCTAACCTGCTTTCAGGTGGAGAACCTAGAATACATAATATAATATTTAAATAATAAAGAGTTATACATTCATATATATATAAGAAAAGGATATGTGTAGATATTTGGGTATCATTACATTTTGTAGGATAATACTGACTGATATGAATTTTTGCAAAATAAAAGAAACAAAAGATTTTTTAAAAATAATAATGTAAAACAGTAAAGCCTGGATTACTGTCTTTAGAAGAAACATTACAGTATCATATGACATTTCAGATATACTATAAACTTCACAGTCTTACAGCTGCGTTTTTTCATTCTACAACCATCTGGTATTTGCTAATACTTACATTAGTTGTTTTGCTAGAAAATAGAGGTCACTACTTAAATATACAATTTAGAGATTTCATTTATGCAACTATTATTTTATTTTTGAGATCATTATTGGGGATCAACAAAAAAATTATATATATTAGAGCCTGCAGCAGAAGCAATATTCTATAGCTCAAGCGGTCTTGTTATATATTGTTCAATAGAGAGGGTGGGTAGCAAAGTTTGAAACAACATGAAGAGAACCACTAAATGTAAAAAAATAACATGTAAGACTAGTTAAAATTTTATCACATAATTGTTAATTCTATATCAATTTTTAATTCTTAGCTTTTAATTATACAAACAGTAAAACATTATTGATATAATTAATTATACTGATGGATTGTAAAGTAATGGAGAGAGGGAGGGGGGACGCAGTCAAACTTTAACAACTTACACTTGTATATACTTAGCAGAAAAATAAAAATTACTTTTATTTCTATCTGTAAAAAACAACAAAAAAACTAAAAATATTAAAATTATTTAAAACAGTAAATTTAATGCTATTTATCTATAATTATAAAGATTTGGAAAGCAAAACCATTTGACGAATTTTTTTAAGTAGTGCTTGCTTTGATTAGCACTTTTCAATACATTTAAAAATTATATTAGTAAGAGAGAGGTTGGTTATACGATTTATGATATAGCAGTTAGTGTAATTTAATTGAATATCCAATAATGGTCAATATTTAGCATATGATTTTTTTAATAGCCTAACTATTAACAAAACATCGTAAAGAAAACCTGTAGAGATTCCAAACAGGAAATAGAATCACTAGTGGCTTTATTAAAACTTCAATTCTATCACTGCAGTCACAAATTGTCATTAACTATGTGATTCATAGTTTATGTTTGCCCTCCTTTAGATAGATCAATGGCTGATAAATTTCATTTATGAAGCAGAAGTATATGAGCAAAATGACTGGGTTGTCCTGAATCTATTGACATTCCATTTGCATCTTGGAAGATCAAATCCATCTGGCTCATTTTTGGATATGGAAAAAGAAATTTGTTTGGAATATCATAATTTTTATCTAGTTATTATTAGCTAATGGGTATATATTTGCTTCATCTAGGTTGTGACAATGAATATTAAAGTAGTGATTTAAATATGGTGGGTCTTTACCATTAATAAGGAAGATGTCTTGTGTGATTTAAATATGGTGGATCTTTACCATTAATAAGGAAGATGTCTTGTTCCTGCTGATGCTGAGTCCATGGCTTAACTTTTTAAAGAACTTATATTACAATATTCAATTTTAATATATATTAAAAAATAATACTTTTGGAATTATTTATATAGTTATTATTTTGGGTTTTTGTCCATTAGAAAGACAAAATTTATGCTTCAAATTAAAATTTGATGATATACATTTAAAAAGATGATGTAATTTAAAATTAGATTAATTCAGAAACCAATATTACATAAAAAAAAAAAAAAACATTAATATAGTTCTAGACTTTTAACCATAGGACCTGTTAAGTCTGAGAATATATGATGATGAAATAAAATTATATTAGGAAATAGCAACTCTGCTACAAAAAGATAATGTAGTACTTGACTTGAATAGATAGGTCATGACTAATTATGCAACTATTATTAAACAATCTATTTATAATTCATTAAAATAAATAATCAAATAGTTTACTGCTCTGGAGTTCACAAGAAGTTTCATTACTGAAAGTGAAAACTGGATCAAGGTCTATGGAACTTGGATTTCAGAGTGTCACTCTTTCATTGCATTAAATCATGCTAGACTATGATTCATTGGTTTTAGATTACAAAATATTTAATGAAATAAAATAAAAAATGAGAAAAGAGAGATTAGAGAAAAAAGTAAATCTAACAATTAAGTTCATATAACATTCCTAAATTACAGTTCATTCCTTCCAAGATGATTATGTAACATTTTCAAATAATTTTACTGAATTCTTGAGATATATTTATTTGACATCAAAAGTTAAATTAGGTTATCTCACAAGTTCCAATTTCTGAAATCAATGAATGCTTTTCACCAATGTACATGATATTCTAAATTTCCAATCTTGATATGTTCTACAAATTCTTTAAAACCTTACAATTCCCTTACTTAATCATTTTTTAATGCTTATAAATTTTGTATTTACTTTTTTCAATGTAATTTATGCACAATGCTTTCAGAATGTTAGATTAAGTTATTCAGATAATGCAGAAGCCAGCTGAATTTTAAATTATTAGAGATATTTTTCTGGTCTTATATAAAAGGAAGCAAAGTAAAGGATATTATAGAATGGGGAAAAAATTAATAAGATGCAAAAATATCTTACAAAATATAATTATTTAATTGTTCTGTTAAAATTAGAGAACAAACGAAATATGTCTATAAAAATAAAATATCTTCCCTACTGTTTATGAGACTCAAATAAGCAACTTTAATAAAATTCAAAATGCAACAGATAATTATTCATGTATATTTTATAGCTTTTATTATTCATTTAGTAAAATTACAGACGCATATATATTTAACTATTTTAAATAAATATAAATATGTATTAATACAATGAAATAAACTTGGATTTTTGATAATAAAATGATTTGTTTTATTATCAATATTAGTTTGATAAAAATAAATTTGTTGAGCTATTAGGCAGATTTTAAAAATAATTTAGTTTTATCAACTTTATTTTTTTAGAAAAGTAAATGTTGGAAGGCATTTTCAGCTTTAAAATGGAGCGAAATTCTTCAAAATATTTAGTTTTATCTTGTTTCAAAGGGGAAAATCTATATCAGAATGAAACACTATCAGGCTTCACATTGGGTTGACAATTTTTTCATAATGAAAATTATTCTTTATAATTATTACCATCAGTTTATTTTATTTTGTAATGTAGAAATAATATATGTTTATAGGACACCACAGTGAAATGCAGGCTGATAACATATGTAAGTAATTGTACACATGCATATATACAATGTATCAGTCTAAACTTATCACACAAACATGAGATCACAGTCATTATTGATATAAACAACACTTTGGAAATCAAAGAATATAAAAAGCATCATAAGTTAAAATAATAATTAAATTACCTAATATAATAGTCATTGGTAGTAAATTGGTTATTTATAATTTAGCTTATAAATATAAAAAAATTCAGACTCCTTTTAATTAAAAATTGGAATTATCAGAATGTCAATATAGAATATTGATGTGATTCAAATATTAATAATTATATAAAGAATAACTCATTATAGGACAAAGTTCTCTCCAGAAGCCTCTCAAAGAAGCCATAAAGAAATGAGCAATATTCACAAGGCTTTCTAATTGCCAGGTAATAAGGGTCTGATCACTTTTCCATCCTTGTTTCATTCCGAAAGCTATATGAGAGAAAAACATCTCTTGAAAATTTTTTCACTTTGCCTGGATTATCTCTGCTCTCTAAGGCTCTTCATATTAAGCAGTATGTATATACTTAGTTTAATTCTCATATTTAAAACTTAACACTGGGGAAAATTAAACAGACTCCTAATTGTAATAATACTAGGAGAAAATATTTATCCTCATAATAGATAAGCATTTACAAATCTATTGAAAGAAATCGTAATCTAAAAAAGTAAAAATAAAAGATACATATCTTAACACATAAAGCAAGAAAAATATTTTGAAGAGAATTAAAGATATACTGTTTTATAATCTATACTATCATTCTAAACTTTGAGACTCTAAATTGAGTTTTATATCTGTTTATGATATTTCTTGCTTTTAATTTCTTACTGTATGTTCGTACTGAAAACTAGCAGTAAGCATTGCTCATGATTTTAAATAAATCCAAATTTAATAGTGAATGATTGACACAATTCTTTCTTACCTAATAATTCTTGATATAAGTTTTGCTGTGCTAATATTCAAAAATGACTCCAACAGAGTTGTCAAATATTGTTTTAAAACCAGCTATGGATGATGATCATCAAATATATGGCAAAAGCAATGAAGAACTTGCCTACTGTACAGTGATCTTTGTTCTACAACTAATAAAACTCAAATTTCAATGGATTTCTAACTAACTAAATATCAGTATTCCCCCTTATAAACTATTCAAAACTGTTTATGAAAAACAAGCTATAATGTTTTTCTACTTAAAAATAGACAGAATTGACAAAAAAAGTCAATTCAATCACGATTAATTAATCTCAGGACTTAAAACCAAACCCTGTTTACAAAAACAAACTTACAAATAAACAATTAAGTTCAATTACTCTTATTTACAAAAAATAGCATATTCTGATTTTAGAAATGTACAAAAACATATAATTTATAAATTAAAAAGAAATTATTATAGCACAATTTTAATTATTTTATTATTATCGTAAATCATTTATTATTATGTATAATAAAAATGTTAAATTTAGTCATTATAAACACTTAACATTAGATTGTCTTAGTATATAATAATAAAAAAATGTGATTCAAAGAGTAATTCTCTTTACTCTATTACAAAGCTATCTATTATAGTTATCAATAGACACTAAATAGCAGCGCTATAATAACCAGAAGACTAGAGTGGTTTCTTAATGAATGTTATAACACTACTATATAATTTCTCTTGATGACTCAAGTTTACAGTAAATTGCTCTTGAGTAGGCTGACAAAACTTGCTCATAGAAGCAGATATTAAGAATTAGCTGAGTAAATCATAATGTTTAGTTAATAATAGAATAATTTTACTCATAACTTTGCTATAAAACAATGCAACAACTATTACAAAAGTTCTACAAGAAAACCAAATTTGACTTGACTTTATAAGATATAATTAAAATATTAAAACTCATTGATAAAAAAAACAATCCTGCCTAAAGTTCAATCCCAAAAAATACAAAAACTTCATATGAGAAAAAAATTAAAGAATCTCTAGCATTGTTTCCAAAAAAAAAAAATTGTAACCTGCCTACGAATTAAATACATTTTAAATTTAAAATACATATATTACTGGTTTTTCTTTTTTTTTTTCATATGCCAAAGCATTAACCGGGAAGCGAATCTGGACCAGCTGCTTGGAAGGCAGATGTGCTAACCACTAGGCCACCAACGCTTGACTACTGTTTTATTTTTTTAATCACAAGTTTTATCAAGTTGCAATGCAAGATAAAACTGATAAATAAGCTGGTAGAAAGCATACCTTTATCATATTTCATTATCCATTTTGTGTTTGATTCAGTAAAATGTTGTCTCTTAATTTCAAAATGTCCGAATCATTATTCAATATTGCATGAGAAATGGAACAATTAACCAGGAAAGATTATTTTTCTAAATTGTGAGACCTGATATGAAAATATTTCAAAAAGGATTCATTTTGGAAAATATAAAACTCTTGGCCTGGCAAATCCTTTTGAAACAGATAATAACAAAATCTTATTAGTTTTATTAGTTGAATATATTTTTTAATTATATTTAGTTATAACTTTATTAATAGGTGAATCAGATGGAATTTACTAATATACAAGAATACATATATTGATATGCCTTAAATTATGTCAAGATAATTTTTTTAATTTTGATTCTTAAATAAAATTAATAAAGATTACAAATTTGTAAGTTAATTAAATAGTTTATCAATAATACTTTTTTTTATTTATTCAGAAAAAGACAATCTAATATATTTAGAATAATATAAGTAGGATTTGCATTAAAGAGGTGGGTAATACCCAAGCAATATCTATTTGGCGTATTGTCAATTCATTAGACAAATCTCAGTGACTCATAGCTATAAATTATTCTAATATCCCCTATAACAGATGTATTTGTTGCTATTCTGTTTATGCAAGAATTCTGCATACCTAATTGGAAAAGAAGAGACATTCATAGAAAATTTTGTATGTCTAATCTAGGAGTAAATTCATAATTTATTTAAATATATTTATTCATCTAATCATAAACTCTCTTTTTAAACAAAATATCTGAGAAGATTAATAGTTCAGAATGAATTAAATTTGGACAAACTTGATGAAATATGATAAAAATTTTGCTAGACAGACTTCCTTTAGATTTTGGACATAATTCAAGAAGGACAGATTTTATACTGATTTTTTTCTTTAGATTCACCATTTTTTTTATTTAAATCAAGACTGTTTTTAAATATAATTCATGTAAAACATCATAGATCTTTACAAAGTCTAAAGTTGTTCTAATCTTTAAAAGATTTAATATTAAGATTGTTGTGATTAATTTTATTATTTGACTAAATTGACTAAATGCATTAGTGATAATATAAGATCCAAAATTCCAGCCCTAATTTTTCTCTCTTTATTTAAGCCTGTTATATATTGTAATGGTGTATGTACATGAATTATATAAATATACTTACATATAAATTGTCCAACCTTATTTTGTTATTTCAAAATCTATATTTTAATGATTTTCTTTTTCTTTATTTCTAGTTTAATCACAATGACTAAACCATTTAAGAGATTAGAGTATGAATTCTCTTACAATAAAGTAACTCATGAAAATGGTCATAATTTATTAATAAATGAAATTTCAGTTTATTTACGCCATTCTTTGGAAATCTCTTAATAAGAATATAAAATTTTTAAAAAAAATTAGTTTTTAAAAAATGAGAAAAATGTTACATATAGAAAGTTTGTACATAAAAATAATAATAATAGTTAATGAGTATTAATTAGTGTAATAGTTTTATAAGTGGATAAAAATCTTGTAATTTATGCTTACTCATAATTAAGTTTAAAATAATGTAAACAAATCATAAAAACCAAGACTGTGACAAAAAGCATGAGCTATTAGTATAAAAAGAATAATACTTTAGTTTGTGTTATAATGTTTATTATGATTACTAAGTATTGGGTAGAACTAAGCCTATGCAAATAAAATTGTTTATATCAAGTTCTCTTTTAAATGAAAGATTAGAATAACCCAGAAAAATAATATTATGCCAAGAATAACATGATCATCATCAATAGTAGTTTGTCATTGTTTAACATGTTTCTTACATAATATTTCAGTATTTTAAAATCAGAGCTGCATCATAAAATAATGATATCTCTTACATCATTAGGATGCATATATCATTAATAAGACAAATAAATAAATTAAACATGATAATCAAGTGTAGAGCATCATAAAACAGATTTATAGACAACAAATTATCTCTTCAAAGGTAGAATAATTAAACATTAGATTAACTATTAAATAGAAAGTTGGTTAGATAGTAATGAGATAAGTAAGACAACAAATTAGATTGTCAAAATAGGCAAAACTCTCCATACAGTAATGCCACTCTAAGCAAGACAGACTAATCAACGGATGCCAGAAGGCTTGTGCATAAAATCCACATCTAGTGCCTACTCATCCAATATCCCTAAACTAGTTTCTGGCTTATGGCCTTCATCAGTGAGGAGCCTTGGATCTGAAAGCACTGCACCTAGATCTTAGGATCTAATGCAACCCACCAGCAGCCACCTTTTATCTCTATATAACTACAAAACTATGAGAATAAAATTAAAAACACACAGATATTTTCAATCTAAACTCAGTAGTTTATATAATCATATGGGTCTGAACTCAATTCAGCACCCATACATTTTGGTGTTTTTGGTTCTTTTACAACCATAGCCACCATCTTTCTATAAGGTAGGATTGGCATTAAACCTTAAAACATCACATGATCACCATCTTCCATACTTGCTCATAACTGTCTTGCTTAGAGTGGCACTACTGTATGGAGAGAGTTTTGCCTATTTTAACAACAGTTATGAGCAAGTATGGAAGATAGTGATCATGTGATGTTTTAAAATTTAAATTAGATTGTTGTTGGGGACATCAAAATTGAAATTATAAAAAAAAGTTAAAATTTCTCTGTAATAAATTTTTATACCAACAGAAGCTTGGTCTATTTAAGAAGAGGAAAAGTTCTTCAATGATCCAAAAATCCTGTATGGTTTGGTACAATAGTAGGATGTCAGACTCTGGAACTTGAGGTCCATAGAACACATCTCAGTTCTTTCACTTTTTATGAACTCCTGAGCAATAAATCGTTCAATTATTATTAAGATTTTTAAAAAAAGAAAAGGCAGTAATATTAGAAATACCGAAATGTTGAAGAAAGTGAATAAAAAAATAACTTAAAAAAACCCTGAATTTGACAGTTTTGTATGAACCAAGATAATGAGATTTTAGAATGAGGCAAAAAGAGAGTTTTCATTACAAATTGACCATATATCATTGATAAGCATTCTTCTAATTATATAGATATGTAATGTTTATAATATATGCATATAATATGGACAAATACACTTGTATAAATGAAGTGTGTAAAAATATGTATTTTTATATAATTCTTTTTTATGCTCTTATTTATTATTAATATTACTTTCATAAATATCTATACCACCAAGAGGGAAATGGTGATCATATTTATACATAATTTGCTTAATAATTTTAAATATTTTTTTGAAATAATTAAAATCAAGAGGGGGAAAAGGGAAGAGGGTATTGTAAAAAAAAAAGATATATTTTTTTAATCCCTTCTTCAAGAAGATAAGTCATTGCTATGGAAGGAACTTATTTATTTGTTATTTAGATATCAGTTTTCTTGAAAATTCTTGAATTTTTTTATCCAATTTTTTGGTACTTTGGTATTGATAGAAGAAAATAGAAAAATGGAAAATATTATTCCTCACTTTGCTTTTCTATAATAAAAATAGATTTTCCAGGAATCCAATGTTAATGATATCTTAGTTTTATACAATCCATTTAAAACTATTTCAACCAGGCTCATAATGAACTGAAGCAAACTAAAAGCAGAGTTTGGATTCTTAACATATACTAACAAATTCCATAATCAAAATGGTATAGATTTGCTTTATTGAAGTATCTATGAGCTGAATTCATTGAATATTTAATTAAATAAAGTTTCATGATGAAACTTAATAATAATTTATATCCCACAATATAATGCTTTTAATTTCTGCAAAGACAATTTATTTTTAAAATACAGATGAATTGAGAAAATCATTGAATTATTTGAACATGTTTACTATATTTAGAAAGTTAATTAATTCTAAATATTAAATAAGTTGTTTTAATTAAGTTTTGACTAAACATTAGTCTACATTTATAAACTAAATTGTTAAGTTAAAAAAAAAAATCTACTACAGATTTGAAATGATAAGAAATATTTAAACTCTGGAAAAATGAACTGCTTCTATTGAAAAAAAAAAGATATCTAGAAATAAGATGTAGAATATCTTTGGGGTTAATCTTGCTAACAACTTTTGCTAAAGAAAAGCATTATCTAGATAATAGTGTAATTAAATTATCTTAGACAACAACAATCTATTAATAGTTTTGTGATCCAATACTAATTCATTAAAAAATTTTGTCATGTAGATTGTATCAGATATACTGCACCTTACACTCAAAGACAGACATAAGCCATTCCAGTTTCCTTGGAAAAAAAAAGAAGTTATGTTACATTTTCTTTTTGTTTACATTTTGATATCAAAAATGAAAAAAAAAGATGATTGGTAAAAATTTAATTTCCATGTAAATATTTAAAAATAAAAAATTAGTCTTGAAAATTGTGATATAAGACAGTTTATACTTGATTTCTCTCTCAAGTTATATGCTGGCACAGAATTGAATATTAAATTAAGAGTTAAGTAAATTTATAATGAGAATTAAAAGATAAAATAATAAACAATGGATTCCTAGAATTTACTCAAAGTTTGTTATTGCATTTCTCCAGATTTTAGAATAGACAGTAATATTTTTAAAAAGATGAAAATAAACATATTAACTACAAACATTTTCATTTTATAATTAATATGTGAAGTTTTCCAGTCATTATGTAATAATATTTTATGTATTTAAAGTTAAAATGTCTATTATTGTTAGCAATCAGGAAGAAAGTTTGGAATTCATCTATAGAAATATTATGTGTCTGGTTTATGAAAAATCTCAGTACATAATTGCTGGTAATTGAAGTTTGCCTAAAAATTTCCTCATATAAAATAATAAGAGGCAGTATTCATGTTTTTAATTCCAGATATAATGGTTTGATGAGAAAGTTTTCTGAAAAGGCAATTCATTCTAAGTTCAATTCTTTTTTTTTTTGGTAGAATATTAATCAATGAGTATCTGCAAGTTGTGAATTAAAGTGATTAGTATTTTTTCAATCTGTGAACCATAAAGGTAACTATTGGAGCTGGTTTTATTCTCATCATTTAGTTAGTCATAGAATTCATTTTACAATATACTGCCTTCTTAGTTTTAAAAAAAGATCTATAATGTACCATCATAATTGAATGAATAGAATGTAATAATAATAGATCAAGAATAAAGGTCTTGTAATATTTGGTAATGTAGAAGGTTAAAACTAAATGAGTGGACAAAACATAATAAAAAAACATCAGTTAGTTTATTTTCAGTTCATATGAAATTCAAATATCGGATTGGCTGCAAACTATGAACTTTGAACTCTAGAATCTGCCTATCTACTACTGCACTAAATCATGCAGGACAATGTGAGTAATTAATTATATTTAAAGTTTAATATAATACAAATGTCACAAGCTAAGATATACTCAAATAAATCATGATTGAGATCTGTTAACAAGCACTTATGAAGCAATTACTTAGGTAATACATTACAAACTAAAGTTATCAATGTTGGAATCAGTGATTAGTAGTTTAAAACTTTTTTCCATTTGTAATATATATTTAAATAAATTGCATTTTCTTGGCTGACATTATAAGAAATCTCTCTGTTTGTACATAATAGATAATATATTTACATCTTTAGTATTCATTAGTAGCCATTGCAAAGAATACAAACATTCTACTCCAGAAAACCAAAGAAGGCAAAATTGAATTTAAAACTGCAAATATACTTGCATACATTGCTATGTACGTAATTAAATAAAGAAAATATATTTACATAAACACAAAATCCCATTATAACAGTTTGTGAAGAGAGATGACAGAGACTTGACAATCAGGATCTATACTAATCTAAGTAACTGAAAATAATAAAGGGAAAAATAAAAAATGAAAAGTGGAGGAAAGAATGCAGAAAAAAAAATTGTATCAAAGACCTAGTAATTAATGAGCTAGCATCCACAAGTCAGCAGATAATCAGGTATTATTAACATTTAATCCTTATATCTAAAAATCATTCTACTATCTGCCATTTGTAAATAAATTGCATGTTTATGTATAAATACTACTAATATGAATGTTTTATATGAAATATAAATACATATCATGAAATATAAGCTTTATATTGAGTTATTACATTTTTTAGTTGATTATAACATCAGGCACTCAATAGACTCAAGCCCTGATATAAGCACAATCAGTAAGAATTGGCATATATATAGATACACTCTAAAGTTAAGTGATTCACTTAAGTTTTTAAAACTCTTATTGGCAGGCAAATGAATGAAGATTTACAATATTTAAAATTATTGGAGGTTAATTTCCTTTTTAATAATTACATTTTTTATTTATATAGTATGTCCTTTTTTTTTTCTTTGTATAAAATAATTATAGGTAAAGCTTATTTTTGATTAAGAATAAGTAAGATTTACATTCTGGCATTTGTGATGCATTATTAATGTAAAATGACATTCTTTTTTTTTTATGGAGTTAATAATATATTTAGATATATCTTAATTTCAATTTTAAATAAGTGGTATTATGTAGAAGGAGAAATCTATAATGATGAGATAGTGGGTGAATAATGGTCACCCAGTGGATCACTAGTGTTAAATGTTTTAGGTTTGAGTTTAAATTCAAAATCTATTAATCTTGATTTATGTGATGGCTATTAGTAACGGGTTTTAGGGATATTTCATGCAATCAAAATTTTGAAAGACTTTAATGTTTATAGATAGTTTGGAATGAAAACATTTAAAAGAACTGCAAGTTTATAATAATTATTTGATTTTAGCTTGGTTGAAATTTGACAATCCAATAAGAGGTAAAGATATTTTATGAAATGAAATAATTGAGACTTAATGAATGAGAATTTAGAACTTTAATTATAGCACAACATAGAAATAGAAAAGTTTATCTGATAATATATAATAAAAATGATAGTATACATTAAAGATTAGGGCATATAAGTCAGCTTGCATATAAAGGATGCTTTAGATAAGAAGGAAAACCCCTATGAATGCTTATTTAGGTTTCACTAAATAAATAAATAATTTCATATGTTTAAACTTCTTTTTTATTATTTATTTGAAGTTATATATTCTTTCACACATGTATGTGTTATCATTAACTTAATTTTACAAACTCATCTATTTTTCTTTAAGGGACATTCTTTTCCAAAGACATCCAAAAAATGTATCATTGCCCCTCCAATGTGCAAAAAAAAAAAAAAAGATATATTTAATAAAATTAAAGTTATATCAAATATATAAATATAATAATTTGATGTTCAATATAAAATTATCAAAGGTTACCTTGGTCAATATCTAAAATAATAATAATAATTTTCACTTGATGAACATGCTGATTAACTTTTGAATAGAAATATCTGTGTATTCACTGAGAATTTTGCTGGATCTGAGTACTTAATTAAATAAGTTTAGAAATAATGTTTATTATAGAATGAATGTTCTTTTTTCCTTTTAAATCTCTGAAAAGACAAATGTTCTATTTTTAAAAATCAGATGGGTTAATAGATTAAAGAAACTGACTTGATTATTTAGTAAAAAATATCTGTAATTAACTACAAACATGTTTTCTACATTTAGAGAACTAATTAATTAGAAATATTAAGTAATTAAAATTATTTTTAAACAAGTTTTGGCGTCAGTCTATATTTATAAAAGAATTAGATTAAGTCAAAAAAATGCCATTCGATTCATTCAGCTTATAAACCTTAGACATGATATGCCAGCTATGTCACAGAGAGGAAGATACAGCCTCTCACATATATAACCAATGTACAGCACTGTATGAATGCAGAGTGCTCATCCAAAGGATATATTCTTCAAAACAATCACTAATAGAAGCTCTTAAACATGGAATGGCAATAGGAGAATTGCAGTAATAAGAAGTGCAGCTTTTTTATGTATATCATATGTCTCATTAGATGTGAATTGCTTTTCCAACCCACATAATTCAAAAGCTAGACAAACCCTACTCAGAAATCTGAAGACCTGAAGAAGCTGCATTTAAAGCCATATGGAAGCTGATAAACTTAGAGACAATGACAAATGAGGGAACAAAAAACTCCAATATGGATAACACAAGAACTAATATAGATAACTGAGTTAATCTGGCAACCAAAGGATTAACAGAATAATCTTATATAATAAAGTTTTGATAAAAAAAAGTGAAGAGAGCAGTAAAGTCTTATACCGATCATTTTGCTAACCAATTTGTGAAAGAGAGAACAGTGACTATAAATGAAAGATATATTGCTTGGAATGGAGATTTTGGTTAAGTACACTTTGTTAAAATGATGGCTGTAGCTAGAAATTATATGATCTGTTGATTGTTAAGAAAATTGTGACAAGAATCAAGCATATTGAACATATATTTCATAATAAGATATAATAAAAAAATGGATCTATACATTAAATCTGTTTATTTGATCTATATAGTACAAATGATTGTGATTATTATCCTAATTCAAGTGATTGTTAAAATACGAATTTTAAGATATTCAAATTTTATGATTAAATAAAAATAGAATGTTAAAATTTAAAAATTCAATAAAATAGATTTATCATAATTCAAATTTTACTATGCACTACCATTTATATAATTTTAGAGATGATAAAACTTATAAGGTAGATTATGTATACCATAATTCATACTTTATCACTATAATAGTCAAAAGATAATAAAACCTAAAAGCAGATTGTTTACATATGAATGAATTTAGCAATGTAGCAGATAAATGGCTGTGTTTTATTCAAATGAAACACTTATTTTGAAGTATTATTGAAATTTATGCTGTAGATTATATTTTAATCATGAAATATAAACAATATAATTGCTATTTTAAGCTATTATAAATATAAATAATTTTTTATGTAATTAATAAATTGTTTATATATTAAAATCAAAAATTAGGTTACTAGTTAGTTATATGAGAATATGTTTAAATAAATATTCATCACTTACATAGTTATCAGAAACTGACCAAGATGAAGAAAGTTATAATAATGACATTTTGTTATATAAGGGAGTGAAATTTCCAAAGACCAGCCGACCAGTTATAATGAAAAAATTGTGTATTTTAATCAAATATAATTGTCATATTGCAGTACTCTTATGTATTTTATATCACAAGTAAATATTTAGTTTAAGAAAAGTTTGTTATTTAGACATCTTATATTATTATGCTACAGCTGTAATTTTTTAATATATTAATGAAACAAAGTTAATTTAATTGTGATAATAGAAAATGCATGTAGTGTGGGAGAACTATTATTTGTATACGTGAATAAAGAAAAAATTCTACAAATTCTTTAAATTAAAAAAAAGATGATAGTAAATTCTGATAACATGAAGATGTATTATTTGAATTTGAGATCCTTTTTTAATAATTAATTCAATAAAGTATATAATTTAATTTGATGGTATAAATAAATATTTTATATCAAACTCTATCACTTAAATCTTATGGTATTTAATGTATAGTTTTATCAAAGAAAACTTGCCTGTGATATTTTGTTTCTTATAAGTCCACATTGTTATTTAGTGCTAGATTATACTGCAATTAATAAATGAAACAAGAGAATATCAATGTTCATTTAATTTTTCTTCATACATTTGTTTACCTAACCATCTATAATAGAAAAGCACACAATATATATACCTAAATTTATCAAAGTTCAAATTTAATTAACAATTTAAAAAGATATTGAAATTCTTTACCAAAATATTTCAGTATACCTTTAATCTTTTCACTTGATAGAGTTACATAGTACTTATGATTGATGAAAAAAAAAAACTAATCGAAAAAAAAAGCTATTATTCTTTGATTTTCACCTCTAAGTGTATATTAAATAAAAAGAAGCAAACAATATATTTTACTATTAAAAATATCTTATTAAATAAAATAAAGTAAATCCTAGTTCATACAAAATATGTATGAAATAAAAATAAGCAAAAAGCTAATTTTTTAATATACTTTCGTAGTTGTAAATTCAACAATAAATTCAGACATTTTTTTTTATTGACTTCAGTTTTATGTCATCAATTTCCAATTTCAGTGATTATTATTATTTATTACTGAAATGTAATTCAATTTAATGCTTTTATTTGTTAAGCTATTATGAATGATTTTGTTTTCAAAATTTCATTTAACCTTGTATGAGTGATGATTTGCTTTCTATTGCTTTCACTTAATATATCACCAGATAAAGTTTTTTGCTTTCTTTTTTTAATATCCATTTTGTGCATGGATTATCTTTTGTTTATTTTTGTTCAAAAAAACATTAAAATGAATTATCACCAAGAAAATAATAATAATAATCATTAAAATTGAAACTCTTCATTGTAAAAATGCAACCAATAACAAACAAAATGACCACATTTATTGTTGAATTTATGACTACAAAGTCAATTAAGTATTAACCGTTTGCTCATTTTTAAATCATACAATTTTATGCATGGACCACCTTTTGTTTTATTTAATACACTTTTTTCTTAATTGGAATATATATATGTATATGTATTTTATTTAATATATACTCGTCACCATAAGTTCAAAAGTAAATGTAAACATTTTATTT
The DNA here is from genome assembly GCA_028023455.1 of Epiperipatus broadwayi. Lineage (NCBI taxonomy): Eukaryota > Metazoa > Onychophora > Udeonychophora > Euonychophora > Peripatidae > Epiperipatus > Epiperipatus broadwayi. The sequence goes on along the minus strand of JAQFVV010006209.1, from coordinate 4,847,354 downwards.
TTTATCAACTAATTTTTCTTTGGCCCAGTGCATAAGAAGCTCAGGTATTGGAAATGGTGGAGCGAAGCTGTGATTTATGAATTTTGATTCCTGAATCTGTCATTTTGTCATTGCACCAAACCACATAGAGCAAAAAAAACAACTGAATTAATTACTTCATAGAAATTCAAGCACTAATAGTGCCAAAGCTTGATAATGACACATAGGCTTTGGACCTTAGAAATGCTATTTTACCACTGCACTAAATCACACAGGGCATTCAAAGTCAAGAGGTAGTTAAATAGATGTGATATACTTCAAGATATTTATTTAATTATATATAAATTTTAATTATTAAATTTATTTGAAAAATATTAGTCATGTAATTAATATAATCAGTGAAGTTAATTTATAATATTCTAATTATGATGTGATTAATTATTAATATTATTTATTGTAATTAATTTATTCCCTTATTGTTTATATTATTCCAAAAAGAGTTTACATTGCTAAAGATCTTACTTGGTAATATGATGGTTCAAAAATGGAGAGGATGAAGAATATACAAAGTATAAAGAAATAATAAGGAATCTTTAATCTCTTATAAGTTTTATTCACATATCAATTATTATTATTTTCATAAATATAATGTTTTAATTAATATTGATGCATTTTAGCTTTCATATGTTTTAAATAAAGGGAATTGTAGTATATTTAACCTTCAACCTAAATAAATTTCATTAAGAAAGTGATTTGATGATGCCCAATATAGAAAGATCATGCACAATATCCATATGCTGATTAGGCTGGATTTGAATCCAAGGCCACCAAAATAATATTATAAGTAATTATATCATATCCTGATAATGTATGATGAGATTGATTAAGGCTACCAGTATTTGAAACATTTCATCATTTGTTTATATATTTTCTTGCTATATGTCATTGGAATTGAATAGTTTTAACTTTATTTGAAAGTCACAGATAAAATTTACAACTATAAAATTATTGTTTTTTATATTTAATAAACATATATACAAAAAAATTCTAGTCAGGTAGCATTTTAATCGATTCCATTTTATATAAACCTTACAAATTACATGCACATTTTATTTAATTGATAAAATTTACATAAAATTAAATTGATTATATTTTTACTTGATGACAATACAGTAAATAGATATACATGCATATTAATTACATAAAAAGCAATATGTTGATGATTATAAGTTTCGTCTGTTATTTTCAAATAAAGTAAACAATATCCCCTATATATATATATATTAGAAGGAATTTGAACCCAGACTTTCAACCATCCTTAGGTCATCCACTCCATCTTATACAACTGATACACATAACTGCATACATTGGGAAAAAAGATAAATGATCTCCAATATATGTATCTTGTGCTTAACCAGATCTCTCATGGTCCAGATCATTATCTCCCATATATATATAATGCTTGGTTTATATTACGATAAATCTTCAAACTTTAATGGACAGGTTTAAATCCTCTCCATCCTCCAACTTTTCAGCTGTTCATATCATTGAAAATCTGGTGATGGTATGTTCAAAGCCCTTGTTTGCCAATTTAGTTGTCCTACCCATGAGATAGAGACTATTGAAATTAAATTAAATCCTATCATAAATAAAATTGATCTAAGTAAAATAAAGAAATCTTATTGCATTTTATCAGAATTTCCCCCACTTATACCAATACAATATTTTAGACAAATTATTTAGTAATAAATGCTAGTTCTTAAAATGTAGAAGTATGAAATAATGATTTGAATTTTAAATAATTTATATTTCTAGAATATTATTTATAATAGATATATTGATTGGTGGAATAATCAATTCCCAACTAAATTGGCAAAGAAGGACTATGCCATTACCGGATTTTCAATAATGTTGATAGCTGAAAAGTTGGCAAGTGAAGGGTATTGAAGCCTGACCATTAAAGTTTGAAGATTTTCTATCTTAATATAAATTGAGCACTGATTATATATATGTATGGGAGATGATGATCTGGATCAACTGATGATTGCTGAATCAGCATGAAATACATGTATTGGAGATCAGTTATCTTTCCCCCATGTATATGGTTGTGTGTATATATTGTATAAGATGGAAGGAATGACCTAAGGAAACTTGAAAGTCTGAGTTCAAACCCCTCTAATTACATCTAGATTAAAAGTATATATAATGTACTTGTATTTAAGTATTATACATATATACACACTCATGGCAAAACTTACAAAAAATTGATTATAATTCCTATCAGGCCAGAATGTAATTATGCATCGTGTAATAATGTATGTAGGGACATGTTAATTCTCTAAAGCAAAAACAAATTGGATTAACCAAGCAGCAGAATATTATGACATAGTGCTTTGTCATAGTGCCTAATGATTCACAATACTGCCTATCACTTCTTAAAATAATTTATTCTAGCATTCCAAATTTGGATCTTCATCATAAAATGACATTATTAGCTACAAAAAGCATAGTATTTAATAAGTATGCACATTTTATCTTTTATAATTTCAAATGAAGCAAATAAACTAAGATTTTCATCAGTTTTGAGTTGTATCTAGTGATGATTAAGTTGATGAAGTGTGTTTATTTGAAACTGCAGATGTGAGCCTTGTATGGTCATACTTTATAATTCAGAAGCTATTATTATATATTATCTGATATCTTATTTTCAATGAAGTTATACTAAACTCAATGATTCAACACTAAGTGTTATAATTTTAATATAACAAAGTAATTGAGAGTGTGCACATATATTGGAAATTTAATAGAAATACTCTGTATTTTTATAAATAATTTTTCAGCTATTATATAATGAAACAAAGTTTTTATTGAAAACAGATATTGCAAGCTAAATTTATACCATGTAGAAATTATATTTAGATGATTAATTTCAGCTTGCAATGGCTATTTTTAATCAATTCCTTGCTTCATTTTATCTTAGCTAAAAAAATATTATAAAAATACACAGATTATTTTCATTGAATTTCCAATATTTGATTATAAACTTGTGAAAACTTTCCATACATACTTGTAATAAATAAATCATATTGATATTTTTTAGTACTAACATTGATATGAGTATCTCCCAAAAGTTTTGGTTGTTTCTGTTTAATTAAATGTCATATATATAAAAGTAAAATAGCTTTTAAATAAACATTGCAGGGAAAAGATCTTTCCAATAGCTTTCTAAAAAAGAACAATGATGAGAAAATGTATATATAATTTTTTTTTTTACCGAAACCATAACTTGTGTGTTAGTGACTTTCGTATTTTAAATGCAAATTAAGTTAACTCTTGAATTGTTTTCTTTATGAACAGAAATACTTTCATAATAAGAAATCTAAACAAACATTAGAACATTTAATTAATTTTAATAATCTTGGATATTAATCAAGGTATTAAAATGTAATTAAAATATTAAAACTATAATTATATGAATACATTCTTTATTGGGCTTAAAAGTATTTGGCCTGAAAAATTAACTAGTAAAAATAGAAATGAGGTGGAGAAAAAAGTTTATCGTGTTGTAGATCAATTTAGATGGAAAAAAAATAGAGTGAGATCAATACTTTAAAGTCAATGCTTGACATATTTTAGATTTAAAATTTCTTTTAAAGGTATTAGCATATAAACTATTCTCATATCTAAAAAAAAAATATATGAAAAAAAAAAGCACATTAATTCAGAAAATAATAATGGCTCCCATTTAGGAAATCTTAATAAAAATAATTACATTTCATATTATTGTGTTGGATAATCATTATCATAATTCCATGATTATTATTACAATTTCATCTTGAACCTAAATCCATTCCTAGCTATCTAAAAGTCACCATTCAACAAATAAAACTGCTTTCCAAAGAAAAACAAGATTCAAAATAAAAACTTATAATTATCTCATTCATACATTTCATGATATTATAAATCAGAGAATCCTCAGATCTTTAATATATTACCTATATATTGGTAATTTTATTAGTAAACATGTATGTTGTTCTCTATCTTGTTGTAAGGTAACTAAATAAAATCCTACAACCTACTGGGAACTCTTGGTCATTGGTGATGATTCTCTTAGAATAATTTAACATATTAATTTTAGAATTACATTACAAATATTAATTTGTACCACATAATAAAAAGCATATAAATTGAAATTTGGTATTTTTTGAAATCTGATTCAAATACTGTAGCACTTCATGGCTAGATGGTAAAACATATATACTTGCCATGACCATGAACTGGAATTTGAGTTTTGCCAGGTAAAAGCAGACTTGGAATTTTTCCTTCAGATAAACAGACTACAGCCAACTCAACTAATCATCTAGTTATTAATCAGTAAATGGGTGTTTTGATATTATTAGCTAGTGAGTAAAGACTTCATATTAATCCTACTTAATGAGATTAGTGTTGATGTGTTCATTCTACAAACAAAAAATATATAAAATGAAACCGCTTTCATCACTCATAGGGGAGATGATATACTCCTACAGGTTGAACCCATGGTCCCAACTTTATTTTAATTCAATACTATATGGGTATAATTAAGCTATTTTTTAAATTTTTAAATGGTTTTAAGTAGAATTCTGTTGTTTTATTTTATTTTGAAGAGATAAATATTTTATGTTCTATATAATATGAGAAGAATGTGAGAAGTGTAAGAAATTCAAATTCATTAAATTCTATGAAATTAGAAGTCTTTATTGTCTAAAAACAAAAAATTGTCTGATATATATGAATCAGCTCAAGTAAATCTGATCTATCTGCCATTAAAAAGTATTTGTTTGAATAAAAAATAAATATACCACATTATTAACAATAGTAGCATATTTTAAATATTCAATTTTGGAGTTAAATCTGAGACTGTACTAATTAATTAAATAAATTATATATATTCTATGCCTCTATAAAAAAAAAAATTGAACAACCAACCATTTTAAAAATGAACATTTTATTTTATATATTAAAATTATTTTCCAAAAAAAAACAACAATTTTTGCTATAAAAAATTATCTATTTTTTGTAAGGTGGTCTAATTTTCCCTCTTTGAAGATTCATATTTCTACATTAAAATTTTCTTTGTATTATTGATAGTTACATAAAACAATATTCTTTGATTGAATGTTGTACTTGTAGATCCATAATGTTTTAGAATAAATTAAATATTGTAATTTTTTTAAGTTCTTTAATTTTTTCTTAGTTTATTTTTTATTTTAAATGTTAACTTTTCAACTTAAAAGTTAGTGTTTTAAATTAATATTAATTTCTTATTTGAAAAATGTATGTGTATTTTCTGTATTCTAGATGCAATCCATTCATTCATGATCCAAAGAGTAGGTCCTAAACAAAAATAAAAGATTGCTTATAGAAATGGCACATAGACATATCTAACTGTGTACTTCATGTTAGAAACAAAGGCAGTAAATGCCTGATTTTGTGATAGAAATAGCTAATTATCTAGGTAAAAGTAGAACTACCATAGGGTATAACTTGTCCTCGCTGCCTTATGAATAAAATTGCTTTGCTAAATTCTATACAAAGACAATCTTGAAATATAAAAAATCCAAAAAATATACTTATTTGCCAAATATTCTTCAGAAATATTGAACTCTTGATAGACCAGTTGGAAAGAAAAAAAAGCTTTCAGCTTCTACAATGCAAAAGAATAAGTACTAAAATAAATATCTTACTGAAAATAATAAGAGATAATGTCAATGTTATAGTACAAAAAAAAAAAAGTAAAAAATAAAGGCAAAAATAAAGGTTTTTAAGTCATTGGAGTATTCAAATGCATTATAGATAATACAGAGGCATCTACTCTGATAGAGAAAGCAAAGAAAGATAGAAATATTTATAAATTTATAAATTGTGGAAATATGTGCTTTTACAAACAAGATCAAGAATGAAGTAAAATTGATTAGTATATGAGAAACTATAAAAAAAATTCATACAAAAAGAATTAATCTGGAATAAAATAAGTTCAATAATGAAAAGTTAGATAGATATATGGTAGTAAAAATAAATTTGATAATTAAATTGAATGATAATAGAAAATGGCTTCAATATTAATTTTAAAAATTCTGAAAATGCATTTCGACTTATTCATAAATTTATTGGCAACAGAATAAACCAAAATTGTTTCTCTCATTTCCTTAAATGAAATTTAATAATGCTTGCATTGAAAATTACATGGGTTCTTTTTTAGCATACAATAAATAAACTGCTTTTATCATCAATATTAGTCTTTATAGAATATTAAATCATTAAAATATACTCAGATTAAGATATATGTTCATAAAGCAAATTTCACTGAATTTTTATTGGAGAGATGAATATGAAAATATAAACAAGATTTCAGAAGAAAACAAATGAAAACTATTCAAGAACAAACCATATTAATGTAGTTGTGATGGTTATTGATGGCACTAGAATCTTAAAATATTATACTTCATATCAGAATTAAGGCCAAACCAGAAAGAATAAGAGATGAAAGAGGCAAAGGAGTATAGAACCACATGAACAAGATTGGTGAGTTTTGAAATATATCTTGTAATCTGGAGGTAGAAGATTGGGAAACATTGTAGATATTATTCTACATTCAAGAATAAGTGATGTTTTATAAGCAGTACTCAAGTAAATGATAGATTGTTGATGATTAAGTTAAAAGAACATCCAAGAGATCTGGTAGCTTAATCAGCTGTAAATATTAACCAGCAAATATGATGATAAAGAAATAGGAAAAAAAATATTTAAAAAACTGGAATGCCATTTAGAAAGGAAAAAGTTGATAAATTTGCAGAATATTATAATGAAATATTGAAAAAAAAAATCTGGAGACAATAATAAAATAATAATAAAACATATGGAGTAAAAATGAAAGAAAAAGATTTATATATGAAAAGCTCCAAATTGTTTTCAAATGCAATATATTTATAAACAGTATTTAGAGTGCATATGAACATTTTACAGCTAATAAATTTAGGTAACAATTTAGTAGTGAAATAATTATCTTTTAAGTAAAAGAATAAAAGGAATTGAGATTAAAAAAAAAGAACCATTGCTAAATTGAAAGGAAAACATTAAAAAAAATTTTCATTTGATGGATAAAACAGTAAGGGTAGTGAATCATACAAAAGTCAATACAAATAAAAGATGGGAAATTAGTCAAAGAAAATTTTAAAGATGCTGCAGAAAATTAAATATTAATTGAAATAGAAGAGCATAAAAAACTCAAAACTTGGATTAGTAATTTGAGATGATTAATATAATGGTAGTCAAAGAGGGTGGGAGAGAAAAGAAAAAAGAGAAGAGGAAGGAGAAGAGAGGGAGAGAGGAGAGAACAGAGAAAGAGGGAGAAAAAAGAGAGGTAGAGAGAGGGAATAGAAAGAGGAGAGAGAGACAAAGAGGGACAGAAAGAAAAGAGGGAGAAAAAGAGAGAAAGAAAGGGACAGAGAAGGAGAAAGGGGAAGAAAGAAAAGGAAGAGAGTAGGCAGAAGAGAGAGTTAAGGTCTGATCAATCGTTATTTCTGGGGCAAGCCTTAAAAATTACACATTTTTAAATTATCGAAAAGGCTTAATTAAAATAAATGGCGTACTTAACAAGGCAATGAATGTAAGAGGAAAAATATATTTGAAATAAAAATAAATAAAATGTAATATGTATATTCAAAGATAAAGTCTCATTTTAGAGCCTATTACAATTGCCATTTGAGACAGATCCCTCACCTATAAGACTAGCCCTATAGAGAGTGTTGAAGAAATATAAATTCGGCAGCAAAAAGTATATATATAGCTAGAAGAGAGTGATTGATTAGATGTGTAGAGAGATAAAGGAATTGCATAGAAACACAACTCTGCTTTAATATATTATATAATTCAGTAAAACAGTTTGAATGGGAAACACAGTGTGGAAGGAACAAAGCAACGATTGAAGATAATGAAAAAATGAAAATGATATAAAAGGGATTTTTATGATACAAATAAGTCTTATCTATATTAATTAAAAAAGAGAGAGGGGGGAGATGAATATGACGAAATAGACTGGCAATAATAAATGAGAAAATTCTAAAAACTTTAAGATACCAATTAGCAATAAATAGAGAAATTATGGGATCCCAATTAAATTATTAATATTAAGGAAAAAAGTTTTTAAAAAAGTTGATCGATGATCATAATGTTGAACATATGACAAAAAAATAGTATCAAATTTCTTCTCACCAATTATAATTATATTGAAAAAAGAGCAACTTAAAATTACAAAAGATCAACGGGAATAATGTAAACTTTTGTTAGTTTTTGTTTTATTGGTAAAGTGAATTAATTTACATTGTTGAATATATTAAAAATAAATTATGGATTGGACTGAGATATTTGGAAGATTAAGTGTCTTTCTGAAAATAAATAAATAGAGATGTTTGTTAGGCAAGGATGCTATGTATGTTTATATTTGTTGGTAGTATTTTTGACAAGCTTGAAATTGCAATAATAATAGGAGAGACTTTTTATATTAAATTTGCATTAATGATATGCAGTAATTTCAAATAATAAAGATGAGTTTATAAAATGTTACATAAAATTAACAGGGATTATAGATATTCCATTTAGAATGTAGCTTTACACTGAGCAGAAACATGAATAATTAGCAAAAATGGGGATTTTGAAGAAATCAAAAACAACAACTGTAAAGATTAAGAATGAAGCATGATAAAAAAGACCAAGTGAAAAAAAAAAAAAATTAATAAAATAAATTATAAATTGAACTAGTCATGAACTTAAAAGCAAAAAAATTATAAAAGATAAGCAGAAAAAGATAGTAGAGTATATAAAAATAAATAGAAGGGTAAAAAAATGAATTGGTAAACTTAAAAGTAGTGTCTTATAAAAATGACATATTTATAGGCATAAACATAGCAAAATGAAAATCTCAACATAAAAAGAAAATATTAAGAAGGTAATAATATTGACATTTTACAAAATCAAAGTATTTTATTTGCATATAGAATGCAGATGAAAATCAATGATTCTTCTAAGAAAGAGATGCAAAGGAGTTATTAAAACTGTTGGAGTCAATATAATTCAAATAAGAAATTGTTAACAAAATCAAATATAGACATTAATGAAAACACCACTCTGATAGTGATGATCAAAATAACTTTAGCACTGAAGGTCAAATCAAGTATAATGATTCCAAAAGTATTTGTAATTATTTTATAGATATTTTTAGTTTAGATTCAATTTAAAATTAATCTTTAAGACTCAATCCCTCTTAAATAGAAAGTTTACTCTGAATATTTTATTGTCATCAGTCATTAACATTTTAATGTAGTTCCATTATCCCTGTCTGTCCCTGAGTGGATTGGATGGTTTTTCAGAGTTAGTGATATATTAAAAGCTTATGTTTGGAATGAGTACAAAAAGCAAAAACACACTAAATTGGTTAATGAAAAAAAAATTATTTACAATAAATAAAACATGAAATCATTGCTCATATTTTCATAAATATTCCCAGATAAATATAAAATATTAAAAAGAAAAAAAATAATTATAAATATTAAAAACTTAAAGCCTTATAGTCAAATATAAAAAAAGAGCTTACCATATAATGAAAATGTTTAAACTATGATGTTGGTAGAGAGTGTAAATTTACTATATATGTACACATTTTAATGGTAGGCTTTATCAATCATTCTGATTGTGATCATCCACTTTGGGTTTCAATGACAGCAAACAATATAGATGAGTCCTACCAGAGATATGATAGATTTTATGGCAAAGTTCACTTAGTTCCTTATGGCATGGTTTCCTTCTTTAAAGCAGGCACATTGCATTCTATGCAATTTCAATGTTTGTCTCTGGTTACAAATGTAAAATTGCAGATCTTTTATTAGTGTGCCTTTGGTTTTATTAACCACATATGGTATATAATTTTATAATAGCTAATATTGCTATTTTGGTTATGTTGGGTGCAAGGATTCAAATACTTTTAAACAGACCACAAGTATAAAGCAATCTGAAACTATTCTGAGGGAAACTAATTTAACTAGTGCTTTTTTTTTTTTTTCCGATTCCCATACTTATAACAGGGTTTTAACACTTAACACAGAATTAAGGCCATATTAATTTATATCAGGATGTTTGATATAAAGTATCTTTATAATAATAATCAGGAAATAAAATTTTTTTACAACAGCTATATAAATATCAAATTTTTTTATATACATAAAAAGCCTTTTTCAGCACCTGATTTGGTGCCCTTTTCAAATGTTAATAATCTATTACATTAATGAACTATTACAGACATAACACCATCTAGTGTTCAATAATGAACATTTTGTCTAGATTTAATCATCAGATTTAATATAATTTTATAAAACATGTTTTTTTCATAAATATTTTTTGCATTCATATGATTATTTTATGATTAGAAAATAGTTTTTTATTACGGGCTAAAAAGAAAAAGAAATAAAATTTAAAAAATCATGACTAAATTCTGAAATTTGTCCCTTAATTTTCTCAATTTTATTGCTTTATAATTTTTAATAAGGCATTCAGATTTGCCATTTAATTTAGCAAACTATTTCTTTAAACCTATTCTAGAAGACACAAAATATGGTAAATTTCCCTGAATTGTGCAATTCAGCATTTGCATGCAATTGAAAGCTAACTAATTTCCTTTCATTATACTGGTCATCACTTTACTAATTATAATTTAAAGATAATATATTTCTTGACAAATATTTAATAGTATGCTTATCTCTATAGAAAGATTTTCTTTTAATTTCTTATAACAGTGTAATTATGTGAATATTAGATATATGTGCATATACACATATGACAATTTATAAATTTACTAATCAATCTACTCGAGTCTTTTATTAAACCATATTTATTACTTTTTTGACCAGATAACTTTGCAATCAAATTGCTTCTGTTACACTTCTTTTCTCTTTAAAAGTGAGATAATAGAAGAGGTTATCTTCATTTCTCATTTTCTACTGAAAAATTTAATTTTACTTTATTTTTCTATTATTATATTTCTATTTTAGTCATTCTATAAATAATATTTTACCATTATGACAATGCATAAATAAATAGAATATTGACATCCATGATTTCACTATTCAGAGATTAGATTGGCCTTCAACTATCAAAAAAATAAATAGCATCCTCAACTCTAAGATTCATAAAAAAATTCAACCACAGAATATTCAGATGTTCACTGAAGCATGAACATTAGAAGTATTACTTCAGTTTTAATAATAATCAGCTACTCACAATACACAAATACTTAAATATTAATATAGGAAGCTTTGTTCCTTATGAGATTTAGAGGCTGATAAATCCAACATTTGAGGCCACACTTTACTTCTTCGAAGCCTTATAGGTGCGTGAATAGACTATTTGAAAAATGTTTTGCAGCAGCATCTGGAGTATGCATTCCAAGACACTTAATAGCAATGTATCTCATGCAATTGATCAAATCTTTATTCATTTCTAAAAGTTGACAAAAAAATCTAAACAAACTTTGACAGTAAAATTTCTTCACATCTCTTCAGAAATTAACATATTTCATTCTGTTTATATGTTTAATATTTATTTACATTTTTTTTGTATTATCAAATTTTATAAGGCACTCTTGCTTTCTAGCAAGCTGGTATTCTCTCATTTTGCAATGGATTTATCTAAATTTGGTATCTTAATAATCACTTTTGGTATTGTCCTTCATTTTAAATTTTAATATTTTATTTAAAAAATTGATATTTTTTCTCCTTAAATCATTTATCCTTTAAGCAGATCCAGATAGTCAGAGACATCCCTTATCCTTATAAAATCAAATTTTACCTCTCTCCAGGTATTTCTTTAATGGTGGAGATGTCATTTGAAGTGACCTAAAAAATATAATATTCTTTTCATTCTGGAGTGGACCTTCTGTTTGCTCTTATTTCACTATTTCATTTTCTTTATTAGCTTCAGCACTGGTAGTAGAATTTACCAACCTGTCAAGGGTAATCAGTTGATTTGGACTTAGGATGCTATTAGGTCATTTTATCTTTTTGATCTTCTATTATTTAGCCTTTTACTTTTGTAGGTTTTACAATATAGATTTCTGCACATATTCTTCTACAGCTCTCTTATTAATATTCAGGCAACAGAATTCATTTTCTATATGAATGGGAAACACCTTGTAAGTTTATTTAAATAATGAGCTCTAGCATTCATCCTCAGGATTCTCTTGTTGCAACATGTCATTACACAAAGTTTTCCTTAACTTATCACTTGCAATAGTTTTTCCATCTTTACTTCCTTAAACTCTTGAATTTTATCCTCCCTATTTATTGTCAAATTATATTATCATCACAGTGCATCTTTCACTTTAGTTTAATGCTACCACAACCATCTTATCAGCCCAAAAGTCAAACCAACTTCTCACATTATAGATACATTTAAAAACATAGACTTTTTCAAGTAATCCATATAGCATGTTATAATTTAATATCATATACACATTATTATTATTGTTGTTATTATCATCATCATTATTATTTAAGCTTAACTTCATATACAATGTATTTAAATATTTTTCAAACTTTTATTCAATCACTCATTAACTGAAAGATATAATCAAAGACATGAAACTTATAAATGCTTCCCAAGATGAACATTTCATGCTGAACCAGCACACTCATCAGTTGGCCTAGATTATATTATATATGCTTGCATCTATGGAGTCCAGAATATTCTTGGGTTCAGAATTTTCTATCACTTCATGTTTTAAAGTTTCTATTATCTCCATATATGTTTTCAAAGATGCTTCAATTTTGATTTTGTTTACTATAGCATCAATACACAGTTCTACCACTTTCAAATCATTCACTTTAGGCTTTCCAGATTCAACTATTTATTTGTCTCTTCTATTTCCACACTTTGTTCAGAATATCTCCAATATTTTCAAATTCTGTTATATTCTTGGTGCTTTTCCTAGGCTCATCTATACATAAGTTTGTGTATTTTCAGCTTGCTTGATGTCATTTGAATCTTTTAATTTTTTTGACTTGCATTGTTTCACTCTTCCTTCATTTTTTTTTTTACCATTCTTGAAATTCTGTCTCTCTTTTTTTCTACTTTTCTTCTAATTCTTTATGTTCTTTGAATTCTGTCTTACTCTTTCATTGCACATCTTCTTCTCTCCATTGCATCTCTTTAAATTTTTTTTGTAGACATGTTCTTGATTTTCTCATTGAATTTTTTCAATAATAGTATAAAGAATTTCAATATAAAATGTATCTGGTTTCTCTTTTGGCAGTTTTTGCATTGTCTAATCAACTGTTGTTCTTTCAGTTCTGCTTCTGTTGGCTGTACCAACTCTTTATTGCTGATTGCTCCATATTTAATAGTGCTTCCATCTTTCTTGCTATTGAACATGTTTCATCTATATCAGTAACTAATTGTTCTATTATACTTTTGTTGATTGTTCTAATTATGATTTTACTTATCCTCTTTTTCAGGTTTGCTAAAATCTGAAATATTTTTATTTCCACTCACACTTTAATGTCAATCCTTCCTATGCAATTCTTTTCAGTATAATAATACCCATGCATTAATTATTATTTGCCATTTAAACATACTGCTGCTTATCAAACTTTCCTGTGCCTACTTGGACTCAAACTACTGTTGGAATAAATGCTGATCTTATTTCTCATTCTAAACACTTTAAAATCAATTTAGATGCACATATTGCAAGCACTTATAATATTTATCTTCCACTAAGTGTTCAACTTATTCATGCTCTAATGTTTGGCATAATATGTCATTGTATAGATGTATGATGGAGCAGAAGTTAAACTATTCAGACCACATGTTGTACTAAATGTAATGTTATGATGTAGAGTTACAAATGCAATAATTAAACTCAAAATACAGACATTAATATAACCAACACTCTGATTGTGCAGATCAAAGTAACCTTCCACATTGAAGATTAAGTTAAATATAATGATTGCAAAAGTATTTTTAATTTTTTTGTATGTATATTTTTCTTTGTTTAGATTCAATTTAAAATTAATCTTTAGATGCCAATATCACATAAACAGAAAAATTACTTCTGAATATTTTATTGTAATCAATCATCAACATTTTAGTGTAATTCCATTATTCCTGCCTGTCCCTCAGTGTATTGGAGAGTTTCTCACATTAGTGATATATTAAAGGCTTACGTTTGAAATGAGTTCAAAAACGTAAAAATAAAATAAAATGATTAATAAAAAATGACTTGAACAATGTATTTACAACAAATAAATATAAAATTGTTGTGCTTACTTTCATAAATGCTATGAGAGAAATACAATACAAAATACTGAAAAAGCAAAAATAATAAATATTAAAAACTTAAGGCTTTATGATCAAATATAAAGAGTAATAAAGAAAGTTCTTACCATATAATAAAGATGTTTTAAACCATGGTTTTGGTAGAAAATGTAAGCTAACTATATAAGCACACATTTTTAATCAATCCAGTCCTGATTGTGATCAACCTTGGCAACTATAGACAATGTAAATGAGTCCAACTAGAGATATATTATAGGCCTTACAACAGAGTCCACTTATTTTCTTATGGCTTTCTATTCAACTTCAATGTTTGTCTCTCGATACATATACATATTTCCAGGTTTTTGACTGGCATGACTTTGGTTATATCAGCCATACATGGTTAATTAGTTTTTTGCCTGCTAATATCATCATCTAGGCTGCATAAAATGTAATATTCAAAAATACTTTTAAACAGTTCATGGGATAAAATTATCTGAAGCCATTTTGAGGAAAACTAATTTAACTAGTGACTTCCCTATGTGGAATCAATCTGCCCTACTTTTTTTTCAATTCAGATTAGACTTCTGTCATTTTTTGAATCTATTTATATCTACTATTCTCATAACATGTTTTTAACACTTAACACAGAATTAATTCATTATTAATTTATATTGGGATGCTTTTTTACAAAATATCTTTATTCAGATAAAATAATTATATGAATGTAAAGAATATTAATGAATTTTTATTGTAAATAATTGTAAAATAGTTTTTTTTTATTTTATTACTGGCTAGAAAGAAAGAGAAATAAATCTGACTGAACTCTGAAATTTGTTCCTTAACTTTCTCACTTTTGCTGCTTTATAATTTTTAATAATGTACTCAGATTTGCCATTCAATTTGCTACAAAAAAAGGCAAATTATTTCTTTAAACCTATTCCAGAAGGCAAATCTGAATGGTCACAAAATAATGTGAATTCCCCTGAACTTTGCAATTCATTTGCATGCAATCAAAACCTAATTTCTCTTTCTTTTCTTATCTTATACTACTTATTATTTCACTAATTATAATGTAACATATTTCTTGATCAAATATTTGATAGTATAACTATCTCTATAGATCGATTTTCTTTTAATTTCTTATATCATAGTATAATTAAGTTATGCACATATTAGATCTAATATGTGAATAAACACACATGGTAATCTATATATGTACAAATCGATCTATTAGTCTTTTATTAAAGTGACTTTGCCACTTTCATGACCAGACAGCTTTGTAATATAACTAATTCAAACTGCACTCAAATTGTTAATGTTACAATAAATAATTCAATATTGAATCTTTCTTCTTGATGTTTTTTTTATATTTGTATTCTCTATCATTGTACCATATTACAAGTCACCATTGTTTTAACATTGGATACTTCTCACAGTGCAGTCCTGAAATACTAGGATAAATTACATTAAGAGAGTGTTGCAACATAAATTAACATTAATAATAATCCAGTCTTATTGCCTATATATAGTTCTCTATTAACTAATCAGTCTAACATTGGTAAAAAAAACCAAACTAAAATGACATACAAAAAGTTATACACTAAGTAGAAGAAAATCTATAATTTCACAAAATACAAAAAAAAAAAAAAAAATGTATATAAAAAAGGAGCCTTTTCTAGTTGATTGAATTTCATAACAAATGAAAACAATATATATATAAAAGAGAAAGGAGTACGCTCATGATTAAAATTTACAAGAATTACAAAAAAGTAAAGTTTAGTAAAGATTGTAAAAATATAAATTGTTGATTGGGTTTAAAAAGCAAGAAATATAACTAATATTGAAAGCTTTCATCATGAAATTCAAAATTAAATAACAATACAATTTTGCTTAATAGCAGGATAATTTTTTTCCAGACATTGTTAAACAAAGATGGACAATTTTCTGGAACAAAGAAAATGTAAATTTGGATGAATTAATATTGAAATAGCACATAAAAATTAAGAAAAATGGTAGGCCATAGAAGCCATAAATAATTAGGAAAGAAACTTGTAAAATAAACTATAAATTTTTTTAAATGAAATGAAATTAATTTTATTACTACTACATTTGAAAAAAAGTTAATTAAAATTTCCCAAATCATTCAATAATTTATAATAAATTCATTAATAAAGAGAAAACTATTAAAAAAAAACAACCCAAAATCAAAATTCTGTTTCAGTGATGTTTATTATACACAGACACCATATAATTATAAAGACAAGAATTAGAGCAATTCAAAGGTACAAAAAAAATTCTAATGGTTTTGATATGTTTGAAGAAACATATAGCATGACAGAAGAAAAAAATGCAATATTAATTGTCCTTTAATTAGGAGGGTACTGGAAATGTGCTGCAGCAATATTTGCCAAATCAAGGTTCACTTTATATATCACAAAATTAGAGAAGAATAAAAGGTTACTCTAAGGTTGTTCTACACCCCCCCCCCCTTTAAAAAAAATTTAAATTAACTGCTAGTGAGACACAGCTTATATTATAAATATATTTATCTGAAAAAAAAAAAAAAAAAGCCAACCTTTTTAAAAACAGTTATTAAGTTTTTGAAAATATTATTATTATTATTTTTTAAAAAACAATTGGGATAATTGCCTTTCATTTAGAAGCTTCTTCACTATTACATTAGTGTAGATAAAGCAATATATTTAAGTTACTATTCTTTCCACTCCTTCCAAAACAATTGGAATGTAATCAAAAATATTTTAAATAAAATAAAAACAAGCATATAATGCAAGTAGGAAATTTTTTTCTTTCTGAATATTCATTTCATGTTACTGACTATCATTACATACTTTTAGCACTTTCATTGATTATTAATTCCTATGATGTAAATTGTAATCATCACTAGATTAGGATAAAAATCCTGATTCTTTAGCCAATTTAATAATCTTACAATTGCTTACAAGCAGTTTATAGTCATTGGGAAAAAACTCTAGCATTAATGAAAACTCCAGGAAATATTGCAGAAGAAAATCAGTCTCCAGAAGAAGTCTATTGCTTCCAGCGAAAATATAAAAACTATATAAAGACCAATGACTTCACCAGAGCTTTCTTTGGTAAGCAAGTTTGCATATAATTGTATATTTACTTTCAATATATTTATAAAGTTATATCAGATTGTTTCTAGATTAGGCAGGTATAGTTAGATCCAAGTCACATGGCTCCAAATTAATGAGCTTTTATAGCAATGATGACGTCTCGAATAGAGCTTTATAAGTGATTTTGGATTAATAAGACATGGATGACTTCTAGGATGGCTAATTTCTTCTGAAAGATGTTTTTTTATTGGGGTTTATGAACTTTTGCTGGAAACTGACAAATTTACTGAAGTTTATAGAAATTTTCTGGAAACTAGACTATCTACCAAATTGTGGTATCACCATCTAGTAATTTAAGAATTTGACTAGTTGTCGAATTTATGTGCAATGGATTAATCGAGAATTTTGAAAATGGGAGTCTAAAAATAATTTAAAAACAATATCAGACAAATGTTGATAAAAAAAAAATCAGATTGATTTTTGGATTATTTTTAGAAAGAGAATTTCAAATTTGTAAATTGAGTGAATGCAGACGAATATAAGAAAAGTCACATATAATGGTAAAAACAACCAAATCGCATAATTCCTTTCATAAAATTAAATACGTATAAATAAACATTAATGAAAAAAAATGTTTGAATTTTAATATTGGCCTACCTCCGGCTAAAACTTCGGCCGCAACAATTTTATCTCTCAGGAAATACTAAAAAGTGTAAATCCGGTCATTGTAATCCTTTCAAAACAATTTATTTAATTACATTTAAAAAAAATATTTTTTCTTATATTCTTTATATAAAATGTACCAGTGTCACCTAAAACAAAAGTGAAACATGGACGCCATTGTTGTTTTTATTGTTCACTTATACCTTTCTATTTGGCCGCTTTATTATCTATAGAAAACTGTTTGAATAATCTTTGTTATTTTTAAAGAGGAAGTATTTAGCAACAAAAACGTAAATGAAGGCCTTTTGTAATGTTAAAAACATAACAAACAGTCAAAAATATCAAAAGCCGCTCTGAGGGTGAGGCAACAGTAATAAGAATAATAAATATTTACTTTTCAAAAATATTTTAGCTTTTGTGGCCCCCCCTTTTTTAAAAAAATAATAACAAAACTATAGGAGAGAGACATCAGATATTCTTCATGATTTATATATACATTAAAAAAACTAAATATACAAAGTGAGATTTTACAAAATTCAATTAAACCATGACACAATTAACAGAATTCAAATTAACTATAATTACAAATTCGCAATTAGAATTACGTCCGCTAGATATCATTATAAAATTAATTAAACATCTAATAAAAAAAAAAAAACTTGATCAGAAAACGACTTTATTCGGTGATTCTTTTTTCTTCGCCTATTCCTATTGATCATTAAATGTACTTAGCAAAAGAAAAAAAAATCAAACCTTGCATTTGTCATGGCAACGTAAAATGGTCAAGTTTTCCGGAGGCTCTGTGCGCTTTATGAATATTAATTGGACACATCACCATCACAGTCTCGATTGATTTTATTTTATTTTTTCCCCTCGTAAATTTATTAAATCTTTTTCGGGATAAAATTTCAAAGCAATTCTTAAAATACTTCGTTTAACTTTAAAAAAAGAAGACAGGTATTCATTTGCAATACACCAGCCTAATATCAGATTCATTTTGTCTACCGTGATTTGATCTGTAATTTTAACTAGTAAAATTTTATAATCCAATCTGTACAATGGTAGAAAAATAAATATTCCCCCACTTTCTTTCTCTTTTATCAACATTACAAGAATTCTGATATTCATCTCATGCTGAGCTTGAATATGTAGGAGGTTTTTTTTTTTCTAATCGATTTATTATATCAAAAACAATGTGAATACTACTTAATAATAATACTCGAATAAATCTATACCCAAATTTCTATCATTAGCTAGTAAATCTTTAAATTTTGCACCATATGGACACAATAAATGATATTAAATTACATTTTGCTGTCCAGTTCTCGTTAAAAAGTTTTTTTTTAAAAAAAATTATATGTAATTGCTATTATTATAAGAATAAAAATTTAATGTATATTGTATAATAACAATTAAACAGTCACTCCTACAATATATGGGTTTATACAATCATAGATATTTATAATATTTCTACACGCGCATAGCACACACACACACAAACATGCATAATTTAACGATAAAGAACAAACACTCTTCAATTTATTCAGACATTTATTAATTTTAACCAACCAGAGGAATATTATAATTTTTTTTTAAGAACTACTGGATTGGTCACACCTTAAAAGTCGCCATATTTAATATCTTTTAGAACTAAGTGCGAAATAAATAGGATTCTTAATATATATGTGTATTTTTTTAAAAGCAGTTTTTTCTTATGCCTTTGTAGATACCGCGCCTTTTAATTTGAATGGAAGGCATGTGTTAGATGTTAGTAAAGAAAGTACATTTGTCGGGGCTATTTTTTCACACTTTGCATCTCAAAAGGAAATCCTGAAGGGAATCCCTTTGGCCCTGAATCAGGATTACAATCTTTTGCAAAGCGTAACGCACGCGCACATAATTAATTAAATGTCGAAACGCATGCGTCCTTAAGAGAGTTAGATATCAGATGTTTCCCAATGGCGGCGGCGAAAAGGCTCTGTTGTTCTCATGCTTGGTTTTCGTTCCCAGAAAACTCCGCTCCTGGACGAGGGAACGATCTTAAAATACTTGGAACCAAGTCTCCAGAGTCTCTTCTAGACATATCTGCTAAAATAGTAGCACATAATATTCCTTTCCAACGAGTAGAAGAAAGGTTTAATCCTATTCCCGAGCCAGTGCAGCGGAGGATCATCTATTGGTCATTCCCTAGGAACGAACGGGATATATGTATGTATTCATCGCTTACTAATGTATCTAATAACTGCCATGCTGACTTCCAAAAGTTACCTTTTCACCGCGGATTGCGTCTTCTTGAAACTGGCTGTGTGGATAATGTATTGCAAGTGGGTGAGTACTCCTTGGTCATCATTAATGGATTATTTCACTTGTGTGCAGACGAAAAAAAAAAAAAATTAGTAAGGATAACAAGGGGAAAAAAGTGGAATATTTTACGCGAAAGTATCCTTTTAGAATTATATATATTAATTAGATATATATAATTATGAGGAAAAACTTCGCTGCTTTTCATATTTTGGAATCATTTTATGCTATTCCGAAGAATGTAAGTGCTTTTCTTTTCTGGAGTAATCTGGTATTGTGCAGGTAACATACGTTATAGCTCTCCGCTATTTAAACATTTATTTTATCAAATTGATTAATTTTTGCATATTATATTTATAACAAAAATGCTTTTTTAAAGTTATGAGTATAATTTGCAGCTTTTCAATTTTTTATTTATTTTTAATAATGCTCATTTCCATCTGCAGAATTTTAACATTAATTATTTGTTATATTGATTGTAATAATTATTTAGACAATCAGAATTGTCATTTGAATCTATCTAAATTTATTGATGATAATTAATCTTGGTTAAAAAATATTTGATTGCATCCGGAATTTATTTCTAAGCCTAAGTAAACAATCTGATTTATTGCTTGTAATAAACTTTGAAATATGGTGCTATAATTAAAATTGTAATCTATAATTGTTATTTTAAATTTTTATGCTTTCTCTCTTTGTGATTTTTAAATATTAAAGCGTCTCTAATGGATGATATCTTAAAATTATAATTAGCGATAATTAATGGATGTTGTTTTTATTTCACTAGTCATACTTGTAATATTAAATTCTTAGAATAAAATGCATTAATTAATTACGGTAGAAAAACACGTTCAAAAAAAAAAAAAAATCTGTTAATTCAAATCTGTTTAAGATTACGTATAATAAATATACTTGTGCTAATGCTAATGTATTTTTACTTTCTGTTTTTATTGGGATAAATTAAAACGTTGATGAGTTAAAAAATAGATTCGTAAATACAAAAAAACTGCTGTTTGTTTTATTACTGAAGGTTATTGGTTCAAAAAGCCTAGAATTTAATACATACTGCAAACGTTAAATATAGCTTATACTATACTATATAATATATTGATGTTATATTTTGACTTAGCTCGTATACGAAAAGCTTTACGATTTAATAGTAATTTGCAACAATTGAGAACTATCTTGTCTTCACCTCTAGTTTAATTCGTCAATGAAGTGTCATGCGTGTATAAAAAAAGTTCTTTGTTTTATGCGTTTCTATGGTTACAGTTTATCCTATTGAATCTATAAAGTTAGATTTCTCTGAGGTTATTCTTCTGTGAACATATAATAGTAATATGGATCAAGTGCGCCAACTCATACGCATTTTAATGGTAACCAATTATTTGAATTGTAGTTAAAGCCCTCTCCCTCCCTCCATTGTTATTGGTGTACGAGTAACAGGGAGCGGTCGCCTCTTTATTCTAATGTGTGTGTTAGAAAAACAGATTGTATAAAATGTGGGAGGTAAGTTTGGGCCGAGGGTCGAGATGGTAAAGCGTTTGGTGCTGCTCATTAGCCGGAGTCGGAAGTAACTCGATAACATTTTTTTCATTTGTGATGAGTCGTAGTTTATAATTTGTCCTGTTTAGTGCCTTTCCTGTTATTCCTCTAAGCTGTTAATTAATGCTGATAGGTAGTTGTGTCTAGTGAATGTTATTGTTAGTTTTTAAATTTTTTTATGTAATTACACTAGTATGATCTTAAACAATTCTTTTGCACACTTGTAAATTATGGGAGATGTATAATTAACTTTTTCTTATAATGTAAAATTTTTAATATATAATTAAAATAGTTTACGTTTATTTAATAACACATTTTTTCCACGGAAAATTATTTATTTACTAGGCAAGGCCCAACTAATCTTTCGTGATTGATTACTATGCCTTTTGTCAAGAAATTCCAATCATAAAATCTGCATTTTAATAGATCCTTTATGGTGCATATATTTTATTTTTATATATCTAAAAGGATTTGCCTTTTGCATTTTAATCATCATCACTCATGTGACCCAAAAAAGCGTTTATTCCAGATCACTTTCTCAAAGTGTCTTTATCCTTCCTCTGCCAGCCAGTTCATGTTACTTTTATTAATTTCTTGAACTGTATCTATTCAACTTAATTATATTGCTTTTGTCTACATCTCAATTCACTAATATGTTTCAGTGCTGAGATGTGAATGGCAAACTCAGGAGGTAACGTTTTTTAGAATGATTCCTCGACTTAGGAAAGTAATATATATATATAAATTTGATCAAATAAATGTAAGTATTCATTTTTTCTGCTATTTTACTGCTCAAATATTAATTGACCTCCCAAGTTTATTATTCCAGGACTGGATTAAGGTTGCATAAGTAATAATAATGCTTTCTAATCATTCCCTTATTTAGCTGGCTAAAATTCAATATGTACTGAAAATTAAATAAAATATTAAAAATTCAGTTTTCTTTAAAACCATCTTCATTCCAGAACATAAAATTATTTTAAATATAAACTTTTTTTAAATTTAACATTATATAATAATTAGCAATATAAACCAATTATATTAAATGAGATGTTGTCGGACTTTGTGAAGTTAGGAGAAAAGATAAAGAGGCAATTGATCTGAAAAGTGGGCATGCACTTAATAATAAAAATACAAGCATTGGAGGTAAAAGTGGAATAGAATAAGTTGTGAATAAAAAGTGGAAGGATAACATTGAGGAGATTGACAGTATCAAGTGACAAGATTAGTTATTCATCTTAATGGATGTCAAATGCAGATAATTTAGGTTTATGCCCAACAAGTATTTATTGTAATAAAAGAAGTAGAGAGTTTTGTTTTATAGATGTACAAAACACTTTTGATCAGAACATTTTAAAATTGACATTGGAGACTTTAGTATTAGAATTGAAAAATGAGTGAAAGGTGAAAGTGCTGTGGATAAATTTCTTATGATGACATAAATGATAGACGCATGCTCTTGGAATTTTCAGAAAAAGAAAAAAATGTGTATTATGAAATCTTTCTTTGAGAAAAACGCTTACTGGAAATGATTAGGAAATATCACAAATGAAATTGCAGCAGAATTGGATTATATTTTAATTAACAATACTGTTTTTCAAGATTATAATATTTTTAATAGATTCAACATAGGAAGTGATAATTGATAAGTATGATATAAGATAGATTTTAATGCAAAGTTAAAAAAAAAAAAGATACTATTGATAGTTGATATTCCTAATCTTCAGAAACGCTTATGTATTTAAATTAGAACTTGCTAATTATTTTAAAGTATTGACAATCTTTGAATATAATTGAGTATAACAAGAAGATAACTGATACTCTACTGAGAATTGTAATAGATAGCTGATACAACAAAGCCACAGCTTGTTAGTAAATCAAGACAAGAGTGTGAACAAAAAAAAAAAAGATATATGAAAATATTTTAAAATTATCTGTTACGAAGAAATAAGTTTCCGGAATTGTGAAAAATGGTTTGAAAAAAAGTTAATAATGATGTAAGAAAATGTAATTGTCAAGGAAAGTTACAGAAGAGAATAAAAGTTTCAAAAATATAAAACAACATTTTGGTTTTGGAAGAAAAATTATTTCAGTAAAAAGAAAAAATGGAGCTATTACTAAAAAGAGAGGTGATATCATGAAATATATTGTAGAGTTCTATAAAGAATTATGTACTAATAAAAAATAAGGGAACAAAGTTATTACATCTTCTGAATTGCCCAGCATTTTAAATAAAGTGAGACATGCAATTAAATCTACAAAGGAAAGAACTCCAGGAAATACTGGAATTATAATTGATATCTTAAAAGAAGCAGGTGAAAAAATAGAAAAATTGTTGGCATAGTTACATACCAAATATCTAAATAATAAAAACAGATGATACTGATATTTAAGAATCTAAAGAAGAGACCAATCAGTCTTCTATCAGTTATATACAAAATCTTTAACAAAATAATTACAACTCAGCTACAACAAACTGTGGATTCAAACCAACCAAAACAAGCTAGCTTTAAAATTGGTTTTAGCACAGTGAACCATATCTAAGTATTGAGAGAAATTAATAAAAAGGAACATTGAATATGAGTTGCCATTATGCTTTGATATGTAGATTATGAAAAGGCATTTGATTCTATAAGTATTTTTATAATAATTAAAGCTTTGGATCATCAAAATATTGCCATTTTTTTAAAAATATTTTTCACAATTCAACAGCAATAATTAAATCACAGTGATATTAAGAAGATTAAAATTGATGAGGGTATATTTTGGGGATTAAAATGAGAAACTAAGGGAATAAAAATATATGGAGACCATTTAAATTATCTAGATTTTGCAGATGATAATCTGTTTTCTTCAAAGCTTCAGGAAATATTGCAAGAATTATCAAATGAAAGTAAGAAAGTAGGATTTGAAATGAATGCTGAAAAGATTAAAATATGGATTTTCTCAGAAGGTAATAAAATGAATTGTCATTAATACTGGTCAGATTATTAATAAAGATGAAAACATTATGATGAAATTATTTATAAAATTGAACTTGGATAAATTGCTTTTAGCAAAAATAATTTAATGTTAAAAATAAATGTGCCTTTGCATTTGAGAAGGAAGATTCTAATTGATGTGTTTTACCAGTTCATTATTAATACAGATGGAAATATAATGGATGAAATTAATCATAGAATTAAACTTGGTTGGAGTGCTTTTGGTAGAAATAACTTGATACTAAAAGGAAATATGCCTATGTGTTTGAAAAGAAAGGTTTTTAATAAATGTGTTTTGCCAGTTCTTACTTATGGATCTGAGACTTGGACAGTTAATAGAAGAGCAATACAGAGACTTCAGACCACTCAAAGAAGTATGGAGAGATGCATGTTGGGAATAACAAGAAGGAATCGAAAACACAATGTATGGGTAACAGAACAAACAGGTGTTACTGACCTCATTGAAAAAATTAAAAGACTGAAGTGGAGTTGGGCTGGACATATTGTTAGAAGAGATGATAACAGATGGACAATTGAAATTTTAAACTGGATTCCAAGAGATTGTAAAAGACCCAGAAAGAGGCCACATTTGAGATGGGTGGATGAAATAAGAAAGTGTGCAGGGGTGATGTGCAGAAGAGAAGCTAAAGATAGGAAAAGATGGATTGAACTTGGAGAGACCTTCATCCTGCAGTGGATTGATAATGGTTGATGATGATGATGACTAGTTCTTACTTAGGGATTTCAAACTGTGGCATTTAACAGAACATTACAGAGACTTTTATGCTACTCCATGAAGTATGGAGCAATGTAAGTTAGGAGTAATAAAAAAATAAAAGATATTGAAAATGAAATATGTGAATGAGAAAACAAACACAGGTATCACTGACATCAAAAGAATTAAGAGATTAAAATGGAGCTGGCTTGGGCGTAGTACTGGAAAAAATAATAATAGATGAACAGTTGAAATTTTAATTTGGATCCCAAGAGATTGTAAAAGATATAGAAAGAGATCACACTTGAGATGAATGATTGCAATGAGGAAGTTTGTTGGTGTGATATGGAGAAGAGACAGTGTAGATAGAAGAAATTGGAGTAAACTTGAAGAAATACTTGCACTGGATTGATGTTTGAAAATGATAGAATGATAAGTCAATTATTTACTTGTAAGTGGGAAAACAGAAACATCAAAAAAAAAAAAAAAAAGATACACAATCATTTTTATGTATTTGTATAATTGATGTTTCCTTCTTTTGATTCTTAAGCATATATTTATTTTTCTTAATGGTTAATTCAGATCTGAACTGATCATAAGATTACTTTGATTTTTTTAAATTCTTTCCAAATTTCTTTTTGTTCTCTATTAAATTATATTTTGGACAAACATTCAGTAGATCTCTGTCTTAATTTCTAATTCAATGACTTGCAAAATTTTATCTTCTGGAATGCATGTTTAGCCTATGTTAATTCTTACTTTATTTTCTAACTTTTCCAATCTATTTTTGCAAAAACTAAAAAATGTTAACTTTTTCTGTAACTTCCTTCTATAATTAACACATTTATTTTTTAATATTTACTAAAATACGAGGAATAAATCCTTTATGTTGCTTTTGCAAATTAAAAATAAATCATAGATATAATAAAATATCTTTATCTAACAACAAAATGATATATAACAATAGCTATAATATAGTCATATAATCATAACACATAAAAATAACATATAAAAGCTCTTTTCGGCAAATTTTAAATTTTTGCCCTTTTCAATATGTCTTAATTACAAAATTAACCTATATTGCATGCATAGTGACACCTACCGGCTCTACATAAAATTAACACAAGCCTATAATTACACTTACATATTTTTATAACAACACATTTTATACAACCCTTCATTCATTTTTCATTATCCAATTATTTGCCGAAAAGAGCTTTTATATGTTATTATTCTGTGTTATGATTATATCTAAACATTTAAAAAAAATTATTGTTATACAATAAAGTTATTATACATCTACTCACATATACTCTGTATTAATATATCTTATATTTTATTGTGGAGCTCTGAGGTTCTATGTGATCTTGAAATCATATAGCCAATGTTTATATCTGGCACTCTCAAAAATCATGCCTAATATTAAATAATCAAAACTATCCACTATGATGTTTAAATTAATACACTGTAAGGCTTACACACACCTGCACATATATATTGTAATATAAGGGATTCGAAAGACTTTCACACAACCCACAATTCTCCATGCTATCTCATATTGCGGACCCATCTGATCATACACATGTTGAAAAGATAAATAATCACCAATATACGTATTTCATGCTAAACCAGCAATCATCAGTTGGTCCAGATTACTATCCTCACACATATATACAATCAGTGCTCAGATTTATATTAAGATAGCCAATCTTCATACTTTAATGGACAGGGTTCAAACTACTCCAACCTACAATTCTTCAGCCATCGATTTCATTGAAAATCTGATGATGGAATGGTCAAAGCCCATGTTAGTGTCAAAGTTGTCATCTTACCCATGTTGACCACTATGATATTGCAATTTTTTAAAATTTTATCTTACTATTAAGAATAATTAAGATTCCTCTTTGATACTTAATATTAGATGATTACAGGATAGCTATCTAAAAAATGCTTATCTGATTTGGAAATTTTCAGCTATCCCTCAGGCTATTTTCTCATACATAATTATGAAATAATGGAATAGTTACATAAAAGACTACTTTATAATTGTTTTTTAAAGTTTGTAATGTAGCTCCAAAATTGAGATACTGTAATAAATTGTATTAAGAGGTGGCAAGCAAACTATCACCTATAATGATCAAATGTTATTAATTGGTCTACTAGTTATGTAGCTTTTTTTTTTGGGGGGGGGGCAGATAAAAAGATGTATCAAAGACTTAAGGCAATATCAAATTTAAGCTGATTTTTTGTTACTAATTTACAATTCAAGAAAACAATGCATTGAATGCAGAGCTCTCATTACTTTTTTTTTTTTGTTAAAAAAAAACAACTCTAGATATTGTTAAGTTCACATCAAAATTATGAAAGAAATCTTGGAATAGGAAGTCTTATTTATATATATTAAGATTTTCTATCTCAATATAAACTGAGCACTGATTATATATATGTGTGGGAGATGGTAATCTGGACCAAGTCATGAGTGCTGCTTCTGCACAAAATACATCTATTGGTGATTATTTATCTTTTCCACATGTGTGTGGCCATGTGTATCAGAAGTATGAGATAGTGTGGATAGTTGAAGGTTGCTTGAAAGTCTGAGTTCAAATCCCCTATATTTATGATTTTATTAAGGCGGAAAAAAATAGTAATAATTGATCAAAAAGTCAAATTATGGTGTAGAATAATTATGAATATATTCCATTAAGATTTTATTTTTAACCTCTTTATTCTAGGCTTTGAATTACAATTTATGATATAAATATCAATATATTTTTTTGGCTTTTAGAGATCATAATAGCATGCTGATATTTATATCATGAAGTCAAAGAAATAATGTATATTGATATTTTTGATATCATGAATTGTATTTAAAAGTCTAGAGTAATGAATTAAAAAAAAAAAAAAGTCTTAAAGGAATATATTCATGAAAAAAAAAGCAGAGAAACAAAGATTGCGAGTCAAGAAAACTTTAATAATTTGTTAAGATATAAGGAAAAGATCTAACTATTAGCATAATGCCATACTTACTTATTATTAATCTTAAGTTGACATAAGGGTTTAAACATTGGATATAAATTAGAAAATATTAAAGGGAAATAGAATTTATTTAAAATATTAATGGCATTTTATTGAACTGGGAAAGGGGGTGTGTGTGGTAAATTGATTGGAATAAAATTTTGCTATTAACAATAATTGACAGAAGGAATAAAATAAATTTCTGATTTGTAATTGAGTTAGAAACAAAATTAACCAAAAATTACCATGCTAAAATCATGCATATTTTCATTATCCTAATCAAACAATTCAAACTTTTACTTTGAGATGGCAAATTTAGTACTACATCTTTAATGTCATTGATTTATTTATATTAAACATCTGGAGAATACTGAATGCATGTCTCCATTCCTTAAAGAGTTTAATCTGGTGTAAAGTCAGGTTATTCATTTAATTTCCAGATTTTCAGATAAGAGTTAAAAAATAATAAAATGATTTGTCGCTCAGGAGTTCACATGAAGTCAAGTGTCAGAAGAAACAGAGTTTAGTCACAATCTGTGGATTTTGAGATTTAGAATTTTCCATTCTACTGTTATATTAAACTACTCAAGGCAAACTTTTGAGATTTCAAAAATTCATTGTAGTGAATTATATATACTTAAAGATTGACTTTAGGTAAAGATAATGAATTATGTATAACTTTGGTTTTATTGAAGTACATGAAACAGAAGATAGGTTTAAAGATTTTGCAGAGAATAATAATTTATTTCATTCAAATTCTTTCATTTAAGAAAAAATTCCAATATACAATGAACATATTCTGACTATAAGCTTTGTGAGATGTTGATTACATTTTAACATGAAAAAAAAAAGTAGTAAGAGATAGACTTTTGTTTTTATAATAATCAAAATCATTAGTTGTTCAGATATGTGATATTCAAAAACTAAAAGTATCATATAGAGTTTTGAACCTGAAACCTTTAGTTCTTGAGTTTAGTACTCTATCACTGTTCTGAATAACATAGAGCAAAAAAATAATTGAGTAATTTAGTTGTTCAGATAGATGGTCATGAAATGTTCAGCTCTGATCTAGAACTTATTAATTTTCAATCACATCACTTTACCATTTACTAAACAAAACATGTTGATTTTGAAACTTGGTAGCAAGAAATCCTTTCAGGAAATATCATAAATACAAAATATTTTTTGCTTATCATTGAGTTATATTTAAAAGTTGTCAAATGGATAACTGCTAACAAAGTTAAAATAAGATTTTAAAAATTTACTGGAATTGTAATTTAAAAAAAAAAAATGAAAATTAAACAGGAAAATGCATCTGTTTTTTAAAAATAAAATATTTTATATTGAATAAATTGATTGTAAATAAAAATTACAAAATATTTAATTATTTAATTGCCCCATATGATTTTAGCACAGTAATGGGAGTGACTGAATCGGTTTCTAGTTTTAGGAAAGGAAAATATGTCTCAGTTTGGCCATTTGAAATGAGACTTACGATCAATCCACTCCTTAGTTTCACAAGCATATAACTGTATCAATCAATAGTATTCTGTCCAATGGACAGGTCCAGAGAGTAGTCACAACATCAATTCACCCATTATTTCATTTCATTCTCTTCCTTGCCCATTTCTTCAATTCCGCATAAGTCTTCCCATCTCAATAATTCAATCTCTTCTGTCCTAACTTCTTATTTTCACTCACCATTCCCTCCAAAACATCTTTCACTAAACTATAATTTTTTTAATATATGGCCAATCCAGTTTCTCTTTCTCTCTCTGATGTTCTCAATCAATCTTTGTTCCTCATTTACTCTTTTCAAAACTCCTTCATTTATTATTTTACTCATCCAATTGATTTTCTCCATTCTTCTCCATGTCCACATCTCAAAGGCTTCCAATCATTTCTTAATTCTAGTACTTAGTGCCCCTGTCTCACAGCCATACATTAATACACTCCACACATAACATTTAATTAATCTCTTGCTTAATTCTCTTTCCAAAGATCCACAAAATATCTTCTTTCTCTTCAGAAATATCTTTTTTGCCAATGCTATTCTTTTAACTTCTTCATTTTTTCTATCCTCACTCAACCAACCAAAATATCTAAATCCCTTCACCTGTTGAACCATATTATCATGAATTCCAATTTGCAGTCTTTTTGCATTTTTCCCTAGCCATAAACACTTAGTCTTTTCAATAGTAATCTTCATTCCATATGCCATACATCCTTCTTCCAATTTATTCAACATATTCTGAAGACTCTTTTCCTCCTCAGCAATAAGAGCCATCTGCAAATCTTATACACTTTATTACTTTCCCACCAACATTTGCTCCTCCACAGTCTAAATAATTATTTAGCAGATCTTTTAAATAAATATTAAACAGAACAGGTGACATACTACATCCTTGCCTAACTCCACACTTCATCAGTTTCTACTCACAAATTTAATTCTTATCCTTTGATTATTATACATATTCCAAATCACCCTTTTTTCTTTCCAAAATACTCCTTTATCCCTTAAGACAGATATAAATTTATTCCAGACTATTCTAACAAATGCCTTTTCCAAATCCCACAAAACATATACCAATTCCTTTATCTTTTTCAATATATCTTTCCACAATTATCCTAACAATACCAATAGCATCTCTTGTGCTTTTCCCTGTCTGAAAACCAAACTGTTCTTCTCCAATATAATATTCTACCTTCCCATATATTCTTTGAGTTAAAATCCTCAATAAAACTTTAGAAGCATGAGACAACAAACTTATTGTTCTATACTCTTCACATTTAGCAACTTTCTTCTTTTTAGCAATTGGAATCATTATAGTTCTTAAAAAATCTTCAGGCCAAACTCCACTATTATATATCAAATTGCAAAGTCCAAGTACTTCCTTCACAGTAAATTCTCCCATTTTTCTCAAAAATTCAATAGGTATTATATCAAATCCAACGGCCTTACCATTCTTCATTTGTGCGATTTCTTACTTCATCTGGCAATATGTCCATAACTTTATCATCTATTTCAACATCTTCATTTTCAAGTTCATAATGAATTAAATTAGACACTGAAGATATTCTTTCCATTTTTTTAATATATCATTGTTTTTAGTTAATCTCTCTGTTCTTATCTGCAATTTCACTTGCTAGCCATATCTTTTTCTCCCAAATGATATTTCATATTATATCAAACACCAGATCATATCTTTTCACCTGCTGAAGCCTTTCTATTGCTCCAACCATTTTTCTTTTGCTAAATCTGTTTCTCAGTATGCCTTTTGCCCTTTCTCAGTATTCACATTCTTCCATCGTCTCTGTACTTCCATCTTTTCCAACATACCTTTAGTTATCCAAGGTTGTTTAGCTTTTCTTACATGAATAATATCTATTTCATTTTTTGCTGTTTTCAAGAATCCTTTTTTAATTCTATTCCAACACTCATTAGGACTATTAATATATTTCTCATCCTGAACAATCCTTTTTAATTCATTTTTACATATTAAACCAAATTTTCCTTTTTTCATTTGCTCAATTTATCCAAGTCCCATCTTGCATATCTTTTCCTTCTTTTAATTCTTTTTAAACTCAAATTTATTTAGCCATAACCAAATTATTATCTGAATCTATATCAGTACCAGGCAAAGCATGTGAACCCTTAATAGCATTCTTATACCTATCCTGAATCAATATATAATCAATTTGTCACCTGGAGCTTTCCATGTATACAATCTTCTAATATGATTTTTAAAACAAGTGTTTGCAATGACAAACCCATTCTCTTTACAAAACTGTACAAGCCGGCTATCTCTTTCATTTCTTTTTCCAATACCATAATTTCCAACAATTTTTCCCTTCTCTACCTTTCTCTACAACAGTATTCCAATCCCCCAATAGCAATATACATGCATTTCCCACCTCACATTGAATACTTTATTCTACCTTCTCATATTTTAATTTCAATATCATCATGACTACTAATTGACATATAAGTTTGTATAATTATCAAATATCTAGAACTTGCATTTATTCTCATCATTATCAGCCTATCGTTAATGCAATCAACCTTTGCCACACTTCCAAATTTTCTTCCCCTCAGCAATGCCAACTCCATTAATTGACCTATCACAACTAACTGTATATATATATTTAAATTTAATTCACAAACCAGTACATATAACTCAGACTGGTATAATCATAAATATGAAAAATGTTGAGAAAAAGCAGCAACTTATCAATTAGGATCTTATTTTTTTTTAAAATAATATTTTCACGCAGAGTTAAATTGACATTATGATCAGAGCAGTTTTTACGAAATAATGAATCAAGTATTTTGTTCTTAAGCATAAACATGTTAAATTTTAGTTCTGCTTTACATAATTTGGTGCAATAGAATGGCAGACTTTGGAGCCTAAAGCTCATGGATCACCACCCAATTCTGTCATTTCTTATGTTCAAACTTTTTATGACCTCCTGGGCAATAAGCCAATTATATTTTTCTAATTTAAATTCAATTGTGGTATTAAAATGGTAAAAGATAAGCAAAGTATTTCAAAGCTTTAGCAAAACATTGGCTTTTAGTCACACACACTTTATTTGTCATTAAAATAATTATCAGCTATATATATATACTCTAATATTATTAAAAATATAATTGAAGAGTCTAATAGGTTTAGTTTCAATAACAGTGGAAAAGTATTGAATAATTAATGAATTTTATTGGAGAGAGAGAATGCTTATTAGAATTCCAATTTGAATGACTAAATATCATTAAAAAAAAAAGAATTTATTAAATCTAGTCATAAGAATGTTAATTTTATATTCACAGATCCGATAGTTGTTAGTATATGGAATTAAGGATCTTATGTGCATTTATTTATGTACTGATTGAATTTGTTACTATGGTGATCAAGAAGATAATTAAACAATTTAAAATATCAGGTTTCTAAAGGAGAGTGATAATGTTTGTACTGTTTCAACTATTTACTTTTGCTTACCAGGAAATTATTGTGTTTAACATAGAAATAGTCTGAATAAATG
The DNA here is from genome assembly GCA_028023455.1 of Epiperipatus broadwayi. NCBI lineage: Eukaryota > Metazoa > Onychophora > Udeonychophora > Euonychophora > Peripatidae > Epiperipatus > Epiperipatus broadwayi. The sequence goes on along the minus strand of JAQFVV010006209.1, from coordinate 4,813,680 downwards.
TTGAATGAATATCTATGGTATCTAGGAATAAGTAGTTATTAAGTCTATTTTAGATTAAACATAGTTCAATATATGTTAGATGATTGTTTTTCTTCATTAGCTGTGATTATATTTACCTATAATTCATACTCAACTTTGGTTCACTGAATCCATAACAGAGTTTGCTACTGCTAACATCTGCTAATTTAAAATTAATCCTGATTTATGATGGAAGATGTAATATAATGCTTAATGATGGATATGGCTTCAATGTCCATTATACTATATTTCCAGTGAAAGAAACTACAGCATATAGATGCAGACTGTGATGAAACTAAATATTAAGTATTAAGAGAGGGAACACAAGTGTTTCTTGAATAATGCTCTATATTTTATTGAAATTTTAAACAATTCTCAATGAATGAGGACAATAGTAATTTGAAAAATTACACAAGAATAACATTTTTGGATGCCATCTAAAGAATGAAGCAGGACAAAGATGGTATGTGAGATATGTTATAAAATCAATTCTTTTATGATCTGCTATTTATTGTTGCAAACAATAAGATGGATTTTGATAAAAAGTTGACCGGAATTCTGTAGCATGTAACATAAACTATGTACATTTTTTTTTTTTTGATAAAGAGATGGGGAAAATACAGTTCAGATTATTGAGATTCTTAATTTTAAGAATTTTGTATAATCATAAATTAAATTATGGCCCTTGTTTATTTGTTTAACATTAAAAGCCTTAGAGCAAACAACTTCAGTGCTGGTAATAAGTTTATAGATTTTACACTGAAATTGATGTGAATATAATGTCAAATGCTTTAGAAAGTCATTTAATGTTTACTCAGAAATGACAGTGAACTTCAAACTATTCTTAACTCTTCAATTTGTCAATCTTTCACTACATTAAATCACACAGATCAATTATTTAATTCACCAAAAAGATTTTTTATTTGCAAAATAGCCACCATATTTATGGTAACAAAGCAATGTTCTAGAAAAGAAAAATAGTAAAAAAATGGTCTTAATTTTTTACTTTATATTGCAACTACTGTTCACCCAGACTGCAAGGCACATTGTCATGAGAAAATAGCTGCTATTATTTTATTTTTTTAAAAAAAAAATATTTGGAATTATCATTTAGAGATTGTATCTTCTGTATTTATTCATCGTCAGGTTTTCATTACAAAAAGAATGAAGAAAAAGAGTAGTAATTTTGTTGATGTCTTAAAAATTACATAAACACATTTATGTGTTGATTGCAAAATACTTAATTTTTGTTATTATTTTTGTTGATAGATTAATGTGAATCTATACAATTTATAAATTCATAATTTGTGTCAGCCCTGTATATGCACATTTTATAATATCTGTACTTTATATATAAGTATTGAGAATATATGTTATATAGCATTTATTACTATCTACAGGGCATCTTAGAACCAAATGCCATGGAGATGGCAATTTTACTGGGAATTGATTCATGAACTTTTAGTTTTTGAATGTGCTGTGTAGACTCCATACTAAGAGGATATGTTAATGTAGTATAGATTTGATGTTCTTATATGTTTAATATTGTATAATTAGATAATTATGAAAACATAAATTTGAGTAAAGGATTCATATTATTTGTATTATTATTGGTCAAATACTTCTATATAATGTAATTTTGATATTAATATATTTGATTTAATCAAGTCTATCTCATTGGTATGAATTACTCTGTGCATGGTATAATGTAATTTTTTGATGTTTATCAATAGTGGTATTGATATAGTTGCAGTTGAAAAGACTAAATTTATGACAGTTATTTTAACTTACAAGCAAAAAAAATAGCAATTTGGCCTAATTTTCAGAAAGCATTTTTTTTCCCACATGAGAAACCAATTTTGTTGGCATTTCATCAGAACTTTTATCCAATTTTTTGGCATTTTTCTAGAGTGGCCAAAATTGTTGGGGACTCACAATTATAAATGCAGTAAAACAGCAATTCAACTAGGTAAACAAAATTTCTGTATGAAGTTACTAAATCATAAATACAGAAATGAATTTTATTGCGATGTCAAACAAAGAAAACAAATTTCTATTGCTGTTGCAATTAAAAAAGTAAATTTTTGTTCTCGGGCAACATGAATTGTGACAATTTTTAAAGAAATCTGTTATTATGAGCCCACAAATGTGGGAAACAGGGGAATTTAATCTGAGAAACAGAATAATTTGATCTGCTAAATTGAACCTCGGATATAACTTGATATAATGAAATATATAGAAAATAATTTTCTGCTATAAATCACTCCCATTCAATTTCCGATGTAATATAACTGATGTTGTTCTCTCTTTTCAAAAGAAAATTTTGTAGAAATATATTATTTTTCTTTTTTTTTATTATAAAAAGGCCATTCAGCAGAAATATAATTTAGCCATTTACTAAAATTGTTAGAAGGCAGACCTTTTTGAACAGCTTATATTACCAAATTTAATATTAATGTTTTTGGTAGTTAAATATTAGAAAGATGTTATATGAAGAAGTTCTTCTTGGCAAATGATCTCATAAATGCACAGTCCTAGCTTAAGAAACAATCTTAAACCTCATGTAAATTTAAAAATTCCCAATCGTATGATATCATCTATATAACATCACTACCTCTTGCATCAGAAATTGTCGTAGCTGTGTATAACCAGGTTATAAAATAGTTAATATTGCTTCTAATAGAATACAATTATGCATTTTACAAATGCAAAGATTATGCAGATGAAGTTTGTCATAAAATAATAATAATAAAAAATGTTGTTTTTTTCCTAGAATATAAAGAAACTTGTTAAAAACAAAGAAGAATTAAGCTTATTATAAATCAGGATTGAGATTTACAGAATCAAGCAAATTACATGCTGTTAAAATTTTTTTAACTTTAACAGTATATTTCAGAAGTTTTTAGTTTAATAAAAAATTGGATTACATAACAGTGAACATCACAAGAACTCTTGAAAACACAAGCACCAATGAAAATGCCATTCTAATTTGAAAGCCATATGTTTTTTAGAGTTAAATAATGTTTGCTATATTAGAGTTAATAATAGTGAAAAACAATAAATTTCTCTTACTAAGGTGTAATTCGTTTAAACTCATAGGCATTTCTTAAAGAAAAAAAAGCATCAAGATTCCTAAAGCTATTTGAACCATATCTAAGTATATTTTCATCATCTTTCAAAATAAATTTTAAAGATGTTTTACTGATAATGGACAAATCAAGAAAATCAGCTTTTTCTAAGAGAGAAGGTAGTGTTTACAATTAGAGGATGTAATGACAAAAAATCTAAATAGACCATATCAAATGAGACAAGCAAATAGATTTACGATAATATATCAGGAGAGACAATATCTGACACTGGTAAATTTTATTGGAAAGAGAAATTGATAAAAGATATTAAAACCCTCCAGTTACCAATGATCAAAAATCTTATCATTATCTTTACTATAAAACAGGATCCACTGTTTTAGATTACACAAGCTTGACCTATTAGACATGAGTCTTATATAATTCATGAACATCCAAGAATTGTGTCTAAGATATGGACAAGCCACTAAATATGTTATTCCAAATTAAATATTGATGTGATATAAAGGATTGTAATCAGTACAAGTGAAACACCCTATCACCACAGAAATCTGCAGATCTCTCCCTATCATAATTGTTTAACATCTGCTTGAATAACTATATAACTTTATTGGGCTAATCATTAAACTCAGGTTCATAATGAAGGTTCTGTAGACTTCTGTGATATCACTACACTGATCATCATAACTCTTTATACTTCTTTAGGTTTACATTTAATCTGGATTACTATATATATTAGCTTGACTATGCATTATCATGAACAATTTTTGCTGTGAGTCAGCCAGGACTTCTAACTTAACATTCATAGGAATGATTGCTCAGCTCCTCATAAAGATATATCTTCTTGCTAGTATTTTACTTCAGAAATCTATTCTCTCAAGGATAATAAGAAAATTTAATGAACATGTTAATGGTTAGTTGTCTGTGAATATCTTTTTTTCTGTTTCCAGCAATCAGTCAGCCCATTAAAATTTGCTCAGATTTATTATATGCAACACAACTTAAGTGTGTGATAGTTTTTAAAAAAAAAGAGTGAATCTAAAGTAACCACATACTATTGTTCAAATACAAATAGCTATGGAGAATAATCACTTTAACCTACTTTGGAAAAAGATAATTGAGAATGTGGATGTCATTTCAATCTCCTCTGGAAGTATTAGAGCCATCATTATGGAAGCTCTTGTAGAGTGATAGCAAATATTTCAAGACAAGCAATTAGCAGCATTCAGTGAGCCATAAGCATTGTTGTAGGAAGTGGAATCAAATATGTTTCTAGCAAAAAACAAAAGTCACCCAGTAAGCTGCAAGCATCCAAATTCAAGGATATTTGAAGTGAAAGATCAAAGCCATGGAATCATGAGAAGTTACACTCATAACAAATATCTAATGAATTATGACTATCTAAATTTAACAAGCAATAAATATTCTTTATCAAGACAGATGAATTGAATGTTTTCTTGAAGGTTTGTGATGATGACATTTTAGTGATATTATTGGACTATTTCCATTATCTAATATTATGTATTGAATGTCTGGAAAAATTTAACTATTTAAATATTCCAATTACTTTCAACTGTTAGTAACCTGTGTACTATTATCAACAGTTGAATGTAATTGGAATATTTAATTAAAGTTATTCAATACATAATACTGGTATTAGATGATGGAAATAATCCAATATATAAACGTCACTAGATACATTGAATCATTTGATTTTCAAAAGATGATATCTATTTGAAAGTTCTATATTCAACATCAAGGGGTATCTCACAATTATAAAGTATGATCCAATCTCTGGAATAAGAAGAGCTCTGCTATGTTATCTTATCAAATTAAGCATATATTACTCATTAATAAAATGCTTAGCGTAAGATTTAATATCATGCATGTTTAATCTGGGTAACGTGTAATTAGTTAAACAACCATATAATCAAATATTAAAATTCTGCAAACAAGCTATTGATACTTTAGAAATCAATCATTGATTATTGTAGGTCAGCAGTATATAAAAAGCCAGAAGTCAAATCCCAGTATTGTTAAGAATGATTTTTAGAAGGATCTGAGAATTCTACAAAAGTTTCTGCTCATTAAAAGTCAGAAAACAGGATAGGGTATGATATAAATCAAAAAGACTTTTATTATTATTGTGTAATCTTCCAGATTATTGATGATAAAGAATTGTATTGTGTAGATAATCTTGTATAATGTGTATAAATTTGATTGATATATTTATCTTGCTTCTGTTAATATTGAGCAAATGTTTAATGAAATCTGTTTTTTATTTTGGTTCTCTTTACATAGCAAATTTATGAAATTATTTTTTATATTTATCTAGCGATTATAATGAACAGAAAAAAAGTGAACAAAAATAATGCTGTCAGAAAAATAGAAACTACTGATTTATAAGTTTAATTAAAATTACATCTAAAAAAGAGATTGGTATAAAGAAAGGGAATTAAGAATATTATTAATAAATAAAAACAGTCATTTGATTAAATACATAACAAGAACAAAAATAAATAAACATGATTTTTTAAATAAAATAAATAAGAAGATAAAATAATCTTATAAAGGATTAATTTAGGAAAGTCATAAAAAAAAGAAGAAATTGAACTGATTTTAATTAAATTATATGCTACCATATTTTTTTTTAAGGAAATAAATTAGACTAAATAAATCTAACAAATCAGAAATGTACTAAGCATTGATAGCAGGGATAAAATGAACTGTTTAGTAAATGAAATAAAAGTTGCAAATATTTGTTTGCTTTTAATGCTAGTGATATAATAATTCACCTATATTTTAAATAATTTCAATTTTTAAAAAAAAAGACAAAACAAATAATTATAATCTTACAATTATTAATAAGTTAATAAGATTTTTTAAAATTATGCATGTTATTTTTTAAGAGAATTTCATCTGATAAAAAATGAAAATAAAATGTAAAACTATGCTACAATGAATATACAAGAATTAGCAGCATCAACAGAGACAATTTCTATATTGCAATTTTCACTCTAAATGTACTTAAAATATAATATTTTCAAAAGAAATGATGCAAAGGAAAAGAATTAAAGTAACAAGCAGGATCAATAATAAAAGGCAAATTACAAAGAAAATTTAGGAATTATAGCATTTCATGAAGATAAGAGAAAGTATACATTTTATATTTACTTTCATTTGAAATATTTTATTTTAAATTATGGAAACTGGACAATTTTCCAGAAAAGAAATGAATAAAATTAGAAAGATTTACAAGGTGTTCATTAAAAGTTCATATTCTAAATAATTGAAAGTAATATTTTTATATTATAAAAACAATAACTAAAAGATAAGAATTTAAAAAACAACAAAGGAGTTAGTCTATTGTAAATTGGTACAAATTTTTTCCTACATCATGTAGAGTTATAGAAAAAATGTTTATATAAATTTAGGATTTAGAATAAGTCTCTATATGATTGACCATTTTATTTGTCAAAATATAATGGATCCTTTTTATATGTTAAGATTAGACAAGTTAAAGATGTAAAGAATATGTACTTCTCTTTTGTTTGATCTTGATTGATTGTGAAAAGGCCTTTAATTTTATGATATTGAAAATTTTAATTCAATGAATTTATAGAAAGATAAAAATATTGTATTGGAGAAGAATAGTGGTTTTTCAGACAGAGAAAAGTAAATAAGATACTATTATTGTTAGAATGATTATATGGAGATTCATTAAAAAAGATAAAGGAATAAATATAAGTTTTGTGGGTTAATTATTTGATAGAGTAATGTGGAAAAACTTAAATCTATTTTGAAAGATAAAGTATTTTGGAAAGAGAGAAGATTGATTTGGGATATATATAATGGGTAAAGAATAAGAATCAGATTGGAAAATAATAAGATTGAAGAATTGAGTATAGAAAAAGAAGTTAGACAAGGATTTTGTATGTATCTTCTTTTTAAGGTTTATTTAGAAGACATGTTAGATAAGTATTTAGATTGTGGGTAAGCTAATAATGGGGATAGAATAATAAAATGTATAAGATTTGCAGATGATATGGCTCTTATAGCTGATAATTAGACAAATCTCCAGAATATGTTGAATAAATTGGAGGAAGGATATATGGAATAAAGAATAATATTGAGAACATTAAGTATTTATGGATACAAAAAAAAAATACAAGTTGAGATTTATATTAATAAAGTTCAACAGATAAATGGTTTTAGATAATTAAGTAGTTGATTGAGTAAGGATGAAAGAAATGAAGATAAAGTTAAAAGAATAGCATTAACAAAAGAGGCATTTCTTAAGAGAAAATATTTTGTGGAGCTTTGAAAAGAGAATTAAGGAAAATATTAATTAAATGCCATATATAGAGTGTATTATTGTATAACTGTGAAATATGGATAGTGAGTAAAAGAATTAGGAAGAGATTGGAGGTCTTTGTGATGTATTTATGGAGAATCTAGAAAGTTATTTGGATGAATAAAATGATGAATAAGGAAGTTTTGGAAAGAATAAATGAAAAAAGAAGACTGATGAAATAATAAAAAAGACTGGATTTGGTATACACTAAAAAGAAAGAATAGTTTATGGAAGGATGTTTTGGAATGAATGGTATATGGAAACATGAAGAAGATTGACCTTGCTAGATGATATAAGAGATGGGAGATGTGTGGAAATTGACGATTTGGATAATGAAAAGAATAGAATGGGAAAATGAATGATTTAGTTAGTATTGATCTTTGAATCTGTCTGTAGAACAAAGCACTATTGATTGACTGATATGGGGGAAAAACCCACTGATTTTACTAAAAAAAAAATCATTAATATTTTCTATAGCAAAAAAATTTAATCATGAATACTGTTGTTACATATCTTTCAAATGTTCATTTTTAAGACCTCTTTAGTACTTGTAGAGAGAATAATAGTCTATAATATGATTTATTATCTGAACATTACATCTTTTTAAAACTAAATAATAACTTTATGTGAGTGCACAATTATAGTTGTGCTTATATATATACCCTGAAAATGCTGTTTGCCTGTGTTTTTTTTTGCAGTGAGGTTGACATGGAAGCTAAAACCAGTTAGAATTTTGTAATGTTCTTGATGAATGGTCTCTATTTTTTTTTGTTTTTATCATATCATGCAACTTTGAATATTGAGCTGTTTTTTAATATATACATATATTTATTTTTTCTGGAAAAAGTTTGCTGAATTTGAATCTGTTTGGGATTATAATAGTGTTTTAAAGAATTATCTATGCTCATTTAGAATTATTTATTAAGGATTTTCTATAGAACTGTGGAAGAGTTGTCAGTTTGAATTTATTAAAGATTATCCCTCTGTTTAATTAAATCAAGTAATTATTAGTTTAAATAAAAAAGCATTATTTATTCTAAATACCCAAAACTACATTTAATTTGTATAATCCATGTAGATGGTTGAAAAATATAATGTGAGCATGTAATCAATTAGATACCAGATTAGTTCTTGCTGTTGGCCTTTTTAGTAGAGATTATACTTTTCTATTACAGCTATTCAGTAATCAATATTTTACACATGCAGTTTAATCTAATGCCTTAAATTTTCAAATGCCAAAATATTTGAATCCTAGATAGATAAAGGGATATGTAACAAACTAAAATAACATACTTACTTTTGGCTTACATTTTAATTCACATTTGATAACAATCTATTTATGTTTATGTTGACTTATAGTTATTAATCAAATTTATGAAGTTAATAAATAGATAAAAAAAACCTGAAGATGTCTGAAAACTTATGCTAGTAGTTCAAATAGTTTGAGAATCTGCTTGGTACAACTTTCTAAATAGTATACATTGAGTTACTAATAATTAGTGAAATTGCGGTAAAGAATAAGTTATTGTTGTATTCTATAAATTAGGAAGATTGTGATAAAAGTATGTGAAGATTTAATGTAAAGTTCATTATCCTGTGAATAGAAAGATGATGCTATAAAATAATCTTGTAGTTATTTATTCTGGAGATTATGTACTATTTGAGCACCATGTGAAAAATTAAGCATACTTTCATGCAATTGAAAACATTTTTTATTCGAGAATCAATCCATTCTTATTATTGTGGTAAACTACATAGGGAAATGATTCTATATTTATATATGCAAAAGCTATTATTTATTTAAATTTAAATATTGTATACATAGGATAAAGTAAATAATTATATTATTTTTATCCTTCAAACTGATTCAGTCATCAAAATGTAGATCCATTTTACAAAAACCAAAATCAGTTGTACACACGCACACACACACACACAAATATATTTAAATTTGCATATGTTTGTTCATCTGCATAACAAAGTGATTTCTTTCTTTATATGATTAACTACAGACAAACAAACATGCAAGTTTGAATTACAAATACAAATGAAGGAAAAAAATCAATATATATATGTCTTAATGGTGTAAAATTAACATCTGTGAAGTAGCTGTGAAAAGGAGATGCTAGAATATATTACATTAAGAGAGTGACAAGCAATGGCAGACTACTACTGATGAAAATTATTATCAATTGGGCTCAACTCTCTGATACCTAATTAATCAACTTTCCTTCAAACACAATTTTATATATATTAAAATAAAAGAAAAACAAGTTTGATGTTATTTTATGTGTGTGTGTGTGTGTACAGTGACATTTTGAAATTTCATGGATTACAATTATTAAATATGTCTTAGGATTACCATTTATTTATTATATATTTTCTTTTAATGTTTTTATATTATTTATATCTTAGTGATGTATTTCATTAAAATTTATAAGGGAGTTCTAAAATTGAGATATTAAAATTAATTTTATCTGCAGATGACAGTATCATCATTAATAATTAAATGTTATATTACTTAATCATAGCTCTCTGTTGTCTAGTTATTGACTTGATTTTGATTAGACAATATATATTCAATTCATTTTTTACTTTCCAAAGGATTACATGCATTAAGATATTATTAGTCAACTTCTTATAGAATTATAAAATAAGAATTCAGGAAGACAATAATTTACATAATTCAGACTATTACTTCATTTAGTAAAACATTAATAAATCTTGAACTTCTATGCTTCACCTGAGAAGTAGCCAAGAGTCACAAACTTCTAATATTTGGACCAATTATTAACTTATACTATGGCATTCGTAATAAAGTTTAATGGTATGTTTTATTTATATATTTTGGAGGTTTATCTATATGAATCACCTTATCTGCCCTAGCATGGTTTAGTGCAGTGACAAGAATGGCTTTATGAATTGCATCTCAATTCTGTCACTTCTGGTTCAAACTGCCATATGAATTCCCCAGCAATAAATCATTAGATTAGTTTTATATGCTAATTTATCTGTGAGTGGGTTTATTAAGAGCAATCTAGAAATTTATTTTCAAACTTTTTTCCCTATAACTGAATTAAGATTACTAGCAATCTACTTTTGTGAATCTTAATTCTTTCTCAAAAAATGAGGAAATTCCTCCCTAAATAACCTTTATCTTGATATCAAGCATTTTTATAAACAATCATTGTATTGGTTTAGATTCAGTATTACATAATCTTAATAAGGTCTGTAATGCAGTGAAACCATTCGACAGTTTGTTTGAAAAGATGTATTTGTCTAGACAGTTTTTAAGATAAGCAGTTGTTTCACAGTTTATTTATTTTTAGTTCAGCTTTTATCACTTTTGCATAGTCTGGGGTTCCCTTTGTTTTGAAGAATACTTGAAAACAAAAACAAATAGCTTTATAATTTTGAAATTATATTTGGGAAAAATATGATGATGGGTTCTAATCAGCTTTTGACCCAACCAGTCCTTCATTGCATTGATGTAAATTCAAACAGATCATACATCATTGCCATTTTAAAAAAAAAATGAGATTATGCAAATTAATTGCTTTTATTAGATCATAAATTATATTTCTTTGACCTAGATATAGATTTTAATATGTCACTGAATTTGTACGATAAAAACAAAAAAACAAAAAACAAAAATGATTTAAATATTGTTGAAAATTACAATAAGTTTTGATGGTTTTCATGAGTGATTTTAGCAACTGTCTGTATCAAAACCAATTACCTGCATGCATGTTACAAATAATGATTTAAGTATAGAAAGTTATAATATTTGATTTATGCTATGCTATGCTATGATTGATATATCCTGTAATATATATATATTATTAATTTATACCTTGTTTTATCTCAACTTACTAATCGGCTTTTGTAGTTTAAAAAGCAATTCACTTTTAATGAATGTTATTATCAATTCCCTGCAAGATGAAGATCTGTCTAAGTTTAATTCAGTTTCTCCAATTTATAACTTCCCCACATTATTCTACAACCATCCATGTTTTATTTATTCATTTCATATTTGACCTTCATCTAGATCTTTTACAATCTCTTGGAATCCAGTTGATGACTTCTATTGTTATTTCCTGTAATAGCATGTTCAGCACAATTCCATTTCAGTCTCTTAATTCTTTTATTTATATCAGTTTTACCTGTTGTTCTCTTAATCTCCCGACATGCCTCAGGCTATGGTTAAATAACATTACGTATGTTTAGCAAGGATCAAGCATAGAATGGACCATTTTATTTTTGATCCTTGCTAAACATACAGACACTAATTAATAGTTTGAGGGAAAGTAGTTTGCTCAACTCAGTAACATGTTCATTAAACTATAACTAAATTAATGGTTTTATATATGTAGTGGAGCTGCAACATCTACTGTATTTTGATCCATGCCTTCTTCACACACATTTTACATTATGTAGAGTTGCTTATGTTTGATTACAATAGAATGCATATTGTTTACTGAACTGCACTTGTAGTTATTAACAATAAATTGAGAAAGCAAATTTACAAATTGGAGAGTGCTTTTGGTAGAATTAGCTTAATATTAAAAGGAAATATGTTTATATGTCTGAAAAGAAAGGTTTTTAATAGGTGTGTTTTACCAGGACTTACTTATGGATCTGAGAGTTAGACACTTAACAGAAGAGCAATACAAATACTTCAAAACATTCAACAAAGAACAAAGCATGAAGAGATGTATGTTAGGAGTAACAGGAAGAGCACGAAGAAGAGCATGAAGAAATGTATGTTCGGAGTAACAGGAAGAGACTGAAAATAAAATATCATGGGTGAGAGAACAAATAAGAATCACTGACATCATTGAAAGAATTAAGAAACTGAAATGAAGCTGTAGTAATCATATTACTAGAAAATATAATTATAGATGGATGTTGAAGTCTTAAACTGGATCCCAAAAGTTTGTAAAAGATCTAATAAAGAAACCATATGTGAGATTATGGATAAAATAAGAAAGTTTTCTGGAGCATTGTAGAAAAAAGAGGCTAGAGATTCAAAGAAACTGAATTAAGCTTGGGGAGACCATTATCTTGTAAGGGATTGATAATGGTTTAAAATGTTGATGATATATTTATTGTGCATGTGTTCACTCATTCACATTCACTCAAAAAAAGAAACAACAACATCCCAATTGAAAATGCTCTGGATATTTAATTCAATAACTTTTTTTTATAGAAAACAAAATAATTATCTAACTGTCAGCAGATTTTGGCCTCTTGACTTTAGAATCTAAGTAATTATCCCTACTTTCCTATTACTCATTTCAGATTATTAGTTAAACTCTTCAAATTTTAAGTTTTCTGATGTAATAAAACAATGCTTGATAAATTTAATTTTATTGCTTAAAAAGATACTTTTAATTTTCTTAAATTTTGTAAAATTTTTAGCTATACAATCAGTAAATGTGAAATATTGTATCACATCAAAATGAAGAATAAAATGTATGTGCTTTCAAGCAATCTGAAGAAACATTATTAATAAATATAATTGTATGTAGTGCCTTGAGAAAGAAAAATTTGCTGCTGTAGTGTAAAATTTATTAAATTTATGAATTTTAATGGGGTTTTTTAAAAGTGATTATATACAGCAGTTCAAGGTGGGAAAATGGGTGCTGTCATGTAAAGTTTATTAAATTTATGACTTTATATATTTTTATTTACTTTTTTTTTGATAGATAATTAAAGTAATATATTGATAAAGGATATGCCATGGCTTTACTTTGTGAACACATTAAATTCATCTGAAAGCATATTGGGATTATTAGAAAACAAAGTAATGTGATCAGGCAATAACATTTGATTATTATTGGTGATAACATAAAACAAACCCAACTGATTATAAATATTGTGGCTTTTTTTTTATCTTTATGTTTAGATATGTGTGTTATATTTGCATAATTTTAAATGATTTGGCAGGAGTAAATTCTATAGAAAATAATTTGAAATAATAAACCAGTGATGCATTTAAATAAATAGATTCATATTAATTATCTTCCAATTCAAATTTCTCAATATGACTTGAAATGCTTTAACCTGCTGGTTTATCATCAGAACATTTATTGGTGAAATGATCTGGGCAGTTAGTTCAATAATAAGAATGTTCAACTGCAAAGCTGAAAGTTTCTAAATACAACTTTTGTTATTTCATTTTTGAGTGCCAATCAGTGTTTGAGTTTTTGATTGTTCTTATTTTAAATCTGCTTTTTTGAACACATTTCTTTTTTCTGTAAATAAGGTTATCTTATATTATGATTAGACAACTTCATTCTGGTTCTCTATTTTGAATGAAAGGTTAGAGATTCATCTAATAAAAAGATTAGTATGTTTTCCTTGAAGTACACTATTTTCCCAATTTGTTCAAATCACATTTTTTAATCCTCCTACTTTTCTCTAATAACAATAGCAGAAAATATCTGCATAAATATGAACTATTAAATTCATTCGTAATAATCAATTTTACTCTAAATAACCTTTTGAGAAGTCTTATTTTTTTCATGTTAGCTGCAGAATAATTTAGTTGTTAAATAAGAATTTAATTAAGCTATATTTATTAAAAGGTTTATATACATAAAATGATCATGTGACAAATTTAAGGCATTTTAATATATTTTTTTTTTGTGTAGTTTCTTTTTTTTTTTTTTTTTTAAAAAAAACAAAACAAACAAAAAGCAAGAATGGATTAAGAACTTTAAAAGTTGTTTATCAGTTAATTAAAAGGGATTAGAATTTTATTCTTTAAAGAAATGAAAGTTATTTATCAACTAATGAAAAAACCCCAGAAATTGGGATTTTTATCTTTGAAAAAATGAATTGTTTACTAAATTGGTGTATAAATATAATTTTTTATTTAAAAAAGATAATCTTTCTTATAAAAGGAAAATCAATTTGTCATGGCTTAATGGAATAATTTCTGAAGTAGTCATGTGATTGGATGAAAGATTGATATGTTGTTTTCTAAAAACAAAGGAGTATATGGGTAGTAGAATACAGTAGGAATTCAGTAGTGGTGGTGGTCAGCAATCAAAAGCGTATCTTGGAAATTTGATATTAGATTGATCTCATTCTTAATTTTAAAAAAAAAAGAAAAAAATGATGTTTGTAAAACAGTATAATATGTGGAGTTAACACAACCATGTGCAAAGGCTAATTATTTCTGACCCAACTATGTAATCATTTTTACTATAAAGTAGAAGAAAAGTATCCCTGAGAAACTTTCAACAAACCTTATGTATTGATTCATCCAAAATCATGATCATTTCTACTTATGTTAAACTGGAAATTTGGAGTTACAAAGAAAAAAAAGGAGAAAAGAAAAAGAAAAGATTTGGATAAAAATAATCATTGAGGAAACAATATTAAAAAAACTAAATCCATGGTAAAATTGGATATTGTAATGTGTATGAATTTTAAAATGTTATTTTATAAGGAATTGAAGTTGAAAATATTAGCTAATTTTTTTTTTTAGTGGGTTTATTGAAAATATTTTTTTTTACTAGATTAAAATGGTATGGGAACTTCTCATTTTCAAAATAGTGTGGAAGGTTCAAGTTAAAAATAATGTAAATGGCCGCCATACCTTCAGTATTAACTAACATGAGTGAAAAAACAAACCTAAGAAATCATGTAACTTTAATTAATAAAAAAACATTTGCTGATATTGCAAAAAAAAAAACAACAACAAGCATGAATTTTAATCCCTCTTCCAAAAGATTTATAAAATCTACAACCAGCGATATTGAAAATTTAGATTTACAAAATCAAAATGGTGAAGAAACACAATCCCCTCTTATGCAATATGGAATGCTGACATGCTAGAGAGCATTTCTGAGAAGTTCCACAACACCATTCCTAATGGATTTTTTAACATTTTCCATCATTTTTTCTCAGATTGTTCAATAGTTTTATCAGCTACAGATATTCATTGTTCTTTGTATAAATTCCCAAGAGCTTTACTATATGAAGCTCTCACTCTGCACAATCTATGGAACAAAGTTTTATGCTTATCTGATCATCCCAATCGAAGATATCTGATCATAGAATTCCATGATTAAAACCAAAAAAATAGATTTAAAATGAAGATCAAAACACTGGATTATTTTGCTCTAATTGCTGAAGATGAAAACAAACAGAGATACATAACTGGCACATTGAAAAATACATACCTAGGCTACTCTACTCAGGAGCCTTTTGGGAAGGTTGTTTCATTGCAATCAGTTTACCTAAAGGGCAACCCAGATCCAATATACAGCAATAGCTATGAGTTTAAAGTCAAGCTAAACAAAAACATTAACCCAACTACTATGCCTACTCAGATTATAGACCAAGAGGTAGCACTTTGCCTATACATAAGAGAGTTAAAGCCACAATGTTTCTCTTATCGCCAAACATGGTCATCTAGCAATCAACTTCACAACCACTTGATGCTTACAATGTAATCGAGTAACCATACACCTAGATGAATTCATATTCAAAACTAAGACAATAGTGACAAAACATATCTCCCTCAAATGAGGATGCTTTACCAATTGACCTCTTCATCCACTAGACAAATCAAACCTTCAGCACATCCATTAACATCAACAGCAAAACTTCTCAGGGTGATGATAATCAAATTCTCACGTCATCAACCAAACCATGTAAACACTTAGATTCAACTCATATAGCTAAGGTACCAGAGTCACTTATTCACAATGACAATACTAGAAAAATTGTCATCTATAATAAATAAGATCAGCATAGATGTAATGGATACACTGACACCACTATTACCAATAGTTGAAAGCTGTGACACAGATTATACTTCCAAAAGAAAATCTGGACAGTCACAAAAAAGATCATGGTAATAAAAAGTAAAAACATTTGCTACTGAAATTAACCAACATGCTCCACTAATAACAGCATTTGAATCCTGTAGCCCCCACTTAACAGACCCTCAATAAACACAGGAAGCTCTAACTGAGCTCAAAAATCTTCATCTTTCACTCACCAAAACTACAAACTCAAGCAGTGAATCAAAAACAATCCCTGAAGATAATCATATAAACACATAGTATACCAACAGATATCAAACCTCCCTGCTTAAAAAAAATAATGCAAACAAACCATCTCTTAAATATTTTGATGCCCTAAATACCAGCCCTGAAAATTATAATTTTGAGTTGTAACTGGCCACTTATGTTCATATATAAGTAGTCTCCATCTCTGTAAAACGATTTGTTCTTCCATCAACCAGAAATGAATTAGATCTTCATTCAAAATTTTCATAGACAAAAAAGTATTAATCTCCTGGCTGTACTGATAAGTTTTCCAGCTCTCAAATGCAACTGTCAAATAACATCCACAGACTGACCACTGTCTTTGTTAGTAAACCAACTCCAAAGCATTTATGATCAGGTGTCTTTTTGGGTGTTGCTAGATACACCTATTAGAGCATTTATAATATGTTGTACCCAGACATAACTACTGATCCTCAGTCATCAATGTTAAATATGAACAACAGTCATTTGATGCAGTGATTCAAAATATGGTCATTGGAATCCAAATTTTTTGACTTTCTCTTAAGGCTAAATCTTCACGCTCTATCTACTTCTTATTTCCTTAAACACTACAGGTTTTACACTAAAATTAATGCTTTTTATTTCTTGTGCCATAGGGAAGAAGAAACAAACAACACCTATTCCATACATGCACAGCTCTGACAAATATCCAAGAAATTATGATTAACACATGTAGACAAATAACATCACACTTGATAACCTAATAGAAACACTCAGTAAAGACTCAATACTGGCACCCCATGCAGCAACTTTTTGTTTGTATACTTTGTGGTGCACCAGATGTACTTTCTGCCTTGGAAACAATATCAGAAGGCTCCCAGTCACATTCTCTAATAAGCTTGAACAACTGAAGACCAGAGAAGGCAAAATTGCACATCCAGATATATTTGCTGCTACATGGTTACTATTAAAAGCCCGAGACAGACCATAACCACAAACAACCAAATGACTTTTTCTGCAACAAGAACAATTTTTTTTTTTTTTTACATATCTCATTTTCAACACTATTGAATAGTCCAAAGGATATATTTAATTCAATAAAAAGTATTTTAAGCTGATGAACTAAACCTTCAGACAATGAAAATATAACTATAGGAAAATACAGTTTACAAGTTTATATTTATCAGATACCTACCTAACAATTTATTTGAACTGTTCCAATAATATCTATCTGTTTTTTCTAAAGCTACATAGTTTTCAACCATGTATTTTTAACAATAACTTTTTATGAATAATAAAGTTTAATTTGAAACATAAAAAAACATTTTTTTCTTCTTTACTGTGAAATTGGGGGGAAGGGGATGATTGCTGAAAGAAATAACTCAGATTAATTAAAAAGAATAAGGCAATAATAATTCTATGTAGTATATGAAATAACATGTACTGTATGAAATTATGTGTTATCTCTGGATTATTGTATTATCATTTTCTAATTTTTTTAATTTATTGGTTAACTTTATCAAATAATTGCTTAAAAAATAATAGTATCTAAAAGTTATTTTTTGAAATTTTTATTTTTCCAGTTATCTATTCTGGATATTACTGATTTCATCATAGAATTATATTTTAAGAGATTTGTAGATTATATCAGTGAAATTTTTAATAATAGAATCAAGTAAGAATGTATATTTATCTTGTTCACAAGTTTCTTCAAACCCAAATCTTGTTCAGGCATAATAATATTTGCAATATATATGTTTATATGTATATTTGTGGACATCCATATGGCTCTCTATAATTATTTGTACAGTACAAAGATAAAAGATCACCTATAAAGTTCTCATACTTTACTTTATATATTAGATAATTAGTTTATTGATGGCAAGTATACTATCTGATATCCCAGTATTACTATCATGATTCCAGTGTTTATTGTCTTATTATCATAGATGTTTGTTTATTATCATAGATGTTTGAGCACTCGTGTGTGCAAATAAAATTTTGATAATTGCTTTCATGATGTTATGTCCCAAGTTTGACTTTGCTAGATGATGAGTAGCTTAACATTTTATATTATCTTTAACATTTTATATTATCTTTTTTACATCCATTCACACAGGATGATTATTTACTCTTGATGATTAATGCTGGTGATATCATGTTATAATTTTAGATCTTATTGATTTTTGCTCGTGCTTATTGATTATCTCTAGTGCTTATCATTACAAATATTGCAAGTAACAAGTGACTTACACTTACTCCCATTCTATACTATTGCCCATGTAAATAAACAATGAAATTAGTCTGTAGGTATGTTTCGCATTATCACTGAATATGAATGCTTATATGGATGGTCCATGAATAGAGTAATGAAAAATAATTAAATTAAATCTGAACATTTTTTTATTTTGTTTTTAGAGATGTTTTTAATTCTGAAAATTATTTCCAGAATATTTATTATAATTATGTCAAGAACTGAATGAGGCAAAATATATCTATGATAACACTTAATTTTATAAGCACTTGTGACATAATCTCTGTCTTCTTCATATTTAATCATAATCCTTATCTTTTTTTTTGATACTTTGAATATTGTATGAATGCCCAATCATGATAAGAAAAACTTTTCAGTCATATTATTCCTTTTATTTGTTTAGGTTTTTTTGTCTGGTATCTGTGTTTTTTTTGTTTTTTTTAAATTTATTTGTACAACATTCAAAATTGTTCTTTTAATTTTAACAATGTTTGTAGTTCATAACTTTTTTTTGCAGCAATTTAGTTGAAAATGTCAACAAATGAATATTATTACTGATTATTATTATTCCAGCATCTTCCATTATTTGTTATAACTTACAAATCATATCATATGTCAACTGAATTTTTTACAGTTATTGTCAATATTTGTGACAGGATTGCTTTGCTGAAAATAGTATGAGCTTAAAAAATCCACTCAAATATATTTTATTTTATATGATTTTATATACTTCGTGGAAGTGTATAAATAATTTACTGCTTTATTTGCTTTGTTATTATTATCAGCTGATATCTACACGAGTATAATTCTGATAAAAATGACATTTTCTAATTAATTTTGGTATAATCTTTGTCATTAAGGATATTTTGTTATTGATTGATATTCCACACAAGTCATTATTATTATTTTAATAGGATAATCATGTTTCATATATATTATTTTATATAACTCTCCACATATACACTCTAATGCAACATTTTTTATACAATTCCTTTAATTTTCTAACCGTTTAGACTGTCCTGCAGTCTTTACCAGAGCTTTTGCATAACCTTCCCTTTCTTTTAAAATTTATATAATTTTTTTTACATTAGAGTGTATATGTGGAGATTTACAAAAAGTAATATATATGAATATATGAAGGAATGCAAAAAAAGTAAAGGAAAAGATATAAGAATGATAATGATGTTTATAATTCTCTGAGATTATTTCTTTTTTACTTTCAAATCATTTTTAATAGATGAATGTTTTTTATTTGTAGTTTTATTCCTTTAACTTTGCCATTTTTTATTTTTAATATTTTTCATTTGGTTAACCAATTAATTATTTTATTTGTATATGTATGAATACTTGTTATATCTCATTATCTTATATATACACCATTAAACATTTCTGGTATTCAGTCCACAGATGCTGAGCATGATGAAGAACATAGGCTTTTTTTAAAAAAAGAAATCAATTCTGTTATCTCTTCAATTAAATAAAACTATTTCTTTACTGCCGTATTGTTTTTACAATCATTTTCTTTACACCTAACTAATCAGTCCATGTTAATTGGGAATTTTAGCTAATAATAATTATTTGTTCATAAACTAACAATCCTCATTGATTAGTTAAATTGCTTATGAACTAAATAGTTGGAAAAAAAATCCTAAGTTTGCTATTGTGAAATTTTTTTTCTCAAATTCTCCTAGCCAGATTTCAAACCCCAATATACCTCACATTCTTTTTTACTTCCTTAATTCTTGATAAGTAATTCTTTTAAAACTTCCAAAAGTACTCACAAACTTTTTTGAAGATTCTTAATAATTGAGATTTAATAGGACATACAAATGCCTAAAGCCAAGGTGATAATATTTAAAGCAGATATTTTCTAGTAAAGATATAAATCATTAGATTTAATCTTTGAATTGTTTATATTCTACTTATTAAAAATATTTGAATATATTAAATATAAATTTAACAAATACTGGTCACAATTTATTATATTCTGACTAAAGAATGTTTGCATACCTGAAGTACAAGAGATAACAAGACAATAAAAGTCATAGGACCAAATGATAATACTTCATCATTGGTGATAATTTGCTATACTCGATAGTCTTAAATGAAATTCTTAAATTAGAGTACATGTGTATAAATCAATAATGGCAAGTTCTATAATTTCTATAATAAACTGTAGCATTGTTATAGTACATAATCTATTTTAAGTTTCAGTTCTACTGAAAAATTAATGAAGAAACTAATCCATATGAAATTAAATATACATATTTATTTGTCTGAAAATAAAAAATTTGCACAATAACGATAAAAACTAAATCCTACTAACTTGAATGATAGTCATAAATGAATAATAACTAATTTATTATACAGTAACAGTAACAGTAAAATTAACAAATATTTTCTTATTATTAATTTATAAATGTTTATTTTTTATTTTTTGAAATTTTATTTTAAGGAGCTATGAGTTTTTTCAATTTACCAGATAGAAAACTTTAATAGGATTAGATATGTAAGTCATTTTACCTAGAATTGATTAGAAATTAGGAACAAAATAAGTTAAATTGATTAGTCTCACCTCAGATATTCTGCTTTTGGTATTCATAAATAAGTACTGTTTGGGATAACAATGAAGAGACATCTCATTTTTCATATGCCAGTAAAAGATTAACTTTTTTGTTGAAATTATTGGGGAGAGAGTGAGATAGATAACATTAATAATGGGAAACCTAATTTTTAAAAATATAAATAGCCAGATCTTACTTTACTGAATCTTTAAAATTGTATTTCAGATGTTTCTTATTATGTATGGGAGGGTTGTTTTAATTTTATATATATATATATTTTTGACAAATAGAGACATTTAATTTTTTATTGCTTTCCTTAACTCACTTATTGCTATAAAGTTCTTGGAGCCCAAATGCAATATTGTAAATGAAATAATTGGTATATATCAATTAATTTTTTAGGGATTACTTTTTGTATTGCATTGTTTAATAAAACTGCATAGTAAATTCAATATATATATTTAATTTCATATGGGCAAATTTCTTCATTGCTTTTCTCAGTAAATTACCAGTAGATCTTTAAACTCAAGGTTGATAGCATACAACAATTCTCAAATTGTACCTAAAAAATTTATGAGGGGGGGGGGGGCTTTATAAAATGGGTCTTTTGTGTTTGTATGGAAGATTTTACTGTTGTATTACAAATGTTACAAGTATTTTCTCCATATTTTTATATATATTTTGAATAGTGTTAAATTCTAATAGATAATTCATATAAAACTACTTTCCTTCTTGTGAATTTATTTTTGCTGTAGATTTTCAAACTCATTTTTTAATCTGAATATATATATACATATATACACATTTTCTGAAATCTATATACTTTTTCCAATCTTTTCCTTGACTTTTTGTCATAGAATCTGTATTTCATTGAATTCTTAAAATAACTATCCTTTATAATCTTATTTTCTGATATTTATGAATAAAAAATGATATACTTAGAAAAAGTATGACAATAATTATTATTTGATATACTCCTAAGATGTTTAATTTAGAATGGGAGCAACAGACTCAAGAACGAACAGTTTTGGGAACAATTCTCAACTAATGAAAGTAAAAAAAGTGAATGGATCGCTTGACTTTCAAAAACTGAATATATGAAAAATAAATAAAATAATCTGTATTATATTCATTGAACTATTGTCTAAGTTTATAACTATTCTGCTTTTAAGCAAAAGTTCCTGATTTAATTTTCTATTAAATAAAATAGGGGGGGGGATTTAGTCAATTGAGAAGCAGAAGAGTTGTTCTATTACTTAGATACTTCATCACTTGAGCTGATGAGCAACTGGTCATATAAATATGCCTTAAATTCCATTTTTATTTTTTAATATATTTGCAATGCTGATAAATTTATTAGAATCCGGATTTTGTCTCTTATATTTGCTTTTTCAGATTTGGTTAAGAGTACTGATGATTTATTTCATCTGACAAAAACATCTGATTTCAAAAAAATTGTATTTAACTTTAATTTAGCACAATTCTCCCATTTTTTCTCTTTTTGAAGTGCTTTGTCAGATGTTCAGATGTTATTGAGAAACATTTTTAGCTACATAAAATCATTCAAAATGTTTTAAAATGATCATTATTCTGTAATATTTCTGAACTTGAACATAACTTAAGATAGTACTTTGTATTACTTAAGTAGAAAAGGATGCCATTCATATTTTATTTTTTTTAAAATTTGCTACTTGAATTTTTTTTTTTTTTCACTTATGGGTTATTATGTAACCTAACAGTTCTGATTCGTCATCTTCATAATATTGTTCACTTTATTTACATTCAGATATGAATTTTATTAAACCATTTTTTTTAAAGGTTGGGAACACTTAGTTTCTTATTAAATAAATATATCAGGTTTGGCAAAAACACTTTGCTGAGTATGTTTGTATAAAAACTGTCAAATAATGATATCCAAAACAATAGAAAATTTGATTTAATAGAAATGATTTTGACAGTTTATAAATTTAGAAATATTGGATGTACACATAAGAAGATTTTAAAAAAGAAATCTTGTTTGTTTCAAATCATGTATGCCTGTAAAAATATTTATTATGAAAACATAATAAAATTGTGACATTTGACTAGATTCTGCAGAGATATTGATATATCAAAATATTTCCTCAATAAAACTGTAATACATAATTAGTATGCTGCTATTAAATTTTTTTAAAAATATTTTTTGCAAATATATTGCTTTTGTTTGTGTATATTTATCTGTATATGTAACTTAATATCTTCTACATTAAAATATATTTTCTAGTTAACTGCTATTATTTAAAAAATTACTACATAATATAACAGTAATAATAACAAGTCAGATGTCACATGACTTATATATAGCTTGCACTTACAAATATGTAAAATTAAGAGCATGCTAATAGCTCTAAACAAGCTTTTTTTTTTATTTATGATAAAGCTACTACAAGAGAAGGCATTCAAATCATTTTTATCTTGCATTGTCCCCATCCCCAGACCGGTTTCGACCTATGGGTCTCTTCAGTGAGGAGTTGGGACATTAGATTTAAAAAACCAACTCAAGCAAAGCATTTATCTAAAAGTTAATTGTTAGAAGAAGATCTGAAACTTTTAGACATATACATGTCTTTAAAGTCAGCTCTTCAACTGAAAAAATCATATGGGCCTGAACTTAATTCAGATACTCCATATATTAGTAGGCTTAGCCCTTTAATTTAGCTAAAGCCACAACAGCAAAATAATAATAGTAATAATAACAAGTCAGATGTCACATGACTTATATATAGCTTGCACTTACAAATATGTAAAATTAAGAGCGTGCTAATAGCTCTAAACAAGCTTTTTTTTTATTTATGATAAATGCTACTACAAGAGAAGGCATTCAAATCATTTTTATCTTGGATTGTCCCCATCCCCAGACCGGTTTCGACCTATGGGTCTCTTCAGTGAGGAGTTGGGACATTAGATTTAAAAAACCAACTCAAGCAAAGCATTTATCTAAAAGTTAATTGTTAGAAGAAGATCTGAAACTTTTAGACATCTACATGTCTTTAAAGTCAGCTCTCCAACTAATATATGGAGTATCTGAATTAAGTTCAGGCCCGTATGATTTTTTCAGTTGGAGAGCTAACTTTAAAGACATGTAGATGTCTAAAAGTTTCAGATCTTCTTCTAACAATTAACTTTTA
Organism: Epiperipatus broadwayi; assembly: GCA_028023455.1. Taxonomy (NCBI): domain Eukaryota; kingdom Metazoa; phylum Onychophora; class Udeonychophora; order Euonychophora; family Peripatidae; genus Epiperipatus; species Epiperipatus broadwayi. The sequence continues at coordinate 4,789,208 of JAQFVV010006209.1, read as the reverse complement.
GATAAATGCTTTGCTTGAGTTGGTTTTTTAAATCTAATGTCCCAACTCCTCACTGAAGAGACCCATAGGTCGAAACCGGTCTGGGGATGGGGACAATCCAAGATAAAAATGATTTGAATGCCTTCTCTTGTAGTAGCATTTATCATAAATAAAAAAAAAAAAGCTTGTTTAGAGCTATTAGCATGCTCTTAATTTTACATATTTGTAAGTGCAAGCTATATATAAGTCATGTGACATCTGACTTGTTATTATTACTATTATTATTTTGCTGTTGTGGCTTTAGCTAAATTAAAGGGCTAAGCCTACTAATATATGGAGTATCTGAATTAAGTTCAGGCCCATATGATTTTTTCAGTTGGAGAGCTGACTTTAAAGACATGTAGATGTCTAAAAGTTTCAGATCTTCTTCTAACAATTAACTTTTAGATAAATGCTTTGCTTGAGTTGGTTTTTTAAATCTAATGTCCCAACTCCTCACTGAAGAGACCCATAGGTCGAAACTGGTCTGGGGATGGGGACAATCCAAGATAAAAATGATTTGAATGCCTTCTCTTGTAGTAGCATTTATCATAAATAAAAAAAAAAAGCTTGTTTAGAGCTATTAGCACGCTCTTAATTTTACATATTTGTAAGTGCAAGCTATATATAAGTCATGTGACATCTGACTTGTTATTATTACTATTATTATTTTGCTGTTGTGGCTTTAGCTAAATTAAAGGGCTAAGCCTACTAATATATGGAGTATCTGAATTAAGTTCAGGCCCATATGATTTTTTCAGTTGGAGAGCTGACTTTAAAGACATGTAGATGTCTAAAAGTTTCAGATCTTCTTCTAACAATTAACTTTTAGATAAATGCTTTGCTTGAGTTGGTTTTTTAAATCTAATGTCCCAACTCCTCACTGAAGAGACCCATAGGTCGAAACCGGTCTGGGGATGGGGACAATGCAAGATAAAAATGATTTGAATGCTTCTCTTGTAGTAGCATTTATCATAAAAAAAAAAAAAAGCTTGTTTAGAGCTATTAGCACGCTCTTAATTTTACATAATATAACTTAACTCTGCCTCATATAAAAGTTGTCTTTACTTACTTAAATAAGGCTAAATATTCTATGGATATATATATAAAACAATATAACCTGAATCATGTGATACTTCATTTAGTATATACTATATCTTTATCAAAAATTACACATGCAATTAATTTATAATCCTGATTGTTAAATATATATATATTTGAACTAGTTTCAAATCTATATGATTAGACAAATGGTTTGGGTTTAAAACATTAAGGCTTTACATTATTAGCTTGAATAAGACAGTGTGGGTTAAAAATATTGTAAAGTGCAATACCTACTTTTTCTTTAAACAGCTAGCAATTAACAAAGGGTACAACAAACCATGTAGTGGCTCTACAATTCAACCATTACATTGAGGACATTGTTCATGCTGATATGTCTTATTAGAGAACAAAAAAATGTCCATGGGAAAAATTAAATAGATTGTTATTCATTAGCAATATATAATGTTTGCCATCATTAGTATACTTTTTTTTCCTTCAATGTTTGTTTGCCAGAACTACTATTACTCATTGTTAAAATGTATTTTTTCATTACTAAATCTTTTTTGTTTTTTTTCAAGTCATCATCTTTTCAAGATTTGGCTTTGAAAACTTTTTTCTTGTTGTTTGTCTCTTGTCTATTTAACATTGTTTTGTAGCACTTAATCATATATAAATTTCAACTAATTCAAGTTTAGTAATGATGAAATAAGTATTATAATTTTTTACTTTAAATAGTTAGAGATTGAAGTTTTAGAAACAAATCCTAATTTTGAAATTACAGTATCTCTAAAGTCAAATAAATATTTTTTTTTATATTTGTAAAATTTGTGGAAAATAAATATTTATTTTAAAACAGAAAACATATTCTAAATTATCACATGACTTGCTTGTATGCACTTTCTCATAAGCTTCCAAGAGTAGTTATTTTCAAATCTATTATAAACTTGACTAATCAGTGTTTAACAGATGGTATAGTATTATTGCAATTAGCTTTCTTAGCTAAGGAATAGAAAGGGAGTACAGTTGGCATAAAACTGAAGTCTCTAAAATATATAGAAACTGATATTGTATTTGATCCACATATAACTATGCAAGCAAAGTGCCTTGAATTCAAAACTTTAGTTTATTTTTAATTATATAAAAGAATAAAATATAACTTGATAGATAAACAAATATATTAGTTTCAGCTTTGAATTTTAGTCCTTACTGATGAAGGCAAGAGCTAGAAACTGGTCTGGAAATGGAAATAATATAATACTGTATTCCTGATATCTTTTGATTATTTAATTTTAAAATAAATGGTTCTAGAATAGTATGAAGAGAACTACTCTTAGTTTTATTTAAATAAAATAAACTTAAAATGAATTCTATATTCAAAAGTACATACATTAATTTACAAGTTTATATTTATACAGAATTAAAGTCATCATGAAAAAAAATTGAAATATTGACTATATATATTTATAGTATAAGTATACATATTGTAATATGTAAAATAACTGACAGAATCACATTTTTTAAATAGTACTGCCCAGTCTTTTTTTACTTGCATACAACATAGCAACTGATTTTCACAAATTGTACTTTCGTATTAACATGATTGTAATTAATATAATTAATGTTATTTAAAATTTTATATTTTGTATCTGGAAATAAATAGCTCAATACTGGGCATTAAAAGTCATGAAATAAGAAGGTTAACAAATAGTGGATATACATTTATATTCAAAACTCAAAAGATACAATGAATTAAATTAAATATACTTCAGATTATATAAAAAAATATAATACATCAATTAATTAACACCTACATTTTTCTGCCATTATTCAATTTTTTTTTGCATACTCATAAATGTTCTCAATGTATCATGGAAATTTGCATATTGGGAATTATTAATGTAAAGAATAGATTGATGTTTATTAAGTAGCTCTCTGGATATTAAAGTCCTAAAAATACTGTTTTCATTCTGATTTTTTTTTCTTCCATTACTATTTTGATTTTTCTTTCACTCTTCTTCATAATCTACAAATTATGCAAAAAATATATTAAGCATCTATTAATTGTATGATTTATTATGATTTTTCATTATTTTTAATTATAAATATTCAATATATATTTGATTAATATTTTTATAAGTAACCAAAATACCCTTTTTTTTTGAGACTATATCCATATAATGTATTTCACATATTCACTTTCACTCAAAAAATAATAAAAACACTCACTATATTGTATCTTAATTTTTTAAAAAATAAAATAGACAGCTAAGTGTCAGACTTTGATCTTCACAAGCTGTTGATGTATCAGAAAACTCTATTTCATTACAATTAAAGATGCTTTAGATGCTTTTCAAACTCACTGATATTCCCCTGGAATATCTAGAAACATTTTCAGTTCATGGCAAAAAAATTCTTAATAGAGGATTTAGTTTATTTAAATTAGTTTCTTATTTATATTTTCATTATAATATAAAATACTTAAAGAATTACAAATATTACAAAGATCATGAAATATGAAATGCAAAACGCATTAATAATAATTAGAACAAAAATAATACAATAAGAGAAATTTTAATAACAATTTAATATGATGTGTTTCAATATTGCTGCACAAAAAATCAATATTGAGTGATATATTTGACTCTGTACATCTTAGATTTTTTTCCAGTGTTTCCACTGACAAACAAGATATGCTCATTTTAATTAGTAATAGCAATGAAAATGTAGCTTCACAAAGGTAAGTGGATACAAAATGGAAACAGAATATTTAAAATTATATTTACCAATAAAAGATATTTTTTCTGACACTGGATTTAAAATTCTGACAAATAATTATTATAAAATTTCAATTCTAAGATTGAATCTGTTCACAAATCAGTTAATTCCTCTTGAAATAATTATGGGAGATTACTAAATTGTAAGGATGGAGCAATTGACATTCTTATCCATTCATATCCTTTATTTTTATTTAAGTAAGAAAAATATTTTTTTAAAAAAAAAAATTAAATTAGTGATGTGATTAATTATTATTCTGTTTCTTTCTGTTGATAATAAAATGCTATTTTCTTCAAGAAATATCTTTGAGAGAAGCAAACATTTCTATATTAACACTAAAATTTTTAATCTTGTGAAAAACTTATTATGAAATGCTTGTGATTTGTGTTTAGATATAATATATTGGGATTTTTCCTTGCAGAGAAAGATTCAATTTGTTTAATTTTTCAAAAAAATCAGGTAAGAAAACAAACATAAATGAGGTGCGAATGTGGAATTTTTGTCTAAAAATTCATAATTCATTTTTTAATATTAATAGTCTTTTTAGAAATTTATTATGAAATAACCATCTTACTTCTGTGCACTATAAAAGGAATTCATAATTGGAGTCTATCCCTTGGCATAAATTTTGAAAGAATCTTATATTAGTTGCATTCATTTTTTACATAATTAACTATTGTGGAAACTCTGATATTACTTTATTAAGCAATTCTTTCTTATGATAAAATATTAGACTTTCTTTGCTTGCAATTCAAGCTCATTTTCTACAAAAAAAAAACTTATTCATCTTTTCAAATATATTTCTTTTTTTAGTTATGCCCTAGAAATTTCTACAAAACAGTAGGTCTTCATGAAATTGCAAATTATAAAGGTATCTGACAAAAATCATTAAGTTAACATCATTTGTATTGTCAGTTGGCTCATCAGATTATATAGTAAGTAATAGTACTTAATTAAATTCACGATAATAACTTAGACATGATATTGTAAGCAATGCTATATATTCTTTTAATTGAATTTTTTTAAAAGGGTTTGATATTTCAAAACCCTTGATAGTTTCACAAATTTTTATTGCAGCTGGTAGAATGAGATTTTCATTAATTGTATAAGATATTGTTTTAGCAATAGTGTGCTTTAAAAAACCCCAATTTGTTCTTTTAATGCCTTTCAAAAAATCTTATTCTTAAATTCACATTGTCTAGTATCTAAATGGCAACTAAGTTTTCCAGATCTCATACAATTATTTGACAATTGCTTCTGGAGATTACATACATAGGCTTGTATGAATCATTTTATAAAGGTATGAATCCATATTTCAAAGTAAGAAAGATCATATTTATGATTTTTTTTATATGACATTTTCTATCTCTTGCCATATAATGTTGAAAACAATCATTCTGGTAAAATATGAGACACTGTTACTTCTGACTTGGATTCTTTAGTATGACTGATGTCTACAAATATACTGTGATTTTATTAGCCATTTATCCATCTTAAGTTTAAATCTTTGATGAATTATTAATCACACTATTATCAATGGTGCTGGGTTACTAAGACAAAATTAGTAAATTTCATAAGTAAGGGTGTTCCATGTGTTTATAATGATGATGTATCTGAATTGTAAAATAAACAGTGATTCTTAGGTCACACTACATAGCATAATGTATATTAATTTTCACATTAAAATATGGAAAATATATCTATATAAAAATTAATCTAATTATCTATAATTTAAAAATTGGAAATTTATTTTCATGATTTGTGAAAATATGCAGCCCCCAGTTTGAGAAGCTCTGCTCTAAACAATATCCTTTTTTCTTCAGTAACCTTTTTTTTCTACAAAAATGTAAGTCTCATTATTAGCAGACTCCAGTTATTTTGGTGTTTTAAATTAGTTTTTATACTTATAGTTATCAATTTCTGATTCTCATAGAAATTCTTCGTACTAATTTTAATCTTTTTGACACAATACAAGATTCTTTTACTGATTTTTTTTTCTGCCACTACTAAATCAATAAGTTTTGTTTACCCTTTAAGCAAAATATGAATTCTCTTAAATTTCATAAAGCTTCAAACTTTGTGCTTTACTACATTAAATACTGTGCCATATTACACTTTTGAAAGAAGAAAATGAATACAATATATGTTCTTTTAACATAACCTGAGAAAATAGTATAATAAATATGACTGCATATATGCAAATTGTAACATTTGAATTTAATGAGGTGCTCTGAGATAAAAAAAAATTGGCTGCTGCCACATTGTAAAATTTATTAAATTTATGAATTTTAATGTTTATTATATATATATTTGGATAGCATATAATTAAAATAGTCTATATTGATACAATCCATATTTAGCTTTACTGTAAATGAATTGGACAAATTAACAAAAATACCTGTCCTCTTACACTGTTTTTTTAATTATAACATTCATATCAGAAAAGAATGGCTTTCAAATAGCTTTTAATCATAAGTGTTATGTTTGTGTGATCCATGATATGTTGTTTTGGTAAACAGTTGAGAATTTGGATTTGCACTAATTTTTTAGTAATTATTCTCCAGTAATTCTGTATTTTTTTGGCTATAATTTATTATAATGACCAGTATTTCTTCTATATAAGTATTAATTATTTACATAGCAGGATTTTTTCCTATCTTTAATGAATGTAGTTATCATCTACCAGTTAAGCAGTTGAATAATCCAGCCATTTTTCACAAATTTAATCTTATTAAATGTGTTAAAATTACCCAAATTATATTAGTCTCTTTTTTACAATTATTTTATATTTCAAAACTCATTACAAATTCATTTTATTTATTTTTTTAACTCATTTTCCTTTAGCATATAATTTAAGAAGCAACTTTTAAACATTTAAATTTTCAAAATTGTTTTCTTTTGCTTTGGACAATATTTTTAAATATAGCATGCTTAATTATAATTTCATATTTATTTTGAAAAGTTTGTGTGAAACTGCATCAATTGATGACATCTACAGAAATATTACCAAATTCACCACTTCCTTTATTTTGCTGTACTATCTTATATAAATGCAACTTATTCATTCTACTTTGAATACTTTTTAACAAAATATTTTATTGTACATTTATGCATATACAATCTTATGTTTCGCCTGTCCTACAGCCTTCTTCAAAGTCACTTTTAATTTAAATTTTTTAAAAGTAAAAAAAAAAAAACATTATCTAAAGTAAATGTGGCTCTGAAGAAGACTGTAGGACAGTCGAAATGTAAGATTGTATATGCATTTATGTACAATAAAAGGTTTTTTCTAAAAAGTGTTCAAAGTAGAGTGAATAAATTGCATTTATTATGATATCTACTATTAATGTGTATAAAAAGCATAATGCTAAACTTTATCATAGAAATCAGAATATAAACTAGATGTAAATCCAAGCATTAAAACTTTCAAGTTCATAAAAATTTCTGGTAAAATAAAGAAGAAACTTTTTAAAAACTTGGGGAGTCAGTCAAAACTTACGCAAGAATGATAAAAAGCCGTTATTTTTCAATATGATTTCTCAGGCATTCAAATTTGATAGCATGGTAAAACATTACCAATATCAGATTATTATGTGAACGTGTAGGCAAAGTAATCTGAACAACATTGTAAAGAAATGCAAATTAAGTAAAAAATCAATATACAATCTGAGAATTTAAACATTTAGCTTCACAATAGACTTGTTTTATGACTGTTTGTCATTTTCAGTGAAGTATCACAAAAATAATATCAATTTCCTGACAAGTCTGTAATAGTAATATAAGGTTTATCATTGTTTAAAAAAGTAAAATTATTAGAAAATTTGTATCCAAAACCACTTATGTTTAATGTTTCAAGATTTCTATTCTGAAGAGTGACAATTCTCTTCATTAAAAATGAAAGCTGTAAATTAGTTGGGTGGCAAATCATTATTTACTTAGAAGACTAATAATTTTTATAATAGACTGTACCACCAAAAAAATTACAGCAGGATAAATTATTGCAGAAATTAGCACATATTTGAGTACTCAAACAACTACCAAAATAATCATGAACTGCACAAACAAAGTATTTACGATTAAGAGCTGTTATAAATGCCATTATTTTTAATACAAATGCTATAATATGATGAAGTAAGTATGTCATAAGGTAAATGAATCATATTTTTGCCCAACCTCTGATGAGAGTGTGTATATAGAGCCTTAATATAAATTTATCAACTAGACTTCTTTCCCAACTTGGCATACTTTTCCAGAACTGTCATAATTTGAGTAGGCATTTCTTCATATTTTTATGGACCAATTATAGCTATGCTTAGATAATTTACAGTTACATTCTATTTGAACATTTTAAAGAGCTATGTTTATTCACTGGTGTAAACATTGTTTTCAGGCAATGCTTTAATCTTTCAAGATGTATATATCTTATATAGTCAACAATTGATTTGAGGAACTTTTGAATGCTGCCACATAATTTCTATGGCCTTCCCAGTAACTTCTGATTTAAATATTATTGATCCACTGTAGATCATTCTTGAATAATGATTGACATTTTCCATAAAACTTGAAATAAAGAGAGAAAAGGATACCCACTATTTAATGTCATATAATTTTATACCTTACAGAATATAAGCAAATGCTGAAGAAAAAAATGGCATCTAAATATGTTAACAAGGATATCATGTCTTTTCATTACTTTGTCTGGATTTGCATTATGTAGCTAAAATTATTTAATAAAAATCAAAAATACATTAATGAAAATTATGAAGTTATAAGTTAAACTATGATCATTATCTTTTTTTTATTCTGTAATATTAAAATAATAATAAAAGCAATTACTTTTGTATTAAGTCTATCAAATTAATCCGTGTTCAACATTAAAAAAAAAACAACCAATATATATAATAATAATAATAGAAAATCCTACTTACCTTTTGTTGCTAATTTGTTATTTAGCATTGTTGTAGGATAGCTAATCATATATATCATTTTATTATTGACTTCAACATAAAAGTCAGTAAAAGAAAGTTGTCAAAAATTAGATTATTTTTTGTTAATTCTTAAAAGTATTTTTAAAATTTTGTTATTATTTGTTGCAATTAGTAGAAGTGTCCTGTCCATAATTTTGAAATATTGATTATCAACATAATTTGCTATATATATATTAGCTTGAAGGGATGTAGACTGTAGTTGTCATCTACATGCCATTCCTATATGACCTAAATTCAAGTCTGAGCTAAGTAAAACGCAAATATTTTTGCACCATACAAATAATCGTTGATTTTTTTTTAAAGATAGTTTGTCCATGACCAAGCCAACTGATTATCCAGTGTTACTCAGTAAATGGATATCTATCTATTCTTAGCTAGAGGATAAAACTAAATAGAAATTACTCAAATTCTCATTACTCTCCATTAAGTAATGTTTTGTTTCGAGAAGATATTGAGGAGATCTTGCACTGTAATAAAGGTTGTTTTACCTTTATTTCCATACTTAATTCACATATTATTAATATGAAAAGTAAAAACAATATTCCTAACAAAATATTTCAAAATGCTTAGGTTTTTTTATTAATATATTAAAGCCCCCCCCCCCTTTCCATATATTTCTAAATCTATTTGTCAAATTCTACAAAACATTTCAACTACATAATTTTATCCATTTTTTTTTTTTTTTATAAGATGACTATTTCAAAATTATTTGTTTCCTTTTTATATATTGTGCATGCATGTTTTTAATACAACGAATCCAAATGAAAAAAATTATGAAACTTGAGAACATAAAAATCTTATATTAAAGAGGAAGAACAATTATTATTTTGCACTAAAACTTTTTAAACAGTTTAAAAGATTACAAATTGTATTTCTTCAGAATTTTAAGCTTTACATTCTGAAAATATCTTGATGAATTAAAATAATGTAATATTTAGAAGTATTAAGAAAATGAAACATTAATTAATGTCCTTAATCCGAAATTGATTTTATTGAATGAAACATTTATTAAATAAGGCAGATAAAATATAATCCAATAGAGTCAAATAGAAAGTTTTATTATTTATGTACATATACATATAAGTTCTCTCTTCAAAAGAGGTTAATAATTATAGGATAACTATTGGAGTAGTGCAATCAAGCAATAATGCTTGACATTGATTGCTATTTTCTTAAATATAATTGCTATGAGTCTCTCATGCCATTGGCCTTGGGATTATATTTTTGTTCAACCATATTTCTATTTTTTTAATTAGATGACCCCAATCTTTTTTTTTCTAATTTTTTATTCATTGTTGTCCTTCCCCCCCCCCCTATATAATGGTCAATATTCATTTCTGAATGAATGCTAATGATGACTATATACTTTAATGTGTCTTTCCACCATTAAAATGCATTTATTTTATGATATACAGTATGTCATAATAGAATGAATAAAAACTGAATGCAGAAAATATAAGGAGCAGCAGATATTAGAACAAGAATTAATTGTTTCTAGCCATATTTTTGACAATTTACAATGAAAAGTATCTTACATTCAATGTAGAAATGAATCCAGAAAAGAGAAAGTAAAAGCAATTAAATTTATCAGTTTTGAAAAAAAGTAGCTATTAATTATAATTAAAAAAAATCACAAGACAAAAAAATTAAGAAAACAAAATATTAAATAGTAAATTTAATTACAAATTTATCTTACTGAATGAAATATAACCATTAAATAGTGTAGATAAAAGGTAATCATTGCACCAGATATATTGTACATCGACCAGTTTTTTTAAATATTTGGTAAAATAAGTAGTTATATTTGATGTAAATGCATATGAAATACATAGTAAGGGTGTGGACAATGATATATTCACTCCTGTAATTTATTTAATAGGGTTGTAATTTTGTGCTTTTTCTATTATTTTTTCTTTATTAGAACTATTTTTTTTTACTAATTATGCAGTTTTCGAATAGTAGCTCTTGAAAAATTAACTCTGAATATAGGAAAGGATTCCATCAGAAATTCAGAGCACTTATTGATTGTTAATTCCATTAAAAGAAGTCCTTTGTTAGCTGACTTGTATTTTCTCTACTGTGATTATTTTGATTTATGACACAATTTTATTCAACAATCATTTGTACATAAGCATTTTTTATGCATGATGTCATGTGGATCTGCGTAGTTTCAAAGCCCTGTACAATATTGCTTTGTCTTGATTATTTTGAGCTATTAAAATGGCATGTTTCATTTAAGACATGGTAGGTAGATATGTAACCTGGCAATAATGTGATCTTATATATCTAAGTAATACTGGTTGGAGTGCAATTTGAAAATTGTGATTGATTGTTTATTAGACTGCTTTCAAAACAGATTATATTTACCTGTTTATGAAGTTTATTTAAATTTCTTTATATTAATATTTTTGCTCTCTGTAGTCAAGTTGCAATCTATAGTGTCTATATAAACATATTAAACCATAGATAAAGGTGGATTTCCATCTTTATTGATTAAAGGAAGTTGTTTTGATAACAAATTTTAAAATTGTTGATTGTGATATTGCTATTGTTTAAGTGTTGATTGCTTTCATATATTTATATATATATGATTGTAAAAATTATTAAATGCTGTCAACTTGGTATCAACTTTTGGTGAAGGCCTTGTTTTAAACTGCACTTAAAAACAGTTATAACTTCTTCTACTTACTATATTGAAGTTTTATGAGCAAACAGATTTTCATAAAGATACTAAATCATATAAATATATGATGTACTTTATATATGTGTACAACTGCACTAAATATTTCAATTCCGAAAATTTTTCTGGAAGATCTATATTTTTTTTTTATTTTTGTTATTTTTTTTTCTAATTTCCTTGCTTTTTATCTTTTTTTTAAATGCCTTATTGCTAATATTATTGTTGGACAGTAGTGATATAAGATGATAACAGTTATACTCACTTGATTAATAAAGCATCATATCAAAATACATGAGAAAAAAGTCATAAAACATTTTTATTTATTGTTTTAAATTTTTTATCAGTAAATAGACATTGGTTCTATGAGAGAAAAATATACAAGTGATCGTAGTCTTGTGCAAGAGTTGGAAAACTGCGTGGCTTTTTTAACCAATCTTGTGGGTTTTTTTATCATGATAAACATAAATATATTTTTTATTTTATTTGTAAATAAATATTTTGATGACCCTAGCAGAGGGAAAATGTGCTTTACAATATTGTTTCTTAAACTTCAGCTCTATTATAGAATAGTAATTATTGTATATGATGAGTATTTAAATATTAGAAATTTGTGAATGAATCAAAATAATTTTTGTCTGTTTATTTGTAGGAGAATGTTTATTTTCGTTAAGCTGTATACAGATTCTATTATGTTCTATTAGTAACATAATTATTCAAATACATTCACAGCCATTCAGAAATTTATATTTTTCATAAACCTATTTTTCACCTCTTTCCAAGTGGCTCTTTTATGGGTTTGTTGGGGGGGGGGGGGTAAATAGAATGGCTCTTCATATTAAAAAATTTGCTGAACCCTGGTCTAGAGTAATAGGTTCCTATACAGTTAGGTAAATGTGATTTTGTAAAAGATAGTTAATGTAACATTTGTGTAAAATATGGATAAGAATTTTGTAAAATTTTAGTCCTGACTAGAAGCAAATTCTTGTAGCAATATATAAATATATTTATTTGTATAATGGCGGTATATTGTATTGTAGGTAAACAGCCTTTAAATAGCTTACTCTAGAGTGAAGGTCTTATTGATCCATATTGGGATGGATTATTTGGTTTGGCTATAAACCTAATTAATACCTGAAAGAAAAATCTTGTCTTATTGAAAAGTGGGGGCGGGGAGGGATTTTTTTATTGAATCCTAATTTGAAAAAAATTGAACCGTGAGTCTAATTGTATATGTATAAACATATACTGTACTTTTAATAAGTTTTAAATTTTCAAAGGTTACAAGAAAAATGATTATTCTTTTGTAAAAGTAGATTTGGATATATTTGGGCAATAGTGTGAGAGATGCATATGAAATAACTCATGAAATCATTGGCATTTATATTTTAAATGATGAGTCTCTTAGCAAATGACTTTGACAGATTATTTCATAGATTTCTTCTTTTAGCCCTCTCACTAAATGCAATAATCATTCATTCATTTCTCTCTACCAGTAAATTAAAAATATGTAATTTTACTGGCATTCTCTAAATATCAGATGTAATAATATGTGTGTATATACCAGTGACAACCTTTTTCAATTCTGTAAATAATGTAACTTTTACTAAACAAAAGATTTAAAATAATTGTTACACTTTACATTTCAAGTGAAGTATATACGATTTTTAAAAATATAAATATTGAATAACCTGCTTTTGTAAGGAAGATTTGTATCTTTTTTCTTATTTGTGTTATCTTTTTTGCTTTATTATCTTTTTTTTCTTTAAGTGCCATATTACTATTATTTGTATTGGACAGCAGCGATATAGAGTGATAATACAGTTGATTAATCCGTCTTGAACACATGCATTATTATTTCAAACTATATATGGGAAAGCAGTTATAAATCATTTGTGCATATATTATGTTTCATGATTAGATGGAATTGTCATTCATATAATAACCAAAATTTGAAGTCAATTTGATAACATTTAATATTAATATAACATTTATTGTTGCACTTTATATATATAATGATGCACTGTCAAAGATCTCGTGATGAATGTTTAATTCATATACCTACTATGATCTGAAGTTCGAACCTGGACAAAATAAAATTTGTACATTTTTTGCTGTTCACACAGGTTCTTTTTTTTTCAAGTTGTCAGCCCATAATAGCCAACACAGTTAATCATCCAATTGTTATATGGAAAATGGATATTTAACTATTCTCAGAGAATAAAGTAAAAATGAAAAACACTAAGAATTTTCACCATTTGGTAATTGGCAAGCATGATGAAGAAAACCTTTTTCTTTATTGTTCTTCTTTAAAAGACTGTTGGACAGATTTGTAGTTCTTTAAATGTTATTTTACTTTATTTCTATATGTGTTTGGGTATATGTTGTTACATTTTTGTTTTTTTATATGTATGAATAGAAAAATATCTTTTTAAAAGTGAGAAAGATGATCATTAGCTGGTTGGTCTTAATCATTATTTTGTCTATGCATACTCAATATTGCTTGGCAATACTTAATAGCTTCTCACTTATTTTCATCATAATAGTAGTGACTGGCATCCAATGCCAATAAGGCTATTCATTCAGAGATCTTTCTCTACACTAATAAATAGCCTATTACCTGAACTTAAATAAGGAAAATTACATACATTACATACTTATTGTTTGAATTTTTGTTTGCAGGATTTTAGCCCTGTAATTATTTATTGTTGCATAATTATTGTTTGAATTGTAAGATGTTCAATAGATTAAAATATCATATGATTTAAAATTAATATGTTTTATATATTTAGATTGATTTAATCATTTCTCTGGCTGAAATTATTGAGCACTGCAATGGTGCTTCAAGAGACTAATCTTATTCATTATACATATTATGGTATTATAATTATCATTCTGTTTTTTATAATAAATTTTGAATAAATAATATAGATTTTTCAGGGTTTTGCACAAAGCAATGTAGAACATAACTTAAAATATGAAGGCTCCATTTAAAAAGGTTTACTATTAAAAGATGGCAGCACATTTGTTGTTTACAAAAACTTATCAGTATTTATTCTTTGAATTTGATTTTTTAGATTGCTGATATGATACTGTTCTACCCCAAGATAGTTAGCAGTATGCTTAAAAACATACAGATGAAGTCTTAATATTTGATGTATATATTTTTATTAAACAGAGTTATCAAACATAAAGAGTTAGGCTTGATCATGTTATAAATAAGATATTTAATTTTTATCATGAAACAATTAATATCCTATAAAATCAAATCAATATTATAATATAAATAAAATATATAAAGAATCATTATAGCAAATAAAGAAATTATCTACATGCTGATATATTTTTGTGTTTTTTGAAGTGTAAGTAAAAAGAATTTGCTCCATAATTTAAGGTAGTCTGGGATCTTTTGATTTGCATCTGTATACTTTTATTTTTTTTTGTCTAGGAGTAAGATAGACTCTGATATAATAGGAAACTTCAAATAATGCTGATCAAATTTTGATTACAGTGCTTTTTGTTAAAGAGTTTTTGGAATAATGAAACCTACTTTTCAACTGATGAGTTAACATTTCTAGCTTGTAATTAGCAATCTGCTCATTTTACTTGATCTTTATTTAAATTTAAAATATTACAAGCTAGGTTTTTTTATTAACTTTGTACAATTATTAATTATTATTTTTTTGAATGAATGGTTATTTTGAATTGTACTTCAATATGGGTTCATTGCTTTGCTACTTGTTGATCAATTGTTCACCCTAAATCGGATTTTGCTGATACTAGAATAACAATACCTTTATAAGAATTTGGTCACAGGAAAAAATGAATTCAATTTTTTTATCAGCTTAGCAACTAGACAAAAATCCTATAATATTTTGTACATCTTTTATATATGGAGGGGTGTATAAAAATATATTTGATAAACTTTGTGATTTGGTGCAGTTGTAGAGTGATAGTTTCTGGAGCTCACTCCATAGATCACAGTTCAGCTTTGTCATTTTCGGTGCTCAAACTTTTTATGAACTCTTAAGGAATAAACTATTTGACTACTATTTAATGGATCTGATTTCTTATATTCATAAAGAGAATACTAAGTAGCTTGATCAAATTAACAATGCTAGATTTGGCATTAAGAGAGATATGTCACTAATTGTGATAGATAGTGATGCATTGAAATATTGCTCTACAAAAAAAAAAAAACTACGGTCTTTTGCAAGAGTATTATAGCTGAAATTCAAAATAAACTGAAATCAATATTTGTGCAATAAATAGACCGATTATCTCATTTTCTAGTATGAATACAATGTTGCACGAACTTTTAAGAATACAGTTTTAGCTATTGCATTTGATTATGTATTATGTCTTTTAATATAGGTAGAATATAATTACTGTGACAGATTTCCATGACAGATTTGATACTGATAGGATTATTTTTGAGAAAATGATAAAATTTATTGAAATAAATGGCAGATGATTATTGTTAGAAATTTAAGGTTTAATGAAGGAGAAATATGAAAATGATATTCATTAAATAAAAAAGTAAAACCAATACGGTTTGTAGTACAAGCTATGAATATGGGAACATGTAATTCCCAAAGCACTAAGCTAGAAAGTATTGAAAATAGCTTCACTGATGTGCATTTAGAGCACAACATTTATATAGATTATGAACTATTAGTAAAGTACAGTAATAAATTAAGTTGTACAATACATTCAATTGTATATGGTATATTTTATTGGAAATATCTATACATTCCTATGAGAACTTAATCAGATTTGAATACTTAATTAAATAAGTTTTATGTTGATACTTATTTGAATATTTTTTCATTATTATAGAATAAATGGATGTTTTTTTAACACTGTAAAGACAGTGTTATATTTTATTTTAAAATTTCAATTGAATTAATTGATTTGAGAAACGGATTGAATTGTTTGATAAGAATTATCTGTAATTTATGTTGAGAACATGTTTACTATATTTAGAAAATTAATTAATTAGAAGAGCCAATTAGATAATTAAAAGTTATTTTTAAAGAAATTTTGATCAAAAACACCTTAGTAATTTGAATTCACATCTGTCGCGTCCCGGCAGATGCTATGACATATGAAAAAAAAAAAAAATTCTGTTGTTAGTCTTATTATTTTGATTTTGGGATGAGGAAACAAATATTAAAGCATCAGTTCAGTGATCTTGCTAACTGCCTCTACTGAAGGGAAAGCAGTGGTCAAAAATGAAGTCGACTGTCAGTGTTAAATAATATTTTGGAATTATTGTAGATTTTAACAAAGATATTTTTTTGAGCTTTTTTTATTTATTCAAAAACAAAATATGAAGTCACATCTAGGCATACTTTTTTTTTATTTCTAGAGATTTTTTTTTTTTTAATAAAGCATTTATAATTAGAAAATATTTTAAGATATCTGAATATTCATTTTGTTTGCTCCTGAAGTTATATATTGCTAAAAAGTAAGTGTTAATTAAGGATTAAATGAATGGGCTGTGAGAATTAAAATATCAAATAATAATTGTAAAGAATGGAATCATAAAATTCAATTTTATTGTATTATTCATTTGAAAATTTAGGTTTTTTTATGTTACTTTAATATTTTAAAGAAATTATAATTTCTCAATACTTTTAAACATTGTGGAAATATCATTTAAGTATTATTTTTAGGAAATGAGAATAATTTTTGTGTGCACATTTAAACTTAATAACTCAGATATATAGGGTATATTGTTGCTAATAATTAATGGAAAGAGTTTCCTAACCAAGAATATATAAACATTGTGGAACTTAATTATTGGTGAGATCATTCCCTGATTTTTTCTTACAATGTCAAATGGGATGACAAATTGTTTCACTTATTCAGAGATGATTGGATTGCCCATAATCTATATAGTTAAGATGGTAATTATGGCAACAGTATTCCAATGGATCACAATAGGCAATTTATAACATATAAAGGTCTCTCAATTCTGCACTTTTTTCAATCTTATTCTGGCTTGTTATTGATTAGACTTTGGAGCATGTATGGCCAATATATAATGTCACAATTGTATGAACTGAATGAGCAGATAATAAAAACTATCTGTCAAAGAATAAAAGTTGAATGAAGATCTAATAGAAGTTAGATGAATAAGTGAAATAAGTGATTGAATAAAAAAACTATATGATTAAATATATTTAGTTTTAATTGATCGTATTACAGTGAAATGTTTTCAAGCATTATTTGAGACTTATTTAAAAGATAAGTGATTCCTACTTATAAATATTTGTAAAGTAATTTCATTGTTGAGCACAAAACTGATTTAAAATAAAAATATGGGATATAAAATAAGTGATGTACTCACTTCAATAAAAATCTTATCTTGGCAATCTTTACAAACTGACATTAAATAATGCTATGTAAATCAATGATCGATGATTTGATTTTTTGTGATATATGTGTCAGTAAACTTTGTTCACTTTTGATATTAATTACAATTTTCTCCAATTTTATGTTTTGATAGTCTTTTATGTGCCATATATGTATATTGTATATGAATATTCATTTGAGTTATCATTAGATTTATACTTAATATTTAGTTCTTGGCACACATTTTGTACTATTTTTTGTAGCAGGTTTTATTTAGCAAGTTAAGTTTATTTTTGAGTTGTGTAACCAAGTTGAATGAAATAATTTTCCTATTTCTTTTTTTGGGCCAACTAAATTAAAACTTGGAGAAATCCTTCATCGATTGTTTCACTTATATTTTTTAGGATTACAATTAGTGACTACCAAAGGGTTTAGAAGATAAAATACATTGCATTGGATAATAAACTTGGAATACTTTTGTATTTTATGTTTTGTGTTTGCATTTATATTTGAAATTTATTGTTTTTGACTGTGTGCACCTTAATTATGATTGTTAGTGGGTGATATCCCAGACTTCCAAAATGTTGAAAGTATTTAAGAATACAGTTTTTATAATTCATAAATAAAAATGCTTAAAAAGATAAAGTATAAAGAAAGTAGTCGTTTTAGTGTTGTGTATATGTAGTCTAGTTAAAATGATAGCTCAATAAGAGGCAAAGATATTTCAAGAAATGTAATAGCATTGATAAAGATATTGGATATTGCAAAACATTGTATATCTAGACAGTGAGAGTTCATTTGATTGTAGTCAGTGTTTCATTAAAAATAATAAATGATATACCATAAACTAAAGATAGTCTGGAATAGGTATGGGATAATTGAGATTGCATGCTTCAAATTAGAAGGAAAATCTTATGAAACTTTCACAAAAATAAGTCTTTTCATTGTTGATGAATGTTTATTTTTAAACTTTTTAAATGTTTCTCTGGTATGTTAAATTGGAAATATGTCTCTTGAAATTATATATACACTCACAGGAGGAATTTACTTGATCAAAATATATTTAATTACATTAACTACTTTATTTTTTTTATATTATAAAATCAATGTTTTTTTTTATTTTTAGAAAAGTTCAATAAATTAATAGATTTAAGAAACTGTATGACATTATTTGATAAGAATTATCTGTAATTAAAGTCAAACATATTTACTGTATTTAAGGATTAATTAATTTAAAAGATCAACTAAGTAATTAAATTTATTTTTAAACAAGTTTTATTGCAGGAATTAAACTGATTTGGCATCAGTTGCTAAAATATAAAAGAAGTAGCTTAAGTTTTTTTTTTAAAAAAATCTGATTATGATTTTTATTCTGCTAAATTTTAGCACTTAATTGTTTTATGTTGAAACACACTAATAAGCCATTTTTAAAAAAAAATTTTCAATTGTATTTTTTAATAAATTTTAAAAAAAAAACATTCTTCATTAAATATTTACAATTTAGATAAATTTTATTAAAAGCCTATTCTTAAAACTAGTGAAAATAATCTTAAAAATAAAATAATAATTAAAGGTAATAAAAAAAGTAATTAAAATAAAGGATTTCATTTTAGCGTTTAAGTCTAAAAGATGTATTTTTTAAAAAAAAACTTATTTCTAATCAAACTTTTGTTTTATGTGAATGTCGTAAAAATGAAAGTAATATGAGAAATAATAAAAATCAACTTTCTAATTAAATAAATAAAAATAGCATTAAAGTTATCGAAAAAATTGTATATTGACACCATTTAAACTTTCATTTGATTGATTTTCTCAAAGAAAAACGAGTATATTCAAACAAAAATTAAATTAAACATTATATATTTATTAAGAAACAAATATTTAATAATTTTACAAAAAAGATAAATAAATAAACAAAATATTAATTAAGTTTTCTATTATGATAATGTCAACAAAAATTTTTTTTACACAAATATTAAAAGTATATTTATTCCTTACCATAGAATTAGAGAATTTATTTATTTTTTCTTTGGATTACCAACCATTGCTGATACATAGGCACAATAATTAGAAATAAAAACTTAAATTTTTATTAAAAAAATGTACTTAGTGATCTAAATAAATTATTGCTGTTGAAACCATTTAAGTTTCATTGTAGTGCCAATGAAATAAGGAAAGATACTCTTTATGTAAAAAGAACAGCAGTTAAAAGTGAGAACTAAATCACCAGTCAGGTGGTAACATTTAAAATTAGAAAAGTTTTGTAATCATTTAATATTTCTTTTGTTTTTGCAATTATATGTTGATGGAGAATTTAATAAGTTAAATTTGATAAATATAAATTATTTTGAAATTTCCAAATAGATTTTGATTATTGAATAGGCAAAACTTAATACAAAGTCTATTGTGAATTGCTGAACATGAAAGGCAATTGGATGGTGGACTAGATTGAAGCCTGTTCTTTAAAGTTTTAAGATTTGCTATCTTAATATAAACAGAACACTGATTATATATATGTGGAAGATGATGATCTGGACCAAATGATGAGTGTTGATTCAGCATGAAATAAGTTTATTGGAGATCATTTATCTTTTTCACATGTGTAGTCATGTGTATCAATTGTATGAGATAGACTGGTAGAACTTGAAAGTCTGGATTCTAATCCCCCATAATTCCATCTAAACTTCAGGGATATAAACTATACCTGTATTTAAATGAATGAAATAGGGTAAATTTTTGGAACACAAATATAATGCTCAAATTTGAGTTTTGCAAGCGTTTCTATGTAGAAATATGTGAATAATTTAAGAAAATTTTTACTTAATTAGATTTACTTTTATCTATTCTCCAGAGATAATGCACTATGTATTCAGTGATTATTCTTTCTTTAAGGAAAACAGGGATAATTATTGAGCACCAGTGTATTATTTTTTAAAATTTGGTTTTTTGTTTCAATGCAAAACAGTAACTAATATCCTTAAAAAATATTGATAAGTGAAGTACCTCAGCAACTTACATTAAAATCTCTGGTGATTAATGTGAAATTTTATAACTGAAATGGCGTTTTAAAAAATAAATGTATAAAAACACTGGTAATAATAATCTTTCCAACAGCAAATGAAAATGATTATTTTACATTTGGTAGGCAATCTAACAAAGAAGTTGACACATTGATATTAGTATTTATAAAGTTATTTCTTTCAACATTTACAAATAGTTTGAAATTCTGTATTTATTAGTTATGTATATAAATGTATGTACACACAATTTCTTTTATAGATTGTGCAAAATATATTTAAAATGTTGAATGAATTGCTGAGTTAAAAATTTTAATAAATTTACTTTATGAAAATTATTCACATCAGTAATAAATAAGTTAAGATGAGCTACCAAATTTGGTTATGTTGTCAATTATGAGAAAGAAAAAATAATGGGCTGAAATAAGGGTTAAGTTATTGTATTGTAGTATATTTTAAATTTCTGTTTTCAAAAGTAAAAAAATAATGAGGGTAACTGGGAATTGAGAGCTGATATTATATATTAAAATAACATTTAAAAATTTCCATTTATGTAGATGTTGGAAATATTTGAAAATAATAATGAAGTGTTCTAAGTTTCTTTGCATAGTGGAGAAAATATAAATTTTATTGTTTAGTAAGCCTTTTACATTTTTAGATTTGCTGTTGGTTTCTTATCACTTGCTAGTAAGGTTTTCCTTTTATAAATGATTAAAATTGCCATTTGTAATAGGAATTGGATTAATTATTCTTGGGGAAATCTGTTGCTTCTATGTTAAAGCTAATGGAATTTGTTGTTTTGTTGTAACTGAAGCCATCTTTGCTTTTCAGATGTTCCGAGAATGACGGGAGTGGTTTATTAATAGTGGAAATCAATATTGTTTACAGTGAAGAAACATTTAAAGATGTAGAAACTATGAAAACTGAGAAAATATTGATACTTCAGAAGATAACAAAGTAGAACTTAAAGATTCTCCAAAAGAGTAAATGATACTGCTGAATAAAATTAGCAGTATAAATAATAATAAAAAGCTATTCTGGTGGCCAAAAGAAGAAAACCAATAACAATTTTAAAACCATTGATGCCTGCATCTTAAAAGCAGTATTTAATAAAAAGCATTTGTCACAACCTAAATAATATTTATTAAACCAAACAATACATAAAGAACAAAAAAGAAGCTTCTTAAATATTTTGAAAATAAAGTAAAAAAAATAGTTAAAACATATGGTATATTGTATTATTTATTTTGCTTGCTAAGTATTCTTTATTTTTCACATAGAAATTTTCTAATTGGATGAAAATATCAGAAATACTTGGAAGCAACAAAGATTTAGGTTTCATTTAAATCAAATATAGAATATCAACATTTTGAAAAACAAGCAAAAAAAAATTCTACATTATTTCAAATTATTAATAAATGTCACTATAGTTATTATAAAAAAAAATGTCACCATAGTTATCACATTTTTAAGCAAGCAAAGTTTTTTGATTTAGTTGCTGTGAGAGGGATTGTTCACCAAATAACAGAAATTTTGTACAGGAATCAGCATTCAGATAGTTATTGTGAATAGTTTTTACCCATGTACTTTGTAAAGTGTATAAATTAAAAAATAAATGTGATTCACTTTCCAAAATCACTTTATAAAAAATTATTAATTGAAATGTTGAAAAAAATATGTTAAAAAAAACATAGTCATATTAACAATACAGATTCAAAATTGTTATTATTAAGTGCCATTAAGATAATAAATCCTGGTGATTACATGACTGGCATTTCTTTAGCATGACTTATTGTTACATTTTGAAAGATTTTTTTCAATAGAATATTTATTATTATGATGATGGAAGTCCATCTATTTCATTACTGCTCATTTTTAACCGTCAATCACATTTTACACTTAAGTAATCACTTAAATCTTTATAAAAGACCACAGTAGTACAATTTCAACAAATCATCACTGCTTCAAGTGAAAATATTTGACTGATTATCATCCCTTTCATTTTTCTATCAGATGTCAACATTATTTGGTGAAATTGAGTAAATATTGACTGAATGTCATTTGTGGTAGAGAATGAGCATAATATTTTACTATCAACACTGCAAATACTTTTGAAAAATATTTAGATTTTCAGAATAAGTTCATATGCAGCACATTTGCTTAATATAAAAAGGTGCTGTGATTATTTTTTAATAATTGTTTTGATGTTTTTCAGCAGTTAAGTTTATTTTATGAATCTGGTATATAATTGGCACATGCAATGCATTTTATATACATTTTCCAAAAAAACTAACTAAATTTAATAAGATAGTCTACACTCTACACAAAGCTGTGATAATTTAAAATATGGCACAATTGCTTTTTCAGGAAGCAAAGTCTTTGTACAAAAAAAAAAAAAGTTAAATGATATAGAATCGAAGTATTCTAAAAAGTGATTTTGGTGCCTTCACAAAACAAGCAAGGGATTGAAATTTTTAAGTTGAGTATATATAAAGATTACTTCTTATTATAATCTTTAAATTTTAGTAAATTAAATTAAACAAAAATGGTCACTATGAATGGAAAAAAAAAAACTAAAAATTATTCTGATAAAAAAAAAAAATCAAATGGTTTTATTATTTTGGAGTTCATAAGTTTTACCACCAGATATCCGAGGACCTTAGAATCCAGAATCTCAATACTCTATTACTGTACTAAAGAATGCAGGGCATTATGATATTGAGAAATGAAATGATCAAATACATACACAAAAAAATCAGGCTACATCGTGAGCAAGATTCATTAAAAAAAAAAGTACAAATACAGTAAATAACATATTTTTTAAAATAAACAACTGGTAAAGATGAGACTGTATATGTGACAAAAAAATTCTACAATCATCCAAATAGAGATTGGATTATCAACTTAAAAAAAAAAAAAACAACTACAGAGGAGTATTTAGAAAATGGATGCAGGTGAGAAGTGACAGGTAATTCAAAGCATAACCCAATTCATATATTTAGGAATATTATTTACAAATAAAGGATTTAGTGAAAGAAAAATATACATGAAAATCGAACATGAGAGGAAAGGTCTAGGACAATTTAATTGTACTGTGCTTTAATGATGAAATTTCAAATATATATATCTACTCCATTTTTAAAATGATGATAGAAATTATTAGTATATGGATTTAAAAATGTGAGTATCAAACAAAAAAAAAAATTGAAATAGTAACTATGGATTTTTGGAGAAGCATGAATATTGCTATAAACTTTATAAATGAGATGATATAGTATTTGTGGTTTTGCCATTGAAGAAGAAATTTTCAAAAGCAAGTATCTATGTGCATCTGATAGTGGAACACACTAGGACAGGATGGCCTAGAAAAAGATGGCATGAAAGCTTAGAGAAAGCAGCCAAAGAAAGGAACTTTGATAAACAGAAGATTTTAGAAAAAGATCTGGAGAATAAAATGTAGCAAATGTTATTTTAATTAGATTCTTGAATGAAGTCAGATAATAAAGCAGTGATTTATTTAAGTGGATGCCTTGTGAGATTTAGTGCAGTGACAGTAATTGTCTCTAGAGCTCAAGAACCATGAATTGTAGCTTCAGCTCTGATATTTCTGGTGTTCAAACTTCTTACAAATTCTGGGCTATTAAGAATTCAATTATTGTTTTTATTATTTAAGTGGTTTGAAAGGTTTAAATTTTTTATATAAAATATTTCATAATTTGAGACAAATAAATTAATGAATATTTTTAAGTTTTTCTGGATTCTATCAATGACCTTTCATTTCAACTCCATTATATCATAACTATCTATCAATACAAAAAGTCAGATCACCTATCTCATCTTGCATGCATTATCAACTCTCACTCTACAGGTGAACTAGAAGTACTGTATTAACATGAATTTTCATGCTATGTTGACAACTCCATTACGCCACTTTCGTGCAAGTTAGGAACTGATTTCTATCCATTTTTAGCATCTTACGGTAAGGGTTAACTATCATTGCGCTATAGAAAGATTTAAATTAATTTTTTTTTTATCAGTGCCCCCTCTTCTCAATGCAACGTATACTGACCATCTACAAGCACAGAAACTCAGACCATTCTTTTTCACCATACATGCATTTGGAAGATATATCAGCTTAATTATTTATTATAAAGAAAATAGTACTGTAGGAAGTTTCCAAAAATTGTCACTAATTACGAAAATTTATATAGCCAGATAATATAAAATAAATTGCAAAAAGAAAAAAAATATTCAAAAGTTTACTAATGAAGAATAAATACATTTCGTTCAATAATTTATGTGGTTTGTCTGTAAAACACCACATAGCAAAATCATTGACGCATGAAATTGCATTTAAAGAGTAGCTGATAAGAAATGACATACAAAAAGTTTCTTGTTAAGTTTGTCGCATACAATAAATCTCGAGTACTGTATTTATGTTGCTGAAATTATGTCTACGTGATGTTTACGCTAATTGTATTTTTTAAATAATTATAAAATAAATACAGTACTCTGTTTTTTTATTTTTTATATTACCCTCCCCCTCTACACAAATCATACCCCGGAAAGATAAATAGTTGAAAAGGGATTATTTTGCTGTGATATTTATAAATATTATGATTTTGTTTTATATCAGGGAGAACTCTTGAGAATAAGTTTCAGGTCTTCGAAAGCGAACCGCCAACGATAATAGGAAAAAAAAACCTAAATGTATTACATGAAAAGAGATTTGTTGGTAGTTTAATAATTTTAAAGGAATAGTTGAAATAGTGTGTGTAGAGAAAAGTAATGAAAATAATATCGGATAGTTAAACAGGTTTTATTTAATAAGAGAATGAAATATTATCTTGACTGTTGAAATTTGAATGGTCAGTTAGGTTTGCTAAATGCATTTTGTAATTTAGCTTTGTTTGAAGCAGAAACTTGGAATTATTCTGTAAGAAAGATGTGATTTTTCTTATTTACTTTAAGTAAAAATAAATCATGGTTTAAAACTCTTGAAATTGCCGATTTTCTCATTAGTGATGAAAACTACATCATATGATAAAGTCATTTAATATTAATCCTATTTATTGACTATAAACATGGCAGATTGTGCTAACCACTATATCATAAAAACCTAAACCATGAGTACTATTCCATCACTGCTATTGATTAATAATTGAATGACTAGGTAATTAGCGATGGAATGTCTACTGGAAGAAAACTAGACTTGCTTAGAATGACAGTTTTGTTTCTAGGATTAACATCTGTAGGATTAATGCTATGTATGCTTGTCAAGTGCTAAGTGGATAAAATTTTCAGATTTTTATTTATTTATTTGATAAATCTTTTTGTTTGATTTCAACAACCTTAGTAATGACATTTCATGAAGAAAATCAAAAGTAGATTTTTCACTTAAACATATATCATCACAGCTTAAATAATCGTGCTATGAACTAAGTCATTGTGTACACATTAATATATAAAGTAGAAAATCTAAAATTTTTCAGTGATATGAAATATAAAATAGAAATCTTAAAAATAAATATTATAATCAAAATATCAAAAGCCTATATGAAATATATATATATATATGAAATAATCATAGTGTAACAATTTCAAACAAATATTTTAACCTAAGAAATATAAAGTAGAAAATTTTAAATATATATATATTTAAAACCAAAACCACAAAATATTATTTATATGAAATATATACAAGGGGTACCCAAAAGTAACCGAAATTTTGTAATAAAAAATAGTTGATTTATTTTCAAGCATTATAAATTGAATCTCCTTCAAAATATTCTCCGTTCAATGAAATATATTGGTTTAAACATGATTTTCACTTTTTGAAGCAGTTCTTAAACTTGAAAAGTGATGGCTTTTAATGCCTCCATCAATATTTTCCCCACTTCTTTCAGACTGCAAAACATTTTCCTTTGAGACATTTTTTTAATTTGAGGACTCTCACAAAATGATGCTTTTTAATGCCTTCATCATCTTTTTTTTTTCCATTTCTTCCAAAACTACAAAATGTTTTCCTTTGAGGCATTTTTTAATTTGAGGGAATAAAAAGAAATTATATGAAACAGGGTCAGGTGAATATGGTGGATGAATAAGTTGGTTCACAATATTTTTAGTTAAAAATTGCTTCACACTCAAGGGTTTGTGTGCTGGCATATTATCATGATGAATTCACTACTTCCCATCTTGCCACAAATTGTGATGTTTTCATCCCATCATGTCATGCAAAGGTTTCAGAACTTGGAAGTAAAATCCCACTAGAAACAAATTCTGAATGAACAATGCCATTTGCATCAAAAAAAGAAATGAGTGCTTGATATTGGACTTTACTCACCATGCTTTTTTGGGTTGAAGTTTTCCATTTGCTTGACTGCTGTTTTATCAGAATCAGAAGCATAGCAACAGCTTTCATCACCAGTAATAATCATTGAAAACAGATCAGGGTCAATTTTCAATTCCTCTTTTAATTCACGACATGCATCCACTCATAATTGCTTTTGATCAGCTGTGAGGCACAAATGTTGCTGCAATTTTTTTCATTCGTAATTCATTACTTAAAATTTGTTGGCAGGAACTCCAAGATATACCAGATAACTCAACAAATTCCTCAGTTGTTTGGCGATAATCTTCTAAAATCAGTTCACAAATTCTTACAGTGTTTTCATTGTTCAAGATGTCGATGGTCACCCTGAGCAATGTCTGTTATTAATAATTTGCTATTATTGAAGTGGGAAAATCATGTATAAATTTATGTTTTTTCCAGAGCAGTCTTCTTGTAAGCTTTTTCAAGCATTGCAATCCTGCTGTTTTCCCTAATAGAAAATAGAATTCACAGCTGCATGTTATTCAAACTTTTCAACCATAATAGAAATCGACGAATATGAAAAACATACTTTATGAAAAAATGTGATATGTGGCACCACAGATAATGATGTCATTTGACAGATTTATGCAAAAGGTTCCTGCAAAAAATATCTATCGGCAAAAGCATGAACAATAACAGGTGTAGCTATCAGACCATGATTTGAGTTGCTTTTGGTATCCCCCTTATAATATCAAAAGTGTAAATTCTTGAAATATTTAAAATACATTATAAAAAAATAATGTTATAGTTTTATTACACAGTGAAAAATAATTTTTCAAAATTATTAGCTTACATGGTTAAAAAAACACGTATATATATATATTCAACATAAAAGTGCTTAATGCTAAAAATGAGAAAATTTTGATTTTCTATGTTTCTAACTGCTATTTATTAAAAAATATAAGAACTAGAACTGGAATTAATAAAAACATTAATGCATAGTAGATGCAACAAGAAAAGCATTTCTCACTCTAGTATCTGGTACAAGATATAAACTGGAATTATTATTTTGAAAAATATGAATTTATACAAAAAAAGTTAAAGGAGTTTAATTATTTAAAATAATTACAACTTTGATAATATTGCTATTATTACCAATAAAAAACATGAATAATTGAAAATTAAACTTTAATTCGTGAATATGTGATAAATTAACTTTTTAAAAAAATTATAATAATCTTTCCATAACTGCAAGTTTGTTTCCAAGCTATGTCACAAGCACTCATATTTGTAAATAATAGCGAATCATATTATGCATTTTTAACAAGCACCAATATATATATATTGTGTGGGAAAAAAATGTAGAAAAAAATTTGTTTCTTCTAATTTTTTTTTTTTTTAATTTAATATTTTTTTGAATTTTGAATAACTGAAAGCCATGGGTATGAAAAGTATGGATGCAAAAAAAAAAAAAAGAATACTTTGCAATCTGATACAAAAAAAAAAAAACTATACTAAAAATAGTAAGGAATCATTTTTGACTATAAAAAAAGTACCATAGATATATATAATCAGTATTATTAATGAAACGTCCAAACAATTAACTTAATTGAATTTCTGGATTGATTTCTGATTGAAAAAGTAGATAAAGCAAAAAAGAGACTTAATCTAATCATCCAATTAGAATCATTATAATCTGTCTGCTAATTTAATGCTTAAACACCACAACCTTTTAAAACTGAAAAAGATTTCAATTTTATGTATGAAGAAGAGAAATAGTTTAAAAGTATTTTGTGAATATTTAATAATCTGTTTATTAATATCAAAGTATTTTGTAGTGCAGCTCAATTTTCCATATAATAATCAACTCATAAGTACCCATTATTATGGTTCTAAAACTCAGCAAGTCTGAAAATTTTTTGCAAGATACAATTGGCTATAGAAAGTTTATATTCCAAATTATTATAAATAAATAAGGCATATAATAAACTTACACACATATATATTTATATTGAGCTGTTTATCAAAAATTTATCAGTACTTTATTAATTTAACTCCAATGATATTAGTTGCACTCTCTTTGATTATCTTCCTGTTTTATTATCATACAAGAATTATTTTCTCAGTTTTATCTATCATAAATTTACTTGTTTTTTCCTTCCAAAGTTCTTGCCCCCCCTCCTCATTTATCTTCAATATATCTTTATCATTTATTTCATCTGCTTTCAAAACATTTGTAACATTTCATCCTTTCTCAAAGACTACATCTTAGATATATATGTGATCACATTTCATATGAGATTTCAAATTGTGAAGAAGGCAAAAATTGTTTTTTTTTTTTGATTATTATAAAATAACAAATTGATATAAAAACAATTGCTTAATATAAAGAACCTATTATAAATATATATCCAAAAGATATATTAAAATGAATAATCATTATTTAATATTTATCTTTAGTATTTATATTTCTAGCAAATTATGGATACTTTGATTATGTAAGATATTTATTATGAGGGATTAAGATGTGGTTTGACTACATGTCCTCATAATCTACCAAAATTATTAATATAGAAGGATAAAACAGTTGTACCTACTTTCAATTGGAGTGAGGAAATTACAGTTTTGCAAAATCATAAATTGCAATAAAAATTTTGAGGCATTATGGCTAATAATACATGCTAATGATATATTTATAAAATGTGTAGCAATATTTTTTAAGGTTTTTTTTAAAAATGATTCAGTATATTATATTTATTTTTGCAAGTACTTTATTATATTTTTTACAAGAGAAGTATATCTTTCTAGCAAAAACAATATTATATGACTTTCTCTTTGACTTACTCATATATATTCAAGAGCAGTAAGCTTGAGTAGCCAATGGTGATCTGATAGTATTAATTCCACCTTCAAATCATAATCTTTATTGATAAAGGCAAAAGCCAGAACATCTGGAAAGGTTGATTTTTTTGTAACAAATACTATAATCTGGTCGAATGAATATGAATTGTTATTATGTTTTGGATTTGTAAATTATGAAAAAAGCTTTTGTTTCTATAAGAAATTCTGCAATGATTGAAGCATTGGATCATTAAAATATGATATTGTCATTCTGAAGAATATTTATCATAATGCAACAGCAATGATTAGGTTACATTTCATGATACTAAGAAAATTAATATTGAAAAGGATGTGCAAAGGGTGACTATATATCCAAAATTTTTACAATTTTACAAAAATATTTTGTGGATTAAAATGGGAAGCTAAAGGAGTAAAAGCAAATGGAAATTATTTGAAATCATTTAGATTTTGGAAACAGTATGTTAATTTTGTAAATAATGCTTCTGAATTTCAAGAAATATTGCAAGGATTATCAGATAAAAGTAAGAAAGAAGGACTAAAGATAAATGCTAAAAGATTAATGTAATGTTCAATGAATTTTCTCAGAAGAAAGTAAAAATTAATCAAGAATTAGAATGTTACAACTACAATTATTTTGGGCCAGATTGTTAATACAGATAGAAACATAATGGAAGATTCTTAATATATGTGTTTAACTATTTCTTACTTTTTAATCTGAGCCTTGGACTCTTAAGAAGAGCAATTCCGAGACTTTAGATCACTCAATGAAATATGAAGGGATCTGTGTTAGGAGTAACAAGAAGAGATTGAAAACAAATAGGTGGGTGAGAAAATGAATGGGTATAACTAATCTTATTGAAAGAATTAAGAAATTGAAATGAGTTAGCTGGATTTTGCTCTAAGAGATGATAATAGAGGAACAGTTGAAGTCTTAAATTAGATTCTAAGAAATTGTAAAAAATCTATTAGAATGAGTTCACATGTGAAATGGATGGATGAATTAATGAAGTTTGCTGGTGTGATGTGGAAGAAAAAGGCTAGAGATTGGAGATGTGGGACTAAACTTGAAGAGACTATTCTGCAGTGGATGATAATGATTGAAAATAGTAGTGTTGATATCATATTCATTGATTATTCAAACTTGGAGTAGATTGTTATAGAGCAAAATGAAAATAACTGCTCTTAAATTCAGTATAATTATTTCTTTTGATAATAGTTGATTTTTATTTTACTTATATATTTTTCTGTTCACTGTCACCCCCCCCCCCCAATCCAATTTTTTGCTATTTTTAAATTTATGAATTTTATTTAAATGATAATTCGCATTCTTTACTACTATCTTTTCTATTTTTGATATCATATTAGGATTCCTTCTACTTTTGTTTTTCTTAACATTTATCTTTTTTCACTTATCACTTTATCCATTTGTTTATTCAATTTTTTGTCTATGCGTTTCTTTTTCAATTTTTTTGAAAGGTATATTGAAAAGTATTCTTTATTAAACTCTTTAACACATTTTATTATTTTAGTCATTTTATCTAACGATCTTTATAATTAATCAAAACTTTAGAAATTATATTTTGTTAGCTTGAAAACAACAAAAAGTTATTTATGTAATTAATATTAGTTTGAATTCAAAATTTATTTTTAATTAGACGGTTTTAATTATTTACTTATTTACCATATGGTCAATTGCTTAGAGGTCAAGTGACATTTGAGCATCAAAGTGCCAGACAGAACACGACTGTTCCATTTAAATGATTGAATCGAAGTTTTCACTTCCCCCTTTCTGTTCAAGAATTGATGGGGGAATTTTTTGCTTCCTAGCCATCCATCCACTCTTATTCTCTTATTACTAAGCTAATTTGCTAAGAACAAAAGCAAATTTTTATTAAAACAATGTTTTATGGTTTTAATCTTTAATATATGTCTTATTTTTAATTTTATTTTGCGATTGCTTTAACAGCACTCTAAACGAGATTTTATGATATTACTAGTTGAAATGAATGATTTTAAAAAAAAAAAAGAAGAAAAAGAAATATTTATTATTGCCGCAATTTAGGTTGGAACTTTAATTTTTTTAGTTGTAAGCAATCTTGTGGGGTTTTTTTCTTCAGGTAGTTAGTGTTTTGTTAATACAGCTATCTATCCAATTATTGGTCATAAATAGATATTTGGCTATTATTATTACCAGACAAGATAACAAAGAAGAAAAAGCATAAAGCCCCTCACAATCAACCAGTAATTAATTATCTTTGTGAATATCTTTTTGCTCACTATTCTGTGTATGTATGTGTGTGTGTATGGTAGTCCGTCTTATAATAATTTTTTAAAGACTTCGTGAAAAAATGATTATAATGGTAGTTTTATTTAACTTATAATTTTAAACATTAGCTATTATTTTATTTAAAATATATTCTCATTTTGAAATTTCAAGTATATTAAATGGCACCTTCTAACATTAAATCCTTTGCATATAAGCTTATATTATTAGTATTGTTTACGCTTCAATGGATCGTTCTTTTTTTTAAAAAAAATGTCATAGCATCGGCCGGGGTGCGAACCCGCAACCCGGGCAACTGCCTGCAAGTGCAAGGCAGTCGCGCTGACCTCTCGACCACCAATGCAAGACGGATCGCTCTTTTTTTATATATTCTAGTTAGTCTTTCATCTTTACAAGATAGGAATAGCTAGAAAATAGAAACTATGATTCATTTTTTATACATTAACAACTTGGTCATTTTTAAAACAATTTTCAAAACTTGCCGGTATGATAAAGTTTAGCAGATTTGAAAATTGATAGATTTGTATGACAACTAGAATTACTATATCAAATACTTAAGTGGATTTCATCTTCAATAGAAATATAATATTATTAATTTGGCGATTGAAAATTTGGACGTTTCTAAAATTCAGCTATAAATTGCAGATCGAGTCTTTCAAATTTTACGATCATCAGAGTAATATTTTAGCACAAGTTATGATTTACTTAAGCAACATTGTAAAAAATAAAATCAATAAAGTAACTAAATTAATAATATATATATTTGAAAATAAAATAAACAATAAATACCCTTCAGTAAATATCAATAGATTAACAAGTCTAGTTGTCTCTTTTCTTGCTTAGCTCAATAGCTCTGCGATTTAAACCATGATTTTCATTTTTACTAAAAAAATAATCTTTTTTTTTTTTTATTTTTAAAAGTATATAAACTTTTTTTTTTTTTCAAAGAAGAAAAAAGTTTGATGATGTTTATTATCTTGTTACAAATCTTTGAGTTTGCGTGATTATATCGTGTGCTATATAAGTTTAACTCATCATTTTACTCTGCAAATGTTGATTCACATACTATAACTGAGAAATTGAAACTGCAATTGACACATCATCCCCTTCCCCATCCAGAGAAGGAGAAAACCAGTGCCTGAAACAATCCCCTCATACCCTTATCCCAGTTGCCTCACATAGGGCTAGAATTTAGGCCCTGGACCTCTCTACCCCCAGATTCTCCCATCTAGACAGCAAAGATGAGTGAAACTGCAGTTCTGATCCAAGATAATTGTCGATTTACACAGTGCAACACAAAATTTTGATTACCATGAATAACATCATCCCAGAAATGAGAAAATCTATGCCAGTAATAATCCCCTCACACCCTCGTCCCAGCTAGCCCAAAAACTAGGATTTAGGCTCCAGGAACCACCAGACTCCCCCATCCAGACAACAAAGATGAGTCAAACAGTGGTTTTAAACAAAAGGTAAAATCACAACAGCAATCTCTTAAGTTTTCAATGGCTGGCATACATTATGTTCAATTTGAAGAACACTTCACAGTTTTACACAGAAACTGTTGATTTACAAAGTCTTTGTGGAAAACCAATTGACAGGTTGAATTTGTCAATAATTTATTCAGTGAAATCTAGAAACAATCTGTAATATGGATAACTATTGATAAAATTCCAAGGTTATAAAGTCACTGCTGATTCACACCATAAAATACAGAAACCAGAGCGCAATGAAATATATCATCCCCCACCCAAATGAGAAAGTCAATGCCGATAACAATCTCCAAAGCATTAATAACCAAGTTGGCCTCCCAACAGCTGGGGCCCAAGGCCCCAGGACCCTCCCAACCACAAGACTCACCCACCCAGGTGGGAAGGATGAGTGAAACACCCATTCCAATCCCAACATAAATCATAGTGAAAATCACCAGAACTTTCAATAGCTGGCAACTAAGTTTTCCTCTTGTTATAAAAATCAAGAACTTTTAATATATATATATATATTATTAAATACTCACTTATATTATATGCTATATAATCATCAATTCAAAGATCAGCAAGGCAACTGTTAATTTACATAGTGTAATTTAGAACTTGAAAGGTCAAATTGCAATTAGACTATTGTTTTGGTTGCATTAATCCATGAGCTGATTAGCTGTTGATAGTAATCTAATGTTACAATTTAGGTTGATTTATAAATTCCAAAATTCAAATATGAATGGTTTTTGAAAGTCAATTTAAGTTCTAGAAAACAACTGTTGATTTATATAGTGATAATGTAGAAGTTAAAATGACTGATTGAATTTTGACCATAATATTTTGCTGCCTTTATCCATGATATGATTTACTGTTGATGATAATCAAATGCTACAATTAAAGATGACTTATAAAGTCTAGAATTCAAAAATGAATAGCATTTTGAGAGAAAAAATATATGAAGATGAAAAATACTTGGTTTGAAACAACAGCGCTAAAACCGCATATATATTTTGGGAAATACAAATTATATGCTGTATAACCATCAATTTAAAGATCAGCGAGGCAACTGTTAATTTACACAGTGTATTGTAGAAATTAAAATGACAAATTGTGATTAGACAGTATTGTTTTAGTTGCATTAATCCATGAGCTGATTAACTGTTGATAGTAATCCAGTGTTACGATTCTGAATGATTTATCAATTCCAGAATTCAAATATAAATTGCATTCGAAAGTCAATTCAAAGTTAAAAATATATAAACTTTAATTGTTAAAATTTAAAAAAAAAAAAACATCAAAAGAAAAATGGATAAAAATAAAAGTTTATTTTTTTAAAGTGCCGTATCAATGTAAAAATAAGTTTAATGTATAGAATATGTTGTCCTTAAATTTTCTACTTCATAACATATTATTGGAACATATGAATAAAGGCAAATTGGCCCCAGTCACAACATTTTATACATATCTTCTTTATTTGTTTAGTAATTCAAAATATAATAATATATTGAACATATATATTCAGATTTGTTAATATTAAAATTGATTGTTAAGTATTTAGATTTGTTTTTAAAAGCATAAGAGGTTTATAGGAATAAGATATATATTGTGAACTAGGTACTGATTTAGAATGCTCTCATTGCCATTTAGAATTCTAAGGACCACCCAAAAACACTGCTGACACATA
Source organism: Epiperipatus broadwayi (assembly GCA_028023455.1). Classification (NCBI taxonomy): domain Eukaryota; kingdom Metazoa; phylum Onychophora; class Udeonychophora; order Euonychophora; family Peripatidae; genus Epiperipatus; species Epiperipatus broadwayi. The sequence goes on along the minus strand of JAQFVV010006209.1, from coordinate 4,753,708 downwards.
CAAGTGATAAATGACAGAAAAATCCACAAAGTCTCTTGGATGTGTCAACTGTGATTTTGGGTGGCCCTTAGAATTCAAAATGGCAATGAGTGTTATCTAAATATTAAAAGCTTATAACTTCTAAAATACAAATTTTATTACAATAATGATGGTACAAAGTGTTGAAGCATGTAGGGAGAGGGAAGTATGTTCTCAATGATAAGAATTATCATCCAAAAAATGTAGATGTCTGATCAAACCAAGCTTATAATTTCAAAATACTAAAAGCTTATAACTTCTAAAATATGAATTTTATTACAATATATATATATATACTCATAAGCACATATTGAAACAATGTAAAATTGATCATACCAAGCTTATAATTTCGAAAAACTAAATGCCCATAAGCACATGTTTAAATAACGTAAAATTGATCGTACTAAGCTTTTAATTTCAAAAAACTAAAAGCATATAAGTTCTAAAGTACAAATTTTATTACAATATATGCTCATAACTATATGAAATAAAGCATATTAATCTTACAATTAACTGGATTTTTTTTTACTAGAAAGAAACTCTGATGCTGCATACTTCATTTGTTCCATGTAGTTAGGAAAAATAGCATTCACATTTGATCTGATGTGGATATCAGATTTCAGATCCATACTAATCTCATAGAAATGAAGCACATAGTATTCACTTTGTTAAGATAAAAATCTAAATTATTAATTTTTTATCAATTGTAAAATTAATATTCCCTACTTTAGATTCGACTATGATGAGATAAAATGTGATTTATTATTAATTGTAGAATTAATATCTTCTGCAGTTATTTCCACATTTATTTGGCATTTACATAATTTCAATATGTGGATATAGACATTTATTTTAATAAAATTTGTATTTTAGAGTTATAAGCTTTTACTATTTTGAAATTATAAGCTTGGTTTGACCAATTGCTTTTTTAATTAATAAATGTGTTCGTTATTATTTTTTCTTTACTTTTTCTGTTTAAATGTTTTAAATTCATATTTTAGAAATTACAGACTTCTAGTATTTCAAAATTTATTTGTTTCTTTCATTTTTTATATTTTGTATACTGTATTTTAGTCCCATGGTTTGATCAAGCATAGTTGAATGAAATTTGCACAAAGTTTTTAGTTATTGATGTAAATTGCGATTTTGTAATGAATAGTCATACTGTGACGTGGATTATTCGGTCATTTATCACTTGGGTGTGTCAGCTGTGTTGCTGGGCAGTCCTTAGAATTCAAAATAGCCATGAGTGCACTCTAAATCAGTACTGTGAATTATGAGATAATCTCTTAATTAAAAAAAAGTATAACCAAGGAAGGTTAGTGAATGAAGAATGCTGATTTAGAGTATTGCAGTTATTGTTTTTTAAATCTAAATTATTAAAGGAGATATATTTATATCTAAAACTTAAGTTTTTCTGCTCAATTCCATTTATTCTAGTTATAAAATTTTAACTAGAAAATTCGTAATGTAAATGCATTTTGACCACCAAAAGTATATTATACTATTACATATTATAGCAAGTTGTTTTTATAATATTATAATGATTGCTGGAGGTTGTGATAGACTGGCATTATTAAATAAATGAATTTTCTTTTATTGTGATAAATAGAGGATTCTATTACTTAAGTCTTTTTAGAAATCAATTTAATTAGTAGATATTTTTCTTAATGTTAGCATTTTGAAGCTATTGTAAAATGTAAATGTGTGATTATGGCATTAATTACATTTAATAGTAGATGATTAGGAATGGCATAAATAGATCTGAATTGATTATCTTTAATCTATATATATATATATGTTTTTTATATTAATAACATTTAAAAGTTTTCTTTATTGAATAAATATCTTAATTTAAAGCAAAAAAGTTTATAGATATTAAAATTAATGTATTTCACATATAAGGGTGAGTTAAAATTATTTACAGAATTTCTCAAATTGAAGTCTTTTCTACTTTTCATTGCACATTGTCAATTAAAAACTGTAAAATGCATCCAACATACTTAACAATATTGAAACTGTTCATAAAAAAATATAAATCAGTTTTAAACTATCCTTATTATAAATTATCAGATAATTTTTGTTTTTGGCAATTTATGAAGCACAAATCTGAAAAAATTAGCGATTGCATTAATGTCTATGAAAAAAACATTAAATCATAAAATTTGTTTCATGCAAATGATTCTTAGAATTTGCGTGCCTAATTAATGAAAGCTTAAACATTAATCTTTATTTATTTTTAGTTGATATTGCAAATTTTCAACTTATGCTCAGCGCAAGATAATAATAGGCTTAAGAACTAGCAGTTCCTGAAATAGAATCTCAGCTATTGCTTCCACTGCCTAAGTGTCACATGTTCTTCCAAATAAGCAACCATTCAATTATTTTAACATTTTTTAAATTATGAACTCATTATAATTATTAAATTTTTATATCATTTTTAAAAACCTCTTCAGTCATTTTTGAATGTTACTATATATTCAGTGTTCAACAAATTTATTTTCAGCATTTTTTTGAAAATTGTTAGCCTTTGTAAGTTAGACAAGTCATACACAACATTGATCTCATTTTGATTTTCTATTCAGGCATTATTAATTCACTTGTTAATCAATAGATTGTCAAACATATTTTATCCATCCACATGTTATTTGACTAATATTTTAGATTTCACATGCAAATAAATTATAGTTAAATATTTAAATCACAGCCATTTAAATTGTAAGGTTCGATTTTATTAGCATGCAGTGTATATCTGACTCAATTATTTTTCTCTCTTTTAAAAAGTTGGGAGTGGGTTATAAAAAAAACTAAATTACAAATGAGTTTATAATGACTTATAAACTAATTTTTTGACATCATGAGATACTACCTTTTAATTATTCTGCAGCAAACTTTCACAATTGTGAAGAAATAAATCTATGGCAAATTTATTAAAAACTTAATTTATACTGTTTTATTTAATACTATGTATAGTAAATTGAATTAATATTATAAGTAATAAGGAGGCATCATTTTTAATAATTACTGAAAAGAAATAGTAAATAAAATCATAGTTAATATTTATATGTTTTAATACATTAAAGATCAGCCTTTCCAAGATATTGTGCATGTGCTTTTTACGAGTGTTAATAATAAATGAATACTTTCATTCCCAACACAAGATATAGTATTTATGAAAGAATAAAATGAATCCACTTATTCTTTCCAACCCAATGCTTATATATGGGCAAATCTTAAGTACTGGAAATGAAAGTGTGAGGATAGGCCATTCACTTTAAATTACTGTTTACGATGTCTGAATGAATTTAAAGTGAGTGGTCTATCCTCACGCTTTCATTTCCAGTACTTAAGATTTGCCCATATATAAGCATTTGGGTTGGAAAGAATAAGTAGATTCATTTTATTCTTTCATAAATACTATATCTTGTGTTGGGAATGAAACTATTCATTTATTATTAACACTCGTAAAAAGCGCATGCGCAATAGCTTGGAAAGGCTGATCTTTAATGTATTACAATTTATAAGACATAGCGCTATAAAAATAAATGCTTATTTACATATGTTTTAATAATGTATTTGTTATAGATTTTTTTCCTCACAGTTCTGAAAATTTGGAAAAGAATAAACATCTCATTACATCTATAAATAAATAAATTAAAATTTGATCAATGTATAATATGTGTGATTGTATTTGTGATTCGATTGATTTGTATATTACTGCAATTTCACCTTTAATTTAGTTTTTTGTCCTTCTATGCCATTTTTTTTGGAATTAAAATTGATGTAAATGTTTATAAATAAAGTTGCCAATGATGATGATAATAAGGATCGTCTGATTTTTCATCAGTATCTGAGTTATGTAGAATTTTTTTTTACTATTCTCTATAGTTTTTATTTTTAAAAAATTATATTTATACATTTATTCAGAAATTAAACCAAAAAAAAAAAAAACCTAAAGAATTGTAAATAACATGATATTAAAAAGTTAGTATATAATTATTAATTATGATAATGAAACAGGAAATTAAAATATGAATTTTCAGTTTTATGATTATTCTCTCTCTCTATTTTAGTTATTATCTTAATACATTAACTTTTACTGCTTTGTTTCTTTGCTATTTTTTTTAATAGTTGGAAGAGAGGAGAAAACATAGTAACTTGTTTAATCATTTTTTTTATATTCTATAAATATTTTTATAATAGCTCTAATAATTTTGCATATTTATAATATGCAAAATTGTATATAATATCTCATTTTAAAATATCTTGGATTGGAGAAATATTTAGAAATAATCATAATTATATACAGGACTAAAAATTAATATTCATATAGTATAAATTGTGTTGCTGTTTTTTTTTTTATTTAACAGTTTTGAAAATAAGAAAGATATCACTTGTAATGTGGTAAACAGTTTGGCCTTAATAACATGAACCTCTCATTAAAGTTTATGATTATATAGCTCTAAACAGTGAGAGGGTAGTTTAAATTGTGTTAAGATGTTTCGAGTATGATCAAATGTTGCTGTGGCTGAGCCATAACGCCATCTTGCCTAATTAACTTGCTTTTGGGCAAAGAACATGTGGTCATATAGTCTTTGGTTTATTTTCAAATATTACACACATTAATATTTTTAAGATAAAGCATGCAAATAAAATACTTTTTAATACAAAATTGTTTATATAATTTGTTATGTATATGTTATTTATATAATATGTACATTATAAATATATACATTATACATCAAAGCTGATAATTATTTTATTCACATTAAAAAATGATCTTTTTCTTTTAGAACTAGTCATGCATGTATTAAATAAGCTTTTTATTAATTTTTCCTAGCTATTTTGGTTTTCTTCTGGCAGGAATTACTATTTTGCTCACTATTCTCATTCAGTGATCTTTTTGCTAATTACTTTATTCAAATTAATGACTTATAAATATCTGAAGATTTTTGAATGAACTGTTTATGCAGTGATTACTAAAAATTTGTTTGTAAGGTTAAAATTTTTTTTTCTCCCCACTCTCATAATTGGCAAAATTAGGATTTCTGAAAGTGGATCGATGAGTATACTATTATGCATACTATATAAATGGCTTCTTTTTTTTTTTTTAAATGTCATAGCATCGGCCGGGACGCGAACCCGCAACCCGGGCAACTGTCTGCTAGTGCAAGGCAGTCGCGCTGACCTCTCGAACTTCTTTAAACTTAAATTTCTAAATATTGAATTGATGCTAAAATACATTGTTTTAAGAAGTTGCAAAACTGCTACTAACAATAATGATCATCAATTGTTATCACTTTATTAAATAATATGTTATTGTACTAATTACATTAATTTTTGCATTAAGTTTTATTTATTTATTTTGTCTTGCGTTGTTAGCCGAGAGATATCGCAGCCGCCATGCAAGCAAATAGTTGGTTGTAGACGGTTGTGGGTTCGCGTCCCGGCCGATGCTATGACATATGAAAAAAAAAAGAAGTTTTATTTATTTATTTATTAAGTAAATAAATATTAAATCATATGGTAATTTCAAATGGCAAACCTATTAAAGCGTTTAATCTTTTTAGTACTGGAATATTTGCTCTATTTACCATAATCATACTACCCTATTTGGTTTACTGCAGAATTAGAGTAATGGACTTAGAAATGAAGGTTTCTGAATTGATTTTCAACTGAGTGAATTAAAGAAGAAGAAAATTTCAATGATCAATTATGCATCTTGAGTGTGCAAATGTTACACTAAACTCCCAAGCATGTTGTTAACTGTAAGCACTTTTTCCTGCCATTCTTATGACCTGAGTTCAAATCTTTGTTGAAAATTTTTTTTCCAAGTTCTAATCTAGTTTAAGATCCCCCCCCCCCCTTTAAGATATCCTGCTCATATCCAATACTCAAAGCTAACAACTGGCAGGCATAATATATAATGACCTTTCTTCACTGTTTCTCTATGAGATAGGTGTGAAGTCTTTACCTTTTAATAGACTATTTATAACTATTTTATTATATCTTTTCAACATATCTATGCATTTATTTATTAGCCTTTCCATTTATTTATATATAATTTTCAGAACTATTTTCACAATATCATTTTACAGCTTCCTTATATTTTTTGACTTTTACTGTAGAATTTGTATATATTTTTAAAAAAAACAACAACATATTTTTCATTATTTTTTAATTTTTGTATCTTTTCAACAAGGCATTGGCACAGAAGTAGCACATCCACCCGCACTGAGGTTGACCTGAGATTCATTTCCTGGCTAAGTCAGTTTTCTCTCTAGTAAACTTTTTATAACCAGCATAACTTGCTATTTAATATTGGGAAATAAATGGATAGCTAGCTATTCTTACTACAATCACCGACTAGCACAATCTTCTTTACTGTTTCCTTATGAATTGTTGGAGAGGCCTTTGTTTTACAGTAGTCTGTTTTTTAAAAATGATGTTTCGCCTTTTATACATTTTCAAAAAATAAAATAAAAATAGTATTGGAAATATTTTGTCTACTATTTTGTTTCATGGTTATATTAATAGTTTATAATGAATAAAGTCTAACAGCTTTTTAAATTTTTAATTTAATTTTTTATAATTTGACTAGTTATATTTTTATTATTAAATACACTTAGAAAATAAGAGTTTACTGTATAAGACAGAAGTTAAAGGGGCAATGCTACTTATATATATATATCCTGGAATCTCTTAAGAATAAAATGTTGCCAAACATAAACACAAGACATCAACAATAAACAAATTGTTTGAATATTATATCATTGTTTATTTATAGTTTACTGCTAATTTTAAAAACATTATGATATATATTGCTTTAAATATAACTCATTTGGATTTAATATTTACATTATTAGTAATTAGTTAAATAATTTCATTTTAAGATACATTGAAAACCATTATACATTCTTGATTTGTTTACAATATATACAGTCGGTCGAAGGTCAGACGAAAGAGGATATATCTTTTTATCAGACAAAATAGATTGGCATTAATATATGAAAAGGTAAACATATTTGCAAGTTTATTTAAAAATGATTCTTTAGAATCTGTTTGCAATTTGTCCTAATAACACATTCAACATAATTGTTCAATAAAAATTATTAATATACTTGAAATATATGAATAAAAACATCTGGAAAAGACGACCCCCACCCCAATGTGCATTTTTTGCTGAACCAGAAATCATCAGTTGACTCAGATTCCCATCTTTTACACATGTCATCATTATTTGTTTACCATTTATCAATATCAAATTATTACAATTTGATCTAGGAGTATCAAATTTTCTACATTCACAACTTTGACACCAATTACTTCATATAAATACACTAATGATTATTACTAATCATTTAGTAAACTAGAGATTATCCATAGCCCAGTTGCAACTCTGATTCTCAGTTAAAGATGTTTGGTGTAGATATTTTAAGTAGATCTTAAAGAATATTGCATGGATAGAAGTTTTGAGTATATCTTAAATGATATTACACATGGGAAAGGAGAGATGATGTTCAGTTATTCTACATTTTTACAAAGCCCAGATAATCAATTCTTAACTAAGTTAAAATTATATCTGGGCTAGAGATAATATCTTGTTTAATAAATTATTAGCAATAATCATTAGCATATTTATCTGAAATGTTTGATGTCAAATTATGAATGCAGAAAATAATCAAATTGTAATTTTTTTATATTGATAATTACTGAATAAATGATGAAAATGTGTAAGAAATAGAGACCTGAGTCGATTGATGAGTGCTGATTCAGCATGAAATGCACATCCTGGAAATCATATTTGTCTTTTTCAGATGTCCTTATTTACATGTTTCAAGAATGTGAATAAAATAGAAGATTTAAATATATCTTAAAAGATATTACATGTGAAAAAGGAGAAATGAAATGGAATTATTACATGTGTTTATGTAACATTGGATATATTAATCTTTAAATAAGAACTAAAGTCATATTTGGGCTATATATAATCTCTATTTTAATAATAGATTGGGAGTACACAAAATTTGACACTTATAAATCAAATTGTAGTGATTGAATAATTTCATATACATGTACATTAATGCAGCCATATTTTTATTATTTAATAGAGCTAATAGTGCATTATCAGAATAACTGAGAGAAATGTTTTGCTTAATATAGCACTTTGATGCTTGAATATCACATGACCCCAAATAATAGACCTTATGATTATTATTATTATACAATCTAATAACATTTTATTAAAATCATCATTTATTTTATTTTTTGATGAATTTTATGAAGTAGATTTAACTTCCATTTATTGCTTCTGATTAGTAAGAATATTTGATTATCATTGGTGGTAATTTGCTGTCCTCTTAACATACTTTTTAAAAAAAGTCTCAGTATATTTGATGAGTTATTAAAGACATAAATAAATGTTGATGCTTTAACATATTCATTGTGAAACTGAGGTAAACAAATTAAACAAATGGACTCAATATTTGGAAATCCTGAATAAAATCTTATGGTGAGTCCTCTCATTATTGACAATTAATACATTAAAATAAAACTATGTATAGGGAAGGAGGAATTTGTTGATTTACAATTTGACTAGTTAGTAATCATGTATATAGGTTGCTGATTTTATTATTTATCAAAATGTTAATATATATATATTCTTTGGGAGATGTTATGAGTAAAAGCAGTGGCTTAGGTCCATGTGTTCAAGGGAAACATTATTTTCTTTTTATATAATATTTTATAAAATTTCTTAATTAATTTTTTTTTTCATAAAAAATAAAATCAAGCTTTATTTATTCTAGCCTTTTTTTGCATTTTATATAATATTGTGGTCTGATAACGTTTTTTCACAATATCACATCTTGTTTCATGTAAATGATTAAATGAATCAAATCTATATAGTTTTAAGAAATTATTGTTTGCGACTATGACTTGATAGATAGTTCAAACATACTGATAGAAGCTTATTCTTTTCGCTGTCATGGAATCGCTTAAGTTGATTCCATAAAGTATATGCCAACATTAGTATGACAGTAGTTCAAAGATAATTATAAAGCTTATATAGCATTTTTTTCTGCACTATGAATAATTTATTAATATGATACAATAAATTTACTATTGTCATTCAAGTATCATTAAAAATATTTTCCCTTAAAATTAGCAGAGCCAGTAAGATAAAAGTAAGATTTTTTGCTTCATAATGTGTATGTATATTTTTATAATAATAATATATATATTAGAACCAATATAATCTCAAAATGAATGTCTATTATTATATGTTGTATAATTGATTCTTTATAGACAAGATCATTTAGATCTCTTAAGTTTCATTGATAAAGAAGCAGTAATTAAGGCAGGAAAGACTCAAATTAGAATTGAGAATTTTAACTAGAAAGTTAAACCTTCTTTCAACCTTTCAATAATATCTGGTTTTAATTATTTAAATAACTTGTTTACAGATCAAAAGAAACATGAAAAATCATTAAACCATCTAAAAGTAAAATTTTCATTTCAAATATTTAGTTTGATTCATGTTTTGACTTTCAATGTAAAATTGAATTGCTTCTTCTCTTTATTTCCGTGCATGCCACTGATTAAGAATAATGATAACGGGCTAGTTTGTTGTTCCCAGGAAGTCATGATGTTTGAGTATAATGTCAGTAACAGAATTCAACTTTGGTCCAGAGATTTTAGTTTTTGAATCCACCACAAGCACAACATTAACAGTCAATCCTGAATCTTATTTTGTTTTAAATTTACATAAATTATATGTTTTCATTACATTTAGAATCAAGGATTTAAATTTTTGCACATGATATGTCTTTGTTTTATTCTGCAGTTTCATATAGTTATTTTGAAAAAAAAAAAATTAATGTGATTTACTGTTAATGAGCAAATGTTTAGTGTTAATTGTTTATCAATGAGCATACTTTATATATATACACATTCTTGGAATAATTATTTTTTTGCATTGTTATCTGCTCTAATGAATTAATTGGCAGATGGAGATACTCTAAAATTATCATCCAAAACATCCATTAAGTAGTAAAAACCAAAAAAATATAAATATAAAAGAACATATAAAGTATATAGTATAAAGTTAAATTTTAATAAAAGCTAAAGTTAATCTTTTAAAAGCATAAAATTTAAATATAAATGAGCTTATACATACTAATAAAAATTAACAGTTCATTAATTTCAGAATTTCTGCTTTCTTGCAAGGACTTATATGCACTAACAGCCTCATCATATCTTACACTCTGCATCTCAGATCCTTTCTTTAATTTGGTGAAATGTATTATTCTGGTCATAATTTTCTTTGCAGACACAACAATTACACAAGGAGATTAACTAAAAAAATTTCAAATAATTATTTGACCTTTTCACAAATGACTGCTCATTTGCAGCTTTCACTTGCCATTTTCTTTTGATTAATAAGTTATTAGTTTCATAGTATTACAATGTAAATTACTCTAGTTAAAAGACTTTTTAATTAGTGCATTTTCCAGTTTGGTCTTTTTTAAAATGGTATAGATTGGTGATTTAATCATATCATATTCCAGACTTAAATTGTGACCTTTTTGCAACTTTTTCTTTCAGATTTTTTTTTTTAACTTCAATACTGATTAATTTCTGGTTCATAATTAGAATTAATATTTGTATGTTTACAAAAGGATTTTTAAAAAAAAAATCTAGTAAAGATGAACTAAATAGAGAAGAAACACTAAATGAAGTAAGCCCTCCAAACTTGAAGCTGAAACATTCTAAAAGTCTTATGTATGTGATTAATATGTCAACCAATAATGTTTTTTGTAATACTTGCTTTTTCAGCAATGGCATTTGTTGATTTAGCTTGTTCTAAATATTTGACTTATTCAACATAGTATTTTTGTTTTGAATTTTTTTTTTAACATCAATATTAATCAGATTAAAAATTTTGTTTTTATGACTCGTGGCTAAAATTATTATAGCATATGCTCTTAGGAAAACAATTTTGAACAAGAATATACACATTTTTACTGCTTTAGAGATAGGGGGAAAACACTATTTTTCTGAACTTCCATTTTGAATTTTAATCATATTTCAAATTTTACTTTTCATAGCTGATGGCTAAAATTATTACACTGTATGTACTGAAATACTTTTAAAGATAATGTAATATTTTTATTGCTAGAATTAGAAATAGGTAAGTAAACTAAATTGATCATTAAATTTTAGTATTTAAATATCTCGATTTTACCAAATTTTTGTTTTGATTTTTTTTTGGTGTCAACATTAATTAAATTTTGTTCTTATAATTCATGGCCAAAGTTATTATGGTATATGTTTCTAGGAGAATAATTTTAAACAAAAGTGTGTACATTATTACCATTAAAGATAGAAATAGGCAAATAAGTTTCATGTGGTGAAGATATCTTCTATTTCAGTAATTGTATTTCTTTGCATTTATTATATAAATCTTCATTTAGTGTGAAAAAGTGTTCATTTTATTAGTTATTCACTTAATATGTTTTCATTGTAGCACCTCACTGTATATGTTTTTATAGCTATCAAAGATCTCGTTTGATCAACTTTAATTATTATTCATATTTCTTGTTAATGAAGCTTATTGTGTTACATCTCTTTCTGAGAAAACTATATATTTTACAGAATTATATTTTATTATATATTTTTTCTAGATCTTGTGCTACAGATTTAAATATATATATAGGATGTAGAGTATATTAAGTGTTGTTTGCTATATCAATATAAAGTGATTCTTGATATTTATTGTAAGAGATGTCACATATATTAAACTTTTCCAAGCCCTTCAGTTAGAAGCAGATTAATTACAGTGGTTCCCAATTATTTATATATTCATGCAAGTGTATTTTATAATTTAATTAATGCCAGTTAAGCTTTTAAAAAATGTTTACATTATTAGTTATATTACACTAACATTTTATGTATTATTAATTTACTTATTTATTTTTATATTTTAAAATTTTCATTCAAGTTTTTTTTCTTATATGGAATGTATATAATTATATTATTTATTTGTTTTCTGAATAAACAAATTACTTTTGAAAGATGATAGGAAATCTTTTTGACGACTCAAAAGTTGTAATCTGTACTTTGCATTTTTTAAATTTTTCTTATTTTAATATACCTCTTAGCATTATCTTTCAGAATTCCAGGTGTATTTTTTCATTCTTCTATATTTTCTAAATTTATATTGTTCATTTTGAAACACATCAAACTTACACTTGATAATCTAGTGATTATTTTCATTTGTTATTTGATTAGATCTATTTTATTGTTGCTTTCATTGTCTATATTAACTTATTACAAAAATAGTCAAAATAAAAACATTTGTATTTTCACTTCCCACCCCTGCCAGTAAACTCAGTAACTACCTGCATAAATACAAAAAAAAAAACTTGAAGTAGGTAGAAAATTGTGGCTTTACTAATTGGGAATATTGAATATTTTATTCTACAAAAGCAAATTAATAATTTTTTTAAAACTAGATAGAAAAAAATGGTGATCTGAAACTTAATAAAAAAAAAAGAATAAAATTGTTGTATACAACTCAGGTGAAACACACTGTTTTCTATCAGAAACATAGATACTCCAATTTTTTAAAAATGTATAAAGTTTTAAATGCTTATTGCAGGATTGTTACAATACACATAAACTTTATATATTATAAACATGAGTGCATCTTGATTGCTTGACTAATCAGTGATCATCAGACAGTATTGGTATGAAATCATTACCCAATTTGGTATAATGCTGATAGTCATTGATTATTTAAGCTTGCATTAGATGGCACTAAAAAGCTGTCATTCATTTTAATATAATTTACTAAGTGATGTTGGTAAATATATATATTACTGGAGTGTAAAATAAATTTAATGTAATTATCAATTGTGGTGGAGGTCTGTACTTAAGTTATTGGATGAAGATAGCTTTAAAGAACACAATTTTTTTTTAAAAAAATAGTAGCAAAAGTGAATATTTTAATTATTTGGGTGAAGCATCAATGAGAAATATATTTTCAATTTTATAGAATGAAAGGATTATCATACTTTGGGTTGAAACTTTTGAAAAATGTCCATTCAAACATTAAATCATTAATTGGTCAATCTCTTAATAATAACAAAAGTTGAAATTACTACTGTATTATATTAAATAGTATTCTGATAAAAAAAAAACCCACACACAACCTAGTTTGTATTTTCATGATTGTAAAATTTTGCTATTGTTTTAGTGATTATTGCAGTAGAACAGTTGCCACATAATGATAATAATGATGATGATGAGTGGAACTAAAATTGAGAATAGTAAGAGAAAATATTTTGAATTTAAATGACTTTTAAAGAATATTGCACAGACTGTTATTTTTTTCTCACTAAAATTCTATATAGAATTTTAATTTTCAATGTTGAATATTCATCAGTATATAATCACATGGCAGAATAATATTTATATCATTAAAATATACTATTCTTAATTATATTATTCATTTATTCAGGATGGCATTAATTGATATTTAGACTCCACCTTCTATTGCTTTAAAAGACTTCATAATGTAGCTATTAGCATATCCATCTTCTCTGCTTATGGCATAGTGTTCAAATTCAACTGAAACTTGAAAACTTTTTCAGATAGCTGAGAAATTCTAAGCTCTCCTAAAGCTGATCCACATGCCATTTGGAAAAAGAATGTAGTTACTTTTAGTTGAAGGGTAATGGTTCCAATTTAATCTGAATTGGTTGCATAGAATGTTGTTGAGCTGATTCTAAAGCAGAAACATCATTGTTGAGGAAAGAATCATAATCGCTGAGATTGCAGATTCCAGAATTTATTTTTATTTTTTCTATTCACAGTTTACTATACTTCTGATTCTTATTGATGATAAATTTACTAGTAGAACAGTCATAGTTGAAAAGAAAAAAGATAAAACACCCTTAAATAGCTGATTACAAGATAGAAGACCTCTTCAGTATTCTTCCAAAGAGAAACAGTAAATGAAGAGCATTACTCATCAGGTTCATCAAGCTCATTCTCTTATCAACTATGATTTATATGTAAAATAGGTTTCTAGGAAAAAAAATTCCTAAGCTTGAAAATCTTCATCTTCCAGAAAAAAAATTCATTCCCCTGGAATTAAATCTTATATCATGAGCAAGTCAGTAGATACACCAATAGCTACTCCTTAAGGCCTTTTTTTTTTGGTTGTAACTCTGATTTTTTTTTGGATTTTAGATATTATATCACAATCTAATGTTCATTGATTAATTAAGCTTGTAGTTGATAGTTCTAAAGAAAACTATTCTTAGAAATGTATATATAATATAGCTCATACATATTGAAGCAGTCGGATCTGAGTTCGATCCTGGCTTCATGTTGTTTACCCTAGTGCTAACCTTAAATTTCCGATGCAATGGGGCTTTATACGTTCAATCCACGCTAATTTCCATAATGAATAACTTGTTTCAAATACGTAGTAAAATTAATTAGTTTAGTTTAAATTTGATCAATTCTCTAAATAAATTCATGATAAAATATTCATGAATTTATATATATTAAATTGCGTGGATTGTGCGTATATATATTTGTAAATATTAAATATATATAATTGTTCGAAAGTTTCATTGCGTCGGGAATACTTGTTTTTTTCACCTTTAAATAATTTGTAAAGTTTCGTAGATTAAAAGCTACATTCCTTCGATAAGCTTTAAAATTCTTAAAAACAATAGTAAAGTTTTATGAATTGGAAAAAGATAAGGATTCATTTTTCTAATTAAATCATTTTCAAATCTTAAGAATTCATTTTCAATTAGAGAAGGAATTCAAGCTAATTAGTTTGAAAGCCTTATCGAAGGAATGTATTTGAAAACAACTAATTATAAAAAAACACATTGATAATAAAATGAGCGCTAGCCTTAAGGCATCTGGACAATATATATAGCCCTGAAAAGTCAGGAAAAAAAAGGCTGGCTTTGTTGTAGAGTAGTGCAGTGAACTCTGTGCATATTAATTTGTATTTCATCATGATAGAGGGCTAGAACATCAGGAATCTGGCTACGGTTCCTAAAGTCCCGAGAAATCTTCAATGGAGCTGCTGAACCTTTTTCCGGACCGATCATTCTGCTAAAATTATGAAAGCTACTAAAATACTGTTCCAGTAGTCAACCAATGATGCCTATGTTTTCAACAACTTGGAGGTGCAACTTAAGGACCAGCGGAAGGGGTAATATATTTCTATAATGAACGTTAAACTTTCTGGCCAGTTCGAACTTTATTTTACTCTCCTCCTATTTAAGAGCTCTTTATTCTTCAATGTAAAAATATTTATAAAATGCTACTGTAAATCTATAGCGTAATTCTTTCAATCTCTAGTCTTTAAACTTTTTCTTTTCTTACCTGGCGGTTCATTTAATATATATATTTGTATGCTTTATTAATGTCGTTTATTTAAAATTATATGCCAATAATCTTTCAACTCGATGAGCTCCCCTGTTCTATTTGCCTCACGCAAATATTATAATATTAATTTCAAATAGTAATTCTCACCCATTAGAACTAAACTTATAAGTTCTATCAATCATCGAGTCGAAAGAAAATATTACATGTTTATGATTTTTATAATTGGCTAATAATAAACTATTAGCTCCGTTTTTCACCTATGTCCCCAGCTCCTAAGTTACAAGTGTTTATATATATTCATATAATGTTAAAATGGTATTTTCTTGCTTCACTAATGTTGATTTATTTATCTATATATATATTTAAAATGTTTTTGCAAAAGGGTCGATAAAGGGTTAAATATATTTCAATTCAACTTTTGTTAGTTTGTATTAATATTCAGGAAGTGCCCGATAATTAGGGCATAATTAATATAGTTTATAAATGTTTTAAAATGGTTCGATAAAAGCTCGTTTGACTTTAATTAATTGGTCAAGTCATCACGTAGAGCATTCTACATGGGTTTTATTTTTCAACGATGACTATCAAGTCATCATCATCGAACGTTGCTGATGCAGGGCAATCTTCCGCTCCGTTAGGCTGGTCGGTGATCATATTCTCTTATTTAAATTTCTCAAGGAAGAAAGTACTTCCTTTCGTATTCATTAGTCAAAGGGCGTAAGACTTGTTAGATGCAAGCCACCATAGGACTTCGATCATCGACTAGCGATCGTATTTCAATTTTCCTCTCTGTCTTGTAAGCCGTCAGTACCGTTGCATCTTTGTTCCGGTAAAACCCTCTCCATGCTCGTAATTCGTGATTTAAATTAAAGTCGAACAAATTCCAAAAAGATATTATTAATTAAATAAGTTTCAAATCAATTTTAAAGTTATGCCCTAAAATTATGTTTTGCTCTTCATGAATAGATTCCCGAATGTGAAATATAAATCTCACATTCCACTGTAATAAAATTAGAGCAATCATTTCCGTTCTAAATGAGTACCTTTATCTGCCTTTATATTTCTCGTTGGGGGCATAGACATAGAATTCTATGTTGTGTAATAATTGTTGGCATATGATAAGGACTGCCACTCTTGTTATATTTGTAAATTCTCTTAAAGACTAGAGGTAATTAATGCATTCTTTATTTTATGAAACAAAACAAATTATTTTTATTAAATATTTTCTAACATACTTGGTTTTCTTAGTTCATTATTCTTTTTATAATTATTTAAATGTTAATACCCACTGTAGTGTTACTCAGGAGTCTCTAGTCCTCACCAACCGTTGAGCTAGTTCTTGGCGCATAGTACTGTGCTGTCGATTTCTGCTATCTGAGCTGTTGAGTTGGGTTTGAATTCAGTTTTGGTTCAGCTGAGTTTGAATCCGATTTGACTTGCGGTGGTGGTGGGTTTCGACCGGTACAATATAAACATGGATAATGTTCCATTAAAATGTCATGAAACATAGACTTGATGAAGACTAGAAATCTCTATTATTTATATTGTGATTGACAAATTTTATAATAATTTAGATTGAAGTTTGGAACAAACATGCATTACTGGTATGTTAAATCATCTTTTAAAAAGCAGGTTTTAGGATATATTTTTTTTAATACGCTTCTAAAACAAACATTTTTATATTTTACTATATCAATTGGACCTTGTAGAATAGTGTTTAGCACGTCATGCTAATCACATGGAGTTCAAATCATGTAAGACCTTTAAGCAGGTTTTTTTTCATGTAGCTGAGAATCTTGAAAATGTTTACTTTTTTTTAGTTAGCCAAGTCATAATTAATTTATAAATCACCCAATTTTTTGTCAGTAAATGGAAATCTAATTATTTTTTTCTTTCAACTTAGTAAGTATTGTCATCTTCACTATTCTATTAAAAAGGTTATTTTAAAACTGTTTAATGTTTTATCTAACATTTGGAAATAATTGAAAGAGAATGATTAAATTTCTGGAGGGTATCTACAAAATCCTTGAAAGAAATAATGAATAGACAAAAAGAA
This sequence comes from Epiperipatus broadwayi, assembly GCA_028023455.1. Lineage (NCBI taxonomy): Eukaryota > Metazoa > Onychophora > Udeonychophora > Euonychophora > Peripatidae > Epiperipatus > Epiperipatus broadwayi. The sequence continues at coordinate 4,736,214 of JAQFVV010006209.1, read as the reverse complement.
GTAATAGAAAAATATTGGTGACCAGCTTAAAGATTGACAACAATTAGATTCATATCATTTATAAATTGCTTTGAGAAACTGAGGATTGAATATAGTGGATAAAATTGGGTGTCATTCTTCTGAAAATAAATATATCAAATGATCCCTAATCCTTGAATTTAAACTCCACAGTCTACTACATTATTAATCCACACAGAACACTTCTGGAAGATATTTGAATAAGACATTACAATACATATATTTAATTTATATAACTATATATGTGTGTATGCACATGCATTTTATATAATCAAATTTTTGCTACATTTTTAAAACTATATATTTATTTTCATTAGATTAAAAAATGTATACATACATACATAAACAGGATGTGAAGGGGAGCAGTTTACTTATTCATATCAGAAAAAATGTATTATTAAATAATATATCAACTATTTACAAATAAAATATGTTTTATTTTTCCTATTAAAACAGTATATCTGTAAATATAAACAAAAAAAAAAACTAATTTAACTTTTTTTTTTACTTTTCAAATCTTGTTTTATTTTATGCGCCATTTTTTAATTTCAATTCTCCAATCTTTTAACCATATTATGTGGTCATTGTCAAAGATTATACCTATAAAATATATAAATATATATTTTTAAATAATCTACAAAGAATTTACAAAAAAATAACATAATAAGATAGTTTTTCACATAAATTATGCTTTTTTAAAAAAAATAAACAACATACTTCTTGCTTACTTTTATATGCATCTAAATGTTTTGGTGTTTTTTTTTTTTAATTATTAACTTATTATATATATAATTTAAACGTAAAAGGATGAAGACACACTGATAAAAATATGTATATAATTTATGTGAAAAACTATCTTATATTGTATTTTTGTAAATTCTTTGTAAACATATCTTTATATTTTATAAGAAAAACTGGAATTTTGCAATAAAAAATTGGGTATTTATTTTTAGCTGTTATTACAAGTTGAATAACATTCAAAGTACTGTCCATTTGATACAGTATACCAGCCTAAACATGTTTTCCGTTTTTCAAAGTAGTTCTGAAACTCTTGCATGCCTTTTAACACTTCCATTGTTTTGTTTTTTTCTGTCACCACTTTCAAGTCCACAAAACTTTTTTTTTTTTAGGCATTTTTTTCATTTGAGTGAATAAAAAAAATCACATGGAAGGAATTCAGGTGTATATGGCTACTGGATAAGCTGAGTCGTGTAATTTTTAATTAAAAATTGTTTCAACTCAAGGCTTTGTGCACTGGTGCATTGTAATAAAATTTGCATTCTTCACTTTGTCACAAATTGAGATGTTTTGATTTTACTGAATCACACAAATGTTTCAGAACTTGTAGGTAAAATGTCTGACAATTATGAATGAATTGTGAGTGAACAATGTTATTTACATTAAAAAAACACCGTATTGTCTTGACATTGGACTTCATTTACCATGCTTTTTGGAATATGGTGAATTTGACAATTCCATTAAATCACTCGTAAGCTGTTTCAAACATTACAACTGTTTTCTCTTTCATGTTGTTCCAACTTTTCAACCATTACAAAAATGACAAAAAAGCAAAAAGCACACAACAAAAACATTTACTACACAGCAACATGTCTTCACTCTATGATAATAATCAGTAGGATGTTGCATGGAGATCTCTGCAAGAAGCATCTAGCAGTGGAAGCATGTACTACAATGTGATTGCTCTCCAGAGAACTATTCCAGTTTTTTTGTGGACCCCCTCACATTGATTTTATTAAATGATATATCTATAAAATATTATACCTTGTCTCCAATTTAAATAAATAAACAAGTGATAAAATAAAAAAAAAAGTATGGTTAATTGTAAAAGAGACATACATGGTAGAGCATAATAGTTACATTTAATAGACCCAATTGAGATTTTTATCTGGAATATAACTAGTATCTTCACTCTTTGTGTCCATCATAAAGTTAAACTAAGGGCAATTTGCATTATAGTAGTAGAGAACCAGAATCGTAGTCCTTTTCCAGCTGAGAAAAGTAAAAAAAACTTTCAGCTTGGTCAATTAAATAGAATTATGTGCTCACCCAATCACTTTGATGATCGAAATGACTTCCTTTATTATTATTTTATCTGTAAATGATTTTTTTTTTTTAAAAAAGCTCAACATCATTGATGTCTTATATATATATGTTTCACACATACATTATTTGTTAAACTTGTTGCTTCTCTCTTATTCATTCTTTTCGCAAATTTAAAGAAGGTAAAAATAATTTTGTTATTAACAATACCATTACATCAGCTTTCATCTTAACCTACATCTTTGTAGGATTCTACAAAAAGGTGACGTTTTACTACGCACGTATATAGAAATACTGTAATGGCCTTTTTTTTTTTAACGAATTGGGAACATATTTATCAACAGTATTTTTACAATGTTCTAAACTTAGAAGTCAATGTAAATGTATTTATTACTCCATCTGGAAGATATTTTCTTTTTTTAACATCTTGTAACTAAATGAATTTCATTCTTAAAGTAATTCGAAGGTGATGTGCCAATTAAATTTATTGACTTGATCATGTTACTTTTTACTATTACAGTTTATAACGAAACTTTTTTTTTCTTTTGAGGTTAAACGAAAGACTTTTCACCAACCTTTTGACTCCTCCCCCCACCTTTTTTTACAGCTTTATCAGTTTATTGTTTACTGCCTTTATTCATAAACATATATTATTTAACAATAAATTTGTTTTGCATTTTCCATTTACTCTTAACGTCCTCTTTAAAATGCGCACCACATGTAAAAAAAAAAAAGTAGCTAATTTAGTTAAATTTAATTCTTCCAAAACTGTCATGTCTTTTTTTTTTTTTAAAGCGTGTTTCCACAACTATAATTTTTATCAACAATTTCAAAAAGCCAAACTATTTATATTCTTATTACTTTTTCGATTATTTATTTATTATTATCTATTGTATTGTTACTTCTCAGAAATTTTGGCTTTTACTTAGATTGGAAAATTCTTTCCTTTCTCTTCGTACTTCCTACTTTTAAATATATTTTGAGCTTTCATTTTTGTCATTTTTCTGTTGCTTACCTATTTCTTTTATATATACTATCGTGATTTTTTCTCAGAACTTTCTTCATTAATTCTTTTCACTTTTAAAAGTAAATATCCTTCATACTGTGCTCCCTTTTTCTCAATTTCTTCTATTGTTTTTTCGATGCTCATTATACTTTCCCATCTCATTTTTATATGGATTCTTTACTTTGAAAGCTCTCCCATGATATTTAGTCATTTAAAAACACTCTTAACAAATTTTTTTTGTCTAGAATTTTAATTTTTTGCTTTATTTTTTTATTTCTTAGCTCTTAACTATTTTTTTGAATAACAAGTTCAATCTCTTATGACTTACTCTTTTAAATTACAGAAAACAATTTAAGTTTTGATACAAGCGAATATTTCTCTATATTTAATCTTATAAGACTAAAGAAACTTCATTAATCTTCTTGATTCTGAAAACTTCTTTTGATATTAAAGGTAGATGGTATTTGAAATGAATTATAGAAATGGTTAGTTTATTATATATAAATGTGATATCTTTAATTTATTTTCATTTGAGGTCTAATTTTAGTATACGTTTGTTATTTTATTAGCATTTTAATGTTACATGCTTTCTATTTTATTTATTATTGCTAGTATAGCATTAGATAGTATTTACTTTTTTGTATAAGATTTTTATAGGTTTTATTAAAAAGACCTAATTGATATTTATTATTCTTTTTATATTAAATTTTTTCGCAAACATTAAATGTCTTTAATTTTACCCACCCTTGATGCATATAATATTAAAAGCTTTATGCACATTTGTGATCTCAAAAGGAGAGGCTAATATAAGAATAGGTTTGACAATTTTATTTATGTCTGTTAATAATATAAAGTTTCTAATAAAGTTTTACATCGTCTTATTCAATAAACTTTAAAAAGTGCCAGTAGAAAAGATATGCTAAAATAAATTATATTCAGGGTTGGCAGATGATAAATTATCATTTTACTAATTTATTTATAAATTATTAAGAATTTTAAACTTCTTTCTCAATATTATAATAAAATAAAATTAAAAGCGAATGAAGCGCTTGAAAGAGAAGCTATAAAGAGTGCAAAATATTAAAAGCTTAGCGCTTTCGAGGCGGATTGCCTCATATTCGTAGCACGGCTCAGTATTGCTATGAATATGAGGCATGAGGCAACCCGCCTCGAAAGCGCTAAGTTTTTAATATTTTGCACTCTTTACAGTTTCTCTTTCAAGCGCCCCATACGCTTTTAATTTTATCATTTATTTATAGAAACTTATTATAGGAAACTATACATAGATATATTTTGACAACCTATAAACAGTCTATCTAATTCTATACTGTAATATAAATGAATATTTGAAGTATTTATCTATTTTTATCAGCTAACATCATTTAGCAATTGGTAAACCTGGTGAAGAGTGTTTTTTTTCTTCACTGGCTTGTATAGGGGAATTTTTGGTAGTGGCCTTTAATTCTATTTTACATGTCAGTGTCACATAATTGATATTATTTCTAATCTGACCTTTTTGATGATGCTATCAAACTTTTAAAATGTTTTCCTACCACATTCCTGCTACACAACACATAAGAGCTTTAAATAGTATACTCAAAACTTACGTTAAAAAAAAAATGTTTAAAATATTTATAATAAAATTGATTAATCAAATCACACAAGCATGTAAAGTAATAAAAATATAAAGTCATCTATATCAGTGCACAGAGAAATAACATTTCATCATTATACTCTTTTTCTGCCTGAAACAAGGATCTCGCCAGATGATCCTGGAAATTAAGATTATTCCTTCCCATACATTTAGATGTAATTTGGATTATATATAAATGCGCATTTTTTGAGAGTTTAATTTTTATTGATATAATAAACACCTCCATACTTCCCCATTCTTTTTAAATTCATATAAATAGCATCACACTCTTCTCATTTAAGAATTAAAAATTATGAGATATATGAGGGGGGAATGGACTAATGTTAATGTCCAGGGTCGCTTGATAAGATATGTTTCATGAAATATATAGTGACAAAATGTTTGTTGGTTTTGTTTATGTATTGATAATACTTTTATTAATTTACAGTTTGGGTGGTTTGATTAATCAATTTTATTACATATACACAGGCACCTATATATATTTAAAATTACAGTATTTTGAAGACAGGATATAATATAATCCATCTTTTTCTCTATACTATAAAATTATCTTTTTTAATAACTGAAACACACAGGCTTATTATATACCTGTGTCTATATATGTAATATGTAGGGTATATGAGCACAGACTTTCACATGACCCACCATTCTCCACACCATCTCATAACACTGATACACTTGAACACATATATGTTGAAAAGAAATAATCACCATTATACGTATTTCATGCTAAACCAGCAATCATCTAGACCAACTGATGATTGCTGGTTTAGCATGAAATACGTATATATTGGTGATTATTTATCTTTTCAACATATATGTGTTCAGGTGTATCAGTGTTATGAGATGGTGTGGAGAGTGGTGGGTCATGTGAAAGTCTGTGCTCATATACCCTACATATTAATTATCTTTTTTAAAAAAAATCTTCGCTATCTTTAATGATTTTCTTTTAGCAAAATAATTAATGATGAAAATTAAAAATTTTTTTTTTATTCTTGTTTATTATAAATATTTTTATTATTTGCCTTTTATTTAAAATCGTTTCCATAGTGGTCTAAATTTGGTAGAAAGCATTTAACAAGTCCCTTTTCACTTTCATTATTATTTATACAAATATATTACTAAAGGTTGATTTATCAAGATTTGCTTTTATCACTTATTTCAACATTATTTTTTTTTTTGCTTTTCAAATGTATAAAATACTAAACATGTATGTTCTATTTATATTTTAATTTTAGCCTGTGTTTTTTTAAACTTTGACTTAAGTGTGATTTTTTCGTAGATAAGAAATCAATTATACTGGATCGTAACTAGAATTTTTTACTATATAAATAAACTACCAATGATTTTCCAAATCTCCAATTTTAAAAGTATAATACTTTAATTCTACTTTATGCTATTAAAATCTAATTATAAAAGCACTAATAAGTTTATTATTTTAAAATATTACATGAAATAAAATACGGTATTTTCTAAAATCTCTTTATAAATTGTTTAGTTCGACTTTTCTTTTTATTTAGATAATAAAAAGTAACTTTAATATTAACACACTATGTCTATACGTTTAGTTTTCTACCAGAGGGCAGATTGACATTGTAGACAATAGTGTACTACAATCGAGCAATAAAACTTGATTGTTAATGCTATTGTTTGCACCTTCAACAATTTAATGCAAATTAAATTCTAAGCCTAAAGAAAAATTGGGGTAATTAGGCAAATTAAGTGATAACACTTAATCATCGGTACTATTTTGCAATTTTTTGTAGCAAAATTTACGTTATTTCAAAAATATTAATGACTTTTAAGTTGCAATAATAATGCTATGTTATTACTATTTTTTGTGTGAGCATTCTTCATGTTATAAAATCTTTGCATCATTTAGTATATTTATGAGTGGATGTTGCAAATATATTTTTTATTATGGACTCATAGTTTTGAAAAAAAAAAAACTGATTTATTAAAACTTGTTAATCATGAGATTTCATTTTATGTACTATGGTTGGACAAAAAGTACTAGTAACATTTTTTAATATTAGCTCTGTAAACATTAGATAGCAGAGCAATGTACCATCTTATTATTTTTATTTTTGTTTTTCAATTACTTACTCCAATGAAGTATTAGAAAGAAGTTGATTGTATTTTGTAATCTTGTGAAAGATTTTATCATCATTATCATTAGAACCCACTCATAATTCAGTATGATTATTCCAATTTCAGAAAGAGAAGGGGATCACAAAGAAAGATAGGAAGGTAATGAATAAAGAAAGGAAAAAAATTAAGAATGGAAATGTAATATTAGATTGCACAAATTCTTGATTCTATTATATAGTTGGTGAAGAGAGATAATTGATGGCATGAAAGCTTCATAGTAATCATGTATTGTTGTAACATAAGTAACTTAAGATAAAAGTTAAAATAGAGAAATAAGATGAAGAATAATAATGCAAATTTTTGTTTTTAAATAGTGAATTCATGAAATGACAGCTTTTGTGATCTTTTACTCAATTATACATTTTATGTAATGCATATTGTTTTCATAATTTATTTTTATGTTTTTATATCAGTGTTCATTATTTTCAGTTATTATTATTTTACTACAAACAAAAACCATTCTGATCCATAATTTTTCTTTTTTAAAATTATTCCAATAGACTTGCTTATCTTACACATCCATTTCACTTGTAATCTCTTTTTAGATTTCATACAAAGTTTTGAGATGTTAGTGTTGTTAGCCAAGAGGTCAGTGCAGCTGCCTTGCAAGCAAGCAGTTGGTTGCAGACGGTTGTTGCAGGTTCGCCTCCCTGTTGATGCTATGACATATGAAAAAAAAGTTTTGAGATCTTGTTTATGAATTAATTAACTGCAAAGTTTTTTTTTTTACCTTTCCAGCAATCTCAAATAAAATTACAATCATTCTCATGCATATTATATTCCAGTCATAACCAAAGTGAATAACTATATGGAATCAATGTAAATATGACTATACTTAGATGAAAACATACCATATGATCAGATGAATCATCATTTACACTTTTCCCCAATTACTAGATATATTTATATCTGGTAACCAGAGCATCTTCTTCCACCTGAGCAATATGATGACTTAGATAGCAATTATTTTTTTGGTATATATATATTTTTAGTATGGATGTATCACAAATTATTGAAATATATTGGAATATCAGATTTTATCTATAATACAAACACTTCCAGATCACATTATTACAATAGGGCTTCAATTTATAAAACCCAATCAGCCATTTGCTTGAGGAATATGAAAGTAGTGATGTTTGTAACACTATAGGGCAGGGGTGGGCAATTGTTTTGGCTCAGGGGGGCCATAGAGTTTGGCAGAGGGCTGCATCAAGGCCACATTGTGGAAGTGAAGGTTAGCAGAGGGCCGCATCTTTTTTCATGACACAATAAACATACTGCTTTATTCCCTGCATTACCAAAGAAATATTTGTTTGTCCGTTCTTCATTAAACACATGACATTCATCACCGATTTTACATTTTTTCAGAGGGTTCATGGTTTCACTAAAGTTGAAAATGTATATATTTGCTGATGCAAAGACAAAATTGAAATTAACCACATCAACTGGAAAAGCATTGCACATCATATCTACATTGCACATGGGTATTGATGTGGCTATCATAGTGGAAAATATGAGATGAATCTTCAGTAGTGCATGGGAAGGAAATCTCAGTTCAAGGCGGATTTTTCTGATTGTCTTGGCAGGCCGCACATGGCCCTTGGGCCGCTATTTGCCAAAATCTGCTATAGGAGAATAAGGGGGTCATATCTGAGGTTAGGATTACCAGTATCAACAATTCAAAGTTGGGTCACCACTTGTAACACTATGAAAAATCAGGGTTTAAACCATCAGGGATCTGTGGAATTGTTTGTTTATCCACAAGTAAATATATATAAAATTTAATGTCAAAAGGTTGAGCATGATAGGTCACTCTGAAAGATCAGCACAGCTAATTATAAGTTCGCGAGCACTACCCAAAAGTAATAATCATTCATCAATCATGAATGATTAGCAATAAAAAGTATATAAACAGTCAATCTGGTGATTGGATTAGAAATGGGTCTATTATAGACCAGGTTAACTATTGAGCTCTTGCCAGCTTGGGGCAATTATTTAAACCTTAATTTGGATGCACAAACTTAAATGCTAATCCATCTGAACATATAACCATAAAAACAATAATAACTAAGAAGTTGTTATCCTGAATTGACACTACAATGACTTAAGATTTTTTAGATACTGTCCAGATGTTATTACATTTCATGTAGAATATAAGTAGTTCTTTATGAAATTGAGCTTCACACTATATTAATAAAAACACCGTAAGTCCTTTTGTTATTTTATTTATATAACTATATTTTTATAGTATTTAAATATAGTTTAATAGTAGGCAATATATTTTCAGATGTTTTAATAAAAATAAAAAGTATGATAAATTTTGTGTATAACCAATTGGTATCAAAAAAAAAAAACATTTAAACATAAGTTTTATTATATTATTTGTTTAGAAGGTCTTAATGATTTAGTAGTTAGTACATACACTTACAGACATAAATGTTGGTCAGATAAAACTTAGAATTTTTCAGTTTTTAAATTTTTTTTACAAGTAGTTAGCGTATAGCTAACATTTCACTACTAGTTGGTAAATGGATATCTAATTATTCTTAAGTAAGCAGTAAATAAGGATGTCAAAACACCTCTAATCTTTATCCCATATAAATAGTCAAGTCTAATAAACAATATTTTTTATCTCAATGTTTCTTTATGAGTCTCTGTTGGATTTTTATTCTGCAGTGAGTTTTACTTCTTTTATCTAATAATGTTTATTTATTTATTATTATTTCAAGTATTTCTTTTATTTAGTAAGAGATGTATATATTGGTTTGACAAGTCTGGTTCAAGAGTAATTGGCCTCTTATCTGATAGTATATAAAAGTGAATTGTTTTAAATTGTCAAAGTCTTAATTGAGATTATCATCAATTGCTTTGGGCTGATTCCATTTATAGGAATTGAGAATTTAATTCCTTTGTTAGAATTTGTTTAACCCAATTAAAGTCTTCAAAATGACTGATAAGAAAACAGTCTGAAACAAATTTGTCAGGCTCTTGAGTCATTTTGATGACTAAGCATTTGTTAGTTCATGATACATATAAAAGTGGCATAGTAAAATCATAGACAATATGAACTCTGATTTATTTAAGAAGGTATTTCTTTTTTATATTTATTTTTAGCAGGCAGATATCTGAAAATACATAAAAGCTTTTTTACAATTAGAATGATTTGTTGATGCTTTAAAATCCCTTCTGTGAAATATTCTATTCATTTTGGTCAATATCCCCCCCCCCATCTAATGCATCTCATTATATTGCCTCCTCATAACAATTTTTCTCTATAATGGCATTCCTTTTAAATTATGTTAACATAGGCTTTTTAGCAATATTCATTACTGCATTATGTAATAATCTTTATAATAGCACTCAAGTATATGTTTCTAGGTATTTTTCAAATTATATAAAATTATTAAATATTTGTCTTGACTGTGCTGTGATATGAACTGAGCTGATGCTAGATAGTTCAATGTCTATCTGCAAACCAAAAAATATTATTGAAAAAGATGAATAGAAAATTAGAATAAATGAATATGGCTACTTTAGTATTAAACCTGCTGCGATGAAACTTAATCTCAACTCTAACCCTAACCCAAAATGGCTGTGTTCTTCACAGCAGGTCTAATACTAAAATATTTAGATGACATTTATTTGAAATATTTTAATTTACAATTTTTTTATTTTGATTCACAAACTTAGAAATAAATTCCTTTAGATCTCATTCAACTTATACATCATTTTCGATTGCTATAAAAGCAATATTTACTAATCTCTCTTGTGAAATATTTGTAAATACATATTAATTAAATTAAGTTATTATTGACAATGATATAATTTCATTCACATTATATAGTATAAAATTGATTTGTAGGAGTAATATTGTTAAGTGCACATAAATGAATTACAGTACATCTTATACTTAGTGAACAGAATTTGTATTTTATTATTTATTAAATAAAATATATTTATAATTGAATATATTGGAAGTAGCAGCTTTTTTTCTTAGCATAAACTTCATACTTTAAAAGACAATTTAGAAATGATTAAACTAACCAAAGCATGTCTATAATTGATATAGGCTATATCCTAAGATTAGCCAAATAGCTAGAACCATTTGGAATGATTTTTAAAATATTTTTATAAAAAAAATTAACTAGTAAATACAACTTTTTTTATTATTCGCCTTTTGATTGTGTTAATATTTTAACATTAAAATAACTTTTTACTCATTTTATATAATATGTGGGTTTGCATTCATGCAAAATAAAAAAGAAAAAAAAACATTTCTTGTTATCAATATAAATTTTACAAATGCAGTATTTAAATTGCAACTATATAGAAGGTAATCATGCCTTCACACTAATGCTATTAAACAAGATTCTAAAACTGCAAGGATACTCTTACCCCAGCTGCAAGATAAAGTCTTTAAGGAAATAAGAGTGTCCATCTTATTTCCAAACCCAAATGGTAATTTATAAGCCAATCTTAAGTGTCTAGAGGTGAAAGCATGAATATATCTTGTGGCTGAGGCAAGAGCATCTTTGCAGTTTTAAGATCTTGTTTAAGGGCGCTGGTGTGGAGGTTTGATTACCTTCTGTATAGTTATAATTTCTTGTTAACAGCAAATTGAATTTAATGGGGGAGAGAGTGAGTAGCATAAAGTACTGTTGCGCAAGAAATACTATACATATGTTGTGCTTTTAAACAGGTTTTGTGGATACTTGTTTAATAATATAAATTTATATTTTCTAAACAAAAAAAAAAATTATTAAAAATATCAGTGACTGCATTGCAAACTGATCAGGAAATTGAAAAAAAAAAAAATCAAAATTGTAAAGCTGTAGATATTCAAAAATTTATAATATTTGAATACAAGTATATTTTATATACTTTGAATTTAGATGTAATTATAGGGGATTTTAAGACAGATTTTCAAGCTTTCTTCGTCTATCCACTCTATCTTATACAACCTATAAATATGATAACACATGTGAAAAAGATAAATGATCTTCAATATGCATATTTTGTGCTGAACCAGCACTCACCTGATCATCATCTCTCACACATATACAATCAGTGCTCAGTTTTATAATAAGATAGCAAATCTTCAAACTATCCATTAAAGTTTAAAGATTTGCCAGCTTAAGTTTGAAGTTTTGCTATCTTAATATAAACTGAGTACTGATTGTAAATGTGTGAGAGATGATGATCTGGACCAACTGATAAGTGCTGGTTCAGCACGAAATGTATATATTTATATTGGATATGAGATAGAATGGAAAGATGAAGAAAAATTTGAAAGTCTGTGTTCAAACTCCCTGTAATTATATCAATAGTTTATAGTAATCAGTCCAGGAATCAAAGGTCTTTATATATTCAGTGAAATAAAAGGATTTGGTTATAACAGGGATAAGCCCTGAATAGTTTGATGCAAGGGTAGAATAATAGACTATTGCAATCCAACTCTGTGACTTCCAGAACCTTCTTACGGACTCCTGAGCAATAAAACCATTCACTTTTTTTAAAACAACAGTGAAGGAATAACGTTCAAAATTTTAGAAGATAGGCTGTTTGCAAAATTTTATTAGTTATAAAAGTTAGTGGTTTTTATTTAAATTAATTGTCATAAATCTGTTATACTTAAAAATTACCCCCCCCCCTTTTATAACTATACATTTTAAAGGTTTAAAAGAATTTTTTTCACTCTAGTTTGTAGTTTATTTCATAACGAATCAAAAATAGCTTTTATAAACAAATTTTCTTCTTCTTATAAATCATAATATTTTGTGTCGTAGTTGTGATATTTTACTAGATAAACACGATCTTAAAGAAATAACATCGAAATTGAACAAGCAATGTTATGTTTTTTATTATAATTATACAGTTGGTTTTTTTTTTAAAAAAAAATTACTGAGTTTTATTAACATGGCTTACCAGAATTTTTTTTTTGTGTTCTCAAAATCCTAAATCCTAAATGGAAAGAAAAAAAAAACAAGGAAGTAAATGGAAATGCTTTTTCCCCTTCAAAATCCTGCATGCTTACTGAATAAAAATGTGAAATATTGAGCATGATTTGTTTAATTATTATTTTAAAACAAGTTTCAGAATGATTTCTCACCACCAATTCAAAAAAGTTGTATTTATTGAATTTTAATGATTATATTTACGGAATTAACATTTTTTGTAGAAACATAAACACTGAGTTAGATTTTTGTTTTCTTTACGTTATAGTATTATTCTCTATCTGAAAGCAGATTAGGATAACTAGACCTTAGCTAGATACTATTATCAAATTTATTATTCTCTATCTGAAAGCAGATTAGGATAACTAGACCTTAGCTAGATACTATTATCAAATTAGAACTTGTGATCATTTGCCATTATTTTATACAGAAAATTTATTTTAACATTTTTCATTATCTAGATCTACATAATTTGAGACATATTTTCTTGTTACCAAAAGGAGTAATATATTTTTTTCTTTTTTCAATATGCGACAATTAATTAAACTCTTTGAACTTATATCTATTTGATTACAAGGTTCAATTGGCACTATACCTATGCAATGCCTTTTTTTCATATTACATTGCAGTGAAAAAACCCTTACTAGTGATATGTACGTAAAGTTGAATGGATTTTGTGCTGTAGGGTAAAGCATCTAAATTGGACAGCTAAAATTTTTGGGTTCTCATAAAACTAGATCAAACACCTTTTTATTAAATGATGAGATTTCTAGAATAGTGCAGAACAGGATTGTTCTGATTAAACCAGTTCATATGATCAACTATAAGCTGACAATATATGCAAATATAGACCTTTTATTTTTATTTACAGTGCTTTGATCAAAGAATGAGATTTAGAAGCAACTCCCTTCTTTTTTGGTATACCTCTTTAGAGATCATGATATTATGAGAAAAAAAATTGCCAGGATATTTGATGTTTTTTTAACAAAATATTTTGGACTGTAAAATTTTGAAAAGATTGAAGGTAGATTAAGGAAATTGGATATAGTTTATATACAAGTATAAAAAGAATGACTGAAAACCGAATGCTATCTATGGCTGCAGTGATGAAGGATTGCCTTTAGAAACTGGTGTTTATTATACTCAAATATTTTATTTAATCATTTTTAAAATACCAGTAAAAAAAAAAGTGTTTGTACAATGAAGTTAGGCCTTTTTTTCATGATAAGATATATAAATTAAACTTATTATTAAAACAATTTTAGTTTTCATTTTTAATATGTTAGAGAATACAATCTTCAGCATTGCTATCTATGGTTAATTTTGTGTTTAAACCTCCAGCGATACCTGGTTGAGCTTGAGGCTGGAAGGGATTGTTCATATTTGTGAGTTCTTAGATTTGGGGGGGGGGTGTTCAGGTTTTAGACAACTAGTAAATTGCCCAGGTATGGGAGCAAGTAAGTTAAGCAGATTGGGATTACTAGTTAATAGAATACTCTGACTAACTGATACCTTTTAATTATCATAGAAAAACTAGATTGGCAATGACTATATGTTATCACTTGGTCATAGCATCCTAATCTTAACATACTTTCAAGTAGAGAACCTTAAATAATTAAAAATATATATATTAAGTCAGATTATAAATAATATAGAAATAATAAACACCTCCATACTTCCCCATTCTTTTTTAAATTCATATAAATAAAGATACAATAATCTTATTGTAAATACTGTAATGAATCTTTATATCATTATTTATTTATCTAAATAAATAGTCTCAGCATGTTTTTACAATTGCAATCTATTTCCAAATTTGTCTTTATAGCACATATCACTGCCAGTAATATTTTAATGACTCCTTTATACAAATTGATGCTAATGATTTTTAATTAAATTTACAGTAAGAACCAGCTAAATAAGAACACATTATTTATTGAAATTGACCAAGACCCCTCAGAATTATGGCATAAATGGGGTTTTGATGAAGGGCTAAATAAATTAATTTTCCAGATCCAATAATGAAGTCAGTTTTTTTTCCTCATGTGTTATAGCATCAGCCGGGACGCGAACCCGCTAACTCGGGACAACTGCTTGGAAAGCAACGACCACCAATGCTTGACATAATGAAGTCACTTTGGTATTGATTTTGTTGGATATGGCAGGAGTCTTATCTGTGTATAATGACGTGAAGGATCTAATAAGGTTTCTAGAAAAACTTGTCTTCTGGTTGGAATCTGTCCAGATTTCTTTATAATGTTTGTAAATATTTAGCTGGCTTAAAAAAAAAAAGTCAGTAAAGCAAATAATTTTTAAATGTCATAAATTAGCCGGCACATGTTTTGGCTAGCTTAATAGTGTAAATAAATAAACTTAGACAATACTTGTGAACAATTAAAAATTAATTACATTCGAAATTTAAACTTCGTTTTAAAGATTTTAATTAGCCATTTTACACAATCTTATTTACTTGATTAATGTTTTGTTAATAATTAACAATTTAAACGACAACAAATTGTAATAAAACTTTGTTTTAAAACAAATACACTATACATTTAAGAAACTAATCTTAAAAATAGTTTTTTTTCTCCTCAGGAAAAAAATAAATTTACAAAAATCTCAGTAATAGCTAAAAAAAAAAAAATCAGGGAATTTAAAAAAAGAAGATATCTCTTTGTTATTATTCTCTATAAACATTTTATATCCATTCTTTACAAACTCTCGTTTTTATTGATTCTTTTATAAATATTCTTTTATAAACATTTTCTTCTGATTATTTATAAATATAAAAAAAAATGTTTTTTTTTTTTTTGTAATAAAAAAAAATAATACTATTATTTAAAAATTAGCCTACTCCAGTTAAACTATCAAAATGTTTTTAATAAATATTTATAATAAATATTATTACAAAATAAGTATAAAACGTTATTATATGTAAAATGAGGTGAGGATGGCATACTAAAAATTGATTTGGATTGGAGCGTACTAAATTTAAATGTACGTTGAAGTAATCTTGTGATGCTGGAGTTAGTACCCGCTTGCTATGCTCGTGATCTTAGGTTGAAACCCTGCTGAAAATTTTTTTTATGTAGCTGAGAATTTTCAAGCAAACTGTGGAGTTTTTTTTAGGTAGCCAGTCTACTTATCTAAAATATCTAAATATTAGTTAATAAATAATTAAATAGTCAAGTCTCTTGAGAGATCATGTGATATCCCATCAGATAGAGATTCGATCCAAAAGTCTTTAATTCTCAAATCCAACTCTTTACTAAATCAAACTTAATATCGGTTAATAAGTAGGTTTATGGTTAATATGAAGTAGAGGATAAAACAAGAAAGGATTGCCATAGAGGTCCTCATTTTTGTCAATTAAGCAGCTTGATGGCTATTGTTTTCTCCAATGGTATTTCTCATTAAAGTCTTGAGAGAGGTCTTTTCCCTGTGTGACTGTTGTTTACCTTCAAAAGTGATTGTATGATTAAGCAGTAATTTTATGTGATCAATGAGTAATATTTGAGTATTACTAATAATAGTTTTCTATTCTTTTCTGCACAATTTACTACAACATCTCTGTTTTAAAGCAGTTATTATTTGTAATAAATCAAAATGTTTGCCAAAGTTTATTAATTTAATTGATTATGAATAATTTTTGGAAAGTTTTGCTATCTTTCCATTCAAATACAAATGCACACTTGTTAGGTATATGTAATGAATACTGTTTGCATATATACTTTATCTATTCATGGAGCTTTCATACACATACCAAAATGTACAAGAATTAAGCTCTTCCCCCTAAAAAATCATAAAAAAAAAAAATACGAATTAAAATAATATAATATGTTTGAAAACATAATAATAATATTACTTATTTAGAAGTAAAAATAATATACAAATATTTTCCTATCATATAATGATTGAAAAAGAAATAGTGTTTAAAACATGAAAATTAAACTTTTTTTTTTTTTGTAAACAAAGTCAAAGTACATCTTAGTTGAATCCATTATGTGTAAAAAGTGCTATGAATGCCTATGCAATGTTTTAATTCATATCATATCAAAAAAAATTTCAAGGTGAGGGATATATTTGGAAAAGCTCTCAAAAAATTTCATGTTTTTTCAAAATTTTATACTTAGTCTTATGTCAAAAATGTTCTAAAGCTATGTGTGGAATTCTGATACTGGGTCCATGTAAAACTGTTGGTGATTGTCACTTGATTAACAGAAACTTATGGCACTTAAATTTGCGTAAGCCAGTCATTTATCCGAGTGTATCATTAAGATCAGTACTCTTTTTTCATTGCTTATCACATGGAAATAGAAATCATTCAACATTTTGTCAGAAATAATCTGAGTGATCAAAACTATTACTTGCAGTATGATAATTATTGCTCTCATAAAAATAGTAACATGCAAGATCTATTACAATTTCTTTAAATACTTTGGGAAATAAAATGTTTATGCACCTCTTGGTTTTCTAATTCAATTTATTTTATCAAACTAATTGTTCTCATCAATAATGATAGTTAAGGCCATTTAATATATTTGTTAAATGAATGTTTTTGCTATAAGTGATCAGATTATTATTAATTTGGGTTTGCTTGTGTTGTTAATTAAATTTCTTTCCAAAGATTTGTTTCCTAGATAAATTATATTATTTTTACATTTTGAAATTGTCTGTTTGCAAAATTTATTAATTTCAGGTTTCTGTGCTTTAAAAAAAATTACATTTTTTAAAGAAAATATATATATATATAACCCTATGGATTAGTATAGTTGGTATATGTAAAGTGGCTTCACCAATAGGAAGGGCATACATACAAATAGCACCTTCATGATATCATCATCATCATTATCAACCATTATCAATCCACTGCAGGATGAAGGTCTCTCCAAGTTTAATCCATCTCCGATCTTTAGCTTCTCTTCTCCACATCACTCCTGCACACTTTCTTATTTCATCCATCCATCTCACATGTGGTCTCTTTCTGGATCTTTTACAATCTCTTGGAATCCAGTTTAAAATTTCAATTGTCCATCTATTATCATCTCTTCTAACAATATGTCCAGCCCAACTCCACTTCAATCTTTTAATTTTTTCAATGAGGTCAGTGACACCTGTTTGTTCTCTTACCCATACATTGCGTTTACGATCTCTTCTTGTTACTCCCAACATACATCTCTCCATACTCCTTTGAGTGGTCTGAAGTCTCTGAATTGCTCTTCTATTAAGTGTCCAAGTCTCAGATCCATAAGTAAGAACTGGTAAAACACATTTGTTAAAAACCTTCCTTTTCAAACACATAGGCATATTTCCTTTTAGTATCAAGTTATTTCTACCAAAAGCACTCCAACCAAGTTTAATTCTATGATTAATTTCCTCCATTATGTTTCCATCTGTATTAATAATCTGACCAAGGTATTTGTAACTGTTAACTTCTTCTAATTCATCATAATCAATCTTTATTTTCATATTTTGAGCAAATCGATTAAACATTACTTTAGTCTTTTTAACATTTATCTTTAGTCCTACTTTCCTACTTTCATCTGATAATTCCTGCAACATTTCCTGCAGATCTGAAGCATTATTTGCAAAAACAACTACATCATCTGCGAAATCTAAATGACATAAATAATCACCATTTACTTTCACTCCTTTAGTTTCCCATTTTAATCCACAAAATACTTCATGCAGCACTGCTGTAAAAAGTTTTGGAGATATGGAGTCACCTTGTCTTACACCTTTCTCAATGTTGACTTTCCCAGTGTCATTATGTAATCTAATTGTTGCTGTTGCATTTTTATAAATATTCTTTAAAATATGACAATATCCTGGATCTATACCTTGATGATCTAATGCTTTAATCACTGAAGAAATGTTTATAGAATCAAATGCCTTTTCATAATCTACAAATCCTAAGCATAATGGCAACTCATATTCATTTGTCCTTTCTATAACTTCTCTCAATACCTGGATATGATCTACTGTACTAAAACCACTTTTAAATCCAGCTTGTTCTCTTGGTTGGTGGAAATCCAATGTTCTCTGTAGACGAGTAGTAATTATCTTGGTAAAAATTTTATATAAAACTGATAAAAGGCTGATAGGTCTGTAATTTCTAATATCTTCTTTATCACCTTTTTTAAATATTAATATTATTACTGCATTCTTCCAATCATCCGGTACGTCTTTATCATTTAGACATTTGGTATATAACTTTGCTAAAAATTTTTCTATTTCTTCGCCTGCTTCTTTTAATATATCAATTATAATTCCATCATTACCTGGAGCCTTTCCTTTCTTCATACATTTAATTGCATGTCTCACTTCTTCATTTAAAATTCTGGGCAATTTGGAAGATGTAATAGATATAGGAGGTACTTGTTCTTTATTACTATATAATTCTTGATAAAAATCTTCTACCAATTTCATGATATATAAATAAATATATCCATGAGAAAAGTACATCTTATTTACTGTCAACATACTTATATAGATTTTGTAGGTTTTTTAAGCTATCAAATTGCAAAGAGCTTCATTGATTTATATTTTAGCCCTAAACATTACATAAAGAAATGTTTTGTTGCTGGTGAATTAATAAGAAATTTGAGCACTAGAAATAATACGGCTAGTACTATCCATGGATCTTGAGTCTCAGAATTCGCCACACTACCCAGTATTCCTATAACATAGGGCATTTTAAATATTACAACTCATTAGTATTTATTTATATCTTGTTTGTTTTTTTAATTATCTATTGATTATAAATCTTGTCTTATAATGAATGCTATTTAGAATTTTACCTTTATCTAGCAATCTGTCATAAGGAGAATGTAATCCCCCTCCCCCCATATCTTCTATTTTGTATTCCTTTCTTCTATTGCTTTTTTTTCACTGTCTTATTACTAACAAGTGTATTGGGCAATAAGAGCATATGTTGGTAAGTAAAATGACAGTTGATCACAAATTTGCCAGCAGACAGCATCTTTTCTAACTGCATAAGAGAAAACAGTTATAAACCTCTCATACATAGTGTATTCATAATTTTGTAAGCAGAATGTCATTGATATAATTATTCATAGTTGGGTTGATTTGATGATAACATAATAAGTTGTAGATATATATTTGTGAGTAGTGTGTGTGTGAGGATAAAATGAAAATATAAAATGAGTGCAATGTGGTGTGAACTCAAAAACAAAGTGAAAAAAAAAGTTTGATGAATTAAATAAAATTGTTATGTTCAATCTGCTGCATCAGCGTTTGAATAAAGTGAAATAAGACATTTAATATTAAACAAAATATGAATAAATATTTAAATTAACTATGTTGTCTTCAATCTAACATTTCCCAGAATTTTATATAAAAGCTTTCTTAGATTCACTATTTAGAGAGAGAAAAAAAAATCAATTCTGTTTTTCTAAATAATACTTTACATTTGTAAATGATACTCAAACATTCAATTATTTTGCATCTAGTTATGTACTTTTAAAATATTTTAAGATGACAGTTTGTACTTCTGTTGGGATAGTCATCTATGCTTATCCTGATGGATTGTTTTTGTCTTTCTCATTCTTATACATTTCTATAATCGCTTCAATATCTTGCTTCTGCAAAATGATTACTGCTATATCAATGCATTCTTTTGCTGTGCCTGTTGAAGTTATTTTATTATTATTATTATTTTATAGATTTCTGTCTCTTAATAATTTCAATTATTATTGCATATATCTTTTGTAAACAAACATATTTTAGTGAAATGATGTAATTAATTTGGTTGGTAAACAAGGTTAAAATCTTTAAAATGTTTATCAAACAGCACTGTGGATAGGTGGTAAGGCTGGACTTTTTTTGAGCAACAGATAACTTATCCATTGAATAAAGATGAAAGTAGTATTGAGTTAGCTATTGAAGTTACTTAGAGTTGAAGCCAATTGTAGTTCAGCTGAAGTCAAAAGTAAAAAAATAATTATACAGAAATAATCATAAGATTTGCAACTATTGCCAGCTGTTACTAATATTGGATACCAATCATAATGACAGAAAGACAATAAGTCAGAAAGATAAGTTATCATTGGAAAAGTAATAAGGTGCCTATGACAACGTGCATAAATATTAAATTAATTTAGCAGTAAGAACTGATATTTTATTCAACTTAAGAAATATCTAATTTTTTTAGTTCATCAATTTCATACTCTAATATGTATTTGTATTTTTCTCTAATAAAATTTTGTGGAAGGTTAACATTACACGGAGGAAAGAATTTAGTCTCTCCTTTTCCCAGCAAACTAATAAATACTTAGTATTTAATCATATTACACAGGGAATAAATTACATTCAACAATATATTCTTAGAGTAAGATAATAATGTTTTATGATAAATTAATGAATGAGGAGTCAATAATGTATTAAAATCTAGTCTTTCAATTAATGAAACATTTTTTTATTGTAATTTTGACATCCATGACATGGATATTACAGTTATTATTATTAATAAAATTGTTATTGCTATTAAGAAAGCTAATCTCTTAATTTCCTGTTTTAAATATTGTATCTTATTTCCATTGTATAGTCTTAAGTAAATGCAGTTACGTATATAGTATAATTATTTTAAATATCTACACTCTCAGCCACCCAAAGTAAAAATATAGAGAAAGTGTAATTAATATTTTTAGAAGTATTCATACATATGTCTGTAAAAATGGTCTTATTATCTAGGAAGTGGCAACCATACTAAAAGAGATTTTGTTCTATTTAAATATAAAGAAAGCTAGAGAGAATTGGATTTCAAGTACATAATGAATCTGGAAATGTAAATTACTCACTAAAGGAATTAACTGCAATTCATTTACAAACAAAATAGTACTTCATGTAATCATCATTATTACTATATGTGATATTTTAAAATGCTGCGAATATCATGGTCTAATATAGCAGCTACATTTGACATACCAAACCATCATTTTCAAATATTATCAACGCACTGCAAGATGAAAGTCTCTCCAACATTAATGCAATTTCTTCAAAGTTTCACTTCTCTACATTTTAGCCTTAGACTTCCTTATTTTATCCATTCACTTCACATACTTTCTTTCTAGGCTTCAACTATTAATCTATTATAGTTGCTTCTAATAATATGTCCAACCTCCATTTCATTTTCTTAATGATGTCAGTGATTTGTTTGTTATCTCATTGTACCACTCTGATTTGCATGTTCATTTAACATGACCCAGAATCTGAGCAAAAATACCTCAAATCGAGTCAAGCCCGAGATATACAGGTCAGGAGCAATCATGAATTCTAACCTATTTGCCCATACCCAAATCTATAACACTATGAACAACATCTCTGGTGATATAGATGAATTTAATTCATTCCAGTCTTGGAGACACAACAGAGAGACATAATATCTTAAGACTATTGATGATTAACTAGCTAGATGGTAAATAAATAATACAGACTAATAGTTGAATAATACCTAAGGATGAGCAGATTGAGTAATAGAATAATTGAGGGATGGCTAAAGTGAGATAAACACAGACAATATACAGTAAGATAAGGCTACTTATGATGAACATGATTTTAGGTAACCCAGGCATAGTGAATTTTTAATACATGAAATATTATAAATAAAACTAGGGATTAATTTAAATAATGATTCGAACAATTGAATAATTTAATATATAAACTTTAATAATTGCACAGATTCACGCAAAATATTTACGGTTATGTAATTTATTGTGGGGGGGGGTATGATAATGAGACAAGGTTAGTGTCGCAACTGATACATATATAAATGTACAATTAATATAGTGCTGTTTTTAATATGCCAATATTAATTAAACAAACTTTCACATAATAATTTAACAATATTCATGCTATCTTTGAATTGAGACAAATAAGTAATTAATGACCATCTAGAAATGTACCTAAATACTTAAACACTTTGTTGTTTACAGTTATAATCAAATTAATCTCTATATATATTATGATATGATCGATGCCACTTCTATCATACATGAAACACATATATATCACGAGATGATAATATAAGTTACAATAAACATGATATGAATACGCTGACACTTGCATATTTCACAGAACAAGCTTTTATTCATCCATAACTTTTATGGCGCATAACAATATAGAAATAATGACATAGTAACGCCTCAGGGAATTGTTCAATCGAAGGGTAGACAGCTTAAGGTAAGCTGATTGCGACATTCTAAATACAAATAAATTAATGAAGAATGAATGGTTTAGTATCATCACAGCATTACGACTTGATAGATATTAAATAGGCATGAATCTAAATATTAAGAAGTGGCAGCACTAACATGGATGGCAGCCATAGAAGGTTCGACTCATTTCCAGCTGACAAGATGCTTCATTTTATTAAAGAAAAGCAGTATGTCTTTCCAGCTGACAAGATGCTTCATTTTATTAAAGAAAAGCAGTATGTCCATGCTTCTGGTGGAGCCATATATCAAGATGGGGGCCAATAGAAAGATATATCCTAAAATCACCCCATGCAGAGCATTCACTAAACTGTCCTAGGGAATAGACATATACTCCATGACTATAACAAATATGACTAGGTCGGCTCAGAGTTTCCTATAATCCCAAGTGACAAAGCAATTATAAACAAAATAAGACTGGAATCTGCTAGCAGTGCTGAGATAAGTAGTATGTCCCTAACAATGTTGATCTGAAGTAAATTCTTAAATAAATCTAATACCAAATGTAATGACATGAACCACTAATAAACCATATTATAATACTAACTATTATTTAAATAAACTACTTGAATGTCATAGTAATAAGAGTGTGTTATCCCTTCATTAAACGGGTCCCATATGCGTTTGAGGTAAGCAGTAAAATATTACAATTAAAGGACGCTCACCAGGCATTACAAGTAAATGGTAATTTTATTATAATCACAGGGAAAATGATCATCAAAATTACTATAGAATATTTAAAAGTATGATTCAATTGATAGTGTTAATAACTAACAATAAATAAATATTATTTTCAGTCTTAATAACCATCTGCTATTAAACGTATATAATTATTTAGTCATTACTCAACCTAGCAAGCAAGTGTTTTTATAATGAAATTAATATAATCAATTAACCCTTCCTCCCAAAAGCTGGTAGTTATTATACTGATAGACATACAAGCTTGGGTTAGATTGGCATGTTAATTTAAGTTCAAATAAAGTATATAAACATAAAATAATATTTAAGGAAATTTACTGCACTAAAATACAGTAAGAATGTAAAGCATGAAATGGCTAAAAGATATTACAGATTAATTTTTATATGGTTATAGAGAGTCGTATAATGCAAAATTAAGGCATATGTATAACTGGCACTACATTATCAATATGTTGATAGACAAAGAATTACATTTACAATGTTAAAATAGAATATATATATTCTATATAACTGGAATATAATATGCAAGGTTTTTAAGGTGGCTTTGAATAGTTCTCTCCCAACGTTCTGCACACTTGCCAGCTGGGTGAATCTATGATTTTGCAAAGCAGTTCATATTCAAACATGGGTAGCTCATTTCATTAGGTAGCAGGAAGCACTCTCTTTATAAATTATTTTCCATATCTCATTAGGCAGTCCATTGGTTTGTGGCTAAAGAATGGCATTGTAGCATAGAGATGATCTTGGAAAGATCGAGAAAGGTGTTGGTCCCACTACTCAATGGTCATAATGTTAAAATTTTGAATGACATAGATTTGGTTAGCTGTCGTACTTAGAAAAGAACCTTAATCACTTCCCTGTGTTGAATTTAGCTCAATTTATACTCAGTCACATTATGTTAGGAATGCTTTTAGAAAACCCGAGGCA
The DNA here is from genome assembly GCA_028023455.1 of Epiperipatus broadwayi. NCBI lineage: Eukaryota > Metazoa > Onychophora > Udeonychophora > Euonychophora > Peripatidae > Epiperipatus > Epiperipatus broadwayi. The sequence continues at coordinate 4,711,509 of JAQFVV010006209.1, read as the reverse complement.
ATGCAGATACCAATTTAACCTGGAGTGATTTACAGGAAATGTGCCTTTGTCTTCAAGTAGTAGAAGATACAATTTATTGATAAATTCTCGAAGGCACTGTTAGAATCTATTGCTAGTTTAGAAACAGATTCGAATAAATATAATTTCCATTTAACTATTTGTAACTAAAATTAATTGAATAGTGCAATTTTATTACATTTTGCTAATGGATTGGTCTATTGTTCACAAAACCTACATTACTCTAATTGCCTTTTAGAACTTTCTTAAATATTGCATCAGTTTCTATGACTATTTTATATTAATATATTTATTAAAACAAATATACTATTAATATTTACATAACACATAAGTATCCACTATATATATGTAAACGCATATACACCACTCTTGATAATTTAGGGATTTTGAACTACAATTAATTCTATAAATTTAATACTTAAAAATACATATTCAAATTTATTATTTAAGGCCGGGAAGGGTTGCGTATATCTACGTGTTTTGACTCACTAGATTACCCAGGCATGTGAATGGATGGGTTTGAACCCTACTTGGTGATTAGTAACATGGTTAGATAGTGAAGCATAAATCTGGATCACAGATTTATCGCTTCGCCCTTAAAGTATTTCACACTCATAATCCATTCTTGTTACTGCCAATATAATCTCATTATGTTTTATTGAGTAGCCTGAAGTCTCTCTATTGCTCTTCTAGTATTTATTCAAGTCTCAAATCTGATATTAAAAACCCTCCTTTTCAAACACATAGGCAAACTTATTTTTAATATTGTTATTTCTATCAAAACTACTCCATCCAAGTTTAATTATGTTTAATTTCATTCATTATATTTCCATGTGCATTAATAATGTTCCAAAGATATATCTAGTTGTTTATTAACCTTTAATGATATATGCATATATTGTGCATATTGTTTAACTTCATATTTTTTTAACTTTTCACCCTCTTTCTTCCATTATAATTTATATATATCAATATTTTTAAAAATATGGAGAAATACACACATACATATATAAACTTTTTAAAAAATAAATTTAGTAAAAGTTTAACTTATAATTGATGTCATTTAGAGAAAGCTTTATTAAGAGTAATAGATTTGTTAGCATAACTTTATATAAGCTGCTTATTTGTATTTAGTGTTGAGGGGAGAGGGAAGCTTTTTTTAAAAAAAACTGCTAAAGGTAAAAGATAAAGTCGTTTAGACTTTGTGTCTTTTTATGTAATAAATACATTAGCAGTTTTTGATTACTTCCCTAACTTATTTATCACACTAGTATTGTTTTTTCCAATAAGGGTTAAAATCACATTTACCACAACAATAGATACCCGTTGCACTATCTCATTCCATTCAATTTAATGATCACAATCTGCTAGTAAGATCAGGCAATATTATCTCTGACCAGATTGCATATCACTACAAATATTATTTGATTTTAACATTACTTCAAATTAATGCTGAAAATATAAATATTTCTATTTGTAATTCTAGTTTAAAAATAAATATTTTCATTTTATTTGTGTATGATTTATTTTTTACTATAATATAGATTTTGAAATCTTTTGATATTAGAAAGTGACTCATACATCTATAAAATGGATATTACTGCTGATTATGATGTAGCAAAAGAATGATTCTTTATTTGTTATAAAACTTTGGTTATTTCAAAAAATTATTTCAAAGTGTTGTAATAATTACTTGTTATTTATAATCTTATTTCACTTATTTATACCTTCCATTTTCCTTTTAAAAGTACTAATTAGAGAGGATTTGAACCTAGACTTTCCAGTTCCCTCCAGTCATCCACTCAACCCGAAACACATGACCATATACATGTGAAAAAGATAAATGATCTTTAATATACTGAACCAGCACTCATTAGTTAGTCCGGATCACCATCTCCTACACACATATGTATACAATCAGTGCTCAGTTTATAAATTGGAGATCATTGATCTTTTTCACATGTATGTGGTCATATATTTCGGTTGTATAAGACAGAATGGATGACTGAAGGAAGCTTGAAAGTCTGGGTTCAAATCCCCTCTAATTACATCTGGCGTAAGTATATATACTATTCTTGCATTTAAATATTTTTAAAATATTGTGTCATTTATTACTATGGTACAATGACACTTTAGAATTAATTATTATCATCAAAATGCTTCAACTCTACGAAAACACTTATAACATACGGTTAATTACATATCTATATACTTTTATATTATTAATTTTGCTGAATTTCTCAAATGTAGTTATTTTTTATTTTTTTTAAAATTTTGACAAATTGTCCTAACATTTGTTTCAATTCTAAAGGTTTAAATTCAAAATTGCCGTCACCTTTATTTTATACATATTTTAAATCAAAGTTTATTATAGAAACATTTTTTAAAAAAAAATAATCTAATTTTTTGCCTAAAAAAGATACAAAAAAGAGTTATATTTCCCTTATTATCCTATGTTTATAATTGCTTGCCAAGGCCGTGACATGGTATTAGAATCTGAAGAAAAACAGATATTCCACGGATTCCCAAGCAAGCCTAGCAGTTTGCCTATAGCCAATTACTTTGCCATCCAGTTATTCGATAATAGATTCTAGCTATTTCTTAGTTAAAGAATAAAATGAGGAAAGAAAACTACTATAACCCTTACCACTCATCATTGACTGACTCTTGATGGGTATTTTCTCCTTTATTACTGCTCTGTGGAGAGATCTGAAGGAACCTTATTCATATAGCTTCACAGTTTTATTTTATAATAGATTGAAAATGAGAATATTTTTTTTATAAAAACTGTATTTATTAAATATTTATTTATTATAAAATTATTTATTATAATTTTATATAGTTTCTTCTGGAAACTACTAAAATCATTAATAAGTAACTTTAGTACGTGTACATATTAAAAGACCTTCATGATAATAGATCATATCTTCATGTCTAGGATTTGAATCCAGTTGATATTTTTTTAATACAAGCAAGATTATGTATATATTTCGTAAAATGTTTAATAAAGAATATCTAACTATTTTTAGTTAAAAAATGAAGGAAGAAAAGCTGTCAATTTTAATCAGCCAGTATTTGACTACCTTAATGAATAGTTTGTTGTTTCCATCACTGTTTCTCTAAGAGATAGATGCTAGAGAGGCTTGCTACAAACTATCATCTATCTATCTATACATCAATTTATATATATATTATCTTTCACAAAATGATATTTTAAAACTGAAGATTGAACTTTTGTAAGTGCATATAAAGATATATATATATACAGCATATTAAAATAATATAAGTATTATTTTATATTTACTTCTAATGCTGGCAGCATTAGAGTGCAGACTGCTTTTTTAAATAGATCAAGAACACATATGAAAAAGAAACTGATATTTTAAATAGTTTTCATCGATTGCAGTTATTGCATTGAATTGAGCACCATCATGGTGTAAAAGAACAGTTTTCAGTAATTCTTGTTTCATTGCAAATTGTATTTTTCATCTGCTGAGTCGTGATTCGCACGAAGTGTGCATTCCAAAACTGACTTGAGCATATTTCTCTTAATGTAAAAAGATGTTTCTCTGAATGTAAAAAGATATTTTGATATTCTTTTTTTTGTCTTTAAAAACTTTATCCTTAATAGCAGATTTTCCCAATAAGTATAGATATTTTTCACTATGCTTCAATAATAGTTACAATCTTCATTTATTGCTGCAATTGTTTGGAATCCCACATAGAGCATTCTTTCCATTATTCTCAAATCATCAAAAATATTGGTCATTCTTTTGAATGTATGGCATTATGAACGAACTTTGTCAATCATGCTTGTTCTGTTAGGTTTCCTTTTTTTTTTTCTGCCTAAATTAAATTTCTCATTACCAACTGTGCTATTAATCTGTTATGAATTTCAACATATTTGATGCCGTCTTTTTCTTTTAAAAAACAAAACAAAACTCTAAAAAATACTAAAACCCTCATCTGATTACAACTTGTTTTAATACTTAAAAATATTTACAGAAATAAGTTTGTAAGTTTAGCAATAAAATTGGCTGAGCAAAGTTCACAGTAGCATATTAATTTGCCGAATTACATGTTATTTATAGTTTAGCTACCAATACTTGTGATTATTGCTTTATTATTGAATTATCTTTTTATCCCCCTCCCCCCATATTCTAATAACATTGTTATCTAAAACAACAACAACAACAATATATTTATTTTTTAAATACTTCTACTTTTATATTTATAATTATTTGGAATTGTCTGAAGTATATAGAATATTCTTACAATTGTGAAAATAAACTGCTTCTTAGAAGGTATGAATAAGCATATGAAAAAATCATATTGTAATTATTATGAATAATATATATATATATTACTGGCTAACATATGACAACTATATAATTAATATTTAATCGTTAATTATTTACATTAGAGGATTTATTTCAAATGTGTCTTCACATTCATATAGGCATTGAAATAAATATAAATTAATTTTAATTATTAAATACAATTGCTGTGCTTGATGCTGTGTTTGGGTAGGCTTACAGGTTCGATTCCAAACCAACAGACACAAAAAGAACAACCACTCAACAATTAAAATGTACAATTTATTAGTACTAAAAAATATAAACCCTTGTTAGTTAAAGAATAATATGTGTGTAGTCATGCAAAGTACAGAACTCATTTCTAACTAAATGATTAGCCTGCCTCGTGAGCTCAAGTAAAACTTCCAGCTATGTAATTAGCTTGCCTCAAGTCGAGTGCGGATGTAGCAATTTCCAGTTCATAGATGGACTTGCCTCACTGCATGGACATCATAATAATGAGAAAGATACTACTTTGCTAATGGAAGAGGGTTTAATGGAAAGCACCTTCAGGTTGACAGAAGTAATTGCTTTCTGCCTTGACTGTAAAAGGCTGACAATTGAATGGCAGATCCCCATCTTGATGGAAACATGCGGATTCAGTGCACAAACCCCAGTGAAGAATTTAATCCATTTGGGTAACAACTGGGTGCTAGCCAATCAGGTAATGAATCTGAAATAGTCCACTTCTAAAGGCAAGGGCAGATATGAAATCCCTCTCCCTGGCTAAAATTAGTTTTGGAGGACATAGTCATTGAGATGCGCTAAATGATATACTGTCCACTTGATTGGTTTCTCTGGTTGATTGCTGTTCCTGTCATTTTCTTCACTTGATGAACTTGTCTCTGGTTGTTTGCTGCTCTTGTTAGCTTCTGATGTGTGGTTGAGTCTTAATTGGGTGTGATGATGATCATCTTCTGTTTGCATAACCATGGTATAGAGACCCTTTACTTGAGTCACCACTGCAGGTCTCCATTTTGTGGACCTGTAGTACATTTGGCACAGTATCCCTATTTGGAGTTTTATTTTGTTTTTATATTCTTGTTCAAGTTTGGCATGAGGTTTCAGGGTCGATAACATAGTTCTTAAGGGTCTGTTGAATAACAGTTCTGCAATGGTCTTCCCTGTTACTGTGCTCGGAGTGGAGTGCTGTGCTAGCAGAGTCCTGGCAATTTTGGTATTCCAACTTCCTGTATCCATTTTTATCAGCTTTTTAGCTTCTTGTACCAATCTCTGCCTGACAATTACTTTCAGGGTGGAATGGAGGGCTCTTTACAAGTTCGATATTATTAGTCAGAAAGCTTTTAATGCACCAGCTGAAAAAGCTGTGCTACTGTCAGTCACTAGTGTTTGAGGAAGACCATGTGTGGCTAATAGCCTGCTCAAAGCTTCTATCATGGTTGTGTAGTGAAGTGATGGTACCTCCACAACCTCCATCCACTTGAGAAATTTTCCAGTTTGCCTTTCCATGGACCAGCATGGTCCAGATGGAGTCTAGACCAGGGCCCTTCAGGTTTGGGCCACTAGATTCTTGTCTTTTGCTGGCATATTCTGATTCATCTTGTACTGCCAACAGTGGTGGACATTGGCTTCGATGTCAGCATTTAGCTGTATTCTGTTGAGAGGTCCAACCTATGCATGCAGTAGGCTGAGTGTAACTCAACTGTTTTTTTATTGGGCCAATCCTGTTGTACCCATTTTTGTAGCTTTTGGAATCCTCGATCATTGTTAGTCCAGCCTGTCACTGATTCACTGTTCAGTGGTAATGTTGGGTCTAGATCAATCATCTTAATTGACATGATGTTGGAGTGTCTGCCACTTCTGCATACAGGTGGCTTTCCTCAATGTACTAAAGGGTAAAGTCGTAGCTTGATAGGAAATTTAACCCCTACAGCATACAAAATGACACATTCTGTGGGATTCCCTTATCAGATGTAAAAATCATCTCCACAAGGGGTCGATGATCTGTCTGAAGAATAAATGGTCTATCATATATGAAGTCGTGGAATGTTTAGATCCTATTGATCAAAGCCAGGGCCTCTATTTATTTGAGCATAGTTTTTTTCAGCTGTAGAGGCACTTTGATGAAAAAGCAATAGAGCTGTGTGTTCCATCATTCCTATTGCTGATGTGTCACAAGTCAGCACTAGCACTCTTTCTGAGTTGAAGTGTGCCAGAACTGTAGTATCTGATATTAATCTTAAATGCTTTGTCATGCTTACTGGCTCACTTCCAGGCTGCTTTTTTGTCTAGTAGCTATATAGTGGTTCAGCAGCCTCCATTTTATGGTACAAGAAACCTTCATAATAGTTTAGTAAAAAGGATTGAAATTCCTTCTTATTTACTGATGCTTTGGCTTTCTTTATTGCCATCACCTTCTTTTGAATTGGATAAATGCCACTAGCATTTATTTTATACCCCAGAAACACAAGCTCTCTGGCTTCAAATATGCACTTCTCTACATTTATTTTAATGCCAGAGGCTTTGAATTAATCTAGGAGTTCTTTGATGGCACTCCAGAGTTGTTCAGGAGTTTGGGCCACTAGTAAGATATCAAAGTATGGTAGCGCACCCATTATTCCAGCAGTCAGTTGATCCATGACTCTCTGGAATATTGCCGGTGTGACCAAAATACCAAAAGGTAGTTGGTTCACCCCTTATGGGTTATTCTTGATAATGCACTTGCAGCCTGGCCATCCACAGGTAGTTGCAAGTATGCATATTTTAGGTCTATTTTGGAAAAAAAAAACACTACCAACTGACAATATATCTAGGATTTGTTTGACTGATGGTGGTGGATAATTCTCTGGATACCAACTGACAATATATCTAGGATTTGTTTGACTGATGGCGGTGGATAATTCTCTGGATCAAGTGCTTTGTTGATTGTACAATGATATCACTATTCTTTTTGATAATTGGTACTATAGGGGTGACCCATTGTGAATATGAAATGGGTTCGATATCAGCTGCCAGCCACTTTTCAAGCTCTGTCTCTACTTTGGTATGCAAAGCTATTGGAAGTGATCTGCACATACAACTGATAGGTTTTACCTTTCCATTTAGTGGTAAATGGATTGGTTTCCCCAAGTAAAAACCTATCTATTTGTTAAAGACTTCTGAGAAATCAGATTTTATTTTTGATAATGTTTAACCACTAAACATCACATGAGCGCTATTTCTTATGCTAGCACATTACTGTTATTAAAACAGGCAAAAACTCTCCATACAGTAGTGCAACTCAGTGCCAACAAGAGTAACTAATGGATCCATTGATTACTTTGTTTGACACTGAGTGGCACTACTGTGTGAAGAGTTTTGCCTGTTTTGATAATGTGATCTAGTTCGTTTTTATCACTTTGAATCCTAAGTGACTGAACCAGTCACTGCCTATTAAATCACTGTCATTACCTAATGTTACTATACCACTGTAGGTATATAGTTTTGTTAGGCATAGTAATTTTTCCTGTTGTTTGACCCAACAGTTTGATTTTATTCCCTTGATAGTCTGTTATTGGCCTACTACAAGGGTGCTGTTTATATTTATTTTTTTTATTAATGACCGCTCAGGTCTTTTTTGAAACTATAGACACTGCTGACTCTATGCCAAGTTCCATCTTAACTGGCATATCATTAATTATGACAGTGTTTATAAACCTAGACTTGTCATCTCTGATATGGTTTATACAAGCCACTTGCGTATGTTTCTTGTAAGTGCCCTTACTATTTTTAAGAATAGCTATTTCTATTTTTGACTCAGCTGTTTGTCTTTTCTATTTCAGACATGCCGCCTTTATACGTCTGACTCACTTGCAAAATGTGCATGTTGTCTTGCAGTACAGGCATTCTGTGTGCATGTGTTCATTGCATCTATAACAAAGCTGTGGGCTATTTGAAGCTGAGTTCTCTGAGCTATGTATTTGGGTGACCCAGTGTTGTGCTCAATTTTTTGCACTTCATACTTAGTAAGTCTTTTTAATGAGGTAGCTTAACTAGCTATTGTCTCTTATAGTCTCGCCTGAGCTACTGCTGTCTCAAAATCTAGGTCTGGAATCAGTAACATTTTTAGCCTCAAATTGTGATCGTTTATGCCACAAATAAAACGAATCACGAAGTCTTTGAAATAACCAAGGCTAATATACAGATTCATGTTGCAAATACTCTAGCTGTTTTACCCTGTTCTTGTGTGCTGAGATTGCAAATACTCTAGCTGTTTCACCCTGTTCTTGTGTGCTGAGATTAAAATGGTATTTCTGCATTATTGTCAGGGGTTTAGAGGAAAAATATTCTGTGAGAATTGTCAATACTCTGCCAAAATCCAGCTCAACTGGGGTTACAGCCATAGATTGAGACGAGTATATCATACATCTGTAAACATATTATGGTTGTATCTCAGAATTTTTTATCTGGTTAGCCTGTAGGTAAAAAATCAAAAGCTCTTTATAATTTGGCCAGCTCTCAGATTGAGCCGGATCAAAAGATTCCATAGAGCCAATTGCTTTAGTCATCTTTATTTATTTATGTGAGTCACCACTTTGTAGTTGTTTAAAATCGATTTTTATATTTATTTTCCGAGTAACCACTCATAATTAATTTTGTACTACTGTTTGTAGTTGTTTAAAATCGATTTTATCTTTATTTTTTCAGTAACCACTCTAATTATTTTGGTTTTTTTGTTACGTTATTGTAACTAACTCAACAAAGCTTTTGATTGGTTGTAGCTTCAAATTAACGTGCCTTTATGTGTGTGTTTTTTTTAAATCACCATAATGAATTGTTACGGTGAACGTAAATTTTTTCAAAAAGAAAAATAATAAAACAAATATGCAAAATACACACTCGCGTATTTATTTCATACATTTAATATAATTTTTCCAGCCATGAGGGAAAAATTTCTCTGTAACTGCGCCAGATCTGTTGTATTTGATTAGGCGTACAGATTAGATTCCAAACCAACAGACACAAAAAGCACAAACACTCAACAATTAAAATGTATAATTTATTAGTACTAAAAAATATACACCCTTGTTAGTGAAACAATAATATACATATATGGTTTATAGAAGTAAATGCTGAGGTAGTCATGCCAAGTACAGAACCCACTTCTAGCTAAATGATTAGCCTATCTTGTGAGCTCATGTAAGATTCTTCCAGCTATGTATTTAGCTTGCCTCAAGTTGAGTGCAGATGTAGCAGTTCCAGTTCATAGGTGGACTTTTTTCACTGCATGGATGTCACGATAATGAGAAGATACTACCCTTGCTGATGGCAGAGGGTTTAATGGAGAGCTCGTTCAGTCATTCAGCTTGACAGAAGTAATTGCTCTCTGCCTTATCTCCAAAAGGCTCTATTTAATGGCAGATCCCTACTTTACTGGAAACATGCAGATTTGGTGCGCAAACTCCAGTGAAGCATTTAATCCCTTTGGATAGCAACTGGGTGCTAGCCAATCAGATAAGGAATCTGAAATAGTCCACTTCTAAAGGCAAGGTCAGATATGGCAACAATAAATGTTTAAGTTAAAAAAAATATTAATCAATGAAAAAAAAATACTGTATATACTAATTTTAAAGTGTCTTATAGCCTAGTGGTAGTGCATCCATCTGCCATGCTCATATTCTGGGGTTCAAATCTGCATCTGGAAATTTCTTGGACTTTTTTAAGTTTAACACAAGTTTAGGATTTCTTTTTTAAGAAGTCATTTTAGGAAAACATTCAAAATCATCTGGAGAATTGATATTTAACTATTCTTAGACAAGTTAGAACAATGAACAAATATGATAAATCTCACTCTTCTTTTTTTGAGGAATATTGGAATAACCTTTGCCCTGTAATGGATTATTCAGAGACTATTCACCTTTGTCTATGATAAAGCTTAAACATTTAACTTAATCTTACTTTTTACTTGACAATTTAGAAAGTTGCTCCTAGTTTTCTTATTAATCTTTAATTGCAAGCATTTAATTCATTGCATATATTATAACTTTTATAATCAAATAAAGAGAATAGTGGGAAAAATTCAAACAATCACATAGTAAATAATTAAATAGAAACAGCTTTGCCACTCATTGTTGTAAAGTGTGAAAAAGTATAAATATTCTAAATGAAAAAGACTAAATGCAAACAAGAAATCTTGTCAATGAACGAATTTGGACTTCTGATTTTTTTCAGGATTTTCAAAATGTCCTATGTGATGTGATGTATTGTGGCTTCTCCTCAAACGAAGTCAAGAATATCTCAGCAATTATCCCCAGATAAACCTGTTAGCCACTTTATTTTCCATTCCCCACTCTAAATTTTCCCAAATTCTGCTCCATCCCATTTCCACAACATAATCTTTGTCAACTCTATAACTTTTATATCTAAATCCCTTTATCTTTTCCCAAACCCAGCATAAAAACCAATATTCACTTTCTGTATAATCACTTTTTTTATATTTATTCTTCCATAACTTCATTATATGTACCCTTTCTGTTTTCAAGCATTTACATTCAATTAAAAAATGCCTAATATTTTCTATTTCTTCCTTACATAATTTACAAAATAAATCACCCATTTACATGTATATTCTCTTGTAGCTAAAGATCCCCTTCGAGCCTTAAATAATAAACTACTTTCCTTACTATTATCATATATTAACTCACACCTAATATTCTGTTTATTTCTATATATATATTTAAACTCTTTTTACTCTCCATACTATTTCTCCATCTCTCTAACTCCCTATTCTTTATTAATAAATCTATTCTTTTATCCCATTCCTTACTACTACAACATTTAACAATCCTCTTAACACAATCACCCCATCTTTTATACAAATAAACTGATATAAATTCTTTATCCAAATCTTTTGCATACCGCATTATCTTTCTCACCCATCTTGTTACCTGCCCTTTACTCATAACCCAATTAAATACTATTTTAGCTATTCTTTTATTATCCATAAACTGCAATCTACCAAACATTTTCATTTTACTTTTTGCATCTCTCATATGAAAACTTGACCATCCCATTTCTCGTTAGAGGCCATAACCCAATTAAATACTATTTTAGCTATTCTTTTATTATCCATAAACTGCAATCTACCAAACATTTTCATTTTACTTTTTGCATCTCTCATATGAAAACTTGACCATCCCATTTCTCATTAGAGGCCATAACCCAATTAAATACTATTTTAGCTATTCTTTTATTATCCATAAACTGCAATCTACCAAACATTTTCATTTTACTTTTTGCATCTCTCATATGAAAACTTGACCATCCCATTTCTCGTTGAGTTGCCTCTTTTGCTGTCCATACATCTGCATCCAATGCATGTCTTCCTACTTCCCTTTGAACTTAGAAATAAGTAATTTAATACCTCTTTACTAACAATGTACAAACCCCATAGTTCATCATCTTGGTGACTATTTCAAACAAATAGGCAAATGTAAAAAGCATGAAAAGTGGCAGCAAAAAATTAATGACAGTTTTTTTAGAGATAAGACACAGTTTTGAAATAATTTCTAATGTCATTTTGAATACATAAGCTAATATTGTCCTGCAGTTTCCTTTGGAATTATTTTTTCTCTTTTCATTTGAGATATTAGGCGTGGTAATTTGGACAAATATCAGGAAAAGCTCTACTATTTTTTTTAAAGTCAATTACATTTTGTGTGTGTGCATATATATAAAAGTTCTTACTGTTTTTTTCATGTGGTTACAGGCAAAAGACTATTCATGTAAAAAATAGTCTTAATTGCTATTATCATACACATAGAATATAAATCAAAACAGTAAGCAGTTTTGGATATGTCTGTAACCCTAAAAAAGGCTAATGGCTTAAGAAATCCAAGTACCAGAACTGTAAATGCCAGACTCAATCCTGTGACTGCTTGATCCCAAGTCAGATACTTTATTGCTGCACCAAACCACACAGGGCAAAAAAGCTAAAGGCTTTTTTGCTTGGGGGTTCATAAGAAGTTCAAGTGCCAAAATAAATCCTGTGATCTCCCAATCCCAAGTCGGATGCTCTACTGCTGTGCCAAACCATCCAGGGTATGTTTAACCATAATAATAATTAACAGTTTGTCCATACAACTTTCTTTTTCTTATGAATTGTCTTCTATTTATTCTTATACACAGAAAATGTAAAAAAAAAAGGAATCCTAAAAATTTGATACCTTTTTTGCCTTTGAAAATATTCATGCCAATATATTCATTTGCTTGTTAAAGGAATATATTAATACTTTGAGCAGTCTTATTAATTTGAAGTATGTTGAAATATTTTGTTGTGCATTCATCTTGATGCGAACTATTTAACTTATCCAGAATCAGAAATGTTTTGATTAAAACATGAAAAAAGTATATAAAGATTTCAAAGCAAGATTGTGGTTTTCTTTTTAGATATAGCCACTTTTACTTAGCCATTCAATGTTCAGACAATTGGTATCTATTCTTCTGAGTGAGAGGATAAAACAAAACTTCCATCACTAGTTTAATGAGTAGGGTTTTCTTTGGGATGCTAAAGAGGCGTTTATTCTAGAAATGGGATATTTAATATTATTTTACCCCATTTTTGTCTTGAAAAGCATACTTTAATGTAATGATCAATGCCCAGAATTTATAAGAAGTCTGACATCGGAAATAACCTAGTCAAGTTGAGGCTCATGAATCTTGAGCAGAATTCGCCACTTTACTATTGCATTAAACCAAGCAGGTTGCATTTTAATAAGTATTGTAAATAAAGTTATATACATAGTAATAACTTACAAGCTTAAGAGTATAGGGTCATGTGATCTATGACTCTTATTTTTGTAATTTAAAAACAAATTTGTCTCTGAATTGTAAATGCTTTTTAGTGGAAAGAATAGTCTAACATTTTTCTAAAATCTAAATGAATTAACAAATAGCCATGCTGTCATTAAGTCATTTTTTTCTTTTAATTAATGCAAACACTGGAGACACGGGGGGGGGGGTTGCTTTTTAAAATTCTGAATGCCATTGTCTCCTATTCATAAACCTGAAAGCTTTTTCAAATTTAATACTTCCAGAAAATTTAAAAAAAATTGATGGGATTAGTAATCCTATGCATTTCTTTTTTCATATAATACAGCCTATAAACTTTATATTTTCATCAGACCATTTTTTAAGCAAATCCAATAGTAATTTATATTGTATTATTACTAATTGGAAAAACTGATCATTAATCAGGTTAGTGGCAATGATTTATAGTTTGGTCAAATTCAGGTTAACATGACCATACTTTAAATAGGTATATTTACTACTAATATTGTATGTTCTCTTTGGGAATCATGATTCTTTATGTTGTTGTTTTAATAATTATATAAAAGATCAAATGAGATGAAACGTGCTATACTATATCATTATTTTCTCTCTTTGTCTCTATGCATTTATATAGTTAAATTTATGATGAGTAGAATAATCAGGCAGTAAAGTAAATGTTACAATCAAAAGTCAAAACTTCATGATTGATAATACTTTGTTATACAATAGAGTGGAAAATTATTGTCCAGTATTGAGTAAATACAGGATAAATTTGCTAAACTGTGAACCGTTATTGCAGATGAATGAAATTTGTAATAAGTTGGAATCAAAATAAAAAGAGAATTGTGTTTAGCTGCTCTGGAGATAATGGTGATGTTTAAACATTTTAGCAGCAGATTCAGCACAAAAGTTGCACTTAGTTCTGATTACTAAAAAGTAATAGGAAGGCTTTGAGGGGAATAATACATTGCAGTACATCGGTGTCTGTATAAAGACAAGTGATAATGAAAATGTATGACCAGTTAATGCCCAAATCTTTTATATAAATATTAACCAAAAGTATTGTTAAAATAAATTTATTTACAGTAAGTGTGGGCCAAGTAAGAGAGTTTGCTATAAGAACAAAAATCTTTGGTTCATTTTTTTAAGACATTGGAGGGAGGGGGATCTTCATCTACGTAAATTAAAACTAGTGTGTTGGTCAGCAATATTACTATTAATGATCTGATTCTGTAATTGGACACTGGCATGGTGTTGCCAAAAATAAATAAATAATCACAGACTAAATGTTTTAAAAATATGTTCTAAAATGAATCAATGGAAATATTCAAATTTTTGATAATACATGTATAATGATTTTGTATTACTATCTCATTCTCTGTCCAAAGATTACATGACATAAAATAGTATATCTACCATTTGGGTTTAACTTGGTTTAAATAAAATTCCTATCTAGCTTAGGATTTTTCTTTTAGATAGCTGGTCCATAACAAAACCAGCTAATTAGCCAATATTGGTCAATAAATAGCTATCAATTTCTCACCATCTTCCAATTGGCAAACTAGGTTAATATTATTTCCATCACTGTTTTTCTGTAGGAAGCTAGTTTTTGAAGAGCTCCTTATGATAGGTTATTTTATTTTTATTAGCTACCAATGTTTATTTATGTATTGTAAATTATATCTTGATGTTAAAACTTTCAGACTATTCTTATAATGTTATAATGTAGATAGAAATTGTCATCATCTTGTATGATATTCATATAGTATCATGTAATAATTTAAAAACCATATATATATGATTATGAATATATTCAAGTTTTATTAAATAATTTGCAGTAAAGATATATATATATATATATAAGCCAGTCTATCATGGATCCCAGGAGATACTTTATAATACTGTAAAACTTAAAATGGGGTTTGCTGAAAATCTGAATTTCTATTTATTTTATACATCATTATCAGCAACAGCCATAAATGAATATGGTTATTTCGTCTATAAAGAAAAAGATAAATAATAATACACTAGAGGTGAATTTTGCCATAACTATACAAATTAATCTATGAAACAATCTGTTTATTTGAAATGTTACAATGTTATCTTTTAATTTCTGCAGAAAACTTTTCTTCCTGAAATACTTTATCATCATGTATAATTGTAGCTTTCCATTGTATTTTTTTTAAAAAAAAACAACAAAAAAAAACAAACAAATTAAATTATTAAAAGAATGAATCTGTTTAATCAATTTTTAAACAAACTTATGTTTAGAAGATAATTATAATCACTAATACATTTTATTTTAAAGATTGCATCTAATACAAGAGAAAAGATGGCTAAGCACACAATTTTATAATCATGTGTCTTGAACTGAAAACTATAAATTTGTTGAGAAAGAGCAAGCTAAGGCTATAGTTTTTAGGAATTAATTAACAGACATTCAGAACAACATTTACCATACACAAAAAATCAAAGAAAATGTCTAAAGACCAAAATAATTTAAATGAATAGTACACCAAGTTGTTTGGCTTCAAACATGAGAATAAATTATAATTTTTGAGATGTAGTTAAACTTGTAAATATATTGAATTTATCTTGAATTCTTAATTTTTTTAAAATATGATTTTATTTTTTAAATGAAGTTTTGCAATTAAATATAATCTATTATTTAAAAAAATAAAATAGTGATTATAAATAAGTTTCTTAAAAAAATTTTAACATTGTATTTTTCAATCGTTGAATCATGTATGAGAAGAAATAAATAATAAATTTTATTCCAGCTTGAAAAATTTATTCATATTAGAATAGTTTAGAAAAAAGATTGTAGCCTGGAATCATTATTGTATAAACATTTATAGAAAATTAAAAATATTTTACAAGTTAAAAAAAAATATTTTTTTTGGGAGATCATATGATGTTTAATTATAATTAAATTTTGAATTTTGTAAACTATGTAATACTTGAAAAATAGATTAAAATTTAATTTCTATTATTAGTTAAAGAATAAAATGATTTGCTTTTTAATGATATATATTGTTTATGCATAAAACATCCATTAGTGATTATCTTTTTAAGATTTTCTATTAGTACTTTGGGTATGCATTTATAAAATTTTTGTTAATTATCATTATGTTACCTTTTTAAAAGCATACAATCTATGCTAATAAAAGTTTTGTAGGAAAGTGTGTGTCTACTATTAATAATTTAAATATTTTTAATACTGAAAATCTTGTAAATACTGTTATTGGTAATTCATAATTAGTACAAACTATCATATCTAGCTTAACAGAGATTAGAAATTAGGAGGTGAATGCTTATATTTTGTTAATCATAATTATTTAGAATTCTATCAAAAGTAACATTTCTAATTAATTAATCTTAAATCTGATTAGAAGTCATTATTGAATCTAATCGTTGTTTAAAATATATTTGTTAAGCTTACCCAAAAAATATCATAGTTAAGCAAAATTAAACGTCCAAAGCTGATTAAGTTGTTTTAAGGTTGAAATTTAATCCTTTAATTAGATTGTAATGTTATTTATTTCATGTTTTTGTAAAGTCTGCATTCCAGAAACTAAAAAGATATAAAAGAATGGAGGAGAACTGAGAGCAGGCCTCAATCTTAATATACCATAAGAACAAACAAAGCATGTACGTATCACTATAAACTACTCATATCTATTAGAAAATAGAATAGATATAAGTAGTTTATAGTGATTTAATATTCTTAGAATTGTAGAAACTTGAGATAATCTAATTTACTATTTATATATATATAATTTCAGCTTTGCTCTGTTTCTTATATGCATGTAAATGTTACTATTAACCTGAGTTAAAGGTATTTGTACATTTCTCGTCTTTTTTTTCTTCTTATATTGTGTATAAATTAGTCTTACTCCTGTCTTCATTCAGTTAATTACCAAAATTATTGGGA
Organism: Epiperipatus broadwayi; assembly: GCA_028023455.1. Classification (NCBI taxonomy): domain Eukaryota; kingdom Metazoa; phylum Onychophora; class Udeonychophora; order Euonychophora; family Peripatidae; genus Epiperipatus; species Epiperipatus broadwayi. Next base: position 4,694,433 of record JAQFVV010006209.1, on the reverse strand, counting down.
ATAATAATATAAAATTTGTACAATTAACAGGATAATCAATATCTGTTTTATTTAATTTAATTAAATGTGTTTCATGTGATTAATAAAAAATTTAGTCAGTAGAATAGTAGAGAAAAAGGATTTTGATTTAATTCAAGTTTAAAAAATGTCTTCAGTTCTGTTTTGAAAAGTTGATAGATTTGTATTAAAAATTGAGGAAACAAAAGCAATGAAAGATGTTATTTGTTAATGATATTTATTAAAATTATGTATATAGTTTATGGTAGAGTGACAGATTCTGGAGTTTAAGCCCATGGGTTACATTTCCAGCTCTACCATTTCTGGTTCTTGACTTTCTTATGAACTTCTGATTAATAAACTATTTGATTATTATTATTTATATCTTAGTATTGAAACTAAGATTAATATATTTGAAAATAATTGTATGAAGAATTAAAATAAATCTAATGGTTTATAAATTGAAAATTTATAAGAAGTTCAAGTATTAGAAATGGCAAAATTGGGGGCACAATCTATGAACCTTAAATTCCAGAATTGGCCACTCTCTAATATTGCATTAAAGTAAACCATATAGGACATTATTAATATTTATGTGATGTGATGCACTGTGACTTCTCCTTAAACGGAGTCAGGAATCTCTCAGCAGCTATGTTCAGAGAAACCTGTTAGCCACTTTACCTTCTTTTTCATTGTCCACCCTAAGTTTTCCCATAATCTGCTCCATCCCATTTCCACAACATAATCTTTGTCAACTCCATGACCTTCATATCTAAATCCCCCTTATTTTTTCCCAAACCTAGCATAAAAACCAATAACTCACTTTCTGTATAATCACTTTGTTCATATTTAATCTTTCACAACATCATTATTTGTATCCTTTCTGCTTTCAGGCATGTATTGTGTGATGTAATATTTGAACTATTATTCAAGTTTAGTATAAAATATAATATACTATAGATAAATAATGTTTAGTATTTTTATATTCATGCACTATAAAAAAAAGAATAAAGTTTAAACACTGTAAATTAAGGTGTATTTGGTATATTATATTATATATAATTCAGCAATGCAAATAAGAAGAAGTGGAAAGAAATTTTAATGAGACTTGTGAGTTTGCTTTGCTTTCATCAAACTTTTAATGTTTGGAATTATGCTTATTAATGGAAAATCTTTCAAATTTGAATCAATCAAAAATGACCTCATTTGGTTTTGTTTTTTATAAATTTTATGGATGAAAATATTTTTTGTAAGACACAAAACTGTAAGGCTTACAAAGAATGAACAATTTCAAAATGAAAGTTAAAAACAATTAAGACCTGGACTAATCATCTCAATATTAGATTAAGTTTCAGATGTGAACTTGAATGAACACACATAACATTTTTTTTATATACTTATAACTCACTGAATTTGAGTTTTGTTATTTTTTTTTCTGAATATTTATAAAAAATATTTTTTGATTACAGTATTACTTACAGTATCTAGATTTATTTTTTATTTCTTTAGTCAGGAGTCCAATATGCCCAGTTTGGTGCCTGCTCTATAGGTTGACCATTCCTGGAATACATTTCTGAACAAGAAAATAATGGAATTTAATACAAAAATGTACAAAATAGAAAGTAGTCAAATATGGAAGAAATATTTATATTATAGCTATGAAAACAAATATAAAAGGAAAAAGATTTTTATAAGTCCCTAAAAAAAAGTATATTAGGAGACATTCTGGAAATGAATTCATTATTTTATAGAAAGTATCACGTCACAGGAATACTACTTGCCTTATATGATTTTCAGATATTTTTGAAAATTTCTTACCTGAAAATAGCTATTATTTACAGAGTTTATTTTAAATTTGATTTCCATCTTATTCTTTTTGTTTAATAAAATAACAGCGATGTATTATTATTATTTGGAAGATTGTATAGTTGTCAATGCATTTTTGGGTAGAGATTTTGAAATATGATATTAAATCTAAAAGGAGCATAAAATAAAATGGTTGAATGAATGCCCTGTATTTAATCTAAAGTGAATATAAAACAAAATGGGGAAAAGAATATCTAATGTTAAATATGATTATAAATAATGAATGAATGAATCTCCAACATTAAATATAAATTCAAAGTAAAAAGAGTGAGGAAATATTTTGTGCTAGATATTAAAAGAAAATTTTTGTAAAATTTGTAATTTAGCTCTTCTTTTGGATATCTATAACCTTGATTATATATACATAGCTTTACTGAAAGTGTACTTAGCTTTAGCTTATAAAGAAAGAAACTACTTGGTTAGAATATACATACAAATTTGAAATATATCTGTTTATATAAGCTCTTAGAATTGTTATTATTTAAATAATGAAAATAATAGAGTGCAAGATGAATAAAGGTTATCTGTGTAATTTTTTTTTATCTAATCCTAATTCACTTCAGGTAATTAATCCTATTGATAGTCTAATAGTTTTGAAATTATATTTAATACAGATATAATGATATATGTTAAGAGTTGAATTCATAAATTTTCTTTTAAATAACAAATCTTGCTAGTAAGTCTTCATATTTATTTTGTTTTTATTAATTTTAAATAACTTGAATCTTGTGTTCATATTAATAGAGAAAGCTCCCATATTCTTTCCCATCTTTACTCATCATCATCTATTCTTTTCTCTCACATCTCATTACTATATATATATATGACTTAATAAAACTATGCACATTAATAGTAAATTAACACAACAAATTTATGCTACCCCATATCTGAGTTTGATTAAAAAAATTAATGGAATCTATTATCAATTATTTTATCTTGAAATAAAATAATTCTGTAGAGTAAAAACATAATTGGCTTTAATTTCTTAAAACTATCACATCTAGATAGAATACTGTGCCATAATTATTAGTGTAATTGGATGCTTGCATTAAAATGAATTTAATTTAAATATTGAGGGGGAAGAAGCTTTGAAACAAATACCATGAATGCTGCAGCCCACTGCATCCCCTCCCCCATTTGATATCTACTGAAATAGATCTATATAATTGGATATCTTGATGCCATATATGATTGTGTTTATTAGTAACATTTCTTTGATGTACATTAAAAAGCACACACATTTTATTTGTCATTTTATTATCCTTTCTGAATTTTGATGTGAACCAATGGTTTACAAAATAAAATGTTTTTTAAGTAAAGCTAAAAGTTTTATAAATGGATATAAAATATTCGGAGATGGATTAGAAAATGGTTTGTAATAAAAACAAAGTGAACCTTAAGGTATAGTAGTTAAATCGTTTAATTATTTCATCTTAACCAGGCTTAAACTTTTTTTTTTTTTTAAATAAAAATATTAAATTTATTTCTCTATTCTATTAATAAAATGAATATATTTCGTTCCAGATTGAATCTACAATTATACCGCATTGAACACAATGATTCTAATGCCCTTTATTGTAATACCCCCCCCCCCACTTCTGATTCTTATGAAATGATTGGTGAATACAATCACATGAAACAATTATATCATTTAATATATATGTGTAGCTTAGTTTAAATGGTATTCTTGTAATCATCCTCTCAAGATATTATTTTGAATTAAAACTATGTTAAGAAATTTCTCTCAGAATTATTTGATATTATTGCCTGCATTGAAAAATAAAACCTTCAAGCTCACATTTTTCACTTTTTGTTAGTGTATGATATTTTTGAAATGTATTTTAGTGTTACATTAGCTCATACTTTTATATACTACTCTTAACATTTTATTTTATTATTATTTACATATAATTATAAAGAGGACCATTAAGATCATATTTTGATTTTTTTTAAAATATATGAATGTATGTTAGTTTTCGCCTGCAAGTAGATGAAGTAACTAGGCAATCAGATATTATGTTTGGAAAGCTATAAATATGAATAGAAATACTGTAGATTAATAAAAAAATAGTGTTTATTTGCATTATGTGAAATGAATAACAATGTTTATAAATGAAATATGGTAAATATATAGAGAATATGTTACAGGCACACAAAACTATAGAAGGTGAGGGGAAAGGATAGATAAATTGTTTAGAAAAAAAGTGATGTAGTTAAGGAAAATGAATATAAAAAAAAGTAATCTAAAGTTATATAAGAATAAAAAGTTTTCCTGAAGGTTTGTGATGATGGTGTTCCAGTTGTATTTTTATATTGGACTATTTCCATCACCTAATATACGTATTGAACGTCTTTAGAAAAATTTAACTTTATTTAAATATTCCAAATACATTCAACTGTTAGTAATAACACATCAAACAGGTTAGTATATGCATAATGTTTTAAGAGCTATTATTCTCTCCTCTTCTTCAGGTGTTGCTGGCCTGACCAGTGACAGTACTAGCATGGGATTCAAACCTGGATCCTTAGATGATTAGTAGAGAGAAATAAGATGTATCCAAGGTAGAAGACCATGTATGTACCAATGAACATATGTTCAATTGGGAAAATGCAAAAATATAGGATAGAGAAGAAAAGGTACAAAGAAGAAACTTTAAAGAAGTTGCTCAACAACAATGGCAAAAAATCCCATAAGCCAACCTAGTGCGACTATACATAATGTATGGAAACCACTAGTCAACTTTGCTCTTAAGAAAAAGTGGAGAAATCAGGAGGAATCTCGTAGATAAGTATATGAAATTTCTACTGACCGTTGTCTTTGGCAGGATGACTTAGTTGATTAGAGTGTTACCTTAAAATTTAATAATCAAGAATCTAAGGATCCAGGTTTGGATCCCATGCTAGCACTGTTACTGGTCAATCCAGCAACACCTGAAGAAGAGGGGAGAATAATACCTCTCGAAACATTGTGCATACACTAATCTGTTTGATATGCTATTATTAATAGTTGAATGTATTTGGAATATTTAAATAAAGTTAAATTTTTGTAAAGACATTTAATACACATATTAGATGAAGGAAATAGTCCAATATAAAAATACAACAAGAATAAAAAATGTTTAAAGTATAAAAGGGTATACAATAACACCAACTGAAGCTTATTGTTATTTGGTGCAAGAGCAATAGCTTTAAATACCTAGAAAAAAAGGCAGAAGTTGGTTAAGAATTTGATCTGCAGATGTTATTTTTATGAGATGGGAGAATATTGAATATCTATTTTTGGAGCTTAGGATGCTGATAAGAGGATTAGTATAAATTGAATGAGTAGAGAGGAAATTATAAAGGTGGAGTGAAAGAGGTATATTTTTTGTTTTTTGTTTGGATATTAATGATGAGAATGAAGATTATGAGAATAGTAGGACCTGATGAAAACAGCTTTTATTAAAATGGAATGTGTTAGTACTGGGAGAATGATTTCGTAATTGTAGATTGTGGAGCATGATGAAAAAAGTTGATAGACTTAAAAAGAATTTAGGAAAAAATAATGTTTAACTTGGCTAATAGGAACTCTAGGCATAAACCCTATGCACATAAACTTCTGACCCTATCTAAGTATAAGCATTTTATAGCATTGTCATGGTAGTTTGTTTATTATAGTACTTCAAATGTTTAAGATTACCCCATAAGGTTTAATAAACTTTTTACAATATTAAGATGCAGTGCACATTTTATTATATATAACATAAAATTGTTGGTGTTTTATTTTATTTGCAAAAGCTTGTCACCAGGTGGAGGTTAATTATCTATTTTAATATACATAAACAACTAAAAAAAAATAATGCTTTAAGTTTTTCTTTTTAAAGTTAATAAATACGTCTATATATAATTATTTTAAAGCTCCCCTAATAATGCGATTAAAATTATCTTCGAAGTAATGAATAATAGCAAATAATTTATACTTTTTTGTTCCCATGATAAACAGTTTGCCGAAATACGATTTTTTTTTTTTTTTATGTGTACTGTACTAAAAATTAGTTATATAGAAAATTATGCTGTTATTTTAACAAGCGAATATTTTATCTTAATTAGATAGGTCGATTTAAAGTTATCCGTGTATCGTAATGAAACATTAAAACTGTCTTTAATTTGTTCATTGATTCTGTACTGCTGGCCCTGGGTGGTCATTCATGGGGTGGATACCTTGTTGGTAACCTTTGCCACTAGTCTTTTATAGTAATTTTTCATGTCCCAGTATCGCAGAATGCTTCTTGAAAACGTGACACAATAAAAAAATTTTAGACTTTAACACAGGTTGAATGGTATCTTTGTCTCCTTTAAAATGATGTCTGTCAAATTAGTCAGCCATTTAAAAAAAAGAATGATTTTTATAATCTTGTTGTTGTTGCTTCAGAAACTGTATAATAAAGTATTATAAACGAATATTTTGAAACAAATAATTAAACATAAATTTAATGTAGTAAATTAATTTAATTTTTTAATATATTCATGCATGCGTGCACACATCAAGACGCACGAGTAATTTTTTTTTTTAAAAAAGGAAGGCGAAGAAGGGGTGAATTCTCTGATTAGTCTTATATTATTTTTTTGCTTTTTAAATCTTTAAATTCGTATATATATATTTGCAGAAGTCCATACTGTCGTTTTTTCAGGCGCACATTGTTAAGGTTTTAGCCTTAATAAATATTATATATAAAAATATAAATGGGAATTTAATCCTTTGAGATAACTAATCTCTAAACAAACGAAGTACAGAATAGACATACCTTGACTATATAAACCTGAATGAAAAAAAAAAGTAATACTGTAGTTAATTCTAAATATTAATGTTTTTGTTTTTATCGAATGTTACTTTATGTGAATTATTCTTGTAGAGTCATATCTAATATTTTTCTTAATTTATATACAAGTTTGTGACTGTACTTTTTTTTTTCCCAGCAAGATGTTACTATTAATTTGTCAGACAAATATGGAAAACATTTCTATTACAATCTATAAAATAGATAAACTGAGATTTTTAGTTTGGGAATATGTGGTTGAAAAATAAGATTTTGATAGTTTTTTATTTTATGTGAAAGTGTTATCTGCCTGAAGACAGGTTAAAATTATTAGACTAGCATCATTTATTTATTTCCGGACCACCTTTTTCATAATTATCTTTGTCCTTAATATTTTTTATAAATTATCAAAAGTTTATATTCACAGTGCTGATCATGTGTAAATTTTACAAAAATTTGCAACTTTTTCTTGCTTGGAAAAACTGCCATCTCTTTTATAGTGTAAATCAATGTTTCTCAATCAATAGTCCTAAAAAAAATGTTAGTGGTCCACAAAAAGCTTATAAATTTGTTCATATTTATTACATATTTTTTTACAATCTTTTAAATTATGATGAATTTTATTAAATTTATCTTTAATTCAGCTTTAAGATTTTCTTTTGTTTGTTTATCATTTTATTCATAGAAATCATAGAAAATAAACTAAGAAACAAATACAAATCTCACAATAAAACATTGCTCCATTAACAATTTTGCACATGAGCACTTCGTCCACTAGTTGTCAGTCATATGAATGGAATTGCACTGGCATGCTGTTTATAAGAATTGCTATATAATAGATGTATATTATAAATTAAAGTACATATTAAATACTTGATATTTACTCTTTTGATAAATTTTAGCCATTTAAAAATAAATAATAAGAAAACATCAAAAACTATTGCAGACTTTTTTCAAAAACCAAATATAAGTACTTTGAATACTAATGAAAATATTATTTATTCACAAAATGATTTGCCTCAGGGAAAATGAAAATGTACTATAATTCATCAATTCAAACCTGATTATTTAAATTTGGTTCATTTCTTGGTCTAAAATTGCATATTTGCAGAGAAATTTTACCCAATGAAAAATTAATGTGTCATTTACAGACCAAATATTCAAATCTACAAAATAAGCCACTAGATTTTTTTGAATGTAAAAGTGCTAAATTGGAAAAACAAAATCATCTTTTAAACAATTTTTTTTAGTTGACAAGTTGCTTTAAGGATTGTTATATGCAAAAAGTAGTACTTTACTGCTGAAATTTAATTAAACCATGTTTAATAGATATGTGTTCTGAAATTCTAGGTATGGTTGCTGGAGACAAAATTAAAACTTTGCCACTTTCTAACAATACTTTTCAATGCAAATTTAATGAATTAGCAACTGCTGTGGAAGATCAATTAATTCAAAAAGTAAGCAAATCATTATTCACAATTCAAATAGATGAATCTACAGATATCACTAATAAAGCTATATTTGTATGTTATATTCTTTATGTTGATTATGAAATCAGTGATGTAAATAAATATTTTTGTTGTGTTAACTTTGACAATCATACAACTAGTTCAGATGCATTTAAAGCAATTGATAATTATATTAAAAAGAATTCATTTAGTTGAAAAAATTGTGTTGGTTTATGTACTGTTAGTGGTCGAGAGGTCAGCACATCTGCTTTACATGCAGTTGCTCCGGGTTAGTGGGTTCACTTCCCGGCTGATGCTATGACACATGAGAAAAAAAAAAGTATGACTGGAAAACATTCAGAAGTTGCAAAAAGGAATTAAAGAAGTAGCAGACAACAAAATGATTTTTACTTAATATTGTTATATCCCATAAGCTTTTAGCTGCTAAAAAGTTGTCACCTAGCTTGAACAACATTCTTATTCAATCGATAAAAATAATAAATTATATTAAATGTAGTGCTCTAAATTTAAAACTTTTTAAGTTTGTGCAACGAAGTGGGATCTGGACATGAAAATTACTATTTCATGAAGAAGTACGATGGTTGTTGAGAGGGAAAATATTAACAAGACTTTATGAATTTAGAAAAGAATTTGAAATATTTTTAGAAACAAAAAATTCACAATTAAGAAATGTTTTCCATGACAACAATTGGATTGCTAAACTGGTTTACTTGTCAGACATATTTTCATTAATAAATGAATTAAATTTAAACCAGCAAGAAAATACTACTACTCTTGAATTATGAAATAAAGTTAAAACTATGATGTAAGTGTATAAAATGAAAAAAAAAAACTATGACACGTTTTATTCATTTTTAGAATTGATAAATAAAGTTGATATAATATTGGTTAATTGAAAAATACTGTTTATGAACATTTCACAGGAATTTGTTGTGCATTTGATCAATATTATCTACAGAAAGAAGATGCCTACATAGGCAGTATATGGATTTTAAAACCATTTATTGAACAAGAAAATAACCTAACTGAGTTAGAACAGAAAAAAATTAATAAACCTAAGTTGTGATGGTATATTAAAGGTATTATCTAATTCGACAAATATAACTCAATTTTAGGTTAAAATTAAAACCGAATATCCAGAATTACACGAAAAAGGCTTAAGAGTGTTATTTCTATTTTCAACCATATACTTATATGAATTGACATTTTTAGCAAAGACATTCATTAAAGTAAAAGAAAGAAATCATTTATTAATAAATCCAGATTTGCTCTAAGCAGTCACAAATATATTCCCAAGACTTGATAAACTAATTACTGAAAAGAATCAGCAAAAATCACAATTTTTTGGTTTTATAATTATGTTTCACTCCATTATTTAAATATTATTTTTTATTTTATCTTTAGATTTTGTTTATTATTATTTTAATATTTAGTTGGTTAGTTAGTTTACTTTTGTATAGTTTTATCAATTATTCTGTTTTATATTATTCTTTGAGTATATATTAAACTTGTTAATCACAACAATAATTATATTTTACTATAAAAAATATCTGCCTTTCTTTCATTTTTTTTTGTTCAATACTTCATTTGGTCTATAATAAAAAAAAATTATAAATTTATTGGTCCAGAAACATTGGTGTAAATGTCTTTGCTATTTTTTATATTGTCAGTCTGGCGATCTTTATTGTCTTAGCTGTTTCTATCTCATTTAATGTTTACCTATATATAAGTAAAAGATTTAAATAATCACTACAAAACAAAGATTTCTTGAATGTGACCAAAAAGAAACAGTGAAGGAGAAACATTACTTGTAATGGTAATTATTACTCATCAAGACAATTAATTACAAGATAGAGGGGCTTTTAATGTTTTTCTTTCTTGTTTTAACCCTGCAGCTAAAAATTGTTAGACATCCATTTACTGACTGATAATTGATTGTTTGCATAGAACAATGGCTACATGAAAAAATTTATGCTTTTGTGGAAATCCTCATTTATTTGAAAAGTAATAAATAAAAGTTCAATAAAATTGTAAAAACTAAAAAAATCTATAACTTATTTATAATAAGGTATTTATTTATATAGCGCTATGTTAATACATTGTAATTGTAAATTAGCAATCAGGCTAATGCACATGTGCTTTACATATTTAAAATTATATGGAAATGAATACTCATAATAAAGATAAAGTTTTTATGAAAGGATAGAATGAATCCATCTATCTTTTCAACCCAAATGTTTAAGTATGGGCCAATCTTAAGTGTTTGGAAATGAGAGCATGAAGGTATTAAACTGTCACTTTAAATTACTTTATTATGCTTGAATGAATAAAGTAACTGCTTAATATCTTCACGCTCTCATCTCCAAATACTTAAGATTGGCCCATACTTAAACATTTGGGTTGAAAAGATAGATGGATTCATTCTATCTTTTCATAAAGACTTTATCTTGTGTTTGAGAATGAGAGTATTCATTTATGTATAGTTTAAAATCTGTAAAGCACATGTGCATTAGCCTGATCACCAATTTACACTAACTTATTTATGTATATATTTGTAGTGGTCTGGTTTGGATTTTAATGTGAGATAATAATAACAAATCACTTGATTCTTTATCATACATAATATATGATAAATTAAGAGTTATTCAGTGTAGAGTTATCTATAATACAGTTAAGTAATACATGATTATTAGGTAAAAGGGTATATAAATCCCTCCACCAGTTGAGTTTCTAGCTCCTGAACTTTATTAATCAAGCTTGGAATTTGAAGCTAGAAATCACATGATTAGAATGATGAGCTGTTCTTGTTTTATCATGAGGTAATAATATCAGTGGTTTACATAAAAAGAGAACTATGAGATATAAGTCATAGATATGTATATTTACTCCATGAAATTTAGTGATGGGAATAATTAGGCAATAGATATCACAATCAAGCAAAGAAAATTGTTTGTCATTGATAAAAGTTGTCATTTTTTGTGATTCCCGTAATACAATTTATTCTAGAATCTCAATATTTAGAGACACTTTATAAACTTTGAAAGGTTTAATAATTTACTTGTTCTTCTATTTTTTATTTATACTAATTGTTTTTTTAATTTTTGCCATACATATATAATAACATGTTTGCAATATCATCAGATAGGAATCAGGCTTTGTCATTAAAAGAATTATAGCCCATTTTTTACTCTTAAATGCATATAGCAAAGTATTATTACTATTAAATTATAAGTGTGCAACAAGACCTACAAAACGATATGAAGTCAAATCAAATTTATTGCTTATCTGTAAAGTTTATGTATTTTATTTTTTCTTATAGAAACACAGATATTTTGGCCTATTTTCATCATTTTTCAGTGACTTGGAATATTTTGATGATGGTAATTTTAGTGAAGGTTTTTAACTAAAGTTTTATGGGAGACTTGCGGCTATATGGGTCACAGTGATAAAGAAGTCTGAATCATTAAATTTTGCCTTGAATTTTAAAGTCATTACATAATTAGCAGTATCATTGGCTACCTTTTGAATTGTCAGACATTCACAAAATGTACGAATCCTATAATCATGTAAAGAAACTGGGTGAACAAAAAAATATGCATATTTCTTGGGCTCAAATGTTCACTGTATATTTTTGAAAAATCAAATTAATGAGGCTGAATAATTTAAAATTGCATTATTACAGGAAATGGCAATAAAAGGGTAGCCATTATTACAAAGCATTCCTGTATACAGCATGCACATTAAACTATTTAAAGATATGCTAAATTGTCAAAAGTCAAAATGCTAAAATATATCGGAGATAACCCTTACCTTTATTAGTACTATAATAAAATATAACAAATGGAATATACCAAATTACAGGGACTGCCTATAAGAAAGTAGCCATTATACAGACCATTAGTGTATATAATGTATGCTTTTAGCCAATATGTAAAGATATAGTAAATTGCCAAAAGGCAAAATATTTATTACATCAGAAATCAGCAACTCTTTATTAGTGTTATAACAAAATGTAACAACGGAAAGTACCAATTTCAATTTTTGAGCAGACTTTGACATAATGTTAATTAGAAAAAATATATTTCGATACTAATGTATTGATTTTTCCCCTTCATTTGTATTAGTAGTTCAAATTTGCAAATGTTTGTTCATCTGCATATTGAAGTGATTTTTCTTTCTTTATAACTTTATGCTAAGCGCACTTTCGGTTAAGTTCATCATAATATAAAAAAAACTTGTTTTATTTTGTTAAGATCTAAAATTTTGTATAATTATTACTTGGTTCAATTACTTCAATAATATATCAGTAAAGTAGATTTTAAAATTGTATAATATAAGTGCAATCAGATTTTTGATCTCCTCCTAAGCTAAGGTACATTTATTATTATAACTAATCATTTATTAGGCTAAAAATTACCATATTACTTTTATCCAGGTATAAACTTTAAACTTAATTAAGTTTTAATGTATCTAGTCTTATTAAACAACCATATAGTATCAATGATCAAACTTCACTCCTCATTTTTTCACGTGTAATAACTTAGATGTATTTAAAACTTCTGATCATTGCAAACTATGATGAAGACATTTGACAGATTATGACTTAGGTCAACTGAAAAGTGCTTGTTCAGCCAGAAATATGTTATTGGAATCATTTTTTTCAGATGTCTTTATTCAGTTGTTTATATAAGTTTGAAGTTTATCTAAATTTTTAAATTTATATAAGTTATATATATTCAAACATTTAGCGCAATTTAAAGAATTGACAAGAAAAAAAGTCTAATTATAAGCATACAAGAGTTACTTTTCAAGCGTTGTTAGTTGAGAGATCAGCACAGCCGCCTTGCAAGCAAGTAGTTGGTTGCAGACGGTTGTTGTGGGTTCGCCTCCCGGCCGATATTATGACATATGGAAAAAAAAAGAGTTAAGTTCTAGTAGGAGTATTTAGCTACAATATAAAAAGTAATAAAGAATTGGGTATTTGAAAAACATGAAAAATAAATGAGAAACTATTTATTTATTTATTTATTAAATTATACTTGTTCCTCTGTTAATCAACACAATAAGTTGTTTCTATGTAGAATGGTTTTAAGTAAATATGATATTCAAAGAGTTTTATTTATTTTTAATTTAATATAATTACTTTTTTTAAAATCTCTATTACTATCTATACTACTTACACACACACACAAGATTTTAATAACTATTAAGAATTCACCTAAAAATAAATAAATACTATATAAAATAAAAAGTTTAACCAGAACATCATGATTTTAATTGTTTTTACATAATAAATCTTTTTTCTGCTTTGATCAATCTACTTCTTACATTTAAAAATTAATCTAAATGATATAGATAGTTAACATCTGATCTGGATAGCAAATATCCATCATTTATTTAAACATTGGGTTGACTTATCTCTGGTCTTCATTTATTCGTCAATCTTATAAGCATGATCTCTATAATAGTATAGAAAACATCAACAAATATAGGATTGTTTTTCACGTAATATCATGAAATCGAAGAAACATTTTCTAAGTTTTTGACAACACATGTCACTACACCCCCAAAAATGGTATATTAGGTTTTGAGAAGTCTACTCTCATTGATATCTGATTTTTTTCAAAACTATTAAATAGTTTTGTATCAATGTATATCCTAATGATACTAGAAGGTCACTTCCTATAGTTAGGATTGGTATTAAACCACCAAGATATCACATTTGTCACCATTTTCTATTTTACACAAGTTTTTAAAACAATAGTGCCACAGTGCAAGCCATAGTTATCAATGGATGCTAGAAGGTTTAGGCATAAAATCCCTATCTAATGCCTAATCACCCAATGTCCCCAGACTAGTTTAGAGCATGTTGTGTTCATCATTGAGGAGCCTTAGATCTGGGAGGAATGCACCTAGACCTTTGAATCTAATGCACCAACTTTTCAGCCACCTTTTACCTATTAGTTAATTAGTATATACGAGCGCTTTAATACGCTGGGTGAAGAAGCTATTAGTGGTAACAAAAACAATTAAAGTAAATTAATCAGGCCTAGTACTTTTGAGGTTTTGTCCCTCATATTCATGGCCAAAATAGATTTTCAAATCATTGCAGTGATATTTATAAATGATAATGTATGTAAATCTGTATGTAAATCAACTTGTCGATTTTCTTGAAATAGCAAAACACATGTCACATCTATTGATCGGTTGTTATCATTGATGATAAAATACACCTCTTTGATCTTCCTTTTACAATCATTAGCCTCAACACATACCACTTTAGGGTTGGAGGGCTTGAACATATGACCAACCTGCTTCTCATGTTCAAAAAATATTGAGATGTTATTATTCTTTTTTGCTCTTCTGTATGTATACATGTGCTGAGCAGCTCTATTGTATACAGTGGCCTTGGTCTCCCCATAGTATGTGGCACTGCATCCAGCCTGAGGGCATGAAATGCTATATACGACCTGGGGTGTTTGGGATGGATTGATTCTGTCCTTCGCCTAAGCCTATTGATTACTATACTTGCACTGAATGTCACTATTGTATGGAGAGTTTGCTACTGTTTTAACAGCTTGTGTAAGCATAGGAAATGGTGATCATAAGATGTCTTAATGGTTTAATACCAAACTTGCCCATAAGATGATAGTGACTATGGTTAGTAAAAAAACCCAAAGACACCAAAAATATATAGACGCTGAACTGAGTTCAGATCTATATGACTATACAAGTAAATTAGCTTGGACTAAAAACATTACTGTGTTTTTATTTTGGGCATACAGCTTTATAGTTAATTAAATAGATAGACGGTGGTTATTTAAGGATTACCTTAGATCCAAAATCCAGGTGCAGTGCTCTCAGATCCAAAGCTTCTCACTAATGAAAGTCACAAGCTAGAAACTAGTCAGAATATTAGATAAGTAAGCACTAGATAAGGATTTTATGCACAAACCTTTTAGCATCTATTGATTACTATGGCTTGCACTAAGATCACTTTCTTTAATATTACTAAGAGCAATGAAAATTATACTGGTATAACAAGATTCTGAAGATTTTTGTAGCTTTTGTTAATATTTTATCACATGAGTTACATTTAATTTGATAGTAGTACATTATTTCATGTTCTCTAGAAAGGGCTCCATTGCTTAATGAAATATATTAAGGAAGTTGTTCATGGTTAATATTAGAATTTATGATGCATTTGTCAAAAAAAAAAAGTCTAAAGCATTTACAAGTTATAACTAAAATATATAACTACTCGTATATTGTATGAACTACATAGCTATACTAATATGTTGGATTGAGTTCAAAATTTCTTAAGATCTTTGAATTTTCAAATCATTAGGTTGAATAGCCAGATGACTACTAGATGAATTGTAATAGTGTATATTATATAAATATAATGGCTTTTAAATAGACTATTGAGAAACAAAAGCCTCTCCGCCCACTCTTGATAAAGTGACAATTAAGAAAAAAGCATTAATCATTAAGTTTACCTATTGCCAGATGGTAAGAGTTGGGGCAATTTTATATTGTAATTAAAAATGTCTAAATACCTATTTAATGACCAATATTGGATTATTAGCTAGATTAGCTATAAGTCAACTATTCAAAATAAAAATTTTAAGCTTGATTGGAATTTCATCTGATCTACATTTAAATCTGCATATATAGTAATGGTATGGTTCTGGGTTGAATCTGGGGTAGTGGCATTTATCATCATCAACCCCAATTCAAAATAAAAATTTAAATCTAAAAGGAAATGAATATGAGGAATGAGCATAAATATGAGCCTGTGAGAGATCAACCCTGAATTAACTATGTTATAAGTAACTGTAAATTCACCAAAATTACCCAAGAATAATCATTATGAATGATCAACAATAAAAATAAATCAACAGTCCATCTTGTGACTGGATTTGAAATGGGTTGCTATAGACTAGGCTATTTGGATACACAAACTTAAATGCCAATCCATAATAATATAACAATTAAAAAATTATGCTGTGATAATAAAATATACTATTATTATCAATGCTTTGGACACTTAGTACTATTAATGCACTGGACAACTATAAACTTAATTTTTAATAAATACTAAACTAAATAAAATGTAATGCATGGACTTTAAAGACTATAACCAATCATTATTGCACAAATCTAGCTCAGGAACAAAAGCTCTATAACTGTTACTGTGATCAAGAGATATAATCCTAACATATAATAGTCTAAAACTATTTAGGACTGACTAAATTCACTGGAATAACTTTAAAAATGAAATATCAGTTTATTAATAACAGATTAAAATGAAATTAATATTGGCAGAATATGGTTATACATATAAATTAAGCCTTCTGATTTGTATTAATATAAAAAAGAAATTCACTATTACAAAACATATGTATATATAAGCTCATAGATGAGCAGTATAATTTATGAACATATTTGAATTATCATAATATTTAAAAATGATTAATTTTAGCATATCTGTGTCTACCTGGCAAGCATCTATATAAGCACACAGACATGCCATAACATATGGAAATTGTCATAATAATACTAATAAAATGTTTTATTTTAATGATACATAAATAACTGTTTTCACAAATATATGTATACCCAAGGAAATGTGTGCATGCACTGACATTTATATTATGATATTTTAATTTGTCAAAATAATAGACATTAAAAATATATTTTTCACAATTAATTCCATGTTAATTTCGAATTGTCATAGACTTATAAAAAAATTCAATTTGTTTTTAATAATACATGATCCATATAATGTAATATGATACCAGATACAGTACAGATCTATCATTATTTACAGAAATTAAAAATATCGTCAACACCCTCAGCTTATCTAGTAAAACAGAAGCAGCGCTCCAACATTACCATCATCTTGAATAAACTAGAGTATTTTGAACCACTATCTTCAGACCAGCTTCTGGCTTTTGCTCTATCAATGGAGGTCTGGGATTATAAGATGGAAAGAATGTATATATGTGTTCAACAATCATTTGTAACTTCACTTTATCTGTCAAGCTTAAAATTTGAAATTTAAATTAGTTTAAAATTTTGATTCCAAGGCAACTTGCTTGAATAGTTATAGAAATCAGTTTAGTAATTATATATTTTAGAACTTTTACTTCCTCCTATATATATTTATGTATTTGCATTCCTTCCTTCCAATTTTGAATTCTAAATCTAATTGATGAAAGCAAAAGCCAGGATATATTCTGAGATGAGAGTTCAAATATTAATGGTTGGGATTATATATGCATCTGACAATCACTGATCATTGTATCCTGCATTAGATAGCAGTGAAGTAGAGAACTGCTTTTATTTTATTCTTTAAAATTGGTGTGTTGGATTTTTTGTTCCATTCTTAGCCAGTGGAATAGAGTGCCTACAATTAATAAACAACTGGAAATGGTAAAATATAGTTTGAAACCTGGCTTCAGTCTATATAACTGTTCAAGATAAGTTGACTTAGTTCAAAATTTTAGACTAATTGGAATTTCAAGCTGTAAACTTTACAGATAGGAATTGCTGAATGCATATATGCATTTCTTCCAATTTTGAATCTCAGGCTCATTGATAAAGACAAAAGTTAAATATTTTCTGAGAATATAATATGCACCTGGTAATCACTAAAATGGGGAGCTGCTTTTGATAATTTAAAAATCTTTTGATTACAAAATATACAATATATTGTACAATAATAAAATGCAATATAAAATAATCTGATTATTGTACTTCTCCAATTTTTATTCAGTATTTTTGCAAGACAGCTTTTTATGGTAATTTATGATGCATTGAAAGTAAATAAGACTTTCATTGTAAATGGCAAAAATAAAATAAAATACAAATTTCATTCAGTAAAATACATAGTAAAAAAATAAAGTTTGATAAATATATAACAAAGTTGCATTAAAAATAAATTTAAAAATGTATACGTTATCAAAAATATATTCCCTCCATTAAATTTTGTTTGATATTCTTAAAAACATTAATTCTACTTAAAGGTAAAAATCTCCTTATCATAATTTTTTTTTTGTTAGCTAAAACAGTTTAAAGGAGAAAAATAATTTGATGTATTATGCAATTAATAATTATTCCATATGATCAAATAGTATTGATGTAAGTTGAAAATATTATTTACTTAATTTCTAATTACTTTCATAATAATTCATTTGTCACATAATTTCTTATATATTCAAGATAATAGAGGCTTTCATCACAAATATTAAAAAAAATGACAAGAAAAAAAATGCAAAAAAATATAAACTTTATTTAGTAGATAGCTAAAGACAAACTTTGTCTATATATAATACCAGAGTACTTTAATGATAAATTTTAAAATATGCACAAGATAATTTTTTTTATTTATAGAAATTTTAAGTTCTTCCAGGCAAAAATGTATCATCTAAATGTAAATAATATTAGCAAAAAAAAAAAAAGAGTATAGATTTAATCATTTGCATTATTAAAATAACAGTCAACTATACATTATATTTCTTGATCTAATTTTTATTTAATTAAGACTGCATTTATGCAGATAAATAAATGTTAGATATTTAAAAAAAAAAAGTTTTATTGATTAGAAAATTACAACACAAAAAACATTGATGACCACGTAAAACCAAAAATATATATTAAAATTCCCCTATATGCTTCATTTTGATTTAACAAATATGTTTCTCTGAATATCAATTTTGTCCATTTAAAAAAAAAACTCAAGTTAATGATAATTTTTTTTTTTAAAAAAAATCACAATATGTGAAATATTTTAATTCTATATTATATTTATTTACAAGTTAGTAATTATTATTATACTTAGTAAAATGTTTATTCATTAATTATCTTTTTTTAAAATCTTAATCTTTATTTTTTAATCCAATTTTTAATATTTACTATGTATTTTGAATCTAAAGTAATAAATTAAATTTTTTGTCATAGGAATCATTATAATTACTTGTTTCTTATTGAAATTTGTAATTTTCAAGACAATTTGGGAACCAATTAAACTGTATATTATATTATGTGTGTGTATATATATATATAGAGAGAGAGTATTTACAGAGGGTTTGACACAGACTTTCAAGCTCCCTTCAGCTATCCAATCCATCTTAAATAACTACACACATGACCACATGTGAAAAAGATTAAGGATCTCCAGTATATGTATTTCATGCTTAACCAACTGATGAGTGCTGGTTCAGCATGAAATATATATATTGGAGATCCTTTATATTTTTCACATGTATCTAATCATGTATATGATTATTTAAGGTGGAATAGATAGCTGAAGAGAACTTGAAAGTCTGAGTTTAAATCCCCTTTAATTACATTTAATGTTAAGTATATTTCCATAAACTTATATCTAAATATTATAGAAAGTATTTATATAATTATTCACTTTATAATATTTTATTATTGTAGTTGATCTTTAAATGTTTTGCCATATTTAGGAACCACTAAACATCACATGATCACCATCTCTTATGCTAGCACATAACTGTTATTAAACAGGCAAAACTCTCCATACAGTAGTGCCACCCTGCGCTAGATGGGGATTTTATGTACAAGCCTTCTAGCATCCATTGATTACTGTGGTTGGCACAGGGTGATTTATTTTATAAATTATGTAAGGAAGGAATAGAAAATATTAGGCATTTGTTAATTGAATGTAAATGCTTGAAAGTAGAAAGGTTACATATAATGAAGTTATGTAAGAATAAATATGAAAAAAGTGAGTATACAGAAAGTGAATTATTGGTTTTTATGCTGGGTTTGGGAAAAGATAAGGGGGATTTAGATATAAAGGCCATAGAGTTGACAAATATTATGTTGTGGAAATGGGATGGAGCAGAATATGGGAAAACTTAGAGTGGGGAATGGAAAATTAAGTGGCTAACAGGTTTATCTGGGCATAATTGCTGAGATATTCTTGACTTCGTTTAAGGAGAAGCCACAGTACATCACATCACATCCTGTTTAATAACAGTATTTAGAAAAATGATTTAAGATTGTCTTTTTTTGAAAACAAATATTAGTAAGGATAAAATAATGTATCTGATGTCTTTGCAAGTGACATAACTAATTACTGTACTGAGTTGGTTTAAGTGCAAATTAGTAAAAAAAAAATCCAATACTTTAATAATGGTTTAAATAATTCCAGAAAATTGAAACAGTGTTCTATATAAAAGTACTTGGGGTGTATAATATATTTGAAAAAAGAAGATATCAAAAATTTCAAGTGAGCTTAATCACTGGGATAATTTTTTTTTATTTGCAGTTCAAGTCCAGATCTGTAAGCATTGTTAAACCATGCACAATTGTTCATAAGAGACATTATGCTTCCATCATATAAGACTTATTAATGTTAAAATGAAATAATTTATTGCATAGACAATTTATGACATAATAAGTGTTTACACGGAAGTTTACTGTATAATGATTTGGTCTACTTAATAGAAACAAAAAAAAATATTAATTATTACAAATTATTTTAAATTATCTTTGTAGTAACAAAATTACTAAGGGAAAGTTCCCTTCACTCTATTTCAGATCCAATGGACACTATTATAATGACACCAGACTATTTTCTTATTATGGGATTCATTAGGAAAGAGTTGGGATTTGAAATTGTAAATAATCTATTTAACATATCTAGTAATCACCTTTAATTTCTTTATACTATCAAGATAATAATCTGAAAAAAACAAAACAAAACAAAACAGATTTTGAACTTAAACCAACTTTTTTGTATAGTTATATAAATGTTACATTTTGATGATAAGTATATATTTTATTGAAGAGTTAAAATTATATTCTGTCTAGATGCATCTGCTTGTATATAGTATATGCATTTGCATATATATATATATATGCAGATTGTTAATTTCCGAGCATATCTATTATGTACACATATAATGAATAATCATTAGTGTATTTATCTGATATGGATGGCGTCAAAGTTGTGAGTGGTGGGAGTTTGACAATGGTAAATGAAAATGTAGCAATTTACTCCAGATAAATGCTTTTCATATAATAAAGATATATACGAGAGATAGTGACCTGGACCAACTGATGAGTGTTGGTTCAGCACGAAATGCATCTTGGGGGTCATTTGTCTTTTATTGTATCTTTATTTATATGAATTTAAAAAGAATGGGGAAGCATGGATGTGTTTATTATATCTATAAAGATATTACATACGGGACAGAGAAAAGTGAATAAGTCCGTGTGTGTAAATTAAAAAAAAAAGAGATATATTAATCTTTAACTGAGGTTTAAAGTTTATATCTGTGCTAGAGATAATCTCTAGTTTCGAAAATGATTAGTAATAATTATTAGTGTATTTATCTGAAATGGATGGCGTCAAAGTTGTGAGTGAAGGGAGTTTGACAATGGTAAATGAAAATGTAACAATTTACTCTAGATAAGTACTTTTCATATAATAAAGATATATATGAGATATAGTGACTTGGGCCAACTGATGAGTGCTGGTTCAGCACGAAAATGCATTTTGGGGGTCCTTTGTCTTTTATTATATCTTTTATTTATATGAATTTAAAAAGAATGGGGAAGCATGGAGGTGCTTATTATATCTATAATGTTTATGATATACATTTATATATAATAGTATTATGGAGAAATAAACTCTAAATGACCCTTCCATACTAGTAACTTGCAAATAACATTCTCTTATTCAACAATTATATAGAAAATGAGTATACGTTCTTTTATAAATGTTATGATACCTATGTGCATGTATTTATTTTTATACTTACTCTAGTTAATTATTAAATGCTTTATCAACATTTTAATTAAATGTAAAAAAAATTGACTAATATGGACATAGATATCCACTAACTTATGACATTTTTCAAAACATATAGTTAAAGCATTTAGCATCAATAAACAGTATATATATTTCTGTATATATATAATGATCTGTGAGTTGATATTTAGTTAAATGAAATCACAGATACTTTGTATGTATATTAAGAATAAATGCTGATAAAATATGTAATGCAGATAGACATGAACTATGTTCTTCGTCATATTTTATGTACTTCCAAATTTTAGTTATTTTATTTGCATGAATATTTTCATTTATTTGCATATAGATACAAATGTGTGTGTGTATGTAATATTATTAATTTATAACTTTTCTGCTTTTATTTACTGAAGTTTTAATAATTATAGTTTTGAATCAACACTAATGTTCAAATCATTATTGGAGTATCTTTTATAATTCACAAATATATATTCAAAATTTTACTTTTGTATATATTATATATACTGCATAGAATAAAAATAAAATGAAATAAAAAAAATGAATGAATAACATTTGCATAATAATCCCCATTAAATATTATTGCAGCATATACATACAGAGCCGCTGAGAGGATTATTAAGTGTCAGAACAAGACTAAATACCCCCCCCACCTACACATTGACACATAAATCAATAATGTCATAATTGTACATTTATTAATTACCTTCAAACATACTTGCAAATATATTAAAAAAAGGACTACTTCTAATAAAAAATAATAAAAACAATAATACACATTAGTATATAAACAATAATGAAACAATTTACATAAGCAATGAATTTAATACTAGATTGATTACAAGTTCATAACAGTTATTATAGATGAGATGTAATGACCTTTATATTTTTCTAAACAAAGGTGCTTTCATAGCCTTTTTCTTGGCAAAATTGCAAATCATCTCATCAAAACTGATTTTTGCAAGATCAGACTCAATACTGAGTCTTGCCAAATCTACCAGTTCCCCCTGTGACATAATCAATCTTAGATAATTTTTATCAGCTTTAGTTTGCTGAATGAGTGCTCTGAAGAGGTGACAGTGGCAAGAATTGTAAACAAAATATGGAGTCAGACATGTATTTAGAAAGAGTCTTTTCAGCTTGTGTCTTTTCAAGCAATTCAATAGCTCCAATGGACTCAGTTGGCCTTCTCCATAATTTGCTTGATGAATAGGTGGCAAATGACTTATCTCATTACAAGATTTTCACTAATATCAATTGGATATTGAACTGTCAGTAATTTTGATTTTTATTTCAGTTTATCTTGAGGAATGAATAGGTACTTCCAGATGAAGATGAACTTCTCAGAAATGCTCACTGCAGCATTAAAACAAACAGTCTGTCAATAATATTATCCAATATTACATAGAAGACAAACTTTCTGAAATATACTTCCTCAGGGGACTCATCCATTTCATCTTGTTTTGACAAATTTGCTTTGTCTGTAGCATCATCATGAAATCTCTTTTTTTTTTTTGCATTTTGCTTAATCCTGAATTCCAGAGTGTTTCACTCCTATGCACAAATTAGAAGTAACATGCTTAGCTTCATTCCGTATACTTTTCTAGGTGTTAAGAAAATCAAACTTTTTAAGTTTGACACTTTGACATCCAGCATTGCATTTCTGAACTAAATAACTTGTTACAGATATTAATTGGAATCAATACTCTGTATCATGCAACAGACATTTTTCACACAAATTAAGGTTATGATATAATCTCTGTTCTCGTTTTGGCAGTTAGGTTAATCTCCAAGAGGTTTTCTAATGCTAATTTAATGCCTGACTGGTGGGCTACAAAATCTTTATACTTTCAAAATGGTCTGACTATCATGTGTTAGACATGTCATGAAGAGAACAGCTAATACACTTTTGCAAGATATCTCATCACCGAGGACTAGAACTAAGCAAGTTGTAAACTGTTTCTTCAGTTCCAAAGTATGTTATAGCTTCAGGAATGCATTCAGCATCATCATTTCCATATAAATTAAGTTTGTGACCTCCATATGGTGAAAATAAAACTGTTTCACCTTGCTCAAGTATTTTTGCTTGTGCACTTTCATATTTTCCTGCCATGTTAGTTGTATTGTCATAGCCCTGTGCATGATAATCCAACAGTGATACATCATGTTCTTTTCAATGTTTCTACTATCATTTGTACTATGTCATAATCTGTTATAGTCAACAAAAAAATATTTCTACAATTTCATACTAGTTTTCATATAGTATTACATAACACACAAAAAAAATGTTTGTTCAACATGCGATGAATCTGGCATGGAATCAACAATAGCAGCAAAGTAATTTGCAGTCTATAATGTATTTGAAATCATTCTCCCTTTTGTTGTGATTCTTTAACTTACAATTCATTTTCTTTTAGAATTGGATCCCAGTGAGATAACAACTCTATGGCTTCTAGAAAATTTCCATTGTCTTTTTTACTAATGCTGTGGAACTAATACAATATCAATGATTTGTTTCATAATATTGTATCACTTGACAGATTCTGTTTCAATTGATGTCTCCAATAGACAGTCAATACTTTTGTCAGATGGCAAGTGTCTTTCTAGTTCTTACCAAGCCAAATAGCATTGCCTATGATTATTGTTTATCATGTTCTGGGATATCAATACATAATTTTCATCACTTTTTTTAACTTCTGACTATCTGGGTGTTGATGCAAGCACAGATATAGGTACCGAGCTAATGCTGCAACAAATCTTGTTACAAAATAATTAACAGGGAAAGCAAAAAAATGCTTGTTTAACTTCACTCCAGACAAGCCAATCTCAGCCATGTTTTTCATCATTTAAACTTTGAAATGTTAGAATATTTTTTTGGGAAACCTGGTTATCTATATCTTTGAGGAATGTTTTAGAAAAGCTAGTATGATCTTTAATAATCCAATTTTTGACATCCAATTAAGAAGGCACTTCTGATATAAGATGTTCAATATCAATTCAAGTATTTGATCTACTTTTCTCTTCACTTTGTCTACCATGCCCAGATTCTATCAACAGTAAAGTACTCTCATCACTAACATTCAGTTATTTCTCTAAATGTTTAAAGTGAGAATTTACTGATGTTTTTTGAAAAACCAAATTGGCCTCATGAGATTCTGATCTTTGTTCCAATTCTGCACTTGTCTCACATTATTCTGAATTTAAAGTATCATTTTTTTTTAGTTTCACTTGTTTTGCATTTAATGGCAAATTGAAAAAGCATTTGTTGCCCTTGTTTTTTAATCTCATTATGTTTCTGTTTTTCCTTGCATTTTTGAGCTACAGATTTTTAAGATGACAATTCATAACCATTCATAAACTGAAATAAAATACAAAATATATTCATAAACGAAATAAAACTAAACTTGCAAACTTAAATAAATAAAGATAAGTAATGAAATTAAAATTCAATAAATTACATAAATAACTGTTCATTGAGTGTTCAGATTAATAAAGGTTACATCAAGGCTGCATGGTGGTTTTGCTATATATACAAAGTATAGAGTATGAAGTATATATTTAATAATGTTTTTCTTTTTAAAATTTTGGTTTTATAAAATTGTAAAAAAATTTCTCCCTTCATGGACTTCCTTTGAGCTCCATGGGCCCTGGAACAATATACTGGTTGCACCCCCTGTGCACATATATAATAATATATAGTATTTCCACACATATACAGAAATCGGTTTAAACCTAAATTTAAAATTTGAATTGAAATCTCACTTTTATGATAATAATGGTTTTTATATTTTTATTATTTGATTATTTTATAATTTAATGTAAACTATTAATTGCTACTAATTTATATTTTATGTATATGCAGCGCACATCTAAACATAATTAATAAAGACAATTGATAAATCTCTTTATAAACTTCGGAAGTTTAAATACTGAATTATTTTCTGATTTTAAATGTTTTATAAATATTTTTTTACATAATATATTGTGATCTCTTTTGACTATTCATATAAATACATTTTTTTATTATATATAAAAATTATTATTTTTACTTTAAGCATGCATAATAAGCGTATTATATTATTAAATAAATAGATTTTTTAAATCTTTGTCATTTTTAAGGGAAAGTTTCCATTTATCAATCATTATAATTTTCAATCATTATCGATCCACTGCAGGATGGTTTCTCCAAGTTTAATTCAGTTTTTCTGATCTCTAGCCCCTCTTCTCCACAACACACCAGCAGATTTTCCTATTTTATCCATCCATTTCACATATAAATATTTCTGTAGTGTAATTTTCATGACACCATTCTTATGCAAGATAGGGAATGATCTCTTTCCATTTTTAACACCGTCCACAAGGTATTAAAAGTGGACTGAAATCATTCCCTGCCTTGCATGGGAGCTATATAATGAAAATTACACTACAGAAATATTATTCATTAAGTGGATAATTTCTAATCTAATGAATGACTAATCAAAATTATTACTGTACTTCCATTAAGTGTTTTGTGTCATGATTGTGAGGGCAATAAGTTGGCTATATATATATACAGAACAATGATAAATTTATGTGTAAGAGATTGTGATCTACGCCAACATAGTGCTGATTCAGCACAAAATGTGCATTTGGGGGATTATATATCTTTTTCACATGTCTTTGCTCACATGTTTTCACAAGGAGTTAAAAGTACATAGAAAACATTCTCTATCTTGCATGAGAGTGGTTGAAAATTACACTACAGAAATATTATTTATTAAGTGGATAATCTCTAGTTTAATTATTGGATAATAAAAAATTATTAATAACTCACATGTAATTCTTTTAGCACTTTTACAATCTCTTGCCATCCACTTTATCTGTCCATTTGTTATCATCTCTTTTAGTAATATACCTAACCCATCTTCATTTCAATTTATTTATTTTTGTAATATCAATGATACCTGTTTGTTCTCTCAACCAAATTTATTACTTTTCAATCTCTTGTTAATTCCAAATATACATCTCTTTATACTCCATTGAGTGTTTTGAAATCTCTGAATTGCTTTTTTTTTTTAAAGTGTTCTAGTCTCAAATTTATAAGTAAAAACTGATAAAATATCCATTATGTTTTCATCTGTATTAATAATTTGTAGTTATTAATTCTTCTTAAATCATGATTATTAATCTTTATTTTCTTTTGGGAAAATCAGTTAATCTATTGAACATTATTTTAATCATTTTAGCATTTATCTTTAGTCCTATTTTTTTTACTTTCTACTGTTTTACAACATATCTTTAAATTCAGAAGCATTATTTGCAAAAATAATCCACATCAATCTACAAAACCTAGATAACTTAACTAATCTCCATTTAGTTTAACTGACTTAGCTTCCCATTTTAATCCACAAAATATTTCTTGTAAAACTGCTGTAAAATGTTTCAGGGATATGAAGTCACCCTGTCATATACCATTTTCAATATTAATCTTAATATTGCTATTTTATTTTGATACATAGGCTTCATAATATGACAACATTTTGAGTCTATATCTTGAAAATCCAATATATATAATCACACAGAAATGGTAATAGAATCAAATATTTTTTTATAATCATAAATCCAAAAGATAATCAAAATTTCATGGTCATTCTATAACTTCTCTCAATTGTTGGATGTGATCCAATGTGCTATAATCACTTTTATACTTAGCTTGCTTTTTTTGGTTAGTTAAAATCTGAAATTTCTGTAGGCAAGATTATAATTATTTTACTAAAGATTTTATATAGAACTGATAGAAGGCTAATAGATCTTTTTTATCATCTTTTTTAAACATTAATATTACTATTGCATTTTCCCAATCATCTGGTGTATTTTTATTATTTAGATCTTTAATATGTAGCTTTGCCAACAATTTTTTTATATCATTTACTTTTTTTTAAGATATTGATTATAATTTCATTACTTTCTGAAGTTTTTCCATCTTCAGATTTAATTGCACATCTCACTTCTTCATTTAAAATGCTGATCGATTCGGAAGATATAATAACTATAGGCATAGTTTTTGGTCTTTATATTATATAATACTTTATAAAATGCTTAGATACATTTCATGATGCCAATTCTTGTTTTTAATAAAAGTTCCATCTTTACTTCTTATTGAAATACCAAGATGCTGTTTTACACTTTTGAGATTTTTATTCTCTTTTATAGTTTTCCTTGCCAGTTCATAATTGTATTTTCTTATGTCATTATTAATTCTTTTTCATATTATTTTACAAAACTCTAGATATTCAATTTTTTTAAATGGATCATTAAAAAAAATCATATTCCCTTTTTTCTACATACATTCTTTTGTCTCAATAGAAAATTTATTGGTAAATTGCATCTATAGTGTATCAGTTATCTTCTTATTGATTCATTCAAATCTGAACCATCTTCAAAATCTGTTAATATTTTTAAATGTTTTGCAAGTTCTAATTTAAATTCACTGAAGTGTTTCTGAAGGTTGGGAATATCAATTATTGATACTGTTTTTCTTAATAATTTGCTTTAATACCTATTTTACATCTCATTAATTGATTATCACTTTCTGTGTTGAATCTATTAAGAACATTATATTCACGAAATACATATTTTCTCTTAGTCAAATATAATTCAATTCATCTTGCTTTCATTTGGATGCTTCCATGTCTATTTCCATTTTTCTCAAAGAACAAATTGATATTATTACTTTTTTAAAAATATACAATGCTTTTTTGATTTCTATTTTATTATGATTATTTACAAATTCATTCATTTCTATTTTGAAATTGTGATGTGTATGAATACAGTAACTTTTTTTTTTTTTATTTATCTGTACTTTACATTTTATTTCATATATTATTTCATGATTTGTTTAAGTTGGATTTGTTTTTTGTTTTTATTTCTTGTTTGTATTTTTTATTTAATTTTTTTGATTTTATTTATTGTTCAGTGATAGATTCTATCTTTAAAGAGCCTTAGGTACAAATAATATTTAGAACTAAAAAATACCAAAAGAATTGAACACTTGCAATTCAAAATTTTCTAACAGCCAATCTATGTTTTTACTAAAGTAAATAAATATGTACAATATATTAATCTTTATTTATAATTTTAATATCAGTATTTAAACATACATTCTATTCTATCTGGATTTTTTTAAAATCAAAAAAATAAAGTGACTGGAGTTGAAGCTGAACTTAAAAGGATGATATTTAGATGAATGTTCTTTACAAAAAGTCCAATACATAATTTTGCATTAGTTTGCTGGACATTATACTAATTTATCTTTATCAATAGATGAGTGGAGATTTTAATTAACGTGTTATTATTCAGTTTTTACAATTTTATGATGTCAAAACTGTGAATAAACCATGCGAGTATCTGCAAACACTTTCAACTTTTATACACTTTTTTTTTTTTTCTTTATAAAATAAACTTTATTAATTGCAAATTATGTACAAGTATTAACATATATATAGGAAAAAAAATTATATGACGTAATCTGAAGCTTATAAAAAATATAGTCATTATGATTGGTGTTTGAGGGCAGATAAAATGATTCAGTTGTATGTAGATGAAAGTATAATTTATATCATTTTAAAATAAGGAATAACTAGAAAAAATATTGTTATGCCAAATTTTTCTCAAGGTCCTTTTAGATAAATATTTTAGGCCATATAAATTTGCATTATACCATTATTTATTATTTTTTTAAAAAACATTGTAGTTTTTATTGTCGAAAATTAAAGAGCATCGAGCAAGTCATATGGGTTCTAAGAGTGTGAATAATTACTATTGCATTATAAGGAATAAAAATTTTAATATATTTTTCAAGCAATTGTTTAAGATTAATTATTTTCTTATAAAATATGAATTGTCATAAGAGTGAGAAGTATGGATAGGTTTGAAAAGTATGTATCATATCCTCTGGATAACTATTACATAAGATACATGTGGGATGCAGATTTTATTTAAAATGATTAATGAGGAAAGTTTTTGTAGCAATTGTGTTAAGTAATAAGTTAAACAGAAATTTCAGCCATGATTGAGGAACACACATATTTTGGGATCTTGTTAAAGTTTTAGCATCTGGGAGGTTTGACCGTAATATATAATTTTTTTAAAATCTTTAAATGAAACACCAACCAAAGAATTGATATTATATTTATGCAACAGATCAACATGCTTAATAGTGTGATTAGTAAAAAAGAATGACTTGCATATGGAGATTGAGCAAGCAATATTGTGGATGGAGGAATGGTTTTGAGGATTGGACTATTTATGGTTGCAATGTATGTCTTATCCCTAATATAGGCTACAATGGCTGAGGACATATTAAATTAAGACTACCTTTACAAATAGGAAAACAAGGAATTGAAATTGATAAATATGATGTTGATTCCCAAATGTATATTTTATTGTGGTTATGATATTTTTAACAGTAGTTCTTAAAAGGTGCAGCCATGTACTATAGAAAGCAAGTATACCATTCAGAATACAAACTTTTATTATAGGGTGAAACAGTTTTGTGTAGAAGACATTTTTGTATTGAATTTGTGTATGATCAGATCATTTAGATGATGGCTTAATTGTGTTTTAGATATGTTGATTAGAATTCTGAGAAAAGACTATTAGGGCATTATCAACAAAAGATATTTTAACAATAGTGCCAAGAAGAGGAAGGAAGAGATCTTCTATGCACTGTTCAATTTCTTTGATCATGGGGTCTATATATGCTGCAAATAGTGAGGCAGGTGGTAAGCACTGTTGAATACCTCAGTTTGGTTTAAAAGAAGAGAGGTGCATGTAATTTTTGAACTTGATAGATGGCATAAGTTTATTTAATATCTAAACAAGTATTCTCAGTTTACCAGATCAAAAGCATCCTTAAAGTCAACCTGGCATGTAATGTAATTTAATTTTTCTCTTGCATACAGTATTTACTCATGTGCTAAAAGAATAGTTTTGAGATGCGTAGTGGGTTTTTACAGTATAATATGATGAGGAAAGTTTAAGAAGAATAAGATTATTTAATTGTTTAAGACTAATTCTTGCAAGCATTGTTTGATCATTATCCTTCAATGTGATGAGACACCAGTCATTTATTGATGGATATAAGGCTTTTGAGCTTTTTCTAAGATAAAAAATTTCATTAGTGGATAGGTTAGGATTCATGTGAACAAAGTTGGTTATAATACTTATGTAGAATGGGAGTGATAATATAATTTAGATGTTTATAAATATTTAGAATAAGATCATTTGCCAGTTAAGTGTGTGAACCTAAATGAATAATTTTCCTCAAGGATTTGTTGCTTTGAGATATAATTATTTTGAGGAAGTTGCATATTATTGCTAATAGAGGATGTTTTTTAAATGGTTAAAAAGTTTAATATCAACCTTGGTGTGTGAAATAAGTGTATTTTCTTTCAACAGAATAGGAATACCATAGGTATAAGGAGGAGTTGATTTTGAATAATTTATTGTAATTTTATTAATGTAGGAAGATTATGAATTACTTTACTAAGTCTAAATATCATGGTATTTTCATTATAAAGAGCTGTTAGCTGTTTAGCTTCACTTTGCAGTTTATAAAGAATTTTGCATCATTCAATTGTGTTATAGCTTGAAGAGTTGAATTAAGGTTATCAATATGTTGTTTTATAAAGTTATTTGAATGATAATCTGTTATTTGATCAGAACAACAATTATTTAGAAATTTTTTTACTAGTGTCCATATTTCAATCAAAAAAAAAGATTCTGCAGCTGAGAGAAATAATTAATGGCAATTAATGTATTAGAGATATCATCAATAATTAATTTAAATTCACTAAGAAATTGACACTTGAATATATGTAAATTTATAAATTGTCAGTTTATTTTGAAGGATACTTTGAGTGAGGGTTACACAAGTATGATCAAAAAATGAAACTCTAGTTAGATGAATTGAGATTTTGAGGTTAGTAGAAGAAACAAAGAGATCAATGAGAGATCTTTGAGCTCCAATAAATAACATAGCATTTTGATAGAGTGATAATAGTGGTTGCGAGGCCAGATGATTGAGCATTAATTTCAAAGTGGATGAGAGATAATTATAGGAGCAATTAAAGTTACCACACATGACAGGTAGACCGGGCTTATTTAGAATTTTACTGTCTTGTTTTTTTTTTGCATGAATATATTGCTGTAAGATAATACAATTGTGACTGAAAAATGAAGGAAAATGTCAAGCGTTGGTGGCCGAGAGCTTAGCACAGCTGCCTTACAAGCAGTTTTCCCGAGTTTGTGGGTTTGCTTCCCGGCCGAGGCTTTGACACATAAAAAAATGAAGGAAATAACAATTGTATTAACTGACACACATATTGGTTTTAATCTTGTCCATGGAAGTTGTGTATTAATTAGAATATTTACTCCTTGTGTTGGTCTGATATTGGGTTTATGTAGAAATATGTATTTACTATTTAGAGTGCTAATAATGATTGGTTTGGGTGAAAGAATAATTTTTATTCATGTAATGACAAAAACATCAGTATGGGGATTATTTAGAAATTGACATAGCTGTAAGATTCTATTGTACGAGTTAAATCCTTACACATTTATTGTGTCTATTTTTATGCTAGACATTATGTTTTTGAAGAACTGGAATGAAGCTTTTTGCGATCATGTTTAGTGCCAGAGTCAGATATTGTAGCTCTTACTATTTTCATTGAATACTTTTATCAGGTGCTTTGCAATTTGGTTTTATTTTTAATTATGGATAATTTTTAGTGTAAATGGTATGTTGGTTGTAACAGAATTGAAATTTTGTGTATAACTTTCATTTAAGTCCATGTATTGCTGTAAATGATTATCAATAAGTGAATTTTGAGATTGATTCTCATAACTGCAATGTAGAAGTGGTATATCTGTTAAAGTGTTACTGATGTTGCCTCCTTGACTGGATTGTGTCACATCAGATTCATGATAGGCGGTATTTGCAAATTGCAGCACAGATGAGTTTTATTGTTAATGTGATAATTTATATCCAAGGTGGGATGCTATTTTTAAAAGCTACATTAGCACATGAAGTAATCTTATGAGTATTATTGCACAAGTGACAAAGTCTGTCAATTTTGCCACAACTGTTGCAATTTCCAACATTGCATTGAGAAGCAATATGTTCAAGTCTCAAACAGTTGAAGCAAAAGGGTTGTTGATCTTTAATAATAACTGTGATGGGAATTGATCACATGAAAATACAATGTAAAAGTTCATCTGATACATGACTCTGTTTCATTTTTAATGTGATTTTCTAGGTGTTAATAGGACTTTCAAACTTTTTGCTTGGAATAAGTTCTCTTGACATACTTATAACTTGAGCAATGGCAGCTATATTTTTTTTATAAAACTTCTGTCAAATCAAATGGAGCATGCATGATACAGCCATGTACAATTGAATTTGTATCTTTAGTTGCATCTAAACTCCAAGCATATAAATTATATTAAAACAGGCAAAACTCTCCATGCAGTAGTGCTA
This sequence comes from Epiperipatus broadwayi, assembly GCA_028023455.1. Taxonomy (NCBI): domain Eukaryota; kingdom Metazoa; phylum Onychophora; class Udeonychophora; order Euonychophora; family Peripatidae; genus Epiperipatus; species Epiperipatus broadwayi. The sequence goes on along the minus strand of JAQFVV010006209.1, from coordinate 4,660,977 downwards.
CTCAGTGCAAGCCAGAGTAGTCAATGGATGCCAAAAGGCTTGTGCATAAAATCCCTATCTAGTATCTACTCATCCAATATCCTTAAACTAGTTTCTAGCTTATCTTTTATCAGTGAGAAGCCTTAGATCTGAGAGCACTGCATTTAGATCTTAGGATCTAATCCAACCCTCCAGCAGCCACCTTTTATCTCTACTTAACTACAAAACTATGAGAATAAAATTGAAAGCACAATAATATTTTCAATCTAAGTTCATTAGCTTATATAGTCATATAATTCTGAACCCAATTCAGTAATCATACATTTTGGTGTCTTTGGTTCTTTAAGAACCATAGTCACTATTATCCTATTAGTCAGGATAGGTATTAAACAACTAAACATCACATGATTCCCATTTCTTATGCTTGTTCATAATTGTTATTAAAATAGGCAAAACTCTTCATACAGTAGGGACATTCAGTGCAAGCCAGAGTAACCGATGGCTCCTCACTGATGAACGCCACAAGGATGAGTAAGCACTGGATAGGGATTTTATACACAAGCCTTTTGGCATCCATTGATTACTCTGGCTTGCACTGAGTGGCACTTCTATGTGGAGAGTTTTGCCTGTTTTAATAACAGTTATGAACAACATAAGAATTGGTGATCATATGATGTTTAGTGGTTTAATACCAATCCTGCCTAATAAGCCAGTGGAGGCTATGGTTTCTGTAAAGAACTGGTACTGAATGAAGTCAGACCTAAATGTCTATATAAGATAATGAGCTTAGATTGAAAATATTAGTGTGTTTTTAATTTTATTCTCATAGTTTTGTAGTTAAGTAGAGATAAAAGGTGGCTTCTGGTGGTTGTATTAGATCCTAAGATCTAGATGCAGTGCTCTCAGATCCAAGGCTCCTCGCTGACGAAAGCAACAAGCCAGAAACTAGTCTGGAGATATTGGATGAGTAGTCACTAAATAGGGATTTTAGGCATAAGCCTTCTGGCATCCATTGATTACTCTGACTTGCACTGAGTGGCACTACTGTATGGAGAGTTTTGCCTGTATTAATAACAGTTATGAGCACGCATAAAATGGTGATCATGTTATGTTTAGTGGTTTAATATATAAATTACACTTGTATTTAAATGTAACTTTTTAAAATTTAAATGCTTAATTATTTTTTCTGCTTCTCCACACTGTTTTGAAAAATATTGTAATACTATAAATGATCTTCTGAGACAGTAGCTGTAGACTTAATGTTTTTAATCATGTTATATTTCTGGAGCCTGTGTAAATAATTTGATAATGAAGGATGAGATAGTATTGTCTGATGGAGCATAGTTTTCTAACGTGTTAATAATTGTTGTGGTAGGTAAAAGAGTATTTACAAATACCTTTTGCCAGTAATCATTTAATTTACTGAAGGATATATGTTTAGGCTTATTAGTTTATTTATTTGTTCTGATAGAGATAAAATTTTGTACTGTGATAGAGATAAAATTTTGTACTGTTATTACTATTAAATGTTGAATTTTTTGCTTGTTTGTTTTCAATGTAATTTTTTTCTTTATTTTCAAGAATTCTGCTGGGTTAATTGTAACTGAAATACAGAGAATAGTATTATCATTAAAAAACATTAGAGATTTATTTTTTGTAACATGTTTTGGGTACTAAGAAAGGTTTTACTGAGGACAACTTTATTTTTTTAATTTTTGTGAATGTATTCCATTTGATCACCCAATGTAGTATTTTCCGGTAATTTCAACCAGGGATATTTGTTAGAGATGGGCATTTTCCTTTAGTATCTTTTTTTACTTTAACTATAACTTTTCTACATTTATATCTTTTAAAAATACTATTTCAAAGGACAATTATAATTAAATAATAAAATACATACCTTTCCCATATGAACATCATGAGTACAGAACATTGATATTATAAAATGTTATTTTGAAGTTATAATATATGAAATGTGTGCTGTTTGTACATCTGCTAAAATACATGCATTGTATATATATATATATAAATGTACAATAGAAATAAATTTGTCATTAATTTTTTATTATTACATAAAAGTTACTACTGAAGTCTTAAAATGTAAATAATTTGTTTTTGAAAATTTGTGGCATTCCTGATGTAGGACCTGAAGCATTTGTTTCTTTCTTCTTTGTGAAAATTAGCCACTGCATTTGTTTGAATGTTTATTTTAAAATTAATATATACTTCATTATTTTTTATATTATTAAAATTAATATATGTTATTATTTTTTATATTATAATAGTATTATATTTATCAACATGTAACCAATAATGTACTTCAATTCTCCTTCAATATAGTAAATACCCATCATGTATTTTACTCAGTTTCTAGTTTTCATTCCATCTCTCATACAGTTTTTTAATTAATGCCATTCATATTCTCCATTCCATCAATTTCATTATTATGATTATTTATATTACCGGCAATCAACACTACTCTTTTTAAACTCATCTATATCTCTATGTAAATATTTTCAAATCCTATCATTCTCTTCTTTCATATTTTATACATTACTGTTTTATTTTTGAATATTTTTGAAAATTTATTTTTTTGATTATTATAATTACTTTTTTTTAATAACCATATCGTATTATTTAAATAAATACTTTCGTTAAAGTATTTGATGTTGTAAAAAAAAGATACAATAGTGATCATATTTTTGTTAGATTGAATTAGAGTTATCTGAAAGATTAGGTACAGAATGATATAGAAAGGTGAATAGAGATGAATGGTAAGTACAGGATAAATCTAAATTAAGATCTTGCAGTATTTTCAAAGCAGTTATGAAAAATAGTGAGTTAAAAATCTTACAAAGAATGAACTATGTTTGCAAATGACTTAATTTATAATTAATAGAACTAAAAAGACAGATAGAATAAAATTACTTCAGAAAAAGGAGAACAAAGATAAAAGGCATAAAGAAACAATGAGAGAAGGGGAATTTTGATGGGTTAGCTATTTAAGAAAACATCAAAATTGAGAGGAAAAATGGAATGGAAAGAACTTTAATAAGAACCTTAATTGAGTAGATTAGCAATAAGGGAAAAGAAGATTGTAAACTATTCTGGAATATATAATAAATTAGGAACAAAAGGCTATTTATTATATTGTTAAACGCAGAGAAAAAAGAATTTGTGAATAGAGAACTTGAAAAAATATTCCCTGAGTTTATAATAAGAACTTGGCATGTTGGGAAATTTAGAATATATGATTTATGAAAGAATTAGATTATTATATTTATTATTTAAAGGAAAAGGAAATTAGATAATAACAATAACTTTCATAATTTATAATATATTTATATGCATCTTTACCCTACTTAACAAGAACAATTGGTTTTCCAAAAACATTGTAAAACAAGAAAATCATATAAAAAGCAAGGGATTATAATCGTTTTTTTATGGAAAAAAAATCAACTCATTCCAGCAGATAAAAATTGTATCATAAATTGTTAATATTGTATTAACAAATAACTTAACCTAGTATATATAATAGTTAAAAAACTATTGTGCAAAATATGCAATATTTATTGCAACTTAAATCTATGTATAAAGAAAAAAATAATTAGCTTAAAAAAATTCCTTGAAAGTCCTGTTTATAGCATCATGATATAAAATCAGTTTTTTATGACCAGGTTTTTCCCTACAGGCTTGTTGATTTTCTTTTCTTCATCCAGTTGCATTAAGTCCTGGTTAGTTAATTCTAGCATATGTGATTTTAAGAGCTCCAAAATGTCACCAAAATGCTACATTATTTATTGAAGTTAGTATATCTTGAAAGTTGTGATGATTCTTTGATCTATAGGTTGAAGAAACATGATATTTAGTAATATTGGTTGCTGCTATGATTGCAGTTTGAAAATACATGTAGCTGTAAACATTAAAACAATTTTTTTCAATATCATTGGGGGGAAAATGTGTAGTTTTACTGTGAAAGCACAGAAAAATGAACTGAGAAGGGAGAGTAAACATGCATTGACAATTTTTTGTATTCTTCTGCAAAATTGTTAATCATTGTGTCGGGGGAAAAAAGCTCATACTAAATTTTCAATTTTTTAAATTCATAGTCTTATATTATTTATGTGAAATTATGTAGAATTAAAAAAGCAATGCTTAATAATATCTTACCTAACTGTGTTATGACCCTAAAGACTTATTTATTAACAGTTTAAGGGTAGCCAAATTATAGAGCTGTACTTTACGGAACTCTAATCACATAGTTACTTTTGAAAAAAAATAAAAATTCTGATATATTAAAAAGAAAAAAAAAGTATCTAATGCATTCTGTGTTATATTGTAATCAATATTTAAGGCATTTTTACATATATAGTAAATGATATCCATGGCATTTTTTTTTTGCCATGAGATGTCACATTTTATTAAGCGCAGTAGTATTGTATTTGTAATGACTAGAAATTTTTCAAATACACTTGGGTCTCGTTTTATGTGGATTATTTTAATGCGATTTTGAAGTTATGTAATTTATGTTTCTTCTTAATTCTTTCATATTTCACTGTATTTATTAGATATCAAGAAATTTAAATTATTAATAACTTATTTTCACTTGAAATACTTTTTTTTTTTTTTCAAAAATGTAACTTTATATTGGCAGCTAACATGAATATGGCCTGAAGCTGTATTTAGAATTTTAGCTTCTATGTAAATAACCTATTTATACTAATGAGTAAATAATAATAATAGATTTACACTTACATATGAAAAATATCGCAATAAATATTCAAAAAAATTAAACTTTTAAAATGTATATTTTGTTATATATAACAGAAATAAATAATCTTTTAGATTTTTAAAATAAAAAACGAAGATTTTATAAACTGAAAATAATCTTTCTAATGATAATGTATAATTTTTTTGTTTTGATTATGATCTCATTTTTTAAATATAGACACAGAAAACCATTAACACAGCATAAGACTGAAAATGGGTTAGTTGTACAGCACATCACGAATAAAAATAAAATGGCTAACAGGTTTCTCTGGGGATAATTGCCGAGAGATTCTTGACTTCGTTTAAGGAGAAGCTACAATACATCACATCACATCGAATCTGATTTCTTTCCAGTTTACAAATGAACGCTAGCGGTATTGATTAAAATATGTATGAAAAATGTAAAATTAAATACTGTAGTTAATATAAAAGGAAAAAAAGTTTGTCTTGTATTAATTTTTTTCAAATATTTGAAATTTTTTATTAGTCATACTTTATTTGCTTATATTTTTAATGTGAATTTTAAAGTAATTTTTCTTTGTTGCTTGGCTTTTATGCGAATTCTGAAAATTACAGACCCTATTCCCCATTTTTCAAGGTAAATTAAGTCTATTTTTGTGTGACTTTTTTTAATGTGGGTTTTCTGTGGAACCTATCTACTGCATAAAATGAGACTCAGGTGTAATGCAGTAATTATGGATTAGTTAAGTAAATATTAAAGGTATATATCTTTTTCAATTTATTTGTATTGCATTTTTATTAGACAAAATGTATCCGAAATCTTGCTCATATTTTTTTTTTTTAAAACCGAAAATACATTTATGATAATAGTTTGAATTTGACTGAAATTAACATTCATAAAGATTCTTATACAAAATTGAATGACTGAATATTTTAGTTAATAGTTACATTGTGTACAATTTAAAAATAAATATTAATAATATATGACCAAAATTTTTTTTTAGTTTTATGCCTTTATTTTTCCTTTCTATATTTGTGATAATGTCTGCCATTATATGGTGTTATTTTTAATTTAAATTTAATAATTTTTGATCATATCAAGTTGATTATTAATTGTATAATCCATGAAATCATTTTTTCCAAAATAGTAATTAGATAATTAAATCACAATATGATGATCATAATTTTTACTACAAGCAAAGTACAATTCACAAGAATTTTAACCCATAAAATTGAGTTAATACAGTATACAGTTTTTAAACTAATGTATACATTTAAAAATATACTATATTAATATATCTGTTTGTTCTGCTTCATCAAAATATAATTTTATTTATTCTGAATGGTTTTTTAATCATTAACAATGAAAATCTGTATTTTCAGTATGTCATTAATGAAGTAATAATTATTTTTCAAAGGATGCTGAATGCAAATTAAATAAAAATACATTCATTAATCATATTTTAAGTTTATAATTAAAATATTGTATGCAGTACTATAATATTGTGTACCTCATTTTGTATAATGAATAAGTATGAATATCACTATTTTGCATTTGGATGACATAGCTTTAATAATTTTTCTATGATATCATTAGAAAATGGCCACCAAAAAAGAAATTTACTTTTTTTTTAACATTATTATAGTGAATAATCTATTGTAAACTAAAATAGTGGGTACAAGTTGATGTCTATGGCTATTGTAAATCCTCAGATAAAGATCCAGCACTAAGCAGGATATAAGTGTATATATTAACAAATAGAATTAGGACTTCGATCGATGAATTTACATTCTTAGGAGAGATTCAGAATGTATTTCTTTGTTCAGAGAAACAAATAAAGGATAATTTATTCTTTGAATATGATATGTAATTGATTGTAATATCTTAAAAAAAAAAAAACTATTTTTAATTGCTCAATATAGAAAAGCCTTTTGTTAAGGTGATGAGAATAGAATATGGAGAAATTTTGAAAATATGGGAATAGATTTGGGATTTTTAAGAATATTATTATGAAAGAGGCATTGCAAGAATAATTTTGTAAATAACAATTGAGAGATGCAAAAGTAGTGGAAATTAAATGTGAAATCAGATTGAATGAAAGACAATTAGTAAAAATATTGTTTAATTATCACTAACAAACTTGTTAGACAAGAAATATATTACAGTGTACAAAGTTATTGGTGAATTCATTTTTATGCATTTAGATAAGAAATGAAATAAATATGTAGAAATTATATATGAGATGGGGGAAAGAGGCTAAACAAGTTGTTTTAAAAAATAAAATAATGGAAAATAAAAATATATAATTGTATGATTCATTGCTCAAGAAATTATATGACATTTGAGCACCTTAGTGGCAGATTGAGCAATTCAATTAATCTAACTCTTTTTTAAAATTTACATTACTCAGCTAAGAATTGACCTTAGAACTTTAGCTCTGAATTTACCATTTTATCACTTCAATGAACTACACAGGACATTGTCTAAATGGTTGTGAATAAAAAAAATTGAGGTTATATGAGAATATACATGTAATATGAAAGATTGTGGGGAAACACCAAAGCCTTATTAAATAGAACAGACACTTTTAGGTATCAGATACAAAATAGAATAAGAATTTGGATTGTACATGTAATTTATGTGGCGATGGAAGAAAGAGCATTTGTTTTTGAAATATATAATATTGAAAGAAGATTATAGAGGTAATGAAATAAATAGAAATGTTGTTTGTGTGTGTGTCTTTGTGTACTAATCTATATAAGAACAGAATAGGAGAATTAATGACTCAGTTTGTAAAAAAAAATATGAGAAAAAAAATGAAGTGATTCAATGCTGTGAAAATGTTTTGGTAATAGAGTGCTCACTGTAATATATAAGGTTTCAGAGAAAAGGGAATTGTATTCTTGGACATATAGTATATGCATAGAAATTTCTCTCTTTAACTAAAGAAAAGCCATTTTTACATTATATTATATGTTTATAAAAGATCAAAACATAATTCAGTATTTAAATTTAAAAAACATATGGGTATTTAAAAAGATTTCCAATATATATATATTAATGATATATGTATAAAGATAAATGCATGGATGTATATATAAAATGAAATTAATAATATTATTTGATTTTAAAATAAATTAAGCTATAAGATAATTACTTAATAAAATATAAACACAATGTCATCATAAAAGGAAGATTTCACTTTAGATTAGAACTTAAATTTTGATTTAATATATATGTGTGTATATATATTCTATAAAAATATTTAATGGGATTAATGTGCAAATATTATTCGTTCTTTATTTTTTTTTAGTTTTTTTCTATGCAAACTAAAATTTTGAATATGTGTATGAAATTTTTTTTAGGACATTCCTGATTTTTAGCTCTCTTTAAAGAAGCATTCCAAATAAATTATATGGGATGCTAGATATCCTGATTTATCGCATAATATAAAAATTTTCAAAATGTATTAAGTGATTCTGCAAGTCAAAGTTAAAATCCAAAAGAATTTTCAAACAAAAAAAAAACCAGAAAAGATAAAAATTCAAAATGGTTAAATCATAATAATTTATGCTATAAATACCTATTGGGTAGTCTTGCATTGGTGGTCGAGGGGTCAGCGTGACTGCCTTACGAGCGGTTGCCCGGATTGCGGGTTCGCGTCCCGGCCGATGCTATGACACTTGAAAAAAAAAACCTATTGTGTAATAAAACTATTTCTTATGACCCCACTCAATGAGATATAAATAATTAAATTTATTCATATAAAATAGGTAATTTTCAAAAATTGTGGGGTAAACATCTTGAATTAAAGCAATTTGATACCATAGAAAAATTAAAATAGATTTAAGAATTCATGAGTTGATGAAATTTGTAGACCATTGATATAAAAATAACAAATACAGACTTTTAAAACAAACTTAGTAAGTAATTCTACAAAATGCGGTAACAAAATATACTATGCTTAAAACGGCGATTCATAATTGTGCTTTTAAATTGTATGTATATATGAAACATGTTAGCTCTCATGCTATTGGATCTAGCTAGGAATAATCCTTGAGGAAAGACGTAAGTCAGTCAGTATGAACTGTTAAATGAATGTGTATTATTGAACATTGCAATTATAATTTTTTAAAATATTTATTTCTTTTATTTGTATTAAACATATATATTTATTCAAGTTAAAAGCGCTATGTCTAATAGATAAAAAGTGAGAATGGGGAAAAAAATGAAGCTGTTGTTTGTTTATAGAAAAGAATGAGAGCAAAAAGTAAAAAAAAGATCATTCTTTGTGTTTAAGTTCTAGTAATGATTTTACTTCAAGAATTTTATTCATTTATTTATTACCAGTCTACTTTTAAAAATTGTAGAAGACTATATTCTACCAATTGTTTACTGTTTACTTAATAAAATATTTTATTGGCTGACTCATCTACTGTATTCAATGTAATTATTTTAAAAATTAATATATTAAGATATACTAATAATATATAAACATCAAGAATATTATAAGCTATATTATAACTGAAGCACACAAGCTTATTATATACCTGTGTCTATAAATGTAATATATAGGGTATATGAGCACAGACTTTCACCTATCCTGTACATGATGTGTCAGATTGATCTTAGGTCAACATGGGTGTGACAAGAATTTCAGCCTCAGGGTGGCCTTTGAGCATTCCATCATCAGATTTCAATTGGATGGACTGACGGTTGAAGAGTTGGAGTGTGGAGTAGATTGAAGCCTGTCCATTAAAGTATGAGGATTGCCTATCTTAATATATATCTGAGCACTTATAGCATATATGTGTAGAGATGGTAATCTGGACCAACTGATGATTGCTGGTTTAGCATGAAATATGTATATTGGTGATTATCTTTTCAACATACTGCATATGTGTTCAAGTGTATCAGTGTATTGAGATAGTGTGGAGAGTGGTGGGTCATGTGAAAGTCTGTGCTCATATACCCTATATATAAGCTATATTGTAATCTGATTACCAGTGAAAAAAAATCTGATTTTCTAGATTCTGCCTGATTTTTTAGATTAATATCCTGAAATTATTTCTGATCAAAATTGGTCATTATGATTGTAGAATATATATTAGTGTCTCAGAAAAAATTTCAATAATTAAATTCCCTGTATAGTTTAGTGCAATGCAACAAACTCAAGAATGTAAAGATTTCTGGATTGAAACTCATTTCTATCATTTCTGATGTCTGAACATTACATGATCTCTCAAATGATATCCCATTTGATTTTTTTTTTTAAATTAATAAATACATTAGTAAAACAGAAAGTACAAAAATGTATATTTCTTAAAGAAATAGCACTATTTTAAAATAATGTATGCTGAAGTAAAAAAAAAAACCCCTAAAGGCCAATTGCAAGTTGAAAAGAATTTAAAAGAAAACAATTGGATATATAGATATGCACATAATCAATGCTCATGATAATGGATATAGAAGAAGTAAAAATGCAGACTATTAAAAAAATGGATAGTGAATGTAAAGTAGTTAATATATGATTGGTTTGATAAATATTAATAATATATATATTTAAATTTAAAAAAACAAATTTTATTATTAATGCTTTCTAACAACAACAACATAAATATATTTAATTAATACAGCCTTTTTATCATTTAGAGATTCAAAGAACTTAGATCGAAATAATTTTTTTGTTTAATAATGATAAACTATTCTCTGCTGTTTAAAAGAATATACTTATTTTAATAATAAAATCATTTACAAGAAAAAAGTAAATATGTATATAAATATTGTACTATATAATATAAATATTATGATTTTATTTCATTGTTAGTGTGTGTTTTTTAAATAAAGTAATTTTTAGAAAAATTAAAATTTGATATGTTCTATATTATAATTTAAAAGTTATTCCACTCACAACTTTGACACAATGCACCCTAGATAAATACAATAATGATTATCACAAATAATTTATTAAACTAGAGATTATCTCAGTTATAAACTTTAAAATTCAAATATCTGTTTTTTAATTGAACACGCACACCTGGATTAATTCAACTTCCTCTTTTTTTCATGTATAATATTTTTTCCTGTTGTATTTAATGTCGTCCACATCATCACATATTCTTGAAACATATGAATAAAGACATCTTTATTAAAAGAAAATGACGCATTATGCATTTCATGCTCATCCTACACTCATCAGTTGGCCCAGGTTATTTACTTTTGATAAATATTGAAAATATAATAAAGATATATGTATTGTGACCTGAATTGACTGATGAATATTGATTCTGCATGAAATGCATCTTGAGGATCATTTGTGTAATTGAGTGAAGGTTTTAATTACATTTATGAAATTAAAAACCTATTACTAAATTTATTGAAAAATTGTTTTGATTCAAAATATACAATTTCAGCAAGATTCAATGATAAGAGTATTTCTTTTATTTACAACATACATTTGTTGATAGTTAACAATTGTATGTGAAGCTCGTTACAGTTTTTTGTAAAACTGAAATTGACATTCTAGACTAAATTTTGCTCGAAGGATAACAAGTATTGGTCATCTATTGCTGCTGATGATTTGGTTTTACCACCTAGTTATAGTACTATATTGCTTTCCTAAATAAATCTATCTCAAGATAAAGAATTTAATATATTTGTACAGATGTGCAATGAAATTACAGTATCATAGGATAGAAATATGGAATTTAGTACCTTTTGCATTAAAGTTTTATTTTTTTAGAGATAAACTCTTCAGATGTTTGTCTGAAAATTTGTGATGATGATATTGTAATTATGTTGAACTATTTCCATCATCTAATTTTAAGTATTAAATATCTTTACAAAAATTGCAACTTTATTTAAACTTTTCAAATACATTCAACTGTTAGTAATATCACACAGTTTAGTATATATGTTTTGAGTGGTATTCTTCTCTCTTCTTCATGTGCAAAATAAACGAGTTGGTTAGAGTGTTACCTTAAATTCGACATTTACTAATTTAAAAGATTCAGGTTCAATTCACATGCTAGTTCCATCACTAGTCAGGCCAGCAACATCTGAAGTAGAGAGGATATTAATACCATTTGAAACATAGTGTTATTTACTAATTTGTATACTATTATTAACAGTTGAATGTATTTGAAAAGTTTATTTAAATAAAGTTAGATTTTTTAAAGGATATTTAACAATTAATATTAAATGATAGAAACAATCCTTCATAAAATTACTACTAAACTCTTCAGAACCATGCACTAAATTCTTAAATATACATGTAAAACTTTTTTTTTTTAAAAAATTATTTCTACAAACTAATATTCTTAACATGAAATGAAATTTTAACAATAATTGTATTCAGAGTTGTTCAGTAGGTAAGCTGATGTATTGAATACAAGAGATTCAATAAAATAGGTTTTTTTAAACTTTCCCCAATTGGGAATTATGCCCAATTTCACATGACATATTTATTTATTATTTTTTTAATACTAGCTACATACTTATTGTAGTAAAATAGTATATATTTTTGCACAAACTAGATTTTTTGCTTAAAACATTATTTTTATTATTTAATATATAAGGTATATAAACACAGACTTACACATGACCCACTATTCTCCACACCATCTCATAACACTGATACATTCGAACACATATGTTGAAAAGATAAATAATCACCAATATATGTATTTCATGCTAAACCAGCAATCATCAATTGGTCCAGATTACCATCTCTACACATATATGCTATAAGTGCTCAGATATATATTAAGATGGCCAATCCTCATACTTTAATGGACAGGCTTTAATCTACTCCACACTCCAATTCTTCAACCATCCATCCAATTGAAAATCTGATGATGGAATGCTCAAAGGCCACCCTTAGGCCGAGATACAGGACATAATCCATTTAATACATATAAGATTTTCAATTGGATGGATGGTTGAAGAGTTGGAATGTGGAATACATTGAAGCCTGTCCATTTTCTGTGCTCATATACCCTATATATTACACATATATAAACACAGGTATATAATAAGCCTGTGTGTTTCAGTTATTTTTATTATTCTATTATAGATTGTCAGAATAAAGGAGAATTCTAATCTATTACCATTTTTATCCAATGATTACTTTCATAGAATTTTCACAATTATTATTTTGATTAATACTTTAAAATTTATGAATTTTTTAAAATTGTCAATCGCAAATCAGTCAGCTTGATTCATAGGTGATTACCAACTTCTGTTTTTGTAAAACAAACTGGGGCAATGAACAAGATAATTCAGATCTAAACTTTTCCCCCATGCATTTATCCATAAGCAAAACACCAGAAGTTAGCATGAAATTTTTAGACTTTTAATTTTCTATTTATATATTTACTATTTTGTTTCTGATTTATGTTGGGAGATTACAGATGAATAATATATTCAATATAAAAAGTTTATATTTTAAAAATTGTGTTTATATATATTTGATTATAATTTAATTAATTGATTTGAAGTGGGAAAAACAATTGTTTTTTTTATTTATTACTTTTGATATTCTAAGATACATTTAATGTTATATTAATAATTCATTACATCATACTATAGAGGCATTGTATGTAAACGATAAGAGTTTTTTCCGATTGTAATTTTTAAAAATATTATTTCACAATTGTAATCTTAAATTTACCAAAATTATTTATTTCTTAATGCAACTATGGTGATTGTTGTTAGAATGAGGTGTAGTCACAAAATCAGTATTTATGTAGTGGAATTTGAAGTGGATGATGATATCAAATGCTAGTTTTAATAGAATGCCCTGTAAAATTTTTTGATTTTCCTTGAGATAAATAAATTAAGAAGATAAAGCAAGTCTAATTTAATGAGAAAATCTATATTTTACAAATGTTTCTTCATCAATCTGTAGGCTTATGCTTTAAAATATCAATACTAGACATTGTACCAGTCAAATATATTTTCCACCCAACTTGACCTGAACCCATGAAATCGGACTTCAAACCCAGTCCAACCAAAGAATTATATCAAAGACCAAACCGAATTCGAATCCAATTGATGAGCTCAGATCAAAACCTAATGGATAATACATATTGACGGCACATGAGATTATGCGCTATGAATTAGCTCAACGGATGTGACGATTACTGAGACCATTTATCTGACTCTAACTAATGTATGATAATACGACTATGGGTATTTATAAATAAATGCACATATGTATATTTGGGTTGCCAATACAACAGTGAGCATGAATATTTAAAACTAATCAATAAATAATAAACAATCAAACTAAGTATGTATATAAAATATTTAATAATAAGCAAATATTTGTTCAATATTTATAATGAGTATTATATATTATCTCTAGTCTTTAGAGCGTGAATTAGAATATACAATAAATAATGGCAGTTGCACTCATATGCCAATAATTAATATGTAAGTATTTAAGAAATATATTTATCTATGCCCCGATAAAGTAGACAAGTGTAAATAATGATACCTATGGTGTTTGTGCCGAACGAATTACATACATTATTCATTATTTAGTATTTTATTTGGAAAAGAAAATATGATTCTAATTTTATGTAAGAAGGAGAGGATAGTTATTTTCCACACATCCATAAATCAATTCATGAACATCATGATAAATATATAGGGTATAACTTCAATACTTAACAAAGAAAATTATTTATATTATCAATAAATATAAAATTGATTGATTTTAATGAAATCAATTCATTATGATTTATAAAGCAAAAGAGTGGACCTTTATTTGAATTAAGAAATAAAATGGTACTAACGCATTATGAGCAGCAAAACGAATATGAAATAAAATGGCTTGTCAGTGATTCAAGAAGTATAAGGGTGGCTTGTATTCAACAAAGCCTTTCTGCCCTACAAGTGATCTGTGGAACATGGGGAAAGCCAGTTCGGGCACAACCATGAACCTTTGGTGTTCCAATACAGCGATGAGCAAGGGAGGAAATGATTTCTTCCTATATATTTAAAATATCAATAAATATTACTGAAATGACAAACCCAAGAAACAAGAGGATGGCTCGCATTAGCAACATTCTGAATGGTGATGATATAATGATCATATTTGATTAATAAAGCCCAAATTATATTATAGATGCTTGACATAATGACCTGATCATATCAGATTAAAATCAAACTTACTTGGAGCAAATGCGTTAAATGCAATTATATAATTATAATAAGAATACCCCATATATCATGCCCTTCCTGAACACAATTATAAAATACGAGATTTAAATCAGAATATATTTATTTTATTTTTCTTATTAACCTTTCGTAAAGCATTAATAAATGTGATCAATATGAATAGATAATTTTGTATAACTTAAATAAAATAGCTGGGAGCATAGGTTATAAACTGAGTTAATAATACTTATCAGCCATTGGTAAAATCATATCAAACATTAAATAAATCTTTCAACTCAATAATTAATAGAATCATATTAATTTAGTTCTAAACAGGCAATAATTAATCTATAAAATTTAATGCAATACTATTTTCTTAGGGTGAGTTTAAATGAAAGGGATTATTATCGAGTTGAAAGTATTATTGGCATATTATTGCAAATAAATGATAGTAATAATCATTCAAATAAATATAATTAAAATTAGTTAAAATAAACCGCTAGAGTAGGAGAAAGAAAGTTAACAAGATATTAATTTTAAGACTAGAGATAATAGAATAGAGAATTACTATAACAAAATTTAAAGCATTGTAAAATAAATAGACAAATTTTAGACAGTAGTTAACT
This sequence comes from Epiperipatus broadwayi, assembly GCA_028023455.1. Taxonomy (NCBI): domain Eukaryota; kingdom Metazoa; phylum Onychophora; class Udeonychophora; order Euonychophora; family Peripatidae; genus Epiperipatus; species Epiperipatus broadwayi. The sequence goes on along the minus strand of JAQFVV010006209.1, from coordinate 4,645,476 downwards.
TAAATTATGATTCATGAACAGACCAGAAGTTTATGATTCATAAAGTAAAAAAGGTTACCAGTCCTTCCATAGCTCACTCATTTTCATAACAACAGAGTCCAGTTGGGTTTAGGAGACAACATAGGTGCGCACTTCATTCATGTGAATTTCATTTGTGGATTTGTTTCCTTCTGTATTTTGGCAGCTTATGATTGGTATTGAAAAGATCTGTTTAGCAGTAACATTTTGAAGATTTGTGGAAAACTTTGGCGTCCAGCAATCAGATCCCTGAAGTTAGCCATGTACCATGCTGAAAATATTATTAAAAATCAAAATTAAAAAGGACTTAGTTTCTGGTGGCAACTCCTCTTAATTTAATAGTAATGGCTCTCTTATAGAAACTTTTTCCGGGTATTTATACTCTTTCCTACAGTTTCCCGCCCATTCTTATTTTGATGCCTTAAGGTTAAAGCTTTTAAATTATTACAAACCAAAATTTTCTCTAATTGATTTCCGATCCATTCCTCCGATAAGACTTTCAAATCCATTAACTTTGAGTTCATTTTCTATTTAGAAAATAAATTTGTAAAATCTGAACAAATGATTTTAATTTAGCACCGTCCTTAAAGTTTTAACTTATCATTTTAACTAATTAATAAAAGATTCCCTGTTATCTTTGGGATTGGACGATCTGAAAGCTTATCGAAGGAATGTAACTTTTAATCATATAAATTTGAACAAAATGGTAAAATATGAAATAAAATATTCTGATGTAATAAAACTTTATAACTAATATATATTTAACTATTTACAAATATATACATACAATCCACGTGATTAAAAAATATATATTTTCATGAATATTTTATCATGAGGTAATTAATAACAATAACAAATTTAAACATAAGATAATTAGCTTAAATAAATACTTAAATAATAACCTGTTTTAACTGAAACTAACATGTATTGAAGATAGTATAAAGTCTCATTACATTCGGAAATATTCACTGTTAGTAACTGGGTTTGAACTAGGCTAAAGGTGGGATTTCATGAAGCTCGGATTTAACTTAGATCCGACTGCTTCAACATGCATTCTGAAATAAATGTTTAAAGTGAAGAAATTCAAGACATAAGTATGCTTTGTTTTTATGAGTTGTTAGTGCTTTATAATTCACAAGATATAAATCATGAAAATAATTTGAAGTTGAAAAACATTTTTGTATCCTGTGTTAATTCAAAGCTTTATTTATTTAATTCAAAAAACTGAATATAAATGCTAATATTACTTACAAGATTGTAATATAAATGTTAATGTTATGTGTCTATTGTGGACCCAAATCAGTATTCAATTTGTTCATAAAAATAGACAGCAACACCATTAACAGAAAGGAAACATGTTATTCTATACCCAGAAAATGGAATACTTGGACTTTGCATAGATTTTCATAACATTAGACAAACAGTTACTTCACAAAGAGCTATGATTATGATTATGACACTCGAAAGGGCTCAGCCTTTGGTTTAATAAAATATTAAATATTAGCTTTATGTTTATGCATTTATAGCGCTAGTATTAAATTACAAAAATGTTTTTATATAGATGGTCTTGGTTACTGAAAATTTTTTAGATCTTGGAATTAAAAATGCCATCATGCATAGAAAACTTACTAATGTAGAAATTATTACAGTTAATATCATGTATCATGAAATTTTTTTATCAGTCCCACATTATTAATTTTTTACAATTTTAAGTTAATTTTAAAACATTTTTTCCTCTCATAAATAATGAAAATTTTTAAAGATGAGTAAAAATACTACACAGGGAACTCCTAAGAAAAATATTACTTAAGCAATAACAAAAATAGATAAATAAATTACATAATTTAATCCCCCCCCCTCCCCTTGTTTTTTTTTTTTGCAGCAGTATTTTCACTAAAATAAATCTATTTTCATTTTATGATTACAGAACTTCTTTATTTATTTATTATAAAAGTATACAAATAATTTTAATATGTTGTCTATCCAAATTTTTATTTGAATGAATCATGTGATAACATATTTCCTAAAATATTTAAATAGTTTGCATAGAAAAAAAAATTTCACAATTGTATATGATTTTTATATAATAAATTACATTCGTAAAAAATATTTGTATAGAAAACAAGTCTGTATTATCATATATTGAGAGAAGAGAGAGAGTTCTAATTTTTAAAATGTATTCAGAAAATTTATAAACATTTTTTTTTTTAAAAAAAGAACGGTTTAAAATCAAAAATAATTCAACCTTTAAAAATATTTATATATTTGTTTGTTTTCCTAGAGAATAAATTAAGTTTAGAAAATTTAAAACAGCTGCATTTGACCAATTATAGAAGATTAACTCTGAGTGTTCTTTAGTGTTAATAAAACATTGAGAGAAATGAAAGAGATATTAATAATCTTTTGAAAAATTATGAGTTCAAGAATCATTTCCATGAGACATTGCATGTTCTTTTTTTTAATTTAAAAGAAAAAAATATATAAACTTAAGTTGTTTTTTGTTATATTAGTTTTTTTTTTTAAAATTAAGTTAATTTTGTGTATAATTAATTTTTATTAGTCATTCATTAGACTGGAGATTATCCATACTACAGACATATTCTTATTGAGTATAACTTGTGATTGAACATTACATAATTATGTGACTAGTATGGCATATATATATATATGCATAATTAATCAATTTTTTTTATACTGTACTTAATATTGATCGGAATATAGTTTAGTATATTTTTTGAAGCTTAAACCTGCTTTTAGCTCCTCTAGAATAAATAATTGACAGTTTTCTCTAATTTTTGTGATAACCAACCCTATTGCATATGTAAGGAAGGATATATATGTATGTACAGAAAAATATCACAATGTGGACAATGATTTTTATTGAACTATATTGTTTAATATTGTAACAGTTTGCTACCTGTGCGTAACATGTATATAGGTGGTATACGTTTATTACATATTTAAAATCTAAGTTTCTTCTTTTTTTTGTTTAAACAAAAATTATGATGCAAACATACATATATAGTTAGTTCTGCACTGTACTCTTATCACTCGCCTAGCATATTTATGGATGTCAATTTGACTCCAAGCGCCAATCCTATTTACGAGTAAATAAGAATTATGCTGGGAGAGAACGAGTATCAATTTCTAATAGATAGAGCTTATACCTCTGACTAGCTCACTCAGGGGTAGTGGTCGTTGACCGTGGGAAAGAGGTGGAAGAACAGATCAAGTGCGTACGGAATGCATAAATGATTCATTTTACTTTCTGATTTTTATTCTTAATACTACTCTCTAATGGTACTATGTGATCTAGACTTTTAAAGAAATTAACACTGAATACACACAATTATACTTAAAACACTAACTTAATATTTATTAATAAAAAAAAAATAACAAAACAAAATAGAATCCCGTAATTGTGTACTGGTTTGTACTCGAATACTTGAATGATACGCATGCAAATATACACCTCGCATAAGTTCACAAATATAACAAAAAACATATATATCATAGCATATAAAGTAAATGCAATCAGTCATTATCCAGTCTATTCATTCATATAGTTATATAGGGCATTATTTCAGATAGCTCTTTATTTTCTTTTAGCCCTTACACATTATTATTTTATTGAAATATGTTCTTATTCAAGAGGTGACCGGTATTTACGAAAATATTTGAGTTACCTTGCTTTATCTCACCCGGGTGTAGATGAATGGTAATGTTCACTGGCTTTGTGTTACGATGTAGTGAATAAGTGATTTCTTTATTTTTGTAGTCCTCCATGGATTCCATAAGGCACAATTAATGGCGTTCGGTGAATGTTGTTCTCTCTGTAATTTAGGAAGGGCTTCACTTTTACATGGACAGCAACCGCAATACCTCCACAGGATGGATGGCAGAGCCCAGTCCATTCTTGTCCTTTACCCCAGCCTGTTCATGGTTGACCAAGATATATAATTTTTAACTAATTTTTCTTCGATCCTGCTTGTGGCAGTAACAGTTCAAGAACCCCCTTCAAAGTTCAGTTTTCAAACTCTCTAATTAAAAATGCTATTGTTCCCTCTCTTCTTTTTAATGAAACCACATGGTTTGTAAATAGAAAACCTTTCAATCTTTTCTTTTTTTTTCTATATGTTCAGGAATTTCAATTATACCTTGAGACGACCGTTCATTGTCTTTTATTTATAACATTTTCTTTTATTTATAACATTTTCATTTTTATTTATAACATTTTCTTTTATTTATAACATTTTCTTTTCTAATTAAAACGGCTTTGTCTTGAGATAGCGATCTACACATTTTTGAATTCTTTATTTTCAATTAACATATCTTTTGAAATTTATGTCTTTCGTCGTCCATCTTGGAAACAATTTCCTTTCAATTAAAATAGCTTTATTTCTTAAGATAGCAATCTATAACTTTTCTAATTCTTTTTTTGCAATTAACTTTTTTTTTTTTTTGTAAATTCTTTCCTTAGTCGTCCATCTTGGAATTAAAGCTTGGCCATGTAAATTTTCTTTTTTTTATGAATCTATTACATTTATTCACCCATGCAACAATATAAATACACATGCCTCTAAACAAATACAAGAGCACAAACCATATACCCCCAACCCTCTTATGTTTCAATCTATTTTTATTTACCTGTTTAAAATATATATATACACACACACATACAAAACAACAATGAAAAAAAATAATTTAACTTAATATTACTTTTGATTGCGTATATATAGTATATATATATGCTCACTGGTATCATCCTATGCCTTAGAACAGGGTTTGAACCCAGCCCTGTTATAATACCCCTTCTTCGAAAGCCTTTAAATACCGTTTTGGTATTTAAATGGCTCACTCCTAAAACACAAAATAATTCTAAATAGCGAGTAACCCGAAAGAAAATACACACACATATAAAATAAAAAAAACGCATCTTCTTGAATCGATTTGCTTTGCCTTTCCCCCCTGCAACTTTGGAACCAAAGAGTAAAATGACCAACAACTCAACAATACATTGTACCGAGGTACATCGTGATCGAATGTTTTGGTATTTTTTAAGAGTAAAAAATATTTAAGAAATTTCATTTTAAAAATCAAAGTAAAATAAAAATTTTAAAAGTTGAGAACAAAAATTTAGGATAAGGGGGGCTTATTGTTAAAAAAAGGAAATAAACTATTTTAAAAGGAGGGTAAGATTTTAGAAATAAAAGAAAAAAAAGGAATTGAAATAAAAAAAAAGATTTAATATTACTTTTTTTTAATTTGTAATAAAAAAAAAAGTAAAAAAGAGAGGGTGTTCATTTTGTCTTATAATAAAAGGATTGAATATGTGTGTGTGTATAAATAGATTTTGAATAAAGGAAAGGAATTTTAAAAGACAATGGAGAGCTAATGTAATAAAACAAAAGGAAATTTAATTAAACAGCTAAGAAAAATAACAAAGAAACTAAATATTAATATTAACTTAAACCAACGACCGATGGAAAGGATCACAGACTTTAAATAAAAGAAACAAGTCCAATCGGAGTGAAATCAAATGTATGATGGATCCATGAGATAAGAAGCGCCGGGTATAAAAGAAGCGAACTTTGTATAAAAGAAGCGAACTTTGTATTGTTAGATTAATTAATCAAAAAAAAAATTAATCAAAAAAAATTTAGACTCAAAGAATCAAAAGATAATAATAAAATAAAATTGATGGGAAAATAAATTGGATCAAATAAATTATTAACAAAAGTAGAAAGAAATTTGATCAGAAATAAACTGATTGATTCCAGAAAATTGCAGAAGCTACTATTCAAAGAAAATGATGCATTGCTGAACCCATCGTATCATGCAGCCGGCCGGAGCCTTCTCTGCAGCACCATCAGCAGATAGTTCGAAGGACAAACCATGTTCGGGTGAAGTCTAAGGAACAGCGGAGTGTCCATGCTGAGATCCACGAGTGTCATATGACAATCACAAATTAAGGAAAGATCTATGAGGAGTTAGCACTAACCGGTTGGAACCAAGATTCTACAGAAGCTACATTTTGTCATACTCGCGTCAAATCAAATTCAAATCCTAGGTAACATTTCATTTTTCTTATTCTCTATTTCTTGATCTTTAAGCCATGGTAGATAAGTAAATAAAAAATTTTAACTTTTTACAAACTAGTATCTTCAGGGTATAAATTATATTGGCTCCATTGTCCAACTTTTATTCAGAGTTATTAATTGTGTGTATGTGTGAATTTTAATTAAATATGTTTTGTATTTTTTTATTTTATTTCAAATGTATTAAAATATTTATTTAAATGAAATGAATGTGCTTGGTTGTATTATGAGACAAAGCGATTATTTTAAGAAAAGGGAGCAGGGGGTTAAATTAGTATTGGAATATTTATTACTAGAATAGTCATATGCTTTAATATGGTATAAATTGCTCATTTAAGAAAAAGGAGTGAGATTTAAACTGTTATTGAAATATTTATGTTAATAGATCGAACATACACATTTATTATGAGATAATCTGTTTAATTTATGGAAATAGAGCGGGGATTGAAATATTTAATTGTTATTGAGAAATGATTTAAGTTGAAACTAAAAGAATAGGGAGTATCTTTTGAAATAAGGATTTTGAATGACGCCAAAGTTTTATCATGCATTAAATTTTTTTTTATTACTAAGAAATAGAATTTTAGAGTGGGCGGAGATCTTTAAGACAGCTACAATTCGATGAGCTAGCTAGGATTTCAGGTACTCTTCGATGAGCTAGCTAGGATTTCAGGTACTAGATTCATTGCTGGTCGAGCAAACACGTTAATTACTCCATGATTAACTGGCGCCTAAAGGGATCTTAAAATAAATAAAGTGTTTGGTTGGCCAGTGTTTTAATTTAGTAGCCAAATGTTTATATTATTGGTACCTTGCTGCCAATGATATTGCTCACTCCACCTGAGGGACCAGAAACCTTCAGAGATAGGATAGTTTGTTAATGAGGGAAGAGTAAAATATATTTCTATTTTTATTACTATAAAAAAAGGTGGGCAGTTCAACATATTTGTATTTTTAAAAGTTATTTATATAAAAATATATTTATTTGAAAACAAACAAAATATTCAAATTAAAATATATATATATATATCAATTGAAACAATTATTTTTATGTAGGAGTATTAATGTTTTAACAGAGTAGCACTTGTCTTTATCTTATGAATGAGTAAAGATTAAAATAAAATTTTGTCTTTGTTACAATTTTACACCTTCAAAGAATGTTTTTGAATAATATTAAATGCCTTCCTTTTAAAATAAATAAGTTTAGAATCATTAAAATTGTTTGTTTAAAACTCATGCAAATGTAACGTTAATAACTCTATTATCTAACAGCAGTATAATAGTTATGTTTTTGATAGTATTTTCCTACACACATAGATGTAAAATGATTGCTTTTAAATTTAATATGTTTTCCTGTTAAATTAAGCTATAAAAGGCAAATAGGTTTTTTAATTTTTTCGTAAAAATATTTTGATCTATGATATAAAGTCTGACTGAAGTGGAAAAAGTTGCCAGATAGATTTATATATATTCTAATCATAATAATTGCACTAGTAGTAGAATTTTAGAGGTAACAGATTTTAGAGCCATAGCTATTCAGATAACTAATGGAATTCTAGTTTTTTTTTTTTTGCAACTGCTATTTGCTGGTGTTTGGTGTGGCTCTACACCGTAAAATAGTAAGGTTAAGGTTTTAAATTACTAATGTAATATAGAAAGGAAGAATAAATATTGCCTTTAAAGCCTAAAAGATTGTTAGTGGTTATAAACCATTTTTTGAATAATATAATATTTGACTTAATTGTATCATCCTTTTACATAGTGCCTTTTCCCTACACTTTTTAATTTTAGCAGGAATTTTAAACATTCAAAATTAAAATAATTTTTTTATTACAAAAAAGTGATTTACTGTCATATCTGACCTTGCCTTTAGAAGTGGACTATTTCAGATTTCTTAACTGATTGGTTAGCACCCAGCTGCTATCCAAAGTGATTAAATCTTTCACTGGGATTTGTGCGTCAAATCCGCATGTTTCCAGTAGGGTAGGGAATCTGCCATTAAATATTTAGCCTTTTGAAGGCAAAGCAGAGAACAATTACTTCTGTCAACCTGAATAACTGAACGTGCTCTCCATTAAACCCTCTGCCATCAGCAAGGGTAGTATCTCTTCTCATTATCGCAATGTCCATGCAGTGAGGCAAATACACTTATGGACTGGAAACTGCTATGTGTGCACTTGATTCGAGGCAAGCTAAATACATAGCTGGAAAAGTCTTACTTGAGCTCATGAGGCAGGCTAATTATTTAGCTAGAAGTGAGTTACGTACTCGGCATGACTACCTCAGTGTTAAATTGCATAAACCATCTATGTACATTATTGTTAGTATGTACATTTTAATTGTTGAGTAATTGTTCTTTTTGTAACTGTTGGTTTGGAACGAACCTGTAAGTCTAACCAAAAACAACAAATCTGGCGCAGTCACACAGAAATTTTTCCTTCACAGCTGAAAAAATTATATCTAAATATATGAAATAAATATGCGAGTGTGTATTTTGTGTATTTGTTTTATTATTTTTCTTTTTTAAAAAATTTATGTTCGCTGTAACGGTGATTTTTTTAAAAAAAAAAACACATAAAGGTATGTCAATTTGAAGCTACAACCAATCACGAGAGCGTTACTCACAAGATAGCAATAGGCATCAATAAGGCTTGCTCTAGTGGTTTTTAAAAGCTTCATTGAGTTAGTTACAATAATGTAACAGTAAAACTAAAATTAATTATGATGGTTACTCCGGAAAACAAATAAAAAAATCGATTTAAACAATGACAACAGTAGCACAAATAATTATGAGCAGTGATTCTCATAAATAAATAATGGCTAAAGCAATCAGCTCTATGGAATCTTTTGATTCGGCTCAACCTGAAAGGTGGCTACAGGCTAACCAGATTAAAAAACCTGAGGTAAAGTTAGCCACACTGATACCATTATAGGTCCGCAATGCCATTTTAATGTCAGCATACAAGAACAAGGTGAAACAGCTAGAGAATTTACAACATGAATTCATATGTTAACCTTGAAGTGCGACTTCAAAGACTTCATGAATGAAGCACTTTGTGATCATTTTATTTGTGGCATAAATGATAACAATTTGAGGCTGAAAATGATTCTGGATCTAGATTTTGAGACAGCAATAGCTCAGGCAGGATTAGCAGAGACAATAGCTACCCCATTAAAAAAACTTACTAAGTATGAAGTGCAAAAAATTGAGCATAACACCGGGTCACTCAAATAGACAGTCAGCTCAGAGAACTCATTAAATATCCCACAGTTCGTTATAGATGCAATGAGCACATGCCTACAGAATGCCCATATCGCAAGCAATATGCACGCTTTGCAAGTGAGTCAGACATATAAAGGCGGCATGTCTGAAATTTGAAAAGACAAACAGCCAAGTCAAAAAATAGAAACAACTATTCCTAAAACAGTAAAGGCACTTATAAGAAACATAAGCAAGTTTCCTGTATAAACCATATCAGAGATGAAAAGTCTGGGTTTATACACAATGTCATAATTAATGATATGCCAGTTAAGATGGAACTTAACACACAGTCAGTGTGTCTACAGTTTCAAAAAAGATGTGATAAGTCATTAATAAAAAGAATAGATATAAACTGTACCCTAGCAGTAGGTCAATATCGGACTACCAGGGGAATAAAATCAGACTCTTGGATCAAACAACAGAAAAAATTCCTATGCCTAACCATATACCTACCACTGGTAGTGGCATTAGGTAAACATAGTGACTTAATAGGCCATGACTGGTTTAGTCACTTAGGGTTCAAAGTGACAAACATGAACCAGATCACAACATTATCAAAGATAAAATCTGATTTCTCAGAAGTTTTTAACAAAGAGATAGGTATGTACTTGGGGCAAACAATTCATTTACCACTAAATGGAGAGGTAAAACTGATCAGTTGTAGGTGCAGATCACTTTTACTAGCTTTGTGCACCAAAGCAGAGACAGCACTTGAGAAGTGGCAGGGAGCTGTTATGATTGAACCCATTTCATATTCTGAATGGGCCACCCCTATAGTATCAATTATCAAAGAGAATGGCTATATACAGATATGAGGAGATTATCATTGTACAATCAACAAAGCACTTGATCCAGATAATTATCCACCACCACCAGTCAAGCAATCCTAGCATTGACCTAAAACTTGCAACTACCTATAAATGACCAGACTGCAAGAGCATTATCAATGACCCATAAGGTTATTCGAGATGAACTGACTACCTTTTGGTATTTAGGTTGCCCTGGCATATTTCAGAGAGTCATGGACCAACTGACTGCAGGAATACTGGGTGCACTACCATACTTTGTTGATGTCTTACTCATGGCCAAAACTCATGAACAACTCTGGAGTGCCACCAAAGAAGTAGATAAATTCAAAGCTTCTGGCATTAAAATAAATACAGAGAAGTGCATATTTGAAGCAAGAGTGATTTTCTGGGGTATGAAATAAATGCTAGTGGCAGTTACCCAACTCAAAAGGTGTTGGCAATAAAGAAAGCCAAAATATCAGAAAATAAGAAGGAACTTCATTCCTTTTTAGGGCTACTAAGTTATTATGAAGACTTCTTATACTATAAAATAGATGCTGTGAAACCATTATACAGGTTACTAAACAAAAAAAGCAGCCTGGAAGTGGGACATTAAGCATGACAAAGCATTTAATATGCTAAAGAATCTAAGATCAGATACAATAGTACTGGAACACTTCAACTCGGAAAGAGTGTTGGTACTAGTGCTGACTTGTGACACATCACCTGTAGGAACAGGAGCAGTGTTGTCCCATAGAAAATAATGATGGAACACACAGCCTTATTGCTTTTGCATCAAAGTACCTCTCTAGAGCTGAGAAAAACTATGCTCAAATACATAGAGAGTCCCTGGCTTTGATCAATGGTATCAAAAAGTTCCACAACTACCTATATGATAGACCATTTATTCTTCAGACAGATCATAAATCCCTTTTGGGGTTTTTTGCATCTGATAAGGGAATCCCACAGCATGCTGCGGTAGTTCAATTTCCTATCAGGCTATGACTTTACCTTTCAATACATTGAGAGAAAGCATATTCCTCTTGTAGACACATTAAGCTGACTGTCTGCAGAAGTGGAAGACAGTCCAACATCATCATGTCAATCAATTAACATGTTTGATCTAGATTCAACATTACCACTAAACATCAAATCAGTGGCAGGCTGGACTAACAATGATCAAGATTCCAAAAGACACAAAAAATGGGGTTCAACAGGGTTGGCCCAATAAAAAACCAGTTGAGTTACACTCAGCCTACTGGATGCATAGGTTGTATCTCTCAAGTTGGATCTCTCATCAGAACATGGCTGTCTTATCTTGGGAATCAGAGTTGTACTTCCCCCAATCGGACATACTCAGGTGCTCAGTTTGCTGCATTATGGACACCCAGAGATAGTCTGGATGTTGCTGGCAAGATCATATGTGTAGTGGGCTACCTTAAATGCTGACATCGAAGCCAAAGTCCACCATTGCAGGCAGTGCAAGATGAATCAGAATATGCCAGCAAAAGACAAAAGAGTCCAGTGGCCCAAATCTGTAAGGCCTTGGTCTAGACTCCATCTGGACCATGCTGGTCCATGGAAAGGCAAACTGCTGTTAATAGTGGTGGATTCATTCTCCAAGTGGCTGTCAGTTGTGGAGGTACCACCACTTCATTCCACAGCAATGATAGAAGCTCTGAGAAGGCTATTTGCTATACATAGCCTTCCTAAAGCACTAGTGACTGACAATGGCACAGCTTTTTCAGCTAGTGCATTCAAAGCTCTCTGCCCTAATAATATCGAACTTGTAAACAGTCCATCCATTCCACCCTGAAAGTAATGTTCAGGCAGAGAGATTGGTACAAGAAACTAAAAAGCTTATAACAAAAATGGATACAGGAAATTGGAATACCAGAATGGCTAAAACTCTGCTAGCACAGCACTCCACTTTGAGCACAGTAACAGGGAAGACTCCTGCAGAACTGTTATTCAACAAACCCTTAAAAACTATGCTATCAACCCTGAAACATGATGCCAAACTTGAACAAGAAGATAAAAACAAAATAAATTCCAAACAGGGACAAAGTACTATAGTGTATGTACTATGGGTCCACAAAATGGATACCTGCAGTGGTGACTCAAATAAAGGGTATCTACACTGTGGTTGTGCAAACAGAAGATGTCATCATCATTATCACTATCACAACCAGCTAAGAATCAACCACACATCAGAAGCTAACAAAAGCAGTGGTCAACCTGGGACGAGTACCTCAAGCAGGGAAGACAAACAGCAAAATCAAGACAGCAGAAGACAACCAGAAACAAGTTCATCAAGCAAAGAAGATGAAGACAGGAATAGCAATCAACTGGAGAAACCAACCAAGCAGACAATATGAGCAGCACATCTTGATGACTATGTCCTTCAGAGCTAATTTTAGCCAAGGGGAGGGATGTCATATATGACCTTGTCTTTAGAAATGGATTATTTCAGATTCATTACCTGATTGGCTAGCACCCAGTTGCTATCCAAAAAGATTAAATCCTTCACTGGAGTTCACACACCAAATCCACATGTTTTCAGTAGGGTAGGGGATCTGCCATCAAATAGTCAGCCTTTTGGAGCAAGGCAGAGAGCAATTCTGTCAACCTGAATGACTGAATGTGCTCTCCCTTACCTCTGCCATCAGCAAGGGTAGTATCTCGACATCCACACAGTGAGGCAAGTCCACTTATGGACTGGTAACTGCTATATACACACTCGTCTCGAGGCAAGCTAAATACATAGCTGAAAGAGTTACTTGAGCTGATGAGGCAGGCTAATCATTTAGCTAGAAATTATATAAGCCATATATGTATATTATTGTTTAACTAATAAGCGTATGTATTTTTAGTACTAATAAATTGTACATTTTAATTGTCGAGTAGTTGTTCTTTTTGTAACTGTCGGTTTGGAATGAACCTGTAAGTCTAACCAAACACAACATTTACAAAAAAAGATAATGGCTTAAAAAAACCTTTCTAATTCCAAAAATCAAATGAAACAATGTTTTTTTTTTCCTTATGCTTTTCTGAACTACATACTTATATTCTTGAATTCTTAATTGTAATTATTTATGCTCCAACATTTACATTATGCGTAAATGCATAATGGAATAATAATAATAATTAAATTATTAGTTACCCACAAAATTGTGTGATGATCAAGAACCAGAATAATCCTGTTAAATTAGAATTGATCCAGGCAAAAATCATCATATGTTATCAGTTGCATTGGAGATCAAATAATATTGAAGTATCAAAATAATAGGTTGAGTATACGGTTTCATTTAATTTTTCAAAATGATTTTTTTATTTTTTCTCAATTTGGCATTAACCTAGGTATCTTTAGTTCTTGGATTTATCATTATGCTTCTGCATTAAGATTTGCAGGACAATATATAATATGAATCAAATTCTGAACAGCTGTGTGCATTTCAAAATTAATTCCAATATCCAAGTTTGTGTGAGCATGTACACACCACAATTGGTGAAATAACCATTCAGTTCACATCACGTAGCTCAGAAATGAAAATAAATACCAACATATTCCTTTTTTTTTTAATTTTACAGACAGTAGCATGAACTGACAGGACAGCAATTTCAGTTTTATAAGCCTATAAACAAATTAACCCAATTTATGTTAAAAAAAATTTATCTTATTTTCTATGCCCAATTAGCTGAACCATTAATGCCCAAAACCATTAAACTGCTTGATCATTTCAAAATTGACAGTCTTAAAGGCATTAAAATAGGAGGATGAAATCTTTCAAACTGTTGTTGAAAATTTTTCACTGTGAGAGGAATTAATGACATGAAAAAAGAAAGTGGAATAAATTGCTACAGAAATCTACAGACATCCAATATCTTATCAAAAATTTCCACCAAAATCATCAAAGACAAACCTTCATTCTAAGCTGTCATTTCTAAGTGTTTTATATAACTTCTATAATACAGAAGCAATGATTCATGAGCTTTTGAATAAGACTGCATACTTGAAGCAAACTTTTTAATCAATATTCAAACAATCATCAAAAGAAACTTAATAGTCAGATGGCTTTCTCCTACTTATGAAACACGGTGTAAAATTTATACAACTTAGACAGCCATATTCGATATTTTCTTGTTTTAGTAATGCTTTACTTAGATGTAAACAGCTGTGTTATTCAAACATTTTGGAGAAACAGTTTATTTTATGATACAGTATTGTTTCCAGTTATTATTTTTGAGATGGCAATTCTCCTGTTATACTTCTCACACATTCAAATATTGTTTTGAGGAACATAAGGATGATAGTATGTGTTTTACATAGCCTTTCCAATAATTTTTTAAAATACCATATTATTGGATCAGTGAAGACCATTTTCAAACAGCTGGTAATAGAACAATGATCTCCATGGATATCTCCTCCATAACTTGAAGGTTTTCTCCACAAGAGCCGCTAAATATTCTTCTTAAATTGTTATATAATTCCATTCCATATAAAGTACACTAGAAATTCATATAACATTACAACATTAACCAAAACAACAGAATTTTATAACACTATATACAATACTAACCAAAAACACACTAACCTACAATATTAGCCAAAAGTTCAAAATTTTACTAAAATTCCACAATATACAATACTAACCAAACAACAAAATTTTATAACCCTACAATATTAGCCAAAAGGCCAAAATTTTATAACCCTACAATATTAGCCAAAAGGCCAAAATTTTACCAAAATTTTTCCACAACCGTGGTGTCATCTATTTGTATGGTTGCGGAAGAATTTTAGTAATATTTTGAGATTTTGGCTAGTATTGTACTGTCATATGAATTTCTATTTTAACGTTAGGCAATATTTAACATATAAAATAGAAACAGTTTTTCATGCAGATGGCGCTCCTAGCCTTTTTAATAAAGATATCAGAGATCCTGTTATTAATTTAATCTCTTTATATATTTCTTCTAGAATTTTTGAATAACTATATTCTCAGGAAATTGAAACTATTATATCATTATTTCAATTATGGTATTCTATTATTTAGGAGTTTTATTTGTAATGCAAAAATAAATGAGATTAAAAATATAAATTCAAGCGTGTATGTTGCATTTAGAGAACAATGTATGTTTATTTTATTCACGTAATAATTAAGCATAAAAATTTTATGTGAACAGTGTTATCAAACATCAGAATTTATTAAGCTATTCAAATAAATGTTTTTATTTTGTTATCATTCAATTTCTTTTATTAAATATTTTTAACATTCATATTTCTTTTATCACTTACATTGTAAATATTTCAATTGCTTATGATTATGTGATAGTTTATATATCAACAACAATCATTTTTAAATATGTCTTAAATATATCTAATATTATTTATTTAGATTTCATTTTATATATGTATTATATTTATGTGCGTGCACATTATATATATAATATGTATTACATTTATGTGCATGTACATTATATATATATAATAATAATAATCATCATCATCATCCGCTCCCATCTTATTCAACTGATACATATAATTACATATATGCAAAAAAGATAAATGATCTCCAATATATGTATTTTATGCTGAACTACGACTCATCAGTTAGTCCAAATCATCATCTCCCATACATACATATATATAACCAGTGCTCAATTTATATTAAGATAGCAAATCTTCAAACTTTAATGGACAGGTTTCAATCTTCTGCATCTCTTCAGCCATCCATATCATAGAGAATCTGATGAGGGCATGTTCAAAACCCTTTTTTGCCAACCCCGTCATATGTAGAACTTTAAGACCATTTAAATACACATGGATATAACATCAAAATTGGCAAATAATGGTTTTGAACATGCCATCATCAGATTTTCAATGATGTGGATGACTGAAGAGTTGGAAAGTGAGAAGATTGAAGCCTATCCCATTAAAGTTTGAAGATTTACTATCTTGATATAAACTGAGCACTGATATGTGTGGTAGATGATGATCTCAACCAACTGATGAATACTGGTTCAGCATGAAATACATATATTGGACATCATTTATCTTTTTTATGTGTATGTGGTTATGTGCATCAATTGTATAAGATGGAGTGGATGACTAAAGGCAGCTTGAAAATCTGGGTTCAAATCTCCTCTAATTACATCTAACTTAAGTATATATATTGTAAAATTTAAAATATTATATAATAATAATTTTATATGCTAGACTATTTCCATCCTCTAATTTTAAATATAGAATATCTTTAGAAAAATTCAAACTTTATTTAAACTTTTCAAATACGTTCAACTGATATAAATAGCACACAGGTTAATATATAATACAATGTTTTGAGTGGTATTTATTCTTTCTTCTTCATGTGTCACTGGCCTGATCAGTGACAGATCTTTAGATATCAGTACTGTCATTGGTGAGACCAGCAATACTTGAAGAAGAAAGGATAATAATATCATCCAAAATGCTGTGTTATATACTAATCTGTGTTCTATTATTAGCAGTTAAATGTATTTGGAAAGTTTAAATAAAGTTTGAAAGACATTCAGTATTTAATATTGAATGATGGAAATAGTTTAACATATAATTATAACTAAAATGTCAATCATCACAAACTTTCAGATAAACACATATATATAATTATACATTCTTCATTATCAAGAAGTGTGAGATTAATAAACAATCAGATTGTTTGCAAAATATCTGATTCTTTGAATGTGCCCTTAAATTAATTAATTGCTATATTATTTAAGTTGCAATTATTTTGACTGTATTCCCACACACACTAAATGCATCAAAACAAATCATAACTATAATTATTAAAATACTGCATGATTTGGTCATCAGTGAATTATCAGGAACAACGACATTGTTTAGTGAAAATTTAAAATGAATTCTTAAATTTTATACCTCCACACTGCTATTTTTATCTATGTTTCAGTGATTGAACTAATTCAGATTTTATAGCAATCCCCAACTTTTTTCTCCTATGGAGAAAAAAAAAAGTATCATATGAAAAACATCACCTAATTTTTGTCAGAGATATTTATAATAATGCAGCCTACTATTTGGTGCAGTGGCAGAGAGGCAAAGTCTAGATCTCATGATCTATGGATCACAATTCTTCTAACGCTTGAAATTCTTACGAACTTCCAAATACAATTTATTATAAAGCACAATATTTTTAGTAGAGACAATTATAATAATGCCCAAAATATACAAATAAATATATTATTCTTAATGCACAAATCTGGCTAAAAAGAGACTTCATTTAAATTAAATAACAATTTTAACATAAATTTAAATTAAATTATAATAAATAATAAACAATGCTTTAAAAACCACAGACCTCAAAACTCTAAGTATAAAAAAAAAAGGAAAAAAAAGTAGGTATGAAAAATGTGAAGAAAAAGAAAAAAATTTAAAATAATTAAACTAAAAACACTAATTTACCCATTTTTTAGAAATTTTATTACAACTATCTTTCTTATCATTTATCTAATATCATGGTAATAAAATATTCTTCCTTTTTCTTTTTTTTAACATTTTCTTTTTTCTTTTAAGTTTTTTTTTGATTTACATTTTTTTTGGAGGGTTCATTTTATTTTGGGATGGGTTGGCTGGGGTGGGTGGGGTGTTTGTTTGGGGTTTTTTTTGGGTTGGGGGGTGGTGTTGTTTTTTTTTGGTATTTTTTTTTTTAAAGTTTGGGTTGTGTTTTGGTTGGGGGGAGATGTGGTGTGTGGGGGGTTTTTTATAACTTATATAGCATAAATATTGATTAATAATAAAGTTATTAAAAATATTTTGTTTATGTCAAGCCATTGTTGACAGAAACAAAAGTGAGTGTAGGCTGGGCACTACTGAAGTAACTTATAATGTTTTTTTTTTTTTCAAAATCAAAAATTATTTGGATATATCTCAGCTTTGATATATATAGAAAATCTACATGTGGTGTACAGGGTCAAATTCATTCAGGTATAATATTAATATAGTTAGATTGGATCTGCAGTATGACAAATCATATAGCCATTCTTATTTATTAACATGTAATGCTTGTTACAGATATCATTTATCATTCATAGTGTAAATGGGAGAGGTTGAATGTTTTAAAATTTTAATTATGATTTATAAATATTTAAAAATTAATATTTATTATTTGTTCAGTTTTTAGAAGTAAATTACGTTCTGATCACAAAAGTAATAGAGTTAAACAGTATCATACAATTGGCTGATATTTAATTTTTTTCAATTGGTAATCAGAAAGTCTGTTATTATTTCAAACAATTGTTGGGGGGGGGGGGGTATTTATTTGGCTTTATTATTTGACTCTACTTCACGATTTAATAAACATTGTTAAAAGTAAACTTTATTTATATATTTTTGATTTATATTTCATATAAGCAAAATTAATAGGGGAAAAATACATACAAAAGCACAATTTGAAACATAATTTGTATAGAAATAATAGACAATAATTACTTATCTCTTCTTTCTTATTTTTCCTGCATTTTATATGGTTGTATAAACTGGTTTTTAGACTTGTAACTAGTTATCGAAAATTGTAAAGAAATATGCAGGGAGTCCAATCAGATAATAGTTTAATTATCAGCTTTATTAAGTCCTTAGATTATTCTATTATATGTATAAATTTGATGATTTGTAAATAATACATGGTTTGTTTACTACAGCTATGCAAATCAGAAGATATAAAATTTCATTTCTGAACAGGTAAGTGTAGTGGTCCTGATTCTGTTGATGAGATGCCACAATATTTAGGAAAATCAAATCCATATGACTTTTTGATTTTAAAAAATTAAATTTATTTGGGGTTCCAAAAAAAAAAAAAATCAATGTTCTTACTTCATAATTCTTCAGTTGTTTGAAGAATTTCTTTATTGAATATTCTGAAAGGGCATTTTGATTTGAGATATGATTTACTTTGACGATGGAATTATAACTTGAGTTAGTGATTCATCTGGGCATGTATTGTAGGAATACCCCCCCCCATCCCCATCTCATTGTCAGAATTATCATACTTTTTTGTGATTTGTTCTAATGATAATGACGACTATAAATTTGTCTCCCAACAAAATTAAATTTGCAAATCTTTCCGCCCTCAAACAGTTATCTAAAAATTATTTACTGAAGTGAAGATTAGTTAGTGTAGGCTTTCATAAAAATAGTTTCTCACTTATTTAACATTACTTTTGCATTTTTATTTTTTTGCAGTAATTTTTAATGCTATAACTTCTAGGATTATTTAATTCAAAATAGATAATAACAGGGATTCATATTTAGAACGTGTTTCATGTAATATATATAATATAGCAGTGAAACCATTGGTAGTGTTTTAGAGTTTAGAGTTTCTCACTTATTTAACATTACTTTTGCATTTTTATTTTTTTGCAGTAATTTTTAATGTTATAACTTCTAGGAATATTTAATTCAAAATAGAGAATAACAGGAATTCCTTGTATTATATTTAGAACATGTTTCATGTAATATATATAATATAGCAGTGAAACCATTGGTAGTGTTTTAGAGTTTATTTTCTAGGATAATCTGTTTGAGTTGTGAATTTGGGGTAATTCTGATTATTTATTGACTAGTTTAGCTTTATGCTTTTAATATTTATATATCGGTTTGTAAAAAAAACATTGTCAGATGAGTATTTGGAGAATTATTATGATCAGGTTAGAAAATATATTCTAAGAATTAAAACATTATATTATTATTATTATTATTATTAATAATAATAATAATAATAATAATTATTATTATTATTATTATTATTATTTAAAATTAAAAATAATAGAAATTTAAAAAATAATGAAAATGTAAAAGATATATATATATATTTAATTATTATTTTAAATTTAATTATTATTTTACTACCAAAGGGTATTTTTCCAAAATGCATATCTAAAAGACTATGCCTCAGATCAATAACTGTTATTCTCTGGCAATGAATTAAATGTTTTATATATAAAACTCATGAAGAGCATTAAGAACTATTCTATTGTTTTTAAAAAACTGCTAAGAGTATAAATCACAATTAAAGCAATTATTTTATGAATACTAGAGATGCTAACTAATGAGTGAAGCTGAATTACATTAATAAATCTAGATGAAGCATTTAGATGGCTACTTGATCAGCTACTTGATCACCTTGTGAGTAATGACTTCTATCACTAATATTGTCTTCATCACTAGTGAAGGAAATGTCGTGCTTTATATTAGTACTGAAGCTATTTAAATCATTTGTGATTAAATTGAAAAGTTAAAATTTAAATGATAGATTTGTGTCTTTATAGTGATCTCAAAATTTTGATTATCTCTCTATTTTCTGTGGATAATAGATTTGGAAATGATTGTATACATAATAATTAGCAGTAGTATTGTAGAATAAAAGATCTAAGCAGAGTGAGATTCACCCTGGTCGCACATGAGATGGCAAGTATCATAGATCCACAAGATGTTAGAAAACATAAGAATCTTCACTATCTTATCTTAAGA
The DNA here is from genome assembly GCA_028023455.1 of Epiperipatus broadwayi. NCBI lineage: Eukaryota > Metazoa > Onychophora > Udeonychophora > Euonychophora > Peripatidae > Epiperipatus > Epiperipatus broadwayi. The sequence goes on along the minus strand of JAQFVV010006209.1, from coordinate 4,624,791 downwards.
GCTGTGTGAACAGACAGGCTGATACTTAGCTTTATTGTTTTGATGCATTGTTCTACTGCTGCATATATTATAACATAAATAATTTTGGGGTTAATATAAATTCAAATAAGAAATGAACAAATATATGTTATCAAAATGTAGAGTTACAAATGCAAATTGTTAAACTCAAATATATGCATTTAATATAGCCCATACTCTGATGATGATAAAATAATAGTATGGAAGATTAAGTTAAGCATAAGGATTTCAAAAGTTTTTTTTTTTTTATTTCTTTGTTTAGATTCAACCTAAAAGTAATATTTAGGTACTAATCTCCCTGAAATAGCAAGATTACTTCAGGATACTTTATTATCACCAATCATCATCATTTTAATATAATTCCATTATCACTGTCTGTTTCCCAGTGGACTGCATGGTTTTTCAGGATCAGTGGGTTTATTAAAGGGTTATGTTTGGAATGAGTTTAAACAGCAAAAATAAACTAAATTGGTTAATAAAAATAATATATTTACAATAAATAAATCAAATACAAAATTATTGTTCAGGCATTCACAACTACCACAATATAAAGGAAATAAATAAAAAATATTAAATTGAATAAGCATTATATTCAAGACCTTAAGTTAAATATAAAAAAACATTTTACCAGATAATAAAAATGTTAAATCGTGCTTTTTGTAGAGAGTGTAAGCTTATCATATATGCCCACATGTTTAACAATACTCTTTATCAAGCCATTCCTGATTGTGGTTATCCTCTTTGAGTATCATGATGGTAGACAATATAGATGAGTCCTACTAGAGATAGATATATGTTAGGTCTTATGACATTGTTTCCTTCCTAAAAAAGATTCATTGAATTCTATGCAACTTCAGTGTTTGTTTCTGAATACAACTGCATAGTTCCAGATTTTTTAAATGACATGTCTTTGGTTTTATTAGTCATGCATGGTAAATAGTTTCTGCTAGCTAATATCATTTTGGCTGCTTTGGATGTGATATTCAAAAATACTTTTAAATAGTCTGCAAGATAAAACTATCCAAAGTTATTCTGTGGGGAAACTAATTTAACTAGCAACTTTCTGAATTAATCTGCATAGTTTTTTTCTTGATTCAGTATTAAATTACTGTACTGTCTTTTTTTTCCAGATCTATTTATATCTCTGATCCACATAATATATTTTTAACACTTAACCCAAAATTAAGTCCATATTAATTTATATTGGGATGGTTTTTTTTTTTTACAAAACATCTTTATTCAGATTTAACATAAGTTCACAAAACGTGTTTTTTTATAACTATTTTCTACATTTTTATAATTATTTTATAAATGATTATAAAATAGTTTTTTATTACTGGTTAGAAAGAAAGAAAGAGAAATAAAAGAAAAAAATATGACCAAATTCTGAAATTCATTTCTTAACTTTCTCAGTTTTACTGCTTCATAATTTTTTAATAACATATTGAGATTTGCTTTCAATTTATTCCAAGAAAAAATTAAATTATTTCTTTAAATCTATTTTAGAAGGCAAATCTGAATAGTCACAAAATACAGTACATTTTCACAATTCAAATTCATTTGCTTGTAATAAAACTTAATTAAATTAATTAATTTTTCCAGTCTTTCTTATATTAGTCATCACTTTATTAATTATAATTTTACAAGGTAATTTTATTATAAAAATATCTGTTAGTTTCATTGAGTTTATAGACTCATTTCCTTTTAATTTTTTAAATAGTTGTAATTTAAGTTAATACAATATTTAGTACCCATATATACATATATGGCAATATAAAATTTTATTAATCAATCTATTAGAATCGTTGGTTAAGCTGTCATTACTAATTTATTAACCAGGCAGCTTTGTAATACAACTAATTTAAACTGCAATCAAATTGGTACCATTACAACACATGTATATGTATATACATAAATATATATGTTCAAATAAATTGTTATATAGAAATAAGTAATAGAAGAATGACAAGTAGCAATCAGTTTAAACTTGTGATCATGCTAAAACATTTCTTACTGAACTTGAATTTAGAAAAGAACCAAAATATGTTATTTTCTGAAGATTATATTTAATTAGTGATCGTAGAATTTCCATTTATTTATTCATTGTTCTTCAAAAATGGATTAAAGCTTTATTATGTATTCTGACATGGTATAATTATTTATACATTTTTCTTCAAGTGTATAACTGGAATTAGTAACCCATGGAGAGATGCAAAGGTTTTTTTTTTTATTGGCTGTTTGAAGATTTCTTTGAACAACTACGTGGAATTTTAAGATCAGTGCGGATGTGCCCAAGATAAATTAAAAACAGAGCTATAATATGGTGAGCTCTTAGCACTGAAAAAAAATTTACTGTTTGATTTACTAAATATAAACTAAACAAACTTTTATAGTATTAAATAGTATATAGGATGAATAATTGCAGTTTGAGATAGCTGTTATATATTTAAGAGTATTTTACCTACACACACATCAAATTATGATCTTTAAAAAAAAACAATTGTAAACTTTCCATTATGTTGATTTTGCAATAAACATTTATGTACTAAACGATAAATTAGTTGTTCAAATTCAGCCAATTTAATACTTATTGTCAAACCATTTTAAGTATAGTTTTCTGTTATTTTTTTATATCTCTCTACAGAAATACATTTTTAAAATAAAAATTAATATGTAGTCCTCTGTTAATAAAACTTAAAACCAACAATTATATAACAATGTTATATCATTATTAGAATGTAAAAATACATAACTCAACATTATTAATAATCAATAAAATATAAAACAAATTTAATACAAGTATAGTATATATACTTAAGCTACATGTAATTAATAGGAATTTGAACACAGATTTTCAAGTTCCCTTCAGTCATCCACTCTATCTTATATAACCAATACATATTACCACGTACAAATGAAAAAGATAAATGATCTATAAATATCAATTAAAATATAATGCATATTACTTTCTTTTAACTGTTATTTGAGTAGATAGACTTTATAAAATAAAATAAATCTTAAATATAATATATAAGCTTACTATATAATTATACTGTATAGTTACAACTATCAACAATCAAATATAATAAAGCACATAACACTTGAATTTTATTGATAGTAGTTTGCTGTACTTTGCTGCCTCCTTATCATTAGTAGTAGTAATAATAAATAGCCATTTGTAAATTGAATATGGCCATTTCAATTCCAAAAAAAGGAGAAACTACTTTAGAAATAAATTTTGTCATGACTATGCAAACCAACCTGCGAACAACAAATACATCCACTTATAGAATATGTTAGTCCATTTACCTATTTATTTGATATTTTGTGATGTTATCTCTTAATTTTTTCATTAGAAAACTTTTTCTTCTGAAATATTTAATAGCTTGTCCAGTTATAGCTCTCCAATTTATCTTACTCTCTGCCATATCTTCCTAATGGAAACAGTTGATATTGCACTTCTTTAGAATGTCTTTTAAAATAATTCTTATAACATAGATGGGATCTATGTCTCCCATAAAAAACATGCTCAAATTCACCACAAAACTGTCTTTTAGGAAGTCTTCCATTGTTCATTTCTTTTACATGTCCAGTGCAAAGAAGGTGTGATTTTACAATGGAGAACTCAATAGTTTTAATTTGTTAAAAGCTGCATATATATATTGGAATCTCTGTTGTACCTCAACATTTAAGTTCACTTTTCTATTTATAAAATTACTTAAACTTGTTTACATTCTCAAGTTGATAACTACCCAAGCTAAAAGTTGATAGGGATTTATCTTCTATCATTGGTTGATAATTTTTTTTAACAATAATTAATAAATTGAAGTCTTTATATATTGCATTCAAAACTTTAAGAATATTCTGTAAATTGTCATTTCAACTGGCAAAAATAGCACAATCATCAGCATACTGTAAATCCAGAATCGAAGAGTAAATTGTTTTCACTTTTGATTAATTCAAATTAAAAACTTCATCATCAAACCTATATAGTATTTTGATTCCTGTTTGATTAAGTCATCTATAAACAATTCTAAAAACCACTGTTATAAAAATGGAAAACAATGTTGGAGCAAGTACATAATTTTGTTTAGCATCAGTTTTCATTTAAAACTTTTTAGATTTTCCACCTATAGTAATAGTACTTCCTCTCATTCCATCATGTAGGAGCTGTATAATATGAACAAATTTTGATGGATATCCAACTAATTTTAAACAATGCCATAGATTTATCTTACTAACTGAATCAAATGCTTTGACCAAATGAATAGAAGCAATATATAAATTATTCCTTTAATCCTGATCCCTTTTTTTTTTTGTATTTTTCTGATAACAAAATTAATGTTTTCTAAATCCTATTGAGTCTCTGGGTAATCATTCATCCATAATTGGAAGCAACCTATTCAATAAAATTCTTAAAAGTGCCTTGCTATAATGGATAATAATGATATTTTATATTTATGGCAGTCTTGTCTAGTTTTTTTGTTTTTAAAAATTGGAACCATAGGAGAACCCTTAAGATTGGATGGCCCAACTTTATGAGTCCATATATTCCTTAAAAATTGCAGTATTTTTGAAGCTAACATATACCCACCATATTTTAAAGCTTCTCCAGATATTTTATTAGACTTGTAGTTTTTCCATTTTTAAGAATACAAACAGCTGCTTTGACTTCATTAAGTTGGATGTCTTTATCTACATCTAAATGAGTAAAAAAAAAAAAAGGATATACCATTAAAAGTCTTCAATTCGTGTATCATTATACAAAAAAAATGATAAAAATACTTCTTCCATCTATTCAAAATATCATTGCATCACATAAGAGAGAGTGCTTTGCTGTATTTAATAAGATTATGATACATTGTTTCTCAGATCCATTGAAATTCTACATTTTTTCTATTATTTTGCCAAAGTCACATTTTTTTAATAATTAAACTACTAGTGATAAGTTCATTATAAGAAAACCCGCCATGATTCTTCTTTTTAGTGAATATTAGAATAGATTACTTATATCCACAATACACTTTCTAAGAGACATAAGTAATGACCATAATTTATCAAATGAAATATTGGTCAGATTTTCTTTTGTCTAAATATATTTTTACAACAATTTTTTATCATTCCAATTGAATCTACTGGTATTTTTTTTGTCTATCAAATTCAAATTAGTTTTGTAGACACAATTATTTTAATTACTGTTTCAAAAACTTTTACTTTTTGAGTCTTTTTTATATTGGAACAATAACAGATGATAGTCTCAATCAAATCTTAAGTTACATTCATTATCATTAGCAATTATCCCAAAATGAGTAAGATAAAAAATAATAGACATTTCGTGAACTTGTAATATTTATAATTTCAGATATCAATGTCTTGAAGAATAGCTATATAACTTGTTTAACCATTATTAAATAACCTCATTTATGAATTACCTTTTTTGCTTAAGTAAGAAAAGCATTTCTAGTGTATAAAGCAATGTATCTTTTTTTCATTTTTTAATTTTATATGTTATTAATAATCATTCTTTTTGTTTTAATAACAATTTGATTTTTGCTAACACATTATTTTTATTAAAATATATTATTATACAAATCTTAGATTAAATTAATTATATGTTTACAGTTCATCCAATTCTCTTCATTTCTTTTCCAGTCAGTGTTTGAAACCTGAATGATACTTAACAAATGGTTTTTAAGAAAACAAGGATTTTTAAATAAGCAAGTGCCCACTTTGCAATCAAATAATGGAAATGGATGAAGATTTTTCTTCAGTAATTATAGTTTCAGTATTAAAGATAAACAGTTTTATTAAAACATGAATTTCATTGCAGCAAAACAAAGTTTCAAGAAATATGTATATATTTATAATAAAAATACATATTTTTTTTTACACATAGATTAATAAATTATGTTTGAAGGTTCAAATATTAATAAATACCCAGAAAAGAAATAGAAAATGCAGTGATTAAAAAGTTAATAAAATAATTACTTTTATGCTAATAGTCATTTGTTGTTGTTTTTTTATTTGAGGAACATTTTGTTTTAGAAAACAAAAAATACTAACGATTCATAAATATATTAAATTAATCTCAAAGGCTTTTATTTATGAAAAATAATGTTTACATGCATATAAAAGACAGAAAAAACTATGTTTTACACATCATCAACAGTCTGGGACCATTTGTATAATGATTATCTTCTGATAAATAATAGTAAACTGCTCACCTATCAGCATTGATGCAATTTGAATCTATTATTCATCTTTTGCTTAGCTACTACTGATTCGGTGGATCTGGTACATTAATTAACTTCCATGTTTCATTATATAAGAATTTTGATGCAATGATAAAGTCTTTGTTTTTTACTTTCCTAATAGTGTTCATGAAAAGACTGATTGGTTCAGGGACAAGCACTGTGAATAATAGCTTACATCTAACATTCCATATAGCATGTACAATAAAGATGGAAAGTCTAATAATAGGAAACTGTTTAGTTTGTAAGGCTTCCCTTATAGACATGACTTTATAGTAATTCACCTTAAGTTTTGGTATATGGCTAAATTTATTTTACTGAGTCCAGGGCATGAGTAAATTATATGGTTGAATGACTCTTCTTGCCTTTTACATATTTGACAAAAAGGGTCTATCTTATTGTAAAATCTTTTGAAATGAAGGAATTTATTTGTGGGCATGGCTTCTAAGTTTATTTTAATAATGAGATTAAGGTACTTAGGCTCAAGAGTGAGAAATTTAAAAATTGTTGTTAATTTGTAGTTGGTGAGGCCAAGATTTGGAGTACTTGTGGGATAATTTGGATTAATTATACTGTACACCTCCCAGATGGTAATTTTTGATCTATAGTTAAATGCTGGTTAAGCGTCCGGAGCAGTTTATCGAGCCAGCACATTTTGCTAGATGGAGGACAGTCTTCAGGCTGAATTGGTTCACTGAAAATTATTGATTCGTGTTTTTTCATCAGGTTAATAATTAATGTAAAAGATTTTTTGAAAAATAATTGCATCAATGGAGTGGAAGGACATCCCATTGAATTTACGAGGTACTTTCATTTTGGACATGCTAATTGATGTGGTGCTGTTCTTCCAGAAAAGCTTGGAGCATAAGCTATTAATCTTTTTGGAAAAGGCTTTTGAAATGGTAATGATCGGCAGATAGTACAATTCTCGACATGACTTTCATGTTGAGAAGTGCCACCTTTCCTTGTAATGACAAATACACTTTCGAGAGAGTTTAAATTATTTTAGATGTAGAATCTATTAGAGTATTTTGTATCTGTCTTGACATTGAAGATTGATATAGGTAAATAGGAAAGCCTAGAAATTTTTATGGCTTGGCAAGAAATCTTGAGGTTATTGTTTTTCCTGAAAGAATTTTCCATGCAGAGGATTTCTTGGGGTTGAATTTAAGATGAGATGACAATGAGAAATTGTCAATTATTTGGTAAAGCTTTGGTAGGAATTTTTGGGATGGAAGGATAACCAAGATATCGTCCATATATGCAAATACCTTGAGCGATCTCTTAATTCTGGGTATGAATATTCCTGGGAAAGAATTTTCTATGTTTTTAGAAGTGGATTTAAATAACATATGAACAGCAGGGCGCTGAGTGGGGAACCTTGTGGAATGGAAATATCAGGTTGGAAACCATTAGTATAGCATCCATTCAGTGTGATGTGAATTTGTCTATTGTTAGGCAGATTTTCTATGATCTGGATAATTTGAGAGGGGATGTTGATTTCACTTAATAGAGCAAGAAGTTTGAGAATGTTGACAGAGTCGAATAGGCTTGGACATTCGCTTGGATCTAACATAATCAAAAAGTGTCCTAACCTCACCAATTGCCATCAAAGGTGAAGATCCTTTCTTAGCATATTGGGGCTGAACAATGTGGTCAAAAATCACCTGCTGTACTTTTTCCTTTATCTCTCCTTCAATTACTTTGAGCATAATGGGAGTCATGGAGATAGGTTTTATGTTGTTGATATTGGTAGAGTATTTTTCTTTATATATGGCACTAGTACTATTGGGTACAGATTGTGTATTTGTCTTTTCCCAGTAGCAAGGTGGTCTACCATACCCATCATAATCAGGAATGCAAAATTACTAAGGTGAGATATTAGAAATTTTGTTATAGCATGCATCCTTGGATGAACACTGACTGGAAGAGCAGAAAGTCTGTTCTGCAGATCAGAAGATGTAATTCCATGGTTAATAGCATCAGAGTGAGTCTGCCAGTTACATTTGGTTGTAGTTAGATTATTTTGAAGACGGTTTTTAAAGTGCTGACTTTTGTATTCAATCATACATGGACCGAATAAGCTGCTTCCATCTATTACCAGTGATGTAGGTGTAAGTTGTTTTTTGATAGCACCCATCGCCCACCGCAGATAACTTCTGCTCCAGCAATGCTGGGCTGTGAGATAATTTTGTGCTCATTTAATGGAAATGTATTCGGCGATGGCAACCTGTTTAACTTTATATTGATGTTTAAGATTTAAAAGACGAGCTGTATGTTCTGGTTCAGCATGGCAGACTTTTATTTTTAGATGAATACCATCTAGTTCTTTAATCAGAGTTGATGGGCCTTTTGTTTTTTTGGTAAACTGTGCAATCAAAGTTTGTAAAATTCCAATGAATGCAAAACAAGCCTCTTCAGGGGGTCTGTTTAACAGATCAATCTTATGGAAAAGAATGTATGCTTCGGAAGGAATTAACTTCCGTGATTGATGCTTTAGTTAGCAATCTGAGTGAATGCTTAAGATTGAATGTAGCATAGTTGCTAAGCTGTATGGTTGAAATAATAGCATGATGGTCTGAAAAGGCAAGTGGTTGAAGCATGATCTTCAGGCCATGGTGTAGGTTAGCTGTATAGAAAACCAAATGTATCAGTGTTTGATATTTATGTGTGTAGAATGAATAGGCATTTTGTGGAAGAAATCCATGGCCATTTATAAATTTTCTATTTAGCAAGTGAAGGTATTTAAAAGTAAATTGGTTATATGACATGTTGAAATCTCCCATGATAATGGTTGGTGCACTATTATTGGCTGTCACCATGTTAATAGTGTTAATGATTCGGATGAAATTGGAGTGGTTGTTTGTGGAGTATGTAAATAGCATTGATGTTACTACTTCCATATGTCAGGTTGATGCTTATAATGTTCTTGTCCTGAAATGTAATTTTGAATTTATTTGGGGGATGCCTGTCATTAATAAGAACACCAACTCCATCTGAAGCAGTGAGATTAGTTGAAAGGTATGCATAACCAAGTTTACTAAGCTCTGAAATGATGTGAGGATTGGAGTTCGCAGGAAATTTATGATATGTGGAGAAGATGAGAGGAACCTATGTTTAATTGCCTGAACTCGAAGCGTAGAATTGATTCCCCTTATATTAACCCCAATAATATGGCAAGACAAATTAGACATTAACGGATAATGAAAATGGACTCTACTGCTAGATGATGGATTTCCGGGTGAATATTGACAGGGTGTGGATGAAGCGGGTTTTTAAAAGAGGGAATAAGGTTGAGATTGTCATCACCAGCATGCTCATCAGGAGGGAGCGAGGAAAAGGACGACATTATCTTTCGCTTTTTTTTAGGCTTGCAAGATTGAGATTGCTTTTGAAAGGGACCCATGATTGGTACACTGAAAAAAGGATGGAGCATTCTTAATCTTCTGAATTAGACTCCTTCGTGTGTGAAGACTTTCTTTCCCTTGGAGTGGATGATCCAATCATCAGCTCCATCTCAGACTCAATATCAGTTGAAACATCCTGAATGATGGGAGAAGAGAAAAAGCTGGACAAGGTTCCAGACCACAATTCATTATGGAGGCACAAGTTTCAGCCGGGTGAGCATTGTTTGTGCTGTGACCAGGTTGTTTAAGGAGGCTGGATGTTGGTTGTAAATGTAATATGTTTTTGTGTCATTTTTGTTGAAGAGAGATGCTGGTAGAATTTTCTTTTGATTTGTATTCGATGGAGTTGTTATCCCTTATATCATTCAATGATGCTTCTGTTGTTTCACTGCTTTCAGAGCATCTAGAATATAAGTTTACATCTGAGGATATTCTTCGTTTGCTCATATTATTCCTTTGTGAAGCTCTCCCAAAAGATATATTTGCAAGCTTTAACAGATCAATTTCAGTGTTATTAATGATTTCTTCGTCGGGATTTGCAGTTGATTAGCCAGGCATTCTTTAATTGTGTTCTATGGCCACAATAGAAGCACTGGGGTCTTATCCCTAGGAACGACAAAATCATGGATGAATTACGGTGTTTTCTAACTGAAGGTATGTCTGCTGGATTTAAACCTTTCTTTAATTGAAGTTCAAAAACCCCTGTGTTAGAGAGCATGCTGGTACCAGTTCTTTCTAAGTATCTAAATCACTGAACTTTTCCAAAAGGTAGAAGCAACTCCTGAAGGTATGATTCCTCAAATCCAGCAATGCAGTTTTTAATTTTTCCATGTAGGGTGGAACTTCTATTAACATCAATGTGGATTAGGAATTTATTATCAATTGTTTTATAAGAACTCTTTAATAGACACGTTGCAAATAATTTGCAATAATATGACAGATAGTGATTAGTAAGTAGTTGCATGAGGAATGAAAACTACTGGAGTAATTGATGAACTTGAATTAAATATAGATTGTATCAATTATGATTACTTTTAGAAAGCAAAAAATAAATTTTACTAGGAACATATTAGATGCTTCTATTTTAGATACAGCTAATGTTATGTTTTTTGATATTCTAGATCAGTATTTTTCAAATTTTTGAAATCGATGGACTTATTAGAAAAATATACTCAAAAAATAATTGTCCATTGTGTTAAAATACCTTTGTGTGTGGTCTTTAAAAAGTGATAGTAAATTATGGATTCGCATTTATATGTGTAGCATTTTTCTAACCAATAATTAAGGCTTAATTATTGTATAAATGGTGCAATAACAATTACCTGACCAAACAAGATTAATTTGAAATCTTTACTTCTAACACTATGTACTATTCAATAATTAAATGGCTATCTGTATTGATTTTAAATGAATACTTTGAAGGAAAAAATCTAGTTTTGCTTAAAATTATTCCCAGCCATCTGAAAACATTTATATTATCCATCCTACTCAAAATCATGGGTTTAGATACAAGAGTGCTAACTATTACATGACAAAAATTTCAATGGATATCAGATAAAAAAAAATAATCATATAATTTATTTGGGAAGTCGTGATATTTAAATGCCAAACTGATTGATAAATACAATAAATAGGACCATGTATTGACCAACTGAATTTTTTTCTTCAATTGGAAATCGATCCATGAATCTTTAATCAGTAGATCATATGCCATTTTATCATTAGTCAATCTGTACAGGCAATATTAAGTCAGCAAATGATATCTGTCAATAATTTTTATATTGTATTAACTTACTTTCTAAACGTGTCATCCCCCACACCCGCCCCAATTGATTAGATTATATTCTTTTCAAATCAAATATTTTGTTGCAACACCTTCGGAGGGGAGAAAGTAACTTCACTAATTTCTTTTCTTAATCCATTCAATTTTTATTAATTCGTTATTTTGTTTAATTAAATATATGTATTTAAATCTTCTGACTTGGATAATTCGGGGAAATGCTGTGGCTTGTAGCATACATCAATCCTATTACACCCATTGCAGTTTGTTTTAAATATCTTCCATCTAATTTAAAATAATTTTGCCTCTGAGTTTTTAATACTTCAATTTCTGAAAATGTTATTTAAGATGATCAATTTTTTAATTTTTTATATTTATCTCTAATTATTTTTCTCTTTTTAATTATAATTTTATTTGTAAAGTCATAAAATTGTAGTTTGATTTTAAGTATCTTCTTGATTTTTAGCTTGTCAAAAGTAATGGAAGTAAACCGATTCTTTAAAACATTCAAAATTTATTTCATTCATTTCCCAACCACAAACTCATGCTGCAAAAAATTAACACTTTAATTAAGTTTCAAATTATTTACTGTAAATAAGAAAAATACGCTCCCTTAATGCTAATGAATACAGAGCATTAATATTGTTTAGGAAAAAATAACAAAGTAACAAATATATGTGAAAAGAATGAACTTTTAATAAGTAACTGATAGCTTTAGCTTTTATACCCTTTGTGTATGAATGCTTTTGTCTCCTCTAAAATTCATACAATATATTTATTGTACGCACATGTTTTTACTGGATGATAATTTAGTTAACTAAAAAATAGGATACTGTTTACAAATAATCATCATGTTTGGCCATTTACCGCCTCTTTAATAATACAAATTATTTTAGCATCTTAGTACAGTATTTATATCTTTACAATAAACTTTAGTCTTATATATTAATTAGTTTCGACTTTACACATTTCCCCATTATTTAGCAAAGTTTTTCTACTACTGATGCAGTTGTGACATCTCTGTCATGTATTAACATTTTTTTCTCATTTTTCAATTTTATCACGATTATGGTAGCTGTGTATATATATATTAATTTGTGGGTGTGTGCGCGCGTGCTAAAACAGATTTTAACGAGAGAAAGATGGTAAACACAGGTTTTTCTATATGTATTCTGGTTTGTCATTACGATTTATAGCACTAATGTTTTGCCAGCTACCAATTTGCCATTGTTTCCATAGTTATATAGCTAGCCAATAAAGCAAACACAGATCATCTGTCATGTAATCTATAATTAAATTTTTATTTTTATATTAACTAAAAAATAAAACAAATATTGCCATTATTTTACTAAACCCCAAAGATTTGATTAATTTTGTGAAATCCTTCATGAAGTTTATAAGCGCCACCTCTGTTGCTCGAATATCACATGAACTTTCTGAATTGATTATTTATTATTATTTTTATTTTCATTATAAACTACATTTTATATTTTTTGGATATTGGCCATGATGTTTGCTAAAATCTCATCCAGATATGATACTATCAGAGAAAAATAAGAGAAGCCATTAAAATGCTAAAAGAAAACCTTTTTGCATTAATTATTACATAACCAAATATGTTAGATATTTGCCTAAATTTATTTTGTTACATTGTATTTGAGTTAAAGCTCATATCACCTTTATTACATTAATTATTATAATGAAGTGTGAAAGCTTCCATTCATAATAATGGGGAACAATCAAAAACAAAAAAGTATCTGTCACCATATTTTCTTTCTTAATTATTTTAATCTAAACTTTTCCAAATTATTTTCTTATTATTATTATTATGAACAAATGGTTAAGATATAGGTAAAACAAATTACCCTTTTTTATCACCAACAATACTAGTCCCAAATTAATAATAATAAATTATTACCAGTTAGTTTTATTTAAGGGTAAAGTAATACAGACACAGACAGATACATTATTTTGCCCACAATTCCAAATAAGATTTCATCTATCAGGGTCAGTATTGATATATTAGATGCCATCGCACATAGTTTTTCAGTTCACCTTTATTGATATACTTGTAAATTTAAGGAAAGACAGTGATACTTCATTCATAAATATAAGAACCTTTCACTGTATATATATATACTTTAATCTTTTTTTTTTTTCAATATTATGATTGGACTATGCAGAGATTTCTGTCAAATTTTTGTTTTTATCACAATTTCACAACCATCCACTAACACAATGTCAGAACATCCTCTCATTATGCATGCATTTCATGGATGTCTTCAATTGTATGATTTAAAGATATCAACATTTGAATCTCCTTTCCCACATTGACTGAACATAGAGAAAATTGGCTGGTGTTATCTCTAGATTACCTGAAGAGCGAAGTTTGTTTTTGAAATCTATATATAATAAGAGAAAGATGGTCGTCTGACTTTCTGTACAATATATGGATTGCCATGTGATAGAATTGAGATGATAGACGTACTAATAAAAAAAAATACACAATTGTTTACCCTTCCACAAAATGTTAAAATTCAATAAAAACCAGTCTTTATCTTGTGTAAGAGTGATAGCTGCATACAGAACTTTTAATTATATTTTATAGAAATTGTTAATAAACTAGATTCTCTTAATAAGAACTTGGAGAATATTAATATATATATATATATTCTTTATTTTGAAAAACTTTGCTATAGGTAATGACAAAAGTGTATGTGTAAACTGGATAAAAATAAAATAATGAAGAGAGAATTACTACTTGCTTTGTGCCATTATTATTAAAAGTACTGTGACGTAACATATATTTAAGACCTTTATTTTTAAATTGGGATTTGATCTATAAATAAACGTTCTTTAACTGAATACAATCTTAAGTTTTAATTCCATTAAGTCCATATAACACACCATCTATCTATTCGTATAGGAAATAATAACGGATTTCAGTTCTTGGAAAATAAATAATTTCTGTTAATAAAAAGCCACAATTCTTTTTCTACAAATCTCTATGCTGACTAATTAGTAAATATTTGTATAAAATAGTATATTATTTGCATAAATAATGCAAAAAAAGTAATTTTTTTGTAATTGCTTATAACTTTCACATTCAATCAAAAATGGCTTATTATACCTTATGTTTTTATATTTTTTATATACTTATATTTTTTTGAACAGATACATTTTATGATTGATGTTTAAAATTTAATTTGGTGCCTTTGTACAGTGAGCAACTTGTGATGTGATACACTATGATCTCCTTTCTTGGAGTCAGGAATCTCTCAGCTAGTATGCCCAGAGAAGCCTGTTAACCACCTTACCTTCCTTGTCCATTCCCCACCCTAATTTTCCCCATATTCTTATCTATCCTGCTGCATCCCATTCCACAACATTATCTTTAAACACTATATAGCTTTTACATCTAAATCCCCCTTATCTTTTTACAAACCCAGCATAAAAACCAAGAACCCACTTTATATAATTATTTAGTTTATATTTATTCTCTAACAACTTCATTATTTGCACCCTTTCTACTTGTAAACATTTACATTCAATTAACAGATATCTAATATTTTCTATGCCTTCCTTACATAACTTGCAGACTAAATCATCCACATTTCTCCATTTATGTGTATATTCCATTGTTTCTAAAAATCCTGTTCGAGCCTAAAATAATAAACTGCTTTCTTTACTATTATCATAAATTAACTCACACCCAATATTCTGTTTATTTTTATATATATTTAAACTGTTATTACTCTCCATATTAGTTCTCCATCTCTCCAACTCACCTATTTTTTACTAATGCATCTATTCTTCTATCTCATTTCTTGCCACTATAATACTCAATGACTCTCCAACACAATCATCCCACCTTTTGTATAAGTGTATTAACATAGTCTTTATCCAAATCTTCTGAATACCATATTACCTTTCTCACCCATCTTGTTTTCTGGTCCTTTACTCATAATCCAATTAAATACTATTTGATTATTCTCTTATTATCCATAAATTGCAATCTACTGAACATTTTCATTTTGCTTTTTGCATCTCTCATATAAAAACTTGACCATCCCATTTTTCTTTGAATTGACTTCTTTATCATACATTTGCATCTAATACATATCTTTCTAGCTTGCAGACCTGCTTATACTAATTCTGCTACCTATCCTTCAAATTAAAAAAAGTTATTTAGCATTAAAAAAAAATTGTAATTAGTTGATGTTGGCACCTATAAAAGATCTAGAACTCTTTCAATCAAATATACAAATAAGGACATTACAGAAATATATTTTTATAGTTAGAACATAATATTGTGTTATGATTTTATGTATGTGAGTAATGTTATGTCAAAATATAGGGAATTAATAAAGTTATATGATACTGTATTTGTTATATTAAAAGGTAAAACTCCTTAAATAGTTTATTACAGAGCAAATACCTATTTAGTGGTTCTTCAGAAAAAAAAATGAAGAAAATATCTATCAGACATCAATTTTCTGATTGGTGAGACTTTTAAGTTATTTTTTATTCTGATTATATTCATTCATTAAACCAATATCGGATAATTTTCTGAGTTTTTTAATTCAGCAGGTTAACTGTAAGAAAAATTCCATGACTGATGAAAACATTTTTGAGTTTATTGTAGCCGAGATTCATTTAGATTGTAGTCATAGCAAGCAAATGCACTATTATTGCACCATAAGATCTTTACTTTATTTGATAAATGAAGGGATGACAAATGATTGCTTTTTTTTTCCAAATTGTCAGCAGCCTATCTCTGAACAAATGCATGTGCTATGTAGTGACATAGTTTCGCTATTCACCACAATTTTTTTTGATAATTAATATGTCTGGCTAACAAATTGCAATATGAAATGTGACAGGGTGTTTGTATCTTAAACCACAATGGAATTATAGGCTAGCATTTAATTTTGTTTTAATTGAGAAATATTGCTAATGAAATATTTGAAATGATTCAAATTGTGTAGCAATGAAACCATGAATTATAAAACAAAAACATTTTCAAATGGTTTGCAAGATTTCATGATGGCAGGCAGGGTTTTGAAGATGTATCATGATCCAGACATACCGACACCTTAAAATTTTTGTAGTAATATAATTAAATTATGTCACTATAACATGCATCAATTTAGAAATGATGTTGTAAGCAGTTTCGAGAGAGCCAGCTATTTTTTTTTACTGGAACACACGTGTAATTATTTGAAAGAGAAACATTAATTTGGTTAACAGGTCTGGGCATATGAAATGTGAATAGAAAGTTTTGAGTATACCTAAGAAAAAATCATTTTACATCACATCACAAAAATTTTCTTTAATTCTGTAATTGTAAATTGATTAAATCTTTAAATAAGACAATTAACTCTTATACATATGCAACTATACAATTTGTCTAATTCTTTTAATTAAAGAATGTAAATATACTAAAGAATATTGGCACTATTGGATAGACTTAGGAATATCTTTGGATAATAAAACTACTCTATATTGGCATGTAATTTTACAATCAGTTTTTATATTTACTGATAAAATAGCTACATTTATAAATTTGAATGTAAGTTCTGATAGTACATCTATAAGGATTTGTGAGAAAGATCTGGATAACTTGATCAGTATCTACTTGCAAAGCATAGCTGTTTGTAAAATGTAGTTATTGATGCAATTCCAGCTTCATGAATTATAAGAGCAGTTAAAATGTTTTTTTTTTTTCTTCTCCTCTAAAACATGAGCTGCAAATATCTGGGATGCTATTTTTCAGTGTTTTTAATTTTTTCTTTACTAAAAATTGTTAATGCCATATGATTTTTTTGTTTTTCTTTTCATTTTTTTTTATACAAAAGACAGTTTGAATAAATAGATTTGAAGTATGCATAAATGGATCTTTATAAGAGATAATAAAATATATATTGTTGTCCATAAGCAGATGATAATATACGAATCATAGCCAAGATTGTATTTAGATTATAACATCTTTTATGTCAGAAATAAACCTCTTCTCTTTTTTATTCAATCAGGAATCAGTTCACAAACTTTTAACTGATGATGAATTCAACTGTTAAAGATTCTAGATTGATTCCTATTCACAGCTGATGCCTCAACATCACATGACTTACTGAACAACATACAATCATATACAATTCATTTTATTAGTAGTCTTTTATTCTTCCAAATAGTTGTATTAAAATAATTTAATTTGCAATGGCCCACTGACGGTTTGTAAACAGTTTTATTGAATTCAAGCAAGAGCAATTCGGCACCTTAGTGCCATCTATAGTAATCATATATTATATTTAGGAAAGACACATATGGATCCTTTAAGGTTCTTGATATTAAAAGATTATTTTCTATTCATATATCCTTAAAATTTATATTGAAAGTTTATTTAAAGCTTCAGTGTTGGTTTTTAATGGGTTTTTTAATGTTTATACAGTTTTTATTATTAATAATCTGTTTTATTTGTTTTGGGAATAATTTCTTTCAACACTTCCATAGGTTAATTAATTTTTTAGTCTATACTGTAAAAAAAAAATAGATGTTTTAAAGTCTACAGTAAATTGGCAATAATCAATTATCTATTTTCAATTTTAATAAAAGAAGAAACAAGTATTAAATAAACATTTTATCCATTTTATTTTCTGATGGTGATTGGTTGCACTCTATACACTATTCCTACATACGTGTGTGTGTACCTTGCTTATTTAACTATTCTTTTTATTATAGTAATTTATCCAAAGTGGTGTTTTTTTTAAATTTGATTCATAACTTAGCACATATGTATATGTACATTAAATACTAGATAGAATTTTTTACCCAACCAATTTACATTTCTACAGATTACAGTATTTAATATTTGTGCGTATATATTGTATATTTAAATATCCCACACCTTCAATATTTATTCCATTTCTTTAGATTTGCTTTTAGAGAAAATTAAATATATTTCATTATTTTTTGACAATACTCTTGGAAAAGAATCCTTAAAATTCATTTATTTAAACAAAAGCTTTTTATGGTGGTTTTGTTAGAGGTGAATGGTTAGCATTACTATGTTGATAAGAAATCCTTTTGACTAGTTTTTTTTTATCTTTACCAAGCCCCATCTGCAGAATGCAAATTTAAGTTATCTCTAGTGAATCATTAATACTTGAACTGCTGCTGCCACCTATCGTTCAATCTTAACTGACAAAAGAAATAATTTGCATATAAAAGAACAAAGCCTAGTCAATCGATAGTTGCCTCTAAGTGTAGCATTCATTCTGATTATGCCTGCCATGTTGTTCAAATAGGATAGATATTCCATTATGAAATCAAACAAAGCTTTAAAATTGATGACAAAATATTATCATTTATCTGATAGAAAGGAATGCTGGGATTATGAGGTGGATCTTTTTTTTCCGCCAGTGATGGAAATGTTTAGTAATGTTAATTTTTTTTTTTTTTTTTGTAAAATTTTAATTTAATCTACGATTTACTTATGAGTTTTTGTACTCTGAAGAAATTTATTGCATTATTTTTATATTTGTGTGACTCCCTAAGATATACAATCTGCAATTGAAATACACCAAAGAAGATTATATTTTAGAATAATTTATCAATTTATTATTTGTAAATTTTATTTTATTTTTTAAAATGGTAATTCAAATGATTACATTAGAATAATTGACATTGTGATTGATTGAAGAGGGATGGGTTAGTGTTTTGAATTTAATAAGTAAAATATTTATATTTCAATTATGGATGGAAGTTAAGTGAGCTGCTGAAAAGCAAGTTTTACGACTCCAAAGATTGATTTTCAAGGAAATTGTAATCAAATAATAAAACTCTTGGTCGTCAATGAGCGGTATCTTGTTATTTCTTTCTACCAACCCATAACAAAGATCATAACATCTCATGTTTATGATTCATTATATAAGCGATAATCGCGATATTATGAGTAACATCTGAACATTTTAATTCTTCACTATTTCGTTAGAATATTTATGATAGTTATTTCATTTTTTCCTCCATATAATATTGCACTATTTTTTTTTAAAATTGCAATACACACATACATAAATATATAAAGACTTTTGATATAATGATTAGCCTTTTACAGTGTCATGCGTATGTAAGGGAAACTGCTTCCGTTTAATAATTACATCTTTTTATATAACATTTTCATACAAGTTTTTGCAACTTTTTTTTTTTTTTGGTAAAAAGTAACAAAAATTAAATGTTTATATATATTTTTTCATAAAAATGACAATCTAGCATTTTTTTTCTTTATAGCTGGTAGTTGAATGATATGTTAATTGTTGTTTCCAGAATGTTGTGCTTTGGTAATATTTTCTCACACTGTCGTATCTCTTAAAAATAACTAATTAAATCAATTCCATAAAATATTAAGAAATTATGCCATTGTTTGCAATTGTAGTGCGAGAATATTTCATAGATATTAGTAGTAGCTTATGCAATGTTTAGATTCTTATGGAAACAATTTTTAAATTAAAGTCTTTTAAAAATGCAATATAAAGTTATAATAGTAATTCAAAGAGATAATGTAATATTAAATCATCTATGTTCTTTATTACTCTTTTACAATGCTTTAATTATAATCGAATCTATCATAGAGGGTTGTAATTAAAGCATTGTAAAACAGAAATAAAAAGCATAGATGATTTAATATTATATTATATGGATTTAGAAATGCAATAAGAAAGATATAGTTATTATAATTTGAAGAGAAATGTAGTAACTTAGGCAGCTTTTTTCTCTATACTCTGAATAGCCTACTGTCATTCAAGTATTATTAAAAATACTTTTATTAAAATTATATATATATCGGTAAGATAAAAATTAATATTTTAATCTGGTCTTTGCTTCATATTATAAATATTTTTATAATGTATATATATTTTAGAATTTTGGCATAAAACTTAAGAATTCTTAATCTATGATAAATAATCAATAATTAATTTTTCATTGAAAATTATTTGGATCTCTTGAGTTGTTTTTTTTTAAAAAAATTAGAATTTATTAATCAATTAGATACACAAGATAAATACAATGTAATTTTCATGGTTATTAAGCATTGCTATCTATGGTTTATCTTGTGCTTAAACATCCAGCTCATGGTTGAGCTTGTGGATGCGAATTTTCTCTATGATCTTGCTGGAATGTAGAGATTAAAAGATAGTTATTATTTTTGAAGATTAATTGACATCATAATGACATAATATTAATTATCCAAGGTGATTGCTGATCTACCTAGAGTAGTGTGTAAATTAAAATAGTATATTTAACTTCATCCATCATGTTTCAGTATCCTGATAACTTATAAAAACCCGAAGCCTATTATTAATAGTGAAATGCGAAAATTAGCGATGATTGCGAAGCTCCACCAAAATCAGAAAGAAATGTTAAATTTAAATATGAAAATTAAAACCTGTATTTAAATTTCAATTCTGGTATTATTATGATATACCATTGTTAACAGGACATTAAAGAAAGAAGCAAATTATTTTGTTGGGCATATCTTCTTCTTTCCTAACAAAAATATATATATATGAAATACAGCTATTTTTAATAATTTAAATAAATTGTTTAAAGTTAAAAAAAAAAAGATATGAAATTTTACTGTTATGTGAAAGCAATGGTTTCATATGAAACAGTTGGTTCAGTTCATATTGATTGTTTTACAAATATACTAATAGTTTTAGTTATGGTAATCATAATGAAAGATTAAAAATTTTTTAAAGACTTTGGAATATTTAATTAGGGTAATGTATCACTTAATAATATATAAATTAGCATTTGATAAACAATTTTTTTATACTGTGCATGTGTTAAATAATTATAAGCTCTCGTCATGTTGTTTATATTCTGCAATCAATTTTTCAGGACTTGCTAATCAAATATGAATTAATTTAATAGGTTCTGTCAGAAATATTCTTAATTATATTCATAAGGAAGTAAAAAATGCTTTATTTTTATTGCAATATCAACTACTGATTGTAGAAATATTTCACAATTATCAAGTGTGTTTAGATACATATCATTTAAGTGGAAAAGTCATGAATGATTTATAGAATTTATTGATATTACCTCTGATAAAACATCTATTATAGTTGAATATGTATTTCAACTTTTAAAAGAATGTGATTGTAAGGAAAAGCTAAGTGCACTAACCTATGATTGATCAGTTGTAATGTCTGATCATTTATCAGAGTTCAAGCAAAAATAAACCAAGAATATTCAAATGCTCCTTCATCAGTTTACTCACAAATTAATTCTTGTTTTATCTCTAGCTCTTGTTTAAATCAGTTAATGGTTTAGCATTCTTTTTCAGTAGTTTTAGAAACCTAACAAATTAAGTAAAGAAGTTAAAAGATTTACATTTTAAATTTGTTGAGATGATCATATAATGAAAGAATTACTGAAACATTTTTTGAATGCTGGAAATATTTAATAACAATACTTGAAACAAAAGGAACAAGAGATATATAACGTATCACATAGTTACTTATATTTAAATTATTAGATCAGAAGTCAAATTCTGATAATGTGCTATTACTTGAAATATTATAAATCTCCATGCAATCACACATCAACTCTTACTGATGTGTGATTGCATGGAAGTGAATGGCACATAATAGACTGAAGCCCTGATTTAGCATGGTCAGTAAAGTTGATGTATTTATAGAAATGCACTCTAAATTTAAGTGATTCACTTAAGTTTTTTAAACTCTTACTGACGTGTGAGTGCACGGAGATTTATAATATTTAAAATAATAGTGCATTATCGGAGTTCAACTTCCGATCTAATAATTTCAAGATTTTCAGCGCTTTATAATAATAGATTTATCATATTTAAATGATTTCAACTAAATTTTCTTTTATTTATTTTTTCTGAAAATTTTTGAATATATAAATTCTGTCATTCCACAAACACTATTATTTTGCACTATAATCTTCACTATACCTTTTATCAGTGTACTTATAGAAAGATTCTCTTTAATATTGAGTAGAATTGAAAATCATACTCAAAATGCTACTATACAAGAGTATTTTCCTATAAAAATGTCTTTATTAACCAATTTATTTAATAATCATCACAAAAGAAATATTTATATATGATGTAATCAGATTTTGTAAAATAAGATAGGATTGACTTAATTTTTAAATAAATTAATAAATAAATATTTAATTAATTAGAAAAAAAAATTGAAATTCTTTTTGTCAGTTTTCCTGCATATAACTATCCTTTTGGTACATTATTTGGCACAGCTAATTGTCTTGCCAATGATCTGTAGTTTCTATAGGGAGGAACTAGAATTTTTTTCAAAAAATTGTAAATAGACTTGAATTTTTTTTCTTTTCATAACTGCCCATCCAATCATTGATTATTAAATAGAAGTCCCTTCTGCCCAGTGTTTTTTTTTTCACTGTTTCTTTGTGGAGAGGTGCTGAAGAAAACTGCAGTAGATTATTTAAAGGTCATTTTGCTTATATTATGCTTGTTCTAAAATTTTTGATTAGTTGTTTATTCAGTAACAACTCTCTCAGAGATAATGAAATACCAATTGATGCCTTGAAAAAAAGGCCAAACATAGAAATTACGCATGAATACAAAATCTCTTTTACTAGTAGTAAAAATTGCATTAATATGCAAACATTTACTGGTAAGACCTTCAATATCTAGGATCGTTAGGTATTCTTTCAAACTTATAGGAGTATGACAAAGTTTAATTTCTAAAAAAATCTGATATTATTGTTAATGATGTATTAACAAAATATTTTCCTATTCTTCTTCCTTACTTTCTTTGCATTTCTTCATATATATTGCTTATAATAATTTCTCTCATATACACTTTAATGCAAAACATGTTTTTAAATAAAACTTATTTATTTTCATCACATGACTGTTTCGACTGTCCAGCAGTCTTCATAGAGGAAATTTGAGAATGCTCTGGTGAAGACTGCTGGACAGTCAAAACAAGTTTTATTTTTAAAAAATTTTTTGCATTTAAGTGTTTATGAGAGAAGTTATTATAAGCAACAAAATATTTTATAGACCAACCTTCACTTATTGTTATTATCTCTCTTCAAACTTTGAAAAAAGTCTCAGTATTGTTGTAACATCTCAGAATGGCAAATTTATTCATTTAATGTTATAACAATTTAAATTCTTCATTTTTATTTTATTATTAATTTACAATAAATGAAACAAAAATTACATTCCTATTTCAGATAGTTTTACACTTATATAAGCATTAAGTTATAAATTTAAGACTTCATACTATTTTCAACATGTTGCCATTAGCATTATTATTTTGCTATAATAACTGTATTCTTAAATTAACAATCTTTAGTATTTATCTTTGAAGTATAAAAGAAACAGAATAAAAATATATAATTATTCTAGTTTGTATAAATTATAAATTAAGGTTTATAAGTAAATTTTTCATGGATACTTCTTGTATTAAGATATGAAAATAGTGGATATTAAGACTCTCTAATAAATAGTAGTAGAGGGATTAACAAAATGGCAAACTATTATAGATATTGATCAAGTGCTTTTGCTTGATCATAATGTATTGACTTGCTTTTGGGTAGAGAAATTAATATATATATATATATATTCAGAAATCAATTAATTATGATGTTAAGCAATCATGAAATGTATGAATTAGATCACAAATGTTTTATCAGCATTCAGAAATCTAAATGATGTGAATTTATTTCTCTTTAAAATGATATTTTCAAATGAATTTATAGATACTTTGGTGATAAGTATAATATAAATAATTACAATTTTAATATTAATTTATATATCTTTTAAATTAAAATTACTTTTATTAATTGCAAAAATAAAATTATGTTTATCAAGACAATGTTAATAATTAAATTTTTTAATATTGATTTGTAGAAGAAAAAGACATATATATATATATATATGTTTGTGCATGTAAATGTATACCTATGTGTGATTGTATGTAAATTACTCAACTTCAATTAGTAATGCATATTTTTAGAATTAAACTTGGTTGGAGTGTTTTTGGTAGAAATAACTTGATACTAAAAGGAAATATGCCTATGTGTTTGAAAAGGGTTTTTAATAAATGTGTTTTGCCAGTTTTTACTTATGGATCTGAGACTTGGACACTTAATAGAAGAGCAATATCGAGACTTCAGACCACTCAAAAAAGTATGGAGAGATGCATGTTGGGAATAATAAGAAGGGATCGAAAACGCAATGTATGGGTAAGAGAACAAACAGGTGTTATTGACCTCATTGAAAAAATTAAAAGACTGAAGTGTTGGGCTGGACATATTGTTAGAAGAGATGATAATAGATGGACAATTGAAATTTTAAACTGGATTTCAAGAGATTGTAAAAGACTCAGAAAGAGACCACATGTGAGATGGATGGATGAAATAAGAAAGTGTGCAGAGGTGATATGGAGAAGAGAAGCTAAAGATAGGAAAAGATGGATTGAACTTGGAGAGACCTTCATCCCGCAGTGGATTGATAATGGTTGATGATGATGATTTGTTTTCCAACTTATAATTGATCAATGTTATAATTAAATAAATATTTGAAAAGAAATTTGTCACATAATGCAATATTTATTTTAGATGTGATAATATATTGGAATATTTCTATCATCTATTAATAAATGTTAAATGCCTATAAAATTTTAAACTTTATTTAAACTTCAAATACAAACAATTTGTTAATAATAACAATCAAATAGACAACATAGGCTCATAGATTACACAATGTTTCCAGTGGTATTATTCTCTTTTCTTCAGTTGACAGTATTGTTATTGGTCAGGCCAAACAACACCTTAAGAAGAGCAGAAAGTAATACCACTCAAAGATTATGGAAATAGTTCAACATATTATCACATATAATATTTATTTTATTAAGAAAGAATGACCCCCCCCCCATCACTTCTAAATGAACTATTTTGAATTAAAAATCTAATATTAAGATATTCTGATTTTTATAAAAGAAATTTCTAAAAATTTAATTGATAATGGGTGTATAATAGGTCATTTTCAATCATAATTTTATGTAGAATAATATGAAATTAATAAAAAAAAAAAACTTAAAGTGTATATATAAAAATTTATAATTTATGAATAAATTTATAACTTTAAAAATGTTTAAATTCTTTATTTTTTTATTTTATGAGAATGATTATTTTTTATGGTATGCTAGCTTTATGAAACATAATATTTTATTTACATTATTATATAATCTAACATTATTGTGAAAATTGCATCTTCCCTCATATAATCAGCAATTGAGTTAGTGTAGAGTTATATTAGCCAATTAATTTTTTTTTTTAAAAAAAAAAAGATTTGTAAAATAGTTCAATTAATAAAAAATAATCAAATGATTTGTTGTAAAGGAAATCATATGACATTTGAGCACTAAAAGTGTGACAGAATGAGTTTCTACCCAGAAACTTTTCATCTCAAATCTGTGATTTTATCACTACTCTAAGAACAAAGTTTTTTTTTTTGTAAAGAATTCAAAGAGAAATTTGATAATATAATAATGTAAAACATTTTTACTTTTTATGATTATAATATCACATTAGTTTTGTAAAAGCAAATTTTATAATGTAATAAAGTATTAAAGATATAAAATTAATTATGGTTAAAAACCATTTATAAACAAGTTTATTATCTTAACTTCCAGTAAAAAAGAAAGATAAAATTAAAAATGATTTTTGCAATGATTATGCAGTATAAATCGATTCACAAAACACAAATATGCCTATATTTATTGCATGCTTGTTCTAAAATTTGTTTATATGACAGTTTTGTGATTAACTTCTACACAAAAGTTTTCTTTTAAGAGTTCAACAATTTTCTTAATTGTAACCTTTTACTATATTCTTTTTTTAACCATATCCTTCCAATGAAAACAGTTAATAAACATGTCTTTGATGAAGTAATGCTTATAATGTAAATAGAATCTGCTCTCGCAAAAATCACGTTCAAATTTACCAAATAAAATTTAAAAATATCTTTTTAAGAATCAGGTTCACAATAACAGAATGTTCCTTTTTGAATATTATCTGATTTTTGAAAAAAAAATTATTTTTAATGATTTTATGCATTTACAAAATTTACTCTCGGAAAGTATATTATATTATTGATTTAGAATATGTTTAGAATAAAGTTTCAGATTTAATTTTTCAGATTAAGTTGTTTCTGTAATTACACGTTTACAATATGCACTATCAAAATTCAAATGAATCCTATTTTACAATAATGCTTCTTACAAAATTATTCTAAATGCACTGTTTAATTTTTTTTTTTAATTTTTGTTTAAAAATTATAAAAAAATTTTTTTTTACATTTTCATTTATAAATTTTTTTTTTTTTTTTTTAAGTAATTATTTCATTATGTATATTTTTAGTATTTTTTTTTTTTTTTTAAAGGATTAGATGCAGAATATAATTGTTTGATCAAACCAGACATGAATTTCTTTATATGATATTATTACTGATTTTTTATTTGTAAAGCTATTTTATTTATTTCTAATAATAATTTTATTACTTACTGATAGATTTTTTTAAAAAAATAAAGATTTAATAATATATATTTAAATATGTCTGAAGGCCAGTTATTTGGGGGGAAAATTAGCTAAAAAGGCACTTAGTGTTGAAGGATTAATAATTTGACTATGAAATTCATAATTATCAATATCAATTAATTTATTTTTGTTTGGTCTTTATTTTCTTATTTTTTCAATATTTATTGATCATTAATTTAGTCATTTTAGTGTTGTATCTTTATTTTTTGCTTTTATGGGACTTTCTGCTGCTTTGAAGTACCATGTGTGAACTTCTGCATCTTATGTAAATTTAGATGAGTTACATAATCTCCATTTATTTTTACTACCTTTGCTTTCCATTTTAATCCGTATTTTTTAAAAATTGCAGTAAAATGTTTTTAAGAGACAGAATTCCGTCATTAAACACTCATATTAATATTAATTATTTTAATGCAAATCATGTAATCTAATCGCTGCTAACTGCATTTTGATAAATATTCTGTCAGAATATGATATATATTATAAGTTATTCTAAAGCTTTAATCAATGTAGAAATATTTGTGGAGTAAATGTTCTTTCATAAATAATAAATCTGATGTATAAATGATAATTTTTATTCATTGATTTTGTATAAAAAATAAAACATTGAACTTTGTTTAAATATTTAGTATTCAATTTGAAATTTTTTTTATTATTTATATATATTCTTATAAACTCAAATTGCGCGCGCGCGTGTGTGTGCAATGGTGATTAGGTATTTAAAAGACAATTTTTTGTATTTTTTAATAATTTTTATCGCCATTTTAAAAAATAAATTTGAGTTAAGAACTGCCCTCTAGCACTATTGTATCTTTTATTGATTCCTAATATTGATTATTATAGAAAGTAAATTAAAAGAAAATGGTCATGTAAAAATTGTTTAATTTGATATTCCGATGTTTGACAGAATTTTATAAAAATGGAATGAAACTTTTTTGTTTAATAGTTAAGACATTTTCAGCTGTGGATAAAAATGTCAGAGTTATCATAACTATCTCTTTCAGTAAATTCAATGATTTCTAAAGAAATAATCAAAATAGTTTCGTAAAATGAAACATTTATTAGTATTTAAAAAGAAAAAAAAAATCCTAAAAATAAACAAGAATTTGATAGAACATACCAACAAATAAGATGTCTGCTAATTGACATTTGAATATTATTAATTCATCTTGTAATGCATTCTTAATAATATTTTGAGGTAATGTTTAATGTTTTGATAGCATTTAACACGCATATGACAAATAGAAATATTATAAAAGCATACACATATACTCATTTTTTGAAATTTTTCTAAGAAGTAATTATTAATTTATTTCATTATGATTTTTTTAAATCAAAATATTGTGATATTAATGATAAATAGAAATGTAATTTTCATAAAGATTTTTTTTAATCTGATGCAATTTTTGAAGCTAGTAATATAATATTTAGTGCAAAAAACAACAATTTATAGTTTCAAAAAAAAAAGCCCCCTAAATGCCAATTTTCGGTCATGTTATTAAATAAACTAAGGAAAGGGAAATAGATTTAGAGTAGCTGTTTTAATTTTAAATTTAATTTTCATTCAATATATTTGTTTTATTGTTAATAATATTTAATACATTGTACAGGCTTAAACCAGCATTTATATATATATAATATATGCAGGATTCGAACTCGGACTTTCATATGACCTACTAATCTCAGTGCCATCTCATATTGCTGGCCCACCTGATCACACACATGCTGAAAAGATAAATAATCACTAATATACATATTTCATGCTAAACCAGCGATCATCAGTTGGTGTAGATTACTATCCTCACACACACATATATAATCAGTGCTCAGCTTTATATTAAGATAGCCAATCTTCATACTTTAATGGACAGGCTTCAAACTATTCCAACTCACAACTCTTCAGCCTTCCATTTCATTGAAAATCTGATGATGGAACATTCAAAGCCTTGTTAGTGCCAAGGTTGTCATCCTACCCATGTTGACATATTAATCATCCTAAAGTATGAAGATTGGCTATCTTAATATAAAGTTGAGCACTGATTATATATATATGTGAAGATAGTAATTTAGACCAACTGATGATTGCTGGTTTAGCATGAAATACGTATATTGGTGATTATTTATCTTTTCAGCATGTGTGTGATCAGGTGGGTCAGCAATATGAGATGGCATTGAGATTAGTAGGTCATGTGAAAGACTAATAATATTTGTAAAATGTATGATAAAAAATCATAAAGTTTTAACAGTTCAGAGAAGTTTGACACAAATAATAATATCTAATGATATTTTTTAAAGCTTATTATTATTATTTAAATGAAATATGATTAAATTGCAAATTTTTGTCTTATCATTTTACTCTTTCATATACAGTTATATTAAGATGAAATACCTATGATAATTTTAAGCTAAATTATTACTTGGATTGAGTTACTACCTGGGAATCGAGTGTTGTAAGCCAATTGTTTGTCTTATATAGTTTAGCACAATGATAAAGTGAAGAACTTGAAAATTAAAGATTTTGGAATCAAAGCTTAATCCATTATTGTGTTCAAGCATTATATGACCTTCTAAACAACTTTGATTATTACTACTGTCTTGAGTATACTATTTTATCATATCTTTTCCAAAAGAATTTCACTCTGATATATATACTTTCTAAAAAGTATTGTAACTTTATAGTAAACATTCATTTTTTATTTATTTAATATATTCTGATGAATCTTAATGATATACAGGTCTTATTAACATTTATGATGAAGTGGTGAATCTGTAATCCAGATTCATACTTCACAGGCCATCTATCTAGTTAACCTCCAAGTGGGGTTTAATCCCACTTCTCCATGTACCTAGACTATATAAAGAGTTAACACATACATCTGTGTAACTCTTCCTGACCCTCTTTCACTATTTACATAAGTATTATTGAAAAATTGGTATTTAATTTTAATTATAATTAATATCCCCTAAATCATATGTAGAGTCGTGTATGCGCACGTTCACATATATGCAGTGGATACATATATGTGATGTAAATATTATTTATTTAATATTTTTATTATATAGTTATTATTTAATATAATGTGGCTGCAAAAAATGATGCAATACTTGAGAAGATTCTCGAAGCCACTTTAAGTAAATGTAAAATTTATCAAACAATAGAGAAGTCCATTAGTGAAAACTAAAAATTCACTCTATTGAATTAAGTTCAGTTTTAAAATATTTTAATTGAAATTATAGCTATGCGAATCTATTTATAAACTCAAAGTATACTTCGAGGATTTTATCAAGATTTTGCATCTTCGATTGCACAAGAGACAAATGTATGTTTCCTGCTGATAGAGATCACACAAGGTAAGCTCATCTACATTGCCTCAGGTGATTCTCTAAAAGTATTCCTGTAGAAAATGTAAATGAGTATAAATAAGGTTTATTTTTCCACTGAAAAAAGAACAGTTGATTTAAAATTCGTTGCTAAGCCGAATCCATGCTTGTCAATTTCTCAACATTATGAGTAGTTGGGGCCGAGTCCACCTTTCCCGTTCTTTTCTAAGATCGCCTCTGTGCCATAATGCCGTGCTCCAATCAAATAGACTGCTATAATGCTATAGTGAAAAGATTTAGAAACAAATGCTACCTCCATTTTAATGTAATATGGACTATCGTGCTTCAACAGAAATGCCTCCCAAGGAACATGGATCTTTCAAGCTATCACACCATTGTCGGAAGATAATCTATACTACAGCCTTAAAGATTCATTTTTACTCACTCTATTCCTTTATTAAACTCTATTTAACTCTTAAAATGTATTTTATTATCTACTGGTAGTTAAATGCCAGTTATATACTTACAACTAACCTATTATTATGGCTCTCTATAACTTTATCAAATCCTTATATAAATGTCTCAATCCATTTCATGTTCTTATTTCTATCTCTAGTTTAGACTGGTAGAATTTTATTGATATATTTATTTTCTGTTTATGTATTTTATTTTAATATGTAATTATATGCCAGCCTCGCGAGTGCCATGATTCTTAGTATTCTAAATCTCAGTCATTCAAGGGATATTTTTCATTAATTTAAATTCATTTATTATAACATTTCTGCTCGCTGTGTTGGGGAAATGATTAAATATTGCTAAAGGCAGATCCTCATAAGTCTGCTGCAGTTTTATATTTATTAAAAGTTAATCTATTATTATTATAGAACGCTATCAAGTTAAGATTTATTTATAATGTTTTCAATATTAGTAATGACTGCCACTCTGTATTTTACAATGAAATAAATATAGATGTGTATCGCCTGGAGCGTGATAAGCATTAAAATTGCATATTTTGATTTAAATGCCCATGGTGCACATTTAATTGAGGGAAAACCGAATCATATATATGACATTTGATTAGTTTACGAAACAAATTCAGTTCATGTTGTTACACCTCATCTTTAGGCCATAATTATTGTGCATCATTAGTGGTATATCTTAATTTTAGCATTGCCAGCATAGGCCAGATTTCTTATTTTTATATTTGCTTTGTCATGATCTGGGATTGCAGAAACTCTGAATCCTTTCTTAATTATAAATATTTTAGTATGGCATTTGTTGTGCCCTAGAACACATTTGGAAAGAGTAGCAAATGCTTTGCATGGAATTACCCCGGACAGCCAGCCCATCATACCTTCCTATCTTCCTCCTCTTCAGGTATAGCATCGCTAGAAATGCGAGCATACACTCCTTCATTAGATCAATGATGAAGTGTTACATTGGCCGGAAATGGGCTGAACTTCATATTTGCTCCATCATGCCACAGTACCACCATTTTCCTAATATTTTATATTTAAGCCTGTAAGTTGTAATGCTGTGAGTGCGTTAAACCAATGTATTATTTTGCTTATTAAGTTTGATATTTAGAATGTCACGAGTTAAGCTTGCATTAAGCTCATTCCCTGGGGCAAGCGGTTCCCAAATGTGTATATAAATTCAATCTTTATTTAAAATTATAGGCTGTATATTTTATTATTATAAAATTTGTCAATTTGAATATGCACACATTCGTGTATTCAAATCATTTAACACAAACGATATTGCAATCTTTCTGTAATAAATGTAAACGCCAGAAACCATGTTTACCTGGCATCATTATTATATCAATATCTGTATAGTCCACATATGATCGGAATCACTTCGATGATATCTTGAGTTGGATTATTATTAATTGAGTACATCTCAGATAGCAATATGTCTGAATCTTTTAACTATATTTATTTAGGTCATTCGATTAATTGCATTTCAATTCTAAATAGCGTTTCTATTATTAAATCTATTTTGTAAAAGCTTATTTAATTGATCATTGGCATATAACTAAACTGCACTCAGAGATTAATTGTATGCACACACATACGTATTTACTTTATAATTGTGACAATGTTATTTTAATTATTTATTCAAATTGTTTAGTGTGAAATGAGTAATAACCACACCTGTATGATAATTTTGTCTTTTATAATAATTAAACCTTCTTTATATATATAATCCAGTTGTTCTTGATGTCATACACATATACGTTTTATATACATTAGCCCTATCATAAATAATCATAAGATATCATGCTTCTCTGCTCTGTCTCCGGGACTGGAATTGAATAAATGCTGCTGTATTATCGAGAATGCTGTTCATAGTGTTATAGATCTGGGGAATGGGCAAATAGGTTAGAATTCATGATTATTCCTGACCTGCATATCTTGGGCATGACTGGATTTGAGATACTTTTGCTCAGATTCTAGGTTTTGTTGGATGAACATACAATTTCGACTGGTACAATGATAAAGTAGTAAGCATTCAAGTGCCAGAATAAATTGTAATTAACATTTAACAGAAAATGTAAACTACATACATACACAGAGTAAAGTGATATGACTGTCCACACAGTTGATATATTTTAAAATAAATAAAGTAAATTAAATAATAAAAGAAAGAGAGTTTATTTGATGAAGTTGGAATTAGGTTATGTAACAAAGGATGTTTTAGAGTTTGTAAACTTTTTGATGATTGCATCCTGCAATTTAATATAGAATTATTTTTATATCTTTGAAGATTGGAAAAGTTATGAACTCAGATTGAATGCCTATTATGTTTGATCATTAGGTTTTAATGTATTTATTGTGTGGTTATTTGTTTAGAGATAAAAACTTTCTATAATAATGGATCACACATGTGCTTACTATGCTCACAATATAGAGTTTGAATCCTGTCTGAGTAAAATTTGGGGAACTTTTTTAGATTTCAAACAAGTTTGGGATTTTTCTTTTAAATAATTGCTCTAACTACAAGATAAAATATAAAGAAAGCTGTAAAAGTATTTAAAATCTCAACACTAGGAAATTAAAAAGCCTAATGAAAAATGCTTTCTTTTTCAATTGTGGGAATGAGCATATTTTAACTTTTTTTTATTAGTTGTTTAGGCAATCAAAATTTGTTCGAACACCAAATTTGCAGATGAGCATCACAGTTCTGTCTAATTGTCCATACTGATTTCCTTCTCCAAATTTTTCTTCCAATAACACTGAACTAAAGTTCTTAAAATTATGTCTTTAAGATATGGTGGAATATGGACACTCTAAAATGAAATTTCAGATGGTCAAGGTTAAAAGGTGATTGTGATGTGTACTTCACAAGAATTAAAACTGGATCAAAATTATTGTGTTAACATAAATATTCTGCTTAAGAATCACTATGAAATAAACTTAATAACTATAACTATAGATAACTCAGTCATGATGGTAGCATTACGTTATAGTTTTGATTAAAACGACTTTGCCCTTCAATAAAAAATTGATAAATATCTATTTGCGGATCTGTATTGGATAACATCCTATATAATTTAATCTTGAAATCAAATGGCTAAAAGTTCCTGGATTAAAATCCAACATTTCATGTTTGATGCTTTAATGTCAGCTAAATCTCTCAAGCAATTAAGTATATGATTATTTTTTTATTGAATGTTTGTCTCTATTGGTTATGAGCTATTTATCTAAAAAATCTGGAAATAGTTTGGGATAAAAAATTTCCATCTTCATTCCAGATTGGAATTCTATATCATAATTATGGCAGGCTAAGTTGATTAAATTAATTACGTAATTCTAAAAGTAAAATACTTTTTAATTTTGTTTTTATAACTTTGAATTACATATTAAATGTTAAGAATGATGTGGTATATTTAACTAGTGATTAAATAATAAATAAACACTTTTTAAAAAAAGCGATGTGTGTGTATTTTATATATGTTTAATTTTTCGTCAATCGGTGTGAGAATTTATGAAATGTTTAAGTATATGTATATATGTAAGCATAATTTATATGAACATACCAGAGATAATAGATTCTATTTATTAAATAAAATGTAAAATAATACAACATATATTTATTAAGTTACAACATATATTTATTAAGTTTCTACTATAGTTGCGTATTGTAAATTTAAAATGGACAATAGTACAATTGATGAGAGATTAGTAGTTTAATACCATCTTATTTTTGATTTTATATGTTTATCATCATAGATAACATTTTGTTATATATTTTTATTGTGTTTACATTAATATATCAAAATGACAGATAGTACTGAAAGTAGAAGCAACCTCATTACATAGATATATTTATAATTAACTTTGTTCATATACAGATTTACCCAGACATATATATATATACCATAAGTTTTCCCCCCACAATATGAGGTGATTTAAAATTTGGCTTAGAGAAACATTATATGTTAATCCTAGATTGATGAAAATGTTAATAGTCTATTTGCTTGATATTTGGATAGAGAACAAATTTTAAAAATTTTTTGAAACTTTCAAGGAGGAAAAATGAAAACATTCACTAATGATGTACTTGGTAGTCAGTTTTCATTTGCTGATTTGTGACATAGCTGAATATTGTCAGTATTTAAAAAGAGAGTAAGCAATATAGTAAAATTTTGTATAATGACAGTAGACTAATTGGTGAACTCTCACTTATCTTCCTCAGGATTATGCATATGAGTGGCCAATTTTTAATACTTTAGCAAGATTGCAAATGTTTTATGGCTGTTTTGTTTATTGCTTTACTATTATCAATATTTTAATATAATTTTAAGCAAGGAAAGTTGATATGACATTTGTAATCTACCAGCAAGTGTTTTTTAGCTAATCAATTTTCTATAATAACCAAAAGAATTTCAGTCACAGATGTATGGGTTCTCCATATAAATTCCTGTTTAGATTTTCACTTTTGTTGTCTAGTTTTTTAAAATTTCCAGCAGCTTCTCCCATGCTTAGAAATCATTACTTTTTTTATATCTTTTTAAATACTTTAAACATTGATAAAATTAAGATGAACTAGCACAATCCAAAAATGTGGTAGAAACTCACATTTGATTATTTTCACATTATGTTTAGATCTTATCATTAATTTTGACAGTAATAGGCAAATGGAAACTATACTTTAAAAGATGCAATATTATTCAAACGAATTATTTCACACATTCTTTTATTATAATATTTTTACTATTTATTACAAATAATTTTACAATATCAAAAAACAGTTATAGCTTTTTGTGAGTTTCTTCATTTGGAATTAATTAAAATGCAATAGCAGCATAACTATAAATAAAGCAATTACAAAAGACATTAGTAAAACATTGTGATTTCCAGCTTACACAGTGCTTGTTCAGGAAATTCTTTTTATTATCATTTTATTACTGCTATCTATTACAAACTTGTGTAATTAATAAATACTAGATGATGGTACTTATTAAGTCTATCCAAGTGCAATATATCCAAATCCAACCTTCTTACTGATGAAAGCCATGTGCTAGAAACTAGTCTTGGATATATGGATAGGATAGTCTTGAATACAAGTTTAATAAGCAGTTCTAACTAGTATTATATGGCAGTAATAGAGTAGAAAAATAGAATTTGCTTTTGCAATCATACTAATGTTTTGGAAATCATTACAGCAGCATTTCTGTACATATTGACACTAAAAATAGAACTTCATTGAAGTGATAACAACGTATCATTTCAGGGAAGCATTTTTCTATGTTATTTAGTTTTTTGAAGATTTGCAAATAACATGATAAATTTGGGGCAAATAGACTCAACACTTTATACTGGATGTTTTATTTCTTCATTGTGAAAGATGCCCAGTGTGGTTTAACACACTGGTAATATCAGACCCTGGAGTGTGGGATTGCTGGCACTTCCACTATTCAAACTTCTTATGAATTCTCTAGCAATAAAACCCTTTGAAAATCCATAAAAGGAAATAGCTTATAGTAGTGTTTCCTAAAGCCAATTTTTAATTCATTTATTAAAAATAAATATTTATTTATTTTAACCAGAACTTTACTTCTCCAATAATATTAACATTTTTGGATTTTTAAGCTATGTGTTTTTATTTATTGCAAATATGCAAACAGCTAAACTGGAATAAACACACAAATCAAATTAAACCACTAAATATCATATGATCACCATTATTTTTGCTTACACAAGCTGTTTACACAGACGATGTGATGTTGATGTGATGTGATGTATTTGGCTTCTCCTTAAACGAAGTCAAGAATATCTCAGCAACTATGCCCAGATAAACCTGTTAGCCACTTTATTTTCCATTCATCACTCTAAGTCTTCCCATATTCTGCCCCATCCCATTTCCACAACATAGTATTTATCAACTCTATGGCCTTTAAATCTAAATCCCCCTTATCTTTTCGCAAAACCAGCATAAAAACTAATAATTCACTTTCTGTATAGTCACTTTGTTCATACCTATCTCCCATAACTTCATTATCTGTATCCTTTCTGCTTTCAAGCATTTACATTCAATCAACAGATGCCTAATATTTTCTATACCTTCCTTACACAATTTGCACACTAAATCACCCATAGTTTTTCATTTACATGTATATTCTCTTGTTGCTAAAGATCCCATTCGAGCCTTAAACAATAAACTACTTTCTTTACTATTATCATAAATTAACTTGCTTCCAATATTCCGTTTACTTCTATATATATTTAAACTCTTCTTACCATCCATACTAGTTCTCCATCTCTCCAACTCCCTATTTTTTATTAATCCTTCTATTCTTTTATCCCATTCGCCAAACTCTCCATATAGTAGCGCCACTCAGTGCAAGCCAAAGTAATCAATGGATACAAGAAGGTTTGGGATTTTATGCACAAATTTTCTTGCATGCATTAATTACTCTAGTTTGCACTGAGTGGCGCTACTATATGGAGAGTTTAACATCTGCATAAACAAATTACTTTAACAAAACTTAAAACTAGGCAATTAAGTCGTCAGTAATATTTACCTACAAACTTTCAAACTTTGACAATCAGCTTTCCTATACAGACTTACTTTGTGATCTTAGCATTACTTTTTAGTTGACAATGAACTATAACAGTCAGTATATTCCAAGTAATATAGAAAGCCTTTCAACAGACTCAATGTATAATTGATTGGATAAACTTTGTTTAAGTAAGTCGATTTTTACACACTATAATGTATATGTGCACATAAATATTGACTTTTAAGATTTTTATTAAATTGAAGTCAGACATTGAATCAATGTCAATTCCTGTGAAATGTCATAAGATAGTAGTAATAGCTGTTTGATCGATGCTAAAGTAATCCCTAAGATCTAAGAACATTAAAAATCTATTTACATTAATATTTAATACTTACTTTTTTAAAAACAAATATTGTTTATATTTTTCTTTACTAATAAATTTAAGTAAGTAAGAAAGTGAGATCAAAAAATAAAATATGTTGGATATAAATATGTCCTACATGATTACAGTACACATTGTGTCTACGGGCAGACTCATTTATTGAAAACAAACTTACTTTTACTGGTATCCATGCATTAATCTTTCTATTTGTGTAGAGATACTAGATAGGTATTTCTTTTTTCTTTTGTAGCATTTGCTAATGAATAGTCCAATCAAATAAATCGGTTTATCAGAAGTCGCTGAGGAATTTAACAGGTTGCATTAATGTCGAGCAGGTGTGTTGACAATTTGTAGTAGAATTCAAAAATACCGAATATTTTAAAGATAAGTCCCACTTTCAACTTGTTAGATTTTTATCTTCAGATCACTTGACAATAACGTATATTAAGAATACAACTTTGACGTAGAACATCCACCTGAATACATATTGAATAATTTGTGTATAATAATAGAAATTGATACAATGCCTAAATTACTGCACTCAATAAAAAGCCTCATTTATTATTTTTCATGTGCATGATTCTAAATTTATAGATCATGCAGTGTGTGTGTGTATATATATAGGCATACCCAATAAAATTTTATTGTCTTATTCGTCTTTTTTAGATGTAAACTTATATACTGTAATCTTTGTCATATTTATTTATTAGATTTATTGTGTGTGTGTGTATAAATATATATTTATAAGCAAAACATATCTACTATAATTATACTTTTACCTATTTTAGGTATCTTTTATTACATTATATGTAGGTATGTACATACTGATATCCATAAAAACAACAGTATTTTGGCATTTATAATTTTAAAATGTTTGTCTTTCCACCAGCTGTACAAACCAAACCAAAGGCCAATTCTTTAGCACAAAAGCTAAATCTACACAGACTAAGATCCTTTTTCCTAAAGATGAAGAAACAGAAGACATCAAATCCTCTGAACATAACTCCTCAGATGATGAAACTGAAATGGACCTCTAAAATGAGATATACACTGTAAAAAAAGGAAGTCCAACAAATCTATCAAATCTAGCACGGATGAAGAAAGAAAACAAAATAAAAAAAGACATAGAAAAAAGAAAGGGAAAGCCACAATAAACACAAGCCCTGTCAAACTCCAGAGTGCAGATAAAAAAGAAAAGACATACCACAAACTCACCAGAAAATAACTATAACAGCTCAAACCAAAGTCCACACACATGAATGAATTGATAAATCAAGAAGCATAAGGACTTATTGAACTGACAGAACCCTTTTACAGAGAAGACTCAATCCACAGTCACCCCTCCTATCACAATATACAAAATCATTGGAATTAATATTCATAGGGTTAACTCCCCAGAGAGACTCTTTGCCTTAAAGCAATAGTTTAACTCCTCATCACCTCATGTCTTCTTATTTGGTGGAACCAAATTTCACAATAATTCAAAATTTTAGATGAACTAAATAAGCTCGGATACACTCAACTATTAATAAATTATGTACTCTCCGGAGTTGTTGGATTATTAATAAATAACCCCCCTTCTTTATAACTAGATAATAACATAATAGCAATTAACATTATGAATAGAAATATAAGATTTAATATTTTCTATGCATATATTGCTCAATCTGCATTAAACTATCATAGAATAGTTACAACTATAAATATGATTATGGCCAACTATAACTGGCCTTTAATAATCATTAGTGATTTTAACACCACATATGTAAACTTCAATCAAAAATATAGACATCTTCTTAACTATATCTTTATGAGTGGGGATGGCTTCTTTTCTCCTGAAGGCTTCTTTCCCCCATACCAAATGCCACAAATCATTAATTGATCTTCTACATCACTCCCCTGGGATCCACTTCATGATCAGCCCCAGCCTTGAACCGGTCATGTTCTCTGACCACTGGATGTAGTGGAAAACTTGGATGTTAGACATCAAACCCCAGAGGTAGCAGATAGAATGATTAGACTAATTACCCAAATTTACTGATCGGAAGCAATCTTTTCTGAGGCTTATAACTATTTTAACAAAATTAATATTCTAGAAGCCTCTCCTGAAGAAGCATGGTTTTTCTTCATAGGAATTTTACAATCCTTGATTACTCATCTTACTACTAAAGAAAAAGGAACCATTGCCCTTCTACAAGATTTAGAAGATCGTAACCTCAAAAAAGACAGCACCAATGAACAAATCATATAATTCAAAAACCTATACAAGACCAAAAAAAAAGGCCTTGGCAGAGTACATAGCGAATAAGCAGTCCAAAATATACCTCTCTAACCAACACTATTGGACCAGAAGTTATTTAAGGTGAGATCTGGGAACAAATTGGAAACAGACCACCCTGGCTAGTATTAATGGTAATGGAATTACCTACATCAGAACTCCAATGCTGGAACAAATTAAACAATTTTTCAGCCTTAAGCTACAAAATAGACAACAAGATGATGAAGAAGAATCCGATGGAAGATCACAAGAAACACATGGAAATACTGCCCAAAACCTTACTGATAAACTGTTTGCCATGCCAGAACACATACACCCCGGCCTGCATGGCTTACCAAAATTTATACTAGCCCACCTCTTTGTCATCCCAATAATGCTAAAAATGATAAACCCCCTATCAAGACAAAAAAAATCGATTCCCAACCTGTACCCAGTTGCTCTTGTGTTTAGTAAAAAACATTAAGATGCATCAGATCTAACCAGCATAAGACTGATTTCAATGACTCCTCTCATGATAAAAAATATTGAATCTGTGATCAAGGATAAAATACAATCAAGGATCCTTCAACATATTGCCACTTCACAATTTGCCAAAAAAGCTCATCTACCTTAATTGCCTATTAAGGAAGTAAACCTACTTTTAGACTATGTAAGGCAAAACAAGAAGTCCAAACCCATTGCTGTGCAGTTAGACATCACAGCTGTCTTTGACAATGTCAGAGTGAAGAAACTCCTAAACATTCTCGAGTAATACTCAATATTAAAAGAGACTATCCAGATAATCAACAACCTTCTTAGCAACAGATCAATCAATATCACTCTTAATGGAACTGTTGCGCAAGAATTCAAACTGGGCATGTTGATCTCTCAGGGCTCCCCCCTTAGTACTCTGTTATTTCTTTCTTATCTTAACCCACTGCTCCAAGAAATAGAAACACATCTCCTGGGTATTTTCATCCTGAAACTCCACAAATATATTAAAGCCTTCGCCTACATGGATGACATCCTTGTCATCCTCCCATCAATCAAATACCTGAGCCACCTTTGTAAGATCATAGATAAATACTCCAAATTCCATCTAGGAATTGCATATTAAGTACCAGAAAGAAAATCAGCACGAAAGTCACAGCAGATCCACAGAAATTCCTGGGGTTTTCCATTTACAAACTCATACTTATATGTCTAAAGAAATTCAAAACATGATTAGTTACTACAAGAAATGGAAAAATCACAGATAAACTTTCAAAAATTTACTTATCTCTTCAAGGAAAGGTTGCACTACTAACCATTAAAATTTTCAGCAAGGACAACTATTACCTCTCTATAATTAAAATTACAAAAACATTCAAGCAAAAAATTAATACTCTCTGCGTTAGATTATTTTGGGGAGGTAAACAACATCAATCAGTATACAAAGAAAGCAAAGACCCAGAAGTCTTAATGGAATGTCTCTTCACTCTATCCGGATATTTTATTTTCAAAAGGTGAACAGAATTTACAAACTTTTTGAGAAATATAATTATATCCAAATAATGATCCTTGTTACCCCAATAGATAGACCCCCCCCCCTGGAAATCTAGCTGGATTGAATCAATTATCCAGTTGCTACGAAATCACATGGAAACTACTAAATAATGCTTTCAAATAAGCAGAAAATATGGGATATACATGAGCTGCTACACAAAAAATGACATAATAATAATCCCAAAATTAGGGATGTCAAACAGGAAGGTAACATCTCATTTCAAACATTGGGGCATGGAGCATTGTCACATCATCCTCTCCTGCTTAGGGCTGAGCAACATCAGGAACATAATTCTAGAGAGCTCAAAGATTGACTACTACCTTGTAATATCACTTAAGGATTGCCTCAAACACCAACCCATTCCCGTCATCAGACTGTCTATTTATATTACATATGTCATTTGGATGACTCGCTGCATGAAAATGTTCACAATACTCCAAAAGGATGAAAACATATTTTTTTTCTTACAAAAACTCACAAAGATGAAAAAGAGAGATCGGACACTTACCACAAGGTACAGATATGAAGAAACATGGAATCTCTTTCATATCCATCAGCTGCCATAGTAACACTTCAAACTCAACTCACTCAACACCAAAACCCAAACACAGTTGGGAGACATAATTACAACCAAGAGAAAGAACGTAATAATCCACAGATGGAAGAGTGAATTTTCCCAGACAAAAATCATATTGTAATTATAGATTAAGATAAAAAATGTTTGTCTTGCAGCAGATTGCAGGTAAAGATTTTTG
Organism: Epiperipatus broadwayi; assembly: GCA_028023455.1. Taxonomy (NCBI): domain Eukaryota; kingdom Metazoa; phylum Onychophora; class Udeonychophora; order Euonychophora; family Peripatidae; genus Epiperipatus; species Epiperipatus broadwayi. The sequence goes on along the minus strand of JAQFVV010006209.1, from coordinate 4,582,450 downwards.
AATTTTTTCTTCTATCAGTTGGAAAAGTATTTACTTTTTCCATTGGTTAACCATGGACTCATTAGTTATAAGAGTTTAACCTTCTATTTATATGGGCAACCTTAATCCCCATTTAATAATACCTAGAATATCCATTTATGGATCAATACAGAATGGCCATCAGGATTAACTCTTGAGCTAGTTAGCTGAACCCAGGCCTAGTTATGATCTAAAAAATTTTTTTTGAAATTTGCCTGGTTAAAATTATACCAGATATGAAGCTCCATATGAATACAGAATATATGGATAAAGTTGCAGCTTTTGTTAATTTTTAATTATGAAAATCAGCATTAAAGAAAAACTTTATTACTAAATCGTTTACAATTTCTTTGATGTATTGTTAAGTAATATTTAAGAGTACTAATCTGGAAAGGAATAAAGAAGTTAGAAAAATACTATTAATGCTAATTGGGCAGTGTTGATTGTTCTTTCAGTTATATTATTAAATTTTTGTTGCAGAATCTGTTGATCATAGAAATGGCTTACTGTTGTATCCGACTGCAAATAATACTTATAAGCAATATATATATTTCAATTATTTATTAATATATATAATAATGAGGTACAATAACTATATATACTTGAACTTGAATTTGAGAAGGGGAAAACCTGTGTTGGCATCTCCACAGAATTTCCTTCAATGGGTAATATTTTTCTTTTTTGCTTGGCTGGATTCTTGACTATTTCTGTTGGTTTATTCTTCTTAGATTCAGATGGACTCAGTTACAGCATGTTTATTCAATCTGCTTCTTATTATGCATAGTTAAATGACTGTTAAATTTTATTATTACCATTTTGAACACGTGGTTTCTCAACAATCTACTTCCTCCTATGCATAATTAAGTGACTGTTAAATTTTATTATTAACATTTCAAACATCTGGTTTCTCAAAATTACTATCTGTGCATGTTATGACTTAAAAATATTATCAAGCTTCTTTTTACTTGAGTTGCTGATAGTCTAATAGCATATTATTTTCATATTGATCCAATTATTCGCAACAAATGACAATTTATATGTGATAATGAACAACTAAGAAGCAGTTAGCTCAATTCTTCATAAGGGTATTCTGGTTATATCACATTGTACTAATTCTTTACCAACCTATTAGTATGTTTTGTTCAGATTGAATTGGCCATCAGCATAAGCTTTCTGATTAAATGAAAAGTTCTGTCTCCTCTTCTGAATGATCAGTTCTTTATTAATCATTTGCAATTGGTTGATTAATAACAATAGCTATAACTGCATGTTTCCCTTGAAACTAAACATATTTCTATTTAATTACATTTGTAATAAATACTTTATTACTTCTATAAGAGCTTTAGTAAATTAGTGAAATGAAAGATAACTACCAATTTATTTATATTAATTATACTGAATACTTTTTATTTTGTTCTTGGAGATGCACATACTTAAAAGTAAATCAAAAGTTTGAAAAATCTTATCTTTTTAATAATAAACAAAGTTGTATCCACTGGACTTTTTCCTTCATATGTCAAAGCATCGGCCGGGAAGTGAACCCGGGACAACTGCTTATAAGACAGCTGTGCTGACCACTCAACCACCAATGCTTGACAGATGTGACTTTTTCACTGGACTTTTTGAGGTGGAAAGTTTCAATTTCATGATTTTTCTTACAGAAGAAAGATGGACATGGCACTAAAGATATTGGAAAAAGACAAATCATATCAATGGTTTATGAAGGATTGTGAATGATACTTGATTCTTTTTTAATTTTAGAAAATATTCTCATGGATGGATTGGAGTGTTAAAATGTTACTGAAAGTGAATGTAGTATAGAAAAAGTTATTATATTTTAGTCACAATATGGAAAGACCCTAATGCTTATTTAGATGATAGGAAGTGAAGAAAATATTGTCAAAATAAGAGCTGAATACAGAAAATTACATGTATGTTTTTTTTTTTTTTAAAAAAAAAAAGAAAGAAATATGGTGGCAAGTGAAATATAACTTGAAACGGTTTTATTCCTGGTGTCATCAGGATTTATAAATAATTCAATGAAATGTAATGCTGTTATTTCAATTTTCTTCATGGTTATATTGAGTATATTTTCTCAATGTATTTTAATGGTATTGTTTGATTTCATTCTTTATGCACTGTTTATATTATTGGAAGAAATTTGAGTTCACTTATTCAATATTTTCATTCTGACATCATTAGCAGCTATTTATAAATAAATTTGACCATTTCAATTAGCTGGAATGTTAGAATCTTAGTTAAATACATGTACATATTGCAATTTTATTTAAGAAAATATGCATATTAAGATATTAACTAAGATTACAATAAAAAATTGTATATACTTTAACTGTAGAAGCTTGGAAAGTTCAAGTATTGGAAGTGATAAGTTCAGCTTCTGTCCAAAAGCTTTCCCTTCAAAAATTGGTCACTCTTTCTTTGCATCTTCTTTTAGGCTTAGCAAACTTGTCATTATTATTGTTGCATTTTGAGGCCATTTTAAATAAAAAATTAATAATTCATAGCAGCCATAAGTGAATGAATAATAACACTTTTACTACAATTGTAATCATGTGATTGACTGTGTGTGAGAAATGACAAAATGATTCATAATCTCACTCTTGCATGTGTGACATGTATGAATTCAAATTTACAAATTTTTCATGTTTTTGTTTAATATTTTTTTCCAGAAATGTATTATGAGCCTCTGATATGTGAAAGAAATTGTGCTTAATTAAGATAATTAATTATTAGTCAACAGTATTAAATGATTTTATTCAGCTTTGATTTATCTCAAATTTAGTGTCCAAACTTGTGATGATTCTAAATGATCTAGAAATGGGAATAAATAACCTCTCAATTAGATTTGAAATTTTTTTTTTTAATAAATACAATAACATATTTTTAAGATTAAAAAACAAAACAAAAACAATAACCTTCATAATTGATATAGTTAGAGAAATATAAAAATCAGATTCATGATTATATCTTTATTTAAATACTGAATGAAGTGATTGTATTGGCTCGATATGCATCTGATGTGAAAGTTGAAGGTTCTTTTTTTCCAATCAGTTGAGGATTTAGCTGGAACTCTCAGAATTTTTTTTAGAAGCCTCTCATATTGGTTTATGAATGGCTTATCTAGTTATTCTTAACAAGAAGATAAATATGGTTTGGTCAGATGATGTGCTAAAAAAAAAATAATGCAGCAATTATAATAGTAAGGTATCATATATCCACTAATGCTGAGCCACGGGTATCTTTTCAGGCATTGCAAATCATCACAACGTAAAAAAATTAAAAATGAATCTGCATGTGTGTTTTTTAAGTGATAATATATTTTTAAAAAATTATATTATTATCTTTGAGTAGAATTTTTTTTTAATTAATCTTGTTTTTTTTTTAAAGATTTCTTTTATGTTTTTCTGCTTATTTTTTTAAACTAACAAGTGTTCCATAAAATTAAATCAAAAATTCGTTTATTGTTTATTATAACTGAAAAATAATTTTATAAATCTTAATTTAAAAACTAAATTGTCTTTCTGAAGTTATTTTTAAAAGGAGTCTGATATTGATTTGTTATTCTAAAATATATATATAATTAATAACTTTTCTTTTTTCACTTTAAACAATACAAACATATTATTTTCTTAAATAATTTTATTTCCTGACACCTAAAATATTTTGTATCTTTGAAGAAGACTATTGGGTCTTCAAAATTATAAGGAAATAAAATTATTTATTTCATTAAAATGGAAAGAAAATTGTGCTATTAATTATAATTATATATGATAATGAATACATAGAGGATAAAGAAGGAGAAACAATAATAATACTGAAGAATATGTTCTGTGAAAATGAAAAAAAAATCATTTTTTTCCACTGGTTAATTTTAAATTTTGTTAATGTTTCAATTTTTCACTAATGATAAGGATTGGGATCATGTTATAAAGAAACTTCGGTGATCTTTGGTATTTATCCATATTTTATGCATTATGGTTTTACAAACTTTGTGCTTTATTATAGAAAATTCATTATGAAATAATAATCCAGATATTATGAGATGTTTAGATGGCATATTTTAGTGGCTTAGGAATAATGAAGTTTGTGAGCAAAAATTCCTAATTCAATATCCAGTAACGATTGGAAGAAAAAAAATTTCATTGGATTATTTGGAATAAAATGTGTATTGCAATAACATCACTGTTTAAAGAGTTTTCATATTGTTCAGATGTCAGAATCCATTTTAGTTATTCTAAAACTATATTAATAGATTGTAGCACTGAATTTTATTAGTAAGATTTCTTTTCTTAAAAAAAATATGGATATGAAATGATATTAGTTTATTTATAATATGGAATATCAAGTGAAAGTTTGGGAATTAAAATGATTAGGATGAGCATATTATTTCTTTTTAATTAACCAAATTAAGATTTTTAAAAAATACTTTTTTAAATAGGCAATCAATAACAGGTTCCTTTTGAGTCTGCCACTCTCACTATTAATAAATCACTCGGAGCATTTTAATAGTTCTGCATGTATAAATCCATATATACATTTCTACAATTTGATCTATAAGTGTAGACCTTCCTGTCACTTACATATTTGATGATTATTTTCTAATACATTTTAAGTTAAATACTATATTTGATTTTTATCCCAGTTATAAACTTTAAATTTAATTTAAGATCACTACAACTACATAGTATTCTTAATTCAAATCCATTTGGATATTCCACCTCATCTGCTTGAAACATGTGAATAAAGACATTTGGAAAAAGTCAGATGACTCTCAGTTGCCCTTTTCAGAATATCTTTATTTACATGTTTCAAGCAAGTATAGGGGGCAGCAGTTTTAAAGTATATATATATGCACCTATAAATTTGAATACATGTGACCAATCATGATGTCTTATTACTTGTAATTATTTAAGAATAGTATTCCTGAAAATAAGTAATATAGTGCTTTACTTATTGCTTTTCACCATGGAGTTAGATTGTATTAAAATCCTTTTACCTATAACTATTACTTTATTATTCTTAAACTTGCAACTGTAATTCATTGGTGATATTAGTAAAAATGAATTCAGACAATTCTTGACAGAGATTAAAACAAAATTAGTGTTCTATCTTCTAATATTAATTTTGATTAAAAATGAAAAAATGCTGCATATATATAATTCCTATCATTTATTACTATATAACTTCAGATTTACACAGTGAGTCTTTAATAATAGACCACTTAACAAAACTAAACTTAATTTATATACACCTGGGTCTCGTTTTACGCGATAGATAGGTTCCTCAGAAAACGCGCAAACGAAATCGCGCAAAAATAGACGTAACTTACATTGAAAAAGGGGGGATGCGGTCTGTGATTTTTCAAAATTCGCGTAAAAGCAAAGCACCAACGTAAAATTACTTTAAAATTCGCGCAAAAAAAATATAAGGAAATAAAATATGACTAATAAAAAATTTCAAATTTAAAAAAAATTGATACAAGACAAACTTTTTTTAACTATAATATTTAATTTTATTCAAAATAATATATTTTTATGCATAATTTACAGTACAGTAATTGACATTTTTTATACACATTTTAATTATTATAGCTATTTGCCAAAAAAACACGTTCATTTGCAAACAACTAGCGCCAACTTCACACTCATGTTGTAACAGTGGTTTTCTGGTGACAACGTAATTAGTAATTAATCTTTGAGATGATGATTTTATTAATTGTTTATGAAACTAACAACTAAAAATTAAATTCTTATTTTTGTCTTTAATTTTCAATTCGGTTTAAAAATCAAATTTCACATTAATTTCAAGTCGCAGTAAATAATTTTTAAATTGTTAATTACAATTAAAAATCAGATTTTAATTTTTAATTGTGCCCACTGCTATTACTGACCTTTTAAAAATAAACTTGTGGACACTAAATGATTAATAATTGATTACGTTTTTTTTTAAAAAGCAAAAACAGAATGTGATTTAAAATGCAAAATTAACACGTACAATGTTTGAACAAATTTACATTATAATCTTGTAAAATTTAATGTGTGTATACATAAAATGTGGAAATTATGATTTTAATTTCATTATTGCATAAAATCTTACTATTATAAAGTACTGAAAATATTGAAATTACTAAGATGAAAGTCGAATTCCAATAATGTGCTATTACTTTCAATATAACGTAAGTGCGCAAAATTTATTATTTAAAGTAATAGCGCATTATCGGAGTTCATACACGTGGGTCTCTTTTTACGTGGACTTATTTAACACACTTCCGGTGAAACACGAATCGCGTAACTTCAAAATCGTGTTAAATAAGTCCGCGTAAAAAGAGACCCAGGTGTATATATAATTCCCTCAGTTTATATGTATACACATATAAAACAACAAAATAAATTATTGACAAGAATATTCTAGGATTTAATTCATCTAATAGTTTGATTATATTTCTATCTTACATTATAGTTGAGTATGTCCAGATGGAGTAACATTTTACTTGAATAGATTAAGGATCTTGTAAGTAAAGAGATTAATGCATATATATTGAGACCATTATGTTGCTTGTGGCATACAACTATATAGTAGTGTGTACACATATATATGAAGTTGAAAGGAAATATAGAAATCAACACTGACAAAAAAAATTTGTAGATATTTTCCATATTATACTGAAATAACAGTTAAGGATTAAATAATTTTGAATCAAAAAAAATATAAATTAAATATTTAAAAAGGCCTAACTAATATTTTATTAATTCTGATTTTGAAATTTAAAAAGGTCTAATTAATATTTTATTAATTCTGATTTTAAAATTAAAGCAAACATGTTTTTATATTACAATAGTTATACTGGTAATTATAAAATTCCACAAAGTTTTTCAAAGGATTAAATTGAATTGAAAAAATATCATTAACTTTTTTTAATCAAGGTAGGAAAAACTTTTGTAATTATTGTATTTTTTATACCCTGACTAAAATATTGAAAAAAGTTTAGGGGATATTTCTGACAGTTTAGTTTTAGCTGAAGGCAGAAGAGTGCAATGCAACTATAGTAGAGTGTGGATTTACATGGAAGCAAGATGCAGCTTTTCTGTGTTCTCTATAGCCCACATATATTTGTATTAGCATAGAGGCTGAAGGGAGTTCACTGCAGGCAAACAGTTACCTAGACTATACCATTTACGATTATACAAGAAGCCAGTATATTGTTTAGAAGGGACCAGCATACCCACAGAGTCCATCAGCTTGCTGAAGAATTAGTTTATATGTATACTGTTTTATGTGTATGGAGAGAGGCACAGATAGGAATACAGCATCATATATATAAAGTACAACTGGTAGTTATTTTAAATAATTCCTTGAAAGTGCCATTTAAAATCTATAATTTAAAAGTAAAATAAGTAAATAATTTTTGCTTGAATTAAAAATCTAAAAAGCAAATGAGTGATTCATAGACAGTTTTATTTATTTATTTTAAAAAAAAAGTAAACTCCAAAAATATTTTTAGATTAGGGAAGAAAAAAAAACTTGCTGGATTAATTTTTTTAAAGAGATGCTTATGATTAATCAAGAGTAAGCTGTCAAAGATGTGATATTACTTTTTTTAAAAAGGAAAAAAACTTTTTTGGTTTACCATTAGATAATAAATGAATAAAATATATGTGGATTTTATGTATACTTTCAACATGGAATTAATTAATTGTGAAAAATATAATTTTTAATAATTCTTGACAAATTAAAATAGATTACCTAAATGTCAATGTGTGCACATTTCCATGCATATATATATATATGTTAAATTAGCCATTAGTATCATTAAAGTGTGATAACATTATTATTATTATGACAATTCCCTTATGTTACAGCATGTCTATATGTTTATATGGATGTGTGTCAGGTAATCACATGTTAAAATTAATCATTTTTTATTATATGACAATTCAAATATATTGATAAATCATTATACTGTACATCTGCATGCTTATATGTAAGAATATTTTATGTAAACATATTGAGATATTTGTAAATCACAATGCGATAGCTAATTGTATATTAATTAAAATTAGAAAGCTGAATTTATATTTATGGCATACTTAGAAGACCTTAATTTCATTTTAATTGCTATTAATAAATTGATATTTCATTATTAAAGTTATTCTAGTGAATTTACTCAATCATAAATAGTTTTAGAATATATGCTGTATTATCTTTTGCTCACAATGATCTAGATTTGTGTACAGCAGTCATATATAAAAGTTTATATTTAGTGTTTATGGGCATTCAGTTGATGATGTTCCTGGATTGGCACAAAGAGGATATCCATTAAAGTTCATGCACTATATTTTATTTAGTTTAGTATTTATTAGAAATTAAGTGTATAGTTGGTTAGTATATTAATGGTACTAAGTGGCCAAATCATTGATGATGATCAGCATGTTTTAGTATCCCAGCATTATTTTTTTTCTTTTGTATTTTTATGGATTAGCACTTACGTTTGTGCATCCAAATTACTGTTTAAATCTGCCCAAGCTGCCAAGGGCTGAATAATTAGCCTGGTTTATAATAGACCTATTTTAAATCCAGTCACAAAATTGTCTGTTGATTTATTTTATTGGGATCAGTTATGATGATGAATTATTATTACTTATATTTATTTATAATGCTGGTGAATTTATAGTTCTGTTTTGATCTCTTATACTCCTCTTAGTCATTCCTCATTATATTCTTTTAATATTGAATATTAAAAAAAGGATATATAGATATTAAAGCGACAATGTAGGGGAGATAGGAGGCCTTTTTGCACCCACAATAAATGTGTAATGTCATGATGATGTCAAATTGAAAGAAATAATCCCTGTAAGTATATGTGACAAAAAGTGTTTTTTTTTTTTATCAATGTGATCTTTTTTTGTTATAATACTTCAACATTTTCATTTATTTGCAATACTGAATGATATGAAAGAAATATATCCACCAAGATAATAAAAACATAATACAAGTATGATAATTAATATGTATTTTTTTTTGTGGTTTTGGTTTAATTTGTTTATAAAAAAACTGTTTATGAGCACTTCTATGGAAATTCCAGCATCCTTTGCAATCACATGCTACAATTTTCCTACAGATGTCCATTTTCTGTGGTAATATATCATTACTACAAGTTTTGTTTTAACGTGTCAATTTATGTTATATATTATACAGTAATTATTGTAAGAATATAGTTAATGTGTTTTTATAAAAATTATTTAAAACCAAAATCATTTACTCTTTGAAATCTGCATATTTAAGTGTAATGGTGTCATTTCATTAAGATTTCAAATCACAATCTTTTAATATATATTACACAGTAAGTGTTGTACAATTATAGTTAATGTATTTTTATAAAAATTATTTGAAACTAAAATCATTTACTCTTTGAAATCTGCATATTTAAAGAAACAATTTTTTTGGGTAATGACATTATTTTATTAAGACTGCAAATAACTTTTTTTTATATATATATTTTCAAATGTTGTTTTGAAAACTTGTTAGCATTCAATCTTGTACATATTTATTTAAAAATCATACATTTATTATTAAAATGAGAAACAAAAATCATCAACTTTAAATAATTACTTTTTTAAAAGTTATTACTGTTGAAAGTTGTACATATTTGAATATGTTGTTAAAAATCATACATTTCTTAATGAAAATGATACATTTATTTATTATGTTTTATTACGGTTTTTTAGAGATGCAACATGGAGCACGTATTAGACCTATTGCGCCCATTTCACATTCATATCAAACCCCACTGGATAACTTTATAAATCTTGCCTTTAGATACCACATACAAGGATCCATTGTACATGTTTGTTTGTTTTTTGTCAAAAAAAGTCATGTTCAAGATCTGTGTACATATTAGTTTGATCAGATCACAAGGTTACAAAGTTATCAGAAAATTGATACAAATGTAAACAGGCACAATAGGTCTAATACATGATCCATGTTGCAGCTTTAGAACCTAAGTACCAAAAAAAATATTGACTTGGAGTTGATGACATTCCATCATCCCAGGTTCATCCCATGAGTCCATATGATTACAATATATATTATAAGGGACTTAAACTCAGACTTTCAAACTCCTTACAACTATCCAGTCCATCTTATACAATTGATACACATGACCACATATGTGAAAAATGTAAATGATATGCAATAAAAGTATTTTGCACTGAACCAACACTCATAAGTTGATCCAGATCACCATCTCCCACACACACATATATATATACAATCAGTGCTTAGTTTATATTAAGATAGCAAATCCTCAAACTTTAATGAACAAACTTCAATCTTCTCCACTCTCCAACTCTTCAGCTTCCATATCATTAAAAATTCGAATATGGCTTAATATAAACTGAGCACTGATTGCATATATGTGTGGGAGATGGTGATCTGAATCAACTTATGACTGCTGGTTCAGCACAAAATATGTGTATTCAAGATCATTTATCTTCTTCACACTATGTGGTCATGTGTATCAGTTGTATAAGATGGATTGGATAGTTGTAGGGAGTTTGGTAGTTGGAATTCAAGTCCCTTATAATTACATTAACTTTAGTATAGTACATTTACATGTATTTAAATATATATATGTATGCAAATCTTGATTTAGAGTTCAGGTAAACAGGAATTTATTTTAAATAGGCATAGTATCCCCCCACACACTTAATTTGGTTTCAGACCATCTACAGTATTGATTGATATTACCCAGAAAGTAAATGTTCCAAGTTAATATGAATTAATTAGATATATTCACATGCTAACTGAAAAAATAAAACATAATTGTAATATAATACAATCTTCACTTCTAACAGCATACTCTTACAGGCATTGAAATCATAATTTACTTTGACTTTACCTCAATGACCACTACTATTAATATAATAATACACATATCTATAATTCATTAGATAATTTTAAATAAAAAATAATCTATCAATAATAATTGTGAAATTAAAATGAAAAACAATGTTTAATAAGTTGGGCAGCATCAATTTCAGGATTCCGAACATCTGCCTCCAAGCCTGAGTAAATAAAAGCATATAGAGTATACAAAATGGTTCTATATAGAAAAAAAGCATTTGTATTAAATCTCACTAAATAAAAATAAATGTTTTATAACTTTTCAATAAGTTAGATATATATATATAATTTACGAAGTGTCATACTAAATTTATTTAAATAAGTGTAAATTTTAGAAGTCCAAATATTTTTATAGCTGCAAAGCAATAACACAACTGCATTCATTTGTATAAACTTTCAGATTTGGTTTTTGTTTACAGTAAATATTTTTAAATTTTGCATCTTTAACAGGCTTGTTATTAAAATGAAATCCATATTTACAGCATTTCATGCAGGACTTGTAACACAAAAGAGAATTTCATTATACACCTTCTATACACTACTCTTTTAGTAAAGTTAATGTTTTTTTATCTTTTTTGTATAGTTAATAAAATATTGCAAGATTATAAAATAATTATTACTAGTATAATAACAGAAAATCTAATTAGGGAAGTTTAGGAGAGTTTTATATATTATATATTGAACCGGGTCCCTCTGAATAATGTTGTTTAACTGGGTTTAAATACTTTTTATAATAATTTTTGGAATCTAAACTTTAATAATGTTTTCCTGAAGGTTTATGATGATGGTGTTCTAGTTGTATTTTTATATTGGACTATTTCCATAATCTAGTATGTGTATTGAATGTCTTTAGAAAAATTTAACTTTTATTTAAATATTCCAAATACATTCAACTGTTAGTAATAACACATCAAACAGGTTAGTATATGCATGTTTTGAAAGATATTATTCTCCCCTTTTCAGGTGTTGCTGGCCTGACCAGTATGGGATTCGAACCTGGACCTTAGATTATTGAATTTTAAGTAATGCTCTAACCAACTGAGCCATCCTGCCAAAGACAACAGTCAGTAGAAATTTCATATATTTATCTAAGAGGTTCCTCCTGATTTCTCCACTTTTTCCTTAAGAGTTAGTGGTTTGATACAAAAATATTGAATAAAGAAGAAAAAGTACAAAGAAGAAAATTCAAAGAAGTTGCTCACATGACAGTGGCAAAAAATCCCATAAGCCAATCTAGTGGGACTATACATAATGGGTAGAAAACACTAATCAACTTTGCTTTTAGGAAAAAGTGGAGAAATCAGGAGGAACTTCATAGATAAGTATATGAAATTTCTACTGACTGCTGCCTTTGTCAGGATGGCTCTCATGGTTAGAGTGTTACCTTAAAATTCAATAATCTAAGGGTCCAGGTCCAAATCCCATGCTAGTACTGTCACTGGTCAGGCCAGCAACACCTGAAGAAGAGGGGAGAATAATACCTTTTAAAATGTTATGCATATACTAACCTGTTTGATGTGCTATTACTAACAGTTGAATGTATTTGGAATATTTAAATAAAGTTAAATTTTTTTCTAAAGACATTCAATACATATACTAGATGATGGAAATAGTCCAATATAAAAATACAACTAAACTTTAATAAGTTTAACATTGACTTTAATATTATGTGAATAGACCGAGCCTTCAAGAAGAGAATAGAATACCATTGATAGCCTAGCCATCAATGACCCATGGTGAGATTGGGCTATACAAAGCATAACCACATTTCCTGACAGTGGCCTACCTTGACTGCTGGAACAAACCCCTGCCATCCAAAGCATTTTATTTATTTTGAGGATCAAACTCAGGTGCCAGCCAACCATGTTATATAATTGGCATGCTTCAGATGACAGGTGCACAATCCAATACTTAACATATCCCAGGCTAGCTCATACTCCGTACCAGGATCCAGCACATTTAACTTAACATATACAAATAACTACTCTTAAATTAATAGTGATGCAGTGACAAGAGAGAGACACAGAGAATATATCAAATAATAATTAAACAAACATTTATTCATGCACAGACATACTTAATATAATATAACAATATTTACATAAAGAAATATAAATGATTAGTTCCAGGCTAAATTTTATAATAGTCCTTCATTAATTACATTCATTTAAAATAAATATAAAGTGTCTATAGACACATATCAAAATATCTTTAGTTAGATTTTTATGATTGTCAGTTTACAACCAGTTGGCTTTTTGATCTCCATCGATGTTTTTAGAGCTTGTTTTCCATTGTCTTGACAATGGGAGAGAAAGTTTGCATCACTGTATTTCAGCATTCTGGCACCATTTTCCAGTGAGAGTTCAGGTGGGACAGCCAATTTTGGGAAGAATTTGGGGCCTGAAGCCTGGTAAAATACTTCTAAAGATAGTCTAGCAATGCATGTTGCCAGTTCTGTGGCTTCTATAATGATATTTTCCATAGCAGCAATGAATGTTTCTATTCTGTCTCTAGATTTCTGGATCTCTGGAGTAATGAATAATGTCATAGCACAAAATGAAGACTAATGACTTACAGATTTAAGAGCAGACTCAGGAATGAAGAATGGATTGGACTAAAGAGCAAAAACCAACTTAACTTTTTATACATTAACTCTCCCATTGTTTTAATTTCTTATTATTTTTAATTTTGATTGTAACTTGAATATTTTTTTTAAAATTAATTTTTACATTTTGTTAATCTAATTTATTTTTACATTTTTCTTAATATAATTGATTTTTACATTGCATATTTTCTAATCTTTTTTTTAGATTAATCTACTATCGCTTTTATGAGATAGTTTGCTTGTTTTTCTTTTAATTAATTCAATCAGTAATTTTTTTAAACCAATTGCATTTTCAAAAGTTTTCTTTTACAAACTGATTTTATTCTAACTTTCCATATTTACTTATTTATTTTTTTAATTTATTTTTACTTTATAAAAAGGAGTTAAAAAGGAAAGAGTTTTTCTAATTCTTTTCCTACCCCATTCTCAATGCAAAGCTTTATTTGCTTTTAAAAGAAAATGTAATGCAGTCTTTTTATTTTACAAATTTGCATTTTTAAATCTCCTGAAATAATCACTTTTTTCAAATAAATTTAATCTTTTTTTTTTTAATTTTGAAGCATGTAATACAAATATATGTAGGTTTTGTAACATATATCTCTCATTGGTGTTACAATATATATTTAAAATAATAAATTAATATAATATGACAAAAAGTGACAGAAAAAACAGTTAAACAACACTACAGTGTCTTCTAATATTGAAGTCTTAAACTGAATTCCAATAAATGTAAAAGATCTAGAAAGAGACAATATGAGAGATAGATATATGAAATAGAGAAACTGGATTAAACTTGGAGAGAACTTTATCCTGCAGTGAATCAGTAATGAATAAAATTGTTGTTGATGAATGTTAATTTAATTAAATACACATAAGAAAAATATAAATATAATAGAAGTTTCAAGTGAAGGATGTTTTTATTTAGTTTATTCAGTGTGCTTTTAACTAATGAATAAAGGAAGTATAAATGAATTTATCAGAAAGTTATCATAGAGAAAAAAGAACTATGGCATAACCTTCATCCTTGGCAGAGGGATCATCATACAAATAAGATACTAAGACCATGATCAGCTTTATTATTTTAAATTAATATTAGAAAGAAGAAAATGAATATTACCATGTATTTGCAATGAAATGAAGAATTACTGATTATAAAATTGATATTTAACTTTATATAATGAAGTATGTCTACATTAATTTAATTAATCTTTAATTAGAATATGGATTATTTAAAATCACACTATCTATCTATTTATTTATTCATTCTAATGCAGTAACTTAAAATAATAGTGTGATTTTATTATTTAGATATTATTTGCTTGAATGAATTGAAAAATTCCTGCCTTAGCAATGCAGTATTAACACTTATGAAAATCACATTAGCAAATTCTGTTTGTATATAAAAATTGTAATGATTGCTAGAACATGTGTTCATTCGTTGGATCTATTAACATGCCATTTTGATAATTAAATAGATGTATCTAAGAGGACTTTATATTTTTATGAAACATTTTTGTTCATGTCATACAGATGATGCATATTGTTAACATTCTATCTTAAAGCAAGGCATTGTTATTAAACCACTAAACATCACATGATCACCATTTCTCATGCTTGCTCAAGCTGTTAAAACAGGCAAAATTCTCAATACAGTAATACCATTCAGTGCAAGCCAGAGTAATCAATGGATTCCAGAAGGCTTGTGCATAAAATCCTTATCTTGTGTTTATTCATCAAATATCCCCAGACTAATTTCTAACTTGTAACTTTCATCAGTGAGGATCCTTGGATCTGAGAGCACTGCATCTAGATCTTAGGATCTAATGCAACCCTCCAGCAGCTACCTTTTGTCTCTACTTAACTACAAAACTATGAATCTAAAATTGAAAACATAATATTTTCAATCCAAGTTCATTAGCTTATATACTCATATAGGTATGAACTGACTCATAGTTTTGTAGTTAAGTAGAGATAAAAGGTGGCTGCTGGATGGTTGCATTAGATCCTAAGATCTAGTGCAATGATCTCAGATCCAAGGTTTCTCACTGATAAAACCACAGACTATAAACTAGTCTAGGGATATTGGATGAGTAGGCACTAGATAGGGATTTTATGCACAAGCCTCCTGGCATTCATTGATTACTCTGGCTGTACTTAGTGGCACTACTGTATGGAGAGTTCTGCTGATTCAGGGTATTATTTCTAACATATATCTTTTCCGTCTCTTCATTGTAATTTTTTTTAATGTTTCACTTTTTTGATATATCTTTACAGAATAGTCGTCATAAGCTTTTCATGTAATTGGTCCCAGCAATTATGATTAAGCTATCTCATTTTCAGCCTTTAATTACATACACAACAATTCTGATTTCAATCTGCCATTCCATTTCTGCTTCTGGATTTAGTGTATCTATATTAATTATAAATAGTTATTAAAAATGAATGATTTAATAAGTGTTCGTCTTCCCATTCATAATAATAACTTGGAAAAATATTCCATCAATAACATTTTGTCTTCTAAGACTTATTTTCAGCCATAAGATTTTATAGCTCATTAAAATAATGGAATATTAATCATTACATTATAGTATGTATATTCATATATCCATGAATAGATGTACCTTTTCAATTATATGGCCAAATAATGCAGATAAAATGAATGCTAAAACATGTTTATTTTTATATATAAAATTATTACGATATTAAAGTTAATGGATTATTAATAATCTCAAGATAAAATTTGCAAACAAACAATATATATATATCCATCAATCGGATTTTCGATGATATGGATAGCTGAAGAGTTGGAGAATGGGAGGGGGGAATTGAAGCTTTTTTATTAAGGTTTAAAGATTTGCTATTGTAATATAAACTGAGCACTAATCGTATATATGTGTGGGAGATGGTGAGACCTACTGTTGATTGCTGGTTCAGCACAAAATACATATATTAGTGATCATTTATTTTTTTTCACATGTATGTGATTATCTGGATCAGCTATATAAAATAGAGTGCATAGGTGTCAGAAACTTGAAAGTCTGAGTTTAAGTCCCTTCTAATATATATATAAGACTAATTAAAATTGATGTTTATAGAAGTATATATAAGGAAAATTAGATACAATATTTATAGAAGTAAATATTAATAGTTTATGTAATGTTAAAGAGATAGCACTCCTCTTTCATATGTATCACACATGCAATCAGTTATTTTATTGCTATCAACTTTCATCTTCATATATATAATATCTAACCAATAAAACACTGCAATTAATTCTACAATTTTCAGTATAGCAATATATAAATAAATAACTATTGTCAGTTTATAACATTAGTGTAAATATTGATATACTATAAATTATAGACTTAATTCCAATATTTTATTTTATTATATATATATATATATAAATTGTTCTTAACAAGATTTAAATGACGCCAAACAATAAATTCATATATGATAAAGTCTTATTAACTTTGTTATCACTTCAAAATAACTAACAAATCGATTCCTTCAGAGAATTTCTTTCATGGCTTACAACACTATTCATCAACTGATTTCAAAGTAATATAGTAATATCCTAAAATAATGTACAAAGAACTTTTTCTTATAAATACCTCTCAAAACTATTAGATTTTAAAGCATGAAATAATCATGATGTAAAATTTTTTAAATATTAATCATTTAAACAGTATCCTAAATTATTTCATGTTGTAAAATTTAATACATTTTAAATTTGATATTTATAAGAAAAGTATTTTTGTACATTACATTTGAATCCTACCAAAATGATCTACAATTAGTTTATAAATGGTACTGTAAATTATGAAACTATAGTCTTGGAAGAGTTGAATTGTTAGTTATTAGTGTATCATTAAAACTGGCTACATATGAATTTATTGGGTGCTATGATTTGAACTTTGTTAAGAGTAATCGATTTCTACATTATTATCAGTTTATCATTAGCACAATTGATTTATCTAATTAAATTTATTTAGATATAAAACACATTCCAGCAATACTTATTATTAAACCATCAGATATCGCCTATAAAATGTACCAGATCAATGTTTCTTTCTATACATGTTTTTTAAAGGCAATCTCAGCCTGTCAGGAAATATAGAAATTTGAAACATTTAAATATCCTCATACATATATATCTCATGTTTACAACCTATTAGTATGGGGAATTTTTTACTAGTATAAAACTCTCAATTTAATAAGCTTTGGAAAAGTGCACTATAAATCTACAAAATTTAGTTTATTATAGATATGCATCCAGGTGCATTAGTCAAATTATTACATACATACAATTTATGAAGCAATAAATTGCCAAATGAGCGTGCTAGAATAATATTTTACAAGTGAGTTTCTAGAGTCATTTTAATAAATTTGCAAATAATACCCTCTCTTGTATCAAGGCTAATTTACCAGTCAGATAAAAAAAAGGTCCACTTTTAATTAATTATTAAGATTTAAAGAGATAAAATATATTAGCAACAATTTTTTTAATGTCTTAATTGAATCAGCTCAAAGTTTCAGGTAACATTTAGGATGTAAACTTTAATAATTCTGTAAGTAAGTAATATCTATTAAATCTGTCGTTTTGAGAATTTAAATTTGAGCATGTTTTTGGTAGACATAATTTAAAAAGTATATTTATTACACTAACAAGAGTTTTGAACATTCCATCATCAGATCTTCAATGAAATGGAAGGCTGAAGAGTTGTGAGTTGAAGTAGTTTGAAACCTGTCCATTAAAGTATAAAGATTTACTATCTTAATATAAAGCTGAGCACTGATTGTATATATATGTGGAGATGGTAATCTGGACCAACTGACGAGAGCTGGTTTAGCACAAAATACGTATATTGGTGGTTATTTATCTTTTCAACATGTGTGTGATCAGGTGGATCAGTGATATGAGATGGCTTGGAGAGTTGAGGGTTATGTGAAAGTCTGAGTTCGAATTCCTTATATATTACATATATATCTATATGTGCAGGTGTAAGCCTGTATAGTGTATTAATTTAAAAAAGTTTTAGTAATTGTTCTTTATCAGTCCTTACTTGTGAATCTAGGACTTAACAATACAGAAAGGAATGATCGAAAAGTAAATGCTTGGATAAGAGCATAAATAGATATTGACATCATTTAAAGAATTAAGATGCTGAAAAGGAATTGGGATGGATATGTTAAAAAAGATGATAGATGAGATCTTAAATTGGATTTTAAAAGATTGTAAAATACATAAAAAGAGGTCTTGTGTATATGAATAGATGAAAAGGAAGTATTCTAGAGTGATTAGAGATAGGGAAAAAATGCAGTAAATTAATAAGGTTTTGACAATAATTATGACATTGCTATATTAAAAAAGTAATCCTAATTAATTACTTGTCAAACTCATTTCTAATGTTAGCCATTTATAAAATCATAAATAAGCATTTAGTAAAATAGAATAAATAAACATTTAAATTTAAATAAAGATGCTAATATATTTTTTGTTTATATTTATTCTAATATAATCATATTAATAAAACCTTATAACTTTCAGTTCTAAATAATTTTAATCTATATACAGTGAGATCTTGTACAGCAAATTAATTCGTTCCCAAATCTAGATCATTATAAGATCTTTTCATTGTAACTTATAATGATATTTATATATTTTAATAGAATCTGTTCAAGAGCAGTGATCTAGATCAATGTTATTATCCAAATCAACCAAAATAAAAAATATAAATATTAAAACACAATAAAATTAATTATTGCACAGCTATATTTTAATGAAAACTAAAGCTAAAAGTTTTAAAGGCATAAATTTAAAATAGAAACATTTGCATATCCTAATAAAATTGCATGGATCATTAATTTTGGAATCCACAATCTTGTGAGAAAACATTTGGCAGTAGTTCTGTCCATGCTAAAAGTCCCACCATATCTTCAAATGCTATGAATTCCATATTTTGCTGGCAATGAATTCCTTCGAGGAAGCAGTTGTATTAGAAGAGTTAGCAAAAATTCTTCAAATAATTGCTAAATCTTTTAGCAAATGATCATCTTGTTGATGGTATTATCTGTCTTTTGTTTTTTGATTAATTTGCACTTGCAAAAATTTCCATTTGTTTCCCAATTTTATAACATAGACTGTTCATTCTAGAAATATCTTTAATTGAATGTATATTTATTAATTCATCTCTTTTTTTTTTAAATAGTGTAAATCAAAGATTTAGCCATACCATATTCAAGCTTAAATTTCCATCTGCTCTTTTAGAAATGAACCTTTTTTTTTTCAATGAAATTAAACGTTTTAAAAAGGTTTACAAATATAATTGCTGTAACTTTTGATATTTCAGCCAACAGTGTTAATTAATTTAGATTTAGCACTTACATTTTGCCATTGTTACTATAATTTTGCTTCGAAATATTTTTTTACATCAACATTAATTAGCTTTCAAATTGTTTTTATGCCTTATAGGTAAAATTATTATACAACTAAACATCACATAATCATCATTTCTTATGCTTACTCATAACTGTATGGGGAGTTTTGCCTGTTTTAAAATTATTATAGTATCACACTTAGGCAAATACTTTAAAAATATATGATTTTAATGTTTTCATTATTACAGATTTAATGATTTCATGTTCAGCACTTAGATTTTCATCATTGTTGTACTAATTTTTCTTTTAACAATTATTATTATTTTGTTCAGCATTAGTTTTTAATTCTTTTTTTGTGGCTAAAATTATTGCAGTATGCACATTAAAAAAATATTTTTAAAAAAGCATGTACAATCTTTTCACTACTAAAGATAGTAAAGGCAAACAAACTAAATTGATAATGAAGTCTTGTGTGGTAAAGATATCAGCCATCGTAGTGATTTTTTATTCAATAAGCTTTTTACCAGACCAAATTATATCTGTGTAATTTCTATGGTTATTTGTTTGTGAGGTCATGTGATATACAAGCATTCAAATTATACTAAACATTAACTGATGATTAATGATTTTAAAAAATTATAATAACAAAAATATCATATAATAACAGCTTTATATATATATTAATAATTATATATAAACAAGCCTTTGTGTTTTTTATTATAATTTATATGAAAAAAACCCAGCTTATTAATTTCCATTTTTGGTGATAATTTTAAAAAGAAACCAACACCTAAATGAAAAAAACATATTTACAAATAATATTCACAAGTGTTTACAAAATAGTAATTGATAGTGGTTCATTTATTGACATGAAATTATTTATATATGAATTTAAAAACATATATATTACTCATTTTAATGTTCACAAAATAGGTAAAACAGCTTTTAAATAACCTACTGCAGGTCAGAAGTCTCTCCATTAAATTCACTGTAGAAGATCAGTGAAGAAAAAGACTTTCCAAATGCCAGGTAGTGAGAGTTTGAACAATTTTTCATTTTTGTTTTATTTTTTTAGCTAAGAATTAAGCAATACTGGATGTTGAGTTGATGTCCATACAAATATCCTAAGTCTGGTTAGAACCAGAATAAATTTTCTAAATTTTACCCAGACCAGATTTAAATCCAAGTTGTAAGTATGGAGTTGGATACATTATTGCTGTACTTATATGATCTATATATACATAAAGTAAAGTAGTGACATTTTTGGTACATAGTCTTATCTTGTTTAATACTGTTTATATAAGTGATGTATTTTTTGTTCAATACATAAAATGACTTGTACCTCTTTTAACAGAAACTGTTTTATTAATTCAAAATATTATTTTCATATTTTATTATTGTCATAAAGATTTAAACAAACACTTAAAATAAAGCTCTCCTTTGTGTTACTGCTTCTCACCATATAATTTATTCTGATCATTTTTACAATATTCTATTTTCAAAAAATAAATGTTCAATACTATGTCTACCATCTCCATGGTTACAGTTTAATTGTTATTCCATTTTTGCCTTTTATTTCCTTGATATCCAAAGCTTTTGTCTTTACACCTGTTAACAATAGCTTTTTTTTAGTATCATTTCATAGATTTTTTAATACTTTTATATTTTTTATATAATTTTTAATTATTTTGTTTCTTTAATCAACTTATCTATATCTTCCAAAATCACTTAACGTCACTCTATTTTAAACCATCCAGCTTGAGTAATCATTGTTAATGCTATAATATTACTGACATCACATAGATCAGCTTTTGTTTTCATCAATGAAGATTAGAATTTAAAGATAGAAATGGTGCACCTATCCATCTAGCAGCCACCTTTTACTATTCAAATTCATAACTTTGAATTAAAATGATTAAAGTTTTACAACCATGCTAACTTACTTACACAATCATATTAATTTGACACAAGATCATAAATCTATATATTTTAAAAACCTTAGTTTAAAATAACTATAGATCTCTTCTACCTTTTGACTAATAAGATTAATATCAACATTATATAAGTTTTATTCATGCTTAGTTATGTTTCCAATAGCAGTTCTTTTCATCCTTCTGTAGAACCATCTGTTGTAAGCTAGAATAATTAATGGACCCTAGGTGGAATTTACAGTTGGTAGTTCTAGAATAAAATGGAGAGAATTGCTTTTATAAGCACATGAGAATGTGATATAATATTGTTGATGCTATAAAAGGAATTTATAATTGATATAAAATTGAGGTCTCATATATACAAATTAACTTGGTGTCAGATTTATGTGACTATGCAATCTCATTAGCTTGGATTCAAAATCTTAGAGTTTTATATAAATTTTAAGCTATTAACTTGATTAGTGTAAAAAGTAACTGTTGTATAATTAAATGCACTAATTCCATCATTGAGTCTTAGACCTCACTGATGAAGTCAAAATCCAGAAACCATTCTAAGAATGATGTCATTTACTCTACATTGTATGTCCATTGATTGCCAAAGATTGCAGTAGATGACTCTGAAGTAGGGTGAAGAGAATTGCTCTTGGAAGCACATGAGTAATCATGACAGAAAATTCTGTTATTGTAATTATATATTTTCCATACATAATATTTTTACACATATATTTATAAATACATAGAAATAAATTTTTTATTTATTAATATGAGTAATCATGACAGAAAATTCTGTCTATGTTATTGTAATTATAAATTTTCCATACATAATATCTTTACACATATATGTATAAATACATAGAAATAAAATTTCTGTTTATTAACTTTTTGTTTTATAAAATTTTTCTAATCTACTGCGATTTTGTTTTCTAATTAACATAATTTTTACTGATTTATTTTCATTCATATATGGCTTTGATCATTAAAGTGCTCTCTGTAAAGCTTACTGTATAACAAGATGTTAACTATTATACTAACCTCTGAATTGTAAATAGTATAAGATTTATAGCTAATGAATAAGGATTTTTTTAAAACTGATACTGTGAGCCTAATATTATCACAATTAGAAGTTTGTTATTTATAATATTTTATTTCATAATAAGTTTTCTAAAGATTGCTCTAACTCATATATATATATCTTTAATATAATAATTTATAATTTTAAAAAATATACACAATAAGATAAAAGTTTATGTCTGAAGAACCTTAGAAAACTGGAATTATGTGAAATTTTTGAGGTGATGATGACCAATAAGAAATATTGAAACCTATCACTATTCTAGTGTATAAAAAAGTATTATGTAGTAAGATGGTGTTAATTATATTTATTATCATTTGGAAAGAATGTTTATATGAAAATATATTGGGCAAAGCATTAATATTAGTGTAATGAATACTTTTCTTTATACTGTATATTTGAATCATTGTATTTTACTAGTTGTTCTTTATATGTACATATTTTTTAAATATTAAATTTAATTGTTCTTTTGTTTAATCGTTATTTTTTCTCTGTTTATACATTTCCATTTGCTACATGGAATTGGATCGATGATTGATACTTGACTAATCCATTTGCTTTAAAATTCAAGTTAAATAAAGGTGCAATAGTAATTTTTATTATTAGTGATAGGCTATTAGTTGATAATGAATATCACTTTTTGTTCTTATTTCGTTCATTAGTAGTGAGCAGAAATAGAATTCTTTTATACTGTTTCAAAGAAACTAATATTATCCTAAGAGCTGATAAATCGTCAAATTCAATCCTACTTTTATGTTATAGTAAAATATGATTTTTTCTATTTTTTACTATCATGGCAACTCTGCTATAATTCAATTTTTTTTCTTTGCATGCTGTGAAATATAAAATGAGCTGCTCTTCCTTTTTGCACCATCTACTATAAGTAATAATCACTAATTACAAGTCACTTAATTACTGCATCTAAATCTTCATCTTCAAACTATTTTCTGGCTTTAGCCTTTATTACTGAAGCTTTGAAATTTAGCTGTGCACTCAGATTTTATTATTCAAACTAAAACTTGACAGTGAAATCGCCCAAAGTTTTTAACTCAAGAATCCTGCTTGAACAAGTATAAAGAATGGATATCTGATTCAGTCCCTATGTTTTTTAGTACTTTGTTTTTTATTGACTATACACACTTTATTTTTTTCTGGGTAGGAATGTAATAATAAATCACTTATCTACCCATCTGACATAATATGAGAAGCAAATAGCAAACCTCTCTAGTAGGGTTATGTACTGTAAGTTTGTATAATCAGGAATTACCAGATACCTTATTGCATTAAACTTGCTATCCTCATATTGGTATTTGGTTTATGTCTTTATTAATGAGATTTTGGGATGAAAAGTTAGAATCAATGTTATTACACATCCAACATTTTTTTTTAATTTAACTAGTAAAATGGAGTTAAAGATGTGAGCTATAGAATCAAATGATTTGTTATTAGTATTTATGAAGATTATGATCACTGATGCTTATTTATCTTATGATCAATTTTTCTAGAAGTCCAATAACATTTGATTATCAAAGTATTTGACAGTCAACAGTTTCAAGTCATTTAACATGGCATTAGTTCAAGAACCTACAGTTGTATAGTCTGCCAGGTCTCATAATATTGCCTGCTTATTTTTTAATGAACTCAAATTAAAATACTTCATTTTTTATTATTTATTTAAATATATCAGAGAATATGTAAGAGCACACACACACACAAAAAAAAAATTATAACCTTGATCTTACAAGAAGGTATCGTGAATCAAATTGATTGTTAAAGCACAATGTATGAAATATACAATATATGTGTTTGGGGGGGGGGGGTATATATTAAATAAAATGCTTTATTATCCAACATTTTTTTAATACAAATATTTTATGGATATAGTTGCAAGGAGTTGTATTAAAAAAACAAGTGCATTAGATATTGCTCTATATTTTTGATATTATTTAGGATAAAATAGAAATGCATATTCTAAAGAAGTGATATAGAACTTTTGAAAGAAATTGATATTAATTTTATGAGTCTGTGAGTAGAAATGTCAGTTCTCTATTAATTTAAAAGAAATTAAATAGTCTAGTGTTGATAAACTGTAGTATATTATTGTACAAAAGTTCTTAACTACTTACTCTGATAATAGTCTGAAGTGTGATATGTGCAGCTAAATATGAGAGAGTCGATGTAGTATTTGCTGAAGTGGACAAATAGATATTTTCAAAAATTGCAGATAAAAATACAATTTAAAGTTGTAATTAATAATTTGTAAAGTACATACTCATTATGTAAGTAATATATATTAAGACTATAACCTTAAGAGTATGCACCTAAAATACAATGTGTTTTTTAAAGATCTAACACAACTGAATATTGCAGTGGTTATCAAAACTTTTGTGGACTTCCCTAGAACATTTATATTTATGACCAAACATTCATTTTGAAGCTGTTTTTTTTTTTAATGAAAATGCTATGATCAAGATAAAAGCTTGAACATGTATAATGGCAGACTAAAACCATGGATAAATTTCAATAACACTTTATGTAGTGAATGAACAAAAAAAGAATCCTATCAACTGGATTATCGACTTCCAGTATTGCTAAGTATTCTCTTGTTCTAACCATTATTTTGCATGGTCACATTATAGTATTAAAACATTTTGAAAGATTTGGGTTTTAGTATGCAAAGATTGTTTGCAGCCAAGATTATCATTTTCTAATATCATAATTCTTGTACTTCATATAATTCCACAATCAAATAAATATTAACTTCAGAAAAATGAAACAATGTTATGTATTCTGTGACTTCCCCAATTATCTGATTTGTTTTTGAATTGTCCCCAACATTTTATGTCTTCTAATCAAATGTTATATAATCTTATATCATGTCAATTACAAACAATTCTTGGGCAAATATTTATCTATATTGCATTAATAAAAGATATCATAGTGTTTCCATTATTTTGTCTATATCTTTAATATATATTTGAATGCACTTAAATCGTTAATTTCATTTTATTGAATTGTGTGTCTTTCTTTCATCTCATTAATCCTTTCCTCCTTTTTATTTTTTTTTACACTATTTTCCTCATAATTCACTCTTCTTATTTCTAAATTTTACTTCTTTCTTGCTTATCCATCTTTTTAAATGGCTACCTTTTTTATTTTTATTTTTAAAATTATTTTATATCTCTGATATCCATCTTTTTAAATGACTAACTTTTTAATTTTTTTAAAAAATTGTTTTATATCTCTTATTGTCGTTTAAATTTTTTTATTTCCTTCTCACTTTGATGTTTTTTCTTTTTCTTAACCCCCCCTCCCTTTTTTGTTTCTTTTTTTAATATCACTTTTCTGTCCCATTTAACCTCTTTTCATTAGTTTTTTTTCTTCTATATCTTTCTTAATTTTTTTTTCTGATTTTGCTTTATTTTCTTCTCGTTTTTCCTCATTTCATTTTTGTTTTGCTTTTGTCAGTTTTGTTGTCTAGTCCCCCCCCCCTTCTCCTAGATTATATTTTTTAACTTTTTTTTTTAGTTTATCCCAATATCAATTCTTATTTATTTTTTCTCATTTATTTTTAATCCTTATAAATTTTAAAAAACTATTCATTAAATAAAAAAGAAAATGCACACTATTATAGTAACTTTATTACATTATGTTAATTTTATTATATCATTCTTTATTATAGTTATTATAATGATATTTTAATATAGTAGTTTTATAACAGTTTATGACATTTCAATGCTTAATAATTGGATCAAATGGGTAACGTCAAACTATTGACAAAATGATCAAACCTGTAATTGTGCAGAGAGCTTAACATACATAAATCAACACTATAAACTAAATTTATTATATATTTCTAACATTCTATTATTTTTATTGATATGATAATTTTTTTTTGTTTTGACGCAACTTTTAAAAATATTTTTATATATATTTAAACGTTCTGATTTTGACTGATTATCTTTTCAGAGTTTTATAATAATTTTATGTAATGATTTGAGATCATTACTTTTTTAAAAAAAATTAATTATAAAATGGCAGGAGAGCATAATCCGTAATCAAAAAACAAAAAAGGTGAAACTGTAATAAAATAAGTACAGTATTGTGAACTCTAGTTTATTCTATAGGTGTCTGTTTTGAAAGAGCTCTATGATGTAGAGATGAGTTGGGAAATGATTTGAATTTGAGGGAAGAATTTTTTTCAAATCCCAAGCAGTATTACAAATTTTAGATAGATCATTAGATAACTCAGTTAGTCTTCCATTTATTAGTCAATATCTATTTTTTAAATAAATAAAAATGGTCTCAGATTAATAAGAATTGATCAGTTGAGTATTGATACTTTATCTGCAAAACAAAAATATAACAGTCACATATAGCTTAATTTTTCTTTTGCATATTTTTTCAGTATAGATCTCATATTCCTCATATTTTATAACCAAATTCAATTTCCAGACTTTTTTTTCAATTTCCTGGAAACTTTCATTTTTATTACTTTTATTAATCAATATTTAAGTGTGTTGATTTTACTTATGAACATATAATTTCTAGTAAATACACTGTTCAAACCATATATAAAGTTTAAATGATAACTATTCTAAGTATTATTTATACCAATGTATCATTCTCTTTGTCAGATTGGTTTGCAAAAGTTTATATTTGTTTTCTCATTTTTTTATAGAAGGCAGTCTGACAAATGATATTTGATTGTGTTAGGAGGATTGTTGAGTGTTATAGAATGGGATAAAAGAATAGATTCATTAATAAAGAATAGGGAGTTGGAGAGATGGAGAACTAGTATGGAGAGTAAAAAGAGTTTAAATATATATAGAAGTAAACGGAACATTGGGTGAGAGTTAATTTATGATAATAGTAACGAAAATAGCTTATTGTTTAAGGCTCGAACGGGATCTTTAGCAACAAGAGAATATACATGTAAATGGAAAAATATGGGTGATTTAGTTGTAAATTGTGTAAGGAAGATATAGAAAATATTAGGCATCTGTTGATTGAATGTAAATGCTTGAAAGCAGAAAGGGTACAAATAAAAAAGTTATGGGAGAATGAATATGAACAAAATGATTATATTGGTTATTATGCTGAATTTGGGAAAAGATAAGGGGGATTTAGATATAAAGGCCATAGAGTTGACAAAGATTATATTGTGGAAATGGGATGGAGCAGATTATGGGAAAGTTTAGGGTGGAGAGTGGAAGGGGAAGATAAAGTGGCTAACAGGTTTCTTTAGGCATAGTTGCTGAGAGATTTCTGACTCTGTTTAAGGAGAAATCACGGTACATCACATCACATGATTTAAAGTTTATCCTGAGTAATATCATTTGTCAGATTAGCCATCTTTATATAAAAAAAGTAAATGTAAATAAATCAGACTATTTTGCATTTGCAAGACAATCTTATAATATATATTTATTAATAATCTTTGATAATTTTTATTCAAAATATTTTTATTACAGAATTTAAGATCCATGCTACAGTTACTTTTATGACAAATTATTAAAAACAAACAAAAAAAAAAATTCTTGATTTTCACAGCATATTAGTAAACCTTATAAATTATTGCTTTTATTTATTTAATATTATTTATGTGCAAAGATATTTGGGACTATTTCCATAAACAAAATTAAATATTGAATGTCTTTAGAAAAATATAACTATTTAAATTTTCAATTAGTTTCAACTATTAAAAGTAGTACACAGGTTAATATATACACATTTCGAGTATTGTTCTCCTCTTCTTCAGATGTTACTGGCGTGGCTAGTGATAGTACTAGCATGGAAATCAAATCTGAATCTTTAGATTCATAAATATTGAATTTTAAGACAATGCTCTAACCAACAGGAAATAGTCCAACATATAACTAAAATATCATCAGAATCCTTCAGGAAAATAGTATATTTAATTAATTTCTTTTTCTGATAGTTTTCTTATTCTTTTTCTTCTAAATCTTCAGTAAGGACTATTTGTTTCCATTTAGACATTGTATTTAAAACTTCTCATATAACTTGTGAGATTTAAATCATTAATATTTTAATGCTAATAGTATTTCTGCAGTTTTACAAATAATCATTCATAATTGTCAAAACTTCAAAGTTATCATCTCTTTCTAAAAAATCTTTCCAGCTAACAACATTTTTTCATAATGACTTTTTCCAGATATGAATTTGAATGCTGCTAAGTCACAAACTAGAAAATCGATTTTTAAACTCCATAAAATATATAAATTTGTTTATAATATTAAATAAAATGTTAATATATATATATATATATGCAATAATTTTGGTATATTTTGATTGCAATATATACGAAATTTGAATATACATCCAGTAATTTTAGTCATCCTACCAAAGTTCTGAATTAAGCAGCCACTAAATGGTGTACGGTTTCCCTGTATTATTAAGAATTTAAGAAAGCAGAAAACCCCAAACCCTGTTTAAACAGGCAAATCTAAATTAGCTTAAAGGTTACAACAGTTTTAAATGATCATTTTCATTAGTTAACGTCGTAAAAAAAAACAATGAAGGGGGGAGGGGATATGCAAAATAATAATTAAATTTTCATAAAAGGAAATAAACAGATATATAGGTTTGTGTATACATGTGTGTGAATGACATATAATAGTGTTTCCATAAAGTTAAATAGTAGCATAAGATTAATCTATATATAGTATTTAGAAATAGTATTCCTATATTCTTTTACTTTGAAATAGCAAAATTAGAAATAGTTAAATAAGGACTTAAATTCTCTTTTCCTTTTAAAGTTGAAAACAAGTTTTTAAATTTTTTGATTACTACTTGAAAAAAGTGATTGTCACTTTGTGCAAAAAAGATTGGTTATATATATTGGTTAATTAAAGTATTATCATAAACATTTTTTTGAGGATTAACATCAACACCCCCCCTCCTCCAATGTGAAAAAATATATAAGATGACGATTCTAGATTGAAGTAATTCCTGATACATTATTTTTTGACATCATGATGATAATCTTTAAAGCTGTCCATTATCAAGGTGAAGAGCTATGCGTAATTTCAAATGTTTTTTAACCATGCTGTATAATGCATCCAAGTGTTTACAAAATATTAAATAGAGGGCTATGAATTATGATAATAAATAATTAAATTGAGGATCTTTCATTTTTTAGCCAATTATAAAAGAATCACTGAAAGCGTTTGTCTGAAGATGTGTGATGATGATATTTTAATTGTATTTATATGCTGAACCATTTTCTTCATCTACTATTAAACCTTGAATGACTTTAGAAAAATTTTAAATTTTACAATTACATTCAACTGTTAGTAACTGCACACAGGTTAGTATTTACACAATGTTTTGAGTAGTATTATTCTCTTTTTCAGGTGTTACTTGCCTGACCAGTGATAAAGTGTTGTCTATTGTAAGGAAAAGATTAAATAGTGATGAACAACTTACAAACCAAAACAATTCTTCCTATTGATAACATTCTGCATAACAACAACATTCTTTCAATACAACATGGAATTCTTTCAACAAAATCAAGGAATGGCTATGGGCTCACTACTGTCATCTCTGATTAACAATATTTACATGGAAGAAGTTTAAATCACAGCTATAAATATTATTTCATACTCATTTAAAGTTTGCCTTTGCTATGTTGATTATACATTTGTTGTATAGTCACATGTTATTATAAACATTCTGGACACACATCAACAACATATCTCCTTAAATTCACAATAGATTCAGAACAAGAACAAAGTGGGCATTCTTAAGATGTTTTTGTGAGAATACTTCCCCATGGCAAAATTAAAAGTACAATTTACAGATAGTCCACATATCCAGGAAAATACATAGCATATATATCCAACATCCTATCACATTAGAAACAAAACGGGGAATTATACTAGCACTATGGAATAAAAAAAAAGAAACCAGTGATTTGGAAAAAGAAATGATCTAACATAGAACAAACTCTTATGAAGAATAGTTATCCATTAGCTGTCATTAAGAAAACTTTTAAACAGACAACAAAAAGAAATATCAAAAGAAAAACAATTATTGTACTATAGTGTATCCATACATACTAGGTATGGCAGACAAACTTAAAAAAATCTGCAAATGAATATAACATAAAGAACAGCTTTCCAGAGTCATACCACCCTATGACAAATTCTACCATCTACAAAGCCTAAACTTAAAATGCTAAAAAACAAAAACTGCATCTATGAAAAACCATGTGAATGTGGAAGGAAATATATTGGTGAGACCAGTCAACCTATTGAGAAGTGTTTGAAAGAAAAGCAACTGATGATTGGAAAGGGTTGTATCTAAAATAGCAGACAAAAATGTTGGCCAGAAAAGAAAAGGTACACAGAAGAAAATTCAAAAAAGCTGTTCATATGACAAAGGCAAATAACTTCAAACATAATACACAATGACTGGAAGCCATTAATTAATTTTGCTTTTAGGAAAAAGTGGAAAAATCAGGGGGAACCTCATAGATAAATGTATGAAATTTCTGATTGTTGCCTTTGGCAGAATGGCTCAGTTGGTTAGAATATTATCTTAAAATTCAATATTTAAGAATCTAAAGATACAGGTTTAATGCCCATGCTAGTATTGCCACTGATCAGGCCAGCAATACTTGAAAAACAGAGGAGAATATCACTTCAAATGTGCTATTACTAACAATTGGATGTAATTGGAAAATTTAAATAAAGTTTAAAATTTTTCTAAAGATATTCATGATTTAATATTAGATGATGGAAATAGTCCAGCATTTAAATATCACTGAATATATTTTAGTAATTAATCACAGCTCAAGCAAAATATATACTTGTTTCTATGGGTAAAGATAAGTTATAGAGAAAAAGTAATATAGCATCATGATAAATTAAATTGTATAAAATTAGAACTATCTGTGCTATTTTAATTATATATTTATAATTGATTTTGTATAACTTATTAATTAATATGCTGCTGTTTAGAAATTACAAATATATATATATTTCCGTCTGGAAAATTTTGAATTAAAATCCTATAGCTATACTTATATTATATTGATTATTGTTAGCTTTGTTTTTTTGTTATTCTATATATGTCTTTATCGAAATCTTATTGACAAGCGTTGGTGGCCTAGGGGTTAGTATAGCTGCCTTCCAAACAGCTGGCCCGGGTTTACTTCCTGGTCACACATTTGACATATGAAAAAAAAAATCTTATATATACAGTATTTTTGATTCTTTTATAATACTGCTTTTTGTCTCATTTAGGCAATTACTTAAAACAAAAAATTTCAATGTATATATGAGATGGCATGGAGAGCGTGTGAAAGTCTGAGTTCGAATCCCTTATATATATTACATTATATATGTGCAGGTGTGTGAGCCTATACAGTGTATTAATTTGAATATATTAGTATAATATAGTTAAAAATAGATACATCTGAATATTCAATGGTAAATTAATATGTAATGTTTGATTTAATAAAAGATTAACCCATCTAGTGATTTAAATTTATTGAATCTAATATAATAAAATTGTATGTATGTGAATTTAAATTTTTGGTTAGTTGATTCCAGATTTTGAGTTAAAAGATCTTAAAAAAATAAAATCTTTGTGCATGACAAATATCATATTACATATTTATTATTAAATAAAACAATTGTGTTCAATTATATTGGGTGCTAACTGCAAACAATAGATTATTTATATATTTTTGAAATGTTACAGAATAATAATAGGGTACATTTTATTAGATGATTTTAAAAAGCTGTTGAAGTACTAATTAATCTTAAGATTAAGCATGTTTAGTTGTTTTAAAATTTGAACATAGTGTACTATAACAATGTATGAACCAGAAAACTTGAATTTATTATTAGAGAATATTTAGAAAAACAAATCTTGTACTTCTGTCTCCTTGAAACAAGATAGGAATTGTGAAAAGAGTACCGGGGTGTGGAAAGCTTTAGTTTATCATTAGAAAGCAGATGTAATGGAATAGTATTGTTTTAGAATTAAGACAAGAGTTTACAAGTAGATTTTCTACAAATAATAGATTATATATGGTGAGGAAGAGAGTTATTTTGAGTAACTTAGAAATATACAGCTGTAAATGCTTATTAGCAGATCTAATGATGAAATGTTAGACATCATAGAGAAAAAAAAAGTAAATGAATAACAAAGTTATTGTAGTGATAATATACAGAATTAATGGAATATTGTGAGAAGTCAGAAAAAGAAAAAAATGATTACAGCCAATTAATGACTAGAGATTAGAAATAAGAGAAGTGTAACACTACTAAGATCTTATAGAAAAAATAGCATGTCTTTAATATATGGCTTACAATTAATTTAAAAAAAGGTACATAAGAAAAAGGCTAAACAAATGATTTGTATTTAAAATTAGTTATTCATTCATATACTATATTTATTGTATTCATATTACTGCTATCATAAATTTAAATTGCAACTTTATAGTGGCCGAATTGAAATTAAATTTTAAACCATTAAATGAATCCATTTTTTTTTTTATATAACTTAAGGAAGTAGACAATCATAAGAGAAAAACTTACAGATTTGTTGAAAAGGAATATAAATACAGTAATTACTCTGTATGCACATTATTTGGTTCCAAGATTTCATATGAATACTAAATGTGAGAATAATAGTTTAATACTATATATGTTTTTAATCTGTATATATAATATTTGCTTAACTATGATACAATTTAAGTCAAAAATTATATGTATTAAGATATCAGGAAAAAAAAACAGTAATTCATATCTATGTATATATGTATTCATATCTGTGTATATATATATTCATGTCTGTGTATATATGCAAATGTGTTTCTTCTTCATTCTTCTTATGATGAAAATTTTTGATAATGAAATGTAAAAGTCATAAAATGTAAGTAATTATTAAATGTTTTTAGAAAAATTCAAACTTTATATTTTCCAAAATACATTCAACTATTAATAATCTCTCATGCTTCAAGTGGTATTATTCTTTTCTCATCTAAGAAATATAAAATGGGCATATATTATTGAAAACAGCTAGATTATTCAAAAGCAATTTAAAAAAATGTGAAGTAATTAGAAATGAAAAACAGATACATCTAAAATAATAAATCATGCATGTAGCAAATGATATGTTGATTGGAAAAAGGCATTTATTTTAGGCAAGAGAAAATAGTAAAAGGAAGAAAATTTAAGGTTGTTCACATGACTCTATAAATCAATGTAGTAAAATAATTTACAATGTTTGAAAACTATTCATTAACCTTCTTCTTAGGAAAAAATGGAAAAAAAAAGTAATAGAATTTTTATAGATAAGCAAATAAAATATCTATTGATTTGCTTTTGATGGAATAGTCCTATTCATTAGAGCATCACTTTAAATTCAAATGAATCCAAAAGTCATCAGTTTGATTACCATGCTAGTATTACTACTGATCAAATTGACAATATCTAAAAAGTATCACTGAAAATATGTTGCATTATTCTTATTAAAAGTTGAATATATTTGGA
Organism: Epiperipatus broadwayi; assembly: GCA_028023455.1. Classification (NCBI taxonomy): domain Eukaryota; kingdom Metazoa; phylum Onychophora; class Udeonychophora; order Euonychophora; family Peripatidae; genus Epiperipatus; species Epiperipatus broadwayi. The sequence continues at coordinate 4,547,992 of JAQFVV010006209.1, read as the reverse complement.
AAAATAAAATTAGATTTTTTTTCTAAAAACATTTTACAATAAAACTAGAGATGGCAAAATGTCCACATCATAAACTTTCAAATATATCAAAGTAATGTTAAATTCATAAATTTCAGACATATTTTGCTAACACAGAAATAAACATTTTTGTGATGTTTTGTGATTGGAGCATTAAACATTGTGAACTAAAAAGGTAAAAATTCTTTTAAAATGTCCAAAATACAAAATTTAATGATGGTAGCAATTCTCCCAGATTTGGAGTGTTTTATTTTTAAATTAATACTGATTTTAAAATTTATACTTCCATCCATTATATACAATAGATGATATCACTTTGATGCAATATATTACTGCCTACTGGAACATTTTTTTTCTTCATGCCCTTTACTCACAAATTGAATGCTTTTTCAATACTTATTAAACCACTAAACACCACTCAATTATCATTCTTTATGCTTACACAAGCTGTTTACACAGAGGCAAACTCTCCATATAGTAGCACCACTCAATGCAAGTCAAGAGTAATTAATGGATGCAAGAATGTTTGTGTATAAAATCCCTATCTAGTGCCTACTCATCCAGTATATCCAGATTAGTTTCTACCTTGTGGCTTTCATCACCGAGGAGCCTTGGATCTGAGAGCACTGCACCTAGATCTTAGGATCTAACACAACCCTTCAGCAGCCACCTTTTACCTTATTAGTTAACTATAAAACTTTTGAGTCCAAATGAAAACAATAATGTTCTTTATTCCAGCTCATTAGCTTTTATAGTTGTATAGGGATCTGAACACAGTTCAGCATCCATACTTTTTGATGTCTTTGGTTTTTTAATAACCACAATCACTATAATCCGAGGCTCCTTCCTCACTGGTGAAAGCCACAAACAGATAAGTAGGCACTAGATAGGGATTTTATGCATAAGCCTTCTTGCATCCATTGTTTATTCTGGCTTGCACTGAATGTTTTTCAATTCTTCACTAAATATTTATTCATGTAATTTTAGTAGTTTTAGAGCAGAAGTAATTCTAGTTGAAATTTATTTTTTATTATCTCATCAACTCCCAATTTATTCTTATTAAAATAATAGAATAATTTTAGTATATATTTTTTTGCATTCAGAATTAAATTAGTCATGTTCATTTTCTCACTCAAAGAAAATATTTCATAGATTCTTTTAGACTTTGAAGAATTATAATTTCATTAACTTTGTGCTTTAATACCATCATAAGTAAGATTTAAAATTATTAAAGTCTAATAGTGAAATACTCATGATGCCTTTCCAAAGATGGTAGGTATGTTTTGAAAAAGTGCATGAGACTTAGAGAGTACTGTGAGATAAAAACATTACACATATTTTATGAATATTTAATTAATTTTTACTTTTGTATTTTTTAATATTTTTTCAAATCATGGATTGTAGAACTTTTAAGTTTTGCTATATGGAGTACAAATCATATAAATGGTAGAAAACAAATTAATAAAACTAATATAAGCAATATATAAAAAAAAAACTGATAAAGCTGCAGTACAGATAGTAGATAGTGAGACAAAGAAAACGTAGGATTTATTAACTTATAGTTGATAATTAGTGGAGAAAAATTGTACACCAACAATGAAAAATAATAAAAAATTTTAATTAAAAAGGTAAAATTATAAATTAATAGAATGATAGAAATAGATCACCATCTGTGTTAATAATTATTGAAGAAGACAATAATTAAGGGATGGAGGCTATTATAAGAACTCTAATTATGAATATTCCATTGAATTACCAAAGGCTCTGAGATGAAATGTCTTGAGAGAATTAGTTAATATTTTAATAAGGTACATAGTTATATAGCACTATGTTAATAAATTGTAATTGTAAATTAGCAATCAGGCTAATGCACATGCGCTTTACAGATTTTAAACTATATGTAAATTAACATAGCGCTATATAAATAAATACCTTATTATATATAAGTTTAACATCAAAAAAAAAATGAAGTATAGTAAATTTTAAATAATTTCACAAGCATCATTAATTCAATCATAATAAAGTAATTTAAAGTGACTGCTTAATATCTTCAAGTTCTCATCTCCAAACACTTGAAATTGGCCCATACTTAAACGTTTGGGTTGAAAAGATAGATGGATTCATTCTATCTTTTCATAAAGACTTTATCTTGTGTTTGAGAATGAGAGTATTCATTTATGTATAGTGTAATATTTTAATGTAGTTTATACCTAAGCATGGGATCATTAAATTTTTTTTCCCATTGATTTTTATTTTTGAGAAGATGAAATATGAAGATTTTAGGCAATAAATTTATTTTGTCATGGAATTAAGGTGCTGTTTAGAAAGTTGAAAGCTGTTTTATGTCTGAAGAGCTGTTTGAATTTAGAAATAATAGAGGAATCTGAAAGAATATTAGACAACTTTTTTTTTCATATCCATGACAATAATAATTATGTGATGCTCTCTTTTTAATTAATCGATAAAATCCCATTCATTGCAGCAATTGTTAGATAGCTGTAATAATATATAATGAAATTTTGACACAATTGGAATAATTTCATAAAATTGTTTTGTATTACAGATTATTTGCTATAAAAATAAAGAAAACAAGTGTTTGCAGTTTCATGAAAAAATATTTTAAAATATTCACTTGATTTATTAAAATATATATATATATTTTAAAATACTGTCTTTTTAATATATAAAATTGAACTTAATAATTCAATAAAAAATACAATTTAGACATTATTGTTTGTTTAAAGTAGCTGCTGGGTTGAAACAGATAATACTCTTGGTGTCAGGAGTTCTGAAGTTGGTTACTGCTTCATCATGATTATTATTAAAAAGAGTTTCTTAGTGCATTAATTAATGCATTAGCCCTACTCTGAACCAGGATTTTTGAATAGAGTTTTGATAGCAAAGAATTTTCATGACCGCTCAGGATTTTTCCAGTTAATAGATTTATATTTTATTTATTCATCAATATAATCCTTAGTAAATAGTTATCTTGTTATTCTTAGATACATAGTAATTTCCAAGCTTCAGGTTTATGCATTATTTGATCATGTGTAACACAATTCAACATAACTGGGGAGAATTGTATTTTCGGTCAATTACATTATTCAATGTTGTTATAGCTTTACAAAGATGATTGATTTTAAAGTAGAATCTAATTCAAAAGTCCTTAGCAATCTCCAATTATTTCATTACTGCCCCACATATTTACACTCCATAGTTATTTTTTTTTACATTTATTAACTGAGACAGGTATATATAATAATCCCAATGCTAACATTAAACTGAAATAAATATCCAAATATTAAATCACCCCAAATGGTTAAGAAATTCAGCACTGCCCCCTGATACCATTTTGAGGCTGGCTATTTTGAAATACAGACTCTAATATATTTATGTATTTATTTCACAGAAGGCAATGCCAATTTTTTTAACCACGTGGAGTTATTTAATATATATTCAGTTGAATTTTACTTAGATAATTGATTTTAAAGCAGTATCTAATTCACTTCACTTGGCAAATATTATGTTTTCTTCAGTTAATTTTTTGCCTGTAATTTAGTGGAAGATTTTTTTCTACAGTATTGAAGTCTATCTTTTCATTCCAGACCTTTCAGATTGAACATTAAGAAAAATTAACCAGACTTTTATAGCCACTTACTGGCTATTTAGTTTTTTAGTTGTTGTTTGTGGGAGATACTAAATTTATTTCATTTTTGTATTCACTGGCAGCTTTTCAAAACCAATGGTTTGAAATTTTAAACATAGGTTTATATAAAAATAACGGCTTATCTTCTGTTGTTGAATAAGTAAAAAGATAAAACAGCATTTATCCAACTAAGAAAACTAGATTTTTGATTATTCTTCATTCATTAATTGGCTATTATCTGATTACGTGGAAAAAAAAATTGAAGCTATCCAGATTCATGTGTTACATATCAAGATAAGAATTAATGCAACCCCTGGATACAGGCTATGCTACACTTAGTATCCAATGACATCATTTCCTGTTGGTTGCTCTTGTTTTAGACTTATCTAAGCCATGGAGAGAATCTTAGAGAGAACTTTTTTTTCCATCTTATATCATTATCTAGCATACTTCTCATTTCCTAAATTCATCTTTCTTTTTTGATGCATATGCTTTTAAGTATATATGTGTATCTGTGATGAAATCTGGAAGGAAAAAATCTACATTGCCAAAATACATATTCTTAAATATGCCTAGGTTTTTTTTATAGAAATCAATACACTATATATATCTAAAATCAGTTATTTTAGGAAAGTAAAGATTTATAAATAAAATATAAAAATAATGAAAAGATTTAAAAAAAATTTTTTTATATATAAATGTGAGTATTATGCAATTAAGTATGGAATTAACCAACAAAAATTAGGTAATGTATTTTAGTAACTTTTCTTGCTAATCTTTAATCTCCTACTAAATTGTTACAAAATAGCCAATTAATATTCTGTTAAAATCATATTAATGTTTAAAATTACCCACAATTGGAATAAATTGGAACAAGAGAAGTTAATTGTATCTACTTATTTTTAATTCAAAATAATCTTTATAATTGCCAGTTTCTGTTTGTAGCTAATTTTCATATAAAAAATTGTTATGCATTTATTTAAATTTCCTGGGTGTTAGCTCTTAAATATAAATTTTTAATGATTAATTTTTCCTCTTCACACTTTACTTATATTTTGAAATGCACATTAAATATTCATATTCTATTTTACATATTAAGTGTTATGTTAAATATGCTAATATTTATTTGTAAAAATAAAAAAAGAAGGAACATTTGTTATAAAGAAAATTTAGAAATTGGAATATTATAATTCTTACAACATGTGAGATATTGGGAAAAGTTTTAAAATGTTTTTAATCTCAAAAATCCACAGTGTTCAATGTTTTCAGTAACTTTGCATATATGTATAGAGAATTACCAGCTTGATGCAATATAATTGAAATACCACAGTTGAACCCAAAAAATAATTTATCTATATCATTCAACCATGAAATGTTTTAAGAATGAATACTGATACATTGGACTGTTTCTTCTGAATTATTATTATTATTGGAACTGTGAATCAACATTATCCTCTGAATAATGTATAAACAACATAATATATAGAAATAGTATTTGATTGTCTTAAAATGTTTTGTTAGTGACAACTATAATAAACTCTCACAAATATTATTCTGTATTATTGGAATCTGCACTTTAGTTTTAGATTTTTACCATGAAAATAAAATATTTTTACAAATAATTTTAAAAAATGTACTTGTTTGAGTATCTGCACTTATCAAGGTATTATGTTTGTTTTTCCAATCAATTGACATAACATTTCAACAAATTCAATGAGAATAATGAATGTGAACACTGCTTGGGTGATATATCATTCTCTTAGAAATAATTTTTCATCTTGTTATTATCATCAGTGTGTCAAAACTGACATTATGGCCAAACAAATGGCTGCTGAGAGGTGAAATTTCAATACTTTATTAAGTTAAAGATTTTTTTTCCCAAATTTCATTCTAATAAAGAAAAAAGCTTAATATTTCAAACATAATAGATAATTTTATTTACATTTTCAAATTCTAACAAAATTATTTTTAATAAATATTCAAAAACAAAAATTACTGTATGGTCTAATATTTTGTTTTATTTGATAGATGAGTATCAATATAGTTTTTATTATTTTAATTATAATAGTATATAACATATAATGAAACTGCTATAAAAATATCAATTTGTCTCTCAAAATTTAAAATTTATGAACAAACATTGTGTTCTGTGATTAATTAATCATTTTTATCTAATTTTAATCATGATTTATACTTTATTTTATAGATATTTGATTTTCTATATCTATATTGTTACTGTAGTTGATATATTTATTTTCAAATATGTTTGTCAAAATTATTATTATTAGTATTTGCTTTAATTTTGTGAGTTTTTTGTTTTACTAATACGTATAGATTTTATATTCCCTTTATTATATATATATATATTTTATTGCAAATTTTATTTTATTAAATATTCTTTTGTTAAATAATAAATATCTTATGTTTGTCATTAACAAGAGTTAATAAAATAAAAATTGGAATAAAAAATGATGAAAACATTTTAAATAAACAAGAATATGAAATGAATATTAATAAGATAATAATAAATAAAAACATAAATAAAATTATTATTAATATTAATCAAAACTACAAAGTAGAAATAAATATAGAAATTGTAAATAAATATGTATAAAAACATATTAGGAAAATAAATGCATTAGACCATTGTAACAATAAACACACACACACAAACATCAACAACAGAATTATCTATTAAAAATGAAATAAGAAGAATATTTTTAATTAGATTTGGAAGACCAAATACTTATAGAGAACAAACAATTCAATAAGAAATTAAGTTGATATAACATAGTTGACAAAAAAAATCAACTGTTTATAAATACATCAAAAATACTGGTCATATAACAAATAAAAATGATTTAAAAATGATTAATTATTCAAACAATACAATGGGAAGAAAAATAATAAGAATGTTAATACTTAGAAAAATAAGTCATGGCATAAGTGATGATAAGATTATAGATTAATATCTACAATAAAATTAATACAATATAACGTATAATTATTTAAGTAAAAAATAATATAAAGAGAAATATTTAAAACAATTATAATAATGTGATGAAAGTTAATAAAAGTATATTATGAAAATAGATTTACATTAATTAGATAATTGATATATATATTTTCAAATTGTATTCTTAGTTCAATGCATCTTTCATCTTAGCTCAATCATATCACAACTATCCATCAACCCAGCAGTCAGACCAATCCTCACACTGTAGATACATTTGAAACATATACTTTTCCAAGTAAGCCATATAGTTTTTTAGAGATACTTAAATTTAACTCATATATATATATATATTTAAATAAATTTTTATTCCATCACACATTGCCGAAACATATGATCAAAGACATGTGAAAATGATAAATGATCCCCAAAATGTACATTTTATGCGAAACCAGCACTCCATCAGTTAGCCTTGATCACCATCTCTTACATATATCTCTATCATTTGTTCAGTATATATATAGATAGCAAATTACTATAGTTTAATTGATAAGTTTCAAATTTTTTGTACTCACAACTTTGATACAAAACACTTTATGTAAATATATTAATAACTTTTACTAGCCATTTATTAAGCTAGATATTATTCCTAATTCAATAATATACTTTAAGCCTCATTTAATGAATAATATGTCTGCAGTATTATAAAGATATCAACACCTGATTTCCTTATCCATGTTGACAGGTCTGATAACTTTCACTTCACCATCCCATGTAATACCCCATGAAGGTTTACATTAATTAGATAATGGACAGATATATTTCAAGATTTTAACTTTTATAAATGTAATAGGAATATTATAATATATTTAAAAATTACATGGAATTAAAAGGTGACTATTTATTATAGCAGAAAACTTGAATGACATAAAATATATGTTTATTGTTATTATTTTTAAATGATTTTTAATGTGGTGTATTATTGTTTGGCTTATAATATGACATTATTCATAAATAAATGGTAAAAATATAAAAACATTCACTTTATTGTTATAATTTTGTTTTTGTAAGATTGAATTTTATTTTGTACACTACTTATTATTTATAAGTTGTCACATTATTAGTATTTTCATAAAGACACAATAAAAATATAGAAGATTGATCATTGAAAACAAGGTTTAATTTAATATGTTCTCTTTTAAAAAAATATTAAAGTATGCTTTTGATTCTGTAAACAAGTGACTAATCATGATTATCTATTAAAACAGTCCAAATGTTTTATTTAAATTAAATCAAGCACATATATATATATTTGAAGTATAATTTGAAAAATGTTGTATATACATTACATAAGAATAACCACTTTTTTTGTTGTTTATTACTAAATACTGTATTTTAAATTTGTGATACCATTTAATATTTTATCTTTACCCTCTGCAAAAGGAAGTTGTTCTAAAAATTGTGTTTTAGATTCAAATTTTATATGGGTATGTATAAAAGCAATTGCTGTAATTTTATACATCATTGTAGGAGGTTATGGATTGTCTTATTACAGATAAGTAGTGGTCAATTTACTAAACTAAGTATCATGTAATTTTCTAGTATGTGTCAGATTATTTGTATAATTAAATAATAAAAAGTAATAAGTAGATGAATTTAAGGTTTGGAAGGAGGAAATACTTCACTTGGCGGCATGTATAGCCTATATAAAAAACTTTTGACTTTGTTTAAGAAGCCATTAAGCATTTTACATCGTGTCACATGTATTTAGAATTAAATTTTTATTGGTGCTAATTTTTATAAATTGTTATTATTTACTGTAATTATTTATGTCTTTCTTTTTTTCTTTTTAGGGTTTCACTTAAGTGGAACTGTCTCAAATCCTAAATCTAATAATGGTACTGTGTATATAGAACCAGATAAAAAGTACCGAGTTTCCATTAGTTTTGATAGGTAATATTTTTTTCTTTTATAATTTTCAAAATTAGCACTTGATAAGATTTTCTTTTACTTACAATACTTATTTTATTGTGTTTTTTTTATTACAGATGTAAAATAACGTCTGTAACATGTACTTGTGACACCAAAGATATCTTTTGGTGCCAACATGTAGTTGCAGTTTCTTTATATAGAATACGTAATGCAGAAAAAGTAAATTTGCGGGTTCCCATATCAGGTAAAAAAAAAAACTTTTATTTATTTAAATGTATGACTGCTTTAACTTTCATAAAACTATATTTAATAATTAAAACATAAAACATATAACTATATTTAATAATTAAGTATTTAATATATATTGCCTATAAATAATTAATTATTGTTTCATGCAATAAGCTCTCAGATGTATTGTAAAATTAGTTTTAGTGACCCAAAGTTAAGTTAATACTATTAATGATTGTCTTTTGTCTTTAAATCAGAATTGTGAAAAAGCATTAATAAAAGAGAAACATTGCATATTAGAAATCATTAAATATAATTCTGATCACAGATATTAACTACTTTTTTCTGTTTATAACCAAAACTATGTAAATATTGAATAAATCATTAGATACAAGATGGGAGCAACTAGATTTTATACAATTGTTTTCTGGATATTGGCCTTTTGGTAAGATACGTCAATTTGCAGTATATTCATCAAGCTTTCATTTTTTACTTTTATTCTACTATTCATGCTAGAGATCTGAAATATTTAACCCCCTAGAAAAGGAATGTAGGCCAATATTTTATATTCATGTTAGTTTCACATTGTCAACAAATATGTATATTTTTGTGATCTTACTTACAAGTTAGTTGCAATCATTTTTGACTGTCTGTAATTTTATATTTAATCTACATTAAATGTCTAAAAAAAGGTATGATTATTTATTATTTTTTGTCAGTTAATCTCTAAGATGAGTTCAACATGTAATTAGATGACGTATTGTAAGTCCTATATTATTGAATAAGCATATGCTCTTGTTTGAAATTTTCAAACTATTATCTTGATTATAAAAATAAAAAGGGATATTGAATGGATACATTAGAAATCAGTTCTTCTATTAGAAGAGAATATGCCGTAAAAACTTTATATGGATCTGTTTCTACTGCTAGCTATAGATCATTGATATACTGAATGTTTTAGATTTAATGCCAAAGTGGAGAGAAAGATATCATCACTATCTAATGTAGATTAAATACATGCTTAATATTGTTAAAAGTTAATGTAAATAAAATGTATTACTTTGATTAAATATTTTTTTTATCTTTTTGACTTTTATATTGTGAAGAATCAGGCCATATTATTAGAAATATAATTTTACTCATATCTAGTTTGACATATGCAGTACATTTTAGGCTAAATCTTATTAATAAATACTTTTATATACAACTATATATCAAAAGAAAAAGTAAGTATATATATAAAATTAGGATTTTGTTTATAAAATAGCAAAATATTTAAAAAAATGCCATAGAGAATCCCAGGCATCTCTCTTGCATCATTGTGAATTAATAATTTAATTGTGATGCTTATTGAGTTTTGTTGAATATTATAAAAAAATTGCTACTGTAATAACTATGCTGTCATGTATAGTTAGAATGAAAAAAATTGTTTTAAAAAAACTCCACATATGAGATTTGTTTACAGATGACTTTTATTAATAAAAGTTTCTACTCATTTTGATTTAAAAGTGATGTAAAAAATGAAAAAGTTTATTCTGCAGTTGACACACTTAAAAAAAAAAAAATCCCCACTGGAAAAAGATAAATTTAAAAATGTATCTTATGAAAGTTGAAGATCAAAAATAAATTGTTAGCAAAAGAAATATTGTTGTCTTAACCTGATTGTTAGTAAGATAAGACTTTTTAAAAAAAGTAAAAAAACTGGGGAAGAAAACAAAGACTATTGTTATCATCCTTAATATTAATCATACATTCTATAAATAGTCTTTTTTCATTTACACTTTTCAACATTACTAACTATATCTTTGAAGTCTAAGTCTCAAAAACCTTTACAATTTTCTCTTCCCTTTCCCTAATTAAACAAAAACCAAACTTTTTTTTCATTAGTTCTTTTTAATTTAATAGGGTCTAAAAACCTACCACCAACACCACTATTATTCCTTAATAAAAAAAGCCAACTATTTCAATGATTATTTGTTTCTATTTGACATCAGATAAACAACTTTTTAAGTACAGTAATTTGTTCTCTAACTTCCTCCATAACTTCCATTTTAATCGTTTTTTACCTTGATCGGAAATGATTACTTTAACCATATTTATTTTAAGCCCTAACATTTATCAACTTTTGTCAGCTCTACTTAGCATTTTATACATTTATTCTCAATACTTGTCATATAGACTTTTCTAATTCCTTGTTTATTGAAATTTCTCTCATTAAACAATGTATATGGGTAAATATTAAACAAACATTCTTTCCTATATCTATCTTTTTTTTGTTAGAAGACTTATTCAATCTTAAATTAATATATATATATTGCTATCTATTACATCATTTGTTGCAATCTGTTTTCTCTTTCAAAATATCCAATAAAATTATCTAATTTATTAACCCAGGTTTATGAAACTATTATTAATGTCTGTATTTCCTTATTTTTCTGATCACATCTCTTTTTCTCTATCATTTGCAAATCAAAACTCCTTTTATGCCATAAATACATATAATATCCTTTAAATATAATAAGTTTCACACTCTCTTCATGTCTGATTCAAAATAATATATTGCCTTTTCTTTATAGAAGTCTTGACTTGTTAAAGGAAAATCTATATTATTTACTCTTCTATGTCACAAATTAAATTATAAACATTAACTATTTCTCCAAAAATCTTTTTTTTTTTTTGTTTTCATATATTTGAATAATTCAATTGAAAATTCCCAAATTTCTATGTTTTATCAGTTTTCATTTCTGATATTTGATTTTTATCTATTTTATTTACCTTTTCTGTTAATGTAAAAGATGATCTATTATTTTTATTTTTAACATATATAAATCAAGATACCAACTTATTTTAAATCTTGTTTTCTATGATTATTATAAAAAAATATAACTATATATCAGTGTTTCAACTATTTTACAATATAGCCTTTATCAAGGATACAAATACGTAATACATATAAATATCAAATATTCCAAAAAAAAAAAAAAAAAACCCATTAAAAAATACTCTTTACCTCAAACTTTTTCTATTACAACAATCTCAGAACTTAATTACATTTTTTATATTTATATACTTTATCTAAAAATACTCCCAAAAAATTCAGTTAACAAATCTATTATTATTTTTTCAATTAATATTCTATTCAATTCAGGCTTAATTTCACTAATGGAAATTCCTTCCTTTATTATTCTTTCATAGTATGGTTTTATGCATTCTAAAGGTTTTATTTCAAAATCTTTATGTTTTAATTTATTTTAGATTAGTTAATTGAAAAAGAAAAAGAAAATAATAAATTTGTTAATTGAATTTTTTTGGAATATTTTTAGATGAAGTATATATAAATATATGATTAAGTTTTGAGATTGTTATAATAGAAAGAATTTGAAATATTTTTAAATTGTTATATGTATTATTATGTATTTGTATCTCTATTTTTTCAATTTCCTTGATAAAGATTATAACATTGTTCATATAAAATAGGGTATTTTTTGTTTTAAAAAATAAAATTTATGACCATATATATATTTGCTTCATATATATAGTTTATATATATACACACACAATTACAGCTAACAATTTTAAAGTTTCTAGACAATCAGATTGCCTACTAAATCATTCATTCATTTACTGTATAATGTAAAAACTTAACAACAAATCATTCTGTAGGATATATACATTTTAAAGCCAAAATCTTTCATTAACTGCCATGAAGAGTAGCTAATCCCCCATGTCAATACAATATTAATATTCCTGGATAAATATCAAAACAAAGACTAACTAGATGCTAAAGTATAAATAAATAATAAAGCATCTGGGAAAGCAAATGTAAAACTAACTTAGGAAGTATTGAATGGTTTTTCAGGATTGAACCTATCAATCCACATACCAGATACCATTGCATGTCCAAAGTTGATTCAATAAAGTAAATATTGTAATAATAAAGTACACAAAATGCTTGCATAATAAACAAACAAATTGTTAATTTACTGCTAGAAATGAAAAAAAAAAAAAAAAGATTAAAAGATATAAGAATTATTTTATTTACTCTGAGAATAACATTGAATAGATATTATTTTACAGATCAAAAAATAACTTATTTTGAATCAAAATTATAAAGTTGATGGTGTTTAGATTGTATGTAAGACAGACAATTGAAGAAGTCTTTTTCTATGTTTGATGTAATTATTAGCAATCAACGATTTTATAAAAAAATTTTTTTTAGCTACAATCATTGAACAAAATTTAAGTTATGTGTGAAATCTAAGATTGGCATTTTAAGTTAAATACTTATTTTAATATTATTTTTTCATCATTATACAAGCTTTTAAAAAAAGGAAATTATAAATAATAATTTTATTTCATACAAATATTTTCTTGTACATATGTGCTTATTCAAATTGTTTATAAATTAGTAATAAATATTACTTATTTTGCAATGGTAAAGCAGTACAAGTTTTGAAAAGACACTTGTTGTTGTTATTATTATTCTGTATTTTAGAACAAAAATTTTAAGAACTTATGGAAATGTGATTAAAAAAATTTAATTATACTTTGATTAAAGTTTTTTTTTCTGTTAATTTTTTATTTTGTAAATTAAGCAATTTTGAAAAATATACTATACTTGTAAATAAAGCTATTTTGATTTTGATATTATGTTAGCAACTTCTTATAAAAATCACTAGAAGTAATTTTAATAAGATAAGATGGAATCAGAGAAACTAATTTAAAATATTAATATGAAATATGAACTCCAATTATTAGTGCCATTATTTATTCAATTTTGAGAAGAAAAAGAAGGTATATATAAATATATATGTGAGTGTGTAAAGTGCAAGCAAGCAAAAAGAAAGTACTACTGTTAATGACCATCTGTAATTACTGCAAGATAGTATTCTGTGCCTAGTTTTCTTAAATGGCCTTTAGGTGAAGAATTTGTCATACACATTACTTATAATAAAGAAGAATGAATTTTAGCACTCTCTAATACAGATTGAAACTTTTATATCCTTAATTGCTATTTAGTATAAAATAAACAAACTGATTTTTCATATTACATGTGTTTTGGCTATTCCTAAACTCTATTAAAACAGGCAAAACTCTCTATATGAATTGCCACTTCATGCAAGCCAGAGTAATCAATGGATGCCAGACAGCTTGTACATAAAATCCCCATCTAGTGCTTATTCATCCAATATCCCCAGACTAGTTTCTGGCTTGTGGCCTTCATCAGTGAGGAGCCTTAGTCTGGGGATATTGGATGAGTAAGCACTAGATGGGGATTTTATGCACAAGCCTTCTGGCATCCACTGATTACTCTGGCTTGCACAGAGTGGCAATACATATAGAGAGTTTTTCCTGTTTTAATAACAGTTATAAGTAAGCATAAGAAATGGTGATCATGTGATGTTTATTCCTAAACTCATCAGATATGCTAGAAATATTAATACCTGGGAACCATGTCAAAATTAACAATCCAGATATTCATACAATATATTTTGTTTATTAAAAGTAAAATATATTGTCAGTTAATTACTCTTTTTTTTGCAATGATCAAATTTATTATGTAATATTAAATACTTACTATATATTGCCGGCAATTATAGATTCAACTCTTACTCAAATTTTTTTGTAATGTATAATACAATAATGGAATATTTGTTACAAATGAAAAGTAAATTTTAATATTTATTAGTGAGTGTTTAATAAATTTGAACATGGCTGAAAAAAGTGTGATATTGCTATAATATATTACATTTTTAAAATAAAATACGTCACACAAATTTATATATTTAAATAGCTGTTGATACTGTTCTACATGATTGACAGGTTTAAATCTTCTGATAAATTTGAGGAAGTTAAGTTGTTTCCTAAACATATATAATCTGTTTATTTTTATTTCAAATAGTAACTAATGTTATGAAAATTTACATCTGTAATATATATATGATGCCAGAAGATCAAAAGTGTTACAGTAAGTTTATAAATAAAATCACTAAAATATGTAATTACGGAACTAGTTTTAGATTTATATAGCTAATGAAGCAAATTATGTGAGTTCAAACTTTTTGCAACTTATAAGCCATTATTTTGCATAGTGTAAAAATTGAATCAGCATAATAATAGTATGTCATCCTATATATTAAAAAACTACATACCAATTACAATATTTTTTTTACATTACTATCTATTGGCTAACTAAATATCTATGTAATTAACTAGAAAAAAGGTAGACTCACTACTGATTATAAGGCATTGAAATAAGTTTGGAGAAGAAGGGAGATAAACTGATGTTTGGTTTTGGTATTAATTTTAATTTTTAAAACATTCTAGTGCAATTAGTCAACCCATTGTCTGTTTTAACATTTAGGTTTCAGAGAGAGAGTCTTCATATTTATTTATGTTAGTTTAACAAAAAAATTGACCTCATATTTATATCTATTTATTTGATTTCGGCAATAAATTAAAAGTTGATGGTTGTGATTTTTTAAATATTGTATTATGCTAAAATATGAATCAACTTATTATATAAATATTTATAAATATTACTATCACAAAATAAATTTTACTGTTCATGGATTTGATAAATAAATTGTTGGTTATATATTATTAAATTATTAAATGCATCACAATATACTTCATAAATAGGCAGTTGTTAGAAACAATTAAAATTCACAATACTTCATTTGCCTAATTTTTAGTATAACTTAATTAAAATTGCAGCTATTCATCTTTGGACTTCTTGAGTTAATAAATATCTGTTAGTAAGTATAACCAGCATCTAACTCTGTAACAACATCACCACCATAAATAATTTAAAAGTAATTTTTTATATTTAAGAAAGTAGTGAATATTTAATTAAAATCTAATTGATAAATTAATAATCCATGATCTTGTATATTGGCATGTTATAAGCATATCATCCAGAATTTTTTATGCAGGATATTTTAATATGCAAGTTATAATTGTTATTAAATTAATTTTTTTTAAAATTATCCTGTCTTATGTTATGAAGCATTTTCTTGCTGTGCACTTGGAGACTAGTATAAATATTTATTGTATTTTATTGTTAGCAAACAGTAGGTTTGTATTAATTGGTTAATATTTTTTTAAAGTTAATTTTTATTTTAATTATAAATCTACAAATAACATTTATTTTTAAACTAAATAAATTTAGATTTTATTTTTTAAAAATCTTTGTTTCATATTCATTTTTTATATTAAGAATTATTTTTATTATAATTTTTTTCTTTCTCATGTGTCATAGCATCAGCCGGGAAGAGAACCCGCCAATCCGGGACAACTGCTCGTAAAGCAGCCGTCACTGACCTCTTGACCACCAATGCTTGACATTTTTATTTTTATTATAATTTAAGTGGTTTTATCCTTCCGATTATGTTGCTATTATTGCTTTTTTTTGGGCTTGGTTTACCTATTCTGAAGAAATCCATTCTATTGACTGAAACAAATATATACATAATAAAACTGCTAAATTCTATACATTCTTAAAACTTATGACTAAAGATATTTATATATAAAGCAAATAATCTGCACCTGCCTTTATCAGATAACTCACAATTTTGTCCACATATATCTTCATAGTCATAGTTTAGTATTTATCCATGGCAAACAACTAATTCATTTTCCATGTGTAACATTACCCACTTTGATGATATTGACTAAGACTATTTACTAATAATTTTAATAGACTATATATATGTGTGTGAGAGATTGAGAGATTTACTTTAATTTTTATTAGTTCTTTAAGTTTAATAACCTTTTTAATATGTGTATTATATAATATATGAGTATTTAAACTTTTTTTTAAAACAGAAACTTTACTTCAGATGGACCGACAGCAGTTACAAAAGTTTGTTCAGTATTTAATAGCAGAGCATCACACAGAGGTTTTGCCCACAGCCCAAAAACTTGCTGATGAAATTTTACAAGCCAAATCAGAAATAAATAAAATTCCAGGTAAGGAAAAATTATATTTGCATTAACATAATATAAATGTACTTTTTTGTGAAAAAATATTGAATTATTTCAATTTGATCTACAAGTGTCAAATTTTTTGCACTCACATCTTATGAATATCACTAATCCTTTATCAAGCCAGAGAATATCATATATAAACTTTAAACACAACTAAAAATTAATATATATGTTGCTTTTTTTTTTATTAAATGCAAATACATGGTGTCATTAATCCAATTTTATTTCTTTGTCCCCATGAGTAATATATTTTTTAAATATACTTAAAACTTCCATTCTACCATAGGTTCTTGAAATATATAATTAAAGAAATCTGAAAAAGGTAAATGACTTCCAGGATGCATTTCATTCCAAATCAATATTTTTTAATTTGCTCAGGTTATTATCATTGATAAACAATATCAAATAATTACAATTTGATTTATATATTTTTTTCTATTCATATCTTTGATTTCATTCAATTTAGTTAAATAGATTAATGATTATTACTAGCCATTTATTAGGCTAGAATTTTTTCATTCTTCTCATATATTATTGAAACATATGAATAAAGGCATTAAGTTTTAAATATATTTTTAAAAAAATATTACTCATTTGAATTAATGATACCACATCTTTAATTAAAAAGCAAATATATCTGGGCTAGAAATAATAAGATAATCTCTAGCTTAATAAATGAATAGTAATAATCATTAATGTATTTATTCAAAGTGATCAGTATCAAAAATGTGAGTGCAAAGAGATTGACATTTATAGTTCAAATTGTAATAATTTGACATTGATGAATACTTAACAAAGGATGAAGATATATGTAAGAAATTGTGACTTGGTAACTGAAGAATGCTGGTTCAGCATGAAATGAATTTTTGAAGGCTTTTTTTTCTTCAGATGTATGCTTCAAGAATGTATGGGAAAATGGTTTTTCAAGTTCATGTACAAAGAAAAAATATTGATTGTGAAATAATCAGTATCTATGTTTAATAAATTCTTTTAAAATAAAATTGCAATAACAAACATTCACACATTTTTATCTTTTTATCTGTCTTTATAATGCATAATATGACTATTGCTTTAAGTATAAGATTTAATAGCTAGAGAGACTGGCTTATATATATATAGAAATTTAAGTAAAGAGAAAGGTGGAACCACTTTTTTCTTATAAAATCTGTCTTGTGTTGCGACTTAAGAGCTCCCTATACAGTCATCATTACATCTGATTGGCTGTCATATAAGCATTCTAAAAGCACATGCAAGAGGTTTTCAGCCTTTCACTTTAATTAAGAATTATATTGTAAAGCAAACAATAAAAATCCCAAATCTACTAAAGGAAAAAAAGGAGGAAAAAAGATAAAGATGATTATAGTAAAAAAGAAAAGGAGAAGCTAGAAATCGGAGATGGATTGAACTTGGAGAGACCTTCATTCTGCAATAATTAGAAATGAAAATGATGATGATGATGATATTAATAAAACAAAAAGTAATATTATGTTAGCATTTTAATTTGTGTATATATAAAAAATTAATTATTGAATTAATTCTCAATTTACTTGAATTAAATTAGAATATTAAATGAAAAAATGGTCATCAAACATTAATTAATTTGTTTGCTTGAGTTTCTGTTAGTCACAAGATTTGGTTGTTGTTCATTTGTAACTTTAGTAGACTGTCCTAAAAGGCTATCACAGTTTTATAAGTGCGCTTACATTTTTTTCTAGATGATATTTGTTATTGTTTTTTTTTTTTTTTGTATTTCTCTCACTGTCATTCTTTTTCTTATTTTAAACTGATTTTTGTGAATAAGTAAATTACAATTCTTGGGTGGTATTATATCTTTTATTTTAAAATTAAGTAACCTTTAAAACAAAAGATAAAATAGCTATAATTGGCTACTAAGTGCAAGATCTGTCTAATATTCCCCCAAAAATGGAAGAGTAAAAGATAATAATTCCTATTTAATTAATCCCTATTTTAAAATGGGTTTAGCAGTTTTCTTTTTTATTTTACCTGCTAACTAAGAGTAGCTAAATATTCAATTGCTAGCCAATAATTATTTTCTCAGTCATGTGGAAGGAGGATTTGAACCTTAGATTGACAGCATGGCAATCAGAATCACTATATCTGAATTTCTTTTAAAAAAATTGAATTTATTGATTGATTTTTGTTTTCTATTATAATGTTTTTAAATAACTATTTACACAATTTTTTTTGTTAAATGTATAGATTAGTATTTTCTTTTCATATTCTATATAACAGTTATATACTTATTCTCATTATGAATTTTTTTATTATTAGAATTATTATTTGGATGTATTATTAAATATGTTTTTTTTTAATTTTGAAAATTAATTATAATAATTAACAATTTATATAAGTACTGTAAATTTATTTATTGAGGTAAAGATAAGAAAGGATAATTTTGTAGTTTGAAAATGTCAGATCAAAAAATAAACATGTCAAAATATTTTCATGAGTTTGTTATGAAAGCCAAAAGAAGTACCACAAATGGGATTGTTATTTTCTAGGATTCTAAACTTCCATTTACATTTATTTATCAAGATTATTAAAATAAAATAAATCAGAGAAAATATAAATGTATTTGCAGAAATTAAAAGTTGGATTTTCTACAATTTTCTATAATAAAATAAACAAAGAATGTAAAAATTTGTTGTTGGGAATTAATAATTTTAAAAATACATTTTTCTTTCAAAAAAAGATACTTTTATAAGGATTACTTTAATATAGGCTACTTTGATAAATTGATTAATGATATTTTAATACAAATCATAATAATTATAATAATTTTTAAAATATTAAGATAATTTTATTTTCATCTTTTAAGATGCATTTTTATAAGGTTTTAAAGAGAAATAGAATATTTGGTAATAAGTAAATATGGACATTATTATTCTAAATAATTTATTATATAATACAAAAGGGAAAATTGATAGAAATATCATTGCTGAAGTTCCTTATTTTTATAATAAATTATATACAAGTCAAAGTAGTTTGAATTTAAAAGAAAGAATGAAATTTCATAAAGATGTAAAGAATAAATGTCTTAGTTTTGCATTGTATGCTCGTAAAAGAAACATAAGTCATAAGATTATGTTTGAATAGTTAAGATTATCCTATTTGAAAAGAAGAGAAAAATTAAATAATCTCTTTTAATAAAGATGTACAGTTCTGAAGCTTTTATGTTGTTTAAAAGTTCTTTTGATATTAAAGATAACTGAAATGTGAGTTGGAATTATTGGAAGATGGAATAGTTTACATTTGTTTTGTGTTACCTTGCACTTGAAAAGTTTGCCTTGATAGTATATTTATAATTTAATTTTGTTTAATGAATTAAATGATAAAAGGCACACTTAATTTATTATATTAACTAGTTCAGCTTTTGGCATTTAGTATTATATATACAAAGTTTAATAATAAAGACATATGTGAAAGTAGTTAGAAAAAAAAAATATTAAAATATATTTAATATAAAGTAGAATAAAATAGATTAAATGAAGAACTATGATTGCAAAAATGAAGTAATAATTTATTGTAATTTGTTAGCAAAAAAGAGAGAATATTTTGAAAAGATAAAAATATGTAAGAGTTTTGTGAGGTAGAAATAGGAAGATGCCATCTGTGATTATTGAAAGAAAATCACATAGGGGGAAATTAATTCGATTTGTGAAATTAATTTATTTCTTAGATGGACAATATTCTAGTATCCATTCAATTTAATAATTTCATTCAGAAAAGTCTAAATATATCAGTTATCTGACAAATTGTTGTTGGTATTTTGAGTAGAGATCTTAGAACAGTTTGGATTTAGAAAATGTATTCAGTAAGAAATGCAGATATGGGAACTATTATAGAGAAATGAGGTTGATGCTTTTTTATTGATATTGAAAAAACATTTGATAGAGGGAATTGATTTATTTATTGGAATTTTAAAGAGATAAGATGAAAAATTAAAAGAACAGGTAACTGTTATGAAATTGGTATAAGACGGCAGAACATTTTTTTAAGATTAAATGGCCATTACATAGATGAGACAGCTATAGAAAGAGTATATGATAAGAATGTTATCTATTACTTATTTAATATTTATTTAAATGCATTGCTAAATGATTATTGCCTAATGGAACATGGAATTTGTAATGGAGAAAAGAGAAATCAAGGTTGCATGACAATAATTGCAGTTAGAGAAGATGTTATAAAATATTAGGTAAGATTGATGAAATTTGTAAAAAGTTTGTGCAAATAAATATATCTAAAACAATAAAAATTGGACGAAGGTAATAAAAAAATTATAGTGAATGTTTTTATGTCTTTAGGAAGCTGTTTATTTGATGATGAAAATATTCAATGTGATAGCTATAAGATTTTTTAAGTTAGAATAAGAACTTAAATTTTGGATCCTTGAAATTAGAGTTAAGAAAGAGGCTTTTTTTTTGGTTGGAATGTAGCTCTCTATATAATAAAAACACTAACATTTAGAAGGGGAATAAGAGAACAATAATGTCTTTAAGGATGTAAATTTGGATGTGAATAGAAAAGACACATTGAAGAGATGCAATTAAAAATATAAAAGTATTTGAAAGAAAGAAAAAGAAATAATAAAAATATTTCATAGAGGAAATTAATAAGCAGATGAGAAATTGGATTCGTTGATTCATGAAGATAAAAGAATTATGATAGATATATTGGAGGAAAGTGTGGAGATGAAAATGATGAGAGATAGAAGAAAAAAGATAGATAATTTTAGGGAAGAATATTAACTACTGACCTTTGAAGTACAGAGCATGAGACAAAATGGCTTGCAAATAATAACTAATATTGATATTTTTAGAAAATAAAAATGCATTAATATTTAAATACCTAAGCAAGACTATTTATGTGTATGAATTTGTTTCACTGGGATTTTTAAAACTTAAGAGATCAGAAGTTTTCATTAGAAAAAGGAAAAAGAAAATCTGGAAATTAATGAATTCAATTATATTTTTAAAGTTTAGTAAGCAATATTTTATACTTTATATCATTACAATCCTAATATCGGAACTCCTTATCTGATATCAACAGACTCCTTAATTTATTTCCTCAAAAAATTCAATAACATTTATGTTCAAGAACAAAGATTCTAATAAGTCAAACCAGACTTTTATAAGATTTATTTACAATTAAAGGTAATAGAATTGATAGTTGTTATGTAATTGTTATATGTCTGTTTAATGCTGTGTTGTAAATTATATATATATATATAAAATAGCATATTCTCATTTATTTTAGCTATTTCTGATGGGAAGTTTTCTTTTATTATAGCAGTTTTTATTTTTAGTAAAGTATATTATTATTAACTGCAAAAACAGCTTGTCTCCATGTGAGTTGGATTAGTAATTCATTTCTTTTCAAAAATAATATTACAATGTGAGATTATTATGTAATTGGTGAAATATTTGTAATAACCAAATTGCTTATCTTTTTTTTTAGGTGCTCCTGATCCAACCGCAGGGGCATCAGCTGATGATGAACATAGTTGGCATTTAGATGAAGAGCAAGTGTGTGAACAAGTCAGGGCCTATCTTTCTCAGGGGGGTTACTACAATGCTAATAAACAGCTCAACTCCATGTTTGCAAAAGTAAGAAATCAAAATTTTACTTTTTTTTTGTTACTCTTGAAAATCTTTATTATGGATGCTGTTATTTTTCTTAATCACATATCAATTTTATATTCATTATATAAACTCGAATTCACAGATTATAAATTAAATATGTATGTGAGCATATGGGTATGTGCACTTGCCAAACAAAAAAGCATTTGTACAACAAATTACAAAGACAAAAAAGAAAACAGTCTTAAATAATGCACTACAAGGCAGTGATCTCTACCATATTTCTCAACTAAAGAGCATTGAAAGAGAAGATATTACTCACTGGTGAGAATTTATCCTTATTTTAACCTCAAGATAAAAATAATTCCACTCATTTATTGATCAGCAACTGGAAAATTCTAAGCTCGCAAGAAAATTCCCATCTACTAGAAAAAAAAATTTGCAAGTTTCTTTTGGATTTGAATCCTATGTCATAGATTTTGCAGGTAGATATGTCAACAACTATAATATATGGTTCTTCAACAATTCACTTGTATAGGTGTGTATCTTATCTTGAAAAGCTTTTTTTTTTCCTTGCAAAATTTTCTTCATTACTAATTAAAAATAAATACTAAACTCTGATCATTTTCTCAGGTATTTCTTTGATTGCAGTACTTTTCAAATACGAGTAAGTGGATAAAGCAAAATTATTGTTAAGAAAGATTTCAGGACACTTCTTAAAAAGATGGGGGAGAAAAAGTTAAACAAACAAAATATGGCCAATGGAATGTAATTGTTGCATTTGTGCTTGAAAATCATTTGATGTCAGACACTATTAATTATTCAATTAATTAAAAATTCTTAAATAAGCATATAATATTTAATCACATTGTCAGATTTACAATAAAATAGTTAGCAAAAAGGTTTTTTATTTTGGTAGAAATTTTTTCTTTTTGGATCACTTTGACAGTTTTTTTTTTTTGACATAATACAAAGTTGTAGAGTTCATGATCATAGGCAAAAATCTTCATACAGTAGTGACACTCAGTGCAAGCATAAGAAATGGTGATCATGTAATGTTTAATTCATAATCATCTGTAATGAAGAAGTTTTCATCAATTTCAGATTCATCTATGCTTGGTGTTATGAATATCTTTTAAAAATCAAATTTTGCTTTTAATTGGCTTTAAATGCACATATAGTTCTTATGTTCATAGTTTTTTTTAATATTTTTATCAATTTTAAAATGTAAGATAACATTTCTAGAATTTTTAATAAATTTAGGACCTAGATTTTTCTTACAGAAATAATTCCAAATATTTGGCATGAAAGCAAAACTATAGCAGTCTTAAAACATAATATAGTAACAACGATTCAAAAAATTATCAGTATCATTACTACATGTCCTTACAAGTTGTTTAAAAGAATGATCTTAATTATCTTTAGAACAGGACAAAGTTGCTACATACAAGTTTTATCTGAAACTTTTCATGTTGAAAAGGGCTTTCAAAATAAATTAAAGACTGATGTTAGCTTATGGCTTATATCTGTTTGAAAAAATGTACTTCCAAAAGCCCTTAAACTTTTTAAATGTAGAAAAACTATTCCTTTACTTGATAAAATGCTTTCCATTTAAAAATATTTTTTAATGATAGTCATTATAAATACAAAATTTAACAGACAGACTTTTATAATGTTCAGTTTGCTTAGTTAAATATATTCATCAGTAATATTAATAATTGAATGATTTGTTGTTCAGAAATTCGTAAGAAGTTTGATTATGGGAAGTGAGTTGTTAACTACAGACGGTCAGATCCAATGTTTGTCACTTCATCAGTGCAATAGATTGCTTTCTTGTATTCATCAATGATTTTTCAGAAACTGAATGCACAAAATTCATCTATGCTATTAATATTGATTTGATTTCACTATGCTCAGAAATAGAAAATTATTTTAATAAGGATAGGAAAAGTTTAGAAAATTTTAGTATTTAACATCTTGTCCCTAGTTCAGAGGGCAGCAATCTTTTTTTCGTAAAGAGCCATTTTTAGAATTATATTTATGAAAATAATACTTACAGAGCTGCAAATCAGCAATTATACATTTTTGAAAATTGAGTCTAAAATGTGTTTTTTGTTGTTGTTAAAATTAGTTTATTTGTGCTTTACTTAAATGTACTATAGTGAAAATACACTGCAATTTAATTATTTATTATCAGTGTTACAATAATCGTAATTATAAAATATACTGTAATTATTAAAATAAAAAATAAGTGATTTTAAACATTCTTACATATAAAATAACATTTTTTTTGGTTAAACTGTATGCTGCAATTTCAAATATTTTAGAATATATTTAACTTGTATGAATAATAAAATTAAAATATATACTTCGTAAAAAAAATAAGAACACTATATAGTCTCTGATGAGATTTTTGTTGCTGAAGTTCTCAAGAAAGTTTGTCAAAATTTGATAAATATGACATTACTTTCATTTTCAAACAAAACAGCAAGCTCACACTGTTCAGCTTATTTCTTAGTTTATTTTTATTAAAAATCATGTTCAAAAATGTCTGTTCACAAAAATATGTTGATCTGAAAATCGACAGAAGTCCAAATACATCATAAATTTTTAACTGAATATAAGTATCAGGCAAACTGTTCCAAGATTTTCTATCTCATACCATTTATATTGTGCAACAAAAGTAGATTTCTGTTTTTCCAAATTTTCTAATTCACTTTTTAAAATTACAAATTTGGAACTCCACATACCCTTGATTTTTAAATCTGCTAGTTCAGTATTACTAAAAGGTGAAAAATTCAAATCTGTATAAATAATTTTGAGTGGTCTCAATGAAAATGATACGGTTGCCTTTTCCTTTCTAAACTCTTTAAATCTCTCACCAAATTCTGATTTTATATTTGCCACTATTTGCGCAAAATATATTAAATATATTGAAATATGATCCTGTTGATATTTCTTCAATATAGAAAAATGTAGTAATGTGCCTTTCTCTAAATTTGCGGTAAACAAACATAATTTTTATTCAAAAGCAAATACTTCTTCTTGATCATAAGATGTTTAATGGTTTAAAAGCAAAAATAGCTGTATTTCCCCTCCTTTGCAGTTTTTTGTTTAGTGTGTTTAAATGTGAAGTCGTGTCCACCGTAAAATAAAATTTTTATAACCATCGTGATTATTGAGTTCATTATATTCAAGATCTTTTTGGTTTGAAAATAATTTTATTTCTTCGATGCAAGTAGTCAATTGTATTAACACAGCTCCTCTGGAAATCCACCTTACTTTACTGTGTAAAAGAAGATCAGAATATTGACTATTGACTTTGTTAGGAAGTTCACAAAATTGCTGATGGTATAGTGGTCTTGCCATTATTTTATTCACAATTTTTACAACCAGGTCCATAACTAATGTTATTTACTTCGGAAAAGTTTGTAAATAAAGTGCCTCTTGATGGATTATGCAATTAAAAGAAAAAATGTCATGCAAAATTTGTTTTTAAACATAGAAATAAAATTTTTCTTTTTACCTTTCATATTTGGTGCTCCATCAGTTGCAGTTGATACTATTTTATTAGTATCAATATTTTTAATTTTAAAACAATTGATAACAGTAGATTCTTATCCTCACCTTGAGTTTGTCCCATAAGTGGCAGTATATCAAGTAACTCTTCCTAAGATCTATCATAGTTAACATATCTACAAATAAATACAACCTGTGCAATATCATTCACATCACAAGATTCATCACAGGCAATAGAAAATTCTGAAGTTCAATTTAAATCCGTAATCTGCTGACTGGTTATATCTTCTACCATATGAACAAGTTCTGTCTCTTATAGTTTTAGTGGACAAGAGCATGTCTTTTATTTTAGAAATTATTTCTGTTTTATTTTTAAAATCACAAAAGTGATATTCGGACATTTTAATAAAACAATCTTTCACAAAATCACCATCCATAAATGGGTTTTCCCATTTCTCTATTTCTAGAGTGGCAACAAAACTAGCAGTAATTGTATTATGACTTGATTTTATTTATTTTGTAAATGTATCTTTACTTAATTTAATTTTCCATTGAAATCTCAATAAGTGTTTGCAAATGCTTCATGTTTATTTTAAAAAATGCCTTTGTACATTTGATTTCTTCTTAGTAGAAAACTTTTCTCGACATATTAAATGCACTGGGAATCCTGTTAAATTTGCAACAACTTCATAGGATTCAGTCCACTCACTTGTAAATTCTTGATTTTTTTGTTCTATTTTTCTCTTTTTTCCAGCCATATTAAATAGTACCCTCAATACTAGAAGAAGCTTTCATTCAATGCTTTTCTTTTGCACATTATCACCATTTTAAAATTAAATCAGGCAGGAGAAACTGCATTGGAGTATTTGTGATGGTTCATGTCTCTGATTTTAAATTTGTCTTACAGTTACAAGATTGTTTCCATAGGTTATATTTTTAGATGAAACCATGAGGGCCATGAATGAAACTGCCCGAAGATGCTCATGAAATATTATGAAAATATGGCACCACCCCTTATGAATCATCCGCTAAAGCGCTAAATTCTGACTTTGCTAGATTAGTTTGGCATATATTTCTCAAGACGATACATTCAATTATTATTATTAAGTTTTGTTCCTACTCTGATAGTGAAATGATTAGTAAAATTAAAAGTCTTTAAAAAACTATTAATGAAGTTTATGAGTTATGTTTTTTTTAATTTAAATTTAAAATATTATTTTGTTATATGAATATTATTTACTAATTTAAAAAGAGCTGCAAGTTGCTGATCCCTGCCCTAGTTCCACAAAAATATTCTGTTTTAAATTTTCATCTAAACTTCATTGAAACACCTTGTAAACTCAATGTAATTTTCTACTATCATAAATTGAGATTCCTACCCCATGCTATTTAGGAGTAACTTTGTATTGTAACCTAACTTATCCTTATCTATAAAGATAAATCTAAAATAATTTCTAAAATAATAATTTTGGAATACTGTTATTTGGGTTGTGATATCAGATAACTGCTTGTTTAACATGAGCATATTCTACTGCTCAGTACAATGCCTTTGTTTAGAGAAAAAGTGCTTATACTAAATTTGGGGATACAAAATTACATTTTACCATGAGAAATATTATTGATACACTCAAATCCATTCTTCTTTCAATTACTTATCATTTTTTCACAAATTTTTTTAACAATAGTTTAAAATTGAAACTGTCTTACAGAAAAAGTGCGACAAACTATGGAATCAGGTTTACCATTAATTTATTACATATTTTCATTGCTTAAATTATACCCCAAATTAAGATGATTTTTCTGACAATTCTGCCAAGAAGTTTTCACATAACCTTGTTATTTGTGTTTCACATGAAAGTTTAAATCTAATCTTATTATGTTTATTCTTGTTCATTTTCTTTGCTACTACAGACTAAAAACATAAATACTTTTCCTCTCTTTCTTTTTCAACATCCAACTTTTACATCCATAAAGAATTTTAGTAAATCCTATTATTTCTGGTCTTCATTTTTAAAGATATATTCTACATTTTAAAATATTTTCCAAGCTTATCATGGCAGCTCTACCCAGAACTGATCTGTGCTGACTTTTTTAACTTCTGAATTCTTTTTTTAGTGGTAAATGATCTAATGGGGTAAAATATACAAATACCATCTTCACCATTATTTTCCAAGTTTTAAGGACAAAATGTAAAAGGTGATAATTGAACAGGATGGAAGAGTAATTAATCTTAATAGGCTTAATACTGAAGAAGAAAATGAAAGATGAAATAAGAAATTAATCATAAGCATTAAGTTTTTTCATGTATGGAGACATATTGTATGTTGGAAGTGGGGTGGGGGTTAAAAAATAAAAAATAGTTATATTTGAATGATAGATGACATAGATATAGACAAATAAGTTTTGGATATATATTACAATAAAAACTAGTCCGAATCATATCCAGTGATTTTAATATCTATATGAAATGAAACTGTTGCACTTTTACTTTTTCTAAAATTTGAAAACATTATAGGAATTTTTTTAATGAATAAAAAATAGAAATATACACATATGTTTTAGCTTAAAATGAAAGTTATTAAGTATAAATTAAAAATAAATATAATAATTTAACAGAAATCTCTTTAATAAAGAAAAATAATATAATTATAATATGGTGATAATTAATTTTTAAAATTCAAAGATACATAATCTGTTTCTTTAACTTTTTTTAATTATTTGAGAAAAAAATAATTTTGGTCCTCAAACCTTTTCTTATTTTGCTGCAAATCTGAAAAGAGTTGTTTTTGTTTTGTTTGAAACTTTCCACTAAAAGTCTGAACAATTTCAGAGAAAATGATTCTATATAATTATTTTTAAAATAAAGTTCCAACCTCCTTTTTTTTCTACAAAATCTTTTTTTATTGTTTTACTGAATTAAAATAAAAATAATATTATGAAAACTAAAGCTCATCCAAATGTTTCAACTATTTATTATGATTTGTTTCAAAAATATAAAGATAATATAACAAAAATTTATTTTTTCATTAAAATATTATTGAGATACAACATCTGCTAAATTTTATTTCAAGCTCTCCTTGCATATTTTGTACTAACTTACATTTTGTTGATAAATATTGTTTATTGAACTGCAAATGTTCAGTACTTTTAAACTAAGATGCATATATATAGCACATCCTTTTTTATAAGTATACTATGCATATATAAATTAAGATTATACTATAAACAAATTTTTTAAAAAAATAATAATTTAGTTATTAATAATAAATTGAGGAAACATATTTACATATATTTTACTGAATGTGTTTTCACTCATTTCTTCAATGAAAAAATAAGAATAAGAAAAAAAAAATATTATATATTTTTATTTTTTTTAGTGAAATATCTTTCATCACAATTAAATAAACTCTTGGCAATGTTCTTTTTTTTTTTCAATAACTTTTTCTCTTAAAGAAACATAATAATAGTCTCATTACAAGAAACAATGGTCTCTGTAATTGTTTTGATATTTTAAAATCAGTATCAACTTTAAATATGTTTTTAAAGTTTGTAAAACTTTTAACATTTTGCTTAAAAACATTTTATTACATGAAATATTGCATATTTCATTAATAAACACAATTGCTTATGGCACTTCGAATTGGAAAAATAGCTGTTGTTTCATTGTAAAATTTATTTATAAATTTTATTTTTAAAGATGATTGTGCATGACACTCAGAGATGGAAAAATGATTGTTCATATATTATAAATTATATTAAATTTTATGAGTATTTTGTTTATTTATTTACATTTGTTGTTTGTTTACATTTTTTTTTGGATAACATATAATTGAAGTCGTGCATATTGATAAAGAGTGAATCGAAACTTTTTATCAAAGCTATATTTTTTAAAGCAATAAAGAAAAGTTTTTCATTGGAACTTTATTTTTTAATTATATGAAATGAGTGAAGTTTAATAAAAAAAGTTTATGGAAACCATGCTTTCTTGAATCTAAATTTAAATTATAATTATTAACTCCAGTTTTTTAAATATATGTAATTATTAATAACTATTATTAATCATTCATTAGACTAATAGAGATTATCCAATAATAAATGACAGAAATATGTAATTATTGTATTAAAATTATATATTTATAGTACTATATTTTTTTGTGTGTATATATATACATATAGCCATTGAAGTGGAATATATGTATTTACACATATATGACATCTAGTTTGCAAATAATATTCATATAATGTTTGAATTGCTACATCTGAAGTATTTCAGTAAATAATCATTAAATTGCTTTTTATTTACACTTTTTAATAAATTTATTTTCTATTGCTTGTATGTGTCTACTATTTATTTTTTCTGATCTCTTGAAAAAGGATTTGAAATACACATAGTATATATATATATAAAACTTTTAAAAAGTTTACATTTAGCATATATAAAAATTTTAAACATATATTTAAACAAATATTTTGGTATAACACTATAGTTGTTTTCATATGATATAATGTAAAATTTTTAGAAATTAAAAATTTTAATTCACAGGTCATCTAGTCAGACATCTTGTTAGCCGAGTTGAAATTTTTTTAAAAATTTTTATACCACTGTAAATCCATTTACGTTTTTTCTCCCTATTATTCCCAATTTACAATCATCAAAACATTTTACCAGTGTTAATACACCTTTCCCCCCTTATAATGAATGATGGCGCTGAGGGAAGAAAAGTTTATTATATCAGATTTTCTGATATGGTAGTAATTTTTTATAAACCATTGATTGCAATGAAAATTATCATTATAATTCACTAACAATTATTAGTATTATTTATACATAAATTACTCTTTATTTTTTTTCATTCTCCATTTTTTTATTATTTTACTATCTTCAGTTAGTTAGATTTGTACAGTCTACTTAATGAATTTTCATATCATCGATCATTTTATGCATTAATTGTGAGTCCAATGTGGATTATTTTTTAACTTTTCAATTTTTGTCTTTCTCTCCTTTTTTATTTTCTAATGTAGAAACAGAATAGCCACATTCATTTACAAGTAGCTGCTGCTGATGCTATGCAAAGTAATTGTTTTAAAAGAAACATACCAAGAATTAATATAAAATTGTAAATATGTAATATTCAGAATAATAATAAAGAAAACTATATGTATTATATAATAAAATAAAGTAAATATAATAGAGTACAATTAATTTGTTTCACAAATTATAGATGTTAAAATGAATATATATATATATATTATTTAAAAATTTTTTACAAACCTTATAGTCATATATTGAAAGTACGAGAATTTCTATATATTTGACTATAGAAACTTCACTATTTATACTTAGACAAAAATCAAAAATCGGTGATGTGATGTGATGCAATCTAAAATCGTGCCATCTAGCTTTCAATATTTCATATAAGTATATATTTTTAATTACAAACTCATATGCACCAATCTATAACAAAAATTAAAATTATATGCTCACATAGACTCACATATTAATTTTATATTATATTATTTTTTAAAGATACACTTTTGTCATTTCTATTAGTAAAACATTCATATAAATTTAATGCCTATGTGTAAATTTAATGTATTTATTTTTTATGTTTTTACAATATATTTTTAGAAAAAAAAACACATATAAAACCTATAAATTTAAATCAAATCATGAAAACATGACTTATACATCGATATTTTTATCAAATATTATTTGATTTTATATATATATTACTATTAAATTCATTTTTTAGGTTTCTTAATACTTCAGTTGTTTTTCTCTTTTTTTTTTTGTTCATTATATAAATTGATGTTTTCAATATTTTTAAGTTTATATGGATTGTAATAATTTATATATTAATCAATAATGTTATAATTTATATATGCTTACTATTTATAAATATAAAAATATATTATTTTAATATATATATATCAATATCTTTGGTAGAGTTAAGGGAAGGATTATTATTTTTAATGTACAATGCTATTTTAATTCCTTTGTCATTAAAATCATTTATAAATTTAATCAATAGTATTTTGAAATAGTAATGTTTATATTGTAAACTTTCTTATTTAAATGTTGTTATTATCTAGTTTATAATTTTCTTTTTCTAACATAGTTTTTATTTATAGTTATAATAATCTTTACATTTTATTTTATTATTTTTACCAACTTTGTTTCAATTTATATTATATGTTGAAATTTTTTTGTTTTTGTTTATTATTTTATTTAAATATTTTTTATTTATATTTTTTTTTGTAATGTATTTTGTGTAAGCATTAATTATAGCCTTTTTAATGATATTTTTTAAAATAAATATTTATTTGAACATGAAATTATTGCTCTAATCTATTTTTTATTATATAAATATATTAAATAACCTCCATATCACCACAAATTCTTTTAAAATATATGAATAAAAATACAATACAAGACAAATAATTCCCAAGATGCTTTTCATGCTGAACTAGCACTCATCAGTTGGCCCAAGTCACCATTTCTCATATAGATTTTTATTATAGATACAGCATTTATCAATAGTAAATTTTTATATTTTGATTTACAAGTATCAAACTTACTCTAACCACAACTTTGATACCATCCACTCTAGATAAATATAGTAATGATTATCACCAGTCATTTACAAACTAGAGATTGTCACTAGTCCAGATATTAATTTTAAACCTCAGTTAAAGATTAATATATCTGATTTTTTAAAACTGAAGACATACACATGGAGTAATTCACATTTTTTTTTTTTCCATATGTAATATATTTTACAAATATATTAAATAATTTGTCATAACTACCATATATTCTTTTGAAATCATAGGAAGAGATATAATCAAAGACAAATGACCCCCCCCCCAATGCATTTCATGCTGAACCATATGATTTCAAAAGAATGTGTGTTTGTGTGGAGATTCACTAGTATATTTATAAAAGATATTATTCATGGGGGGAAAAAATGTGAATAACTCCTTGTGGGTGTGTTTAATTTTTAAAAAAATAAATATTAATCTTTAAATGAGGTTTAAAGCTTATATCTGTCTTAGTGACATTCTCTGAGTTTAATAAATGATTGATTTGATAATCATTACTGCATTTACCTGGAATGGATCATGTCAAAGTTGTGGCTGGAGTAAGATTGACACTTGTAAATCAAAATGTAACAATATATATATATAAATATCTTCTGTCTCATTTCCATTGCGAAAAATATTCATAGAATGTATATTTTATAGACCTTAGCATGTTTTTATTTTGATGCTTAATATATTTTA
This sequence comes from Epiperipatus broadwayi, assembly GCA_028023455.1. Lineage (NCBI taxonomy): Eukaryota > Metazoa > Onychophora > Udeonychophora > Euonychophora > Peripatidae > Epiperipatus > Epiperipatus broadwayi. The sequence goes on along the minus strand of JAQFVV010006209.1, from coordinate 4,514,820 downwards.
AAATTCACAAAATTAATATAGTTATTTTTTTCTATTTATATTATATATAAGTTTGTAGTGAAGCCACAATATATACTATATCAGTATACACTATTTCAATTCTATGCTATCCAAATATATATATATATAAGTAAACAAAATAAACATAAAAATTAGTAAACTTAATAAATTTTTATGATATAGTAATAACTATTTTCTGTCTTGGAATGTCATACATGATCATGTTTTTAAAAAAAAACACATTAACATTTATAAATTTAATAAATGTTTTGTAATATGGCAGTAGCCATTTTTCTGTCTTGGCTATGCGATGATATTTATTAATTATATTTATTTGTTTTATGTTGAAAGTATATAATTTTATTTTTGTTTTATTCTTTCCGAATGTGATATACAGTATTTCACGTAATTCAACTGTTACTAATTTTCTTCTTTTCTGAACCAATGTAATATCTGGTAAAATGAAAATACACACAGAAAAGTAGTTTTTTAAAATAATATTTAGCTTTATTACTGCCTAGCATGCTTTTAGTGTGTGGTGTGATCACCATTTGATCACACTACTATATGCTATGAATATGATATAAAAATATTTTGAAAGCATGCTAGGTAATAATAAAGCTAAATATTATTTAAAAAACTACCTTTTCTGTGTGTATTTTTATTTTACCAGTATTTTATGTAATAAAATGTTTTTTTAGCATAATGTTTAAAATTTTATGAATATTCGTAAAGTTGATTTTAAAATATGAAACAAATTTGAGAGAATATATTTAATTGCAATGAAAGTTACAATTTTGCTATTCATTTTATTTTAAAACAATATTTTTATTTTTTTTATTTTTTGAGTGAATATGAATGAGTAAACAAACACACACACAGTAAATATATATATATAAATTTGCCCCTCAATTTATTATTAATAACTACATTTTTAAAAAAAATATTTATATTATAATTTTAATTTAAAATATGTTGATACTGAAAAGCACTTTAAACTTGCAATTCAACATACAATACATATTCTATTGTAATTAAAGCTTATCAACAATACATGGTCTAAATTATACACAATGTATGATAAAATAAAAGAACTTGGAACAAAATATAGTGGATATTGTGATTCCACTGTATTTTTTTTTTTTAAAAAAAAGATACTAATGCCTATAGTAAAGATATATTCCATGAATATTTCACATATTTAGACATTAAATATAGATATTATTCATAAAGAAAACATAATAAAATTAGAATTACCAGAGCAATATTTTTTGTTCCCATAATTATTTATTAAAAAATTACATCTATATATAAGTAAATGTAATGAAAAGTCAGAACACAATTATGTATATAAAAAAATGGATATGATTTTTAAAATATTAATTTTTTGTATAAATAAAAATAAAGACAATGAAAACATGGGAGGTATATATGAAATAAAATGTGAAAATTGCTTTAACAGTAAAGTGTTGCAGGAGTTATCAGATGAAAGTATGAAAGTAGGACTAACGATAAATGTTAAAAAGACTAAAGTAATGTTTAATGGATTTTCTCAAAATATGAAAATAAAGATTGATTATGATGAGTTAGAAGAAGTTAACAGCTACAGATATCTTGGTCAGATTATTAATACAGATGGAAACATAATGGATGAAATTAATCATAGAATTAAACTTGGTTGGAGTGCTTTTGGTAGAAATAAGTTGATACTAAAAGGAAATATGTCTATGTGTTTGAAAAGGAAGGTTTTTAATAAATGTGTTTTACCAGTTCTTATTTATGAATCTGAGACTTGGACACTTAATAGAAGAGCAATGCTGAGACTTCAGACTACTCAAAGAAATATGGAGATATGCATGTTAGGAGTAACAAGAAGAGATCAAAAATGCAATATATGGGTAAGAGAACAAACAGGTGTTATTGACCTCATTGAAAAAATTAAAAGACTGAAGTGGAGTTGGGCTTGACATATTGCTAGAAGAGATGATAATAGATGGACAGTTGAAATCTTAAACTGGATTCCAAGAGATTGTAAAAGACTTAGATAGTGACCACATGTGAGATGAATGAATGAAATAAGAAAGTGTGCAGGGGTGATGTGGAGAAAAGAAGCTAAAGATCAGAGAAGATGGATCGAATTTGGAGAGACCTTCATCCTGCAGTGGATTGATAATGTTTGATGATGTTGATGAACTATATTGGAAATATGAAGAACAAATTATAAAAGATTATAATAACATTTAAATGATTAAAAAAAACCTGCATTCATAAACATAAAACAAATTATAAACTAATTTTAAACAAATAAACAAAAAAGCAATTACATATCAAATATTGAAAATACAATCTCTCTTTTAACATTGATGTGGTATTCAAGCCCTTATTTTAACAAGTTGAATTTCATCATTCTACAACTGCAATAAATTATGTGGTGCATAATAATAGTAGTAGTAATAATAATAATATTAACAATAATAATATTTTATAAATGGTCAAATGAAAGCAATATTTATACATTAAATGCTTATACAACAATTTAGATAAAATAGCAGAATCCATTAAGTTAGAATAAAAGACACACTTATCACTAAAAGATATTAGTAGATGTTTTTTTATTCTTTATAAATTATATATATATATATTTTACCACCCCCTTTCTCCGCTCGTACCGGCTCCCTATTAAACCGTTCCTAAAAGGGATTGTGAGCTCCAAAACAAACATGATGCAGCGTAAAGATTTATTTATTTTTTCTTATATCAATAGTTGTTCATTATCAACACAAGAGGGCGCCAGATACGATGATTTGCTTCACAATTTAATTTCTCGCATCACCTTACGTCATATCAAAACGATTTTGAAGTCTAATCCCTGCCCATAAGCTCGAACTCCCAGCATGGACCAATAGGGGTCACTCAGGGTCGCGATGAAATTGCCTTCAAGACTATTATTCTGGCAAATGACACAATATTAACCAATGGATAAGAAGATCGGTTGATTAGCAGATCGGTCCAAGCATTGGACGGGATCATTGGTTATTTATAACTAATATGAATGTTCGGTTGAGGCACCATTAGAATAAACGATTAGACGCTTATAATATCATCCCCCCTTTTATCATACAGTCCAATAGAATTATTTACACTAGCTCTATTGACATTTACTTATAGTTATTACTAATAGGCCCTCCCAACTGTTAAACCTAGGTTAACTACATAATAAGTAAACATCGTGACTTACGGCGTGATGTTTATGAATGAAATTTAAAGAAATAAAAACAAAAAAAAATATAAGAAAGACAAATTTACAAGTAAAATAATTAATTGCATGAATAAATGCTAATTTTAATAATAATTTCAAAAAAAATATATATTTAATTATAGAAAATGATTTGAGGAATGCTCGACTTGTTTAAATTAAAAAAAAGGTTTATTGATTATAAAAAAATGAAACATTGATTAATAGCTTTATTTGCACGCACATACGCGCATTCTCGCACTCGCACAGAAAAGAACATATTATACATAATAAACATGGCTGATAAAATATATTTCCTCTTTTTACAATTTTGAAATTAGGTGTGTGTTATAGTTTATCTGCGAAAGGAAATAATAATTAGGATTAAAGTCCATAACTGGAAAAGTCCTAAGATTTCAATATGAGGGACTATGTAGCATCTGATATTTTTATTTACGAAAGTTGAGATTAAAATAATAAGATTTAAATATGAGGGATTACGGATCATTTTATATTTGATTTACGAAAGTCGAATTTAATTAATTATGAGATTGCCTTTTAAGTTTATGTAAAAAATGAATGGAAGCGTAAAAAAAAATGTTTACCTAGGATTTTGCTTAGTCTTCTGCTGCTTCTAATTTGGTGAGGGTTCGAACCTGATAGATGATGTTTCCATAATACATGGTTATTCATTTCACATAAGTTCAGCGTAGTATGTTTGGACGATTCTTGTATATTAAACGGAACAACGTCCTTAGACTGATTGGAGCACTATGTTCGGACGGTACTGTTGTTGATCATTCATAGCTGTGGAGATGTTCTGGCGGCGGAGCGTCGGTCAATCACTGAAGGGTTTCCTAGCCCATCATGACGATCGACGCTCTAAAATGTTAATTTCACAGTGATCATATTGGATAAACCGGATAGCAAAAAAAAGAAAAGTTCTAGTTGTAGCTTCCGGAGGAATCCAGGAAAAAACTATAAGCATAAGCATAAATACAAGCAAAAAACAAAAAAAAAAAAAGGAGTGTAAAAAGAAGCCTTCTTTAGATTTAGAGTCACATTTATATGGCTTGGTTATTATCTGAGGATCGAATCTCCACCCAGAGTTCAATATTCTTTTTTAGTTATCGTTGGGGTCCGTGTCCTACGTAATGTCCACTCAATCCATATGCTTGAGGCAATCTTAGGTTTATGCAATCTCATGTTGCAATCTCAGTTAGAAAAATTCATACTTATTCACACCTTTTATGCATACATGTGCGCGTGTTTTAAGAGAACAATTTAACTTACATTAGTTTAAAAGTCGAGCATTTAATCTGTCTCAAAATCACTTCTATAGGCTTTTAACTTTCACTACAGTTATAATTTAAAATAAACCCCTTTTAATTACCCCCGCGGCATATACAAGTAGAAATCACTTATTGAGATTTAAAATGGCATATTAGTAATACTTTATACTTTTTTTTTTTTTAGAGAATATTATTATAGTAGATTATATGAAAGCCTTAAACTGTTTAATCAGAAATATTAACATTTTATTTTACAATGTATTTTATAACGCATTGAAAGAAAACTACATTTATTTTTTATCATAAGTTGAAAGTGAAAAAAAAAAATATAGAGTGTTTACATTGCTCGTGTGTGTGCGTATATACCTGTACCGACTTTGTCTCGGTACAATATATATATATATGAAGAATAAAATCATTCAAAACATATACAAATTATACTATACACATTAATTTAATTATCTTGAAAATCACTAATTCATATAATAAATAAATAAATAAAATGATAAATAATTATATTTAAAAAAATTAATTTAAATAGGTAAAAAATATATAAATTTATGTCATATAAGACTCTCAGTACATGTTAACTGTCCCTATAGTTTTGTTTTAATTTATAAGTTTCATATAAATACTGTATAGATAAAAACAATGTAGATGACCTATGAATAAATGTGTAGAAATGGAGAATAAAAATATTAAATATTTCAGTTTTAATAACACAAGCAACAAAAGTAGACATACAAAAATTAATAATAAGTCACCCGTAGTTAATAGCAAATGAAAAAAAGATAAAAGCTGATTATTGATAAAATATAGATTTTTCTGTCAGAGGTATATCAGAAATGAACAATCATAATCTAAAATAATGAAATGCACAGACTGATCAAGATTTTTATTGGAAAAAAAAAAGTATTGGCAAAGTTTATTGGGAAAATTGTTATGGGTTATTGTTACAGTCCATCTACAAAAAATAATGTTAATAACACTGAAATAGAAGTAAAACTCCATAGTTTGCAGCAATATACTTTTTTTTTTTTGCATACATACACCCGGATGCAAAAAAACTTGGTAAAAATATTGTAGATGGAGCTCTTTGTCATTAAGAATTTGTATACTGTGTACTACTATTTTGTATTTACAGAATTCTAAAAATTGTTGGACTAAACATTTTTGAAATAGAAACCTAATAATAATTTCTATTAATGCTTTTAAAATAAATTTATTGGGCACATTTTATGTAAGAAATATATAATATAAATTATGTGTGGCTAAAATTTGACACAAATCAATCAAGCAATTTTCACAATCTCTATAATTAGAAATTACCAAATAGAAACTAATAACTCGGTAGTCAATGACACATTACAGGTCACCATTTACTTTTTGATTTTCAACAATAACAACAACAAAACTCTTTAAACAATTTAATATTTATGTCATAATTTTTGAGCCCCTAAATCCATTGTCATTGGGATTTGGCTAGCGCACTAAGCCTATTAAAGAGGTTATTGCTGGGCAAAGAAGGCAACGGGCAACCACTTTGTCTTATAATTCCCTTGTTTTGTCTTATAATTCCCTTGTTTTATTATGAGTATGTCTACAGGAATCATTACGTTTGGTGTTGAGACCTTAGTTAATAATAATTTTGATGTCTTGCCCAGCAGGAGTGGACTTGAGGCTACTCAGGTCGTCAACCTGCGAAATCCTCATAAATATAATTCATTGAAAGGGGATACACTGAGAATTGGAACATGGAATGTTAGATCTTTGAGGAAAGGTGGGAAATTGGAGAATTTGAAAAGAGAGTTGCATTTGAATAATATTGATGTTATGGGATTAAGTGAAGTGAGGTGGGAGGGATGTGGAGAAGTAAGTAGTGGAGATGTAAAGTTATTTTATTCAGCTGGTGATAGGTCAATTAATGGGGTTGGCATTGCTGTGAGGAAGAAAATATGGAATAGTGTGGCAAAGGTTGATGGTATTAATGATAGGCTGATGGCGATGAGAATAAATGCAAGTCCTAGGGATTTGGTAATTATACAAGTTTATATGCCAACTAGTACTCATGATAATATTGAAATTGATGAAATGTATGAGAAGATAGAAGAAAGTATTCAATGTGAAGGAAAAAATGCATGTATATTGCTATTGGGGGATTGGAATGCTGTAGTGGGGAAAGGTAGGGAAAAGAAAATTGTTGGAAATTATGGTATTGGAAAAAGAAATGAAAGGGGTAGTCGACTTGTACAATTTTGTAAAGAGAATGGGTTTGTCATTGAAAACACTTGTTTTAAAAATCATATTAAAAGATTGTATACATGGAAAGCTCCAGGTAACAAAGAACGTTATCAAATTGATTATATATTGATTCAGAATAGATATAAGAATGCTATTAAGGGTTCACATGCTTTGCCTGGTGCTGATATAGATTCGGATCATAATTTGGTGATGGCTAAATTAAAGTTGAGTTTAAAAAGAATTAAAAGAGGGAAAAGATACACAAGATGGGACTTGGATAAATTGAGACAAATGGAAAAAGGAAAATTTGGTTTAATATGTGAAAATGAATTTAAAAAAATTGTTCAGGATGGGAAATATATTAATGGCTCTGATGAGTGTTGGAATAGAATTAAAAAAGGATTCTTGAAAATAGCAAAAGATTAAATAGGTATTATTCATGCGAGAAAAGCTAAAAGACCTTGGATAACTGAAGGTATGTTGGAAAAGATGGAAGTGTGGAGATGGTGGAAGAATGTAAATACTGAGGAAGGGCAAAAGGCATATAGGAAATTTAATAATGAATTAAGAAGAGAAACAGATTTAGCAAAAGGAAAGGGGTTGGTGCAAGAATGTAAAGAGATAGAAAGGCTTCAACAGATAAAAAGATATGATCTGGCATTTGATAGAATACAAAGTATTTCTTGGGAGAAAAAGACATGGGTAGCAAGTGAGATTGCAGATAAGAATGGAAGAAGGTTAACCGATAGTAATGATATATTAAGAAGATGGGAAGAATATATTCGATATCTGTTTAGTAGAGGAAATAATTTAATTAATTATGAACTTGAAAATGAAGATGTTGCAATGGATGATAGAGGTATGGACATACTGCCAGATGAAGTAAGAAAGGCAATCGCACAAATGAAGAATGGTAAGGCTATTGGATTTGATGCAGTACCTATAGAATTTTTGAGAGAAATGGGAGAATTTACTATGAAGGAAATAGTTGGACTTTGCAATTTGATATATAATAGTGGAGTTTGGCCTGAAGATTTTTAAAGAACTACAATGATTCCAATTGCTAAAAAAAATAAAGCTGTTAAATGTAAAGAGTATAGAACAAATAAGTTTGTTGTCTCATGTTTCTAAGATTTTATTGAGGATTTTAACTCAAAGGATTTATGGGAAGGTAGACTATTATATTGGTGAAGAACAGTTTGGTTTTCGGAAAGGGAAAAGCACAAGAGATGCTATTGGTATTGTTAGGACAATTGCAGAAAGATATATTGAAAGAGATAAAGGAATTGGTATATGTTTTGTGGATTTAGAAAAGGCATTTGATAGAGTAAACTGGAGTAAACTGATGTCTATCTTAAGAGATAAAGTAGTATTTTGGAAAGAAAGACGATTGATATGGACTATGTATAATGGTCAAAGGATAAGAGTTAGATTTGGGTGTAATGAGACTGATGAAGTGAATATAGAAAATGGAGTTAGGCAAGGATGTAGTATGTCACCTGTTTTGTTTAATATTTATTTAGAAGATATGCTAAATAATTATTTGGACTGTGGAGGAGCAAATGTTGGAGGGAGAGTAATAAAGTGTATAAGATTTGCAGATGATATGGCTCTTATTGCTGAGGAGGAAAAGGATCTTCAGAATATGTTGAATAAATTGGAAGAAGGATGTATGGCATATGGAATGAAGATTAATATTGAAAAGACTAAGTGTTTATGGATAGGGAGAGATGCAAAAAGACTGCAAATTGGAATCCATGATGACATGGTTCAACAGGTGAAGGGATTTAGATATTTGGGTAGTTGGTTGAGTGAGGATGGAAGAAGTGAAGATGAAGTTAAAAGAAGAATAGCATTGGCAAAGGTGACATTTGTAAAGAGAAAGAAGATATTTTGTGGACCTTTGGAAAGAGAATTAAGGAAGAGATTAATTAAATGTTATGTGTGGAGTGTATTAATGTATGGTTGTGAGACATGGACATTGAGTAATAGAATTAAGAAATGATTGGAAGCTTTTGAGATGTGGACATGGAGAAAAATGGAAAAAATCAGTTGGATGAGTAAAATAACAAATGAAGAAGTTTTGAAAAGAGTTAATGAGGAAAGAAGATTGATTGAAAATATCAGAGAGAGAAAGAGAAACTGGATTGGACATATATTAAGAAAAGATTATAGTTTAATGAAAGATGTTTTGGAAGGAATGGTGAGTGGAAATAAAAAGAAAGGATGGAAGAGATTGACATTATTGGATGATATACGGGATGGAAAGGATTATGTGGAATTGAGGAAATGGGCAAGGAGGAGAATGGAATGGATGAACTGATGTAGTGACTACTCTCTGGACCTGTCTATTGGACAGACTGCTATTGATGATGATTGTCATTGTGTCTATTGCTCAGAAATGGAATTTAGTCACATCTGGTAAATATAATTGTTCACCAAAGTCTAACCATGAAACATGATAATTAATGTGTGATTAATTTAAGCATATGGTGGTAGAATTGAATAACTTAATGAAATGAGTTTATTTATAATGATTGTGAACAAGCTGTCTTTAAAAAAAAAAATATGCTTATTAAAAAAGTTTTGTTTGAAAAGCAAATTTCTCCATTTAATTAAAATATCTTTTAATTTGCAACTCTGTTTAGTATATATTTTATTTTAAAAATATCACACGAAGCAGATAAATGAATTCAGTTGATTTGGCTGCAGTTTTTGTAACAACAGCAAAAAATATCCAGAAAGTTAGTAAATATGAGTTTTTATATTTAATAAGAACAACAAAAAATCCATTGCAAATGTGAAAAGCCACATAATATATAATATCAGTAATATTTTACTTTTGTATATATAAAGAAATTAAGATAAAAACTAGAAAAAAAAATTTAATATGATGTGACGTAGTGATGTCCAAGTTAAAATCAAAATTTCTCTACATAAACCATATGCCTGGACACTTGTTAAACTAAGCTATACATTTCCACTTCCTTGTCATTAATTTACCTTCTTCTTACTCCTTATAACTAAATTATATTTCCAGCCATGCTTGTTTTTTTTCCTTCTATCCAATTTCAGTAATGGTTGTTTTATTACATTTACTATCCTATCTTTATATTCCTCATATTCTTTATAAAGGCCTAAATAAAATAATAATAATAAAATTTCTGTTACATTTTTTTTCTTTATTTTTTTTCACTCTCCATACAATTTATCTTTTTCCTGGGTTGATATCCTATATTTCAAAAATAAATGTTCATATAACAATAAGATCTCTTTAGTGTTATAGAACATCTCTTATTTTAATAATTGTCATAAATCTGTAAATAAGCAATGGCTATTAAATATCTACTGTTGAGAGCATAATATTTTATGAAGAAACAAACTATGATTCACATATAATAATAATAATAACATCAAACCTCCATTCTTTTACACTTTTAGCAAAATATATTTATTAATTTGATAACAGTTTCGACTGTTCCCAGCAGTCTTCATCAAATCTATAAATTTAAACATTACATAAATACAATCATATTTTATAAATTTATGATAATAATAATAATTCATAAGTCAAACTCAATAATGCTCATTTTCTTATCAATGCTAATCTATTAATTAGATTTTAAAAAATAGTCCACTTTTTATCTATCTAATAGATTAAACATTGATATGAGAAAGTGGCTGTTATTACAAGATTTTAAAATGAATCTTTGAACCTGATTGTGAATTATTATCTGATATGCACATTGGAATTAGTTTCTCCAAAAAATGATATTTATTCATACTTTATATAATTTTTATTCTTACTTAATTTTAAATTGTTATTTTTTAATTTATTTTCATTTTCAATAACTCTCTTTTTGTGTCTAACTTATCTATCTTCTTTTTCACTTCTCATAATTACATATCTTAAATACATTTTTTACATATTTATCTCATTTTTATATAAATACAGATATAAATTGTATATCTATTTGTCATTTCTCTATATTCTGAGATCATCTTTTGTAATCTTGATTAATCAATATATATCACTTGAAATAATTATATGTTCCTACAACACAAAAATCAATTTTATTTTATTTTTAATATTCACATTTAAATAATATTATGTAGCTGAAACTTTATTAAAAATTTAATCACAACTTGGCAAAATTTTATTACTACATTCATTATTAAGGCATAATTAATATCAAGCTTCAGAAGGAAATGAAAAAACACGAGGTGCTATTTTTTTATAGGTATGTGAAATGCTCCGAGCGAGGGACTCTAATGGAGCTAGGATGTTGACGCTGATTACAGAACAGTTCCTGGCTGATCCTAGGCTTCTTTTATGGAAGACTCAAGGAACACCCATGGCTGACAAATCTAGGCAGTTATGGGATCAACTCGGTAAGAAATTGTGACAAATAAAGATTTATTACTGATTGGTTATTATTCTTGATAGTTATAAATACATTTAATTAGAAAGTTTTGACTTGATATGTAATTGATTAGTATAAAAAGTGTCTAATAAATTATTGAAATTGTGATTTTTTTTTATTTATTAAGAACTGTTTTAAACAAATTTAATTATCATTTAGCTCCACATATTTTGTAAAGACTGAAAATGACTATTAAAATAGCTAAATATTTCTTCATAATAGAGAAATATAGTCATGAGGTTGCTTGATGAAGATTAAGTCTGATTTCACTTAAAGTTCTGACATATCTGTAAACTATTGATTCTTGAATTTTTCACATGATCCACCTCTAAAATTGAGATGATAGTATAAACACCAATAACAGAATGGTAAATCACGGCAAATGTGATTAAATGTTAGCTTTTGTTGTAGAGTCTTGTTACATTAATAATTGCAATTTTCCAGAACTAATATGATCACTAATTTAAAAATATGGATAAATATAGCCTTTAACATCAAATATTACTTATCCATGTTGATATGTTGCGCTGTTTTGCATTGAAGGAGAAATATCTCTTGAAAACTATCTGACATAAACTAAGTTTGTTATAAAATAAAGTTGTTGTTTTTTTAAAAATAATAATAATAATAATAAACATTAAATATTTGGGTTTTGAAGGATTTTTATATTAAAATATTTAAAAACAACAAAACTTTAAAAATAAATTGTAATAATATTTAAAGTAATATTTGCATACAGTCTAAACCAGGGTTTGACAAACTATGGCTCAAGATCCAGAAGTGTCCCACAATAAGCCATGCTGCTCAGAATAAAAATATCTTTTTATAATCAATGAATAAGTTAAATATTATTTTTTGATTTTATTATAATCACCAAATAAAGCAAAAAAATATTTTGCAATATAATATTTCCAACCAGAAGTGAAACTAAAAAATTCTACATGTAAGTCCAAGCAGGGTAAATTTTTCATTTTTATATAGAAAACATAAAAATCATTTTATTTTTCTTGAAAAGATGAATATAACATTTTTTTTAAAAAATTAGAAATAAAGCTGAATGAATGAAACATTTTATAAAAGAGATAATGAAAAAAAAACTGTTTTTTTAACATAAAAAAAAATTGTGTGTATTACAGTGGAAAATATAAAAATTAAGCATATCTTATCTCATGATTTCTTAAAAGTATTTTTAAAAATTAAAAGTTTTCAAACAATTTATCCCATTCAAGTATTTGATCATAATGCCTCTACTAATTAAATTAGTTGCCAATATATAATTTTATTCAACCCAAAATAATATAAACACTGGAATAAGTCACTTAATTAAAAAAAATATAAGTGGATTTGAATATATGAATTAAACAAATTTATATTAAAGAATGTTAAGAATTATTGGTAATAGAAAATAGCAGTCATTATATTTATCTTATTCATATATATATATTTATTTATTTTTTGTTTTTATATGCATTGCTTGTGACTTTTTAATTTATATATTGTTCTGTATTTTTTTTATTTTTTTGGCCTGCGAAGACTTTTAAAAAAGTTTATTATCTAGCCCTTCAAAGAAAAAGTTTGGCAACCCCTATTCCAAACTCTTATAAAGAAATAATTTTATATAGATAGATAAAGTTGTAATTAATAATTTGTAAAGTGCATCTCATCACGTAAGTAATATATATTAAGGCTATAACTTTAAGACTATGTGCCTAAAAATGCAAAAGTAGGGACCTCTAAAAATCTAAACACAAGATTAACAACTTTAAAAGACAAGAAATATGACAGTAGGGCCTCTACAAATCTAAACACAAGATAAACAACTTCAAAAGACAAGAGCGGCCGCTAATCTTGTGTTTAGATTTGTAGAGGTACTATCGCATTTTTAGGCGCATAGATAGATAAACTAACACTTAATGAGTTTATTATAATCAGCATATAACTTTGTTTCATTACATCAGTCTTACCTTTAGTGTTAATATCATTAGTATTAGGAAAGATTGACAAGGCTAAAAGTATATACGTTAAATATTTGCAGTAAGACATAATAGAAATGTTTATATAATTGATTGATTCCATGTGCAGAGCAATGTAAATGATTTTTACATTTTTTTTGTTATACTGAACATAAAGTTATGAAAACTGAAGAGTCAAAATTCTTCAATTTTTCAAATTTTTAGTATGACTGCCACATGTTACTTATCTATATTAATCCGTACTCTTAAATTAATGATCACACAGTGTATACATATATATTAAATTTTTTTTCTAAAGGCAAATTGAGATTAATAGGTTATGTACTACTACAAATAAATGATCATTTCATTAATAGAATTTATTCTAGGATCTCTATTTTAGAGCTATGTCATACACTTTAATAATCTCTTGTATCATTAAGATATGTGGTGAACGTGAAATAAATCCAACAATCTTATTGTCAGTAAGTTATTGCTTTCTAGTGAATGAGAAGCTACTGTAAGAGATATTAGAAATTTTTTTTTTATTCTTTTAGCCTATTATCCAGTTTGTAGAGAGGCAATGTGAATTGTTATTAATTTTTAGAATATCCTATGCTTCAATAATTAATGTAATTAAAAAAAGAGAATGAAGCAAATTAAATTTACTAGAATAATCTTTTAATTTTTTTATTAATGACAATAATAAATGTATATAAAATAATATTTGTAAGATATATTTTCTTATTTGGCAGGTGCATTATGGGTATGTGTTGTATTAAATCCTCATTGTAGTTCATTAGAGAAAGAACAGTGGCATCATCTCTTGGAAAAATGGTCTGTAAATGAAGTATGTCCATTAGAAGATGCCGATATCAGGCCTAGTGCTAGTCACGATCAGGAAGAAGATTCTGACTCTTCTGATGATGAAAACTCAGGTGAGTTTTTAAATCTTTGTTAATGTAATTCACATTAATAACATTACCTACCATATAGAATGGTCATTATCTAATTAGGTCCCAATCAAGCTATAGCTGTGCTACCAAGTCAGTCAAAACCTCTGCGGCCAAGAACTATCTTCCATCGGGCGCTGGACGCCTGTAGCCTTACCTGGGACAATTCCCACTTACAATTCATTCTAAATGAAGATTCCTGTGGGCACTGTGTCAGGGATACAAATAATTGTCAGTCTAGCAATTTCACCTCTCAGGGACAGCCTTTGTGGCATGGTGAGTAAAGATTACACTGCTGTAAAATTTAATTTATTCTTTTACTATAGTAAATGAAATATTTTTTTATAGAAAACATTCCTACAGCATGTGCACGAGTGGATGCACTTCGTTCCCATGGTTATATGAAAGAAGCTTTGCGTTTATCTTTAGCTATTGTGCGGACAATGAAAAGGCAACAGCGTTTAGAACAGCAGCGTTATCAGCTGGAACAAGATCGACATAGTAATTCCAATGCTCCATTGCCTTGTACAAGTAGTAATTCTTCATATGTAACACTGTTTGGCAGCAATGAAGGGTGGATTGGTCATCCTTTAGACCCTATTGGTTGTTTGTTTGATAGTTTATTAGAAGTTTCTACAGAAGACTGTAGTTCTGATTCAGGTAATATGGATTTAGTCTATTAATTAATCAATTTTGTATTGAGTTAATCTGATTTATATTTTGTAATTTTTATAGATGTATCAATAAATAGTGATTTAGGTCTAAGCAGCCCACCCCGCTGTTACCAGCATGTAATGATTCCAGGCAGCAGAGATAGGAGTGAATCATATTTAACATTGGCTGTTGAAGCTGCCCTTCTAGGTAATTTCTGTAATAGATCTGAAATTATTTTTGAATTCTTATAGTTTGTAAAAATTTTTTTACAGTTCTGCATTCATAATAGGTAAAAACGACCTTTAAAATTTAAAATCTATCACAGAAACATTTCTTTTCCAATAACATCTCTTAAAAGAGAAAGCAATACTTAATAGGCTTTCCTGTTGCCAGGAATGGATTTAAGTATTTTCCCATCCTGGTTTTATCTTTTATCTAAGAATAACTAGATATTCATTTATTGATCAGTAATCATTGATAGCTGAAATGACTGCAGGCTAGGTACTTTTTTTTAAAAAATCCTAAACTTGATTGGAATCTGAAAAAAAAAAATCAACTTAATTGATTCAAAAAATCAACTTAATTGATTCAAAACTAGATCATAGATGTAGTAGATCAATACATTACCATTTAAATTGCAAATTAAATAGGAACAACATTTTTGTTTATGAAAGTATTGATTAATATATAATCATTTTTCATATTAAAACATTTTGACTATTTTTAAAAAATCATCTTCTACCAAATGTTCTCTGATTCTTGCACCCTTTTCAAATAATGCTAACTGTGATCTTATTTTACATCATTGATAAGCCTTTATATTTCTTTCTAATAGTATCCAGCCTATTCTAACAGTCAAAGCACTTTAATGTCAAAAGTTTAGTGATGACTATATATACTGTATTCTAAATACATTCTAATTTAATCCTAATAATTTTAATAAGCAAATATGTACTGCTGATAATGTCTAATCCATTCATGGAATAACTAAGTTCAAATGTGTGAACTCTAATAATAATTTACAAGTTCAATTACTTATTGAGTCATTTTAATAAACTTGTAAACAATATCCTCTTTCTTCTATCAATTCTAAGTTTTCAGTTGGATAAAGGTGGACCATTCTTTATCTAATTGATAACTTAGCATTCATATAAGAAAAAGGATGTTGTTTACAATTTTATTAAAGTAATCCTGTAGGAGTTTGTCTCTTGAATTATTATTATTATTATAATATTGGAATGGATTCCAATTTAATGAAGTATCAGTATTTTTGTCAGATCTACCATTAGTCATTCACTCAACTAATGAGTAAAACAAAAGATAAAAAAAACTATAAACATTTAGCAAATAACAATTTACTAAGCTGATAAGAATTGAATTCTTTATTGTTTTTTATAGAGAGATTTTAAAGAGGCTTTTGCCTTGAAGACTGTTTTACACATGCACACACACAAATCCATATTGTAATTTGAATAAATGTTTATAATAAAAGGGGACAAGAGATCATAAAATCACTTATTCAGACTCTGTTATTGGGTAACTAAAGTATATTATGAAATAAAGTAGCACATACATATATATGTTGATATGAAGATTTTCACGGGTTGCATATATAAAAGACATATTTTGCGGGTTCATCTGTGTTAAAAAATTTAAATATTAATATACCGACATTTTGACTTGATCACACAAGTCATCTACTGGGTGATAAAAGGTAGAAAGACAGTTGTAGAGGTACTGCAATCACTGATTTGAAAAAATGTTAAAGTTCCACCAATAGCAAAAATGTTAAATTAAGAATGTTTTTTAAAAAAGTCTTTCCAAATAGGAGGAGATTTGCATGTATCATCTCACTTATTGATACAATCTGGCCTTTTAAGTATCTCAATGGCTTCTCTGATTTTGCTTCTTTTCACCTTTTATCACCCAGTAGATGACTTGTGTGATCAAGTCAAAATGTCAGTATATTAATATTTAAAAATTTTAACGTGGATGAACCCGCAAAATATGTCTTTTATATATACCTGGTACATGATGGTGCACCACAATACATAACAGAATAAAGGGATTAGATAATCAATCAAAGCTCAGCTTCTGAAATATGTAATGGGTGAGGTGGACATTAAAGATGTCCACTTTCCAGGTCATCATTACTCTCTTGTTTTACAAGATAAACTTTAATTTATCTTAAAAGCCACAGCATTTCAGGTTTCTCAATGTCATTTTAACTTAACCCTTTTACTCTCTGCATTTTTTTCTCGTTATCATAATCCTAGATTCTAGAACAGTTTAGATGCTTGCAATTGGTTATTTAATGATAATAAAATCATGCACACATATAAGATGTAGAGCCAAGTTATTATGCATAAAGATGTTAAAAATAAAGAATTGTACTGATACATAAATTTAATAATAAGCTTTAATAATAATTCATAACAGGATGAAATCCCATTAAACTTTATATAAAAGTACCCATATATCCTATGTCCATTTTACTAAAGAAAGTAATAAAGTTTTGTAACAAAATTGATATTATAATGTCTTGAGATACATATAATATTAAATAACAAATATTTTAAAAGCATTATTGATTCAGAAAAAAATGGGGGGAGGGGATATACTTAAAAGAAAATTACTTATAAAAGCACTGCATAAAAAATTAGTTGTAAAAATATTTTATAGTGGAATGCTTCATTTAATTCACTTAGCTTACTTTTAATACTATGTCATTTATTCAATTGAAAGTTGAATCCACAAGATAAGTCTTTTATGATAGGCTTTCTTTTTTGCTTTCAAATTTAATTCATTATAAATTCAATGTCTGGTTTTAATAAGATGTCTCAAGAACTACAACATTCAATAAATGACAGGCATTTGCAGAAACTTTTAAAAAGGTTTTTTTCAATTGAATATCCACTTCTCCAAGCATTACTTTTCAGACTTACAACTCAAATAAAGATTTGCTTAGCAATTCATGGGTAATAGTGCTGCAAATACTTATTAAATGAGTATAATAAAAATTATTTTTATCATCGCATGATCAACCCCACCATTGTATAGAGAGTTTACTACTGCACTTTTTATCAATGTTAGATTAATATTTTTTCACTATGAAACAGATGATGAACTGTTCATTGCTCTCCTGATTTTTTAGTCAACTATTTCAGGTTTTGATAAGCAGTTCTGTTAATATGACAGATAAGTTGTATAAGTTATTCTCTGTAGTGTAGAACTTCAGTACAGTAACAGGAATAAAATAAATTAAGCTTTCCACTTTATATATGATGTCTCTGTTTATATCATAACTTCCATATCTGATATCCATAAATTGTGAATCTATTTCATATTATGTTCAGGATTTTTTTTCTTCTTATTTACAAATTCATTTTAAGTTATTATTTATTTTTACATTGTAGGTTGTTTTACAAAATGACAAAATAATTTTTATATTTCATTTAATAATAATTTTATAAATGTCAACATTACGAACTTTACCCATATTTAAATTTATTCAAAGTCACAAAAATATTTTACTTTTAAATTATCAAAATTGATTGAATGAAATATGAAAGACGCAATTTTTAAATTTATCAATATTTTACCAGCAATCAATCATATAGAATACAATCAATGAATAATTTACTTTATAATCTCTTTATCTGTCATTAAATCAATAATTACAATTTTTTTATTATTATTAATCCTGATACTTTCAGAAAGATTATTTCTCCATTGCTATTGCAAATATATAAATGGGATATATGCATACTTTTATTGTATACATTGTTTTTAAATTTGAATAACATTTCATCCATCTTTGTTAATTAGAAGACAACAATAGTAAATTTCAGAGCAGCTATGTTCCCTTTTGACTACAGCAATATTATTTTTGATATTTCTGCATAATTTAGGCAATGATATAATGGCAGATTCAGGAATTCAAGATCCATGATTATGGTCCAGCTGTCATTTCTCATGCTAGAACTTATGAACTTCCAAACAATAAATCATTTGGGTATTATTAGTAGTCTTCCCTTTTAATGTATATATATTAGCTACTGAAATATTATTGTTTTTATAAAATGAATATCTTTTTTTTTTACTTTTACATTTCTTGATTTTGTATCATTGATTTTTCTAGCCTTTTCACTTTATTAATTACTTTATCTAAACTATCCTCAATAGTTAAGATATTGCTAATGTCTCAATATATATATATATCACTTGATCACATCTCATACTTGCACATAATTGTTGTAAACAAAGGCAAAACTCTCCATACAGTACTGCCACCCTGTGCTAACCAGAGTAATCAATGGATGCCAGAAGGCTTATGCATAAAATCCCTATCTAGTGCCTACTCAACCAATATCCCCAGACTAGTTTCTGGCTTGTGGCCATGCCTTTGTTAAATATATATATATGTCAGTAATCAGAGATTACTTAAGTTATTTAGATTTTCTCACAATATTGCTTCTCACAAAAAGTCTTTTAGAATAGAGAATATTACAAAAGTAATTAAATGAAACAAGAAACTGTTCAATGGCTTTTCAAAAAGAAATCAAAATAAAGATTGATTATAATGAATTAGAAATTAACAATTGTAAATATTTGGGTCAGCTTCTACATAATGGTTCGTAGAATTAAGCTTCGGTAAAGAACTTTTATTAGAAACAATACTATATATAGATCTACAACTTGGATAATTAATAGAAGAACAATACAGAATATTCAAATCATATAGTAAAATATAAAAATGTGCATTTTTGGAATAACAAGGAAGAATAAAAATCATATGAGTAAAAGAATAAACAAGTATCATTAACATAATTGAAAACATTAATAGACTGAACTGAAGCTTGCACTGGATGTGTCACTGAAAGAAATGTCAACAAAGGATAACTAAAATTTTAAATTGGATTCCAAGAGATTGTAAGAGACATAGAAAAATATCAGGTGCAAGATGTATGGGATAAAGAAGTTTGTTAGAATAATGCAGAGAAATAAACCTTCAGATTAAAGAAATGGAATCATATTTAAAGATATTTTCATCCTAGAGAAGAATGAGAATAGTTGAAAATGATGGTGATATATAGCATGTGGTGGGGTATGAAAATTAAGCAGATTTTAAGTATTTACCAAAAATCAAAAACTATTACTTATTCTACTGCATAGCTATAATTTTCTAATAATTGCAATGTTTTTTAGTATATTTTTATCATTTAACTGAAAATATTAGTTGATGTCATGATTCTCTATATAAGAAATATAATCATATTATTATTCCATTTTAATTTGTAATACTTTATTATATATCAAGAGACAGACATTAAAAAATTATATTATTTCACATTTAAAGGAGAAACCAAGTGAACAATACTTATTCACTTAATATATTAGGCCTTCATATTTTTCAAAAGAAAATGGCTTATCTAATTTCAATCTATTTAAAATTGGTATTGGAATATTAGAAAATAATTTCCAGTAAGCTTTATTAGAGCAGATATTATTCAACTTTTATATTATATATTTTTAAAATGCATTTGATTTTCTTAATTGGAAATAATCAATTGATAACATGATTAATTTAATTTATAAATACCAAATATTATATATGAAGCAAAAGATTAAGGATTTTTTTAGTTATTATTATTACTGTTTTATGTTTCTATATTGATGATTTATTTTTTTATTCAGTATATATAATAATTGTGTAATGAATTAAACAATTAAATGCATATAAAACAATTTAATATGTATTAACATTGTAATACATATTAATGTATAGGAAAGTTTATTAATAACTTAATATGATACATGTTTCTTTTCATACTTGACCATCTTGCATAATTTCAGCCAAGAATGAGAATATTGTTTAAATATAGCTTGAAGACCTTTATATATTATTAGAACAATTATGTATGTGTCTGTGTATGGACTTAAAAAGGGAGGAAAAAATAGTTAAAAAGAATTTCTAATTGAAGTTTTACAAAATCAAAAAGTAAAATTATATTTATTTGTATTTAACTTGTATTGAATATTTTTATAATATAATGCACTTTTATAATTATAAGTTAAAAAAGAAAACAAGTCATTTTAAATATTTTATTACATATATATATATATTTATTCAAAGTATGTTTTCTCATTTCTGTTAAAAAAAAAAAAGAAGATATATAAACAATTTTATATTGACAGATAAGTCTATTATTTGACAGAATGTTTTTAAAATAAATTTATAAAAGACAGAAATTAAATTATGTCAGCATTTTTCATTTGATACAAAAAACAACATTTGCAGATAAGTTAAAGTTAGAATTAAGAAAGAATAAGGCAGCAACTAAATACTTAGAACATTAAATAATGAAACCAAAGCAAAGCAAAGCTAGAAAAAAACCAAAAGACTTGAACTAGTTGCTCAGTGCCTGGAAGGTTAGTTATCTATCATTATGCAACTTTACCTGATTTGAAAAAAGAATTTTGACATTCTTTAGTCAAAGCCATGAACTATCAATTACTTGTGTGATGAAATCATTGAATTCATACCTGAAAATAATTAAGCCAAATTAAAATTGAATGCTAAAAATCTATAGTATCAGAAATAAATATCTATATAGTCTGCATAAAAAAAAAAACGTTTTCTAATTTACTGAAATAAATTTGCCACCACAATATTTAAATAAATTCATTTTAATTTGCCATTATAATATTTAAATAGAAATATATTTATCATCTAATGATGATATCAAATGTTTAATATTTTTTGTTACATATCTTGTAAGCTGAATATATACATGCACAGACAAAATAATAAGTTTAAAAATGAAGTAACTTTATTAACTATTACTTTAAGAATTTTCTAATTTTAACCTGTTATATATGTAATTAAAAGGATTCTATGCTTGTATTTAAAAAAAAATAGATTCATGTAAAAGAAATAATTTTATTTTTAATTATTAAAGAAAAAGATAAAGGAAAAACTAGGAATTTTTTATAAATTCAAAACCCATCAGAATTATTAATTTAATTAAAATTGTGTTTTTAGTTAAATTAATGTCTTACATTTATCTATTAAGTAATTATATTACATGAATTGAAATCGTAAGCTATTATTCTCTTTATCATAGTTTAGTAAACATTATTCTACTTGAATTAGCTTCAAGTAGATGGTTGTGATTGGAATGAGCTAAGATGAAAGATGCACTGATAAAAAAACTTCTAAATATACACCATGAAAGTGGGTATGTGTGGGGGTATGGTCATTTATGACTCCTTTGGATTAATTAAAGAGATGAACAGTAGTGTTATATTGTTTGATTAAAATATATTCTAGGTGTTTCATGTAAAGCAAGTGCATACCACCTATCTATATTCCTGTGTAGATATATGTACTTTTTTCCACATGGAGTTTATTGTAAATTAACATAAATATAAAAAGTGAAAGTTTGTTAATTTGTAACACAACAAATATTGCGTCATGATAAATCTTGCACCATTGTCTTTGTTTTTTGTGGAAAATATGATACCAAAAATGTTTATAGCCTATAAATTTTGCTTTACAGTATTTAATAGTTTTAAAAACCAATAATTTGCTATATAAAAATACGTTGAAATTGGAAGCATTTTCAAATGGTATTATAAAAACGCAAAAAAAAAAAAAAAGAGGGCAGCACTGATTAAAATATTTAGAGTGGGGAATGGAAATAAAGTGGCTAACAGGTTTATCTGTGCATAATTGCTGAGATATTCTTGACTTCGTTACGGAGAAGCTACAATACATCACATCACATAGATTGGAAAACTTTTGAAGTGAATAATATAATTTTGGTCAAGTGAGGTAAAATTTGATTTCGCAAATATATTTTAAATTAATTAAATTGCGTTTATACAACGTATTTAATTTCTCATTTGAAATTGCAATACTAGTGAACACGTGAGAAAATACATTTTAAAATGGCATGAGTACAGCTAAAGAAAACCAAATAATGAAAATTATCGTTTTGATCAACTTTTACTGTTAAATATGTGATACATTTCATAAATTTTTGGCGAAATGTAAAATTTGATTTTATAAATATTTTAATTAAATTGTTTTTATACCATGTTTTAATATCTCCATTAAAATTAATTCCTCTATACAGTCTACAGCTTTTCTTTTGGTTAATCTTGAAGTTTTTATCATGACAAACTTCAATATTTTTATAATAAGGTAGATTAATTTGCAATTGTCCCACATATTTAATTTCTCATTTAATTAACTTTTAGGATTTCAGTTTAAATATCTAATACTATATAAATATTACATGGGGGAGTAAAAAAATTTAAAATAAATACAAATTCTCCAAGCGCTTTCGGTCTTGTATACCAGATTCGTGGCGACTACTTTAAACAGAACTGTTAATATTCCACTGCATGCACAATGGAACCTCATATTACGTTGATTAATGACATCAAACCAATTCTTTTTTAATTTCCTCTCTCTATCATTAGGCTCATTACAAATAGCACTAATCACTTGAGAAAAACTTTAGTGCCTACTGATTTTCTCATGATTAAAAAATACTGAATTAACCTGAGTTTCTATTTTAGATTTCCTATATTAATAAACATGTTTCCGCAACTTTGTTGATATATTAATTTTCGTTTCTCCATAATAAAAAGCATTACAACCAGACACGCAAATAATTGAATTTACAACTTCATATTTATCACCATCATCCACACTATCTTTTGAATTATTTATCAACCTATTTAAACATAAGGGTGATCTAAGATCAACATTATAATCTTTACTAATTATTTCTTTCAATTTCATATTTATAGATGCCACATATGTCACGAATCCATTCCTTATCTGTTTGTTTTTTTTTATCTCCATATTTTCTTTAAATCTGACTTTATTATAAAATAAATAGAATTATCTATACAATAAACTTTTATTGTAGCCCACATTAATTAAATCAATATATCTCTCTATTTCTTTTTCTAGCTGCCTCACATTTACACAAATCATAAATTAGAATTTAAAAAATATTTAAATCCAGCTAATTTAAAATTTAAGGATATTCATAACCCTGGATGTATAAAAACCCTTACATTTAATAGTTTAATAACCATTTTATACACAAATTCTTCATGATTTCTATATATATATTTACATCTAAATAATTCAGACATATTCTCAAACTCCATAGTCCATACTAAACCCGAATTATTATTCAACTTAACGAAAATATCTTCAATTCTCCTGGTCCATACACAAACACATCATCCACATATCTCCTATACAAATAACACTACTTACTATCAAACTCATTGGCCAGTCACTCTTCATTTGATATTTATACTCCCCATCTCTTACAGTAATATCACTATCACAGATCCATATAATTCACAAACATCCAATGAGGCCATATAAAAACCTGAACATTTTTACCAGATTCTAACATGTATAAATTCAAACATAGATTTAATCATAAATCTGCCAAAGCCTATAAAATCTTGCAACTATTCTGCAATCAGTTGAGATGCTTTCTGATAATAATAGCCACCAAAATCAATTATTAAGCTCATTGGAGCATTCTCTTTGTATGTCTTAACATTAGCAAACATTCTTGAAATAATTGCTGCTGAGGGATAAATTCTCAAATATTTTTTTCACATAAATACTTTCCCCATACATTGATGCAAAATCTTGATAATAAACGTATCTTTCCATACCCTTAAATTATAATTTTCAATCCTTAGAAATTTCAAATTACCAATTTGTTTACACATTTTTTCATTATATACATATTTACTCATTAAACAAATTATTGCCTTTGTCCTTCTTCATACATATAACGTTTTCTTCTTGTAACATACATTTAACTCTATTTACTGTTTTATTCCAACCATTACCCATTTTAGAACAATATATATCTTTTAATAATGGAGCAACTTTACTGTTATTATCAGAAAGCATATCAGCTGGTTTCAAGATTTTATAGGCTTGGGCAGGTTTACGATTAAATTACATTTGAATTTGTACAGATGTTAGAATCCATTAAAGATGTGCAGGATTATTATATGGCCTTATTGGATGCTTGTGAATTATATGGATCTGTGGATCATGGACAATCTAAGTGTAATTAAAAAACTTTTACTAGATTATGATGTAGATGTATATATGACTATATAAGCTAATGGGCTTGTATTGAAAACATTAAGGTGTTTTCAGTTTAAGACTCATAGTTTTGTAGTTAAATGGAGATAAAAGATGGTTGCTGGAGGGTTGCATTAGATCCTAAGATCTAGATGCAGTGCTCTCAGATCCAAGGCTCCTCACTGATGAAAGCCATAAGCCAGAAACTAGTCTGGGGATATTGGATGAGTAGGCACTAGATGGGGATTTTATGCACAAGCTTCTGGCATTCATTGATTACTCTAGCTTGCTGTGTGTGGCAATATATATAGTGAGTTTTGCCTGTTTTATTATGGATGTTTTGGAATGGATTGATAGTGATATTACTGCAAGATATGGGGAGTATAAGTATCAAATGAAAAATGGTTGGCCAATGGGTTTGACAGTAAGTGGAGTTATTTGTAGTTTGTATGTTTCAAAATGGAAAAATATATTATAAAGCCATTAGTAAATGGCAATGATAATATTTTGTATAGGAGATATGTGGATGATGTATTTGTGTATGGACCAACAAAATTGACTGAAGATATTTTCGTTAAGTTGAATAATAATTTGGGTTTAGTAGGGACTATGGAGTTTGAGGATTATGTCTTTGAATTATTTAGATGTGTATATGTAGAGATCATAAAGAGTTTGTGTATAAAATGGTTATTAAACCATTAAATGTAAGGAGTTTTATAGACCATCATCAAGAATATCGTTAATGTTTTTTGAATCATAATTTATATTTGTGTAAATGTGTGGTAGATAGAAAAAGAAATACTGAGGGATATATTAATGATTTAATTTCTGTGCCCTACAATAAAATTTGTTGTATAGACAATTGTATTTATTTTATAATAAAGTCAGATTTAAACAAAATATGGAGATAAAGAGGAAAAGAAATAAGGAATGGATTTCTGTGGCATATGTGGAGTCCATAAATCTGAAATTGAAGGAAATAATTGGTAAATATTATAATGGTGGTCTTAGATCACCTTATATTTAAATAGGTTGATAAATAATTTAAAAGATAGTGTGAATAGTTATGATAAATATGAAGTTGTATATTCAACTATTTGCCATGGGTCTGGTTGTAATGTTATTTATTATGGGGAAATAAAAGCTAATATATTAACAAAGTTGCAGCAACATGTTTATCAATATAGGAAATCTATAATGGAATCTCAGGTTAATTCAGTATTTTTTAATCATGAGAAAATTAGTGGGCATGAAGGTTTTACTCAAATGATTAGTGCTATTTGCAGTGAGCCTAATGATAGGAAGAAGAAGTTAAAAGAGACTTGGTGAATTTATTGCTGATGTCATTAATCAATGTAGTATGAGTGTCCCATTGAGCACATGCACTGTAATATTAACTTTTCAGTTTAAATTAGTTGCCATGAATTTATTATACAGGACTGAATGTGCTTGATGAATTTGTATTTATTTTTTCATTAAATTTTTTTTACTCTGTAATATTTATTTACATATTGGATATTTACATTTGGAACAGAATTGGTGATTTATTGATTTCAATTTAAATATATTTAACACTCAAGAAAGTAAATTTTTGCTTATGGTCACTGAATTTGATTAATTTTCATGATTACTCTTTAAGTATATTTTCATGTCATAAAGTACGTTTTTAAATGATTTTGGAATTTTTGTTTATACGCCACTTAGTGATAAATAAATATACGATACATTTCGTAAAAAAATATTTATTGTAAAATATATATATATGTTAGTAATATTTTAAAACAATCTCGTCTTCAAATGAACATTTGAGTTGGATACCATGTAAATGTGTAATCTATTAATATAGATTTACATATACAGACGAGGAAGACCAGTCTTATACATTATTCATATGGGACAAAAATTTAAATTATTGTCTTAAAAAAAATGTGAAGAAACATTTATTTAACTAATATTTTAAAACAACCTTCAAATAAACATTTAAATTGAATATTGTATAAATATGTAATCTACTGACTTCGTTTTACTTACAGAATGTCAAAAATAGCATGTGCAAAACATTACTCATTCAGAACACAAACGATGCAATTAATGAGAGCTCTAGAAACTGCAGCTGATACGGAACAGCAGTGGCATGAGCAGGCTCAGCGACAAACAGCATTCATATGCCAGTGTGCTTTATATATTAACTCATGATGAAAAAAACACTTTAGCATTAAAGTTTGTTTTAAATTGGGCAAAATTACTACTAAAACATTTGAAAATCAAGTCATGTGTGGCAATTAAATTATTATGAGATACAAAAATGTTTTCAAATGGGTTGCAAAATTTTGTGATGGCAGATCTACAAATATGAAGCACTGGAACATTTTATATCAGAATTCATGATCCAGGAAAACTAATATCTTGAATTTTTGTGGTAAACTAGTTAAAGTATGTTATTACATAACATATACACGGATTCAGAGATGTTACTTTAAAAATATATACGTATAGATGTCTTAGAAACAGCTACATATTACTTTATATTCTTTTATCCTAGTAATGCAAGTGAAGCCGAGAGTACAGTATATTTATTTGCTACTCATTTATGGCAATCTATTTATATAGCGAATACTTTACTTTTATTATGATAATTTAAATCAGTTTTATTATTAATGTTTTGTATGATCATTATAATCTTCATTCTCCTATTATTACATTACCACTTAATTATCATCATAGTAAGTTTCAGTTATAAACTATATGGACTGAATGAATGACTTTGTTTTTATTGTTGTTATTTTATGTGAAGAATAAATTATTCTTAATATATGGATGTAGAAAAAAAATTTTAGAAGCAAAAATAATTTTTAATTTAATTGCAAAAAGCTAATAGTTATTTATTTTTCGAACACACATAAACACGCATATACCTGTATAGGTTTATGTCAAGAATCAGAGTATTGCTGAAAGTAAAAAAATGAATGAAAATCAGAATATAGCCTTTATTTAGCTTGCAAATTTAGTTTGGTTTGATAAATACAAAAGTAATTATATATGTGAATATCTGTGAAACTTAAATGCAACAAATAAAAAATGATAATAAACATAATAAATAGTATGCACTAAACGATACTATATATCCGTATCATTATTATATAAACATGAAAGTTTGTTTGTTACTTAATTAATTGACAAATATTGTAGCAATCTTGATGAATCTTGCAGGATTTTGTTTTTTGGGTTGGGGGGGGGGGATTACATAGACTGAACTGTTGTTCTATGGTACCTAATTGTTTTAAAAACTTTGGTAATTTGCAATATAAAAATGCATTGAAATCATAACCACTTGTGGAATGACTTCATAAAAATACACAAAGATGGCAGCACTGATTAAAAGATTACAGACATTGAAAATTTTTTTAAATAGTTATAAAGTATGTTGTAGCTGCATATTGAAATATTACAGAAAGGGAAAGGATTACAGTGTTTGGTAAAACGAGATAAAATTTGATTTTGTAAATATATTTTAAATTAATTTTTTGTTTCTACCACATATAATTTTTCACTTGCAAATGGAATATGAACAAAATTGCCATAATGTTAAAATTTCATGGGCAATATTAAAAATTAAATTATCAAATGAGAAATATATTTAAACTAAAATCCTAAAAGTTGATAATTTCAGTAGTATAACTGATAATAAAATGTTATATTTTTTGCAATACTGCTGTTGATAAATCATGTTCTGTTATTTCCAGTAAATAATACATAAATGTATAAGTCACGGAACAGCTACTTATTGTGTAATATTCTTTTATTATACTAACACAAGCAAAACTATGGTTACAGCTAGTATATAGTAAAATCTTATTTCAAAAACATTTTTTATTTTTGTGTAAGTAAATTGACATTTGGATCCATTGCGGATATATGTATATTACAGTACAAAAATTATATGAAATTATTTTAACCTAAGTATCAATTATAAAAAAAATGCATATTTCAAATGTATAAGAATATTTTTTAAAATTATTAACTGTATTTTTATTATATATGTTGATTATCCAAGTTTAATTTTAATGAACAAGAAATGCAAAGCAAAAAAATGAGTCAATTACAATAGTCCCGAAATTAAGACAGTATGAATACGATATACACATTTATAGTTACAAAAATAATTAAGTCAAATAATTTTTACTTTTGGGAAATGTATGTATTCAAGCACATAGAGGCTGGACTCAACCAAGATCCGCAAAAGGACGAATATATAGCACAGATCAACACAGCAATGAGACACGCGGCTTTAAAACCAAATACCAAACAGTGGGACATAAAAGTAAAAACAACCAAGCAATTCTTTGAGTTAGAAAGAATCACATGCATGCGTGAAGACAAGGGAAACAGATTTGTGTTGATGCACACCCAGGAATATATTGACAAGATCAACACACAGATTGATAAGTTACAATTTCAGAAAATTGAGCAGTTCAGTATTGCTAACAATAGAGACAAATTCATTTCATCCATTCTTAAAAAACATTGCAACAAAGCCTTCACAAAAGCAGAATATTACAGTCTATACCCATCATCATCAGTGCCACCCAGGATTTTTGGAAGTGCCAAAATGCATAAAGACAACACACCAGTCCGATTAATGCTGGATTTCAGTGGAGTATACTATGCAAAGACAGCCAAGTGGGTGAACAAAAAACTCATCCAAATGTTAGGCTTTGGAATATACACCATCAAGTCATCTGCACAGTTCATTTCCTCCATCAAAGATTTACAATTAAACCCAAACATCAGACTGGCCACTATGGACGTTTCTGAATTATATGGCTCTGTCAATAGAAGCACATCAATCCAAATAGTCAGAAATGAACTTCTGACACAAAAAATAGCTCAACCACTGGTTGACTTCATCCATGACTTTCTATGTTGGTTGGACAGCAACATTGTGGCATTCTTCAGAAACCAGTGCTTCTCCATGAAACAAGGCTGGCTTATGGGACTGCCACTGAGTGGTGTAGTCACCAGCATCTTCCTAAACTATTATGAGAGAAAAATCATACCTAGTCTAAACCCACCATGCTTTCTAGCATACACTAGATATGTGGATGACCTGTTCATTGCTGCCACCCCCGAGATCATTACACAGATCAAAACCGAATTAGAAGCCAACACAGCACTAATTGTTAATGTCACAACTGAAGACACTCACCAACAAGTCAAATACCTTGATGTCAAAATAAAAAGAGAAAATAACCACTGCCATTATAGCATGGCCATCAAACCGTTGGAAATCAGATGCCATACACACCCCCAATCTCACACACCCACAGCACATAAATTATTGGGTCTAGCATCTTTTTTGCATAGAAACAGATTGTTGTGTAAAATCGAGGCAGATGCAAAAACAAATGTAGCAGAATATAGAAATGATCTACTGAATTTAGGCTTCAGACAATCCATCATCGACAAAAAAATCTCACACATTCAGAATAAACCTCTCAACTCTCACGCCACACAGGATAAACCCAGGTTATTACTGCCATACATACCCAACTTACACAAGAAACTACATTCCATCTTTAGCAACAAATATCAGCTCTGTTTTCGAACCCCTCCAAATTCTAACAATCTAATTAACAATACCAAAGATCAAACTCCCCTGTTACAGACCCCCCATACAGTATATAACATTGCTTGTCCAAACAACCATTGCAAAGGCACATATTATGGGGAAAGCAGGGCATCTCTGGCCACACGATCGGCACAACACAGGTATTCGTACAATAGAGCTCGCAACGACCCTTCTAATTATTCAGTTTTTTATCAGCACCAGTGCACAAGTCACCATGAGTGCATTCCGGACAATCCTACCATTGTATGTAGAGAGAGACATGACCTCAAAAGAAAGATCAAAGAGGCTTTATTTATCTCTCGCGACAGCGATGCCATAAACAGGAAGGACACGTGTTTTTCTCTATCAAAAACATGGAATTAGCATATTTGCATAAATTTAAACGTAAGCAAGCTATGATTATGAAGGCAAGATCCTTTGAAAGTGCTCAGCTGTTTTAATATTTTTAGTTAGCTATTTGTATTTGTATTACAGCTTTTGTGAGCAGTTGCGCCGCACACGCACTTGTGCTTGAAAAATAATTAAGAAAATTGTAAAATTACATACACTATTATCATAAAAATAATTATGAATTGTTTATAGTTTAATCACTAAAATAAATATTGTACTTAATAAATACATAGAAAATAGACTCAAAAAACATTATAGAACAATTTCTATTTAAAGATTGAAATGAAAAAGATGATATGTAGTACAGAGATAAAGACTTTCCAATATCTTTCTATAGAAAAACAATGAAAAAAAAATTCAATATACCAATTAGTCAGTTTTATGTTTTCAATCTTTATCATCTACCTGTGAATAGCTAGACAATTATTTACTAATCAAATTTGGTTAGTGTAAATTAAATATGTATAATGGGGAAAAGCACCATTAGAGCAGGATTGCAAACTTCTCTCATAATATTCCTCCAATTATAAATTTGATAAAACCTGTAGATGCTGATTAACTTGCTCTTAATTATCTTAAAACAGGAAAGGTCCCAGGAGAAGATAGCATACTTCCAAAGTTTCTACAAAATTTAGATTCTAAATCCAGATTATAGTTTGGCAAAACTAATCTCTAGCATTATTTATACTGAAACTATTCCAATAATTTAGGATAAAAGCAAAACTATGGTAGTTTTAAAATCAAATAAACCTAGCAATGATCCAAATAATTATTGCCCAATATTATTATGTGTTCCTACAAGCTTTTTGAATTATCAATAAAGCAAGTCATGTATAAGCTTTTTGAAAAAGATATTGACAAGAATTTTGTCAATAGTTGAGACATCTATCTGTAGAATAGGCTAGATTTAGACCAGAAAGATGCTGTTGTTAAGTTTTATCTTTAGCAACTCATATTGAAAAAAGCTTTCAAAATAAATTAAAAACTGGTATAACGTTTATTGATCTAACCTTAGCTTTTATGATTTTGTTTGGAAAAATAGTCTTCTAAAATTCTTAAATGAAGGAAAAATCCTTGGCAAAATGCTTTCCAACAGAATAATTCAAGTGACAGTAAATAATAGTCGTAATAGATACAAAAATTTTCTGAACATTCTTTTACAGAGTTTGGTTGTCTCATTTTATTCAATATATTCATCAGTGATCTTGCCAAACTGCAGGAAATTAATTTATGCAGATGATGTTGCTTTGACTTCTCAAAAGAGATCTTTTCCTGGAATAAAAAAGTCTCTCAATAAGGATGTGAAAAGTTTGGAAATCTTTTTCAAAGAATGAGTTCTTATTTCTAGTCCAATGAAAACTATATTCTCAGTTTTTTATTTAAATAACATAGAATCATCTTATAATCTAAATATAATATTTTGCAATAGTAGTCTAAATCAGTCTTATCCCACATTATTTAGGAATAACCATGATTTAAAATCTAACCTAAGGATAGATCAAATTTAATTTCTAGAAATAATTGTATTGGAAAGCTAGCTGGCATTACATGAGATTATGATGCAAATTCTTCTTAAGGATAGCTTCTTCAGCATTAGCATATTCTGCTAATATTTCAATCATGATCGCTTTTTATCATCGAGATTTTTTCGCAACCCCAGATATTAAATATAAAATAGATATAGAAATAAATATTCCCATAAATAATTTATTTCTTTAGTAAACAATATACATATGAAAATAAATCATTTTAGGATTTGTTTTAAATATACAAAAATTAATGAAAGAAAATCACATTTTAATGAGATAGATATGCTTGTTTTTTGCTGCATAACAAATTAAATCTTGGTGAAATATTTGATACTGCTAGACGTAAAGCATCTTCAACATTTGTCAGCATTGAGTGATATTTGAATTTAATATACATTAAAGCTGAAAAAATCATTTCACATAAATATGTGGTGCTGAATGGGAGAAGAACATTCGATGCCATTTCAGAAATTGTGGGAAATTCAGTCCTAGCTCCGATCCAGAATTCAATCAAGGATTTTTGTGGAAAGTAAGTTTTAAGTGACTATAGCTCAGCAAATTCCTCTTGGACTTTATATGGCAGATGATTAATCTCATTAATGTCAATCAAAAATGGTCTTTGAATCCAAGATAATTTTTTGAAATCTAAATTCGATATAAAGTATTTGCAAAACTGTGTTTCTAGGGTTTTTAAGTGATCTATAATAATTTTTGCAATTATAGTTTTACAATTATTTTTTTCAATTATAAAATTGTCAATAGCCAAAAATATTTCCAATGAATCATTTTCCACCCTATTTTTCCAAATGCTGATCTTTTTAATAAAACCTTCAATTTTATCATTTGAAGTAAAAATATTGTTATTTTTTCCTTGAAGAGACAAGTTAAGATCATTTAGCTTCTCAAAAATATAAGACAAATAACACAGCTTTGATAGCCATAAATTAGTTTGAAAAAGAGCAGCAAGATCAGATATTTGTTCAGTTAAAAATACAATAATTTCTTCTTTTAATAATAATCTTCTTAAACTTCGCCCTCTTGACATCCATTTTACTTCTGCATGTAATAATAAATTTTTGTATTCAGAGTCCATATCTTTACAAAGGTTTGAAAATAAATGGCTGTTAAGGGCACAGCTTTTAATAAAATTTATAATTTTGATAGCATCCTGAAGCACATCATTCAATTCCGTTGCTAATTTGTTTGCTACAAGGGCCTCTCAATGGATCAGGCGGTGTGTAAAAGTTACATGATTATTACCAGAAGCTTTAACAAATGATTTAAAACCAATATTTTCACCAGTCGCTGCTTTTGCACCATCTACACATACTCCAAAGCAATTTTTCCATTCTAAATGTTCAGTTTCAAAAAATTTGACTACTTTATTACATATGTCTTCCCCTCTTGTCTTCCAAAGAACAACAAAATACAATTCTTCCTCAATGTTTTTTTTATAAATTATCTTACATATACTAATAATTGAGCATCTGTTTTGTCCAATTGAATTGTAAATATTGGGCTTTCTTTAAGTCTAGTAATAAGTTGCTCAAATTGGTCATTGTTAATTTCAGAAATTCAATTAGTGATAGTGATTTGATAAAGTAATTTTTCAAATTTCATCACCATATTTATTTCCATTAAGTATAAAAAAAAAAACAGGTTTATTCAACTATGTTTACAATAAAGAAAAAATTATAAAATAACATTAAATTTGGCAATACATTTATAAACCATTAAATTACTTAATGTCCAATATTAATAAGATTCCATGTGGAATTTGCTATTAGGTGAGGAGCTAACTTCAAATCTCTTTCTTTGATATCTTTTAATTTTTGTAAAAAAATTAATGTTGGATCAGGTATAACAGACTTGAAGATTGGGAAGCATCTGACAAACCATAGACAGAAAGTGATGAAAGTTGCACTTCTTATAATTGCAAAATCCCCATAAGCAAAACCTTTTATGAGTGTGTTGATAATTGGATGTTTTGGTGTATAAATTTTATTAATCAATATTCTACAGCCCTGAAGAGAGGAACAATCATTGAAAATGTGAAATATGGTATTATCCTCCCTATGGCAGAGTGAGCAAACAGGGTCCAAAGATGAAAAACCTCTATACATCACAAGAAAGTGGCTTGTTGGAAGGGCATTGAGATTTAGCTTTAGAAGAAAGTCCAAATATTTTGGTTCTAGATTACATCTTTTATATTTCTTTATAATGGCAAAGTTTGTACAAGTGAGAATGCTATGATCTGGTATAATTGTTGAAAAAAAAAGAAGATAGGCATCCCAATAACGAAGTTTCGTTGGTTTTATTTGAGTTAAAGGTGTGAGAATTTTTGCAATGTCAATTAAGACTTGTGTCAGCCAACCATCATTAATTGGAGGTGGAGTATCTGTAGGATGAATAGATAGAAAAGGTGAGTCATCAGGAAAAATCCCATTAAGTCTTGTAATGAGGTTATTTGATTTCTGTAGACAAAGAACATGAAGTGAATGCAGTGACAAGCCATTAAGTCTTGTTGGTCTCTGCACTCTTTTTAAGGTAATAGCAACAGTTTTACCCTTCCACATTAATCTAGAGCAAAGAGAGTTTATATTCTGGATAAATTTTGATGAGAATTTAATGAACGGCATGTAGTAAGCAATTCTGGGGAACAGTAACATGTTGAGTAGGGCTGCTTTTTCAAATAATGATGTATAAACTTTTGAAAGTGAATCAATTATTTTTCTTGCAGAATTCATGATAGTGTCTTGTATTAATTTCCTCATTGCTGCATGAGAGAGACTCATTGGTAAGCCCAAAAATTTTTGTGGC
Organism: Epiperipatus broadwayi; assembly: GCA_028023455.1. Taxonomy (NCBI): domain Eukaryota; kingdom Metazoa; phylum Onychophora; class Udeonychophora; order Euonychophora; family Peripatidae; genus Epiperipatus; species Epiperipatus broadwayi. Next base: position 4,479,557 of record JAQFVV010006209.1, on the reverse strand, counting down.
ATAGCTGTGAAAAGGGATGGAATGGATTTTCCAGGTGAAAGTCTCCATACAGCAGATTTTCTAGGGTTAAATGCAAGACCTGACTCTGGTGAAATTGTCCATAATTTGAATTAGTTTCGGTATGAATTTTCTAGATGGTAAGAACACTGCCACATCATCCATGTAGGATATGTGCTGAATGGATTTATTGATACCAGAAATGTACAATCCAGGAAGATTCATCTCTAAAGATTTAAGGAATGGATTTATATATAGAATGAAGAGTAAGGGACTAAGAGGAGAACCCTGTGGAATCGACTTGGTAGGTGTGAATGAGTTTGAAATTTTTCCATTTAATGAAATTGCAATATGTCTGTTTAATAGAAGGTTAGTAATGATGTTCCATGAAGTATTTCTACCATTTTAATAGCAACAAGTAATTTAAGATCTCCAATGGTGTATGGCTTTTATTTTTAGCAATCAGATGTGAAACTTCATATGATGTGAGTAAATATTTTTCATTAACAGAAATTTCTCAAAATATTGTTTTTCTTTATTTGAAGTTTTTGACAGTTGTTCAAAATATTCTTTTAATTTATTGACATATGAAGGATGTTTGGAATCAAAATGCCTTTTTAATTTTGATGGTTTCATACTCTCCATAGACAAAACATTATTGCAAATTAAAGAAAGAGGTTGTTCAATACCATCACAGTTGTTGAAAGTAAAGCCAAATTGGAGAAATGTCATATTTTCTTTTCCACATAAATCCCTCTTTCTGATTACGAGATCCTGCTTGAAGAGACTTTGTAGTATTGTCATCTGCATTATTACCTTTGGTATTCAAGTTGAACTATTTATCCATGGATAAAAAATATTTTTATCCTAAAATATAAATAAAATAACAATACTTATTAGTTAGCAGAGATACCAAGTGGCAGCCGTGTTTTTTATTTAATTATACGAAGCATATTTACTCCCATATGTTCTATTTTTTAATATCCCTGTATGTTTTATTTTTTAATATTTAAAAAATATCAATAAATCAATTATAAATTACCTGTTAAGTTTTAAAAATAATATGTTTTTACTTGTTAATAAATAAATGACAATAAGTTTCAAATAAAAAATAAATTTTTATAATAACTAATAGGATGATAAATTTTGAATAAAAAGGTAAGAAAAAAAAGTATGCAAGCATTTTTATATATAAAAAATAACACCTTTCATAATATTTATTCAAATAAATACTAACCTTAGTCAAGTAAAACAGTAAAATACAATATTGTATTGTTCTTGCAATGTGGACACTTGTTGAAATGAAACCGAAACAAATAACTTGACCGGAAATGCATTATATAATCACAGTGGTGCCAACCTTATTCTTGCCACTACAGCATATATTTTGATTCGGAAATAACTTATGTTCTGAAATTGCAATGCAACACCACTATTATGATGCATTTAATGTTATTTTTCATTATGTAAATATAATTTACAGCTCAACTTGGCCATCATTATGATTTTATAATTGCACTGTACAGAAAACGTAATATATTAAATTAAAGATAATGAAGGATTGCGACTAATATTTCTTTAAGTTCATGTATCTGAATTAAAACTGTGCTAATGAATACTGTATTTCTATCAGAAAAAAAGTTTCCACAATAAACTTGTGAGTGTTCCAATAAATATTACTATTAGAAATATTATTAGTATACTCAAGTTTACTCCTTTACAATGGTTTTTTATTCTTTCATTTTTTTTTTCCATTGGGAAGTTGCTCCAAATAAAATATATAAAAAGCTATTAAGCAGGTCAGACTTATCAATAACTCAAAGTATAATTTCATTTAAAAAACTGCCTTCTTTAAATGTTCAACTAAGAATGTCCAATTGAAGAATTATAAAAAAATGAAATTCTTATAAGATTCCAAACAAATATGTTTTTACTGATCCAATAATAAAGTTAATTGCATTTGATCTTTCTACATGCAACTGGATTCGCATTAACAGATTCAGGATAATCCATTGTCATTGCTGTCTCTTTCATAAATGTATTTATCAGTCATTAAACTATACATACGTGGATAAACATAAACTATGAAACATAATTGATAATTGGAATTTCTACAGATTTCTTTATGAAATTTTCTTAACAGTTAAGCTATCAAACAAAAACAAAAAATCCAAATGTTTTTTTCAATTTTTTTGGAATTTGAGGCCATCAATCTCATGAAGATATTCTTTAATATTAAAGGAAGATGGATTTTGAAGTTGAATAATGGAAAGGCTATTTTTTTTTGTATATATATATATGTTATATGTTTAGTTGGTTATGGAAGAATTTGAGTAAAATTTTGTTTTTTAGCTAGTATTGTAATGTTTTATGAATTTCTATTTCAATTTTCTACTCTTTCATTAAAATCTTTTATATTTTCTTAACTTTTATTATTTGTAAAATAATATTTAATTAATTGTTTAGTTTCTTTTCATCATTTCCTATTCAGAAATTTAGGTGTATCTTTACATATAGACCTTTTTTATTCCTCTTTCACTAAAAAAATATATATTTTCAACTGTAGTATTTTATAATTCCCAAATTTTGTTTGATTAACAGATTTTTTTGTCATTGCATCTTGTTTTAGTTCTAATTTAATTTATTCTTAGTAATACTTATGTAAATGGTTTTTTGTTTTTTAATGTTCATAATTTACACATTTAATCTCGTAAACATCATTCATATTCTCTAAAGACTGTGAATATGAAGAAACTACATGAGATTATTCAGTTTTTTTTTTTTTTTTTAAAAGTTGCAGCTTAAACTTATGATTATGGATACATAATATGAAATGTGTTTTATAAATTTATTGAATGAATGTTAGTGGTTTTAAAACAGTGAGTCTGTAGAAATTATAAATGTCTCTAGCATTTACTAGTTGCAGGATATTATCTTGTCTATTGATAAATTTGGCTCTGATTGCAAGTGTAGATTTTGATAACATTTTTTATATAAATTATTTATATAAATAATTATATTTAAGGTTTAGGCCAGCAGAGGGTAATGCCTGTGGGGTTATATGCTCAGGAAAAAGCATGCAAACAGGAAGAACGGTTGATAGCAAAACTCCAAGAAATTCCATTAGATACTACATTGGTAGCAGTGCTCAGGAAACAAGCCGTCTTGTTATTGGAAGGTAGGTGATGGTTTCATGACCAAATTCCTTATTTCTTATTTATTTATAAGTGATTTTTGATTTGATATTTTAAAAAAATTGATATCCTTTTTGTATTAATTTATATCACTTGATTTTTGTTATTGTTGGTATTTTTATAAACTAAATATATTGAAATGATTTTTTAGTTCTTTTTGTATTTTATTTTATTATTTATTTTTTATTTATCTATTATTTTATCTATTTCTATTATTATAATAATTATTGCATAACAATAATAATGTGAGGGGAAAAAAATTCTACAGAAATTTATAGAGAATTGAAAAATTTTCCATTCTATAATAACAGTTAAAAACTGTTATGTACTTATAGATATAGAAAATAGAGATAAGAAAAAAATAATAGAAATAATTAGAAGTAGTTGTAGTAGATAGTGCTCAAGCTGTTGAAGATTTAATGAATGAATGAAAGTAACTAAATTGACATTCATTTATGAAAAATAGTTCTGGATAACTAGTAAGCAATCATTGGGCTAAATGCTGCATCATCACAAGTTTTTTGTACTGTTAGGAGCAGAGATTTAATGGAAGATTTAGTAATATTTTAATTGCATTTTTACACATGAACATACAGATGTTATAGGAATACCAATGCAACATCACTTGATTTTTTTTTTTAGCTTTTACTGCAATATAAAGAAGAGTAATCTTTCTCTCTCCTCTATTCAAGTGCTATTTATTGTATACTTAAATAATCAGTGATTAGTATGTGGTAGCATAGTTTAATTCCCAAACTGATTTCTGACTTTTCCTTTTATTAATGAGCCTTAGGATTCAAAGCTGAAAATGACATACTTAGATAGCTCTGTTCTGTAGCAAATAATGAAGATTAATTAAAATGAAATACTTTAATTTTATTAGTGAGTGGATAATAAAGAGTTTATTCTATAAACTAATAAATAAAGCTAAAATCAAGCATTTAGTAATAATTTTATTATTAATGATGTTGAAGAAAGAAAACAACTACTTTTATTTATTTATAGAATAGATATTTGATATGTGAAAATTTTAAATAACATTTAAACTGCTTTTATGAGTAATTCTTTTCATCCTGGAGTCATCTGTTATAAACTTGAGTAATACTGAATACTGGATTGCATTGTTTTTATATCTACATTGAGCTCCTGCTCAAATATTCATGCTAGTGCCTGGCTTGTGGATGATTTTTTTCAATGAGGACTTTCTAATGCACTTCTCACCCAACATTCTTTTTTTATTAACAAAAATTAGAGTGAAGTGAATTGCTTCTAATAGCATGTGTTATAATCATGTTATATAAATGGAGATATTAGGATTATATTTGAATTATAGAAATATGAATAAAGATTTAAAAGAGATTTTATATTGATAAATTAATGAGAGTGAAAGAAAAACAATACCAAAGTTTTATATAAGCTTATATGTGTATTAGTAATTGAAGTCATGGTGAAATCAGTGTATTTAATTATAAAAAAATTTACAAACTTATAGAGAAAATCCAGCCTATCTCGTTAAGATAGGATAAAAACAAAGCAATGGAGATTTGGATTGACAAGAAATATGATTATAATGAGTAATATGATATTCTTGAAAAGATGAATAATAATAAAGAGATGGTAGAGAAACACAATTCAAAAATTTTAAAAAAACTGAATTTCACATAGAAAATTCTCTATAATTAAGACTGATACCAAAAAAAATTATATTTATTCACAATTGCTTTAAGGACAGTATATTTATTGAGATTCTGATAGTAGAATTTGATCATGATTTGTAATTGTTGAGATGATATTAGAACTGAAGTAATTTTTTTTAAAAAAAAAGTTGAGCATATTCCACAATTGACTCTTATCTTATTTAGTCATCTTTTAACCCTATGATACTATCAATAAGAGTGCCACCAGGTGTGTGCCTTTGTAATCATAACTTGAAAATTTTAACCAATCTAAGATTTAGAACTTAAGCACACTTATCTAGAGATTGTTTCTTAAGATGGATTGGATTGCTGTTGATAACTGGAAAATGTGTGTAAACTGAGATTATCTTACGTTGATCATTAATAAATTAGAGGAATGTAAAATGGGAGAATTTTATTTCTTCCATTTTCAACTCCTTAACTATTAAAGATATTCTGCCCTTTCACTAAAATAGTAATGGGTTTTTATATTTATTTATATGTTTTTAAAACTATAAATAAATTTACAGTCAGTTGTCAATTGTATAAATAAATATATATATATATATTCTAGTAATTTTAGCAAGTCCATAAATATGAAAAATACTATATAGAAATAATTTATATCTCATTTTACAAATCATCAATATTAAACTTTTAAATTTTGATATCACATTAAGATAATCAAGCATCTTTTTATTATGATCATTTTGTGATTTCAATACCAAGTTTCAGCTGTTTGTGAATATAATGCTAGAATCCTAATGTAATGTACATTGAAATATTTTAATTATTTACCATGCAGTTGTGTATATATAGTAATATTAGACTAGACTCAGAATTATTTCATGATTGAAATGTATTTGGCTTGGATTACATGTTTAACTTTTTGTACTTGTGAAAATATTTAGGAAATTATGATGTTTCCCGTTTTTACACATGTGAAGCCTTAGTGTCTGATTTACAATTCTTATAAAATCTAGAATAACGAGCTATAAAAATTATTCCACTTTTGGTTTAAAAGTGTATCAAACAAAGAATATTATTAGATGCCATGATTTTAATTTGCAATGCCACTTTTTAAGTTATCTAAAAAAATGCATAGAAAAATTCAATTAAATTATTAATATTACATCTAAACTGTCTGTGAGACTTCTAAATTTATGTATATGTGATTATTGTGTGTTTGAAGAAAGTTATATAATAACTTAATTATTAAAGCTTATTTTTTAATCCCATGATTACTATCTCCAATAAATAATTGTAATCTCAAACAATATTCATACTTCTCTTATTTGCTTAATAATGTTTGTCACAAATTAAAAAAATAAATAGACAATAACATTCAATATATATGTATGTTATAGAGAGAATAAAAATTGACAAAATAATAAATGTTGTTCAGATCAAAAATATTTAATCATGATATATAATTTTAATTATTTTTTTTTGACAATGTATGATTATACTAGATTTTCTTAAATGAATTTAATGTATCACAATATTCTGGATTTTGTTTATATATAATCAAGCTATTTCAGTGATATTCACTTTATCGTGATTTGATATTAACTCTGACATTTAATAACCATTTTAAATCTCTCAGTTTTAAGACTTGTGGAGTGATTCTTATACATAAATCTTGTTTTCCCATTAGCTGTTAGCTAAACACCTGACAATTGTTTCATAATTCTGAATAATTCAGTCTTTTTTTAAAAATCATTTCTCTAAACATATATTTAAATCAATTTTTTTTACCATATCTAAATTATAATTATATTTAATTTTTTTGTAATATTTTTTTATCAGTTAATAATCGCATTTCACTGCTGACATATTTAAATTATTACATATTTGCTACATATTCAAATGTTATATATTTTCAATTATATTTATCAACAAAAATTTATTTATATTTTTTTCAATCTTTAATTTATTATTAAATAATCAAAATGATTTATATATATATAATTTGAATGGTTGGACACTCGAAAGGACAATCAAGCATTGATTGGACTTTTATCTCTCAAATCATTCCTTCCTATCTCTAAATTAAATCTGCAAGGCATTTTCAACATAAATGTTTAGAAAATCAAGTATAATTTTTATATTTGGCATTTTAGAAAAGTAATTGACCTACACTTAATCTTATTAAAACAGGCAAAACTCTCCATTTAGTAGTGCCACTCAGTGCACACCAGAGTAAACAATGGACGCCAGAAGGCTTGTGCATAAAATCCCTATCTAGTGCCTATTCATCCAATATTCCCAGATTAGTTTCTGGCTTGAGACCTTCATCAGCGAGGAGACTTGGATCTGAGAGCACTGCACCTAGATATTAGGATCTAATGCAACTCTTCAGCAGCCACCTTTTATCTCTACTTAACTATAAAACTATGAGAATAAAATTGAAAACACAATAATATTTTCAATCTAAGTTCATTAGCTTATATAGTCATATAGGTCTGAATTCAGTTCAGTATCCATACATTTTGGTGTCTTTGGTTCTTTAATAACCAAAGACATCACTTTGGCTTGCACTGAGTGGCACTATTGTATGGAGAGTTTTGCCTGTTTTAATAACAGTTATGAGCAAGCATAAGAAATGGTGATCATGTGATGTTTGGTGGTTTACTACATTTAATCTTTGATTTATATGTTAATATATAATATTTTTAGTCTTATGTAAGTTTTCTGCATCATCCCAGCTATGTCTTCTATTTTTATTTTATTTTTGTTTGGTAGGTCTACTTATAGTTAATTCAGTATTCTATTTGTTTGATAAGTGAAATTGTATTTATACAAACAATCTTAAAGATCGGTTTAATAATTTCAATTTCTTTATTTTATTGAAAATCTTAGATTTAATTCCCATTTTTAACTTTTAATTTGTAATATATAGGAATTTCCAAATATTTATATATAATTCAGGTAATCATCGGCAACAATTTTTTTAAAAAAAAAATCCCATAGATTAATAAACATATAAATTACTTTTTTTTTTCTTAAAAATCGGTTATCCTGCCCCCCCCCCCCAATAAATAAAACATTCCTACTTATTAAAATTGCAAACATTTTTATAATATTATATATACACATATGTGTGTGTGTGTGTGTGAAAGAGTTGTAGTATAAAGTTGTTGGTAAAAGACTCCGACCTAGCATTTATATATAATTGTAATTTATTTGTAATTATGAATACTTTTTAATGATAACGCAGAAATAACTATAATACATATTGGATATCATATGTGCCTGAAATGCTGATTTAATTTTTTTCAGGATTGTATCTACTGATATTTTTCTGCATGGATATTTTCCCTGTTATCCTCACAAAAACACCAAAACCCATTTGATATATATGTATGAGGTCTCAAAAAGTTTATCTTAAAAAAATAATAATAGTAATAACTTCTATATATGTGTGATCTAGCTATTGCATATATATTATAATCAGATTATCATCATCAAAAACAACTATCATTCTACTGTAAACAGTTACATATACATATCTTTATATAACTTGCTATATCTTGCATAAATAAGTACTTTTGTATTGGATGACATTATGTGATGAATCTAATAAAAATAAACATTTGGTTCATTATATATTTGTAATCTTCTAACAATTGTATATGGTCTATATATGTAATAAAAAAAAAGATTATCATGAAGTCACTTTAAATGGATAAAGTTAATTAATTTTATTGAAATATATATGCTTATTAATAATAAAATATATTGTGTTATTTTGTTTAGTAGTCTAATTAATCAATCCATGATCTTATATATTTATTGAACTGAATATTTAGATAGTTTAAGATAGTATTTATTTTTCTTCATTAATCTCTTTTTTGTCATGTTATCTTTAACAGAGAATTATTTTTCAGGTGGTCCAACTAGTGGTCTTGGTTTGGGTATCCATCCTGAAAGCATTCCTATGCATACATTTGCCAAATACCTCTTTACTGCATTGCTACCTCATGACAGTGATTTGGCCTATCGTGTAGGATTGCGAGCCATGAGGTAAATATAATTTGTAGTTACAGTGTTTATTAATTTACTCTTAACAATTTTATTTTCTTAAATATTTTTATTATATATATATACCTACATAGTGCGCAACATAGAACTTGCCTTATCCTGAAGAAAATGATATAACTATTGATATGAATCAGTGGATAAAATATACCATGTTCTCAAGCAGTTTGCCTATTTCAATTTATATTTAAGAAAATAAATAATTGACAGTCATGAATTCGAGTCAAATTTTATAAATTAAATTTGGATTTTATCATTAAAGCTAGGTTTCTATATATTATACACCCACACACACACACATAGATAAAAAGATGTATATTTAAAAATAAAAAAATAAAATAGAATTGGTTTATTTTTTTTGATTTGGTTTTTTTAAAAAAAACTAAATCTGATTTATTTCAGCTAAATAAACTTGTTTAAAAGTTATGCTATAAAAAGAATATTATTTTAAGCAATGTTGAATTAATAAAATTTTAATAGAATAGTTTATCACAATAGTAAGGTAAACTTTTTTGTTCAATGTTTTTCAAATGTTTTAAAATATCAATTTAACATATTTTTTTAAAGATCGAGATAATAATTAGTTGACACAAGTAAACTTGCAAAAAAATAAAATTAGAAAGAAACCAAGTCATAATGTCACATGACCCAATTGAACAAGTTTGTATTACAAATGTTATTTATAGAGCTCTATATAACAAGTAAATTTGTTTCTTTTTTTTTTTCATATGTCATAGCATCGGCCGGGAAGCGAACCCGCTAACCCGGGACAACTTGTTTCTCTTTTATCTAAGGAATTTTTTGTAAATGTGGGTAATTAAAAATAATTACTTTCTTGTTTAATTATATATAAAAAAAAAAGTTTTACAAAAGAAGGAAAGGTGTATAAATAGCTCAGACTCGGAAAATAATTTTCTCTTTGATCTTTGCTTGCGGTATGTGCTCATCATGTATTTTAAGAAATCTTTTCAAGCAGTTGGAAGTAACTATCATGATTGGCTGAATTCACTAGGGAACTTCTTTCCAAATGTGGATTCCTAACTAGGATGTCTAAATCTATGTGCTGAACTAAGAATCTTCTAACTACATGCAGTTACAACAGATACTTCTCAACAGTTTAAGTTAACAAAGTTTGGTGAAACTAACTTGAAAACGCAATTGTCATTGAATACTGTATTTGAAAACTATTAACCACATATTTTGCTAGTGAACTACAAAATTTCTATATTTGTCCAAATGTAAAATGTATGTGCACAAATTTAATCTTTGCTTCATATTTAAAATAATCTCCTTTCAGATTTAAAGTAACCAATCATAATTTAGTCAACTTAAAGAGACATATACAATGAGCATGCCAATAGCTCTTAACAAGCTTTTCAGAACATTTCTATCCCCAGACCGGTTTCTAGCTCTGGCTTTCATCAGTGAGATGCTAGGATATTCAAGCATTAAATTTAAAATATTAAGTCAAACCCAGCACTTTATCTAATAATCTGAAATTTTCAGACATCCATATGTCTTCAAATCCAGTTATCTAACTTAAATAGCCATATGGGATGAACTAACTTTAGATACACCATATAATAGTAGCTTTATCAATTTAAAATCACCAAACCCTTAAGAGCAATAACAATAATATATAATATATTATATAATATTTTAAAACATTTGTAATATAAGATTATTAAATTAAGTCACGTGATATATGACTTGATTTTCTTGCAATTATTGTTATTGCTCTTAAGACTTTGGTGATTTTATATTGCTAAAGCTATTATATGGCTTATCTGAACTTAGTTCAGTCCCATATGGTTATTTAAGTTAGATAGCTGGATTTGAAGACATATGGATGTCTGAAAATTTCAGATTTTCTATTTAATAGTTAAACATTAGATAAAGTGCTGGGTTTGACCTAGTATTTTAAATCTAATGCTTGAATATCCTAGCATCTCACTGATGAAAGCCAAATCTAGAAACCGGTTTGAGGATAGGGATGTTCTGAAAAGCTTATTAAGAGCTATTGGTATGCTCATTATATAACATTTGTAGTACAAGCTTATCAAATTAAGTTATGTGATATATGACTTGATTTCCTAGCACTTAAAGAAACTCTAATTATCACAAGCTAGTAATACTTATCTAATTTGTAGTTTAATATTATATTTATTTTATTGTATTTCTTTTCCAATGTTAACTTTTGTATTTTATTTATATTTTAAAATACTTACTTTGGTATAAAATCTGACACATATATGAGGTTTGCCCTTAAAAATTTGCTATTAAACAATAATGAGGAGAAAATTAAAGGGAGTTAAGCTATTGTTAAAATAAAATCAGTTTTATTTTAAGAGCTTTAAATAACAAAAATAGTTAAATAATCAAGATTTAGTTTAACTCAATGTTCAATCAGTCTTTCACTAAAGAATTAATTTGTTTTAAAAGAATATAAGAAAGATTTGTTTTTTACCAAACTTATATCTCTGAAGTTCTTCAAAAATCATTTGAATGGTATATTTAGAAATTAATGAAAATAAAAGTATGTGTGGTGACACCAACATGCGCATATACCCATATAGGTAGTTTAGGAAGCTGATTTTATTTTATGTAGAATTTTTAAGCAGGTTGATATTTCTTTGTATCACATACACATCTGAAATTGAAAGTTGTAATATATATATATGTATATATATATATATATGGGATTTATGTAGTGATATTGTAGATATTTTATCTGCTGCACTTGATTCCTATATGTGTTGATTTGTCTCCCTATGATATATATAATTCCCATGCTTGAATTTGATTTTATGTGTAATCACTTACAGATGATCTTGATTTTACTCATGTTTAGAGACAGTTCTTCCTGGGAACATATTTTCCTGTGCTTGAGTTTTGATTTCATATGTAAACACTTGTGTGATGTTTTTAATTTATATTCTGGGTTCTAAGAAATCTATTTTGCTATTATATTTTTGTGTGCCATAGGATTGAATGCATATTTTGTAAGGCTGAAGCTATTATTGACTCCGTATTGTGAATGTTTGAAGTTAAATTAATCTGTTTTGTTATTTTATATTTTTTAAAGCTAAGTTGAAATTTGTGTGTGTGCACTACTTGACATAGCTAATACATATCAAAAAGAATCAGATAAACAATATAGTTATTAAGGGCTAGTCTTCAGAGATTGTATTTAATTAAACAACATTTTTTCATATTAAAAAGGGTTTCCTGATGTCAACAAATAAAATGTATGCCAACGTATAATGATAATTTAAATTTATGTATGATAACTGAATGGATAATAAATTTGTTGTGTTTTGTTTAATATTAGATTAATCTTTTGTGTTTGTTTACTGTGTCTACTCTTTCCAATTGATACTTTTAAAGAATCTCTGTCTTCCATGACTTAAAGGCATTAAAATATTTATTGGTAATGATATGAGGTTGTGTAAGTGCTTATAGTTTAAGATCCTCACTAATAAAACTTTAATATGACATCTTTTGAAAAGACATTAAACACTGTCCATTCCAATAATTTATTTATTTAAAAATGTTTACTAATATACTCGTAACAATTTTATTTTCTTAAATATTTTTATTATATATACACACATTGTGCTCAACATAGAATTTGCCCTCTCTTGAAGAAAATGATATAGCTACTCGTATAAATCAGTAGATGAAATATTCAAATCATCTCTCAAGCACATGCCAATTAAAAGAAATATAAGAATAAAAAGATTTATAAAGAAAACAATCTCATATCTAAATGCACCTAATTGGTTCATGAAATATATGATAGATTTAATATGTTGGGTTGCACAAACTATTGGACATGTTTGCCAGAGTGTTTGGAAAAAAGGCTAGACAGACCATAAAGAGAAATTTAAAGTCAGGAAAACAACATGGATAAAATGAAAACTTTATCAAATATTTTTTAACACAATACAAAAAAAATCTGTCTGGATGTAATCACAGATTAACATAGCAGTTCAACAGATGATTTAAAAACACATTTCAAAACTATCACAAGAATTTTCACTAGCAAAATGAAATGCTTAAAATGTAATAATATATTTTTATAAGTAGAAAGAGTAATAATTTCAACTTGAAATATAAGAGATGTAAATAAAAGTTCTTGATTTTATCAGTAATCATTCAGTTTCAATTTTAATCCTCATAGAAACTAAAATTTCATCTCAACAAATGTTTTCATACAAAATATATGTTTAACTTATAATAGAAAAAATATATACATTCAATCTTTTGAAAATTTTATAATCTTTAAATATTTTTTTTATATTTGTATTCTATTATAAATTATTTATATAATTAATTATACCTAATCAAATTTAATTAACCAGCCAATAAATTTACAGATAATAAGATCAAATATGACATCACACTAAAATAATCACAAATTAGCTCTCATGGTGTAATTTTTTTTTAAAATAAACTTTATTAATTTTTTTTTGCTTCAATACCACTCGTCAGCTATTATATGTGATAAACAACTGAAGTTATATTTTTTTTCAGTAGTGCTAAATTGCAAACTAATAACACAAAAGTGCATGCACGCACATACACTTACATATGAAAGTTAACGTAAATTAGCTTTTTTGCAGGGCAAAAGTCTTATTAGCATCTCTCTGCAAAGAAACATTGAAAAAATATCAATATTTATCAAATTAGTCAATTTCTGGATAATGATGGTTTGTATTTTTTTAACTTATTTTATTATTAACTAAAGTCCATTTGACAATTAATAATTGTTTGCTATCTGTTTGGCTATTGCCAAGCTATCAGAAAAAAACCCCACTTAATTTAAAAATCCTCATATGTCTAAAACCATTTCAAAGTTCTATCTGAATTCATATTCCACGTTATTGACATGGTAGAATGCATTGCCATTGCACTATAAGATACTTATATATATATATTTATACAATATATAAGTATGAAATTATCATAATTTAATGTATATATAATTAAAGGGAGCAGACCATTCTTTATCTGGCTATGAATAAATAATATTCTGTACATTTAGGAAGGATCAACAACAGTAGAATGGATCATCTATTCTTCAAACTTGATATACTTACGTTTAGCCCTTCTAACTTTAGTGTAAATTCACAGTAAATTTAATAAATGAAAGTATGGCATTAATAATTTTTAAATTAATAATCAATTATACAAGAATGGAGGTAGAATTTCACTATTTTTATCTGGCTTGTATATTAAATTCACTCTACATTTTCATCAATATTTGCAAGGATAAGTTTCTTAAAGAATAAGTGGATCCATTCTATTTTTAAATCATTGCCAAACAAAGATTGTTATTTTATCAATAGCCCAAGGAAGAGTGGTTTGTTTGTCTTAATTATAAAATACATATGTATTTTGTTACTCATGTATAGATACAAATTTAAACTGTAATCTTTGTATCCTTTGTTAACTTATAAGATCTCTCATAGTTTAATGACTTACATAATCATTAGTTTCAAATGCCAAATTGTTCTTATAATATTATTGTAATATAAATGTTCATGATATATATTGTGAGATTAAACTTCTATCTTTTGTTCACAACTCTTAAAAAAATGTACGTAAATGTAAAATGTTTGATGTTAAGTTCTACATTAAAGTAAGTTAAGATAACAATATATAGGTTAACACACTCAAAAAATAACACTTGAATCATCATGAAAGTTAGCCATAGTTTGCTACCCCTGTAAAAATTTATTCTAATAATTCAGTATTTAAAAATACATCATAAATTTTAATGAGCTTTTTATAACATCAAGTTTAAAATAAAGAAAAATTCTTTTAAAAAGAAATTTGTTATTGGTTTGCCACACCGTCAGTGTTCAGGATTGCATTAATTTTTTTTACAGCTGATCATAATGAAATCATGATAGAAAGAGGAATTGTGAGATCAGGATATATTGTCAATTTATATAAAAATTTTAATGGAGTATGTTTTTATTCTAATTGTTAATAGATGTATGTAAATATAATTTACATTTATATTATGGGTTCTTATAACCTAATCGGATTTGGCCACTTGATGGCATTCTGGCTCGCCAAAACACCTAACAAATGCCGTTTACAAGGCCTGACTTACGGCTATAGAAAACATCTAATGTTTGTCTTAGCCATTAGAAGGCCGTTGATGATGACGTAACGCAGAAATAATACGGCCTATTTCTGCTTCGCAACAGTTACTGTGAATCCACACACTTATCTTTCATGTACAGTTTGATATATATGTGTGTGTGTAGTTTGATTAGTCAAATTTTTACAATATACATTACACAATCTTTGTATTTGTAATGAATTAAGAAATCTGACTTTATAATAATTTTCCAAATGGCCACATTCTTATTTAGAGAAGGTGTAGTGTGTAAAAGCTTGCCGAGGGTACGTCAAAACGAATTCGGCCGAGTTCGTGTGCAAAATCTCGTTTTCACGTGAAATACCACGTAGTTCATAAAATGGCTGGCGATCGCGTAACTTTTTCCACAGTTGCCGAAAACAGAAGCCGAGTATTTCTGCTGTCCAATAAAAATATACACGATTTTTTGTAAATTTCATAGAAAGCACATATTATAAACATGTTTAATAAGTAAAGAAGACATTTATATGTGTTTGTTGTTGTTTAAAAAAGTTTGAGTTTTTTTCTTTTGTCCGACTACGGTTACGATTTTGATATTTTTTATTTTAGCATTACAAACAACAGAACACTAACCCTAAAACTAAAACTAACCCTAAACCTAACCCTACACAGTTGTTTTGTTATGTAGAAAGCAATAATTAAGCGAAAGACATCGCTAAATAGACATCGCAAAAAAAGTTCTAGCAATCAATCAATTAATAACTAAAAAGGAGGAATGATGATAATTTGTCCAAAAACAGCGATTTAAAAATAAAAAAAAAGGTTGTCGTTTACTAAATACAAAATTAAAAAGGCATGAAAAAAAAAAGTTATAGCAATCAATAAATTAATAACCAAAAAAAAAACAGCGATTTAAAAATCACATGGCCCTGTAAACCGTACATTGTATTGTTTTTGACTGCCAACAACGCCATCAAGTGGCCAAGCCCGATTACGTTATAATTACCATATTATGTGTATTTATATTAAACTTTCTGGATGTATTATATACACATATATTAATGTGTAGTTATTTTGCATCTCAGTTATGAATATTTTTAATAATGGTGTTATTATCTGCATTTAGAGACTTTAGGATAATTTTGTCTTTTATTTTAACTACTTTGCTCATTATACAATAGTATTTTATCACTTTTTTTCTATGTATTTATTAGTTTAATTAATCATTTAAATATCTTTTGTGATTCTGTCTTGTTATTGTTTGATTAATTGTTGTATACTTTTTTTAAAATTTGTTTATTCTCTTTTTTCTTTTTCTCTCTCTATATATTATTTTTATTTTTTAGATTGCCAATTTTAGAGGAAACAGAAGAAACTGAAGATCATGTAAATAATGTAGGTTCTATAGTTTTAGGCCGGTATCCTCGATGGTTTACTTTAGGTCATATTGAGAGTCAGCAATGTGAACTTGCATCATGTATGTTGAGCTCAGCCAAAGGTAAGATATTACACTATTACAGAATTTGGGAAAGTCATTAGGCTGAGTATGCCCAAGATTAAAGTGATATCTATCTGTATAGATAGAAATACAATATATTATATTATTTTCATTACATAATTGAAATTTTTAAATGTTTTACAAAAATTCAAACTTTATTTATAATTTGCTAAATACATTCAACTGCAATAAATTCATACAGATTAGTATGGAGCACAAAGTTTTGAGTAGTAGTATTTTCCTCTTTTCTTCAAGTGTTACTAGCTTGTACAGATGAATTTTGTAAAAATATTTAACAATTGCAATTGGAATGGGAATTAGTCTAATATATAGTTACAAGTAAAATGACATCACACATTTTTATTTAATCAGTAAATATATAATCACAGTTTAATACAATTGAAAATAAGTTTTAGATCATTTAATAAAGTCTTCTGTAATAATAATATAATTTTACATTGGTCACCGTATTGTTCTGGAACATATTTATCAGATGATCCAATATTTATTTTTTGTTACATTAGTTGGCAAATGATTATTATCTACATTTAATTAATGATTTGGGTTTTTTCAAGTTTATTAAAAATTAGACCTAGTGGCTTTGCCTTAAGAAATAAAGTAATGTTAAAATTATATTACTATTGTGAATAATTGAAATCAAATTAATTTCATTTTCC
This sequence comes from Epiperipatus broadwayi, assembly GCA_028023455.1. NCBI lineage: Eukaryota > Metazoa > Onychophora > Udeonychophora > Euonychophora > Peripatidae > Epiperipatus > Epiperipatus broadwayi. The sequence goes on along the minus strand of JAQFVV010006209.1, from coordinate 4,462,359 downwards.
CAAGTTCTTGATGTCTGAATTTTTTAATATAAATAATTTCTAATAGCTAGAAAAAGATATCTTCTTTTATTGGCTAAATATACCGGTTTAGTTGATATTTTCAGGATTTAAACATATTTTTTTTACAGATTTTATCAGATACCCAATAATTATTTTCTATTTTTGTTTGAAGTTTTTTAGTTTTCAAGTTGAAATTTAAAAAAAATAAAAAAAGAAGCTATTACTGGTTTCCTATAATACTTATAACAAAAATCATGTTATAAACCTATTCACTGTAAAAGTAACAACTGATGGGGAAAGAAATTTAGAAGCTATAGTCTTTAAGAAATTTTATAGATTAAATAATAATAGTAATAATAAAAATCCTAACAAACTCTATACAGTAATGCCACCCAGTACAAGCCACAACAGTCAATGGATGCTAAGAAGTTTGTGCATGAAATCGATATCTAGTGCCTATCCTCCAATATGCTCAGATTAGTTTCTACTTTTGGATTTCATCAGTGAGGAGCCTTGATGCTGAGAGCACTACATCTAGATCTTTAGATCTAATGCTATAGCTTGCTTTGGGCAGTACTACCTTATGGAGCATTTGTTTATGTTTTAACAGTCTGTATAAGCATAGAAAATGATGGTAATATGATGTTATTAGTAATAATAATGGCAATTCACTTAATAAAAATACCAGTAAAATATATATAAAATATAGACCTATATTAATGTGTATTTTATAGCATACATCTATTTACAACATTCATCTTTTAGCAAAGACTTAAATAATTTTTTTATTCATTTTTATTATGTTAAAAATTATTACATTTCATCTAATCCATGATGCAGACCTTTAAAGTTAATATATTATGATTTTTCATATAAGCACTAATGCAATCCATCTTTTTAACCGATCACATTCTTTTGCACATATGTCGCCAATCTAATATTTTTAGAACTTTTATGAGTAGCATATGCTCTTCCATTCTTCAAGTTGCGGCTGCGTAGATGTATGATGCTTTTTTTTCGCCAACTCTTGCTGAAATGCTGAGAAAAATGCAAATTAGTTCTGCATCATTCTTTAACATTATCCATTTGTTCATAATCTGCAGGGTCTTCTTGTTTTTGCTATCAAAAATAAAGTTTTTCATTCTTTAATTGTCATTTATTCTACATATATGACAAACAAATGCAACTTTTTTTATATAACTTTTTTCAGCAAAATTAATTCACTTTTTTGTATGATTGTTTATTAGAAACTTTTTGCATTCATTAGATTCTCAGTAATTTTATATAATATGTTGTTTCAAATTTGTTTTTCATTCATATAATATGTTTAAATATGTATCCAAAACATTAATATGATCTGAAATCTGTTTTTTTTGCTATTCTAAATCTTGTCCTTTTGAAAACATGCTCTTGTTCTGACTATCTGTAATTTTCTTTTCTTTCTACAATTAAAATTGTTATTGATTAATCCAAGATATACAGAATTTTCTATTTTGTCCAGCACAATTTTATCAATTTTCATTTTTTTTTTCATTTTATTGTACATGAAGTAAATTTTGTTTTTCAATCAAAGCTTGTGCATTTCTACTGAACTCTAAGTTTCATACTAAAAGCATCAAACAAAAAGAAAATAATAGCAAATCACTTAATTATTTACTTTTTATAATACATAATTAAATAAGAGGAGTTATCTGCTTTAATGTCATCTATATTAACCCCCAACTGGTTTTCAGCTTTTGCTTTTTATCAGTGCAGATTAGATTCAAAGCTGGAAGTAATGCAGTTATGACAGGATTCTCTAAGCCTCAGTCAAAAATCAGAAGCCACTTTATAGATGAAGATTTAAATGCACTACCATCTGATAATCATGATTGCTTTAGTTTACTATAGAGAAGCGATCTCTTTGTTTAATGCTAATTTCTTCTTTATTAACTCATTGTGAAATCTTGATTAATGGGCATTTTTTATTCTTGTCTTAATAATTGAATTATTATTATAATTAACTGCCTTTTGCTTTTAATTAATAGTTTGCTTAGCTACTTACATTAATCATTGACTTTAGAGTATATATTCTTATAAAATTTGAAGCAATAATTTACAAATCAGATTTTTTGCTGTTAATAATGTCCTGTAACTCTTATCATCTTCGGAAGTGGTTAATAAAATTGAAATACTCTAGCAATCTGTGACTCTTATCAAATGTAGTAAGTATATTGAGTTCTATGTTTAAAGAAGTCAAAAATAACTTGATAATAGGTGTCACAATAACATTTGATTACCATAAGTAATATCATCATTTTATATCTTCTTTAACTATTTATTTTTGTATCTTAATATGATGCATGGCATAAATCAGGTTTAGAATTGCTAACTCAAAAGATTAAAATTTCTAAATTGATTCACATTTGAAAAAAAAAAATCTGATATGTCAACTATACTGTAGTCTTCAATAATTGACCATACGATTTATTTTTTATTAATATTTAGAAATATATACTACATTTTAACTAAGTTTTCTATATTATTAAGATGTCAAGATTAGTAAAAAGTAAAAGAGTCTTTTATAGAAGAAAAGCTTCTACAACATCCTTATATAAACAAACAATGTTAGAGAAGACAATACCCAATAAGCTAGTTAAATAATGGGTGCTAATAGTTTTTTTTTTCCTTGTTATTCTCTAGCTCAGAAGTTTATTCAGTCGCAACTTTTTATACTGTCCATTTTAATAAATATATTAATGATTATTACTAATTATTTATTAGGTTAGAAATTATTATACTACTCCTGGGCATTTTATATATATCTAAAAATGTTTTAGATACCCATTTACCAATTCAATTTTTGGATGATCAGCTAGGTTTGCTATGCACTGTCTACTAAAAAAATTTTTTTAAACTTATGTTGTGTATTTGCTTATATATTATGTGGATACCAATAAAAGGAGTAACACAGACAATTAGTAACAACAAAATTTAATAACGACAAAATTAACAATAAGGGATTATCAAAATGCATTTGGTATTGAACTTCACAACAAAGTATTATTAACAGCAATATTGATCAATCTGCACACAAACAAATAAAATCCTGTTTATATATATATATACTCACACACACACATACACACATTACTATTGGGTCAAATTCTAACTCCACAGTTTATCGCTCAAATCTGGCTGTGGCTGTGTACAAATTTAACAATTGCATATACTCACAGTTCATTTTGTGTTTTCTCCTATAGAACCATTAAGCATTAAAAAAAAAGATATGTGCAATCTGCTTTAGCTGTAGCTGGCTGTTGGTTTCTTCAGAGGCATGGTCTCTCTGTTGATAAGTGGAATTTAAGTCTAACTTGGCAAAAAAATTTGCATTTGTTAATCTGGCCAGCACTTACCTTACGTTAGGAACTGGTTATGCCCCTTTATTTAAGTATTTATTGATCGTGACTCTGTAATCCCCACAGATTCTAATTTGGCCTTTGGCTTCGTAATAACTACTATCGGTGTTGCCCAATCTGCTGATTCAACCTGAGTTAATATGCCTTCATTCATTAATGCTCTGATTTTCCCCTCCACTTTTTCTTTTTGCACTAGTAGTATTTTCCTAGCTTTACAAATAATTGGGTTGGCTTCCTCTATTAATTCAATATGCACTGGATTTGACATTATCAGCCCTAAATCTTTTGTGAATATTTCCGGAAAAACTTGTTGTATTTCTTGTCCCATTGACTAGTTCATAATCGTATTAATGTTAATATTTATTCCTAGTTCTTTAAACCAATCTTACCTTATTAGTGAATTGACTGTCTGCACTACATATATAGGCAAATTAGCTGTTTTATTGCAGTATTTTTTAAGTCTATCATATAGCCTATTATTCCTAATTTATTCCCACTTACATCTATAGTCCTGATAGCTGTTTTACAAATTTTCATGACTGTAATTCCCCTTTAATCAGGTTCTATAACTTCTCCAAAATTATTGAGATACCCAATCTGCTGTCTATTTCCTTTATATACTTTTTTATTGCAGACTTCCATCTTTGACCATCTTCCCTTGCATTGTCAATATGTCATTTGTACCTATATTTTTTTCCTTATTACAAGTTGCTATTTTCTCTATAATGAGCTCACTGGCCACTTCCTTTTTAATAGCTTCTTCACAATTACCCTGCACATCGACAAGCAGGTTTTGTCTGGATCTATATTCTGATATGCCCCCTATTACTTGTTCTCTTACTTTATTGTCAAGTTCCTTAACTTTCTCTTTCACATCTTGTTTATTTTGAAACTCCATACTCTTCACTCTTGCTTTAGTTCTTGATGCCTTTTTTTTATCTTCTCTATTTTATCTATTACTTGACCCTAACTTTCTTTTATATCCCTAATCTCCTTTAACAAAAGGAAATTTTCTGTATTACATGCAACAGTCACTGGCTTGCATTACTAACATCGATTCTCCTATTACAGACTAACTGACATCTTTGCTATTATAAATTCTCTATTCTATTACTAGCCTTTAAAATTATTTCACTATACTTAGGTTTGAGACGGTTACTTTGCCAACTTTTGTTGTGTATTTGTATATATATATTGTATGGATACCAACAAATAACACACAGGAAATTAATAACAAACAAAATTTAATAATGACAAAATTAACAATAAGGGATTAACAATGGTGACTAAATGCATTTGGTATTGAACTTCACAACAACATATTATTAACAGCAATATTGTTCACTCTGCACACAAACAAATAAAACCCTATAAATATACTCTTATTGGGTCAAACTATGACTCCACAGTCTATCGCTCAAATCTGGCTGTGTACAAATTTAACAAGTGCATATACTCATGGTTCATTATGTGTTTCTTCCTATAGAACCCATTATGTGTAAAAAAAAAATAGGATCTGTGCTATCTCTTTAGTCTATAGCCAGCTGTTGGTACCTTCAGAGGCACGGTCTCTGGGATTGCTTCAGTGCACGAACCGCCCACTGTTTCCCGGACATATCTCACTTGCATTTTTCAGCCCTGTTCTAATTCCAGTTGGCTCCACATGCCCAGTACTAACAATTCACAGGTAACAAAATTCATAATGAACATGCAAGCAAATCCCCAAAAACAAAAAACCCTTGCACTTTTCTGTACACGCTATTTATATCTCTCGCTGATTTTCTTTGGACATTCCGGTTTTAATTCTTGATTGCTATCTTGTTTCCTCACATACCAGTAAGCCTGTTTTCCCTTCTGGTGTTTTTAATTAGTCTTTTTCAACTTCGATTGCGTTATGAAAATAATTCTTATTATTAAATCTCTCATCATTTATCAAGCAGAATTTTTTATTATTTGTTTTATGCAACTAATTTCTATTGTTTATTTTAAGCAAATAGTTCTTATCACTTATATTACATTCATTTTCAATAACGTGCTAATTAATTTTACTCTCATTCACCTTAACATTATCTGTTAGCCATCTATTTCTCTAAATATATATTTTTTGTCTTGTCTTTTTTTTTTGAATAATGAATATATTGTTTACTTCCATAATTATTGTGTTTAAATTTAACTATTACTATGAAACATATCAATTTATTAGAAAAATTGTCCAAGTTTTAAATAGATTTCAAACCTCAGAATTGTGAGCGAACAAATATGTTAAACACTATTCATAAAGCTATTCACAGTTAAGACTAGTATGGCTTATCATTTTCTGACTTCTTAGTAATGTAATTTGATATTCATTACAATTTACAGTATGTAGTTTTTATAATTTAAATTATTTATCTAATATTTGTAATTCATGTAAAGCCTTATATATAAGAACTAAATGACAATGTAATTCTTATTTTGATTGTTTTATAAGCTGTTCATTTAGTTTTGAATTAACAATGAATGTGCTTTTTTATATTTATAAAAAATCAATTGAACTTAGTTTTACTCCAATAAAATATCTTTTTTGCATAAAATGATATATACTGGTCGACTGTAAAAAATCAACAAGCAGTGTCTGAAAGAAACATCGTCTGCTGCTTTGAAGAATAAGATGTTGGATCATCAAAGGCTAATTATATATTTGTTTTGTTTCTTTGATTTTTTTTTTTTGGATTTTTTCTGTTTTCAGGTATTTATATATTAATTAATGTTCTGGTCATCACAAATTTCTTACATCTTCATTTTATGACTTCAATCTTTCCATTATTTTATGTCTCTGTTTTCTGTAATTTTTATTTTTTATCTTCTTATGATTTTTTTTTTTTTTACATTTTTTTTTTATGAAGTTATACTTGAGTATCAGTGACTGCTAATGATGATAAAATCGATAACAGATTGCGTACTTATTTTTTTTTTTAGTTTATATATATTATCTAAAATTTAGAATCTGAAACCAGTTTCATTATTTAAATTTTACATTTTTTTTTCCTTTCATGTTTTTAATTTTATTATTATTATTTTTTTTTAATAGGAGATGTCTTAAGATTGCGGACTGTATTAGAGTCTGCTCAGCATAATATTCATAGTTCTCATCATCTTTTCAAACTTGCACAAGATGCATTTAGAATTGCCACACCTGCAGAAGGTCCCAGGCATATGACATTATTAAATGCAGCCTTGGAACTAGGTCTTCAAGTCATGAGAATGACTGTATCATCAGTTACATGGCGTCGAAGAGAAATGGTTCGCTGGTTAGTCACGTGTGCTACAGAAGTTGGCGTGGAAGCTCTAATGTCTATTATGCAAAATTGGTATCAGTTGTTTACACCCACTGAAGCTACAGGTATTTTAATTATTTGTGCCAATTAAAATTATTATTTTTGCTTTTCAGAAAAAAAACATATTTCAAATATTTTAAAATAATATTTACATAAATAAAAAGAACTCTGCAAAAAGAATTATATTAACAAAGGTTTAGAAATGATATTGAGAAAGTTAAAGATCAAGTTAGAAGTTATAAATAGTTGGAAAATTTTATTTACTGATGATTGAAGTATTAGCAGTAAAGCAATTCTGATATGAATTGCAGTGGCTATAGATTTTAATAAGATATTTTATTCTGTGGCCTTTGAATGTAGAACTAAGAAGGACTCATTTGGAGTCTCTCTTTATATGAAACAAATATTTGGGCATTCAGAAAAGAAAGAGGGAAAAAGGTTGGAAATTAAAGATATGAATCTGAAAGAGAATAGAAAGATAAAGTACCAAGATAGCGAATTAAACAAATGAAAGAAAGATAATTAATGGAGTTGCAAAAAGAATCTGGATTATATATATTCAGAGATAGAGGAATTTAGGATGATACGCTGAAAGGAATAACCGGTAAGAGAACTACAAGTTGATAGATATACTTTAAGAAATTATATAGCTATGAGCTTTTGAAGATTAATACAAATGATGGAAAGACTTGAAGAAAGTACTTTGAGTTGTGGAATTTTCATTTTGGCAGATGTTTGTTGATGAAGATGATTAATGATGTCTATAAGATTAATTAATATATTTTTAAAAATTGCTGTTATTCCATCTTTTTTCAATATAGATAAAATGAACCAAAATTAAAATTGAAAAAGTATTTCTTTGTTCTTTCTCAGAATTGTTTTCAGTAAATTTGAATGAACTTCTTAATGTAGAAATTAAATAATCTTGTGAGGAATATAGGATATCTTTAAATTGAAGTTAAAATTTTACTAATTTTTTAATAGAGTTTAACAAAATATAGAATCGCGTGACGCCAACTCTTTCTTGAGTTGTGTTAGATGATATGTCATTTCCATCTTCATTCTCAAACCAATCTATTTATGCACCTTGCAGTCATTGACCACTAGATAATAGTGATAATTGACTTTCTTTAGGCAGTAAGTACTGTGTCCATTCAATGGTCATTTTTTGCTGTTATTATGCCATTCAGTAAAATGCTTTGAAAATCTCAGAACATCAAATTAAAATTAATATAATACTCTTATAATTAAGGTCATCAAAATACATGAATGCTGACCTAATTCCAAATCTCTACAAGTATGTCGACAATATAGTTTGAATTGAAAATTTTGATGATTGCAAAATATATCTTAATTTATTGGTGAGTTGAAAACTGATTTTGTAAGTTTTTTTATTTTTAGAAAATATAGTTAAGTCAGTTTTTCTAGAATCAAACAAAATTTAACTTTGATTGCAATAATATTTTTCTTCTTTTTCCAGAATCAATTCTGAAGAATAACCAATAATGGATTTCATGTTAGAAATGCAGACTTCCACAATTAGTTTTTGCATTATGACTTTTTTTCTTAATAGGAAGGAAGCCTTGTTTTAACATTATACCTATACTGCTAGTTAGCTTTTATTTTCTAGTTTTGTTGTTAAGGCTAAAAGTTAAAAATATCAAAAACCCAAGATTTTGAATTCAAGGCATTGCACTTTTTTGTCTAATAGTCAGTAACTACATATTTTATTGACATCAGTTATTAAAAAAAAAAATACTTTTAGATTTTTGGAAAAAGATGATATATCCAAAATAAAGTATCTCGTAACTTTTCCAGCTTCTGTTTAATATATTTTTGATAGCAATAATTTTTTTCTTTTTTTTTTCGCAGCCCCTATTTTGAAAATATAATTGAGAGAATTAGATTATCTTTGTATAAGGCAGATTAGATGTAAATATGAGCAGTAAATGTTTGATTACTTCATCAGTAAATCATCAGTAAGGTTCACTATTGTTCTAGCCTTCAGAAACATTTTAATCAATTTAATTTAAAATTTGTTAATTATTTTATAATATTAACTGATACTCTTTTGTGACACAGGAAAAAAAGCAGGGCTTCATCAGTAACAAGTTTAATTTTGTTTTGGAACCATTTATTAATAAATTCTTTTGATGGATGATTAAGCAAAGAGGACTTTATATATCTTCATACTAGTTGTCATCTGCCAAAGAAAAAATATTGCATACTGAATTATGGAGTCTATCTTAGATGGGTGGGGGAGAGAGAAAATCAATACTAGATTAGATTAAGGTAAATAATTATAATGCAACATCCCTAGAGTAATTATATTTTTATATTGGACTATTTCTATCATTTAATATATGTATTGAATGTCTTTAGAAAAATTTAACTTTATTTAAATATTCCAAATGCATCCAACTGTTAGTAATAGTACATCAGACAGGTTAGTATATGCACAGCATTTTGAGAGGTATTAGTCTCTCCTTTTCTTCAGGTGTTGCTGGCCTGACCAGTGACAATACTAGCATGGGATTCAAACCTGGGTCCTTAGATTCTTGAATTTTGAATTTTAAGGTAATGCTCTAACCAACTGAGCCATCCTGCCAAAGGCAACAGTCTGTAGTAATTTCATGCACTTATCTATGAGGTTCCTCCTGATTTCTCCACTTTTTCCTAAGAGCAACATTGATTAGTGGTTTCCATACATTATGTATAGTAACGCTGGGTTGGCTTATGGGATTTTTTGCCATTCTTATGTGAGGAGCTTCTTTAAATTTTCTTCTTTGTACCTTTTCTTCTATATCCAATATTTTTGTATTTTTCCATTGGCACATACATGTTCTGCTACCTTAGATACATCTGTTTTCTCTCTTCTAATCTTCAGTTTGTGTTCTTCCAAGTGCTTTTCAATGGGACGATTGGTCTCACCAGTATATGTTTTTCCACATTGAAAAGTGCTTGCAAGAACACAATCTGATGATTAGAAGAGAGAAAACAAATATGTCTAAGGTAGCAGAACATGTATGTGCTAATGAACATATGTTCAATTGGAAAAATACAAAAATATTGGATAAAGAAGAAAAGAAGAAAATTTAAAGAAGCTGCTCACATGACAATGGCAAAAAATTCAGTAAGCCAACACAGTGTGACTATACATAATGTATGGAACCACAAATCAACTTTGATCTTAGGAAAAAGTGGAGAAATCAGGAGGAACCTCGTAGATAAGTATATGAAATTACTACAGATTGTTGCTTTTGGCAGGATGGTTCAGTTGGTTAGAGTGTTACCTTAAAATTCAAAATTCAAGAATCTAAGGACCCAGGTTCGAATCCCATGCTAGTACTGTCACTGGTTAGGCCAGCAACACCTGAAGAAGAAGGAAGATTAATACTTCTTGAAATGCTGTGCATATGCTAACCTGTTTGATGTGCTATTATTAACAGTTGAATGTATTTGGAATATTTAAATAAAGTTAAATTTTTCTAAAAACATTCAATACATATATTAAATGATGGAAATAGTCCAATATAAAAATACAACTAAAACACCACCCTCACAAACCTTCAGGAAAACATCCCTAGAGTAAGCTGCATTTATAAAATTATTTAAATCATATAGATTTTGAATGATTCTGCTGCCATCAGAAAAGAAGCAGAATTTATTTTTAGCAAACATTAATACCCATTAAAAATAGTTTAATTAAAGATAATTTTGAAATTATTGATAAAATGTTTATTCTTTCATATTCAAGGTAAATATTAATAAATAGATTGTGATGTAATGACAGATTTTTATTGCTATCCCCTCCCCATTCTTTTTTTTTTTTTTTTTGAATACAAATTAATTTGAGAATAACTGGATATTAACCAATTTCTTTGTTGATTTACTTATGATAAATGAAAATTATATTCTAATTGAAGGATAGTATAACAATCTACTATATCTCCAAAACCCACAATCATTTGACAGTGAAAACAGATTCATATGTTTTATCATTTACTGAACAATGAAAATTAATAGTAATTGATTAATGTCAAATTGTTAAGTTATTGAAAAGAAGTACAGTATTTACTTTCCCAGTTATTTCATATGTTATTTTTTAACTGAATATTTTACATAAAGAAAAATTCATTTGAGATGCTCCCAGAAACTATGCCAGAATATATTTTTATTTATTATTTTAATGTTGGACAATTAGTAGCAAAAAAATAATTATATATAAAATCTAATAATGCACTGCAAACTTCTGTAAAATTTGCCTAAGATTTTCCAGACAGACATGGACAAACATTATTATAAGCATATAAAAAAGACCACAAAAAAAAAAAGTCTTAGCATAAAGTAATGAATTTTGGTTTGGATAGTACATGCAAATAATATGGAATCCTTCCTGATTTTACTACTATGTGTCAGTTATTCTGATCAACATCAATTTTATAAAAAAATGAATAATGATTAATTCAATACATTCAAAGTAACATTAATACACCTAAACTTTATTAATGTCTTAACTAAATCTGGTGGTGGTGATTGGGGGGGAAGGGAATTATTGAATAGTTCATTTCTTAGGAGTTTATAAGAAGTTCAAACACCAGAGGGGATAGAGCTAAAACTGCAATCTATAAATCTAAATCTCTACCACTAGAGATGGAAAAAAATATTTAGAAAATATATATTTATTTCTTAATTATAAATTAATTGATAGTCTTATCTTAGCATGTTGAAACCGCGAGAGGGCATACTTTTTATGTAAACAAACATAAATATAACGTTCCCAGGTCTTTTTTTTAATTTTCAACTTTAACATTATTTTATAAAATGGAATAATTACGTTTTTAAATTACATTATACATTTTAACGCCTTGCGACATTTTGCAAACTATTTTTAAACAATTTACGAAACAACATTATTTTGTAAAAAAAAAAAAATTATTTTTGAAAATACAAGAATTACAATATTTTAAATTACATTCCACAAGTCAGTGCGTAGTGCTGGAAATGTGCATAGGGGAGGAATGATGGTTTTGCCGATCTGAAAGATCAGCCAAAAGATGCAGTACTTAATTTATGAACCAACATTATTTTGTAAAATACAATAATTACATTAGACATGTCAGCGTGTCATGCTGGAATGTGCAGGGGGGGGGGACTGATGGTTTTGCCTGGATCGCCAAAAGACGCAGTAGTCTGAATCAAACCAAGATCATGATTTGCAAAACAATATGCAACCTCAGACATTTTATTTGTCTTGTATCTGTTCTTAATCTGACCAAAAGATAGTACTTTAATCAAACCAAGCTTACGATTTCCAAAACAACGTGCAACCTCAGCCATTTCATTTGACTCATAGCTATTTTCGCACAAACATATCTTTTCGTGTGACTTGTGTGAAATGGTACTTGGCCCGACCCTTTTGCAATTGTTTTCACATTCCGTGATATGTAGGGAAGCACGGGGACGAGCTTACAATTATTAGTATGTCAGTTAGGATGTAAGATCACTATTATGAAGCTATATTACAACAGTTATGGCCAATTGAATTCCAAACACTCTCACAATATACGATAGCAATCTGTTAAGTGTGTGAATTTGCATAGTGTCACTAAGCACATCAGCGGGCCACAATATTGGTGTGCAATGCCATCTAAGCCTGCAATAGCTAACATGAACAGAACTGTTCTATAGGCCATAACTTTCTATGCAAAAGCACAGAAATATTGGGCCTCGTAAATGGCATATTTCTGTGTGTTTGCATAGAAAGTACGCTATCTCGCGGTTTCAACATCCTAAGAGAAGACTACCAATTAATTGACTTTATATATCCTGAAAATTTAATAGCAATAATAGATGTCATTAATTTATTAAGTATCATAAAATAATGTAAAACATTACTTTGATAGTATTATAAACTTTGAATTGCATACACAAACATGATTTTACTTATTTATTTAATAAAAAAAATTTTTTTTATATATATTTGTTTATGTATGTGCATGTATACACAAATATACAAGTAAGAAAATGCAAAATTTTTACTTTTAAAGAAAATCATAAGTTAATTTAAAGTGTATCTAATTATATGTTATTTTTTTTAAATGGGAAAGGCTTGCATTTGTTAAACAAACAGTTTATTTCATGTGAAATAAACAGTTATTAAAACATGAAGACGGTTAAAATAAATATTTATAAAATAACCTGAGTGAAAAAATATCAGCCAGATTTGGTTTTTAGATAAGAGAAAAGAAATCGGAGGGAAAAAAGTCATTGCCCAACAATGCAAGATCATACAAAGTATACACTATGTACATAAGTTAATCTATAAAATAAAATCATTTGGAATAGAATTGATTTTTGATAGCCAATAATTTTTATGAAATTTTGATAATCAAAGAATAAAGAGAAATAAATTATTGTATTGAAAGTAATTGCATTAGGGGTTCGCTATTAGAACTGAGTTTGTTCACTGCACGCTACTTAATATTTAAAAATGAAAAAATTATGGTTTTGAATGATTGAGATTTCATTTCAATGATCGTAAATCAAGATATTATGGCATAATGTGAGGGGAATGTAAAAAAAATTATATGACTTAACTTTTTTAGATTAGATTATGGCTAGATATATTATAGTCAGTCACTTTTAGTTAAAGAATATCATTGTCTTATATATATATAAAACCTATTAAAACTGTTAAAATAGACTCATATGACCAATAAAACCTAATGACTTAGTGAATATTAATCCCCAATCTTTGTAAACTTAATAAATTGATTTATATTGCAATGAAAACTAAATTTGTTTAAAAGAATGTGGAAAGTTCTTCATATTAGTGAATAATCCTCTGAAATTATTTATGAAATTTTTAGACTTTGACAAATGTTTATGGATATTTCATAATATCTCTTTGAACAAAAAACAAAAACAAAAAACTGGCTGATAATACAAAAAACATCAAATCTTTTGATGTGAATTGTGTCATAAATTTAAAGTTGAGATGAGAACAGTGATGAGAAGAAGACATATGGAGAATGATTTTCTGCTAATCACTTACTTCACAAAAATGTATATTTCCATGTACAGGTAATGAAAATATGCATATTATGAGCATGTTTTAACTCATTTTCTTATAGTTATTTCTATTCAAGAAGCTAAAACCATAATTAAGATTTTAAAATAATAATACAGAAATATGGATTGTATCAGAAGATATACTTTAATAAAAATATCATCTTCAAATATTTGGTCTCAACAAATTAGAGATCATTGAGATCTTTTACAAAATATGTTACAAAGCCAAGAACTTGTAATGATTTTTTTTGTTCCACAAAAACATTGAAAAATCTAACATACCTTTTATTAAAACACTGAATTAGAATTATGGATCATAATTTAAAATATTAATGATAGAGCTGAGTTTGCTTTTTACAAAAAAATAAATATAAAAAAATGTGATGATTCAGTCACTAAAGTTGAAAAGTAAATTGTGAAAAAAGTGCAATCTTTATCATAGAGAAAAAAAAGATTCATAAGGAGACTTAACTCTGAAGATAAATGGGAAAAAAATCATGATTATGTTTTAATTTAGTTTATGCAGCAGGTGATGGTTGAAGTTATTTGTAAGTTTTTATAGGCTGATCTAACATAGGAATTAAGAATAATAATTTATATAAGCAGAGATGATTAAGATTATTTAATACATGGATAAACTTGGTGTTTATAATAATAAAAGTGTTTCATACATGGTCATGGTTGAAATATCAGTTTGTAATGCTGGGTAATATTTTGACAGTCTGTCAGTTCAACTATGACAGTAATAGGGAGAACTCATGGAAACTATTATTATGAAATGCTTTCAAGAGTACAGATTAATTGTTTATTATGTTTATAAATGATTTCATTCAGTGAGAGTTTAGCTTTGTTTGTTTAGTGAATCATTAAAAACTAGTGTGGATGACAACATGGCCACTTAATTGCTAATACAGGAATTATCTTAAATGTGGTTTTATATTTAGTTGTAAATTTGAATCTAGTATTGGAAATGCATATTTTCATTGGATTGGGCAAGAGAGTTAAATGAATAATAACATACTTTCCCCAAAAAAAAGTAAATTTGTGTGTTTATTTTTGAACTAATTAATCATAAATCAAAAAGAATTGCAAATAAACAATATCATTTTTTGATTTTCAAATGCCATTTGTCTGGATTCTTTATAAGTAACATTATTATTTTCAACATTTCCTAATGTTTCTCCATTAGCTTTAGTTATTATCAGAGGCAGAAATAAAAAAAATTGGAGAATTTTTTTGACATTTCAAAACACACAAAAAAAATTCTAAGCCTTGCTTTTGACTTCTGAAGATATCAACCTGTTGATGAAAACTTGAGAAAATCAGCTTAATAACTAACTGATCAATCTTGTTTTGTTTTCAAAAATATATTTATTAATTACTTTGTGTACAAATTGGAAAGGATTTATACAAAGTTAAATGAGGTTATGCTAAGTTCTGAGAGTTCTTATGAATGGTTTAGTAGGCCTGCATGTTTGTTGTTCTGTTGTTATTAGTTGGGAGGGTGAATAGATTCCAAGTGTCCTTAAAGGATTTTTTGGGAGAGATGAGCTCATCTCTTTTTCTGATTTTTTTTATTGTTTTGCAGAACAACAGACCTGGGTCTAGGCGAGGCAGTTCCATTATCAACTTGCAGCATACTACCCAGATAGCATAGAGAATGAAAATGGATTATTGAATAAATTATTTTTATATATCTGGTATCTTTTATCTCTAGGCAATTTTTTTATTATATTGCTTTAAATTCTATTTTCAAGAATACATACTTATATATATGTTCTTTATATTTTGTAATATTTACTGGTTAATGGACACATTGCAATTTAGATACTCTGCTTAAATCTCCTTTTACAGATGTTAGTTTATACAATTGTATATTCTAAAAACTCTTAATAATTTATTTCTATTTATCTATCTCAGTTTTTAAGAATTACTATTTTCTCCACTATTTTATATTTAATACCTCTGATAGTTCTCATCGTTTAATTTTCTACATCAAAAGACCTCTATATCATGAACAGTTGAATAGCAGAATCTAAAATTTTTGTTAGATTTTTGCTGCGTAATATTTTTGATTATGCTTGATAGTTTTTTAAATGTAATATTACTTACATAAAAAAATAAACATTTTTCACAAAAGCAGTAAAATTAAACATTTATGTAAAATATATAAATATTGTAAATTTTTTTATGCACAGCCATATATATGCTTTTTATTTAAATTTATTTAAGAAATAAGCAAAGATTATACATATATATATCAAAATATTTATCTATTTTGTTCTGCTCTTATATCTTCATCTCTCTTTTGTTATGTAAGAATGCAGGTTAATGTATATAGTTTTTTATTTAAATAAATTTTATCAAATGATTATATAATTGTTCATATAATTTGTTTTATTTTAGGTACTGTTGCTACTTCCATTATGTCTAATATGACCAGCATGCGCCTAAATTTAAATTTTGCTCAACAGGAAGAATTGGCTAGTTGTGCACGAACTTTAGCTTTGCAATGTGCTACCAAGGATCCCCCAAATTGTGCCTTAAACGCACTCACCCTTTGTGAGAATGATCCAATTGCGTTTGAGACAGCTTATCAGATTGTCATTGATGCCGCTTCTCACATTATGTCATCATCTCAGCTTTTCAATATTGCACGGTATATGGAGCATAGAGGATATCCACATAGAGCTTATAAATTAGCAATTTTAGCTATGAAAAGTACACAGCTAGCTTACAACCAAGACACTCATCCTGCCATTAATGACATACACTGGGCATGTGCTCTTAGTCATTCTCTTGGAAAATCAGAACTTACTAATATGATACCACTCATAGTTAAAAATGTTCAATGTGCCACTGTGCTATCAGACATTTTACGAAGGTGTTCAGTTACTGCTCCTGGAATGGCTTGTCCAGATGGTAAACGTCGATCTATTAAACCCTTATCATATGATAAACCACCTTTACGGCAGCTTTTAGAAGCAGCCATTGCAGCTTATATTAATACCACACATTCTCGCTTGACTCATATCAGTCCACGGCATTATGGTGACTTTATAGAATTTTTAAGTAAAGCTCGTGAGACTTTTATTTTATCACATGATGGACATCTGCAATTTGCACAATTAATAGAAAATATGAAAATGATTTATAAAGGCAAAAAGAAGCTAATGTTTCTAGTCAAGGAGCGCTTTGGCTGACTAAACAACTTTACAAAAATTGTAACAGCTGCATCCAAAGAACCTGTGTCCCAACAACTCAGAGATTCCTCAGAATTACCTCAAAAGCAAGGAGTGGTGGGCTAATGTAATGGGCTAACTGTCTCCGTGCCCTCTTTAAAAAAAACCTGCCAAAATCTCTGTTTATTTGATTTCTCAGTGACTTCTTTGTGTTGAATTTGTTTTATATTATTTATAAAAAAAAAAAAAAGTGTGTATGTATATACATATAAATATTTATATATGTCTATAATACATATTCATGCACAGTATATACATATATATATATATATGAAGAGAAATCAATGTGAGGAGAAATAACGGTGCTATGTGCTTACATTGTAACTTAGCAAACTGTGTGTGTGTGAGCACCACAAGACATGCAATGCTACCTCAATAGCTTTGTAGCATCATTCCATCTATAAATAACCAAAGCTTCACAGCAGGGCACAAACTGGGTGAAAAGATATATTTTTTATCAGGAGAAGCCCATGTGTTCCTATTCTTTTGTGTTGAAAAAAAAAAATATATACATGATGTTTGCAAATTTTGTACAGAGATATTTAAAAAAAAAAAAAAAAGATGAAGAAGAAACTTTTGCTTTACTTTAAAAATTGAACTTTTAAATGATTTACGTGAAGATAAATAATATTTTTTAGTTCTGTAATGTTCTAAAGGGGCCTTGCAATTTCAAAAATTGTAATATTAGGAGAAAATAACAACTATTCTCAAATTTGGATCTAAGATCACAAAGCTCAGATAAGAAAAAAAGTGCAATTGTTTTTAAGCATCGATATGTGTGTGTATGTATCTGTATATATAGATAGATATATAGATAATGGATATATCTGTATATCCTCCATCAAGCTAATTTATATTAAATGATTGTATCTATTACAATTTACATGCGTATTTTGTTATGTATTGTAATATGTCAGGCATTGTTTTTATTCATCACATAAATGATAAATTTACAAACAAATCAAACTATCAGTGTGTCTGCAACTATGTGTTTTATACATATATGTATACATACTTATGTATGTATATTTAAAATCTAAAACTTACAATGCTGCATTGTATTTGAATTTGAGCATTGAAGCGTTTTTTTCTAAGCTCCTGTGAAATAAAATTGTATTCATTCATAAGATGACTATTATTTATAGGTATCATCTAATATCTTATTTTATAAGGAGGTAGGTAGCATTTCAATGCTTTGATTTATTTGTAGTCATTTTACATATCTTATTTATATCATGGAATATATATTTTCATATGCATTCCAACACATTTGTGTATATACATATATATGTAATACTGATTGAACAAATCACCAAATGTAGTAAGAATAAATACTGCTTTTTCATCATCAGTAAACTATTTACTGATAAATATCTATGAATGTAATTCTACAGTGTATAGTTTGCTGATGATGAAGTAATAGCATTTTTCTCACTGCACTGGATTGATTTTCTATTCAGTCACGTGTTACTTATTCTCCATGCAATTTTAATTAATAATACTTATGTGTGAGTATATATATATGCACACACAACATGCATGCAAACACACAGTTATATATGTGTGTATAATACATAATAATCAGATAGCTAAAAAATATTAAAATATTGAATCTTTAACAAAACTTTTCCCAAAGTTGTTCAAAAATTTTTTGTTTTTAGATTAATAAAAGCCAGATATTCAAAACTTCACAACTCATCTGAAGATTTTCAGATATCAGCTTGTTTTATTGGTCAAAAATTTATTATAAAAACGTTTTTTTAACAAAATTACCAATATCATTTTTATTTTGCATGTGCCAAAGTTAAAAAATTGATTCTCATTTGGATAATTTATTTATTAAATTATAATTATTATTTTTTTTGCATAATTCAACTTACTGTAATCTTTTTATTTTTTTAAATGGACATTTGTAGATCATAAAATATCATTATTAAAATATTTTGCATATCACTGTAAAACAATTACATGTTGTTTTTAAGATTTATGTCGTAATCCATGTTTTAATTTAGAATGGGAGGAGGGGAACGTAACTATAAAAAAAAAAAAAAAATCATTTTTATTATCTTATAAAGTACATCAAAATATACAAATATTAAACAAACAATTTTTTTTTTTTAGTCAAATGTTTTACTGTGTTTAATATTCAGCTTGTGATCTATACTGAAGGCTTTCATGGTGTAATTAGTATGAATGTTAAATTTTTATCATTTAATACATCTGTATCTGTATGTTAAATTATCTGCTTAAAGATATTGAGATTATCAGGCCTAATGATAGACTATGACTAAAATAATAAGATTTAATCATTATCAGTGACAGTTTGTTATTATCTTAATTTTTCTACTATATCATAAACATAATAATCAAATGGTTAATTGCTCAACATTTGAGCACCTAAAGTGACATGTTGAGTTTTATTCTAAGAACTTTTAGTTCTCAAGTCCATCACTCTACCACTGTATTAAACTAGATAATATTCTAAAGTTGAATGAATATTTTATAATATTTTAAATGGTAAAAATTTGATATCAGTATATTAGAAGGGCTTTGGCATGCCCATAATCTAAGATTCAAACCTGGATAAACTTGAGTTTTTCAGGCAAGTTTAGGATATTTTCAAATGACTTGCTCATAGCAAGTTTATCTAGCTATCTAATAGTGGTTGATAAATAGGTGTCTAGCTATTATAGCTGGAAGTCCAGTCACTCTGGGTTAGTGATAAACTTAACATGCTAATTTCAAGGAAAATCACAATTTCATTATTGCACACCTATAAATTTTTATAATTATATTGAATTATTTTGTTTCACAAACAGTATTCTAAAACTAATTAAAAATGTTCACTTAAAGTAATGATTATGATTAAATTCATTACTGGTTTTATTAAATAAATAATTACATAACCAGTTTCTCAAGAAATCATGTGACATTTGGGTGATGAATTAACAGATTGAATACAACCAGGCCATTCAGTTAACCCAATAAAGATTGTATTGCATTTTCTCAGTTGAGACTTAATCCAATAATCTTTAGCTCTTAAGTCTATTTGTTTCCCATTGCACTAGATTCACAGACTCTGATTTCCAGTATATATAAATTAAGTAATTATATTTTTAAAAATTGCAGTTTTATGTTTCATTCTTGTGTGATATTGAAAGAAAAAAATAAAATTTGATTCAGCTTAAAATGTTTATAAATTACTATTAGGGTTCAAAATTTTATTGACAGATTAAAAATATATGAGAGAAAGAATAAATCTATTAATAAGCTTAGTAAAAGCATTTAAAAAAAAAAGTTACTATATACAGTATGTAAACTTAAGAGCATGCTAACGCCCTAAACAAGCTTTTTTTTTTTTATTATGATAAATGCATATTGGTAATTGCAAGCTATATATGTCATGTGACATCTGACTTTTTATTATTACTATATACAGTATATATATTTTAATTAATATATGATTTGTTTTTATGTTTTTAATATTTTAAAAATTATAGTGCTTTAATTAAAATTACAACTAGCAAGTTTTTGATTTATTTATTTTAAATTGTGATATAATTTGCAATCTAAAGATAGAATAAAAATTTTAAAAAATGATGGTTTAAAAGAATTTGAACTTTCACTCTAACCATTTCCGTGAAGGCAAGTATAAGAAGACCAATTAGTCAGAAAACCAGTTACATGAATTTCGTTATTTGGCTAGCCATCTAATGTTTTTTACTTTGTGTTTTATTTAACATAGTAAGGAAAATAAGTATCAGAAGGGATATTTTTTGAAGGACCTCAAACATATTTCTAAGCTGGCAGAAGTATTTTAAAACTAATAATTATTACAAAATATATAGCTATAATTTGTTGTGGGATAATGAACGTATTTAGCTTATAAGAAAAATGTATTTATTATCAAAATATAGTACATATATCTGGGGGAAAAAAAGAGTGAACTTTTGGTTAAAGCTGAAAGAAAAACTGTGTTTGAGAAATCTTTTATTGTAAATAGTGTTTACACCCATTGCATTGGGATTAATTTACCATAGCTTGCTATCAATTAATTCTTTTTTTAGTACAGTTATATCATGCTGATGTTATTTTACATATAAAAGTACAGTTTAACATAATTTTGAAGTAATTATAAGTAATTTTTAAATAGCATTAAATGTTTTTAAGAACATCTCTGGACAAGAGAATTTCAATGAATAAATTAGGTCATGCCATCCTTAATTAAAGTTGTACTATGATTTAATCACACTAGGATTTTAATTAAGTTTTGTGTCCTTCTTTGTTTGCTAATTTTAATGTGCATATGCATAAAGATTTGTTCCCAAAATTTAAACATTTTTATTCATTTACAATTAAAAATATTCTGTTTTTGATGCACGTATATAATTTTGTTTTATTTTATATATTTTTCAATATTTTTATTATTATTAATATATCATTGATTTTATTATTTGGGTGGCATCTAAGTATTTTTTTTAATCAAAATGTTTCCGGTTCAAAGCTCAATCAATCATTTTTCATATTTTAGCATCACATATGTTTGCTCAAAATTTTTTTTTAATTTTTAACTTTTTATTGCACTCATATAACTTATTATGTGAGTCTATTAAATGATATTGGATAGGTTTCAATACCTTACTTAATAATTAAGCTATGTTCCATAAGTAAGTGCATGTTTTTATCATCTTTCTTGACAAAAATGTAATTTTCATTAGCAATGAGTTTGTGTGTAAATTATTTGTTAAGCTTGATGGAAAAAAGTCATTCCAGAACAGCTTTTGAAATTGGAATAAGTGGACATTTGACAAATTCATATACATCTAAATAGATTATAATAGTAATATATGATCTCATAAGGAAAGATCAAAATATGTAAGCAACTGCAATTTTTATAAAGATTATACTAAAGATTTATTATGACTAAATAGTTAGTAATTAAATATTTGTGTATGGGCTATTTCTCATACTTTCAAATAAATAATAGAACTGTGTATTTATTTATATAGAAATATAATTTCTTTTAAATTATTATATTAATTGATAAAGTTTGGAATAGCTATTGATGCTTAAATTGATAATAGTGATTTAGTCTAATTTATCTATCTAAAGTGTCTCAAAAATAGCATATTTTATCATTTGTTTCTTAAAGAATTGGTGATTACAGTGTATAGTGGCACATATTCATTTTATTAGTATTGCATGTTATTGAGTTAAAATCGTCCATTGAGGATAATAGATAATTTATTTTTGATCTTATTCATTGTTATTATGATGAATAAAATATCTCTTCTGGTCATCCTCTTCTTTTATCATCAAACTTTCCAAGCTTTATGTATTTACTAATGAATTATATTACTCCAGAAAATATAACCAATAAGACAATTTCAACGTGGTTTTTTTTTAATTTCCAATTTCTAATTTGAGTTTTAATTTAATCAGGGATTTATTTGTTTGCTTTTTTCACTGTCTATAATATTTTGAAGTCTTTTCCAGTATTACAGTTCAAAATTTTAATATTTTATCTATCCTTCTTTAGAATCCAATATTCACATATATATATACACACACACTTTGTAGTTATGTGTTAGTCTATTTCCTTTAGTTCATTGGAAATGTTTTTAGAAAAACTCAAATATTATTTAAATCTTCTCATATATATTCAGCCATTAGTAATAGCACACGAGTTTATGCAGAATGCAATATCACTAATGTTTTTTTTTTTCTCTTCTTCAAATTTTACTGGTTTGTTTAGTAATGTCTAGTAAGAGAATTAAACTGTTGACTTTTAGATTTATGAATGCTGAAATGTAAGGTGAAGTTCTAATCAGTTAAATGATTCTTCCCATATTAGACTGTCATTGATCAGTCCAGCAATACCCAAGAAGAGAGTAGAAAAATATCACCCAAGTCATTGTGTTCCATACTAATCTGCATATTGTTAGCAATAGTTAAATGTATTTGAAAATGTTTAAATAAATAAACTGATTTTTTTATAACTTTAATATTTAAAATAAATGATGAAAATTGTGTAATCACAAATAAAATATCATCATCACATCCTTCAGATAAACAATATATGAGTAGTATATTAAACTGTTAACATGGGCATGGAAACTCGGGTGTTGTTATCTCTATAACAATGCAGGCATTACTAAAATTTAAAATGTATATTTAGAATTAGTAATAATCATTAATATATGTACATGAAGTGGTTTGTAACAAAATTGTGAGTGCAGAAAGTTTGAAATTTATAAATCAAACAGTAATAAATTGCTATCCATAAATATGAAGCAAATGATGAAGACTTGTAAGAGGTTGTGATCTAAACAACTGCTGAGTGCTAGTTTAGCATGAAATGCACATTTAGAGATTATTTGTCTTTTTCACATGACTTAAATCATATGTTTCAGGAATGTGTGACAGAATTGAAATTTGAAATATATCTTAATATATATATATATGAAGTTAAGTTTGGATATATATAAAACTAAATTATAACATGTTATGTATATCTTACTCGCTTGAAAAGGATTCAAAATTCATTCATAATGAGGAATTGGTCTCACTTCTGATGGATGGTTGTGATATGGTATAGCTAAGGCGAAAAATGCACTGATTAAAACAAAAACGTATACGTTGATCTTTTTCTATATATTAAAGTTAACACATTTTTCAAATTATGTATTTGTTGTTCTAACTCTTATTTTTTCCAATAGTTCTACATAAATTACTTGGGTTTATTTATTTTTTATTAAAAAAAATCGTTTGTTTTTTTTTAACTTTTATTATTATTAATGGAAGCATTGTGGAAATATAGTTTTATTATTTATCCTTTTATGTTATTGTCATAATAATTTTATGGAAGTGAGAGAGAATCTTGTCCGTCCCCCCCTCATTCTTATCTAAGCTGTCTACATATCTAAAGCTTTTAATCTTAATCATTTTTTTCTATTTGACTTCAATTTTTAAGGTAGGTAGTTGATTTAACCATTTTTGAGATAAGTCAAGTGGCTAAGTAAGCTCAGTAGTTTCATTCATTTGGTCAACTGAGATTTTTATTTTACTCAGTTGATAATCCTGGAAACTTTTATCATTGAATTTTTTGCTATGTTAAACTGCACAACTGATAAAATACCTACTAACATTTTTTTCAGAATTATTAAAAATTTGCATTCTTTTTAAGCCATCTTGTACATCTTTGATAATCCCCAGCTAAATATTATTGTTATAAAATTTTATTCAAACTGTTACAGAGATTTGAAAAGAAACTGTTTTGTTTTAATTTTGTAAACACCCCCTCTCCGTTATAAATAAAGCTTCACGTGACTGAACTGTTACATTCACCATTTATATTAAGAGTAGTATTTCACTCTCAATATATCTTTTATTAGCATGAATAACTAGCAATATAGCGTTGCTAACAAGATCTCCAGGCTTGTTTCTGGTTATTGGTCTTCATCAATGATCCTGATTATTTATTTGAAACATCAGTTTCTTTTAAACATCTCAAAGGTATTCAGTTGTATCCCTGAATGTGCTTTAATTATTTCTATTTTATAGCATATCCTTATGATTTTTCATTTTCATAACTTTTTTTTAATATACAACAAAATATTTTTTTTATCTTAATCTACTGCATGTAGTAAAATATTTTCTAATAATTATACTGTATTATTTTTAGAAAATAAAAAAACAACAACATTTCTTTGAACTTATTTTTAAACCTAAAATATTATCATCATCAACCATTATCAATCCACTGCAGGATGAAGATCTTTCCAAGTTCAATCCATCTTCTCTGATTTTTAGTTTCTCTTCTCTGCATCACCCTGCACACTTTCTTATTTCATCCATCCATCTCACATGTGGTCTTTTTCTGGGTCTTTTACAATCTCTTGGAAACCAGTTTAAGATTTCAATTGTCCATCTATTATCATCTCTTATAGCAATATGTCCAGCCCAACTCCACCTCAGTCTTTTAATTTTTTCAATGAGGTCAGTAACACCTGTTTGTTCTCTTACCCATATATTGCATTTTCAATCTCTTCTTGTACTTCTAACATACATCTCTCCATACTTCTTTGAGTGGTCTGAAGTCTCTATTGTTCTTCTGTTAAGTGTCCAAGTCTCAGATCCATAAGTAAGAACTGGTAAAATACATTTATTAAAAACCTTTTCAAAAACATAGGCATATTTCCTTTTAGTATCAAATAGGATTAAAGATACATGTTAAAAAGACTAAAGTAATGTTCAATGGATTTTCTCAAAATATGAAAATAAAGATTGATTATGGTGAGTTAGAAGAAGTTAACAGCTACAAATATTTTGGTCAGATTATTAATACAGATGGAAACATAATGGATGAAATTAATCATAGAATCTAAAATTTATATATAATTATTAATTGCAATTGTGTTTAATTTGTTTATAATGCATCTGAAATATGATAATTTATTAATTACATGATAAAACCTGCAATCGTTTGTTTTACTATTGCATCAAATGTCTAAATTCTAATTGAAATACAGTACAATATTTTATTGTGTCTAGCACTTATTTTTTCCCACTTTTACATTAAAATGTTATCTACAATTGAAAACTTATATTTCAACTTAGTATTAAAATTGTTTGGCATTATAGTGTCTTGTGATTGTTATCATATTCATTTTTTATTAATACATTGTTTCTGAATTCAAAGTGAAATTATTTTTTGTAAATTTTATTTTTTATGCCTATAAGATTTGGCATTAAATTCTTCATTACCAATATCTTTATCATTGATAATGTTAATTATTTTTTCAATATTTTTTGAGTTTAAGGGGCATTGAATTAAAAACTTAAACCCCCCCCCATGTATAATTTATCTAATAATTCTGAAATATATCCATATTGCTTTTTATAAATCACTTAATCATCCTCTTATTTCGCTTGAGATAAACTTTTATTATTAAACACTATTTTCTCTTTCTAGAATATTTCTACTTAACCATTATAAAACTTAATATTTTTTAATTAAAAAGTTTTCAATTTTTGGTTAAATGTAGTAATAACTATTGATTCCAAATTTTATTATATGATTTTGCTTGCTATCCTCGTTAAATATAAATTCAGTAGTTTTTTATCTCCTCCTTCCATAGATATATTTTATCTTTAAGCATTAATAGTACATATAAAAAGAACACAGGTTCATTACCACTATAGTTTTCTTTTTAAAGATCAGTATTGTTATCCTTCCTAAATCTTTTTCTATACCTTTTCTCTTAATCATAGTATTTCTGAAAACATATCTTCTATCTCTAATAAATGATCAATAAATTTTCTTTTTAAAATCATTAAATGTAATTAACTTATATAAATATATTTTTTTAAATAAAAACATATGCTATTTCAAGGTTATCTTAGATGGTCTTATGATAAAAATAATTGACTTTGATTAATACTAATATTGATTTGTTTCCAAAATTATAAAAGAAATTTATGAAATAATGCTAAATATCAGATGGTATAATAACTTGAGTGGTGAAGTGGCAAGCCATAGTTTCTTAATAAATTTTATTAGTCATTCATTAGACTAGAGATTTTCCAATAATGAATAATAATAGTTCTGTAGTGAAATTTTCACAATATCATTCTTACGCAAGGTGGGGACAAGTTTCTATCCACTCTTAACAACTTTGTGGAGGGATATAAACATATGGCCGAAGATATAAAAAAGATGTATGATCCCAAGGTGCACATTTCATGTGAACCAATTTTTTAAAGAGCAACATTGTTGCACTTTCTAAATAATCTTTTTTCTATACCTTTTCTCTTAATCATTGTATTTTATAAAACGTATCCTCTGATTAGTAAATGATCAATATTTTTTTTAAATCCTTAAATACAATTAACTTATATATATGTTGTTGTTTTTTAAATAAAAAGATATGCTCTTATAAGATTGAATCTTAGATGGTCTTGTGATAAGAGTAATTGATTTTAATTAATACTAATGTTGATTTTTTATTTCCAAAATTATAAAAAGAAATGTATGAAGTAATTCTAAATTTGAGATAGTAGAATAAAATTATAATAGAGTGGTGGGGTAGCAAGTCATATTATTTTCTTCATATTTTTTATTAGTCATTCGGATTATCCAATAATGAATAATATATCTAGTGTAATTTTCATGATACCACTCTCATGCAATGTAGGGACTGGTTTCTATTCACTTTAAACACTTTGTGAAGCGATGTAATCATAAACATATGACCAAAGA
Source organism: Epiperipatus broadwayi (assembly GCA_028023455.1). Classification (NCBI taxonomy): domain Eukaryota; kingdom Metazoa; phylum Onychophora; class Udeonychophora; order Euonychophora; family Peripatidae; genus Epiperipatus; species Epiperipatus broadwayi. Next base: position 4,435,067 of record JAQFVV010006209.1, on the reverse strand, counting down.
TGTGAAAAAGAAGTATTATCCCCAAGATGCACATTTTGTGCCGAACATGATTAGTCCTAGTTCAGCAATGTGCATTCTGGGAATCACATCTTTTTCAAATGTGTTTGGTCATATGCTTATGATTACATCCCCCTATAAGGTGTTAAAAGTGGATTGAAACCAGTCCATATTTTGCATAAAAGTGGTGTCATGAAAATTATACTACAGAAATATTATTCATTATAATATCTTGTTTAAATATGTTAAACCTATTTTTGGCAGAGATTTAATATGCACACACACACATATAAGATTACATAGTAGTGAATCTGATTACTAAAGAAGTTTAATTAGGTGTACATTACTTTTTTCCAGTTAGCTGGCTCATGAGCCATCAAATATTTGTCAATTAATGAGTATGGGAGATAGCAAATCCTCACCATTTGTCAAAATGCAAACTTCGCAAATAATGCCCTTTTCTTCACTTTTCCTTTATGAAATTAGTCTATTTAAGTACTTGTTAAATTTTTTATTAAACATATATTTTATTATTTTTAGTTATTACAATTAACAAGAAATTGAAAAAAAAATATTAATATTTAAATTTATTTTTCTGTTATGTAGATATATATTTTTGATATACTATATTTTTTTATCTAATTCTTTAATATATAAGCATTTATACCCAAATATTTTTTTTTATCTTTATATATGATGAGTGCTGGTTCAGCACAAAATACATATATTGGAGCTCATTTATCTTTTTCACATGTATGTGATCATGTGTAGCAGTTGTGTAAAGATGGATTGGATAGCTGTAGGGAGTTTGAAAATCTTAGTTCAAGTCCCTTATAATTATATTAAGTTTAGTATAAGCAATATACATGTATTTAAATATTATATATATATGCATAAAATTATTATATAACAAAGTGGAAGTCATATAAAAGAGATCTTTTTTTTTCTGCCAACTATAATTGACATTGATGTAACAAAGTAATTATTATTTGCAAGTTCGTTTAAACGATTTTTTGGGAATCTGGCTTCAGAATTATCATAGTAACATTTTAGATTTGGTACGAATCAGTTTATATTATCTTACATATTTAATAAACTGTAATTTTTTTGCAGGCTTATCAAAATAATTAGAATGTGTTCGTGTATATAGATAAACAAATGATTCACCAAACAAACTGGCCAGTTAACTAATGCTTATCAACTTTAATATCACTTCAAAAGTTGGTAAAAGTTCATTATAATTAATTTTTGGCTGGTAAGATTTAAACTTTTGTTTGAGAAATAATTTGTTTATATAGTATTATCAGTTAAGCATTAGCATATTTGATTTAATATATAAAAAATGATAAATGGATAGGAAATTATAGATAGGTTAGCTTTTGTAAATTGTTGGAAAGCTGCTTCATTGATGATTGAAGTAATGAGAAAAAATGAGAAATATAAAAACTAGAAAATTGTTCTGTGGCTATTTGAGTTAAAACTAAGAAAGAGGCTTATTAAGTGTTTTATCTGGTGCATACCCTTAGTGATTATAGTGATCAGGAAAAAGGTAATCCTGGGGCATGAATTTGAAAAATAATAGAAAAATGTATACTAGAAGGACAAGATTATAAATATAGAGGTGTTGAAAAGAGTAAATACAAAAAGATTGCATATTAAGAATGTAAAGATAGTGAGAGAAAGAGAGCAAAAAAGAGAGTTGATTAATGGTGTTTTTGAAGAGTACAATAAATGATTTGAGGATTTGGACAAAATCTGTGTGATGTATGTGATTTGCATTTAGCAGACGACTGAAGACTATTATTTTCTCATGAAATAAAAATTTAGTTCAGTCAAACTAATATTTGGATAATAGGAATAAAAATATTGTTCTAGCACAAATTTGAGTCACAAATGGATACACCAAGAGTGATTTACTAGATTGACTTAGAAATATATAATTTTATTGTAAATTAAAAAATTACTATATGTGCTGCATAATTGGTCTTTGTTAGGGCAACTTTTAAAGAGACAAAAACTTGGGAACTAAAGATTCATTTCCAGTACTCAAATGTCACGTGATCTTCCAAGCAAATAACCATTTGATTACATTCCGTTGTAAATAGATTTGAAATCATTATCTCTTTAGTTTGTATTTTTTTTACATATTTACAATTTTTTTTAAAAATTTCTAACAATGATTCATATCAATTTTTGTATAAGACATAATCCTTATTATTGTTTTTTTTTTTATCATTCTGATTAGTATTTATGTATTTATTTAAAATTAAGCCACAACTCTTCTAAATTTTATATCATATATAAAATCTTATTATATTCTTTTACTTCTTAAGTAATTTCCTCCTCCAGTTAGGAATTAAAAAATAAATAAAATCCAAGCCAATGATAAAAAGGAGAATGGTTATATGAATTACTTAATTCTTGTATGTGTGTGTGTACGCATGGGTGTAATCCTCATCTATATATAAAGATACACACACAAGATTTCGAGCTTATTTTATATATGTACATAAAGTATAATAAAATTTGTAGTTCTGAAGGTAGTTACACATTTTATCTTTTAATTGATTTAACTTTAAAGATTATTTTCCTTTAGAACATTACAGATTTTTTTTTTTAATGTCTGTAATCACTCGTTAATGAGATATTCTCATCACTTTTTATTTTATCAAGAATGCTGTCACATGAGTCAGTTTATATATATATTATTTGAAACCAGAGACTATGCAAATGATTCTCCCATGCCAAATTTGAAATATTCAGCATGGATCAGATAGTCAATTTTATTTTACAGCCACTGTCAACTTTTGATTCATATTTAAATAAATATTGTTTGCTAGTTTGTTTTTTTAGACTATTTATTTTTCAAAAATGTAATACATTAATTATACAGAGTTTTCAAAACCGTAGCAAAATCTACTGGGTTTAAAAAATTTCAAAGGTTAAATCAAACAATGTAGGCTACTTGATAATAAGTCATTTGATACTTAAATATGGGAATGTGATTGATATATCTATTATAACTGAAATATTTCTATTTTTGCAGTGTGCATGAAAATATTTGGTAATTTTTATAATTTTATATTGATAAATATAGAATCCTATTATTGATTTGCATTATTGAAGAATATTAATATGTAATAGATGACTGCCATAAGTAAATGTCAAATAGAGCATGTGGAAGGTTGATAGCAACTTCTCTTAAAATGCCCCCCCCCCTCAGTACTAATTATTTTAAACTATAAAATCAAACAAAAAAATTGAATCCAAATAAAAATTAGAAAAACGTTATTATCTATATACAGGTCTTATTTTTTAATTTGGATTATTTCAAAGTGTCATCTTCAGTCTGAAATGCTCTCATAATTGTTTTCAACTTATGATGAAAGACCAAAAATGATGTTGAGGACGTTTTTGATGTCTCAAATATATTATTTCATAGATTATTTAAAAAACGTAACAAAAACAAAATTTTAATATAATGTATTTAGAATTTTAAAAAAGTTCAACTAAAATTTGGAAATATCAATTAGCATGCTATTTCATGGAATAAATCATAATTTTAATAAATTTCTTAAGTCGTTTCACTCTTTAAAAAAGTCACATTTTTTTATCGGATAAATACCTTCCATTTGATCTATAGTACAAATACTGTATTATTGTGTATTATTTTTTTTAAAAATACATTGTTGTATAAAATATGTATGTAAATATTAACTTATAAATGGAAATATCCATGTAATGAAGAAAAATGTCAATAACATTAGCAACAACCTTTCAATTTATTATTATTAGGTAACTAATATAGTTCAAGGAGAGCCATATATTTTAGTAATTAATCAATATCTTTTACTTGAATTTACTTAGATATAAATCAAATGGCTTTGTTATTCATAAGAAGTTTGAGCACTGAAAGTACTAGAACTGGCATTGATCTGATATAAAGTCACTAAATAAATTCAGACAGAAGATATTGTTGGGTGAGAAGACATGGTGTAGTTTGAGTTGTCAATTTTAATTAGTGATTATTTAATTATAGTATTAGATACTTTTCTCTAATTACTGTATAGATATTCTCATTTGTAATTTAATGTTTATATCTTTAAAAATCTGTGAAAAATATGTAATTTAATATAGTGTTTAAATATACTCATGCATAACATAATTATATATATATGCATGCATTAATGAATACTGAATGAAAAACATTTTCAAACAATAGTTTTTTGTTTTTTTTTTAATATTTTTCAGAATGAAATTAAGGATTAAATATGTATAAAAATAAAGAGGTTAGAAAAATACTGAGTATGACTTCTACTTCAGAGAATCATCATAAAATTATCTAATGTTATTCTGGATCATTATAAGATTTTCCAATGTTTGAACTGAGATCAGTCATATATGGAAATAGATATTTTCAGCTGTCAATGCTTTTTTCAACCATGTGCTATATGTATTAAATAAATACCAAATAAAAAAATAATCTTATGGTCTGTTGCTCAGGAGGTTATGTGATGTTTTAATAACCAAGCAACAATTCCAGTGAATTGATCAAACTGGACACCCCCCTCCCAATTATTTGATTTCGCTGAGAATCAATCCACAACTATTTTGCTCTTGAGCCTACCACTATACTAACCAGTATCTGGCTATAAAAGTATTACAATTTAGTATTGACAACATAATTAAAAGTTCTATAATATGAGTAAGTTGAAAATATCTTCTTCAGTTTTACTAAAAAAAGGCAAAGCAAATGACTTGACCCAAGAATACTATCAATAAAGTAGTGCACAATGAATTTAAGGAAACTGAACATTGATGGTATTTTTTTCACTTTGTAAAATGTTATTCAAAGAATTTTTACATGTGTCATTTTACAATGCATTTTGCCAAATTATTTTAGTTTTACTATATTGTTTCTTTAATTTTCTATCATTTCTGCTTCCTTTCTTCAATAAATTTATACACATTAGAAAATGTCATTATTTCTCTATTTTTGTAATTCTCTAGCAGAGCAATGAAATTCTCAAAAGTGATCTCTGACCTATAATAATGCTTTGGCTAATTTTCAATTAATGATTTTAGTTTATATACATAAATCTTTAGAAATGAAATTCTTAATTTGACAGCCATTTGAGTCTCTTAATGTCATGTGTACAATTTTTTTGTTTATTTTGTCTGTATGATTTTTGAAGTTGCAGCAGAACTATTTTTATGCAGTTGAATCCACTGTTACTATCACTAAAATAGCATGGTATAGTAGTCGTCATTTTTATATAGAGGCTAATAATCTTAACTTCATCGCTATTTGAAGTACAAAAATGAGATTTTATAAGTTAGAACAACTCATAGTATTGATTGCTGTTATTTTCGTTGCTGGGAGTATGGAAAATGTCAAACCAATAAAAACAGCTTATATTTGTTGTGAAAATTGTTGTGTTTAATAAAGTTAATTATTAATTTTTTTGCAATTATGATAGTTAATCCTCTTTACGTGATTTATTTTACTATTCTTTTTTAATGTTCTGTTCTTTTTTTTTTTTTTTAAAAGTCACATTTATAATTAAATTCAAAGAAATATGTTACTTGGATTAAAATTTCAAAATGAAAAATCTTAAAAACAAACTATTTTTCATATTAAATATTCCAAATTTTAATTATTTTCATTTTGGAAAGAATAGATTCATTCTTAATAAATGTTTTAAAATTGGATAAATATTTTATAATTTTGTTATTGGGTTATTAGGATTGTACATTATAATTTTTTAACTTTTGGGCAAATGGCTCTTTCCACTTTTGTATAGTTTAACCATTTTTTACATTTTAGACTTTTCAGGGTTGAAAATCCAGGCATGATGTGATTTGTAAATTTGAAGTAATGAATGTTTTTTTTTATTCTTTATTTATGATCTATTGAAACAATATGTTTCTGAATCTTGCCCTCACATTGTGCATTTGAACTTTGGAAGAAGATGATTTAGTATAGTGGTAGAGTGATTGACACATTTAAAAGATTATGGATTGTAGCTAAACTGTGTCAATTCAAGTGTCACATGACTTCCTGGGTGACAAACGCTTCATCTATTTATTTAATTATATTTTATAATGTTCTATCATCCTTCATTTATGTGTAAGTATGTACATTGTAAATGTGAGAATCAATTAGAAAATATCCACAATGTATATTTTAGATATTATGCTCATTTAATTTCATAATATTTTTCTATATATTCATTTTTTGGAATATGACTTATTCTACAAAACATTTTCTGTTTTTTTCACGAAAGCAATATAGTTTATTATTATTATTATTATTATTATTATTATTACATATTGTAGAGCAATGTTCTTCATTGTTGAAGTCACTGTTCTTTAATGGTCTTAAAATTCAGAGGATATAAGGATTATCATTACCATATGTAATAATTTGTTCCTTGTTTTATTCTTCAGATTAAAGTTCTAACACAAAACAGTGTAATTTTCGAGTGACACTAAGAAAGTTTAGGATTTCATAAATTTTCTTGGCAAAATTTACGATGATCAAGCAATAAACATTTGATCATCATTACCATTAGTAACCTACTTTTTTCAATCTCAAAAATTAACATTACAAATTTGGCAAGAATATTTTTGCAGATATTTTCTGATGCATTCTCACATAAATATCATGCTACTTTTTAATTGTTAATAATTTTATATATAATGTAGGAAGGGATATTACATTTTTAAAAAAAATACAAGCTAAACTTGATTTAGAGACTTAGACTTAAAAAATAAATGTGCTGTAATATAAAAATATTAAAAATAAAAGATATGGATTAATGATATTTAAGTGATTACAAAAAAAAAAAAAAAAACAATTCTAGAAATATACCAAAGCTTTGCATAGTTCATCTAATGTACATTATGGTAGCAGAGATATCTCTTCTCTCTGTAGAACTATTTCTGAGTAAACATGGGATATAGTAATCAATGGATGGGTATATTCTAAAGAAATCTGACATCTAATAACCATTGATTTTCTCAATGTTTATAAAGAAATAATTCTAGATAGGCAAAGAGAGTAATTGCTGTCTAATTCTAGCAATAATAAAAACAAAAAGGGAGAAGTATAAGAAGAAAGTTATTTCAATTATTTATTGTACTTGAAATTATTATGACTGTTTTATATTTGTCTGATTCAATATGCAAGTATAGTTATTAATATTTGCTTTGTATTTAATTGATATGTTTTGTGTATCATATATGATTGTGTGGAGGCAGAGATGAATGGAAAAAATTTACAATTATAAAAACACATATTTGAAGAAATATCACTAAAAGGGTCAAAGGTTAATTGCAATGTTTAGGAGTTAAATGATAAAATTGAACTCGTGCTACTTACAGTAGAACCAAATTATTATTTATATTTACAGTGGCTAATAAAGTAAAGTGATTCGTAAAAGCACCTACAACATAGATTTATAAACACTTCATTATTATTATTTCTAGAATTTTTTTTTTGTGGTGATGTGTGTTTATATCTATTGCATATATTTATAAATACACATTTAGATGTACATTTAAATACCCAAACTGATAAGCATAAATGATATTAGCAATGCATTTTTCCAAAAAGTAGAGCATGACAGTGGCTAGCTCGGAGAATCATGACAAGAATCACGTAAACTTCTTTAAGGGATGTGCAATATACTGGACAATATCAATACTTGCCAGAGTGGTCATGTGACAATTTAATTCTGGATTTGTTGATACCCTATTAAGTTTGCAGCCTTAGTTGTATATCTGGAAGTATTTATTCTTTATCATCCAAGAAAACTTCCTAATGATAATAGGTGAATAAAGATTATATTTTATGACAGCAGATAGCCTTTCATTTTGTCTTTTGTACAAAAGACTTTCTGATGTATGTGAGATCTATGTGATTGTAATTTAAGCCAAAATTAAAAAGTTTTTAAAATTTCATAATGGCTAGTCTTTATTATTATTATTATTAATTTTTATCTGAATATATTATACATACACATATCAATGGTGAATAAAAAATATCATTTTGATATACATCAAAATATATTGTAACAGGAATGTAATGACAATAATATGTTGCACATCTGGAGTTATGTCTGTCATATCCCTGATGATATAAAAAATAATAATTATAAGCTGATTGAATTATTTGATTAAATTTTTTGCTCAATTTGTGCTATAAAAAATACTCCAGATGAATATGTTGAGTACCACAACATAAATACTGTATCACTCAGTACAATCTTTTGTATTCTTTGAATTAATTGGGTAATTAATTGCACAACTCACTTGTCATTTATTCTGTTACATATATTTGTAATTGAAGGATATATTTGAACATTTAGATTTGAATATTTGTTAATAAATAGATTCTACATGCAATAATTGATCATTAATTTAATAAATAATACAAACTAAACTGTAGCAAGATCACAAGAATTAATGTAAATATTAGAATTTCTTTTTACTGATGTATTCTTAATTTAAATGATTTGGTATATCTTCCCCAAGTGCATGAAATTCATATATATACTCACACAATTGGAAAGTACATATATAAAAAAATCATTTCATTATGAAACTTACAGATTTTCCTATACATGCTTGAGGTTTTTTTTTTCATGTGTCAAAGCATCGGCCGAGAAGTGAACCCAGGACAACTGCTTGTAAGGCAGCTGTGCTGACCACTCAGCACCAACCCTTGACATGCTTGAGATTTTATACCAAATAATAATGTAAAATTACACTAAATAAAAATTATTAAATATAAACTATGGTTATGTAATTTAATAAAAAAAAATGACAAGAGTTTATGTCTAATGCAGTTTTATTTGGAATATATCATAATTTAAAGCACTTTTTAAAGATTTTTTCCAATGTAAATAATTCAGAATGACATAAACGAGATATATTTGTTAATAGTTTACTTTTTACATAGTCTTTTATATTTAGTTTTAATCTATGTTGATCACTTTGCACTAATATAATCAAAATTGAGCAGTCATTATTGGGATGCATCTGATTCATCCATTGTTTCTAAATTTATTCTTTCTTCTGATTATTGATAATTATCTGTACTGAATGAGAATCTCTCAACTTTCTGAATTGCATCTTTAAGAAAATCATATTTTATATCATTTGGCATTGCATTCCTTCATTAGAAAAACAATCGGACAAAAGTAAGATTATCTAGCAAATTGAACATATGTTTTCAAATATAATTTACTTTCATTTTAAACTCTAAATTATTAATTTTTTATTATTTCAATTTCATAAATATCCATATAATGTTTACACTTTAATCTAATCTTAAAATATTCTATAAGAAATAATTTATCTTTTATTATTTATTTCTGACACCTAATCTTGTTATTATTAATTTCATTGGAAATCAAAAATAATGTTTATTAATATTATTTTAAATATATCTTTACCATCACCTGGGATATTAATCTCAGTATGAAAGTACAAAATTTAAAACATAAATTAAAAATAATTTCCATTTTTAGTTAGAATTAAAAACACCAGTTGATTACTAAAACCATGTGTCTTTTACAACAATAATACCCAAGTACCCAATAATAGAATAATGAAATTGAAAGCTTAAAGGAAAGAAAACAAATTTGAATAAAACGTCTAATTAGACCTATATTTGATGCTTTGATTGTCACATGACATTCTGGTCAATGAATTCAATAATGCACTCATAATTGAGATTTTTTTTGTTTTGATTTTAAAATATCTTTAAAATTATTTATATTTCAAAATTGTCAGTGAAATAAAATTCTTTGTATATTTGACTATTCAAACGTTAAAAAGAAAAATATTGCAAAGCCCCATACAGGAGGAAGTAACAATAGATGTAAATCACTGCATGCAAATATCCTATATAATATTAAAGTGATAGAGTAAAACTATACCTGTATCAATGTAAAACGAAAACAATTTGATTAATTGCCTAGAGCTGAGATTCTCAAATATTGCATGATCACTGAGCAACTAACAAGCTTAATACTGGTAGGCGCTTACATATCGATTGCAAAAGATAAATGAGAAACAGAATTCAATAGCCACTTTCAACAAAGATTCATACATATAAAAGAATCATGAATTTTTACAAGGATTTGCTTCCTATCCTAATGGCAATTAGACATTTTAAAACAGGTGATCATAGGACTATATACAATTAAGTGGTTTATGAATAAACAAAGTTCAAGTATATTATGTGAGAAAAATTGCAATAATAGTTATATGAAATGTTATCAGTTAAAGTAGAGAAGCTGATGCTTTCTAAATAGATTAATATATTATCAACACGTGAGAATTACAAGCAACTCCAGAAAACATACACTGGGTGATCAAGGTTATAACAGACATTTCCATACTGAAGCAAATAGTAAACTGAAATAAATAGAAAAAGATTTGATATGATACTTTTTCAAAATTTTTCTAAAGTTTGATGAATATAATAAAGCAGTATAATATTGATCTAGCCACACAACTGATACAGATGTTACCCATGATTTACATTCTATTCTTCTACTAGAGTTTTTGTATAAGATGATAATAATAACAATAAGCAATTGTTTCTGGTACTCATTATTTTGTTAATAAGTTTATAATACCCAATTGAAATTTTACATTGTATTATCAGTTTCCAACAAAAAAAAAACCTTATCTCAATACTGTCTGTAAAGAACCTTGACTCCTCTAGATTATTCATTCATTGAACAATAAAACTATTAGCCTCTGAAATAGCTTTTCTCAAACACTTTTGAATTATAAAAATATGTGATCACTGATATATAAAAACAGATCTTTATCACTCCATCATTTTGCATGTCTAATGATATTGCACATTTTGATCATCGTATAACATCAACTGCTTGTTGTAATTATCTTCTTATCTGCCTAACTAATTTATTGATTTTAAAAATAACTGTTTCATGTTTGTAAGATGTAACTCATTTGAATTGTTGATTAAGAATGTGGAAATTTTTCATCTGCAGAAAGGCAGAATTCCACATTAACACAAACCACATCTATGCTTTTCTTTTACTCTCCTTAAGATCGTATACAAATTTTATATTTTATTTTGCATCCTCCACAATCTCTTCAACTTAATTATCTATCTATAAATATATATCCAATTCAATTTCTCTTTTGCTTTTTAATTGTCTCAATAATTTTTCCACATAATTCACTTCAACTTTCATATATTTCTATTCTTCATCTTTCCATTTTAAAATCCTGCAATTCTTTTTTATTTTTATTAATTATTCAAGTTTTCATTTCACATAAAGAAACATTTCAAATACAGAATCCTGGTTTTTCTAAAGTCAACTCATCCCTACAAAATCCATGCTAATTCAGAAATACATCTAAATAAATAGTAAAATGTGAGATAAACATTTTTATCTTATTCCTCAGTATTGCAATTTCATCTATTGTGCTTCTGTTTTTCTAAATCAGAAAATAAAAACTAATTTATTAGGTTTATTTATTCAAAACTCTCAACATCATCTGAAATTGAGTGTATTTAAAATCATATTTTTTTTGTTAAAATATTTCTTAAGTGGAAATAAAACCTGCTATTATTTACTCACATTATACAAAATACAAATTAATATTTCCAACTCTTTTGCAAGTCTTCAATAAATTAATTACATCATTCATTCCTTCTGTTTTTCTAGTATTCATCATATCAATGTGCTCTCCTTTCATTTTTTATAATCTATTTCATTATATCTACTAGTTTTTCATTTGCTATTAATTAAACAAATGAAATCTTGAGCTATTTTTATCATACATATATATATATTTGTCTTTTTTTTTTTTTTAGATACCTGCATTTTTAATTAACTTCATATTTCTTGCTTCAATTATTTCTTTTTTTTATTATTTCTTTTTTTCATCCAAACTTTTATTCTACTATATATTAAATTAAAAATACTACACTCATCTTTTTAAATATAAATTTATTTTCCTGCATTCTCTAACTATTCTTACGTTGCTTTATCTGACTCATTGCTATTCCAAGACTTTTTGTCATTTAGTTCTACCATCTTTTATTTATATTTAGCATTATATTTTCTGTATTATTTATCAATTTGATTTTTTTTTTCTAATATTACCATTTTTTCTTGCTTTAGCATTTCTTATTATCTTCAAAATTAATTTCAATTATATCATTAGTAAATTATGATCAAACTTTATATTCATTCCAGAAGGTATATATTCAAAATTAATACTTTCTAGATCTTTGAATCAATGTATTTATAATAGGTTATTATAGTGATTACAGGTAAAGTAATATAAATAAGTAATAATTATCAACAGTAGTATTTTGCCATTGCTTGCAGTGCTCAACATAATTTATTGTAGCATCTCAATTTTAAACAATATCACATATAATCCAATTGTATATATCTTTATTACTGAAAGCTTTTCCATGTGAAAAATTATCTTTTAATATAAAACTACCGCATTGATAAGATAATCACGGGATCAGTGATTTTAGGAATGTGAACTAACATATGGAAGGCAAATGCAGTACATTCATAATCAGAGCATAATATTCACTTGATCAATCCAAATTAATCTGAGACTACTATCACTTAGCAAATGAAAGGTAGATACCCAGAATTTGCTGTGATTTGATAAGTGTGATCTAAAAAAATTCTAAGTTTTATACAACTTGAGTTTAAATCATAGATCATAATAAGATATGCAGATGCACTAATGACTACACCATGAAGAACGTATTCTGTCATTTTCTATGATAAAGTATAAATATTTTATCTTTTCCTTCTACCATTGCATTTCAATCTACTAACAACATTATATAACTATTTTTGGATTCTTTTTGATTACTTTTCCAGCTTTTTAAATTCATAACTTCAATTTTTATACATTATGTCTGTATTTGAAATGTGGATCATAAATAAACACTGCATCTTTTAGAAATGTTTTTAGTCTAACCATAGACAATCATTTACAAGAATACTTGTTAATAAAATACTTTTTTTATATTTACTCCTATCTCTGGAACAGCAAACCCTTACTATAGCCTTATTTTCTTTTCTAATTACTCTTCCATCTTGTTTTACAGAAATCTATATTATCTGAATTATTCCTAGTTTTCACAGTACATACTTATAAACTATTTTTAAATTCTAAAGAAAAACAACCTCAGTGCAAAATATTTCCTAGGATTTGTCTACATTAGTCCAGATTTTACTTTAAAGTTCAATTTCTATCTTGAGAAATATTTGTTATGTTTATGCATGATGTTTTACATGAGACTTTATCACTTTTACAAAATAAATCTAAAAAAATTTAAAATCTCATTTTAAATATTTAAATTTTATTAAATAATGTGTTATCAGCATAATGACAATCTAGATATAAAATAAAGTTCTTTTAGAAAAGCATCCTGTCTATAATTTTTTTATAATCAAAACAAACATTTTTTAGTTTTATAAATCGAAAATACAATCAAAACTAGTAATTAGATTATTTCTTGCGTTAAGCAAAGCTGGATATTTATATTCAATTGGACAAAAAAAATTTTTCACATTATTCCTATTTATTTAGGAAACTTTGCTTTTAATTCTGTGGCCATTGCATTAAAGCATTTAGGATGTAATATAACCAAAATATACATATAGAATAAGTTGTTTTTTGTTTTTGTCTATTATTAATCAAAAAAAAAGCTGTGTTGGAATACAGAAATGCATTGAACCTAAGATTTTAGTAAAAATAAATAGATTCATCAAAATTTTATAAGTAAATAAATAATATATACTTTTAAAAAAGGGTGAAATTCAGTTAATACTTGGAAATTAATAAGTGTAATAATTAATTTTTAATTTTGCCAACTAATGCTGTGCCATGTTGAATGTTGTAGCATTTGCTTGAGGACGCAATTTTTATTTCAGTTTAAATGATATTAAAGATAAAATATATACCATAAAAGTATCATAAAAAGCAAACAGGAAATATAAAATTAAAAATTTAAACATTTTAAAAAATCATTAATTTTAATTATTCATAAGTTATAGATTTTGTTAATAAATTTATTTTATTCTTCATAATGCTGAAGAGATATAAAATCATTTACTTGTATGATACTGCTTCTCAAAAAATGAAAATGTTTTGACATTTCATTTTTAATCCAGGACTCATCTATAAAAACATGTTTAGGAAATGATATTTCTTTTCAAACAAAATAAATATTAGATTATGCTATAATGTATTATCAATTGTTAATTTAATAATAACAATAAGTTATAATTTGGAAGTGAAAATACACATTAGCAACAGCATTTAGACAATTTATAATCACATTCATAAACATGTATACATAGACAATTTTTTTAAAATATAATAAAAGTAATTTATTTTCTGTAAAATTTTAAAAAATAAATTATCAAGTCACTCCAAATTATTATTTAAAAGTATAATTATTAATATCTGTAACAATATTGAAAGTATTTATCAATAATGTCATCCGATTTTCCCATGATTTATTTTTTTTATAAAATATTTTAAAAAATATATGAAAATAGTTATAAGGTTTATGACTATAATAATGATTATTCTAATAGTAAAAGAATTTGCTATTAGATGTTGTGTTATACACGTGAGCAACACATTCCATTTTCGGTTAAGAGAAAAATATAATATTTGTCTACACTTTGTATATGCATAGAGCAGTTACGAATATTATATTCAATTGTTATGAAAAATGGAAAAAATATTTTAGAAAGAACCTTTTCAGTGTTTTAAATTTTAAAAAAGATTACATTTAATTGTAAAATGGAAATCTAAAAAGAAAAAAACTAAGCTAATCAATATTTTAAATAAGGAAATAAAAAAGAAAAAGGGTTAATCACTAAAAGTAACATTATTTTGTTAATTACTGTTGATAAAGATCCTGAAATCAGAGCCATATTTAAATACATACTTGAAATGATCAAATGAATGTAATAATTTTTTTAGATTAGAGATGAAGTGATAGCAGACATTTTTTGAGTTTTGTTGATATCTTTATTTACATTTGTATTAGCTATATCTATAGCTTAACTTGCATTAATAGAATAAAAGAATCTAATGCAATATGTAACTGTTATTGTGGCTTCTCTAGTTATGTATCCCTGAAGTACCATTTCAATTTATGCATATGTTGTGTAATAACAGTTTACCTATTTACCACAAACATTGTTTAAATCATGAATTCTGAGATATAATGACACAGTATGTTTCATATTTGTAGAACATTTTCAAAGCTCTCCCTGCTATCACAAAATCTTGCAAAACATTTTTGTGTCTCATAGCAGTTTCACTGCCAGACATTATTTGAATAATTTCAAATGTTTTAATAAAAGTTTCGCTCAATTTAAAACATTTAATGTTAAAATGTTATTTTATCATGAGTTAAGATATAGAACACACTGTCACATGATTATTGTTTGTCACTAACTTTACTCATGCCATCGCTGTTATATATCAGTTGCACTTTCTAGAACTCTCACTACTTGCATCACTTTTGCCCTGAATGAATAATGTGCAACATTGGTTTTTTGTTCATGCTATTTTTGGTACTCTATAAGTAAAGTAATGTTAAAAGATTACACATTTATATGGTGTTAAATTCAAATGTTTATTTAAAGGCAAGGTTGTTTTAAAATATTACTAAAATTAATGTTTTATTTTTTTGTTTTTAAGACAAATATTTTTTATGAAGTGTGCCACATATTTAATGTATCATTAAGTGGAATGTATATAAAAATTTTAAACCTTTTAAAAGGTACTGTATGATATGTGAGTATATTTAAAGTTGATCTTGAAAATTTATCAAAGTACCACTTTCTCACATGTTAATTACATATTTAAACTGAAATCCTAAAAGTTTATCAAATTTATTGGCATAACTGATTGCAATTTCAAATGAGAATTAAATTTGAGGTACAATACAATTTAATTAGTATAAAATGTATTTTAAAAATTAAATTTTATCTGAATTTTACCAAAAATTATACTTTTGGTTTCAAAAGTTTTCCAATGTCTATAATATTTTAATCAGTGCTACCCATTTTTTGCATTTTATATGATGGCATTCAAAAATGCTTTCATATTTGGTGCATTTTTATACAGCACATTACCAAAGTTTTTAAAATAATTTTAAGTACCATAAAAATATGTATAGCCTATACAAATTCTACATAAAAAAATAAAGAAAATTGTGCAAGATTGGTGCAATATTTGTTGAGTTATAAAGTAACAAAAAATAGACTTTCAAATTTATACAGGAATATAGATATAGATAGATGTCCAATTGTTTATCAGCAATATTTGTTGAATTATAAAATAACAAGAAATAAACTTTCACATTTATACATGAATATAGATATAGATAGTTGCTCAATTTTTTTGTCCAAAAAATAGATTATGAAACTATAGTATATAATATAATAATATTTACTGAGGCTATAACCTCGATAATATGCGTGTCTTTACTTCAACCTACTTTCTATTTAAATAGGTGAAGCTGAAGCGGTTAGATCTGCGAGCGTGAAGCTATTCAATACTTCACTGATTAAGTCCACATTTCTTATTACACATTAATACTCGCGAAATCTTTCGATTTACAACGAATCAATGGAAAGATTTTATAGTTAGAAATCTATTACAGTAATTTAAAGTTGTAATTATAAATTTATTAAACGCACATTGATTACGTAAGTAATATAATAAATATATATATATTTAACTTATTATCACTGCTGTTAACAAACTTTTTTATCAACTGCATATAAAAAAACCTTTTTTTCTTTAAAATATATATGTCTTATAAACTATAGTGCTCTTTTCATTGAATCCAATCAAATTATATACTCTCCTTTTCTTTTTAAAAATTTTATTTTTTCTCATTAACCATGTATATATATATATTCACGTCTTTAACATTTCAACCACTTTTTTTCTGTAGTCATTTTAGGACAATCAGAAGCAAAATAATGACATTTCATAAAAGATTATGACAGAAAGAATATAATTAAAGAAAGAAGAAAGGAATACATACATAAGATCCTTGAATATGACTACAGAAAAAAATAGTCAAAACATTGAGTGTTAAAGATGTGAATATGTATATACGGTTGATGAGAAGAAATAAAGTTTTTAAAAAGAAGAAGAGTATATAATTTGATTGGATTCAGTGAAAAGAACATTATAGTATATAATATAATACTATAATCAAATAATTCTTGTTCATCATTGTTATAATTTGACATTGTTTGCTATTTCCTTAATACAATTTAGTTTAGTACTTAAATATTTAGTTATGGCATATATACTTACAATGTCTTATGTAAAATAGGCCAACATAATAAATTTTTAAGATTATTTGTAATAATATTTATTCACACTATTAATGAAGGATGAATTAATTTATATAATATTATAATTATTCGTGAATATTCTGAAAGAAAGATAGAATTTTTTTTTTGTATTAACACTAATTAATAACAATAAATCTCATACCAATGGGGATATTAATTTTAACAAGCATGAAATTATATACATATTCTTAATTTTGTACCTTTATTATTAGTTTATATATTCCAAAAATCATTACATGCATTAGGACACTTTTTTATCAACATTATTTATTATTTACAAATATGTCTTGCAGTTTCATCTAATATGTAATCTTCATCAAAGATCTCCCAAAAGAAAAATAATTGGGTCATTTTTTTTTATCTTACATTCAGAAATTAATAATCTTATAAAATATTAATTATATAATTTAATATATTTTATAAATACATCCATATATACCCATATCATTAAATGTCTTAAGCTTACTTATAATTTTCATTTTTAAATTTTATTCATAAGATTACTTTTAAAATAAAAACTAAAAATGATAATAAAAAAAGTATTTAAGGCGTTTAACTATTCTAGGGACGAATAGTCTTTAAAAATTAATAAAAGATGTTTAAATATAATTTGATTTTTATTTGTAGTTAATTATCTTGGACCAAGAAGTTAACTTATCAGAAATAATCTAGTTGTGTATGAAAGTATTTGCAAATAGATATTGTATGGTATAAAAATAGTAATGGTGATAAGAGTTTTTGTTATGTCCTATAGATTTGGGAGCCAAATTGCAATAGTATAAAAGTTGAGAAGTCAGCAACTTCTAATTGCCCTACGAATTGTGGCATCAAATTGTAAAAATATAAAATGATGATAAGCTCTTATTTAATAGACTCATGGATATGGCTAGCAACTTATAATAAACTAACTTTAATCAACAAAGCCCAAATGTTAAACGCCAAATTATACCTCATTATAATAGGTAATATATCTTCATAATAAATATCCAATAAATAATAATTTAAAATTATATACTAATATCTAATTATAACAACCCTTATTTATTTTAAATATATTAAAATATTTATGCCCTATAAATTATTAGATTAAATCAAATATTTTTTCAACAGAATTATTTATATCTAAACAAATATAATCTAAATGAACTAAAGAATGGATTTATTTTTAAATTTATTTATCAAACTATCATATGTAGAAAGTAGTGAAATCTTATTTAAAATTTTGCTGTCATTTAATTAAATTAAATATATTATATAAAATGTATTTATTAAAGTCCTTAAATTTGCATGTTTAATCTGTTTAGTCAAATTTAATGATGAGTATCACCTATACCCATTATAATATAAAATATGTATCTATCAAGATCATCGAATACTAATTTATGATATTAATTGCACCTAGATTAAATAATAATCAAGTATATTGAATATATATAAAATAAAGTAATATGTAACAATATATACACTTACCAATTCTGTTGCTGGTTTCTTGATTATTTTATAAGTATTTAATGTAAGAAGTGTAAGATATAAATAAATTTTTAACTGCTAAATATTGAAAATAACATTAGCAAATAGATGTGCATGACTAATTAAAATGATTGCTGAATCAAGTTTGTTTATTTAACTTAGTCAATATTAATAATAAAATATATTGTGATATATATTCCAAAAAAATATGTGAAGTACAGTATATCCATCTGAATTATCATTAAGAAGATAAGTACTTATAATTTGTTTATTTTATATTTATAATATAATATAAAAGAACTCATATAAAACAAAAATATTGTTGAACAAATACAAGGCAAAAAAAAAAAAGCTATTGATAATTATTAATATTTATATAATATGATAATTTATTAAAATAATAATCATGTTTGTTCATTTACTGTTACAATATATTCATCCAAAATTTTTCAATACTCATACCAGTTGTATTGAAAATAATATCTGGTCAACAAGTTAACACATTTTAAGTTAAAATTTAAAATATTAAAATTTAGAATATAATTAAGATTTAACTTTCTTTCATTTTTATATATGAACAAATAATTTACTAACATTATAATATACTAATATAATAATAGTAAAATGATACTAATAAAATACAATATAAATGAATAAGTAAATAAAATACATATTTATATATGACCTGAATAAAGTCCTTCTATGTACATACTCCAGAGAAACACTATAGTTCAAAAGTTTCTCCCGTGAGATTCATTAATCTAGTCAATGTATAACATATTATAGATAGTTACCCAAAATAAAATATATTGTCCAATTCCCGATATGCTCCAATTATTATTTATCCTTTGTGTAGCAAAACGTTTGATATCACAAATAGCGTTATTGAAAACAAGCAGACGCTGACATACTTTTATAATATAAGCAATACATAAATAAATTGATTCAAATCCAATATTAAGATAATCTATCACAATTATAAAATGATTTTTTTAAGTAGAAACAATTCACATATAATAATTAAAACATTTTGTTTATCCATGGCAATAATCTTTTCAGCAGAAAACGTTAAAATGAATTTGAATGTTAGAAGTTTTTTCTTTTCTTTTTCCTTTCTCTTTGTTTTAATAAGTACTTTAGGAAACTTAGTTTGGTCTCCCAAACAAATATATTCCTGTCTACATCATTATTTTATAATTACTAAATTAAACATTTATAAAATAAAAATACATATATATATATAAAGATGTTCTGTTTTGTTTCAATGAAAGTCAGAATATTCGAGATTTGAAATTGTTCAATCCTATTTATAACTTTGTTATGATTGACATAATATTCATCATTAAAATCAAGGATAACCTCAATTTTCTTCACTAGAATACTAAAACTAGATTAAAAACCTAAATTTCTTTTATAACAATTAAAATAATAAAATAATATGTCACAAGTAATTATATAAATGAAAAAAAAAAATTACAATTTGAAAATACATAGGATACTCTTTAACTTAACACAAACTAAAATAATTTAAACTACATTTTTATAATATTATGTTGGAAATATATACTTTATATAATATCCCAATTTAAACAATACACAAAGTAAAGACAAAAATATGAATGTTTTGAGTATTAATATTTATTTGCTGTGTCTATGAGATACTAATAATGACTGCAATAAATAAATAAAAAAGAACAAAGAAATATCAATGAATTTTATTAAAGTTATACATTTTATTATTTAATATTACAGTTTCATTGTTTACATGTGTTTTTTTTTAAATATTAATTTATGTTATAATAATATCTTTATTCCTCTAGCATTTTGTTGTCAAAGCAACCATTTCAGTACTCTCTAGATAAATGCATAACTTTTAAAATCATTTAGGAAAAAAAAATTATGCTTAACCCTACCTCATATACTGAAATTGAACTCAATTTTGATAGATACAATATATAGTAAACTTTTGTGAAAATTATTATGAATAACTATCAATATAAAAATATATGTATTTATTTGCTTTGAGAATCTATATACGTAACAATAGATATTTTTTATGTATCAACATAAGTAATTATAAAAAAGAATATCAGTATGTATTCTTATTTTCATTACTGAACTGTCACACTGTGTAAAAATGTACATGATTTTCTGCAAAATAATATATAAATACATATAGCTTAATTTTCTCTTCACTATATATGTATTTATGCTTGATGAAGTGGGATATTTTTTCATTTCTGTTTTATCTGCCTGAGTGCATTTTGCAAAAGTATTACATATATAACAAAAAAATTAAAATTATGTATTGAGTATAGATAACTGAAAACAATTTACAACAACATTTCCTATCTGCAAAAATATAAAAATGCAAGAAAAGATAATATTCCTGAATAAATATCTAAAACACCAAGTAGATTCAAATTGTTGCCATATAAATCTGGGAAGATTTGGAATGCTATGATGATCGTGCTTGGTACTGAAAGCATATGTAAATATGCATGCAAAAGCATTAATATAAATATATGCTAAATTATTAACTACTTATATTATTTTGTGAGTTAGTATCTATAATTTCAATTATTCTTAAGATAATTTTATTATTATTCACTATATGCTAAATAATTGAAAGCCTATATAAAACATTCTTGCCAGCTATTATGCTAAATAATTGGAAAAGCATAATTTTGTAGAATTTCATAGATACACATACAAAAAAAAATCAATTCACAATTTATGGAGTAATTTCAAAATAACTTTATCTTAAAGAGTAAGTAACAGATAGCAATGCATCAAAAGTTTAAGAGATTTTTATTTTACACAAGTTGACATTATTCATGTTATAATTTTAGTAATTAATTTACAAGGATGCTATGAATAATTGCTTGCTAAAAATATGACATTTGTAATATAAAATTATAAAATGTATAGGTAATATACAAAATAATCATATTTGGTATTTGGAAGCTACATAAGACTTAATTTAACAGAAAATATTTGATTGAGTAATTAACTCATTTTCCCCAAAGACTCCAACTATATATCTGAAAGTAGGAATTATCATTAATTACATTTTTTTTATTTTATTATCAATTATATAATAGTGCAAAAAATATCATAAAATTTTGAAACAAAAATAATACATTTTGTAATTTTTTATAATAATTTTTCTTTAACACTTGTTTTACACAAAAATTATTTAAAACATTTGCTACTTTATTTGGGGTAATTTTTAAAAAACCTTTTTTTAATCTTTATTAAATTTTTAAGTGAGTTCAAAGAGTTGTTTGAATAGAGATTTTTTTAATTATTTATTTATCAATGTGTGATTTCTGGCTTTAACAAAAACCTTATTCACGACATTTGAATAAAATTATTGGGTTCTAGTTAAACAACACCATTTTTCTCTTCTTTTTGATTTTTTATTCACCGTCAAAGTTATTAATTTTATCTGAAATATTTTACTATTTATAAAATACAACTTAAATCTTTACTATTAGTAAACTGATTTCAAGATCTGGCAGTTTAATAAAACCACACGCAATAGCACTGTCAATAAATATTGGTTTATTTAAATTTAAACTAAATATAGGCATTTGCCCATATTTTAAAAATATTTATTGTTGGGGAGTGTTCATGGCTCATAGTACGTGTGTGAAAGATAGTTTACTTACTTCCAACCAAATTATATTACTAACAAGGTATATACATATATTTAATAAATGTGAACTTCATTGTATAAATGAAACAAACACAGCCACCAAGATTTATTAAATTGCAGCAATCAATCAGACCACTGAGTGATAACAATTGCAAACTTGTCTAAGATAACAATATAAAATTTGTCCTAGCTATTTGTAAAAGTTTTCTATTGTTATCATTCAGATCTGATTGATTATTGCATTTTAATACACCATTGCAGTGACTCATTTCTATAATGG
This sequence comes from Epiperipatus broadwayi, assembly GCA_028023455.1. Lineage (NCBI taxonomy): Eukaryota > Metazoa > Onychophora > Udeonychophora > Euonychophora > Peripatidae > Epiperipatus > Epiperipatus broadwayi. Next base: position 4,412,227 of record JAQFVV010006209.1, on the reverse strand, counting down.
AGTTCCCATTTATTAAATAATTTACATTTATATAATCCCATTAAAACATTAAATTTAAATATATGTAAATTCAATAGATAAAAGTAGATGCTGCAGTTTTATTGTACTATGGCATAACTAAATTTTGTAACATTATTTTGGATTGGTCCCAATAATTCAATAATTTAATATTCTTGTTGCAATTAGTAGCAAACAATGATCATTTTCTTTTACTTAAATACATACTTACATAGTTGTAATAGGAAATTATTATTATAGTATTCACTCACCCCCTTCCCATATCTGCATTTCAATAATTAAGTTTCACTAATCTGCATTTAAAAAACATATGTTAAATAAATAAAACAATTGAAAATTAGAAAAAAACAACTAAATTTTAATTTTTATTTTGCAACAGGTACTTCTTCAATCACAAAATATCACATGTAAATGCCAGCTGCTTTTCCAGGAAATCATGCAAGCATTACTCTCCTTTCTGTTAACATTGCAATATTTTCAATATTAAATAAACTACTTCCTTTTTATGCTTAATTTTTGCAAAGTTTGAATTTTATTAGATGATAATTGTCAATCTTCTTCAAAGATCTAAATAGAAAATTACATATTGTGTTACTATAAAAATAATTAATTATATAGACATGTAAAATATAAGTAATATGTATATATGAGCAGATATATTGTAAGGTTAAGTTACATTAGTATATATATCTTGTAACCAATTGATTATATAGCTGTACTAGAAAAATAAATAATTAGATAGTTGGCAGTATGTTCCTCAGGTTTGAGAAATAAAAAAATATTTAATTAATAGGGAAAATAAAATTTAATTTTCCGATATTTTTATGGGTCTATATTTAACTAAATATTTTAAGTCCCAACATGATACAATGAGAATTTGCAAACATTAAATATATTTGAGTACTTTTTTTAAAAAAGGGGAAAAACAAAATAAGATTTTAATACATTTGAAAATTTTCTTTTAATTTTTTTAGTTATCAGAGTTGTTTTTCTTCCTTTATATCTATTTAATAAAAAAGAAAAATCTGATTATTTTCTTGTTGTTTTTTGCAAGAAGATTTGGTTTTTAATTATAAAGGAATATCAAGAATTTTATGTTGTTAAATTTAAGTTCTTGACTTGTTTTTAATCTATGATTAAGAAGATAATTGTCTGAATAATTGTGGTTATAAAATTTTATCTAATTGGTTGATGAAAATTATCATGTAAGAGAAAGATTGTAATTGGCTTGTGGGCAAGATTGTTCTAGAAAAAAATCTACTTAACCAATAGTCATTTGGAGAAATGGAGTTTGTTACTTCAGGAATTATATATTACCCTTAAGTACTGTAAAGATTTAGAAAATATTGTTGCTGATATATTGAGCCACAGTCTTGTGCATCAAGATCAGCATCATTTGCAGGTTGATTGGGCATGCATTGGGTCTTTGAAACTTTCCATGAGTGAACATGTGGGAAGAGATTTGCGGTCACTTAGTAGACAGATAGAGAGAGAGAGAAAATCCACATTGTGTGGAAATATTTTCATATATTAAGAAAGGAAAAACTTGTGCAACATATCAGTCTAACCCAATGTAGACAAATATAAATCAATATGCAGTAAAAGGAGTGCTGCAGTACCATAAGAAGAGAGCAATCAATAAATGGCAAATAGTAATATCAGATAATATGTGGAATCATTTGGTAATGTATACTCATGCACTTTATGGGCACTATGGAGCAGAAAAAATTGCAAGATTAATGAGCTGTTTGTAATTTTATATTGGACTATTTCCATCATCTAATATGTGTATTGAATGTCTTTAGAAAAATTTAACTTTATTGAAATATTCCAAATACATTCAACTGTCAGTAATAGCACAGCAAACAGGTTAGTAGATGCACAAGGTTTCAAGAGGTATTAGTCTCCCTTCTTCCTCAGGTGTTGCTGGCTTGATCAGTGGCAGTACTAGCATGGGATTTAAACCTGGGTTTTTAGATTCTTGAGTATTGAATTTTAAGATAACACTAACCAACTAAACCCTCCTGCTAAAGGCAAAATTCTAGTAATTTCATATACTAATCTATGAGGTTCCTTCTGATTTTTTCATTTTCCCCTAAGAGCATATGTATAATCACACTAGGTTGGCTTATGGGATTTTTTGCCATTGCCATGAAAATAGTCCAATATAAAAATACAACTAGAACACCATCATCACAAACCATCAGGAAAGCACTAATGAGCTGTTGGCTTTACTAACCAAAGCTATATCAAAATATCTTGTCAGTGATTAATGTGTGGTATATAGCAAAGAACTAAGCCCCTTAATAAAGTACATAAGTTACATAACACCAGAAGTGCAAAATAAACTCTTGGCAGTGGATTTTTGTAGCCCACTGCCACCATTCAGAAAGATAAAATATCTAGTAGTGGGATATGATATATTTTTAAAATTGGTAGTTGCTTAGCCAGTACCTCAGGAAAATGTTCAATACCCTATACATATATTGAAAACTCTACAGTTTGGCATTGTGGGAAAGCCAAAAACCATTATTTCAGACCATGGGACTTCATTCTTATCAACTGAATGGCAAAAGTGGATCAAGAAACAAGAAATTAAGCATGGGTTGACATCTATTCATAACTCTCAGTCCAATCCATGTGAGCAGGTGATGTGTGAACTGGATTGATTGTTTAGGGTCTATATTAATACCAACCATAAAGGGTTGGATAAATCAAGTTAAACAAGTAGTAAACTACATAAATTTGATAATTAATGAATCCACTCATTTTGCTCCTGTTCAGTTGCATTATGGAAAACATGTATCCATTTTATATAAAACAAAGTTCCCAATAATGCCAGATCCAATAGATAACAAGAGAGAAAATTAAAGCACTACAACAGATAACCAGAAAAAGTGAAATGAGAAAATAGAAATATAAATTCCAAGTACAGGATCAAGTAATGATCCAAGATAATTCTATATGCAAAATATTCACAAAAAAATTTCAAAACCTATATGAAGCTCCATTTCAAATAGTAAAGCAGTATGATGATAATAACACTTGAACTGGCAGAGGGAGAAAAAGAAACATAATGCTTGGGCATTAAGACTTTTTTCTGAAATAGATATTATAGCATTGCCTTTAGTGCTGATGAAGATATTATTATATAGATAGGGATGCAGCATGTTCATGATGCTAAAATGTTTTATCTTTGCACTGCACCTACCTAAGATTTAAACTTTTTAATAAGCCCCTCGGATGAGTGGGATTTTTATCAGTAGATTATTGAATTCTTTGCCAGACATAGAACTGGGTCATGAATATGGAACCTATAAGACTCATAAGGTAAATGAGCAAGGCATACCACATGGCCTTACATTCCTTTGGTTAACCTTTTTCTTTCTCAATGTGTCCTCTGGGTAGCAAGTTGTGTTTAAACTGAGATAGCTTTTATGGTGCTCATGTTGCATTGCAAACTTGTTCTGTAATGAGATTTTCTTTATGTCATGGTGATGGAGGCAGGCATGCATATATTATATCCATAGTCACTCCATCTCCAGAAATAAAAATAGATCAAATAAATGAGACAGTTACCAGTGACCAAAATGTCTAATGTGGCTTAATTAAAAAAATATAGCCCAGCTTGTAAGTCTATGTAAATGTTAATGCACAGCAAAGCATGACTAACATAAGTTGTTGTAGTGAAATGAAATTGGCTGAACTAAAAATATTAAGAAAGTGGTTCAACTCAATTTTATTTCCTAAATTAAGACCAGGATAATGTAACCAGCTGATTACATAGGTACTAGAAAAATAAATAATTAGATAATTGGCAGCATGTTCCTCAGGTTTGAAAATAAAAATTATTTAATTAATGGGGAAAATAAAATTTAATTTTCCAATACCTATTTTTATGGGTCTTTATTTAACTAAATATTTTAAGTACCAGCATGATAGTATGAGAATTCTCAAACATTAAATATATTTAAGAGTTTTCTTTTCCAAAAAAGAGAGAGAAAAAGGTTTTAATACATTTGTAAATTTTATTTTTAATTAATTTGAGATGTTTGTTTTTTTATCTCTATTTAATAAAAAAAATCAAATCAGTGCATTTAACTGGTTATCTTGTTTTTTTACAAGAATATTTGGTTCTTAATTATAAAGGAATGTTGAAAATTTTATTTTGTTGAATTTAAGTTCTTGACTTGTTTTTAATCTATGATTAAGAAAATAATTGACTGAATAATTGTAATTATAACATTTTATCTAATTGGTTGTGATGAAAATTATCATGTAAAAGATAGATTGTAATTGGCTTATGAGCAAGATTGTTTTAAAAATATCTATGTGGGGGTGTGATTAAGTAATTATACCTAAGTGTCTGGAGAGGTAATTCTTAACTTAACTATTGAAGAGAGAGAAAGAGTCAAATCTTGATCCTGCTGCTGAAAATGACAATAATATTGCTACTCTAACTGTTGGAGAGAGCAGTCAAATCTTAATCTTGCTGCAGATAGGAAAAAATATTTGTAACATAGCTGTTAAAGAAAAAGCAGTGAAGTTTTAATGCAGCTGTTGAAAAGAAAGAAGCAAAAGCATTTACCAACCTGTGGCATAACACAGCAGGAATCTTAACCAAGGTATCGAATATAATAATAAAAGTTTTTAATCCAGCTTTTAGTATACCATGAGTTTAGAACTGAAATGGTTTGTGCAATAAAAACCATGTGGTAAGTTCAGATAAAAGTTAGGCATCACCTTCCTCCATGTAATCTACTTTCACTAGAAAAAAATGTAGGAAAGGTAACCCCTTTTAAGCAGTCTGCAACCTAGCCTTCAACCAAGAGTATGAAAAGTCTACTTACATCTGTGTTACCTGGATATTCAAGAGGAAAACCAAATGGACAAAATTGCTATTTTCATTTACCTGGAATTGTTACAGACCCAGAAAAGGGCAAATTAACCAGGCCCATGTTAGAAGCATTCAAAAAGAAATTGCAACTGGAAAGGCCTCCATAACAAGAAAGCCATGGCTAAGGTATTATTTTTTTATGTGTGCACACTCTAATTTTTTTCTTTTGTTAATAAAAACAAATTTTTTTTGTTACACAAAAGTAATAATACTTTTTTCAATAAGAATTGATATTGGTAAAACTTTCTTTAAGTTAATGTTTTTAAATTGCAATTTTTTTTTCAAAACCCAGTCAATTTTCTCTTACAAATTATAAAATAGCTTTAAAAAAGAATAATAATATTAATAATAATAATAAATCTGTTGTAAATTTAAATAATTTTTTTGTTAAACTGAATCAAAGATTGTTATCTTTGATTCTGAACATGTTGGTTAATTAATTCTTAAATATTTGATAGAAATTAAAACAAAGATTGTTATTTTTTATTTTAAAATGTTTAAAAAACTCTTAGTTATTTTTAAAGAAATAATATTTTTAAAAAAATAACTTAATGACTTGAACGTTAATCCATGAATAAAAATTAATTAATAGGTTAATATAATTTTATCACACAATATATTTTTATAATGAAATGGATGTTTGAAATTATTTACTATCATATCATTTTTTGTTAATTAGATATTAAATAATTGTTTTAAAAATATTTTTAGCATTAATTATTCTATCCAATTTCAGTTTCATGAACTGCAATGTGCATAACCTTATATCATAACAGTTTATATTGAAGGATTTAGTTTTTTTTCTGGATGATTCCAATAAAACTAGTTATTTATAAGATTATTTATAATAAGCTAATTTATTTATTTATTTTCCTCTTGCTCATAAGAGTTCTTGCTTCATGAGCTACATTTGTGCATAAGATATGAGATAGGGGTTATATTTCGTGTATGGGCATCCAGATGATGATGATGATTCCTGTGTTGGCATGAAGAGTATATTCTTCAATGTCCATGCACTACATTTTATTTAGTTTGGTCTCTATTATAAATTATGTTTACAGTTGGCCAGTACATTAATGGTACTAAGTGGCCAGATCATTGCTGATGATTAGCATGTTTTAATAACCCAGCATTATTTTTTTGTTTGTATTCTTATGGATTAGCACTTATGTTTGTTCATCCAAACTATGGTTTAAATAATTGCCCAAGCTGGCAAAGGCTCAATAGTTAGCCTGGTCTATAGAAGACCCATTTCAAATCCAGTCACAAAATTGACATTTATTTTTGTAGACCATTCATGATGATGAATAATTATTGTTATTCAGGAGTGCTAATGTACTTATAGTTAGCTATGCTGATCTCTCAGAGTGATCTATTATGCTCATCCCATTTTGAGATTAAATTTTTTTAAACTTGAGAATAACAATATAATTCCTCTGATCCATCATGATTTAAACTCTAATTATTCTGTAGAGTTAAAAATCGCTAACCAATTTAGGGCAATTGATTTTCATGTACTGGTGACTATCAACCCAGGTATAACCCTGTATTTTACTTTAACATTACAATATATAGGTATATATAAATATAGTAATGGTATGAAATTAGGGATATTATGGGCAATAGTAATCCTATAATTCTTCCCAAAGAATAGAAATATTAAAGGAAATACACAGTAAATACAAAAAGAATAAAATCAAATCTGGCCACTATTTATAATAGTATGAAAGATAAAAGTGACATGGGAAGATGGGATAAAACATAATCATCCACATAGAATAGACACAAATATAAGAGGAAGAACTAAGAAATATAAAATGAGGAAGGAGCATGCATAAGAATACAAACAATATAAAAGGAGCATGAGATTAAATGAGTCAGCATGGACTAAAATTATAAGTAGTTATACTAGTAATAAATTATGAACAACTTATAATAATAATAAATTACCCAATATTATGCATAAATAATTAAATCATCAATCAATTAACAAACAATAACTCATCAGCAATCAATAGTCAACCTTGTGACTGAATTTAAAAGAGGTACACTACAAGACAGACTACTTATCAAGTTACTGCCCAACTTAGGCCTAAATATAACACAATAATCTGGATGCACATCTCAGTGCTTAAATATTCACCATAATAAAATATAATACTGGGATGCCAATATATGTGGATCATCATCAATTTTCAGGTCATACAGTACTATTAGTATACCAGCCAACTATAAACTAAATTTCTAATAAAACAAACAAAATGCAATGAATGGATTCTAAAGGAAACACCTTTACACCACCTAGAATTGTCAGATGAATGTCCAAGCACAAACATAAATACCTACATCTGTATAATTAGTCATTATGCTCTCTAGAGCATACTCAAAATCAAAAGAATAGGAACACTAACTATGAGCAAAAGAAACATAAGTAAAACAGCTTACTCTATTTTAAATAATTTTACTGGGATAAAATCCCCCAAAATACTAAGCTGTAATGTAATAATGTCATACACACTGCCAATTCATAGAACAGATAGCTGAAAAAATACAGACATTAAACTAGAATTTTTTATAAACACTTATTTAATATTTAAATACAAGTATTATATATATACACAAGTTATATGTAATAAGGGGATTTGAACCTAGACTTTCAACTCCCTTCAGTCATTCACTTTTTATAATTAACTTGTTAATAATTCAGAAAATTTAAAAAATGACATGATATGATAATTTAAATTAAATACATTTTATCAAAATTATAATTTCATATAAAAATGACTATCTAATGCATTTTTTTTCATTATATTAATTAATTTTTTCCTAATTACTTAAAACCCTTTTTGAATTTTGAAGGGAAAAATCAAACGATTAAAAAACATGTTTCAATTAAAAATATTATTAAAATTAATTAATATGACTTGTTAATTAATTTAAAAACCCAATTATAAATTTAAATCTTAAGTCACATGAAAGAAAATATCTTTACTCATAGTTTTTACTTTAACACTTGTAATTTCCAGTTTTTGTGTAGGTTTTTTGTTGAAGGCTTCTCAATAGCAAACTAATGCAAAGTCATTATTTTCCATGTTGTAATACAATACTTACCAACTCACAATAAGAATTTATACATTTTTGTAATAAATTTCCAAGTCAGGCTAACACATAATGAGAGCCAGTCATGCTCTTAGGTAGAAACAAGGTTTGTTACAGATTACTTCAGGTGCATTTTAATTCTCTTTACATTTTTTAGTGAGCTGGTTACATAGAAGTAAATCATGTTTAGCTTCTAATTAAACTTAGCAGATGATTGTTTTTATTTTTAAAAACATTTTTACAACTAAATGTTTGATGTGCTCTACTTAACTAAAATTTCCTAATGTCTTTTTCAGCTGCTTGATCATAACTGACTATCTCTTCAACAGCTTGATTAAGAATTACATCTTTTTACGAGAAAGATCTTTTGATTTAGCCACACCTCTATTTTTGGAACAGTCCAGTCACTCACAAATTACAATCCTGTTTCCTACATGACAAAATTTACTAGTAACCAATTAGGTCTATTTTTATAAAAACAATTGTTCAGCTATTTCCCTGTTTTTTATTGCAATGTAAAAAAATCCTGTACTTGTTTTTCACTTATACCAAAAATAAATTAATCTTTTAATTATCTCTGATTTAGTGTGAGAGATAAAGAGAAAAGAAAGAGAGAAAAAACAATTCTAATTAATTAACATAAAATTTAACAAAAATGTTAGAACCTTATATCTCCCCCCCCCCCCATTTTTTAAAAAATATTATTAAGCATAAAACTTTTCCTATTTTATCTCTTTTAAAAAGTTAAAATTAAAAATTGTTAAATAATTTACTGAAGGTAATTTTTTCCCTCTACTTTTCAAAACTAAAATTAATGATAAATAGTTAAAATTATTGAAGAGAGAGAACAAAATAAATTATTTATTTGATTTTATATATTTTTCTCTCTTTTACAAACATTTACAAATTATAATACATTTCAAATATTCATATTATGTTTAAATAATATTTGATAATTCTCATATTACCTTATGATGAGAAAATATTTAAATAAATATTCATTATTATTATAACAAAATATGAAAAAATTAAATAGTATTTCCTCATTAATTAAATAATTCTGAATTTAAGAAGCTTGGCATGGCTACAATTGGCCATTTCCTACAATAATACAATATATAATAATTAAATAATTTTAAGATAATTTTTTTAAAATTTAAATTATAAGGCGTTAATATTATGGGCTTAAAATTTAATAATTAAAAAGTATCCTCTTAATGTATAAAAATAATACAATTAGATACTGTATACTGAGGCATTTCACAAAATATAATATTTATATATATATATATATATATACAGGGTATTGAATTCAAACCCTACATTACAAACCCCAAAGACTTCAGAAGGAAAAGAGAATTTTTTTTCTTTCCTCAACTGATAATTTATTATTGAAGAGGATTATGTACATATTTTGAATAGTTTAATAGTTATATTTAAGAATTAAAATATTGAGCTTATATAAATAGTTGTCTGTAATTGTAGACTCTGTAAATCATTTTTTAAAAATCTACTTATTAACTTTCTATATTTCAATTTATATCTAATAAATTATAATGTTTTTTCTTAATAGTGTTTTGATTTAATACTTGTCATTGAGGAAAAGAGGTCAAAAAAGATCAGATAATTATATCACATCTGTACAAATAGAAGTGTTTTGCAGATGGACAGGTGTCCACACAGCTATATGTGATGTCATAAAAGCAGGACATATATATTCAGGGAGAAAGACTAATTTTTTTACTAAGTGCTAAGTGTTCAGAGCTATTACTTCTTGGAACCAACACTTTATTATGTTATGTGTTTTGAAGGATTCTACAGCAAAATGGAAGTCTAGAAATGATATTTATTGAGGATCCTCTTGTCTACCCAAAGAACTCTAGCACATCTGAAAAGCATTTAAAACATCTTATGATTGATCTGTAGACCAAAGAAGACTCTGAACTTTGCTATTGCTTCAACTCTGCCATTGATAAATTCCAATTAAACACCAAGTAAAATGCTAAAAATATATTAAAAGCAGAAAAATATCCATTTGTTTATTAGCATGCCTACAAACAGAAAAAAAGAAGAAAAGTAGAAATGAAAAACTCATCCCAATATTAAAATGGCATCCTTAAAGAAATGCAGTTTGTGTAACATCCTCGTTATCACAGTAAAAAAAGAAAAAAAGAATTACAAGCTAAGCTTAAAACAGAACTTTTCCAGTAAACTGCTGTAAATAAAATTTCTACACATATTAAACATTAGTATGTGGTTGAATTCAAAATTTTAATCTTAAACAAACCTTACTTGGAGTGAAAATTCATTAGACTAAGGGAAACAACTTCTACATCGGAAAAGAAGAAAGCCTGGTAATGCTTAATAACTCTGAACAATTTTTTATTATTCTTAATGTCCATTTTCTCTCTTCAAATCATTACCATAAGCATAAATTATTTTGAAAAGGAGTTTTGCTAATGATATATCTTGACTTTATCAATATATTATGTGTTTTTTGTTATCATTACATGTAACCATTTATCTATTTAAAATGATTTTTTTTATTGTTTATTAATTGTGGTATCATAAAAAAGAAAAATATTGTTTATATATATACATAAAGGTTAAACACAAGATTTATTAATAATGCAAAATAACAAACACACACACCTTGACATATGTGCCTATAAGAATATGTGTTGAGTATGAATGTACAAATCGATGAGGTTAGAAATGTATTATAGGGAGAAATAGATTTTAAAGCAATTAGCAGCCTAGCTTAAAATAGCGAAGATTATGATTTAAAACAGATTTCTTTTAGATATTCTTATCTTTATGATTTAACTAAACTTTTCTCTATTTCTCGATTATTGTTTTTAAGATTATAGGCATAAAATTTATGTTATATACAATGTGGGGTATGTGCGTGCATTGGGTGTTTATTTATAAAATTAAAATGTTCCTTGATATGAAATTTCCACCCATCTATATTGTAACGGGATGGGGATATCAAGAAGTGGAAGGAAAAACAAGTTTGAACTGTGTGATGGCAAAATCATCATCAAACCCAACTAAATACAAAATCAATAATTTACAAAGTATCTATAAATAAATATTTAAAGATATAAGAGTATGAGATTAAAGATCTCTGAGAGAGATCATTGAGAGATCAGCCAGCTAACTACAAAGCATAATTAATCATATATATAAACCAGCACTATCATTTAAAAAGTAAGTACAAGTAAATACTTGAGAGAAATAACCATCCATCATCATCATTGATGGGAATATACAAATTAGTACAATAAATCAGAATAAAATCAACAGACCATCTTGTGGCTGGATTTGCACAATAAAAAATATAAATCAACAGTCAATCTTGTGACTGGATTGGAAAATGGGTCTTCTGTAGACCAGGCTAACTTCTGAGCCTTTGCCAGCTTGGGCAATTATTTAAACATAACTTGGATGCACCAGCTTAGTGCCCATCCATTAAAATACACAATAATCAGAAAATCTAAACAATAATGCTGGGACATCAAAACATGTTGATCATCATCAATGCTCAGGCCACTTGTACTGGCCAACTATAAACTTAAATTTTTAATAAGACTAAAGTAAAATAAAAAATAATAGTGCATGGGCTTTAAAGAGTATCCTCTTTTGCGCCAACCAGGATGCTGATTGATCATCTCTGGATGCCCCAAAGCACTAAGTACATATCCCCATTTACCCGTGTCCAAATCTAGCCCAGAGAACACAAGATCTATTACTGTATGTGACCAAGAGATGATGAAAACAATTTTTAACAATTAAATACAAGTTTATTAATAACAAGAAAAAATAAAAATAAATGACATTTAAAGTCTTATAGGATAAGGCTCTGATTTTGAAAAGTATACAAAATTATATACACAACTAAAGTTATTACATGGTTTTACAATATTTCTCAATTAGATTCTAAAAATGCATATACATATATATTTATACACAGATGGGCATTCTACAACATATGATGAAGTCATTTCAATTAAACATAAAATAATTATTACTTTTGTTATTTACATAATTACTATTCAAAATTTAAATTGTTACATTAATTTACAAAAAGTATAATAAAATATATTCAAACTATTACTATGGTTTACATATATATGCGCACAGACGCGCAGTTTATAATATATAATGAATATTCAATAAATGAATTGACATTTAATAATAAAAAAATATTAAAATTTTACTATATGAGTGTGCATGTATATACGCACACTGACGTTTACATCACATTTTAACTTAACAGCAATAATATTATATTTTCATTATTAAATTCTTTAGAAAATATGCACAAATTTCATACATATATGAGTGTGTATAAACAAAATATAGATATAATTTAAAATTAGTTTCAATTTATAAGTTCTCAAAAGTATAGTCAATTTTTGACAGGTATTTGTTGATTAATTATCAACGTTTTTAAATTAAATTATTGAATCATCGATTCTTTACTTTTTTTTTAATATAAATTTTTCAAAATAATGTCCAAGAGGATTATTGTTCAAAAACATCTCTTTTGCCTTTAATGATCAATGAATTATTCTTGACTCTTAATTATAATTCAAGCAAAATTACTTTATATTCTTTTAAAATATATAAATTTTTAACTGACTTTAAAATAATATTGTTCTATATATGTCTTTTTAAATGAATTCTTTTAAAATACCTCACCAGCTATATATATATATGTTTAAATGTGTTTCTCTGCATATATCTGATGCAGCATACATGTAATTAATTCTTCAGCAAGCTGGAAGATTTTTCTTGGTGAGTTTGATTTTTAGTGACTGTCATAATCAGGAAATATATAATCCATGTATAATGTTGGTCCATAGTGGTCTCCCGTCTGTGTAGAACTGTTCCAGGCAAGCAACTGTCCTTTCCATGTTTAAGGCTATGAATTACAGCACAAAGAAGTGGGTCATTTTCTCCATGTGAATTCAAACTCCTGCTAAGGAAAACAGTCTATTATCTTGCCTTCAACTACATCAGTTTATGGTAGCTATTCTGCAAATTCTCTGGTCAGCTAAAACCAACTGCTGCACTTTATCAAGTTGCAGTAAAATATTGAAACCAATTTTCAGCTGACCGTTCTTACAAAAATTATTATCCAGACTGGCTGATATTTTTTATCAGCTCTTTTTATAAAATCATCTGAGGTGTTATAACAACACCTTGATTAAAAACAGAATTTTATTTTTATCTCTCTAATCCCTTGGAATCTATATACATGTTTTTACTTAGGGGATTTTTAATAGATAAAAAAATTGTTTAATTAATTAAAAAATTACATTTCAAAATCAGAATAATAATAATAATAATAATAATAATAATAATAATAATAATAATAATAATAATAATAATAATAATAATAATAATAATAATAATAATAATAATAATAATAATACAATATTTATATTTATTCAGACCTTTTAAAAGTTTAATTTATAAAACAATATTTTAAATCAGAGTTGCTATTTATTTATTTCTATTTCAGTAAATGTAGAAAATATCTACTATAATTTTTGTCTGTGTTTATTTCTACTTTTCCTTTATTTTACATATATATATGCACATGTACTATATTAGTGTATGCTATGTAAGCCAACTGGTTACATTGCCCCAGTCTGAGAGAAAAGGAAAATAGAAATGAAACACCTATCTAACAATATTTTAATTACATGCATAATCAAAACAAAGTTCTTATCTAAAACTATGTACTAATCAATTTTTTTAGAGATCTGACAGACATCTGACAGTTAATAGAATGAATAGCGATTTGCAATTTTAAGATAGATAAAGAATTCAGCCATCGGACTGTAAGCATGCAATGCACCATGAACACCAAGAGTGATACCTCAAATGAGACAATATAAGTTACTACAACCCTTATAAAGATACTGCAAAATTTTTGCAAAGCCCTCTTTCATGGAGGGTCTGGAAAATACAAAATTATGCCCTGCTTCTACAAAATTATGCCCTGCTTCTATTGAGTCTTATGGGCTGGGAAATACAAACTATGCCTTGCTCCTTTTCTTTGGAGACTTAGAGGCTGGAATCATGGCAGGACTATGTTAACTGCCTTATCACAAACAATATAAAATATAAAAAATAAGTTGGAGCAAATATTGGAGATACAACACAATCAGAGTTGCATGAAAACCTTGCATTCTCAAGCCAACGACAAAAATCTCCATCCATTATCAAAACTGAAAATACAGCTAAACAAACTTCAACAATCAAACACCAAATACAACCTCCAAAATCATCGATTTTCTATTTAACTCTAAACATGAACCTCTCCAAACATACATGAAAATTACTATTTTATATTTTATAATTTATAATCATCATCAATACTCCTGTCACATATTTCACAGTAATTTTTAAAATTAATTCTGCATAAAATGCATATTTTTTTTCTTTCTCAGTCGTGGTTTGAGATCAAGTTAATAATTTTTAAGTGATGATCACCAGTATGTGATCATCAGCCGTACATTGGGCAGCCATCTATAATGATTGCCACAGTACATGATCATCATCGGCCCTCAGTTAGGTAACCGTTCTATTATCTTGCCTTCAACTACATCAGTTTATGGTAGCTATTCTGCAAATTCTCTGGTCATATAAAACCAACTGCTGCACTTTATCAAGTTGCAGTGAACTATTGAAACCAATTTTCAGCTGACCATTCTTACAAAAATTATTATCCAGACTGGCTGATATTTTTTTATCAGCACTTTTTATAAAATCATCTGAGGTGTTATAACAACACCTTGATTAAAAACAGAATTTTATTTTTATCTCTCTAATCCCTTGGAATCTATATACATGTTTTTACTTAGGGGATTTTTAATAGATAAAAAATTTGTTTAATTAATTAAAAAATTCCAAAAATAAGTATGGTGTTTTTACATTTCAAAATAAAAAAAAAAAAAAAAAAAAATAATAATAATAATAATAATAATAATAATAATAATAATAATAATAATAATAATAATAATAATAATAATAATAATAATAATAATAATAATAATAATAATAATAATAATAATAATAATAATAATAATAATAATAATAATAATAATAATAATAATAATAATAATAATAATAATAATAATAATAATAATAATAATAATAATAATAATAATAATAATATTTATATTTATTCAGTTTTAAAAGTTTAATTTATAAAACAATATTTTAAATCAGAGTTACTATTTATTTATTTCTATTTCAGTAAATGTAGAAAATATCTACTATAATTTTTGTCTGTGTTTATTTCTACTTTTCCTTTATTTTACGTATATATATGCACATACACTATATTAGTGTATGCTATGTAAGCCAACTGGTTACAATATTAACATGCATATATTATGCTAAATGCATCTAATGTTTGAGTTTAAATTACATTAGGGAGGGGGGAAGAATTTTTAGTTATTAGTATTATTAATAATTATTGAATGTAACTAATTTTTCTATTAATTATTTAAAATTTTGTTTGTATATTGATGACTAACCAATAATAAAATTTGATTTTTTTTTATTAAAATTTTTTTATATGTTTCCTAGAGTTAATTATTGTCTTGTGAAAATTAGTTTAATCATCATTATCATGGGTGAATTCCAATCATAAGCAAAATTTGACAAGCATAATAACATTTTAGTAAATAGTTATAGATTGATAAAAGACATCGATTTTGTTGTGGGTTAGGCATAAAGCTGTAGCTGGAAGTATCATTGCCATCATTATCATCATCATTATTATTTTATTAATTGATAAATAATCTAGATAAACATAGTAAATGGCTGTACAAATAATGTTTTTCATTTTGTTTGTTTGTTTTTGGTGAGCCAGCATTGGAGATATGACTTCCATTGATGATATATAGAGATTTAGTGAAATATAGACATTGATGTTACTAAATATGAGCTAGAAAAACTTGATATTGTACCATTTTTCACATTTTGGGTTCGTTATAGGTCAACTTTTACACACTGTGAAGTGAAAGTTAATCAAGCTATGATAAAAAAATATTTTGTTCATATTTCTAACAGATCATTGTTATGATGTGCACAGCTGGTGGAATCAGTTTTTGTTGGTTTATTATAGGGCACCAGAATTCTACTAAAATCTGTTGCATTGCATGGCACATTGTAAATTAAAAGGAAATTATTAAAAAGATCAGGATTTTGATTTCCCATAATTTATATTTCAGATAATATTACTCCCAGTAATAACTATTGGCAAAGGTATACTATACATTTGAATTTTAATAACTAACCTTAATAATGTACAATGAAGTTAATATTAAAAGTAAATATTTTATTAACACAGTTTAAGATATTTAATGATAAATTTTAATATAATTGAAAGAACATACATGCTTATCCAGACAATAATATGGATTACATAATTAAAAGTTATTGTTGTCAATTTCTCACACTTCTACAAAGTTCTTTGCATAATAATAATGAAGAAAGTCTATATTAGTATTAGAAGCTTCATATTTAAAGTTAATTTGCAAATAATTGTAATCGCAAATTAGGACATGAATAATCTTACCGGTAAGTTTAGTGAGTTGTTGATTACCATGCATGGTTTTTCTTGAGTTAGGCTGAGCTCATGGCTGTTGCTTTATTCCATTCCTGGTCTGCTTTAAGGATGGTCTCAAAAGTATTTTAGAGTGATAATATTCATGACAAAAGAAGTCTGAACAAAATTACTCCAATCCCATTTCCAGCATGACCATTCAGTTCAGCACAGAGTAGTCTGGGATACATTTTGCATCCCGAATCTACAGCACCAGACAAGTCAAGATTTGAAGTTTTTCTCTCCTTTTATATACTTGGGTCCATTTTTAAACTTCTGCACAGAGATTAACCTTTGTTTTATTTTCAAAATACATGTAAGTAATCTTGTACATTCTTTCTTATTTTTGATGTACAAAATTTATGTTTTTATGAATTATTTCCTCCATCTTTAATTATCATTAATAGACATATTTTCTGATCGTAATCTTTTACTTTGGAATTCCTTTTTTTATTTTATCTGGATAGTAATCTGCATGTCTTTTCATTCCTTCCAATTTCAAGTTTTATTTTTAATTGAATAAATAATTTGAAACAAAAAAAAAATCAACTTTCAATGCACGTATAAAAAAAATAACTTATACTAATTAAAAAAAAAACTAAATTGTTTTAAATTTTACTCTTTTTTAAAGCTTTTAAGTATTATCAAATGCCAAATATATTTGTACCATGAGTACATAAGATTACATGGCCAGAACCAGAATGTTCCCCCACCAATCAATGAATTAGTGAATAGATTCAGAAGAAAAATAATTTTTTTTCCACTCTTGATATGACTGCCAGTTATTGGAAGATCAGATTGCATCCTGATGACCATAAATACATAGCATTTTATTATAATGGGACTTCATACCAGTTCAACAGAATGCCTTTTGGACTAAAGAACAGTGGGGTGGGGCTTATTAAAATGCCTTGATTGTATATTGTCACAGGAGATCAAAACATAGCCTCCAAATACACGAATGATATAATTATCGCATCTAAAAACCTTGACGAGCATTTACATCTTGATATGTTCTTGCAAGAATGTGAAAAGAAGAGTATCTGCATCTACCTTCAGAAAAGCCACATAGCTGCCAAAGAGGTGAATTTCTTGGAACACTTGATCAATGCAAAGGGGATCAAGCCTCATCTAGACAAAATTCAAGTAATTAGAGATTACCCAGCTCCTCATATGCTGAAAAAGGTTAGGTCTTTCCTGGGGCTATGTAATTTTTATGATAAATTTTATGAAAACTTTGCAACAGACATGGATTTATTACTCAAATTACTATAAACAGAAACACCATTCTGATGTATTAAGGAAAAGTTTCTCAGTCAGGTGATGCTAGTTTACCCTGATTTAAAGAAACCCTTCTTAGTCCAGGTGGATAGCAGTAATTATGGATTAAGGCAGCTTTGATTCAGGTCCAAGAGAATGGGAGTCTGGATGTAATTTACTTTGTAAGCAGACCATTAAGAGATGTGGAACATAATTATGCTCTATTGGAAAAGGAGATTGGTTGTAGTGTGGGCATTCTAGAACTTTAGACAGTTTTTGATGGGATCAGAAGTGATAATTAGGATGGACCATAAAAGCCTGGAGTTTTTCGATCACATCTATTTAACAAATAGTCAACTAATCCAATGGAGTCTTTTTGGCAGGAATTCAACTATTCCATACAATATTTTAAGAGAAGTGAGAATGTGTTTGCTGATGCATTGAGCTGCAATTTGGGATCATAAGTACAGAGCCATCTACAAATAGAAGATGTATGTTTGGCACTAGTTGAATTAGAAGACACATTGGTGGAGGATGGAGGAAGAACTGAAATATCTTGAAAGGATACAAAAACAAGACCCTACAAGTCAAAGGATTATCGATAGTCTAGGAATTGATGGTGTGCCAGAGTGGGAATGAAGTCTCAAGAAATGGTAAAAGAAATCATTATTGATTAAAAGGGGAATTTTACAGTATTTGACAGACATGTAAGCAGAACAATGGAGGATGATTATGTCAGACAGATTACAAAAAAGGCTCATCAGGTACACATACTGTCTGTATGGGCATTACAGTGCCAGTAAAGTAGAATGCTTATTAAAGACATGGTTTTACTGGCCAAATATGAGACATCGGGTGGTAAGCATATTTAATATATGATGTTTGCCAGAAAACAAAGCCCACAAATAAGTCTTACCAAAAACCATTGAGTACCATAATTTGGAAAAAACCAAAAGAGTTGATAGCCATAGATTTTTACAGGCCATTACTACTTTTTTGAAAAATGAGATATTTATTAGTGGTCTGTGGTGTTGTTTCCAAGTGGGTAGTGGTGTATCCGGTGTCTCAGGCTAACACCCAGAATGCAGTCTGTGTACTGCAGAAAGTGAGGAATCCCCAGGCTATTTTGTCTGACCACAGAACACCATTTACATCATATGAATTGTGAGAATGGATCAAGAAAATGGAGCTCAAACATATACAGTCTTCCATTAGGAACCCACAATCTAACCCCCATGAGCAGATGATTGAGGGAGCTGGGCCACCTATTCAGGGTATATGTGTCTTCTGACCATAGAGAATGGCTGAAGGTGCTTCCTCGAGTATTGAATTATATAAACTAGGACACAAGTCCACAGTATTTCTGCCTATCGATCTAAAATTCAGACATCTGGCATCCAGGTTATACAAAGTCAAGTTATCAACCATTCTAGAAGATATCAATGAAGAAGTGGACTGGAAAAAAGTGAGGATTCAACACCACACAAAACTATGGCTGCAAAGAAAGGATATTACAATAAACAAATTTAGGAAAGAGGATAAGGTATGGATCAATTTAATCCCAGTGAGTCAAGTGGACAAACATATATGTAGACAAACATATATATAGAAAATTTTAAAACCTGATGTTTTAATGTATATTAGTTTTTTAAAAAAATTGTATGATATATACATACTGCATATATATTATAACGGTCTGGGAGTTAGAGTCTTACCGTATCTGCCATTCAGGGTGCCGCTAGGCCATTTGAGCCTAGAAAATTTATAGAGTATGCAGATACATGCTGTTAAAAATCCAACTTTTATTTATTAAGACTGTCAGCCCTTGCCACTAGCTCAGTGAGATGCAGAGATAATAATATATAACTTTATTTAATTTATATCTTAAATATAAAAAAATAAAAGCCACTGCCAGTAATTAAAGCGCAAACAACATTTATTAACGCACATATATAATCATTTAAAATTTGAGGAATTACATTTATTATCTTAGATTTGAATCTTAACTTTTAATTTAAATTATTATTTTAAAATTTGAAACCATCCTCACAGATGAATTTAATAATATTTTTTTAAGAGTGTCAAGTATGAATAAACTACATAGATTGCATTTGAAAAGAAAATATTCTATCCCTTATTTAACCTTAGGCCAAAAGTTCGCAGTCAAAGTGACATCAATCCATCTGATACATCGATGTATTCAATGCAACATGAATACAACAGCACAAAATACCATACTGTCAGGAATGTACATCTGAACAGCATGGTTAGAGAAGACCTTGACTCTCGTCCAGACAGGAATGCTACATCTTTCTGGCAAGAAGAACAATAAAAAAAACTCCATAGGAAGGGGCTGCATTTTCCATCTTACTATCCCCTTCCATAGGCAAAAAGGGGGTGTGCGGTGTAAAGTGCGATCCTGCATGTGGCGGACTCATACTACATTTACTAATTACACTGATATATCCAATCCATTGACCCAATCCAGCTATGAAAAAAATAACCTAAGATTAACCCTTCCTTAATTAATTAATATAACTTTACAAATCTATATAGTCATTCATGCCCAACTTTATATAATATCGCACAGATGAATTTTATAAAAGTTTGTTTTATAATGTTGAGTATAGATCAGCTACATAGATTACATGGTCAAAAACATTTCAAAATAAACATAAACGATGAAAATATAAAGTCATTGATGGAATTGCAGAGGGAAATTTACAAGAAACCCAATGGCATTCATCATAAGATGCTGCACTGACACCAATAACTTAAAAGACATCCGAATAAATACATTTTAGATACTCACCGTAAGGTATCATTATTTACCGAATGTCTATATATTCTAATCAAATATGAAAACAAAAACATAATTAAACGTTAATGAATCTATGCAAGCATCTATACCCAACTTAAATTTAATGCATTTAAATAATTTATACAACAAATATTAATAAAAATTAAAAAAAATGGAAATGATTTTTAGCAAACTCAAATGTATAAAAATTAAACATTAATAATTGATTTGAAAAGTCAGATTAAAGTTCATTTTAAAAAAAATTATGTTTAGCTTGTCAAATCTTTAAAGTTCTTAATTACTTGTAGTGAAATTTTTCTGTTTATATCTTACAGTAGAAGAGCTCCGGTTCCTGGTGTCAATTCCCACAAAGTCTTTATTTGAAGACCGGTCTATCTGAAGGTGGCCTTAGCTGGTTCAATCCTGGTATTACAGTCATTTCATTTGAAATAAGTGAGAGAGAGAGCGACAAGTGCGTCTTATCGCTCTTCTCACAAAATCAAGCTGGAACTGTTTTAATTTCAATATTTTTCCTTTTATACCGATCGTCCGGATTCACTGCACAATGGTTTCCTGTTCCAATTTTTTGTTATGGTCCGAGCCTTCATTGCTGCTTCTATTGGACATCTAATTTATTTTTGTTCTCTTATCTATATTTCATCTGACTTTTTTATATAAGATCCCCAAGGGCTAGCTTGCTTTTCGATAATTAATAAACACATCATTTCCATTTACAAAAATATTTTATCTTTAGATCTTGTACTTTTTTATAAAAAAGTACGTTCAAATTTTTTTTTTTAAAAAAAGAAAATAATTTTTAAAGTTTTGCATCTGTGCGAATATATATACGTACATTGAACAATTCTTTAATTTTAGCTTTTAGTTTTTTTATTTACGAACTTAAAACCGTTTTTATTCTAATTTTAAATTAATGTAACAGCATATACCGTTACAATATATATCATTAAAAACCAGTCAACACTTAGACAATCCCAATAGCAATAACAATCAACAATTTCAAACTGTTCTCAAGGTAACCTCATTTTAACAACTGGAATATATATATATACTGAGAATGTCTGTATCATATATCTATTAATTAATCCATTTTTTATAAACATCTTTATTCTTTGTACAATGCTTACATAACACCCATCAACATCAACAGTTTCGATTGCCCCTGCAATCTTCTTCAGAACTATAAAATATATACACATATACATAAATATACAAATTATATAAACATACAAATTATATAAAACCCATACATATATATATACATATTCATAAAAATACACAACATACCTACATTTGTATATCCCTTCAAATACATGAATAGGTGTTATGTAAGCATTGTACAAAGAATAAAGATATTTATAAAAAAACGGATTAATTAATTAAGGCAATGCAATAAAGGAACAAATTAAGATCATATATCTATATTAAAATGTATATGTTGCTCACTACTGTCAGTGAATTTTGATATCCATACTATCAATAAATTTTGGTATCCTTGCTAAGATTTGAAGCAAAATGACAGATACATGAATCCTACTATACATATGACTTTGTATAGATGCATGTAAATTAATGTTTGTTCTCTCACCCAGGTATCTACTTTTCAATCTCTTCATATTTCTTATAATATGCATTTCTGTATAATATGAAGTTTGTATTTAAATAATATGAAAACAAGTTAATTTAATAATCTTTATTAGCAACATTGATATACAGTATATTATTGAAAGCTTCTGTTGACAGAATTATTCAACAGGTGAGAAGTAATTGCTTCTGAGCAATTAGAATAGATATTAAAAGGAGTCATAATATTTTATAAAATTATTTTTATTAAATTAGTAGCAGAAAAATACTTAAATAAATACAGTATATTATCAATGGAAAAAATACTTCACTCTCTCTTTAATCAAAAATTGTTCAATTCTTTAAGCAAATTTTCAATCATTCTTATAATTTTCCTGAATAATTCATTAATGAAACAACTGAATATTAAGAAAAATGTAAACAAAAGTATATTAAACTTCTAAACATTACATGATCACTTTTTCTTGCACCCATTAATTATTCTAGCTTGCACTGGGTGTCACTATTATATGGAGAGTTTTGCCTCTAGTTAAACTAAAGAATATGGAAATCTGTTCACTTATTATAAAATAAACTATTTTCCTGATAGTCAGAATATATTAAAATTCATAAGTAGTAAAAGTGTTGGATAAACATAAAGCTAAAAAAATATTATTGCTGACACATTGCTGAGACCTTTTATTTATTTATTTTTTGCTAAGATTTTTATTTGTACATTTTTTTCAACTATCTGTAAGAAAGGTAAGTTTAAACTCCATCCCCACCATTCAAGTCTGACTCAATACAAGAATATACAAATAATAAGTTTCATGGGTAAATAAATGACTAAATTCAGATTGTTGTATTAAAAATTTACATGAAAATGATTTTGAATACTTATTTCCAAATACTGAAAGAAATCTACTAACATTTCTATAAGTACAACTAATAATTGAAAGCAATTTTTTTTTAATTAAAAAATTTAGAATTATTTATAAATAAATATGACCCCAGAATAAATTAAATCATCTAACAATTTTTTTTATAGAAAAGTTTATATTCAAAGCAGTAAATTATAGAAAAAATATTGTTGTAACTAAAGCCCTAAAAATAATTTAATATATTGCGTTTATTATATTTTGATTAATTTTGCTTCATTGTTCACATTTTTTAAATTAAAATTTTGTGTCTGTGTTTTAATAAGTACCCCCCCCCTCTATTACATCCATTACTTTGTTCAATTGACCATTTTAGATAAGTAGATAAATCAGCCTTTTTAAATAAATAGTTCATTGCAGATTAAAAAATTTTCAACAACTGTTCATAGAAAAATAGTGAAGAAAATGGTACTTTCCAAGTTTATTAATTGCTGAATGGTGAGAATATGAATGGATTATCTTACTTCTTTTACTTTATAGCTAAGGATAGCTAGATATCCATTTACCAACAAAGTTGGATCATTAGCTAGCTTAGCTATTATCACCTATCTGATAGAAGTTCTAATCCTATTGAAAATAATTTTATTTAAACTTTAGATCATGAGCTTTGCAGATAAATGCATAACCTCTGCACTACATCATTTATAAATAAATACTAATAACATTTCTAATAATTTTAAATGGTGCAACCTTTAATACTTGTCTCAACATCAATACTGATCGATCCAATGCTATTTGTAGTTAATATCACCATGGCAATGGTAGATAATTAATGAGTAGTAATGCAATACTGGTTTCCAAAAGTAGATTTGATATTAATATCCTGAGATTTGTATCCAATAAGAGATTTCCATTAAAATTAAATTCAAAAACTCAGTCTTTGATTGGTTATTTAAAACTTAAATTAATAGATTATTTGATGATTGATTGGATAAAATATTTTCAATCTTTCAGATTGATACCAAATCTTATGATTTGGTATTAACTGATTAACTGAATTATTTTTAATCTTTATTGCAAAATCTTATTAATAGTTGAACATTTGTATAATAATATGCATAATGAAACTTGTAACCAGATATACCACTAAATATAAAATCTTCTATAACTATTATATCTTCTGAATTGCCCAGGATTTTAAATGAAAGCATGGGATACAGAATTAAATCTATGAAGAAGGGAAAAGCTCCAGGTAATGATGGAATTATAATCAATATCTTAAAAAACACTGATGAAAAAATATAATTTTTTTTAAAGTAAAGTTATATATTAAATGTCTAAATGATAAAAATGTACCAGATAATTGGAAGAATGCATTATTAATATTTAAATAAACTGATTAAAAAAAGGTATTAGATAATATAGAGCTATCAGTCTTTTCTCAGTTATATACAAAATTTTTACATGATAATTGCAATTATGTAAAATAAACCATAGTATATTAATTGCCATTAATCTTTGGATTTATAGTTTGTGAAAAGGCATTGGAATCTATAAACCTTTCTCCAGTGATTAAAGCTTTGAATCATCAAGATAAAATCATATATATTCTGAAGAATATTTATATAAATGCATTAGCAATGATTAGATTACATGATACTAAGAAAATTAACATTGAGAAAGGCATATGACAGGATGACTCAATATCTCCAAAACTTTTTACAGCAGTTTTGCAAGTATTATTTTGGGGATTAAAATCATCTAGATTCTGCAGACATAATTATTTTGCAAATAATGCCTCAGAACTTCAGGAAATGTTGCAAGAGGTATCACATGAAATAATGTTAAAAAGACTAAAGTAATGTTCAATGGATTTCTCAAAAGAATAAAATAAAGATTGATAATGATGAGTTAGAAGTTAACAATGACAAATAGTTTGGCCAGATTATTACTGTGGATGGAAACATAATGGATGAAAATAATACATAGAATTAAACATATTTTGAGTGCTTTTGGTAGAAATAATTTAACTTGGAAATATGCCTATATGTCTGGGGGGGGGGGAGGTTTTTAATAAATGTTTTACTAGTTCTTACTTATGGATCTGAGACTTGACTACTTAACAAAAGAGCAAAGCAAGAAGTTTAGACCATTCAAAAAAGTATGAGGAGATGCATGTTAGGAGTAACAAAAAGAGATCGAAAATGAAATTCATGGATAAGAGAACAAACAGATTTTACTGACATCATTGAAAGATCTAAGAGATTGAATTGGAGTTGGGCTAAACATATTACTAGAAGAGAGGATAATAGATAGACAGTTGAAATCTTAAACTGGATCCCAAGAGATTGTAAAAGACCCATAATGAGACCACATGTGAGATGGATGGATAAAATAAAGAAGCATGCAGAGGTGAAGAGAAGCTATGAGATCGGAAAAACTGTTGAATTTGGAGATAGTCATCCTGAAATGGATCGATGATTAGAAGTGATGTTGATTAACACTAAATCTAGTATCATATGTTTTTTATTTCTTCAATTAACAAAGAAGTCATTTCTACATTTCAAAACAAGAAGAACAGTCTTTTTCTCCTTATTTCTCTAGCGTCATCTATTACTGTAAGCTAGACTAATCAATGGTTACCAGAAATAGCGATACAAATTTATTTTCCGTTCCAATCTGTTTTCTGCTTTTGCCTTTATCAATTCAAAGCTGGCGCAAAGATAATTATGCATTTGGCTATCAATTTTGATTCTTTTTTTACTATCAAGCCAATAGTCTGATATTCAAATAAGCAAAGAATCGAGTGGTGTTTTGGTAATATATATTAACAGTTAAGGTATCTGCACAAAAGTAGGGAGTGGAACTACGCAAGCAAAACCACTTAATCATCTTCAGGTATTTTCCACAATAAAATTTAATAATGTATTTACCGTACTCTCACTCTAAAAATCACATGACATCTGACAGTTGTTGCTCTGTAATTGGTTGCTAATAAAACTATTTCTAATTTTATTCTTAACATTTTTTAATAAAAAAAGATGTTTCCTTTCTATATTATTTTATTAATTTACAGATATACATACAAACATTAATTTTGAGGAAAAGTTTCATGTATCCAAAAATCCGTTTTATATAATGGTATTTTAAAACAATAAAAAGTAAAAGTTTAGACTCTCTCCCCTCAATGTCAACAAAAAAGTTTACATTTCTTAAGAGTAGAATTTTTTTATTTTCTCAAATTCACGTACTTTACAGAATATGTGCAAATTTAATCAATTGCAGTTTTTGCAATACCATTAAAAATTAAAGTTATCAAAATTTAAATAATTTGAGATCATCTTAAGAATAAACAGAAATTATTTTGAACCGATATTACGATTCTGAACGAAATATCAATTCCCTTTAATATCTCACGAAAACTTACGAAGATTGAATCGAAAAAATCCGAAAACTACCAGCGTGGTAGTAGATGATTGGCTGAATGATTCCAACCAATTACAGAGCTACAGCTGTCGGCTGTCACGTGATAGAGTCTAGCTTTAATCCTCATCAACTATTCTTCTAACTCTCAAGATATGATTCCCCATATTATAATTTTTGTATTTTTTCAATTTGCTTTAGGTACATCAGTAGTCTATTTTAATGAAGAATTTGATGGTGAGTATTTTTATTTTTTAAAGAATTATGATTGTTAACGTTTTGTTGCTCTGATTTTTTAATATATTTAAAAAGTAGTTGGAATGAAAATAAAATATTACTGTAATGTGTTTCGCTTTGACTTGTTACTATCTAACAAACGTTATATGAAAAGTATTAGATTTATAAAAGAAAAACTCAAGAGTAAATTCCTTTTTTTTTTCTAGTCATAACAATTATGTGCTTTTCTCGAAAACTTTCAAGGAGAAATAAGCATATCAAGAAATTTTTACGATTTGAAATGTCTATATTAATTAACTTATTATTATAAGTCTATAATCGATATTACTAGAACGTATTATACTATGTAAGTAATGTTTTAAATCTTTGCGAAATGGTTCATACTTTATGACGAGAATTGGAGATGTGCTTAATTTTTATTATTGTAGGGATTTTTTTTGGGGGGAGGGGGGTAGAGTTGCGAAAGGTTATCTATAAAAGTATGTGAAGTACCTGGATATTTGTATATAAACTTCCAATGTGAATGATATATATGTATACATTTACCTTATATACGTGTGTGTGAACACAATATTACCAGATATCCAGAAGATGCACGTTTCCTGCAGAACCAGCATTCATCAGTTGGCCCACATCATAATCTCTTGCACATACTTTTATCATTGTTCAGTATTTACCGATAGTCAATTACTTTCCCTCCACAAGATGCTAAAAACTGATAGAATTAAATTACACTATAGAAATATTCGTTATATCGAAACATTTGATTCATTGAATTTGTTGCCACATTCTACAAATGTAATTGTATTCTCTGAAAGTTTTGTATATAGAAAATTGTTAGTAGGCATCAAACTTGATTTTCAATAAATTCATTAACGTGTATATCATAACCATAATAACAGTGTAGCTGTAATACCTAATTCGTAACATTCAACCTTAATGAAATTAGTCACATAGTCGTATAGAATAACTATACACCAGTTAATTACTTTAGTGTGTTTAAAATAAAAGAATTGTAATTAGTTCTTGTTTAAATGGTATACAAATTATGATATTCAACGAAAAATTTATGACTATTTCAATATCTTAGAGGTGAAAACCATTGGCAAATTCACCTATGACATGTTTGTAGTAATTTTATTACCTAAATAAGCTCTTAAATATAGTGTGATTGTAGGAAAATTCTCTCATTACTTGTTTCCCAAAAACCATATATAATTTATCTACTAAAATATCTAAAATTGTTGTTTGTTAAGTTGTCATAACCAAATACTACCATGCAAAAAATAACTTATTATCTATATTACCAAAAATAAAAAATTATGTCATTAACCATGAACTTTCTTTATTATAAAAAAAATTGATTAATCTGTTATGGATGTTATAAATAAAATTTATATTTATCAAACCGCAATAAAATGCCTGAAAATAATAGTCTTTATTTAAATGCATAATTCTCTTAACACATCAAATTGTTCTTCAAAAATGGACATTAATCATCCTTATATAGTATTAAACTATTACTTTATAACCATTAACTTTTAATTGTATAAAATCTGATATAGAGAATTTCTGATTCTCCATTCTCCTATATCATAGTTTTAAAGTTTACTTTCATTATGGTTTTCTATGTGGGCTTCATTTAAATTGTACTTGTTTTAATTAATATAAGCCTTGAATGTAATGATTTGTTCATTAATTGTTTATATTGTCACTAACTTATAATAAAGCTTTTTTTTCCTTAAAAGAATTGTCTATAATGATGATGGAAGCAGAATGTTTGTATCATAAAAATATTTTAAGATTTATCTCTGTAAATTGTACAACACATGGTAATGTAGAGAATAACAATTGTATTTTTTTTTTATTGTAAATTTTTTTAAAAAGTATTTTGGTAATATTGGTAATTTTTCTGTAATACAAATACTCGCAACACAGTTTTGTACTAATGTGATTGAGGGATTGTTTTTGTATTTTCATTTATTGCAGTAAAGGCGTATTGCTTTATTGCTCAAGAGTCATAAGTTTGCATGCCAGACCTGCAAGCACCAGATTTGATTCTTGGACCTTCCAATTCTAAGTCGGATGCTCGATCTACTCCATCAAACTGTCCAGGACTCGATTGTAGTTATAATATTTTTAATAATTTGTGCAGGAAAAAGTTTTTTTAAAATTAATGTATATATGGTGATTTTCAAAAGCAGGTGAAAGTTATTAAATATTAGGTTATGACCAAGCAATAATACTTGAACTTGATTATCATTTGCTATTGTATTAATAATCTTTTCTAAAACATTTTTATCTGGATGTATTAGATAAATTTTAAAATACAATACATATGAAGAGAGTTCTTGTTAATTTTTTTGTATTTCATAATTTTGTATGTGCTGATGCCTATTAACTGTCATATTTATTTTGCTAGGTTTCACTCTTTTTTTTTTTCGTTTGTTTGTTTTCTTATCTTGCATGGGCAAACTTATTTATTGTTGCATCTGAGATATCAGAAAAGGTCAATAAAAAAAATTTTTTTTTCATCTTTATGGAAAATATTACTTTTGTAGTTTGCAATAAAAAAAAATTCAATACAGCAAAAATTAATGTGAATGAAGATAATCTAAATTTAAACAAAAGATTGAAAACATTGAGAAACTCACAAAAATGCAACCACTATTTTTAAAAATAAATTGATTAAACAGAGCCAAACTCTGGCTTAAATTCTTTGCCTTAATTTTGCCTAATGAAATAATGCATTATTCATACCTTTTTTAAATTAGTCTCTCTTTTTATTTTTTTATTTTTACCAAAACGAGCGTAAAGGTAAATATCTCTTAAAAGCAAATAACACAAAAACTCATTTCCAGAAATGAATATAGTTTCCACTTTCATTTGGTATTCATTATTTAGATAAGCTTTCATGACTTAACTCATAAATAAAATATATTTAATCTTTTGAAATATTTCTTTTTTAGTTTATCACTATAACAGTTTATAAATAATGTATATAGGAATCTGACTACATTATAGGATTACTTATAGCATTAATATTATAATAATAAAAACTACTTTGATGAATTTGTAAACTATCTTTTAAAATATATATTACAAGAAATTATTTTTTGTAATATTTAACTTTTATAGAAAAAGACCCATAATTAGAGCTCTAGATTAGTTTCATAAATTTTTACTTGTTAATTTGAAAAAGATACTTGATGTTTCTATTATTTTTAATTTCAGGTTATATATAGAATACACAGATTCACAATAATTTTAACTTAAACTTTAATGAAATTGTGAAATAAGAATATGAGGGGGGGGGGAGAACCCATCAATCTTAATTTTTATCTTTTGAATGTTTGTAAAAAGGATATTTATTATCAGTACTAATGAATATTAGATTTTTGCAAAGTAGCATTGTAATAATGATTAGATAACATTGACTAGAAAATGTAGATGCAAGAAATAGTTCATAACTTGCAGCTTCATATTTTTAATATGAAACAATTCCTTCATTCTGAAATATACATACTCTATTTTTTTAAATTGTAGTTCTTGAAATAATTAAAATTGAAAAGACTTTTAGTTTTTGCTTCTATGAAGATAGTAAGTTGATATAACTGTGCTAAGCTTTTTTATTAAGTTGTGTTATTAAACTTGATAAGTATTATTTGAATGCAACTTAAATGTTGCAGTACATTGTGCTTCATTTGATTAAATCAATTATATATATGTATCTTTAAGGTGATTTTTAGGCTAAACTCTGATAAGGAAATAATGTTTAAATTAATATGATTTAAAAAGTGTTATCACATTAGATTAATTATAAATAAACACAAACGAATATAATTATTCTAAGTAATATATTTATAATTCTCCTTGTTACTTATGTACAAGCAAATAACAGTTATAAAATATTTTTTCAAGATATCAATTTTTTTTTATTATGGATGTACATAACCTCCAAACTACAAAACATTCTTTTTAAAACATGACTAAAAATATCTTAAAAAGACAAATGAACCCAAAATGATAGTGCTGAACCAGCACTCATCAGTTGGCTCAAATCAACTCATATATATATATATATCATATGTGCAGTATATCAAATATTCTTGGATAGTTGATTTATGAATATGTAAAGCTCAAATTTAAGTTTTGATTTAATATTGTAAATACTTTATCTTAAGAGCGTTTTTTTAAAAATGAATATTGATTATATTATTATTATTAAGTACATTCTGATTGTATAATTTGTATCATTTTTGCAAAATAAAAAAAAATTCCCCTTTGAATAATTTTTCTTTTTTTAGCTGACTATGATAAACGATGGGTACAGTCTACACATAAATCAGATTATGGTAAATTTGAATTGACGTCAGGAAAATTCTATGGAGATGCTGAGAAAGATAAAGGTAGATTATAAATTTTATTAATCTTATAGAATGTATTGGCTTAATTACATGAATATTATTACATATACAAATTACAAAGAAAATTCTGTAATTTCATATTATGACACACCTAAGTAGTAAAATAAGTCCTAGATATGTAATAATGGTTCTAACCCAGGTACAGAACAGAAAGTTATAAAAACTTTAAATAGTAATGAGATATACAATATTTTTTCAGATACTGAAATACAAATGAGATTTCCCAATAGTTATTTTGGGAGAATCATTTGTCAGAAAAGAAATGGACACAAATAATTTTTACATGTGCATATATTTATTATTTAATCTTATATAATCAATGGTGTTGAGTCCCATTCAAAATTCTTCTGTAATTTCAGTGATTACTTGTTACCCACTGGCAGAAAGATTGTCTACACAATGGAGCAGACTAGAAGATGCATTTCATTTTTTTTTCCTAATATAAGTAATATAGTGTTTTTTAAAAAAAAACCCATCAACAACATGGAAATAATATAATTTAGAAAATTAAACTTGAAATTAATATAGCATTCAACAAAAAATTTAATTAGAGCAAATGAAAATGATGAAAAATCTTAACTTAGAATCAATGTTAGAATTAATATAAAGATTTGGGAAGAAATTATTTACTGACAAGGGCAAGCATTTCCACAAATTGAAGAAAATGAATTATGTGTGACAAAAAATACATCAAGAATTAACGCAAAAATTTACATTTAAATAATCACATGACTCCACCTTACACATTGTTGTTTCAGTTGCAGACTCTTTTACCACATCTGCCACCTATTGTAAACTTTAGTAACTAGCCAGATGCTCTATTATCCAATATCCTCGGACTAGTTTCAAGTTTATAGTTTCATCAGTAAAAAGCTATGGATCTTGTAACAATGCACCTGAACATTTAGGCTTTCGTGCATCTTTTTTCTAGCAGCCATCATTTATCCCTCTTTGTTATAAAGCTATTATCCCAAATTAAAAAACAAATGTTTTTAATAGAAGCTAGCTTGCTTGTATAATAAAGATCTGAAACCAGTATTATAAAGATACAAGATTTGGGGGGAGGGGGGTACTTAGTAAAAATAATTTGTCATAAATTTTTAATTGAAATGACATGAATTTACAGATAAATAAGATTGATTGACCAGAAGAGTAATCTAACACAAAATTAATACTAGTTACCTCTATGATAATTTGTGTATGAAACAATATGTAGATAATTAACATTAAATCAATTCAGTATCTATATATTATATCCAGTAGGTGACATAGCTGTAGTGAAAGAAAAAGTGTATGCTCCTAAAACAGCAATGTATAAGCGGGAGTCATGATATTTTATTGGATTTGTACCAATTCTGACTTCAGGATGAAGGTGTCTATAATTGTTAAAAAAACTAAGGACTCCTTTATACATAGATACTGAACTGGTTTCAGATCTCTATGACTGTCCAAGCAAGTTGCCTTAGATTAAAGACATTTATGTTTTTTAATTTGGGCTGATACTTTGATAGTAAAACAGAGAGGTAAATAATAGTTGTAGAAGGAAGGTGCATTATATCCTAAAAAATCCAGGTGCACTATTCCAAGATCCAAATCTCACTGATTCTGACTGCAGGATGAAGGTGTCTCTAATTGTTAAAAAAACTAAGGACTCCATTATACATAGATACTGAACTGGTTTCAGATCTCTATGACTATCCAAGCAAGTTGCCTTAGATTAAAGACATTTATGTTTTTTAATTTGGGCTGATACTTTGATAGTAAAACAGAGGGGTAAATAATAGTTGTAGAAGGAAGGTGCATTATATC
Source organism: Epiperipatus broadwayi (assembly GCA_028023455.1). Taxonomy (NCBI): domain Eukaryota; kingdom Metazoa; phylum Onychophora; class Udeonychophora; order Euonychophora; family Peripatidae; genus Epiperipatus; species Epiperipatus broadwayi. Next base: position 4,379,166 of record JAQFVV010006209.1, on the reverse strand, counting down.
CTAAAAAATCCAGGTGCACTGTTCCAAGATCCAAAGCTCCTCACTGATGAAAGCCATACGCTTGAAAATAATCAGGATATTGGTTAGGACAGCACTGAGCAGGGATTTATTAAGCCCTTATCTGGCACCTATTAGTTTCTAAAGCTTACAGTAGGGGGAGGGGGGCATAGCTGTAGGAAAAAAGAAGAGATCAGAATTTTTTAAAAATATTTGTTTTCAGTAATTTTCATTTAACCTCAATCATTTTTTATCTATTTTTAATCATTTTTGTTCACTAAACATTAATTTCAGATTTGTTTTTTAATTAAATTATAAGCATTATATTTTCATTGAAAAAATAACAGGAAATTGATAATCTTTTTGTTTAATTTAATATATGGATAGTTGATTTATCAATAAATAATATGTACACGTAATCAACTAAAATCTGAATATTCCAGTAAACTTGAAGGATGATTAATACATGAAGTATAGGAACTTTTGTATTTTGGGAAAGCATTCTTAGAATTGATAATAAAAATAGTCAAAATCAGTTATTTTTATAGTTAATATAATTTTGTTTCCTTGTAACACTTTTTCAATTGGTAAAGTAGTGCATATTTTACTTTCCAGAACTTATAATTCATACTAAACAGACTTTACAAAAATCACTTAGGTTCAGTTTCATTTATTAAAAAAGTTTTAACTTGATCTGTGCAAAGTAAAAAATAAAGCAGTTTCCATTGCCATAGAACTGCTCAGAAAAATTCAAAGTTTGATGAATTATTTTTTCATGTAGTTCTTGATTTCCAAATGCAGATGATAAATAAGATATATAATTAGTAATATTATTCCAGCATACATACCACATTACAATTTCTCTGTACAATTATAGGCATTTAATGTGTTTTTGTTTTTTATCAAAACTTCATAATTCATTTGTTTTTTTACTTTTATTTCCTTTTGCTATTTTAAATTATGTATTTATCTAAAGCAGGGGTCCCCAACCCTATGCCCGCGGGCACCATGGCGCCCGCAGACCATTTTACATGTGCCCGCCACTATCGAACACGATAAAAAATTATTTATCTGATACAAATAAATTTAATTTTTAAAATTTCTTATAAATTATTGTATTATATTGTAATCTAATTTTGTAGGGCATACTATACTTGGTGTCGATTTAGTATGCGCTCACGGCCGCCATTTTGAATTACAAGAACCACCCAAACCATGCTGAAACATCCAACCGATAAATGACATCGCTCAAAATGGCCATTTTCGTAGGAAAAAAAAAACAAAAATCGGAATTTTCATATTAGTCAATCACGTGACTAAAATGGTAAAACATAAAAATCTTAATTTTCATTAAAAAAATCACGTGATTAAAATATTAAAACACAAAAATCACAATTTTCATAAAAAAATCACGTGATTAAAATATTAAAACACAAAAATAGCAATTTTAATTTAAAAAAAATCACGTGATTAAAATATTAAAACACAAAATCGTATATGCCAAAAGATTACAACTTATAAAATCTGAATGCTAAAAAATAATGATGAAAAGATTTTAAGCAATAATTATATTTTCATTCACTTATAGAAATGGAATCACGAAACCAAAAAGGCGGTAAAGATCTTGAATACACGTTATCTACATCAATCTTTTTAAAAAAATCATAAATGCTATAAATCCAAGCATTGATAGCAAATCTCAAAAAATTAAAAACGCTATAAATCTAAGCATTGTAATAGCAAATCTCAAAAAATCAAAAATGCTATAAATCCAAGCATTGATAGCAAATCTCAAAAAATTAAAAACGCTATAAATCTAAGCATTGTAATAGCAAATCTCAAAAAATTAAAAATGCTATAAATCTAAGCATTGTAATAGCAAATCTCAAAAAATTAAAAATGCTATAAATCTAAGCATTGTAATAGCAAATCTCAAAAAATTAAAAAATCAAAAACACTATAAATCTAAGCATTGTAATAGCAAATCTCAAAAAATTAAAAAATCAAAAACGCTATAAATCTAAGCATTGTAATAGCAAATCTCAAAAAATTAAAAATGCTATAAATCTAAGCATTGTAATAGCAAATCTCAAAAAATTAAAAACGCTATAAATCTAAGCATTGTAATAGCAAATCTCAAAAAATTAAAAACGCTATAAATCTAAGCATTGTAATAGCAAATCTCAAAAAATTAAAAAATCAAAAACACTATAAATCCAAGCATTGTAATAGCAAATCTCAAAAAATTAAAAACGCTATAAATCTAAGCATTGTAATAGCAAATCTCAAAAAATTAAAAATGCTATAAATCTAAGCATTGTAATAGCAAATCTCAAAAAATTAAAAAATCAAAAACACTATAAATCCAAGCATTGTAATAGCAAATCTCAAAAAATTAAAAACGCTATAAATCTAAGCATTGTAATAGCAAATCTCAAAAAATTAAAAACGCTATAAATCTAAGCATTGTAATAGCAAATCTCAAAAAATTAAAAAATCAAAAACACTATAAATCCAAGCATTGTAATAGCAAATCTCAAAAAATTAAAAACGCTATAAATCTAAGCATTGTAATAGCAAATCTCAAAAAATTAAAAAATCAAAAACACTATAAATCCAAGCATTGTAATAGCAAATCTCAAAAAATTAAAAACGCTATAAATCTAAGCATTGTAATAGCAAATCTCAAAAAATTAAAAACGCTATAAATCTAAGCATTGTAATAGCAAATCTCAAAAAATTAAAAATGCTATAAATCTAAGCATTGTAATAGCAAATCTCAAAAAATCAAAAATGCTATAAATCCAAGCATTGATAGCAAATCTCAAAAAATTAAAAACACTATAAATCTAAGCATTCCAAGCATTGATAGCAAATCTCAAAAAATTAAAAACGCTATAAATCTAAGCATTGTAATAGCAAATCTCAAAAAATCAAAAATGCTATAAATCCAAGCATTGATAGCAAATCTCAAAAAATTAAAAACACTATAAATCTAAGCATTCCAAGCATTGATAGCAAATCTCAAAAAATTAAAAACGCTATAAATCTAAGCATTGTAATACTAAATCTCAAAAAATCAAAAACACTATAAATCCAAGCATTGTAATAGTAAATCTCAAAAAATTAACGTATCTTACGGCATTTAAAAATAAATCATAAATGCTATTTGCAAAAAGAAAGCTTATTCCTGTCTTCAACAGTATATACTAAATCAGTATTTTAAAAAACAATATTTAAAAACTATAATGCTATAAATCAGACATTGTAACGTAACATTAAACAGCCTAAAATGCTACAATGGAAAAAAGTGCGGGAAAAGAAAAAAAAGCAAAAGAAGCTAATATTGAAAATTAAAAAAAATTACACAATCCTTTAAAATAAATCAAAAACGGTAATTTATAGAGTGATAATCAAACATTGTAATTGTAAATCTCAAAAAAATTAACTTATGTTAAGGCATTTTTAAAAAAAAAATCGTAAATGATATTTACAAAAACCCTTTAAAATATAGCGATCACTAGAAAAATAATAAATGTTATTTTAAAAAGCTCAGTCCGGTCTAGCAACGCTATATACTAAATCAGTATTATAATTTTAAAAAATTATATTGGTAAATGTGAAATGGCGGGAACACCCATCACTTTCAACACTATCAACAAATAAAAAACCTAATTAACTTATTTTTAAAAATATAATATTTTACATTTGGCTTTGGGATTATCCCTCTAACTAAGAGTTATAATAATGAATCACAAATCTGAATAATAGACAGTTAGCATTTATTTAAGTAATTTTTTACCAATATTTTAAGAATTTTAAAAAAATTACCAACATTCTCAATCGGATGGATGGTCGTCGCTCAGGCTAAATTTGGTTCTTCCTAGATCTCTTCATTATGCAACAGCACAAGCCATCAACAAATTATACTTTTAAGATTTAGGTTTATTACTGTAAAGAAGATGCCAGTAAAATTAATTTATTCAGGAAATATCGCAGCTTGATATGGTCTCTTTCAAATTTATTTTTAAAACTGTGTATTTAAGTCTCACACAAATAACAGCAGGTATGTATGACGTAAGATAATTTCCAAGAATTAGAGTTTAGGATGGGCCTTTGTCTTACTAAGATAAAAGTGTTAAGTTAAACTTTCAAATTTAAAAAAACAACAACTGTAAACCAGCTAATGGACTTTTATGCTTCAAGCCTAACATCATTACGTATGTAATCTTATAATAATGTATTTTGATGTATAATAACGTATGTGTATGTGCACACATCTAATATATAAATATATTTATTTATATATTAGATGTGCGCATATACACGTAAACATACGTTATTATACATCAAAATTCATTATTATAGGATTATACACGTGGCCTGGGATGGGTTTGAATTTGACAAACAGGCCTACTATGATACTTAAAAGGTGAAACGGAATGATAGACAGAATTAGCAACAATAAGTGAATATAAAGAATATATTTTATTAGTCATTCATATACCCATTTTCAAATCATATGATCACATGAACACACACCCTTTATATTTCTTTTTTTTTTTTTAATATTAATGAATGAAAAGGTCTCTTTTTTGTTTTTGCAATATTTTCGGAATAAATATATATGAGTACAAGTTGTGACTTGTAATATGTTACAGTGCGATTATATTTTTAAATCATTAATTTATTTTTATATTTTTTATAATAAATTACCAAATAATTTTACTTGTGTCTTTAAAGTGTTAAAACTAAAATCTTAAAAGTAATACATGTATCGGCATACACACATATATATATGAGTACAAGTTGTGACGTATAATATGTTACAGTGCGATTATATTTTTAAATCATTAATTTATTATAAATTTTTACCCCTCTTTTGCATTTGATGACTAGTTAGGCTTGAGGCATAAAAGTCTATTTGCTGGTTTACAGTTGCTTTTTTTTAAATTTGAAAGTTTAACTTAACACTTTTATCGTAGTAAGAGAAAGGCCCATCCCAAACTCTAATTCTTGGAAATTATCTTACGTCATACATACCAGCTCTTATTTGTGTGAGACCCAAATACACAGTTTTAAAAATAAATTTGAAAGAGACCATATCAAGCTGCGATATTTCCTGAATAAATTAATTTTACTGGCATCTTCTTTACAGTAATAAACCTAAATCTTAAAAGTATAATTTGTTGATGGCTTGTGCTGTTGCATAATGAAGAGATCTAGGAAGAACCAAATTTAGCCTGAGCGACGACCATCCATCCGATTGAGAATGTTGGTAATTTTTTTAAAATTCTTAAAATATTGGTAAAAAATTACTTAAATAAATGCTAACTGTCTATTATTCAGATTTGTGATTCATTATTATAACTCTTAGTTAGAGGGATAATCCCAAAGCCAAATGTAAAATATTATATTTTTAAAAATAAGTTAATTAGGTTTTTTATTTGTTGATAGTGTTGAAAGTGATGGGTGTTCCCGCCATTTCACATTTACCAATATAATTTTTTAAAATTATAATACTGATTTAGTATATAGCGTTGCTAGACCGGACTGAGCTTTTTAAAATAACATTTATTATTTTTCTAGTGATCGCTATATTTTAAAGGGTTTTTGTAAATATCATTTACGATTTTTTTTAAAAAAATGCCTTAACATAAGTTAATTTTTTTGAGATTTACAATTACAATGTTTGATTATCACTCTATAAATTACCGTTTTTGATTTATTTTAAAGGATTGTGTAATTTTTTTTAATTTTCAATATTAGCTTCTTCTTTTGCTTTTTTTTCTTTTCCCGCACTTTTTTCCATTGTAGCATTTTAGGCTGTTTAATGTTACGTTACAATGTCTGATTTATAGCATTATAGTTTTTAAATATTGTTTTTTAAAATACTGATTTAGTATATACTGTTGAAGACAGGAATAAGCTTTCTTTTTGCAAATAGCATTTATGATTTATTTTTAAATGCCGTAAGATACGTTAATTTTTTGAGATTTACTATTACAATGCTTGGATTTATAGTGTTTTTGATTTTTTGAGATTTGCTATCAATGCTTGGATTTATAGCATTTTTGATTTTTTGAGATTTGCTATTACAATGCTTAGATTTATAGCGTTTTTAATTTTTTGAGATTTGCTATCAATGCTTGGATTTATAGCATTTTTGATTTTTTGAGATTTGCTATTACAATGCTTGGATTTATAGTGTTTTTGATTTTTTAATTTTTTGAGATTTGCTATTACAATGCTTAGATTTATAGCATTTTTAATTGTTTGAGATTTGCTATTACAATGCTTAGGTTTATAGCGTTTTTGATTTTTTGAGATTTGCTATTACAATGCTTAGATTTATAGCATTTTTAATTTTTTGAGATTTGCTATTACAATGCTTAGATTTATAGCATTTTTGATTGTTTGAGATTTGCTATTACAATGCTTAGGTTTATAGCGTTTTTAATTTTTTGAGATTTGCTATTACAATGCTTAGATTTATAGCGTTTTTAATTTTTTGAGATTTGCTATCAGTGCTTGGATTTATAGCATTTTTGATTTTTTGAGATTTGCTATTACAATGCTTGGATTTATAGTGTTTTTGATTTTTTAATTTTTTGAGATTTGCTATTACAATGCTTAGATTTATAGCATTTTTAATTGTTTGAGATTTGCTATTACAATGCTTAGGTTTATAGCGTTTTTAATTTTTTGAGATTTGCTATTACAATGCTTAGATTTATAGCATTTTTAATTTTTTGAGATTTGCTATTACAATGCTTAGATTTATAGCATTTTTGATTGTTTGAGATTTGCTATTACAATGCTTAGGTTTATAGCGTTTTTAATTTTTTGAGATTTGCTATTACAATGCTTAGATTTATAGCGTTTTTAATTTTTTGAGATTTGCTATTACAATGCTTAGATTTATAGCGTTTTTAATTTTTTGAGATTTGCTATTACAATGCTTGGATTTATAGTGTTTTTGATTTTTTAATTTTTTGAGATTTGCTATTACAATGCTTAGATTTATAGCGTTTTTAATTTTTTGAGATTTGCTATCAATGCTTGGATTTATAGCATTTATGATTTTTTTAAAAAGATTGATGTAGATAACGTGTATTCAAGATCTTTACCGCCTTTTTGGTCTCGTGATTCCATTTCTATAAGTGAATGAAAATATAATTATTGCTTAAAATCTTTTCATCATTATTTTTTAGCATTCAGATTTTATAAGTTATAATCTTTTGGCATATACGATTTTGTGTTTTAATATTTTAATCACGTGATTTTTTTTAAAATTAAAATTGCTATTTTTGTGTTTTAATATTTTAATCACGTGATTTTTTTATGAAAATTGTGATTTTTGTGTTTTAATATTTTAATCACGTGATTTTTTTAGATGAAAATTAAGATTTTTATGTTTTACCATTTTAGTCCGATTTTTTTTTTTCCTACGAAAATGGCCATTTTGAGCAATGTCATTTATCGGTTGGATGTTTCAGCATGGTTTGGGTGGTTCTTGTAATTCAAAATGGCGGCCGTGAGCGCATACTAAATCAGCACCCTATACTTTTACAGCGTAAAAATATAAACGTTAATTATATGTTACAGTTTTATTTTTGAAATAAATATTTTTTTGTACATTATGTGTATTATTAACAATATCCAACTATAAATTTACATTGAAAAAATAAATGGTGCTCACCACCGGGTTAAAAAAATAAATGGTGCCCGCCACCTATCCGGTATTATAGAATGTGCCCTTAAGTATAAAAAGGTTGGGGACCCCTGATCTACAGTGTCAGTTTTGGAATAAAGAAAAAATCTTTTATAATTTAATGTAACATATACTGTAAATAACTTAATAAGAATTGTTCTCTAATCAATTAGCATTACTAATTTTGAATTTTTAAAACACACATTGCTGCACTCAAAGTGTGTATTTATTCATCTGTTTAGTATATATGTAGATGTATTATGTAATGTGCTATTAATGATGGAAGAATTTAATTGTATCGGATGGTCTTATTTAAAGAAGTCATCGTTTTCTAAGATTTGAGAATCACAAATACCATCTAATTTCTTAATTACTCGAGCTTGCAATAGATATCAGCAATGAAGTAAAATAGTTGGCTTATGCAAAGTATTGAATAAAGTAGATGTATTTCTCAATTCTGACATTAGTCTATAGATATATTTTCCATGTCCATCAATATTTGTAATTGCTTTATGAGCTGCAATCATTGCATTTATTCTGGACAGTTATTATTTATGGATAAATATAAGAAGTATTTCCGTTATATTCATGTTCTACGCTTTGTTTTCAAGTAGCAGTTGAGATTTAGTAAGAATGATTTGAAGATGAAATAACTGGAAAAAAGACCTACTAATTAAAAAAAAAAAAGTATCAATATGTTTGCTGAGAGGATAATGTCGGTGACTGCTTGAATTTGTCCTGAATTTTTTTTAAATTATAATGTCCAATATGGATTCAAAGAGGTGATAGATTTATATATTAATTTTTATTAGTCATTCATTAGTCTAGAGATTATCCACTTAATGAATAATATTTGTGTAGTGTGTTGTGATAATTACACTATAAATATTTATTAAGTGGGAAAGATTTTTGTTTGTAAGGAAATAATTAAAAAAATATTAAATTATATAAATGAGAATGTATGATAAAGAGAAATAAATTAGTAAAATAATTGAGTTTTTATTTATTCTCTAATATAGAATTCTAGGTATCCAAGAAAGAATGATAAGGTTGTCTTTGTACTCCATTAGGAAGACAATTGCTAGAATATTTATCTCGTAAAGGATATAACTGATTCTGTAGTTAAAATTGCTATCACACATAATAACATTCACTACAATTTGGTAAAATTTGACAAAACCTCATGAACTCTGGATTATTCACAAGATATTTGCAACTTTTTATTATCTAAAATAACCAGATCCTCAAAGCATTATCTCCCGTTATAATAGTTTTATAGTTCTTTTAATTTAATAATAGCTTGATGGAATTTTAAACTAACATAGCAATTTTTGTAGAGCAGTGTTTTCTTCTATCTGGTGAAGCATTTATGTTTTTCATGTCTTCACCTGCACATGTATATTGATTCATCTGGGCATCAGTTGAAACTTATTCTTAAAGAATTCTGGGTGATTTGTAATTATATGATCTGTTGAGGGAAATTTCATTCATTTATCAAAACCTTTTATAATCAGTCACTGGAAATTTGGCAAGAATTCATAGTTGTTTCTAACCTTATTTATTGTTTATGTCAATTTGTAATATGCATGTACATTGTTCAATAAAAATCTGAGCTAAGACTTATAAATATCTATAAAGTATATAAATATTTAGGCTCAGAAATTTCATTATTTTTGTAATCCTGTAATGAATATATTACAATTTCAAAAGTTAATTGTAGAAACAATAACAGATTTGTATCTGTATTTGTGGGTGGAATCATTGTTTTTACATAATTTCAAAATTATATTGACCTGAAAATGTAGGACTTAACAATAGATGTCTAAAACTTTCCATTCTTATTTCATTGCTGCTATTAAATTCTTACAAATGAACCATAATCTTATAATGTATTTTTCATCATACACAACTTTGACTGATTGGCAGTCGGTCAAGTTTTATATTTTAAAGTATTGTGAAAAGTACATTTTGAGAAATGTGGTTTATTTGTAAATACTTAACAATAGAATGATTATTGTCACAAATCTTTTAGATCAAAACATTTTTAATGAAGCATTTCACTTTCAATTATAATATATACTATGCTGTCTTAGCAGAAGATATGAAAAGACATTCTAATGCAAGGTAAATGATTGCATTTTTTTTTATTATTATTTGAGGACTATATGATTAAAGATCATGAATAATAGAAGCTTCTTACAGATTTTGTTTTGAAATTTATGTTTCAGCAATTATATTTTATCGAAATTCATTAAATAACTAGTATAATGGCTTATTGACTTGCATGTTTAATTTTTATATATATATTTTGACTTTATTTTTAAGAGTTAGATCAGTAGAGCTTATGACATGCAAATTAATCGGATCTTGTTAAAAAGGCAGCAGATTATTTGAATAGTTATAGAAGTTAGCTGTCTTTACACCCTCTGCCCCCCCCCCCTCTAATTTTTTTTTATTAGATTTTTAGCATATAATATTTATATGGTGTATGTTTAATGAATACTTGTGTATATTTTTTTAATATATGTTTGTATTTTTTTCTTATAAACCAGGAATACAGACATCACAAGATGCTAAATTTTATGCATTGTCTGCCACTTTTCCACCGTTCAATAATGAAGGGAAAAAATTAGTTGTACAATTTCAAGTAAAACATGAACAGAAAATAGATTGTGGTGGTGGATATATAAAAATTTTCAATAAAAATTTAGATCCTAAGGATCTTCATGGAGAAACTCCCTATTTAATAATGTTTGGACCAGATATTTGTGGACCTGGAACTAAAAAAGTACATGTTATATTTAACTATAAAGACAAAAATGTACTTGTTAATAAAGAGATCAGGTGTAAAGATGATGAGTTTACTCATCTTTATACTTTAATTGTTAATCCAGATAATACATATGAGGTTAAAATTGATAACAAAAAAGAAGAATCTGGAAATCTTGAAGAAGATTGGAATTTTTTACCACCAAAAAAAATAAAAGATCCAGATGCAAAAAAACCAGATGACTGGGATGATAGAGAAAAGTTAGATGACCCTGATGATAAAAAACCTGAGGATTGGGATAAACCGGAACATATTCCTGACCCAGATGCTGTAAAACCTGAAGATTGGGATGATGAGATGGATGGAGAATGGGAACCACCAATGATTGACAATCCAGATTATAAAGTAAGTTAAAGTATATATAATGTATTACTAATTAGTTTGGAATGTGTGTACACATACCCCTACATATTATTGGTTAAGTCATCAAATATGTAGCATATTATATGAAATGAAACTTCTGTAAATAAATCTGTATATATAAAACATTAAAGTATTGTAAATAACTGACTAAATTGAAAGTTTTAAATAAAGGACACACTTAATTTATTAAAATAAAAACAAACTTATCAGCTATAAAGTTTATCATTGAACGTGAAATTCTTACAAGCAAACAAAATTTTTTTACAAAATTTTCTTCCAGTTCTGTGTGAATTTTCAGTTTATGAATTGTAGGATGAGAATCAATTTGAGTAGCCAAGAGCATAATAAAGTCTTAACGATATATGTTTTTAATAACAGTTTAGAGCTCAGACTTAAGTTATAAAATTAATATTAGTAATTGTTTACAATATAATACATTTAAACATAACACGGAGTTTAATTACCATTACACATGTCTATAAAATAACATGCTTGCTAATTAATAAAAAATGTTTAATGGAAAATTTTGATAAATATATGTCATGTTTAGTGATTGAATTAGAAAAGTTTTGGCATTTCTGATTGCAAAGTTTATAACAAAGTATATAATGAAAATGAATATTTAATATCAAAGATAAGTGATATTAATGGTTAAATTGCTTAATGACTAATTTTTTGCTATTACTTAAAATGTGCATTTGCTATATGCCATTATAAAAAACTTCATATTCAGATGTTTGTTTTGCTTTAGAATTTCTAACTGTATTTTTAGTTTCAGATTAGTTAGATGTTTGTTTCAAATAATATATGCAATATAAAAAACAACTGCAGCTTTTCATTAATAACATGAATCTTATTGATTTTTAATTGAGCTGGATTTTATCCAATTCTTTTTTTTTTGTTTCAAGTAAAACAATTCTAAATTATTAAAAATTGAACATTGTTCTGAGTACTAGTGGTTATTGCCAAAATCTCTGAAAACAAATATTAAATTATATTATTTTAATGCAGAACAGATGCAGTAGACGTGTTAATTTTGTAATACACTTTGAAACATAAAATTTCATTGAATGAGAAAAAAGATGTTTAGAAAATTTATGTCCAACTTGCTGAAATGGGGTGGTGGAAGATGTTAAAAATATGCAAAATCTAATAATAGCACTAGTTAAGATTTTATTTCTGCAGAACATAAGAACAGGGCCAGTTTTAGGTTGATAAAAGCAAAAGAGAAAAGTCTATAAAAACTTAGAATATTTAAAAAATATAGTCTGCAACCCAATAGTTATATACGAATATAAAGTCTGATATTAATGAAACATCCTAACCATATACATATATTTTCAAATTCTTGCATTATACAGAGGAAAATAAATTAAACTTTTCAAATGGTCTCACGCTAAATATTAGAATGAATAAAAGTTTTTAAAATACTCTTCTCCATATGTGCTAAAAGTAGTAATATTAGCATTAGAAAACTATACAGAAAGATAGATAATTTAAAATACAAAATTTTTTATGGCAATCATCATAGATCATAAATAAATATGGTTATTGTCTTCAAAAAAGAACTATAGAAATAAAATAAATATATTCTCAGATATATAATTGCATCTTAGGGAGAAAAGAAAGAAGAGAATGGAGTGAGAATTGCTAATTAAAGAATGTAAATGTTGCATTAAAATCAATCTCAGTGTCACAGCAATAGATGACAGTATAAAAAAGGCTCGTAATATGATTCAGAATCAAAAAATATAATTTTTTGAAATTTAATGGAAAATAGAAGTGTAAGTTTTAAAAAAGTTTCATTAATATTGTTTTTGGCTCTACATACCTATGCAAGTCTACATTTCAACAATAAATATAATTACATCAAAATCACATTCCCATCTCACAGAATACTAATCCTAAGCAACAGTAGAGAGTAGTAATTATACATCAAGATATTTAAGATTAGCGAATACGCATGCAATGCATCTTCAACAAATTGCTCAGAAACCATGTGTAACTTACCATTCTTATTCAAAAGCCAGTGGCTTATTTTAAAAGATTATGTTAATAGGAAATTATCAGTTAAAATTATCATTTATTTGAGCATCATTCTATATTATCAACAAAAATAGATCATGCATTGTGTCACCAAAACACAATCGAATTCATTAAATTACGTAATTCCCAAGTCCATTACTTACAACAGTCATTCTAAAGAACATCCTTGCATTGTATAGATTATGGCAGAAATGAGCAGACTTTTGCAAGGCAAGGCTACTTGTACCTTTCTCCAAGTATCGCAGACCACTATCTATATGTTGTAATGTTATAATAATTACAAATATTTATTATTAAAAAATTCAGTATACAGCAAAAAGTCTGTTTAAAATATAAATACCAAGTTTTCATGCAGATTCCCGTAATAGGACACATATTTGAAATTTTATTTCAGAGAACCTGCTTATGAATAATGCAATAATATGAAAGGAAATCTGGGAAATCATCATTTCTGGTACACAATCAAAAATCCATGATTGTTTCGGTCATTGTTAGAGCCCTATCATTTATCACCAATATAACTTTATAAATTGAATTTTTTTTTCTTCTATATATTTTTTGAAAAAAATGTCTTCACTTTGTGTTTTTTTCTTTAAAAGTAATGTTAATTATTCTTTCACATTCATATCCTTGAAAATTATTCTTATAAAATTACAAAGTTGAGGAATATGAAATAAATGCAAGAAAAAACAAATGGTGTTAGTCATATTTTCAGTTATTCAATCAGATTAGAATTTATAATTTCTGTATGGCAGTAACAATTTTAGAATAAAGTTGTATATCTTTAATTATTTTTGATTATGAATGAATCAAATTATGAATTGCTATCTTCTAGAAATGCTTCTTGTATCATTTCTCTATCTCTAAGATTTCTTATGTTTTTTTAATGCATACCTCACAAAATGATGTGGTTATAATAGTTTTATATATAATAATGAGTTTAATAAATGATTCTTGGTTTGTTGTGACTTAAATTCTTTTTAACGTCTGCTTGCAAAACTTGCTTTTTAACAGAAAATGTCTTGATATTTTCTTATTTTTGGAAGTGACATACTTGCAAGACATATATAGTACATACATTCTTCATTATGAAGAAAAATTATTCTTCCCATTCTGTATTAAAGTTACGTCTTTCTTTGCTCTTGATTTAGACATTACACTCTTTTAAAATAAGATAAAATACTATTTTTTATGTTAAACTTTGTGCACCTATTATAACAAAATAGTTATCAATTTAACAATCAACAGAACTTATTCAATGCTGCCCCTAATGCCTTCATGTTGCACAGTAAACTTATTCAAGCAGATAAATTTGTAGTTTACATACACACCATGCATTTTGAACTAAGATAGGTATGTCATCCAACAATTATCAGCTTGTCTGACTACACATACCTCAAATTTTAAAAATTATTATGTTCCAAATATTTTATCATTTAGTTTTTATGCTTTAATTTATAAATATCAAATTGTTTTTTTTTTTTTTTTTGCTAGGGAGAATGGAAACCTAAACAAATCGATAATACTAATTACAAGGGCAAATGGGTTCATCCAGAAATTGACAATCCGGAATATACTCCTGATGATAAATTATATAAATTTGATGATATTGCTGGTGTAGGATTTGATTTATGGCAGGTAAATTTTATTTTTTGTTAGTGTAGTTATAAATTTTTGCATTAAGGAATATAGTTTTTAATTCAATTCTTTTTTTTTTTTAGGTGAAATCTGGTACAATTTTTGATAATATTCTTATTACTGATGATCCTAGTTATGCTGAAGACTATGCAAAAAAGACTTATGAAAAAACTAAGGTATTTTGATGTTTTATGAATATATGACATTTTATTTTTTATATAATTGTTTATTTAATTATTTAGAGTAGCTTGAACAGTTTTAAATTATTTTGGCATCATATGTCTAGGTGTTATCTAATATAAATCTTAAGTGTACCAAATAACAACTAAAACTAGGTAAAAATAATTTGTGTGTTTCGGTTTTTATTAAAATGCTTCTTACCAATAAGTTGCTATTTTTCATTTTACTACAATTTAAATATATTAAATTTTTTTCTTTGTGATTATCCAAGGTGTTTATTTGTAATAAGTCTAGATCTTATATACTCATTTATTATATATGTGAATTATAAGTTCATAGCATTACACATGTATTGCTAATATTCTGTGCTCATCATTAAAATCATTTAATTTTAAAAAAAAAGTTAAATGAAAAGGAATTGATTAGTATTAGTGATAATTTTGTTTATTTTGCTATTAGTATGTACAATTCTAATAGTTATAATTGTGGGTATCAAAATCAAAAATGGAGCCCCTCTATGTTTCATGTTCAATACAACATAATAGTATATAATACAACCTGTTTATATTTCCAGATCTTACTATATTTTCTGTATTTGTAGATGCAAATGGAAATTGTGCACGTAAACTAGAGATTTAAACAATATACACTTTATAATGTTAAGCAATGAGAAATATTCTATTCAGGTAGATTGGGAATAGAGATAACCTTGGTTTTATGGGGGGTTTTCTTCACCATTATTATAAAGTGATTTTGGATCATTTTCTTTATAGCTTTCATAAATCAAATCTATCATTCTTGAAACATACAATTATTCTATTCCAAAATAGAAATTAAGGATAACTAACTAATCAATATCTTTAATATTAATATAATTTTTCAGTTTTCCTGATGCTATGATAGGTTTAACAAATTCAGAACAATAGTTGTCAACAAATCGATTCCTCATGGTCATCAAAAGCAATTTATTCCAGATTGAAACAAAACCCACATTCTTGTATATCCTGGTTATAAATTTATTGTAAAATGCCAAAAAAGATAACTGGGGAGAGTTTATAGAAAAACAACTTTATAAGGTCAGCTTTTTTCTTATAAAAAAAAAACTGTTATCATTGCTAATGAAATTTACCTTGCAATTTTTTTTCATTGGGAAAAGGCACTATTAGAACAGAACAGCAAGCTTTTCTTTCTTAGTGTGTTCCTCTAACATCAATGTGATAAAATCAATAGAAATTGGTGAATTTTAATTTACCTCTAATAGATAGTCTTAAATTGAAAGGAAGGAGCAGAGAGTATTTTTTCAAGGTTTCCAGTGTATATTAACCAAATCATTTTGCATTGCAAAATTAGTATGAGAAAAAACAAAACATCTTATGATTAGCAAAACTTTTTTAGGAACATTTTTACAAAAACTATTAGAAAATTTTGGCATAAAAGACAAATTATAAGTCGTAAAACTATATAAAATGATCGCCTCACTATTTTGTGCTCTTTACAAAATGTTTGAAAGAATCATAATAACAAAAAGTGTTGTCAGTAATCGAAAACCATCTATCTATAGAATAAGCTAGATTTAGGTCAGAAAATTGTTGCGAATCAATTTTATTATTAACTAATCATATTAAAGAAAGCTTTCAAAATAAATTAAAAACTAGTGCTATCTTTATTAATCCAATCCAAATTTATGGTTTTGTTCAAAAAATTAAAGTCTTAATAGAAAAACTTTTGACCATAGTCACATTATTTTAATTTATTCATTGGTGATCTTTTAAAAAATGGAATGCTAATGAGATTGTTTTGACTTTAGAAGTGATACTTTCCTGAAATAGACAAATTTCTCAATACGGTTATGAGATTATTGTAAATCTATTTCAAAGTCTGGAATCTTATTCTTAGTCTGATGAAGATAGTATGCAGAAACATATTGTAATCTGAATATAATTTTTTGCACTAATAGATCTGAAACATGGACCATAACCTAGTTCATATTCCTCATTTGTCTAACGTTAAATCTAAAATAATTTCTAAGAATAAACTCCTTAGAACAGGGGTGGGCAAATAGTGGCCGAGTCACATGTGGCCCTCCAAGACAATCAGGAAAATCCATCTTAACCGAGATTTCCTTCCTGTGCATGACTGAAGATTTGTCTCTTATTTTCCACTAGGATGGCCACATCAATACACATGCACAGTATAGATACTATGTGCAGGGCTTTTCCAGTTGATCCACTTAATTTCAATTTTGTCTTTGCATTAGAAAATATATACATTTCCAACTTTAGTGAAACCATGAACCCTCCAAAAAAATCAGTGATGAATGTCATGTGTATAATGAAGAATGGACAAACAAATATTTCTTTGGTAATACATGGTATAAAGCAGTGTGTTTATTGCACCATGAAAAAAGGTGCGGCCCTCCTCTAACCTTCACTTTTACAAAGTGCCCCCCCCCCCAATGTGGCCCTCGAGCCAAAACAATTGCCCACCCCTGCCTTAGAAAGTAATCTTACTTGAGATTATAATGCAAGTACTTTATAGACAGCTTGCTTAATACTAACTAGTATATTCTGTTGGTGAATACTATGCCACTGTTTAGAGAAAAAGTTCTCATAAAACTGAACTCAAATACTATCATGGTAAGTATTGCTGGCATACTTTAAGACTACTTTTTTTGCAGTAGTTTCCTATTCTTTCACATATTGCTCTACCAAACATCAGAAACGTTCCTCAGAAAAATGCATAAAAAAACTTTTAAATAGATTAGACTTGCTAATATAATTTTATCATTTAATACTAATATATAATATTAGATCAAGATGCCATTTTTTTGGATGTTTAATCAAAAATCTGTAATGAAAAATTTTGGCATAAAAAATGGAATTCTTGTGAGGTTTTGAACATTTTTCCAGATTCAGCAATAAAGTCAGTTTGTTTGATTTTAACATAACTGGAATCTCATTAACAGATTCAGAAAAACTCTAGGGTGCTCATCTGCTTTGTAAAAATAATTTTAACAGTCACTGACTTATGTAAAGTGGAGAAACGCAAACCATGAACAATAAATAGTTCATGATTGTGAAATCTATTGCCATAGTGACAGAATTGAAGGAATTAAATAAAACCACTATTGGGGCTAGGCCTTTGGTGGCCTACAGTATCTTTCATAATACTTTGGCTGCTGAGTTAAAAATAAAAAATCCATATCCCAAATAAAAACATAAATAAATGGTTGTACAGATGATGAAACAGCAATAGCAGTAGTTCTTGCAAGTAGTGAAAATTCTGAATAAGAAACAAAATTGTGTTAACATATTGTTTTTTCTGAATTAAATATTTTAATTTATTTTCAGAGAAAGTGTTGTTAAAAAAACTAGTTATATTGAAATGAATAAGATAGTGTTCAATAACAGAAACTGAGGGATTAATAGTTTTCAGATATATAGCTTCTGCAACTTACATATCGTATGTGCTTCGTAGATTATTAATATTTCTGTATATAATTTGATTTTTTTACCTTTGTCATTTTATTTTAATAGATCCTTCCTGATCTTTTCTTAACTAAAGTGAATTTTGTTTTCTCCGCTGTATTGTTATCAAGATTTATCAATTCAAAAATAAGGCATCTATTAAAGTCTCTTAATTGTTTTAATCTATATTCAAGAAATATTTTTTCATCAATAAGAATAGCACTGTACTCTTAATTGAAATTTATCTAATATAGATGTTCTCATTCTGTTAGATTGTTTTATTTAGTCTTTTCAAAGAATCCATTAATGTTGATTATTACAGCTTCAAGATAGTTGAAACTAACTATAACTACAGCCTCTCTCCCCTCACCAAAAATTTTCAGTATTCACTCTTAAAACATTGCTTGCTTTAATTTTTTAATTATTTATTCAAAAATATATCCAGTAATGTTTAATAGATTTATTATAAAAAAAATTATTATAGTTGATTTTAAAGTGTCAAATATATTTTTAAAAAGTTTGAAAAAATGTTTATTTTAATACTACATTTTAATTAAAATGAGAACTTAATATATTCTTTTTGTACAAAACAAAATTTATTTTTCTTTTTACTAATATGAAAATCATTCTCTCTTGTCATAATGCATATTATTTGAAACCTTATATTTCCATTAGAATTTAAATGATAAAAATAATGACTACCTTGAAATTAATAATGTTTGATAGCTTTTTACATCCATTTATCTATTTGCACTCTACAATCTTTTTGTTGGCCTTTTTAATTTATTGTTGTAAAAATCACTAATACTATTCATGGAATTCTCAAAATTATTGATCAGCCATCCTATTTGCAAATGTATTTATGTTTTGCATATGACAAGAATCTTTTTACTAGTCTAGTTTATCTTGCACTTAAATTTACTTTAAATCATTTCTTGTACAAAAATTTATGCAAGATTTGTATATTAATCTTGTTTGCAAGGTATATAAATTCTAAGAATGAGAATTTAATTTGAAGATCATTTATCATTTAAATAAATCAAAGCAATCATTATATATTTCAATTGCTATAAGTATGTGGCAGGAATTTAATATTGACTTAAAGTTGTTTTGTTGTAAGAATTTGAAGATCTTTGCATTTTTCACTTGGTCAAAAAGGTTACTAGATTGTATGTATGTAAATTTCAATGGCATTTTAATTATGTAAAACATATTAGCTTTAATCATGTAATAAGATTTTTATTATTGACCCCAGAATTTTATAAAATACACTATTATGTTCTGAAACAAAGTATTCTGAATAAATTGCATTTATAATTAAAATTCATGAAAGATTTTTATGATTTTATGTAGAAAACACTGTTACTGAATAACCTTGTCAAAAACATGAATATTGACTCTTTCTTTCTGAATTGTATCATGTACACTTCAGACCTATAGCTCATACTATTATCAAAACAAATAATTTCATTAGGTTTTTTTTTTATTTATTTATAAAACCTGATAAATAATTGTTTCTTAAATTTCATTTCTTTTTTGTATATAACTGGATGTGGTACATTTTGTTAATATTTTATGTGGGATTGCCTGAAAACGAAAAAAGTCATATGTATACTATATTCTCATTAAAAGATATATTTAAGAATATTTTAATATTGAAAATAATGTATACATATGTTGGTTTGTGAGGATAGCATTTACTAATAGTTGTATGTTGGACTATTTCCATTTTTACTTTTTTTAGTACCTGATTAAAGATTGCTCTAGTCTCTCAATTAGTATCTCTTTGCTATATATTTTCAGTACTTCTCATTGTCATCTTTCATTTTTGAATTCAAAGTTCATTCTGTTAATATGTTATATTTTCTTATTTTTTGCTTTACTATGATGAAGCTATTTGGTATATTTTTTTACTTTAAGCTATTTAATGTGTCCTCTAGTAGTGCAAATTAATAATTTTTTAAAAACATTTGTGCTTACAACTTATATCTTCCGCCCCCCTCCTCCAGGGATTGACATATATATATAATATGTATGTATGTATAAAATTGTTTTTTTTTTTTAGAGATAAATAAGTTAGAGGTGATTTTTATATTGCTTTTTATAAGATTGTAATTTTTTCCTTGTAATATATCTATTTTGCCAATCAACTCTGTTGCCATAGTAGTTAACAGTTTTTCTCTCTGCATATATTAAGACTACTATGATAATTTTTAGTCCATTTTTAGTTAAGAGTTGCATATTTTTAAAAATTTTAAGGATGTAAAAGGAAATGATGAATAATGTCAATAGTCAGATAATTATTGCTCAATTATATTTCCCTGTTGCCTAGTAATTTTTAGAGAATGTGAATAATATAAATGATGTTAAGCATATTGTTATTAGTTGGAGTGCTATAAATTAAACTGTTTACAATTTATAACTTGATTTATGTTTGTAATATTTTAATCTATTGAATAATCATAATTAAGATATATATATATCTTAAATGATTTTTATAATGTTTATAGGCATGTAGAAATAGGGATGGTTGTAAAATGTAAGAGATAGAAAATTGTAAAATGTTGCAATTTGAGAAAAATTAGTTAACAATTTAAGCAGAATATGAATCATTTGTTTAACTTCTAAACATAAATATTCTTTTTCATTATTGCATTGTCATTATATACGTTCTATCAATTCTAATTATCTCATCCTAACTATCTATAAATAGCATATATATATTCATCAGTATATTCGATAAAATTAACTTTCTATTTATACTTTTAACTTCAGTTTTATTTACTTATTTAATAATTAAAAAATAAAATAATCAAATAGCTTTATTGCTCGGACAGTCGAGCAGGATTCAAAGATCTTACGCTCCAGAATGTTCCACTCCAGCATTGTATCAAATCGACAGGGCATTTAGCAATTTATTTAGACAGATATGCAACATCCTTGCCTTTAATGTTTTTCTGAGGCTAAATTAAAATATTTCAGGCCACATTTGGTTTCTATATCTTAGTTTGAGCAACAAGTATATATGTTTTTCACTTCCTATTTCCATTGATCAGATCTGTTACTCTTATTCAGTTTTTTAAGATAAATATATTTTATTTTTGCCTCTTTTTTTTAATATTTAATAACAGTTGTTTATCAGTAGCAGTAAAGTTATTTAGAATTATTATAAATATATTTTTTTAACTAAAGTCAAGATGGTTTTTGTTTTAAGTCCGTTATTTTATATTTAGAATTGCATTTAATAATATATTAAAATATAACAATTTTTTTATTTTATGTTAAAGGAAGGAGAGAAGAAAATGAAAGATAAGCAAGATGAAGAAGAAAATAAGAAACAAGAAACAGAGAAGAAAAAGGATGATGGTATGTTATATTTATATATTGTAATGTTTTCCACGTTTTGATAGATCTGATAGCTCATCTTTTACACACTGTTAAGTGAAAGTTAATGAAGCTATGGATAAGAAAATATCTTGTTCGTATTTCTAAAAACATAGCTATATTTCCTGATTAATTCGACCTAAGTATTATTACAATTTCAATTGCTGGCAGAATCAGTTTTTAATTTATATAAGAGGGCGCCAAAGTCGTTAGACTTACTGAATATAGAAAAGATGTTAGATGTGAAGGATAGAAAATATGAAAGCATATAGTAATGGGAATATTAGGTTTACAAAAAATGAACTGAATGAGGTAGAGAAGAAATTGAAAAGTGGAAAAGCAGGAGGTTTAGATGGATGGGCAGCAGAGATGGTGATGAATTTAGGATATAGAGCAAAAATAAAGTTATTATCTTGTTTTAATAAGATGGCACAGAATAGTTTTTCCCAGTAGTTGGAGTAATACAAGTGTAAGGTTATTATTTAAAGGAAAGGGTAAGGATCATAGAAAATTAAATAATTATAGACTGATAGCGGTAACATCAGTTTTATATAAAGTTTTTTCATATATGGTGGCTAGAAGAGTTGTAAAATGGATGGAAGGGAATAATGTAGTGAGAGAAATGCAAGGAGGTTTTAGATTAGATAGGCGTATATGAGAGTTTATTTGTAGTTGCACAACTTATGGGTATGAGTAGAAATTCAGGTAAACAGTTATATATGAGTTTTATAGATGTAGAGAAGGCATATGATAGAGTAAATAGGAATAGATTATGGATAAGTTTAGCAAATTTGGGAATGGATGAAGCTTTAGTGGATATTATTAAGAAATTATATGAAAATAATTATTATATATATCAATTAGGGAATATTGAATCAGTTAAAGTTAAAAATGGTGTGGGGCTAAGGCAAGGATGCCCTATGTCACCTATTTTGTTTGTGTTATATTTAAGTGAAATGGAAAGAGCAATAGAAAGATTAGGAAGGGGGATAGAAATACCGTTAATAGGTGGTAAGGGAGTATATAATTTGTCTGGGTTTTTTTTTTTTTTTTTGCGGATATTTTTTTGTGTGCAGAAAGAAGAGAAGATATGGAAGTTATGCTGATGACATGTGCAGGGATAGGTAAAGAAATGGGGATTAAATTTAGTGAAGAAAAATCAAATATAATGATGGTTAATACTGGAGAAAGAGAAGATGTAGAATTTTTATTGGTAGATATTAAGTGTGATGAATAGATATAAACAATTCAAAACAAAACAACACTCTCCATATAGTAGTGCCATCTTGTGCTAACGAGCAATCAATGCTTATAAAGCTCAATAGCTTATATAGTCAATAGCTTATATAGTCATATGGATCTAGGTGCAGTGCTCTCAGATCCAAGGCTCCTCACTGATGAAGGCCACAAGCCAGAAACTAGTCTGGGGATATTGGATGAGTAGGCACTAGATAGGGATTTTATGCACAAGCCTTCTGGCATCCATTGATTGCTCTTGTTAGCATCCATTGATTGCTCTTGTTAGCACAAGATGGCACTACTATATGGAGAGTGTTGTTTTGTTTTGAATTGTTTAATAACAATTATTGTGCTAGTATGAGATAGTGATCATGTGATGAATAGATATAGTTATTTGGGGATTATTTCAAATAATCAGAAAAATTATTTGGATGAATGGGAGAAAAAATTGATAAATGAAGCAAAGAAAAGAAAGGGATTGATAAAGAAATTAACATTGTTTTCATATAATAAATATGATGGTAGCTAGAATTATATGGGAGTTGCAGTAGCAGGGTTAACATATGGTAATGTGGTATGCAAAAGATTTGGATAAAGAATTTATATAAGTATATTTGTACAAAAGATGGGATGATTGTGTTAAGAGGATTGTTGAGTGTTATAGTAGTAAGGAATGGGATAAAAGAATAGATTTATTAATAAAGAATAGGGAGTTAGAGAGATGGAGAAATAGTATGGAGAATAAAAAGAGTTTAAATATATATAGAAATAAGTAGAATATTAGGTGCGAGTTAATATATGATAATAGTAAGGAAAGTAGTTTATTGTTTAAGGCTCGAACGGGATCTTTAGCTACAAGAGAATATACATATACATGGAAAAATATGGGTGATTTATTTTGTAAATTATGTAAGTTAAGGAATAGAAAATATTAGGCATTTGTTAATTGAATGTAAATGTTTGAAAACAGAAAGGGTATATATAATGAAGTTATGGAAGAATAAATATGAAAAAAGTGATTATACAGAAAGTGAATTATTGGTTTTTATGCTGGGTTTGGGAGAAGATAAGGAGAAATTAGATATTAAGGCTATAGAGTTGACCAAGATTATGTTGTGGAAATGAGATGGAGCAGAATATGGGAAAACTTAGAGTGGGGAATAGAAAATTAAGTGGCTAACAGGTTTATCTGGGCATAATTGCTCAGATATTCTTGTCTTCGTTTAAGGAGAAGCCACAGTACATCACATCGATTCTGCGTCAAGCTTATCATAACTTAAACAGAAAATAAAGTAAACGATGGGATTTGGGTTTCCCGTAATTTAGTTATATTTTTAGAGAATTATATACCCAGGGCTTAATTAATAAGTATTGACAAAGGTAAATTATATGTTCTAATAAACTAACCTTACTAAATTTAATAATAAACATTAATAACGTACAATGAAAAAAGTTGATAAAAGCAAAATATTTTATTCTAACAAACTTAAAATATTTTAATAATTAAATAAAATTGGAGAGTACACACGCTAATCCAGATAATTAGGCAAAGTAATTAAAACAATTTAACAATGTTCACTCACGTTTTATTTCCAAGGTTCTTCTATAAAGTTCTTTAAACGAAAGTCACTTTAATGCGAAAATTAATGTCTCTCAGGATTATATTTTAAGCTTAATGTAGTTACAATTGGAAATAATTAATCATAGCTTACCAGTAAGTTTAGCAAGTTTATGAAGCTTGTTGAATACTATGCATAGTTTTATCTGGGGTAGAATGAGCTCGTGGCCATTAGTTTTAATGTGGTCTTGATCCTGGTTCTAAAGACTAGTCACGAAAGCTTTTCTGGTGGACGTCTTCATGAACGATGTCAGCAAAAGCCTCGGTCTACTTCTGCATGACGAATTATTTCCGCATAGAGTGGTCCTGGATTCTCTTTAATGACCCAGGACTGGCCAAAAGAAAAAACAGAGAAGACAAGACGCTGATCAAACTGGTCTCTTTTTATACCCAAAGTCCAGTTTTCAGACTTCTGCGCATACTTTTTGCTATTGTTAAAAATACATATTGATAATCTTATACATTCTTTTGTATTTTTCAGTTACAAAGTTCTCCTTTTCATAAAGTCTTTCTGACATCTTTAATTAGCTAATAAGATTTTTCTTTTAGCTTATCTGGATTAGTAATTTGTGTGTCTTTTGTTCTTTCCAATTTTTATTTTTAGTTAGATAAAAAAAAATTTTTAACTGAGATCATTGTACATTTAAAAAATATATATATACGACTAACAAAAAATTTTAATTGCATCTTTTACTAAGATCGCTAAATTTACTTTTTCTTTTAGTTTTTACCAAATGCCAATATATTTGTACCATATACAAATAAACAGTACAGTATATATATATTGCTTTTATTTTTTTATATTAATTAATTTTTCCCCCCATCTGTATTTATTATAGAAGAAGAAGACAAAGATGATGAAGACGATGAAGATACAGCAGAAGATAAAACAGAAAGCAAACATGATCATGAACATGAAGAATTATAAATAGTTTTTTTTTTTTAGGGAGGGGAATTGGCAAAAATTTTACTTGGGGTGTAATGAAAATTTCATCACTGATTGAAAATAACTAAGTTGAATTCTATATTTATTATTATTTTTTTTTTTTTTTTAAGTTTTCTGTTAGTTTTTCATCGAATTTGTATGAAAGACTTTTAAATGAGAAAAAAAAACTTGGAACTATTTCAAGATGTATATTTCTACAGAAAATTTCTGTACAATCTTTAGACTGGCTTTTGGTTGCATTTATAAAAGTCTTACATGCCAGTAATATTTGTAATTATTATTTTTTTTTTAGAGGAATGGGGGGGGGGGGTGTAAAATAAAACTGCACAGTGAATACTTTAACTTAAAGATGACTTACTTATTGGACATATTCTGCTGTGAGTTTTTTTTTTTTTTTTTTTCAAAGTTGAATATTTATGTATCATTAGATCATTCCAAAGACTTTTACAAAAGCCATGTGTTGTAAACATCACAAGTTGTTCATGTACAGGGGAAAGAATCTGCGAGCAATAAAAAAAAACCTCATTTCTAAAAACTGTTTAATTTTATTTAATATGGATTAATCAATATCTTAGTTTGTATTCTGCTTTTTGGGTAGAATATGTATGCAAGATAAATTATGATTGAGAAGTTATGATGGATAATGCTAGAAAAAGTGTGATGAGAAAAGAAATAAAAAAAAAGTGTGAAGAAAAGAAAGATACAATTAATTTATTGTGAGAAAAAAAGTAGACCATAAAAATAATACAACTGAATCAAAGCATGAGAATGTGAATTGTGTTGGAAAAAAAAACCTGAATGTATTTGGCAAAAATAAGCTCTCGTCCCTATTAATAGAAAAAGAAAGCAAAATAGATTATATTATAATGGAGAATGAGTTTGTAAAATCTTGCAAATTAATAAAATTTCACTTGATTATTGAAAGCTATGATTGAAAAAAAATTAAAGAATTAGCAGGATGTTTGTTAATTATTTTCTAACTAGAGAATAGTAAATAGAATTTTTTTTAAATATGTTAGGAATTACTGTAAATAAAAGCCCTTCTCTGTTAAAGAGTGGAGAATTTAGAAAAATGAATTTAATCTCATGCAGCCAATATTATTATTGTATTAAACATAGTTATAACTGGTAAACTTTTGCTGAAAATTTTGAAAAATGCTATATATTGGAAGGAATGGTGACTATAGGGTAATTTGTATATGAATCTAAACATTTTGTAAAATTTAACATTAGGTTTATTACAAAAAATAGAATTTTTATCTCCTATTGTGCTTAATATATTAATAGTTAATATGGGGGGGGGGTGTGCCTCCGATGCATGTTTTTTTTTTTAAATCTTGTTTTATATACAGTATTTATATAAATGTTAAATAGGTGTAGTCTAAATTTTTTTTGTGTGTAAATATAATATTTATTACATTATACCAATTAAATAAATTCAACATTTATTTGAGGTCTGATTCCTGTTGGATGGATTTTCTGCTTAAATGACATAATAAAATTAATAGTTAGTTATTTGGAATGTTAGTATTTTTCTGTAGAACTGATGGTATAAGTGGACAACAATAGCAATCCTTTTCTATATCCAAACTAACTAATTATAATCAATCTAAAGTTTACACATTTTGAATGGTTTTATCTCTAGTTATTGTCTAGATTTCTGTCTGACAATAGCTATTATTTTAATTGCATATTCAAATATGATGAATATTTGGAAATTATCAAGTACTGAAATGGATTGCAGTGCTCTATTTCCAACAAGGCATCCTGCCATCAGTGAAAGTGTCCAAATGGACATAACATGAGCTTGTATGTGACACCTCGAACAAGTAATGGTGTTGAAATTTCTGAGATTGCAACATTAAAATCGGCATTCACAAGGGGACATGATTGTAAAGTTCAAGAATTCCTATTCTAACCATAATCAGATTCATATACAGTTGGTCTCTGAAATTAACTTCTGTAGAATGGGGAGAGCACAAGCTTGGAATATCAGATAAAACATTCGTTGACTGGAATAACTATATGAGAGAAGTTTGTACCATCGCTATGTTGAAATGGGAAAACTGAAAAATTGGAGGAGTTAGCAAAATTGTGGAAATTGATGAGAACCTATTTTTCAGAAGAAGGAATCAAAGCAGGCTGAATACTCCCCGAACAAGTAGATGTTTGGTGGCTTATGTAGGGAAACAGACAAATTTTATGAAAATCGAAGACAGGATAGCAGCAACTCTCATGGAAGGCATCAAACATAGTGTTGAAGAAGGATCTACCATATATTCAAACTATTGGAAGTCATACAAAACTGATGAATTATGTGAAGTCGATTACGATCATTTCCAAGTCAACCACATGTATAATTTCGTAAACTCAGAAAAAGAAGTTATTGTTGGTTATTATTTTACTACAAGTATTTATATTTTTGTCACAGACAATTAACATTCCCTTTACTGTAAATTAGTAAAATATTTAAGATAATGAATTTATTAATACTATAATATTTTGAACTATTCATTAATATTTTGCTATATGCAGTTAATGTACCTCTATGTGCTCATGATCTTTTTTTAAGATATTTTATATATTGTGACATGAGGGTCACAGAATTTTCTTACTTAATGGATGTTTGATAACATGATTGTATTTACTTAATAATTTTGCTAATTGATAAATATTTCAACTACAGCATATTTAAATATGTTTGTACAACATATATAGTTCAGATGATGATCTTAATTATATGATTATGGGAATATAAAGCCAGGAAATACAATATTTCTTTATTAAGATTTTTTGAAATATGGAAAAATATTCTATAAACATATAGATATATATGCATAGCATTTAATAGAGAATGTGTGAAGTGTTTATAACAATGCTAGTATTTCATTAATTAATGGAATAATAATTACTATTATTATAAATAAACAGCTCTTATTAAGTTGTAATTTGTTTAATTACTTATGAGTTCGCATATAGAATGCATAAATATCTTTAGATATAAGATAACGACAATCTGAAAGTAAACTAATCAGAAAAAAGAAACATTAACAGAATAGCCCAAGAAGTATTAAGAATGAATAATATATCTTATAAATTTAAAGTCTTTCTTAGTAATTGATATAAGAGTAAGTAATATCTTGGGGAAATTAATAGATCT
This sequence comes from Epiperipatus broadwayi, assembly GCA_028023455.1. Lineage (NCBI taxonomy): Eukaryota > Metazoa > Onychophora > Udeonychophora > Euonychophora > Peripatidae > Epiperipatus > Epiperipatus broadwayi. The sequence goes on along the minus strand of JAQFVV010006209.1, from coordinate 4,350,584 downwards.
TTATACGTAAAATTAGAAGGGAATGTATTGGAACAATAACAAATGGTGGAAAATTAGAATGTTATATGAGATTAATGCATTATTGATAGTCTTCCATAATGGAAATGGTGCTCAAGGAATGTTTGCTATATTCTACTTGTAAATGAGGCTACTCATTGAGGCAACTCTTAATCTGATTCTCAGATCCAAAAATATAATGGGAGCATATGGTTTATTCATCATCCTAATAATTATGAAAAGTTAATATATATTTAGATGTAAGTGGATAACCAATGGATAAGTTAATCATTATTAAAGAAGGTTTGTTTAAAAAATATCAATATTTAAATAGTCCCTCAACATGATTTGAACAGATTATGAATCTGGTATACGTAATTTTTTTTCATTAGGATAATTATCAATTTCTTACCATTACATATGTATGTGGTACTCTTGATTTTTTATCAAATGACCATAAATTGAACACTTAAGTTTTAAAGATTATGACCCAAGGCTGTATTCTTTCCATGATTTGTCTTGGTTTACCCATGCATTTTATTTTCTATATGCATCAAACAAATAATACAACTTAATTAAGATGTAAATAAATTGTTGATAAGTCAAAAAAATTTAAAATATAATTCAGCAAATAAATAAGAGCATTTTTTCTATTGTGCAACATCTAGTGTAAGCTTGAGTAATCTGTTTACTAGATGTTAGTGCAATTTAATTCTCAATCTTAATCCCAGGTATTTGCCTTTATCAATGAGGATATGGAATGCAAAATTAGAATTAATGCAATTATGACATCATCATTGTCAACCATTATCAATCCACTGCAGAATGAAGGTCTCCAAGTTCAATCCATCTTGGTCAATCTGTAGCCTTTTTACTCAACATTACTCCTGCACATTTTATTTCATCTATCCATCTCGTGGTCTCTTTCTGGGTCTTTTACAATCTCTCGGAATCCCGTTTAAAATTTCAATTGTCCATCTATTATTACTTCTTCAACCCAACTGCATTTCAGTTTTTTTGTCAGTAACACCTGTTTGCTCTCACCCATATACTGCATTTTCCATCTCTTACTTGTTACTCCTAACATGCTAAGTGTCCAAGTTTGAGACCCATAAGGAAGAACTGGTAAAACCCATTTATTAAAAATTCCTTTTCAAACACATAGGCATATTTCCTTTTAGTATTGTTATTTTTACCAAAAGCACTCCAAGTTTAATTCTGTGATTAATTTCATCCATTATGTTTCCATCTGTAGTAATCTGACCAAGGTATTTGTAGTTGTTAACTACTAATAACTCATTATAATCGATTTTTATTTTTGAGAAAATCTATCTAACTTTAGTTTTTTTAGCATTCACTTTCAGTCCTACTTTCATCTGACAGCTCTTACAACATTTTCTGAAGCTCTAAAGCATTATTTGCCAAAACAACTACATCATCTGCAAAATCTAAATGACTTTAATCTCCATTTACTTCCACTCCTTTAGCTTCCCATTTTAATTCACAAAATACTTCTTGCAGCACTGCAGTAAAAAATTTTGGAGATATGAATTCATCCTATCATACCTTTCTCCATGTTAACCTTTCTAGTATCATTATGTAATCTAATTGTTTTTGTTGCATTGTTATAAATATTCTTCATACTTGAAACTTATTTGCAAGTTTTAATTTAAATTCATTAGAATGTTCTGAAGATTAGGAATATTAACTATAAATATTTTAATCTTGGTTAGAAATATTAATACTAAAATAGTGTCACAATTTTTTCATTTTATTACAGTATGTTGGATCTTATAAGTTAAAATTAATCTAATTAAATGAATTTTCTCTGATATGAATATATACTTAATATATATATATAGTAAGCCAAAAGGGGTGTAGGAGAAAAGGAAATCCTCATTTTTCCAGCCAGAACGGGACATGAATCTAACTCCGCTAGCACAGTACATAAAAACAGAGTAGACAGGAGCAAATCAAAAGGATAAATCTGACTCATTAACAACATATCATAGAGTAGGTTTGTTTACATTATACTAACCTTAAATCACAATCAAAACATTAAATATAACGCATAATTTAAGCTAAATTAGCCTTAACCTGTACAAGAAAAGATAAAAAACTAAGAGATATGTTTTATCTGCAATAATATAATTAACAATCAGGAAGTTATCTATTCAGAAAATGATCATGAGGTTAACAAAATGATTAATGAATGAAGATATAGAAGAATTAATGAAAAGCAATTAATAATAAAATGATAAATAAGCCTAAAGAATGGGAAAATGAGAATTTATTAAGGTAATGAATGGTTAATTTTATAATGAAATATAAATCAAAATATGAATAATTATGATGATAAAATGACAGATAAAAGGAAATTAGATGAATTATTTCAGCAATGATGATGATTATGAAGTATTAATTTCATGTAAAAGCATTGAATTCTAAATTTAAATAATCAAGGAATGGTTTTAAATCTTTGAGTGTATATTAATAAGAAGAGACTGATAATTAAGAACTAAAATTTAACAAGTAAAATAGAAATTTCAAAATATTTGTCAATGATTTCTCTGGTTTCACGTGAATTTTAGAATTTAATAGTTTGTAATGTATATCTGGATCAGCAAGAGGGATTTTACTGCTATCCAGATGCAGAGATTTTAAAATAAATCAAACAAAAAGGACTTATTAAATATATATATAACTCATTTTATTAATGATAATAAAGATAAAATGTAATTTTATTATAACTTAACAGATCTATAATGGTAATGTAAATATAATAATTTAAAAGAAAATACTATGTAATATTTTGACCATAAGTCACAATAAGATTAAAACAATAATAGCATCATCCAAGAGTGATAAGCATGACCAAGTTTAATGAACGATTATATCCTATAAATTATTAAAATTATTTTTAAAATCAAATATTTTATTTTGAAGTTGTCACTTTAAAATAGCATTCATGCAAGATACCAACAATATTTTTCAATCATCAGTGTGATATATATTCTAAAATGTAAATGTTTAATAAAATTTTATTAATAAGATAATAAAACATTCTATTAAGTAGTGGTGATGGGAATAATAATATGGATAGTATCTAGCAATAAGGTGACCAACAACTTATTAAATTTCAAAACAAATTTATTTACAGCTAATATTTATGCACACAAATTTATAAAAAAAAAATTTATATACAAAACTTTTATTATAATGAATCTAAAATTAACAAAAGATCTATTTAGATCTGATCAAAATCATAATACATCATTGTATTTTAACAGTTTTAGTATTTATGCTCGTCTCATTCTACTTTCCTGTCATTACAATTTACTAACTTTATATCTATCATGTATAGATTTATTATATTTTACATCAAAATAAAATATGAATGTGATAATCATGAGGTTACAATTTAACTAATGGTAAGCTGACATTTAACACTACACAATTCAGGTGATGAACATTTTGAATACATCAATGGTTATGTTTATTTCATCATGTTTAAAAGATTAAGGAACTTTCTAACTTGGGAGGTTAGACTGGTAATATTATTTTACTTTATTTAAAATTAGCACAATAGCATTGTAAGTCTAATTTGTTACTCGATATCCTACAGTGAAACTTTTATGTAATATGGTTGAGAATTTTAATCTATTAGCAATTTAACTAAGAACAGTATAACAATACATTTTATATCATCTTGAGTCAGTAATAAACTAGCAAAATAATATAGTATTATAAATTAATACTTAATATTAACACTCGTATTTAGTGCTGACAATTCTGATCTATCTCATTATTTACTTGGGCTGGTTTTATCACAACTTGTTAAACTATCAAGGACTGATATGAAGTTTGATGCCACCTGCAATATATCCAAAATACAATAGTGATGAGGCAAGGCAGATAGGTAAGTAACCTAGACCACATTCATTTCATTGACTACAGATGGTCTGATATCCAGATGCCAATATTTGGAACTAGTTAATCCCTTATTTGAAACTATACAAAATTATTGGCAAAACAGTACAAGCCTTGATGAATATATTTTAATGAAATCAAAGATCTTCAACGCTCCAAATATACAATGATTAATCAAATATTACTAATTGTAGAAGAAATGTTAACATTTAAATTAATTACAATTTTTTTTAAAAAAATAGAAGAAAATGCAAACATTGAAAATTAATGCGTTAAAGTACTATTGCTGTATACAGTTATATAATTCCCGGTTGCAATTTAATTATCCTGTAAATAATATTTTGTACTTTTATAACATTAATAATGTAATGAATTGCCAATCTTGAATTAAAGTGAACTTAAAGATAATATTGGCAGATAATGTTATATTTATTTAAGAGCTTGGACTATTCCACTACAATTAAGTAAAAGTCATCCAGTTTTCTTGTAAATTCAGGTAATTTATAATTTTTCATATAATTTAGGTAAAAGTAATTTCCAATAACTAACATTAATAGTCTATTCATTCATCATGAATTGAACTTAGACTTACATGAGTCAGTATTACTAATTTAAACTATTTTAATTATTTCCTTAGCATTCAATACTTTAAGTAGCAGTCAATAGCAGATATACATAATTTAAGAGAGCATTCCATTTTAATAAAGATGTTCTTATAAGTTTACAAGAAGAATTATTTTAGCAATTAAATTTATATAAATTTTAATATAGTCCACAAATAATTTTCTCCTAGTATGAAAAATTCCCAAATTTATTTCTATGTTAACTTCTAAATTACGATGCCAACTTTTATTATTTTACTTTTTTATAATTAGCATAATGGTTACAAATTTCTTGAACTTCTGGTGTGATACTTACTCTTAGTAGCCATTTTTGCTTGCTGCAACCTGGTCTTAGTGAATGTAAGCTTTCAAACTATCAGTTTGTGATCCTAATGCTTTTTGTAGATGAGGGTGAGTTCTCACTTCATGTTTTATGAAAACATGAAGTAAGTGCAATAAATACTTTATACATTTTTAAGTGATGGATAGGTTCTCTTGACAGTTGGAAATGATCTCTTTATTATCTTGAGTTAATCCCCTTCTCCAAGTTTTTTCAGGCTAATTTATAGACTTTAATTAAGGGCTGATTGCAAATCAATAAGTCAATTAGATTCTTTAACCATCAGAGATATTTGTTAAAAATAGCAAATCACCTTTTGACCTTGAACACAATTGAAATCTTTATTAATAAATTACAAGGCTCTAAAAAAAAATATTTAATTACTAATGATATTGTTTGGCTTAGAGTAATTCTAAATTTGTTTTTAAGCTGTTGCGTAACAGTAAAATATTAAAATAATTCTATTGCTTTATTTAAAATGACATTAAACTATTACATTATAGAATATTTAAAGTTTAAATATTGAAATTACTTTGTCCAATCATATGTGAGCATGCCCACACATAATTTGGCAGAGAAATGAAATATTAGTTAAACAATCTGATTATTTGTTGACTTAGATAAATTATTAAGTTTCTCTGTCTTCATCCAATAAATTAATACACATTGAAACACACCATTGATTTAAACAACTAATTTTAACAATATTACAATTTGAGGAAATTTAAAATTTTAATTCACTCATTGTTAAAGCGACTTAAGATCAAGCCTGATAATAAAGTTACAATATATATTCTTTTTATGCATTTGATTCCTCCCTAAGTATCATTCATATAAGGAATGTAAATAAAATTTTGTTTTATTACATTTATATTTTAAGTCTAGTCATCCATTTCTCTCATTCCAAATCTAGGAAAATATAGTTATCACCCACACTCCTATGATGCATTGCCATGTTTTTCTTTTGAGATAGTAGTGGGTAAATAAAGGTTAACAACTGGGGAGGGATTTGAACCTGATGCCCTAATCTGGAGTATAGCAGGTATGTTTTAAATAAATAAATAGCATCTATAGTGGCAAGAGATAAACTCTCACTGTACTTAGATGTTTGATGGCAATGATGGTCAGAAAATATGGCTGGATATTCAGTCTGATCATTGTTAGTTAGAATATTCAGTATACAGATAGTTAATATGGCTATTCCTAACATCCATTAACCCCAGGGTTTAAATCCTCTTACATTTTTATAAAAAATTGTATACATCTATTAAAAAAAAGGGAGGAAAATTATAGGTCCATTCCATTTGGTGATTCAAGTATGGCCTCAATATATGAGACAACTTCTATTTATTTGGTGACTAAAATGTGGCCTGAATAAGATCATTTACCTGGGATAAACTTTATTTATTTGGTGCTTGTGCCAAAACATGTATACAATGCATATATAAAAGAAAAATAGCCATTAGGGTTTATTAAATTAGATGTTAAGAGAGTAGAAAATAGAGATAGGATAGGTGAATGGATAGATAATCAACAGATTAATTACGTAATATAATAATGAAGGCAGAGACACTAAATTGGAGATGGTGAATGTTACATAAAATGCAGATTTGTGTACTAATTTTATGTGATAAGTTTAAATAAAATATAATTTTATGTAATAGAGGTAAATTAATAAAATTTTCTGTATTAATTTTAGGTGATCAGTAGAAGTTTTTAAATAATAATAAAGGATAGGGAAAAACAAGTATAGTTGTCTATAATTCAATGATTATAAGATGGAAATTAAAGGAAAAAATAAACATTTAAATATTGAGAAACCAACTATGCAAGAGATGAAACAACCCATAGAGTTAGAACCTGAAAATAAAGGAGGCCAACCTATAAAATCAATATCAGTAATAGAATTATATATGCTGTACAATTTGATTTTGCAAAGCCAACAGAAAATCCAGTGGGGATATGGTAGAATTAAGAGAAATGATGAATGCAATGAAAGAAGAAAACCAATAGATAATGAGATTAAATGAAATGAGAGGAGATAAAAGTAGAGAATCAAATTATAGAATTATGTAGAGTTTGAGAGAGGATTTGAATGAACAAGATGAAAGGATGGGAAAGATAGAACTTGAAGGTAGGAGAGAGTAATAAGAAAAATAGCAGATACCAGAGAAAGAATAGATGAACTCCACTGTGTTTTCCACCAACCCTACAGAGACCTTATAACCTCCATGCTAAATGACAAAATGTCTTCCTTATCTACTCTCATTGAAATATATTGTGTGGATCCATTCCAGAGATACATTCTTATTGGTTTTGCTATGGTACACCCGGTGCTGGCTCACCTTTAATCATTTACTGGAGTGTCCATTTGATTTATATATTGACAAAATGGAAAAAATTTGGCCCCCTCCTACATCAATGATACCACATGGAAGCTAATTGATTTGCCTCCCTAAAGCTGATCCCTTTCATACCTGAATAGAAATCACATATCCTGGAAATGATTAGGGGCTGATTTGCATGCATTCCTTTGGGATTGATTATGATTTGCCTTCTCAAACTTATTGCCCAGACCCTGAGTATTATGACATTGACTTCCATTCTGAAGGGTTGGGTTACCTATACAAAGCTGTAGCTTTGCATGGACAAAAGTTTAGAACTATCTTTGTACATTTCGAGACATGCAAGCTTAGTCACCTACCACCAAGACACTAAATCCCAGGCTTATTCCTTTGCCTCTATACATCATATTACTCCTTATAGGCTGTGCCATGCAAAATGTGTCAATATTGAACTTCTACCTCTCTGAATACCATTTAATGTATCCTATGTCTAATTTATCATAAGCTGTAACCAAATTTTAGAATATTCTATATTTTTATAAATAAAAAAAAAGTATAGATGAACTAATAATAAGGGTGAAGGATTTAAAAATGAATGTGAAAGAATACTGTAATGAGAAAATATTAAAAGATTTCTATACAGAAACAGTTTAACCATTAAGCATCACATGATCACTATCTTATACTAGCACATAATTATTTATAAACAGAGCAAAACTCTTCATACAGTATTGCCACCCTGTGCCAACCAGAGTAATCAATGAATGCCAGAAGGCGTGTGCATAAAATCTCTATCAAATGCCTATTCATCCAGGGTGGCAATACTGTATGGAGAGTTTTGCTTTGCTTATAAACAGAGTTTAAAACAGCTTTAATCCACTGATTAGAGAAAATTGAAATAGTATTGAAAGGCATACAAGAAAATGCTAGAAGTGCAGATTATATTCAAGGAAAGCCAGAAAGTAGTGAAGTTTACCAGATGTAAGTAAGTTTTTAAAAATAAAATTTATAGGCCTGACTGATGAACCACCTGTAGAGCAATTAAACACTAGAATGGTACTTTACTCTTAATGCTGGAAGAAAGTAATTTGACTATAATTTTCAGCAACTTACAAGATGATGTTTATGTTTAGTAGCATTTATTATTTGATGCAACTAATATATTTATTCAAAGTCATAAAAGAATCATTAAATGAGAAGCTTTTTTACAGAACAAGAGATTGATGAGAAAATTTTCAGGTCATTACAAATGAGAATACTTAGACCAGTAAAGAAATACCTGGAGAGATGGAAGGCTTTGTGCCAGATTAGAAAAACCAACTTTCAGTGACAGCCCAGGATTTACTTAAAGAATTAGTGATTTTAGGAGAAATAAGGTTTAGATTTTTATTAAAAGTTTTATTATTATTTTTTAAATTATGTGAAAACCATTTCTTGTTAGATATATACCTACTTTAAGACGAGAAATAGGAATTTATTTTTTTATTACTTTTTGAGGGGATATGGCGGCTGTGTATGTTGAGTTTGTTTAGTTGTGCCTTCTTTGTTAGTGATGGAATAAGGATTTTAGAAGTGACATAAAGACTTGATGTCATGGTATTCCATGTTATTTGGATCCAAGTTTCTTGTCATGAAAACAACACTTTTCATAGATCCAAATAAATCACAAATATAGTCTAGCCACTAAGACTTAATGAAAAATGGCTTAAATATGTAATGGATCATTAGCTTCAGTTCTCTATGTAAATCATCTTTTTAAGTTTCTGAGATTACTCACTGAGCAAGGGTATTACATTGATATGTATTTTTTTGTTGTTGTTATTTGGATTGTTCTTGCTTGTTATGTTAAAATCAAGGTAACTATAGTGTCCATCCCTGTATTGTGTGTCTTTAGGCCGCTGGGGATTCTCACACATCCTAGAATTGCAGATCAAGATTCATTCTCTTGATAGACAAATGCTAACCTGATCTTCCAAGGACAAAAGGGTTTAAGTAGAGAAATGAATATTTTTTTTATTATTATTTTGAGGTATATAAAATAAAACTGCATTGAGGAATAAAAATACCCCCAGAACAGGGTACAAATGCAGCAATGAGAAATAGATTATGTACTCCCAATTTCATTGTCTCATTTCTTTGGGCATAGGGATATTGTGCCAGTTTGGATACCTTTTTTAAATAAAGCTATTCTGACCTTACGAGCTTTTCACGAACACATTAACATAGGTATATTAAAAAGAAAGAAGGAAATAAATAAAAGTATCCAGGTCAGAATTTTTTTTTTTTTTAAAGTTGTAAGCTATTTATTGCTTTAATTCTTATTTATACCAGCAAAAGATATACATTTTGGTTCTTTCTTTTTTTTTAAGAATGTAATTTTTTTTGTTTAAATTAATTTGTAATAATAAAATAGAAATTTCTAGTTTTATTGCATATAATCTGAATAGCTTTTGTATATAAAAAAAAATTTGCTAGAGATTTTTGTCAAGGATTTTTGATCAATTCAACCAGCAAAAGAACAGCATTCCAGATAATCAAGCTGATTAAAACGATGGAGCTAACTTTTGAATTGTTAACACAGCTAATATGGAAAATCCTGCAATAGCTGAAACTCACATAAAATCTAAATGATATTCTATATAACTAAATCTGGAAATATGTAGCTTCCTGCAGATGCCAATTTTTAAAAGGTCTTGTTCCAACCTGCAGCAACCATTAAGGATCTAGAACTAGCATTACCTATTGTCTTTCACATGAGTTTCACCAGTCTATTCATGATAAACATATAATCCAATCATACCACCATTTTAACTGAAGAATAATAATTGAAGAAAAGTACATCAAATAAAACCTTAAATTGTTTACAGATCAATTTTTAAAAAGAATTTGAACCTATATTTTTAGTAAAATGTAAAATCCAAATTCTGATACTATGATATATTATATTGCCATAAATATTTTCTTTTATAAAAGCCTTTTATTTAAAAAAAAATTCTTACTTTTTTTTTTTTTTTATGAATGCTAAAGCAAATATAATTTATAAATTAATTTATCATTCAATTATTAATAGTTAATATTTATTACAACTTGTATACATCTGTTATTAATTCATTATTGCAGTTAAATAATAATAGTTATAAGACTTTTATATTTGCTGAAAACATATCGGAGTTCGTAAATTAAATTCGGACTAATTAAATTAATTTTTTCCAATATTGAATTCATACTTTCCTAAAATGTATATTTTATTTTTTTATGCATCGGATTCATCTCTAAGTATCATATAAGGAGTATAAATATTGTAAATAAAAATTTTGTTTTATTATATATATATATATTTTATATGTCAAAGTGTTGACTGGGAAGCAAACCAGCATTGACCGGGAAGCGAACCTAAGCCAGCTGCTTGGAAGGCAGCTATGCTAACTTCTAGGCCACCAACGCTTGACTATTTATTATATTATTTTAAATCTAATCTATCTATATATATATTATTTTAAATCTATTTATATATATATATATTATATCATTTCAAACCTAGTTAAATATAGCTATACAAACACACCCTCTAATGTTTTTCTTTTGAGATAATGCTATGGAGGTATTTGAACTTGACCTATAGATGTTTCTCATTTTAGAAATGGTGTCATAATCTGCAGTATGACAGATATATTTTAAATAAATAAATAACATCTATAGTGGCAAGAGATAGACTTTTCAATGGAAATGATAATCAGGAAATATGACTGGATACTCAGTCTGACCTTCATTAGTTAGGATACTTTATATACAGATAGTCAATATGGTTATTCCTAATATCAAAGTTTAAACTCTTGTAAATTCTTACAAAAAAAAATGTTTATATCTTTTTAAAAAATGATGACAACCAATTCATTTGGTCTCTAACATGTTGGGAAATTTTAAAAAATATTGATTTTCATTCGCACGCTGTCCTCATGTTTTTTTAAAGAACTGTTTCAGTATGCATGTAGTCTCAATAATTGTTAAAACAATTAATAAATTTTTTTATATGATAAGAAAAAAGAGTATTAATGAATTATATATTAAAATGAACTAATTAAAAAAAAAAGTCTTATTAACAAAAATATAAGCAACCACAAGTATCAAACAAATCACTTCTTTAAATTTAACTTTGGCAAAGTACATTCTTTTTCAAAACCTACATAAAAAATTACATATTATATTAGGTAAATATTTAATTTTACATTTTTTTAATTATATTTATACATAAACAATACTAATTAATTGTTAGATTTTAAACACTCATATGAAAAACATATCTTTCAGTAATTTAAATATTCATTAGAGTACACATATATACAAATATAATCTTGCATACAAAATTATTATATTTCCTTTCTATTATTTATCAAAAAAGAAAAACATTACTAATTTGATACATTTAAATGAAGAATTAATATATTTAAATAAATTATTTTTTGTGCAGTTACTTCTATTTTTTAGCTAAACATAAAATTTAAACATTACTAAAATTAAATGTAAGAGTAAGATAATTTGTTTGATACTGAATGAAATGCATGTTAAAAAGACGAGTATTGTTTTATTTTTTTGCTGTTGATATATTTTTTATTAAAATTATGTGTGCTTACATGCTGTATATATAAATTGAAATTGTCTATACTATAAACAAGTGTGTTAATAACCTTATATAAGGTTCAGTAGTACCTCATGTTTCAAAATCTAATAAGGCTTGGAATCAATTGTTGCTGTACGAGGAGATATCTAATTTTTTTACAATTTTCTATTTAATTGTCTACTTTCCAAGATATAATTAATGGAAGTCTATTCTTAAAAACTGATTTGTTTATTCAATTTTAATATGGAATAAAATCTGGATTTCTTATCCAGTATTAACCATTGGATGCTGCACTCAGGCTACTACTAATGGGCTATACAAATAGTGAAATAGCCTTTAAATATAAAGACTAACTGTGAATATCAGTTCATCAAAGGTTAGATACTATTTTCAATATAAACAGTCTTTCTTATCTCCCTCTTTTTTCTTCTTCAGTCACTTGAGTTATTGTAGGGCTTGGTTGTCATGAGCCTCTCATACCATCTGACATCTTGCAATAACTGTACAATGGGATTTTGTTTTTGTGCAAAATTACCATTCTTTTAATTACAACACAGCATTTTTTACTCTGATATGTTTTTTCTTTCTTACTTTTTTTTTTTTTTAGTTCAAGCCCTCAAGAATTAGGCTTAGTAGGCTGACAGTCCTTAGTTGTGATTCTTGCTTGAGGAAGTACAATCAATAATGCATCAGTTTGTTATTAGATTTAAGTGAATAGGAGTTTTAGGTGAATGTTTAGGCACCCCTATTTAAGAATTTCTTTGCATACCATGAAAATGGAAAGTCCTAGAAAATGTCTAAAAATGGCCTGTCTCACATAGTCTATCTAGGTTGTCATGCCTGGGAGATTACTCATTTCAACTACAAAAATGATAAGTTTAATAATAACAATACCAGTAGTGATAGTTTAATAAGTGGCAATGGTACTACTAATGGTAAGTATCCCAAATTATATATATATAAAACTACTTGTTGAACTGGAATTAGCAACTTATTCAGTCCAGTTCATTATTGCATTAGCTTCCCAATGCTTGTTTTGGGAGTTTGTGTTGGCAGGAGAGAGGTGTGCTTATTTTAAATGCAAATGTAATTAATCATGTTTTATTCATTGTCTTGTACTTGTGTGTGGCTGATGTGGACTTGGTGGTATATATGTATATGTAGATATGTTCCTATATTGCTATTTTCTATGGGAAAATAGCAATGACCATCCTAATTATGTTGGCTGCCTGCATAATGGTGGACAGAATTCACATAAGGAACAAATTGTTTGGGATTATGAAATAAATAACTGGTGTAAGGGCCCAGTACATTGGAGTAGCCTATCTGATTTTCAAACTTCCATGTATACTTCATATTAATTATTTCATTAGTAAGCTTCTTGGTTCAAGTGAGCTGCACATCCGATGTTTGAATTAAGTTCTCATCGACCCCACCTAACTTATAATAAGCTTAGTTGAATTTGTGGATGGTGAATCATATGTAATGCTAAGTCAACCTATTCCATTTGTATTTTTATATTGGACTATTTCCATCATCTAATATGTGTGTTGAATGTCTTTAGAAAAGTTTAGTTTTAGTTAAATATTCCAAATGCATTCAACTATTAGTAATACCACAGCAAACAGGTTAGTATATGCACTAACTGTTAATAATATCACAGCAAACAGGTTAGTATATGCACAACGTTTTGAGAGGTATTTTTCTCCCCTCTTCTTCAGATATGCATATACTAACCTGTTTGCTGTGATATTACTAACAGTTGAATGCATTTGGATATTTAATTAAAATTAAACTTTTCTAAAGACATTCAACACACATATTAGATTATGGAAATAGTCCAATATAAAAATACAGCTAGAACACCATCATCATAAACCTTCAGAAAAACCTATTTCATTCTTTGAATTATAATTATTCATGAATTTATCTGAGAACGTCAAGAGCTCTGATGGAACAAATCATAATTTACATTTCTTTTAGAATTGATAATTATGTCCAAATATTAATCGCTTGTCTTAGATAGTCCGCAATATTAATGCTGTAATATGTAATATATGTCACCACTTATCACACATAAACCTTAGTCTTTTGGAAAACTAAAGTAGAGGAATTGAAATCACGTAGCACATTACATGGTCATAGATATCAATCATTAATAAAGCATGAAGTTTATTAGATTTACATGAATTAAATCCTTGACCCTGTATGTAATAATAGATTAAACTTGTCTAATTGTATAACATGTTATGGTGTTAAACTAACAATACTTTGATCATCAGCTTTGTCAACCATTATCAACTGTATTAAACATGTTTAAATTCACTTTGTCTCCATTATCTTTCTTGCAGTACTCCAATCCAATTAAACCTATTAGTTAAAAATGAAATTTATGATGTGTGACATTTATTTAACCACTTTATCTATTAAAATTATTTTGCCATTCATTTCTCAAGTCCATTAATGATCTTTATAGTGTAGTTAAATTTAATGGAATCTCAAATGTAAATACATATACATTTCTATTTCATTAGTTTATATGTAGAATTTTATAAAATTATTTAATGTATTATTTTGTAATTAATCTATTAAAAGTTTTTTTTAAGTCTCAGTAAGAAATCATTTAAGTTTCATTTGTTTTTAAAATTTATTTAAGTTAATTATAGTTCAAGATAAATAATTGTGTTAAATTATAAGTTTTTTTAATTAAAAGTTTTTTTTTGTTGAAATTCTTGAAAAAAGATGGGTTGGAGAGAAATTAGAAAAGGTCACAATAAACTCTATTGTTGAACCCCCTGCTAGCTCCCGACTGGCTGCATCAAGAAACGTCAGCCAGAGTAACACTGGCTCTTGAATAATTATGCATCATGTGTCAAGATCCAGCATGCCCAGTGATTTTTGCAAGATTACCCTGTTTCCTCTGTTATGGCTGTAATGCATTGCTATGTATATTTTTTCATGTATCAATTGATCAAATAAATTTTCTTTTTTTTTTTTTTTTTTTTTTAAAAAGTATTATAAGAGTCTATTCATTGTAAATTTCATTAATAAATCAAGAACTTTTTAAAATTAAAATTTCTGAAAGAAAAAAGGACAGAAATTGAAGTAACAAATTTTTTCTAAAAATAAACCAAAAAGGTGTGAATCCTGTTCGGAAAATAAAATTGATTAAAAGTGCAGAGAGGGAGTGAATTGAAAAAAGTATAAATTATAAAGTCTTCTCTTGTTCGAGAACTAATTATTAAAACATTGTATTGAAAGTATTCGCTGTAAATTGCCATGAAAATGTTATACAGATAGAGAGAATCAAGGACTTCTCTCGCAGGAAAAATCATTTCCCAAGCTGCACCTGAAATATGCCGAGAATTTTCATCTCCAGAAAAGTATGTAGCCAACCAGCTAGTCAAGAGGATTTAGAGGATTCATGCAACAATTTACGGGAAAATGTTAATCCATAGACAGTACCCTTCTGATTAAATTTGATGCATTGATAGCCACCCAGTATTTTGAGAAACAAATGGTCGATGCCAATTTAATCCATATTAACAGCAGATCAATAAATGGGTAATTATAAACTGTTTATAAAGTGAACTTTTCTACTGTGATTAGTGAAATACAAATATAGATTCAATTAGGTGCGCTTTATGTATATTAGCTACTGTAGATTTCTAAAAGTTTCAACAATGGAGTATGAGGTTATTTTGAATAATTTATTCATTATTTTTGACATAATTTTGGAGGAGGTAGGTTTTTAGATTGATTTCATTTTTTTTATGTTTTTATTTTATTATCTTGGTTATACTTATGCATAGGTAAATTTTGGTTTCATGAATGTGAACTGCTTGATCATGGAGAGATAAAAGATAGGTTATAGTCTGTTTAAATTCTGGTTATAAGCTAACACGACACTTAGACTGTAATAAAAAGTGGAGTCAAAGCAAAATCAACGGACATAAGAAAACAAAAGATACATGCCGTCATTTAATGATTAAGCTTAAATTATTTAATATTAGCAAGAGAGAGATTTTGATTCAGCTATATACAGCTAACTCACTATTATATAATACTCCTAGACTGTTACCTCTATTTGAATGCATCGCCAACAATAAAGTTTGATCTTTGCCAGTCATAGGTATTTCCTAAGGAAATATTATAATGTTAGAATAATAGTATTGTAAGCAATTGCACTAATTGGAAAGTAATTGCAGTGAGAGAGAATTGGGAAAGGAAATAAAAATGAAAAAATATAATAAAAATTATTGTATAGCCATACTTGCATGTCCCGTTTATTGTAGGCCATACTTGCACGTCTCATTATTTTAGTATATAACTATAGTAGGTCCTCTAGAGAAAGAATTTTATTGGAGTAAAAGATTATGTGGCTGTATTACATATATAAATAAACACTATGATTGTAGAATAATCTGTCTAGTACTAGGTTACCTGCCTAATTGTACCCTTGTGCCAGCTACAATAATCTGTGTGATCTTGATAGTTTCGTGTCTCTAACTATTTTGTACCATCACAATATATATTTAAATATAGGTATATGGAATGTGCAAACTTTATTTGATACAAACTCTTCAAGATCAGAATGAAGGACTGCACTTTTGGATAAAGAACTGTTAAGATTAAAATTGATATAGCTTCTTTTAGTGAACTTCCAGAAGAAGAAAGTATATTAGAACAGATGGATAGATACAAGTTTTTCTTGTAAAGACAGGCCAGTCAGTTGGATTTGCTATACAATCTAATTTAATATTTTCTATTATTGGAATTCCCTCATTATATCAATGAAAGATTAATGATCTTAAAACTTGCTTTGCATAATGATACTAGAGCTCATTTTATTAATGCCTATACAGATTCAGAGAAGAAAAGCTTTTATTCCTTGTTGGGTTGCATTATTACAGCAATGCCATTAAAAGATGGATTTTTTTTTTCTTGGACATTTTAATTCATGTATTGATAATACAAATAGTAGATTTTGGCCAAAAATTACTGGATGTAATGGTATTGTGGCTATAAATTCAAATAGTATGTTATTAAATTTATGCACAACACATGGATGAACTATCATAAACATTTTGTTTAGGCTGGATTTATCCAAGCTCAAAACAATAGCATTAATAGATTATATTATTTTTAGGACTCAGAATATAAGAATTCACATTACATAAATACAAGCTCAGTTGTTGGATATATCACAGATTAGTATGCTCTAAGGTTAAAATGATTATTGCATTAAAAAAACAATATTCCAATCATACTCACAAAAAAATTGATGTTCATTCTTTAAAAGAATCTTTTATATATACTAAATTTCAACATCTATAAAATACTAAAATTGCTAATTTGAATCTTCGTAACTGTCGTATTACTGAAGAATGGAATTCTCTTAAGGAGTATTATAGAAACAAATCTATTCTTGGGTTCACTAAAAAGAGGGACCATGACTGTTTTTCTGACAATGATCATATTATTAGTGATTTAATTAAAAAGAAACACAAGACATTCTCTATTTTTTGTCTGAAGATTTGTGATGATGGTATATTATTAGATGTGATATGTTGTACTATTTCCATCATCTATGATTGAATGTATAGTAAATTTTTAAACTTATTTTTAAACTTTCCAAATATAAACAACTTGTTAGTAATAACACAAATAAACAACACAGGTTAGTAATTACACAATGTTTCAAGTAGTATTATTCTCCACTCTCATGCAGGTGTTGCTGGCATGTATGCACAATGACAATATTCACTTAGAAGTTGAACTCACAGCTTTAGATTCTTGAATATCGAATTTAAGGCAAATGCTCTAACCAACTGAACTATTCTGTCAAAGGCATAAGACATTCTCTGCTTGCAAAATAATACATTAAATGTGGAATTTCATGATAATCAGAAAGCAGAAGTTCAATTCTTGACAAGAAGGCTTAAAAAGGATTTGGATTAAACCTGCAAAGAAGATACAGACATTAACTGATTGTGATCATTCTAGATCTTTATTTTGATGCATTAAAAGCAATATAAGGACATGAAAAACAGTATCACAATCCTATTATATCCAGAAATGACCCTTTATTATATGATGATAAGAATATTTTAAAAAGGTGTAAATAGTATTTTGATCATCTTTTGAATAATGATACAAGATTTGATATGATGACTTTTAATGATATATCCATTTTATCTACTCATTTAATATTTGGACAAAAAATATCTGGAAAGGTTACAGGTTTTGATGAAATACTGAAAAAAATTTAAAAATATGATAATGATATATTAGCTTCAAAGATATTGGAATTTTTTAGGAATATCTGAACCCATAAAGTTGTGCGATTTGATCTTTAGGGTGCTTTAATTGTTCCAATGTTTAAAAACAGGGAATAGCCAAGATTGTGGTAATTATTGTGGAATATCCTTATCCATTACAGCAAAAGTACTTTCACAATTTTTGTTGAATAGATTGCTACCAGTTATAGTTAAAGAGAATCGAGAAGCACTACAAATATGATTTGTGTTTCCAGGCAAATGCAAAAAAAGTGTCGGAAACAAAGGAATAATTTATATATTGTTTTTATTAATTTGGTATACAAAATAGGAATAAAAATTACATATTTCTACAAATTAGCCCAGTGGGATTATGCAGATGAAAATTTGATATCATTGATCAATTTTAAACCACTAAACATCACATGATCACCATTTCAGATCCAAGGCTCCTCACTGACAAAGGCCACAAGCCAGAAACTAGTCTGGGAATATTGGATGAATGGGCACTAGATGGGGATTTTATGCACAAGCCTTCTGGCATCCATTGATTACTCTGGCTGGCACTGAGTGGCATTACTGTATGGAGGGTTTTGCCTGTTTTGATCAATTTTATAAAGTTATGGTCTCTTCATAATACTAGAATTCATTCTATTATCAAAGAAACTGGAGAAATTAACTTGGGTCTGCTTGACAATGCCCTTTATTGCAATTTCTTAAAATAAAATGCTCACTATGGACTTAGTCCTAGTTATAACAGTAAAATCCTTTTTTACTTTTATTTATTGTTTTTCTGAATAGAATAAATATTATTGTTTGTTTATTTCCGATATTTAGATTATCTAATTTGTCATTATCAAGGATGTTTTTATAAATTTTATGTAAAATTTACAATATACAGTGCATACATATATATATAATAAAAATAATAATGATTATAATTGGAATTATATATTATAAAAAGTCTTACAATCTGCAGAAGTACTTGCAGCTAATCATTCGATCTTCAACTGTCATTTCATTTCAAATATAGTGGAAGCAAGCATCATCAAGTCATATCTCAAGATTCCCAAATTGCCTCATTAATTTTTCTTTTATTATGGTTTCTCTTCTCATGAAGAATCTTAATATTTTAAATATAATTATATATATATGTTTTAATAATACAATATTTAAATATACAAATTTTAAATTTTAACAAATTTAAATTATCAAAAACAATACAACATATTCATTTATAACATTAAAATCAAAATTGCATTAAAAGAACATGCATATATTTTACCCATTACCATAATTAGTAATTCAGTCTTCTGATTTGTTCTGAAGTAACCACAATAAACTATTCTATTATCAGTCTTCTGTTAAATGTTCATTGATGCATTTTAACACATCTGCACATGTAAGAATATCTTAGTTTTTCTCTTGCACTGTATTTTGCTCTCAAAAACATCCCATAAAAAACTATTATGGTACAAATTATGACTCAGCCAAGAGAGTACTTAAAATGGGGAAAAAAATCTAACTTTATCATCTTAATATGAAATAATCAAATAATTTTTATTTTGTGTTTTTGATTACATAAAAATATTATCTTGCTTTCATCAAATGTTTTGTTCTAAAATAATCTTGCTACTTATATTTTATTATAATATATAAAAGAAAAATCATATTCTTCCATTATTTTATTAATTTTCTTTGACAATTTTATACTGGGATAATGCTGATTAAACCCCATTGCAAGATTGTTGCAGCTTTCTCTGTCCATAAAATTATATATTCATAAATGTACATATATTTTTTTTATTGTTATTGTTTTGTATTTTTTTATATGTGGTTTTTTTTTAAAGAATTAAAATAGAGAATTGAAAATAATATAGATATATCTGTATATATACATATGTATAATAGTTATAAATTATTTAAACTAATAAGATTATTTGTCAGAATTTTATATTAGTTTTTGTCTGATTTACAGAAAACAAAGAAAAATATGAATTTTTCCAGTTTATTTTAATCAATCTATGATTAAATACTAAATTTTATAATTTGTTTATATTTGTCAGATAAAGATGGAATTTAACTAAAAACTGGAAGGTAAAACATAAGGAATTTTTACTTATCTAGGATTTTTTATTTTGCTCTTCATAAAATAACAGCAAGTATGGATTAGATAATTTATTTTCTGTACCATTTTTTTGTTATTCTGCAACCTTTTGTTATTAATTAATTAAAAAAAAATTCTGGAAATTAAATTGATAAAAAAATGTCAGTTGGGATTCTCAAACATTCTTTTTCATATGATTATAAGAGGTTAGTTGCATTTTGTTAATAATAATCTTTTTTCTTGTAGAGACAGATAGAATAATTATTCTTATTGAAAGAGGTTTAATTAGAGAGTTGTTGATGGCTTTTGTAAAGTTTTTAGTTGAGACAGAGTGATTTTCCATGGAGAAAATGGCAAGTCATGTTTAAGAAGTTATCTGTAATTTTTAAAAGAAACTTAAATAAAAATAGTTTGAGTTAAAGCCATCCTAAGAAAACTTTAGATTGTAAAGTTAGACACTGAGTATAGTAATCAACCTCAGGAAATAGAATTTATTATTACTTTGAGCTCTAAGTATTTCATGGCCACAATGCAGATAAATGAATGCATCAAAGAAAGCAATATCGAATAGATTCACCATAGTACACTAGCTTCCTTCTCATTATCATCACATCATATGACTATTATTAACTGCATGCTAAAAACATATGTCTATTGGAAAAAATGAGGTGAAAAGTTTAAAGTAAAAATCCTTAGATCTTTAAAAACCTTGCCTTGAAGATATTTGAAATACTAAGAATGAAATGGAAATTACTTTTATTTATTCATTATTTGTTTTTCTCTTCTAAGATAGACTAACTCCTGATTTTCCTTTATTATTATAATTTCTATGTAAAGGAAAAGTAAAATTATTTATCATTATTATTTTTTTTATACTTTTATAAATATCAAATTTGATTTAATATAGATTTATATGCATATAAGTATATATAGATTTATGCTTTTAAATTTTAATCAAAATATATTTGAGTTCTTGGTGTTATTTAATGGGTTAGATTTTTAATATTTAAAACATTAAATCTCTTGATTTTTTTTTTCTTTTTTGAATTGTGTTGTCCAATAGGTGTTTATACATGTATCTGGAGACATATCTTTTTGCATAATCATAGAAAAAGGAAGAGGGAGTTTTTCATTTGTGTTATATGTGTCCAGAATTTTTTTTTTGATGTATCAATTTAATTAATCTATTTTAAATATTGATGATAAGATCTATCTTTATTAACATAATATATGTGGGATTAATAAATTATATTAAACCATTAAACATCACATGATCACCATCTCATACTAGCACATAATTGTTGTGAACAAAGGCAAAACTCTCTATACAGTAGTGCCACCCTGTGCCAACCAGAGTAGGCACTAGATAGGGATTTTATGCACAAGCCTTCTGGCATCCATTGATTACTTTGGTTGGCACAGGGTGGCACTACTGTATGGAGAGTTTTGCCTTTGTTTACAACAATTATGTGCTAGTATGAGATGGTGATCATGTGATGTTTAATGGTTTGACACCAATCCTACCTAATAGGATAGTGGTGGCTATGGTTGTTTAAGAACCAAAAACACCAAAATGTATGGATGCTGAATTGAGTTCAGACCCATATGACTATATAAGCTACTGAGCTTATATTGAAAATATTACTGTTTTCAATTTCATTCTCATAGAAGTAGAGTTAAAAGGTGGCTGCTGGAGGGTTGCATTAGATCCTAAGATCTAGGTGCAGTGCTCTCAGATCCAAGGCTCCTCACTGATGATGGACACAAGCCAGAAACTAGTTGGGGATATTGGATGAGTAGGCACTAGATAGGGATTTTATGCACAAGCCTGGCATCCATTGATTACTCTGGTTGGCACAGGGTGGCAATACTGTATGGACACTTTTGCCTTTGTTTAAATTATATTAAGTTATAGCAATTTATTAAGCACAAGCAGATTATATAATAATAATAATAATAATAATAATAATAATAATAATAATAATAATAATAATAATAATAATAATAATAAAATAATAATAATAATAATAATAATAATAATAATAATAATAATAATAATAATAATAATAATAATAATAATAATAATAATAATAATAATAATAATAATAATAATAATAATAATAATAATAATAATAATAATAATAATAATAATAATAATAATAATAATAATAATAATAATAATAATAATAATAATAATAATAATAATAATAATAATAATAATAATAATAATAATAATAATAATAATAATAATAATAATAATAATAATAATAATAATAATAATAATATAAAAGTCTGAAACCTTTGTCAAATACACTTTAAAAATGCTTATATGACAGCCAATCAGATGTAATAATGACTGCATAGGGAACTCTCAAGTCAAAACACAAGGCAGAGATTTTATGAGAAAAAAATGGTTCCACCTTTCTCTCTACTTAAATTTATATATAAATAAGCCAGCCTCAAGCATTTTGACCTAAAAGCATGAAGCTTTAAACACCTCCATATTTTATTCACTAAATATTATATATAAATAAACAATGTGAAATCTTTCAATTTACTATGAAGTAATTTTCAATTCCAATGAATTGATAGTAACAAATGTAAATATATTAATTTATTAAGCGCAAGCAGATTATATAATAATATGAAAGGCTGAAACCTTTGTCAAATGTACCTTAAAAATGCTTATATGACAGCCAATCAGATGTAATAATGACTGCAAAGGGAACACTCAAGTCGAAACACAAGGCAGAGATTTTACGAGAAAAATATGGTTCCACCTTCCTCTCTACTTAAATTTATATATAAATAAGCCAGCCTCAAGCATTAAGGAACATTTGACAAAGGTTTCAGCCTTTCATGTTATTATTATATAATCTGCTTGTCCTTAATAAATTAATATATTTACATTTGTTACTATAAATTTATTGGATTTGAAAATTACTTCGTAGTAAATCGAAAGATTTCATATTTTTTATTTACATGTAATATTTAGTGAATTAAATATGAAGGTCTTTAGGTCAAAATGCTTGAGGCTATCTTATTTATATATAAATTTAAGTAGAGAGGAAGATGGAACCATCTTGTTCTTGTAAAATCTCTGCCTTGTGTTTTGACTTGAGAGTTCCCTGTGCAGTCATTATTACATCTGATTGGCTATCATATAAGAATTTTTAAGGCACATTTAACAAAGGTTTCCAGCCTTTCACATTTTTTTTTTTTTTTTTTCTTCTTCTTCTTCTTCTTCTTCTTCTTCTTCTTCTTCTTCTTCTTCTTCTTCTTCTTCTTCTTCTTCTTCTTCTTCTTCTTCTTCTTCTTCTTCTTCTTCTTCTTCTTCTTCTTCTTCTTCTTCTTCTTCTTCTTCTTCTTCTTCTTCTTCTTCTTCTTCTTCTTCTTCTTCTTCTTCTTCTTCTTCTTCTTCTTCTTCTTCTTCTTCTTCTTCTTCTTCTTCTTCTTCTTCTTCTTCTTCTTCTTCTTCTTCTTCTTCTTCTTCTTCTTCTTCTTCTTCTTCTTCTTCTTCTTCTTCTTCTTCTTCTTCTTCTTCTTCTTCTTCTTCTTCTTCTTCTTCTTCTTCTTCTTCTTCTTCTTCTTCTTCTTCTTCTTCTTCTTCTTCTTCTTCTTCTTCTTCTTCTTCTTCTTCGTCTTCGTCTTCTTCTTCTTCTTCTTCTTCTTCTTCTTAATGGTTTTATTGATTTGTATATTCCCAATAAGCGACCTTTTTATAAGGGTTTTCCTCGTTGGTTTTCATGCGATCTTATTAAAATTATTAAAAGGAAGTCTTATCATCGTAGACTTTATTTTAAAACACAGAATATCTTTTTTTATAATAATTTTATTAATTTCAGAAGATTGGTGAAGCATGTTTATAAAAGAGATTTGAAGAATTATATTAGAAAAATTGAGGTTAATATTTCATCTAACCCTAAAGAATTTTGGGATTTCATTAAAAAGTCTGGTTTGGGTAGAAAAAAGGTTCAAGCTACTCATGGTTTCACTTTAAGTGCAAATGACTTTTCAAAACATTTTGCTGATGTATATTCATCACATGATGCAATATCTTCAAATATTGCATTATTTTGTAATTCTTCAACTGTTCATTGTATGATTGACCATATTTCTAAGGATGATGTTGTTATGGCTATTAAGCGACTTAAAATTCATTCTAGTTTGGGAAATGATAATATTCCTTCATTTATTTACAAAGGGCTAGCTGAATTTATTGCAGTGCCTCTTGCATTTATTTTTAATTTATCACTGAATTCTTGTGTTTTTCCTAATGTGCTTAAGTGTGCCAAAATGGTCCCAATTTTTAAGAATGGTTCACGTGATTGTCTTAATAACTATAGACCTATTTCTGTTTTACATACTATTGCTAGAATTTTTGAGAGGTGTGTTTATAATAAAATTATTTTAGATGTTAGTAAACTCATTTCTTCTTCACAGCATGGTTTTATACCTAATAGATCCGTAGAAACTAATTTGTTAACAATTTATGATCATATAGCTCATGCAATTGAGGACCAGCAGAGACTTGATGTTGTTTATTTTGATTTATCAAAAGCTTTTGATAAAGTAGACCACAGTATTCTTCTTCACAAATTATATCAAATGGGTTTTTCTACTAAGCTTGTTTATTGGTTTCAATCCTTTCTTCATGGTCGTACTGCATATATTAAATTTAATAATACTATTTCATCTAAGTTTAAATGTAATTTTGGAGTTCCTCAGGGTAGTATTTTAGCACCTATGCTTTTTAACATTTATATGAATGACCTTAAGGATTGCTTAAAATCTTCTTATCTTTTGTGCTATGCAGATGACTGTAAAATCTTTAGAAGAATCACATCTGTGTTTGATTGCACTCTTCTTCAAAAGGATATAGATAATTTTAGTGCTTGGTGTGATTTAAATAATATGATTGTTAATTTCAGTAAATGTTCCTTAGTCTCGTATTCTAAAAAATCTGAAGTTTTGCATTTTTCTTATTTTATTAATTGTCACAAAATTATTTCTGTTGAATCCCAAAAAGATTTGGGAGTTATATTTTCTAGTAATGGATCCTTTCTTCCTCATTTGGAAATGATTATTGGTAAAGCTTTAAAAATTATAGGTACTATTCTAAGGTTTGGTCATCATTTCAGTGGTGATACAAAATTTAAATTATTTTTATCATTGGTTCTTCCCATCATTGAATATTGTTCAGTCATTTGGAATCCTAGCTCTAAACAGGGATGTAACTTATTACAATCAGTGAGTAATAAGTTTTTTAAATATGTTTCTTTGGGAAATAAAACTGTTGTTCATCTTTCTTCTAGAAGACAATATAGAGATCTTAAATATCTTTATAAACTTGTTAATAAAATAGTTCTTTTATCTGACACAATTTCTACTGTTGTAATTAGATCTCATGTGCATGATACTCGGTCTGCTTCTGTTTGTTACATTAAAACTTGTCATTCCAATGTTCTTAGATTTTCTCCTTTATTTAGACTGCCATCTTTATATAATCAGATTTGTAGTAATAATAATTACTTCAATTTAGATTATAATCAATTTTGTAATGTTATTAAATTTAAATGTCATATTTGATTGGTTTAACTTGATTTTGTTTATATATATATGTTAAATTGTTTTATTATTATTATTATTTTGTTACGTGCTTTATATTTATCCCTTTTATTTATTTGTTATTATTAATGTTTTAATAATAATTGTTTATATGCTGATATTTAATTTTACTTTAGATTTTTAAATGTGTTAATTATCTTTTATTGAAATATGGCACATAATTATATTAATAATTTGTCATTTAAACTCATTTATGTATTTATATATTTGTTATGGTGCAATACTGTAATTGGCTTTATGCTGTAGTTTTGTACGGTAAATAAATGAATTGAATTGAATTATTATTATTATTATTATTATTATTATTATTATTATTATTATTATTATTATTATTATTATTATTATTATTATTATTATTATTATTATTATTATTATTATTATTATTATTATTATTATTATTATTATTATTATTATTATTATTATTATTATTATTATTATTATTATTATTATTATTATTATTATTATTATTATTATTATTATTATTATTATTATTATTATGTTTCAAAGAAAAGAACTTTATTGATAACCATAGAGTTACATTTGCTATAAGACACTTCGTATACATATATTTACATTGCTAGTGAGTAAACCAAGTTTAAGTTGGTATCTGTGATGTACAAAAAAGGAACTTAACTTAGGAGGGAAAGATATTTAAACATTGTTAGGGGGGTGAAAATACATATGTATACGTTACATTTATGAGTGCTGCTTGCTGTAATCATAGTTCTCCAAAGTCTTGGGTTATCATTGTTCAATTTGCAAAACTTCAACTTTGATGTATATTGCCATGCTGGGTTTAGTTTGCTTTCCAGTATTTGAGGTCTGATTTTGTTGTTACTGTCCTTTATATTAATATTATGCAATCAAAGACAACATTCTGTTTTTTTATTTGTAGATAATTGCCACATTTTTTTATATATATATATTGGTTGAGGGCATAGATTTTGGTTATTGGGAGCCATCTTAGAGGTTTGATTGTTGTGTTATCAGTGACCAGGTTGCTGCATAGATGTCTGGATGTGCAATTTTATTGTCTCTGGCTCGTAGTTTTGCCAGTTTGATATTGAAAGTTGATGGATGTCGCCTTGTGTTGTTACCTAGAGTGAATGTGCATCTAGTGCACCAGTATGCATAAAGCATAAAAGTGGCTGCACGGACTGATGGAATAGAGCCTTTGCAATATGAATTAATGATTGTTTGAAGGGTTGTGTTAGATTGTCTATATGCTCCTATCATAATAACTCGAATTCTGTCTAGTGCCGGACAAAGATAGAATAGATGTTCCTGTGTTTCTTCAGCCCTGTGACACAGGGGACAAAAAGGATCAATGTTAGTGTATAGTCTCCGATATCTCAGAAAATATGTCGTGGGCAGTGCTTGTAGGTTTAGTCTCAGCAAAAAATCAAAATACTTTGGCTCCAGTGACCATTTTTTAAACTTACGGAGTAATTGTAGATTATTGATTTTCAGCATTGTCAGATTGGTGTCATGGGTTGGATTTGGATGGATTAATGAATAAATTTGCCAGTATGAATGCTTGTATATTGTCTGAAGAGATATCTGTGGAGCTGTGGTTTTTATATGATTGATCATTGATGCTAGTTGGTCATAAGCAGGGGGTGGTCTATCTGTTGGTGTTATTTGAAGTAGGCATTCAAGCATTGGAAAGTGTTTGACTGTGGATGTTATTAAGTTTGTGGCCTTCTGTAGATGGAAAATATAAATACTATGAAGTCCTAGTCCATTGTGAATAGGTGGTCTGGTAAGTTGTTTTGCAGATATTGACACAGTCTTCCTCTGCCACAAGAGCTTATTACAGAGAGAAGAGATTTTGTTAATAAAACCTTTAGAAAATGTGATAATGGGTGAGTAATAGGTGATTTTTGTTATGGCTAGCTGGTTAAATAGCTGGATCTTGGAGTATATTGAAAGATATGCCTTTGAGAGAGAAGTAGTAATTCGCTCTGTTTCTTCTTTGAGTTTGTTCTGGATCTTGACCCTCATTGCACTTGCACTCATATAAAAGGGAAATCCCAAGAAAGCAGATGGCTTTCCCCCATACATGCCCGTGTACTGCTTTGCATTATAAAGAGACCAAACTGCCGTCTTATTTAGATTGACCCTGAGTTTGTGTGTAGCTGCAAATTCTTGTAGTATTGTATGCAAGGCTGGTAGGTGTTTTTTAGATGGGAGGAAGACAGTTATATCATCCATATAAGCGATACATGTTACCTGCTGAGATGTGTTTGGTATTTGGATGCCAATGAATGTTTGCTGGATTTTTATTAATAGAGGGTTGATGTAAAAGGTGAAAAGTAAAGCACTCAGGGGGGGATCCTTGTGAGATTGATTGTGTTGGAGTAAAAGATTCAGAATTTTTGCCACTGAGTGTAATATGTATATCCCAATTTAACAACAAGTTGGTTATAACATATAAAATAGTGCGAGGTATTGCAGTGGCAGCCAACATTTTAATTAATATCTCGATTGCCACAGAATCAAAAGCTGATTCAATGTCTATTTGAACTGCAACTGGGCTGTATTTTTTCCGGCCTCGCACCGATCCCAATACAGCTTTGAAAAGAAGTGCTGCCTGTCCTGTAGATGATTGCTTTCTTGCAAACTGATATGGTGAAATCAATGGGAGCAGATATGATTCAATCCTGTCTTTAATGACTTTCTCAATGATCTTGATGGCTATTGGGCACATGGAGATAGGCCTAATATTATTAAGGGTGGTTATTGGAGCTGGTTTCTTATTAAATGGTACTATTGCAATTGGATAAAGATTTTCAATGTTGTATATTTTTTGTGAGAGATAGTTTGCAAGATTACATAATACTTGATTAGTTGTATGGCTAAGGTGTTCGTACACAAATTTTGGTATGCCATGAGTGCCTGGATGACAGGCATTGGGCAGAGTGGCAAGCTTCAAAGCAAATTCATTAATGGTAAATGGTGTATTTGTTTCAGGTGATCCAAAATAATCGGGGGTGGGTTGAAGAGTTGATGTGTCTGAAGATTCTGTTTGAAATGCTTATAAATAGGTTCAATCATGTTATGTGCTGCATGTATAGTTGTTCCAATTTGAAGTGCCATAGGTACTCTAATGGTGGAGGGAAAACCCATGGCCCATCTGATGTAGCCTCTAGTCCATGTATGTTGTTGACTGAGGCAGATTTTGCTTTTTTTTATCGCTAAATAGTCTTTAAGTGCTGCACATGTGCTGTTATATGCCTGGGTGAGCTTATATATATGCTGATATGTATTTTGAGTAGGTTTAGACATTGTTATCCTCTTGTGAAGTTCATCTGCCAGAGCTAATAGCCTGGAGGGTGGAGGTTTTTTTTTGGTGACATGGTCAATATTGAATGAAAGTATATTTATGTATGCCTGATATCTCTGCACAGCACTTAGTTGTAGTCCTGCAAGTTTATGGAGCATAATATATGTTTCAGAAAAAAGGGATTCTGGAGTGGATGCTGGTATTAGAATTCTCATTGTTTTCCCAAGTGGTAGTGTAGTTGGCTGAATTTCAGTTAGATCAAGTGTTGCAGTTTGAGCAGAGTGATCTGAGAATGGGGATGGATTGAGCTTGAGGCTGAAGTAATGATGCAGCATTGGTGAATAGAAGCAAAGGTCAATTAAAGATGTGTGTCGGTTATTATGGAATGTTACTGTGTTTGGTGGTAAAAAACCTTCAGCACTCATGAGTGGTATTGCAATTTGATGCAGCCATTTTGAGATGAAATCTGTGTACTTCATGTTAAAATCTCCCATGATGATAGTTGGGTAAGGAGTTGATGCTAGCAGTGAATTGATGGTGAGTATTATGTTTGATATGATGATGTTTCCAGGTGGGATGTAGGTGAAAACTATGTTGAGAGTGTTTGCATGGTGATGAAATGTAGCTATCAACAAGTTTGCATCGATATATATGATTCTGAATGATGTGAATGGGCAAGCTGGGGTTATTAGTAGGCCAGTTCCACCCGCAGGTGATGACATGTCCCTGGAGCATGCAAAGAAGCCTTCAGTGCGAAGATGCACTGTTGGGTCAATCTGTGATCCACTATATATTTTTGTTTCCAGAAGTCCCAATATATGTGTCTGTGTGATTTTGGTCCATTCTCTAAGTTGATGCAGTTTGTTTGCCGAGTTCAAACCCCGCACATTAAAAGCTGTTATTTTGACTTTCATTGTGGTTGTATTTTGGGATTGTTCACATTTCAAAATATGTTAGTGACTGGTTTTCATTGTATGAGCTGTACATTGTTGGAGTTTTAATTGGTTGGTTAGATAGAAGTGATGTCCATTGGTGACCAGTCATCCGTTTGAATTCTGGTTAATGATGATGCGGTGTTGTACTCTTCTGTTTGTGAGTTGTTGTCCTCTTCTGTTTTTGGTTTTTTATTGTTTTTGCTTCTTTTTGGGCGACCTGGCCCTTTTTTTTCTATTGTATTTACTTCAACTTGTGGAAGGCATGGCATGATTGCTTCCATGATATATGTTGATGTGTTATTTTTTATTGTGTGTGTGATGTTTGTTCTATTGGTACTTTGTGTTTCACTGTAATTGCTTTGTGATATTTCAGTTGGGTTAATATTTGAATCATTCGTGCATTGTATGTTTTGACAGTTGCTTGTGTTATTTTGAATTGCTTGTGTGACATTTGGATTTAAGTGCTGCATTCTGTTTGGTTCATTTATACTGTTGTCTTGGTTTTTTGTAGTTTGATCTTCTTTAGATGAAGAAGTTGTTTGCATCTGGTTATTCATATCTGAATTTATCTTGACTATGTTAGTGTGGCTGATATCTTCCGTTTGTGTGTGGTTGAGCTGATTATTTGTTTGCTGTGATTGTAGACTCTTTCTGTTATCACATTGTTTTTTCAGATGGTCGCTGTTTAGTTCATCTGTGTTTTTATTTTCCTCATTGGAATTTTGATTAATGAGAGGGAGTGAGAGTGTTTCTTCAGGTGGAGAAGTTGTTTGCATATTGTTGTACATATTTGGATTTATGCTATCATTATATATATGGTTGCTGTCTTCAGTATGTGTTTGGATGGCCACTCCATTTGTTTTTTGCGATTGTGGATTCTTTTTGGTGTCACATTGCGTTGCCAAGTGGCCTCGCTTCCCGCATGTGTAGCATATGGGTTTAAGCCCTCTTATGAAGAGGCTCAGCATGGCTTCCTGATCTGCAAATTGTGTAGGAATATTGTTTGGATCTATTTCTGGATGCAATCTCAGCTTGAAGTCAAAGCTATTGCTGTATACAAGCACTGGCGTATCTTTCAGATAAATTGGGTTGAATGCTGTGACTTTTCCAAATGGCTGCATCATTTTCTGAAAGATTTTGATGTCATATCCAAGGTATGCATTCTTGATTATGCCAGTAATCTGGTTATGTTGATCTGGATCTACTGCAATGAGTGCATAGTTGCCTAAAGTTTTAATGGTGGTTTGAAACCGGGTTTTTTGGCTTTCTTGGTAAAATTCGAGGATTAAATACCGTGAGTTAGGATGGTCAGCAATCCTTAGTATGCTATCCCAAAGTCCGTGTAGTGTTATTGCTTCATAAAGTAAATTTCTAGGAAATTTATATAGCGATAAATTTGCATCTGTAGCTGATAATATTATTGAACGAGGAGAAAAAAATCTTTTGAAAGACGTATGAAGGCCACGTGGGATCGTATTATTAAACTGTTCACATATTATTTTCAAATCCTCATTATTCCACTGGGCGGTAGGGGGGCATTGATTTTCTTGCGTTTGTATATCTAGCTGCAAAATATCATTAGTATTTATTTTTCGGAAGCGATGGAAAACTTTATTTTTTTCTAAAATTGGAACTTGATTGTGTTCTTTTTGTTGTAAATTATTTTTTTCCGAAGAGAAATTATTTTCCTGTAAATTATTTTTAGCTACGTTGGCATATGTTTTTGCTTCACCTGTAATTTGCATAGGCTTGGATAGCATATTGGCGCCGTTCTGCTGGTCACATGACCGGGGTGTCGCCATTGTAATGCTTTTTACGTTGAGCAACGAATATTATTTTTAACAAAACAATTCATAAAAATATCTATTTAGTTAAAATACAAATTAATTTGGATTGTCCAATACTTACTGTTCATATATATATAACTGCAAGTCAAAGATGTGTTGGTTTTAGTGTTTTCTTTGGTTAAACTCCTAAGATCTCTGTAAACAACGATCCGTTAAAATCATCATTTGCTGCGAGACTCTTATTATTATTATTATTATTATTATTATTATTATTATTATTATTATTATTATTATTATTATTATTATTATTATTATTATTATTATTATTATTAATAATAATAATAATAATAATAATAATAATAATAATAATAATAATAATAATAATAATAATAATAATAATAATAATAATAATAATAATAATAATAATAATAATAATAATAATAATAATATAATCTGCTTCCTCTTAATAAATTAATATATTTACATTTGTTACTATCAATTCATTGGATTTGAAAAGTTCTTCATAGTAAATTGAAATATTTCATTTGTTTATTTATATATAATATTTAGTGAATTAAATGTGAAGGTGTTTAAAGCTTCATGCTCTTAAGTCAAAATGCTTAAGGCTGGATTATTTATATATAAATTTAAGTAAAGAGGAAGGTGGAACCATCTTTTTTTCATAAAATATCTGCCTTGTGTTTTGACTTGAGAGTTCCCCATGCAGTTATTATTACATCTGATTGGCTGTCATATAAGCATTTTTAAGGCACATTTGACAAAAGTTTCACCTTTCACATTATTATTAAGTTATAGCTAACTCCAAATCTCACTTGATACAAACTAAATTATTAATTTTAGTTTCCTATCTGTTTTCTTAAAAATTATAATTCTAGTTTTCTATTCATTCTCTTATCCTGAAAATTTAATGAGTCCTGTAAAAGCATATATTCATTATCAGAATTACAATATCAGGAATTTTAAGTCATTATTTCTATATGATCTGTAGTAGAATATTTTTTTTTAGAAAGTTGCACATTAAAAGGAAAGTTTGAATTAAGCCTTTCAAAAATACTCTGTTTAGGATGGATTTTGCAGACCATTATAGAGGTAGAAAGAAATCAGGAAATAAAGCTAATAACCAGTAGTTTGATCTTTTTCATAATAATGCAAGTAATGTTAGAACGTTTGATTATTTATCTTGGCTTGAAATAATTCCATGTGTGATTTGCAGACTTGGTATTATTTTGGATTTGTGTCTATCACATGTGAGGCTGATAATAATCAAGACTATTTGAAGAGAAAATAAACATAATTTTATTGTATAATAGTTTTATTATATTAAATAGCTGCTCTAGTTAATAAATATTATTGACCCAAGTGTGGTCTAGTAAGGGTTTCCAGTACACTAAATTTTGGTGTGTAATAATGTAGGAATAATATTTAAGGTCTAATAAAAATATAAACTACCAATAAGTAACTTGGATAAAAATAGAACAAACTAATTTATAATTTTGTTAATTTTATATATTTTTTAGTATATATGCTTTTAATATATATGAAGTATGTATATGTTGAGAATAAGTTAATAAGTAGTGAATTAGGAAGCATAGGTAAGTAAGGTAACTGTTAGACTAGCAGGGGATTTAAAAAATAATTTATTTATATATTTTTTTTATTCTTTAAAAAAAAAAAACACAGGTAGAAAAACAAAGACATATGATAGGTAATTGGTATAGTTATATGATGAATGGGGGGGGGGGAGGATTTCTGGTGAACTATTGTTTTTAATCAGATATGTAAATATACATTTAATCAATAATATAGAAAAAGGTTCATACATTTCAATATAAATAAAATCAGGCTATAAACTAATATTTAAATCTAATAGACAGTAGGTTATTGTTTTTTTAATATTAAATGATAATGAGCTTGATCGAAAAGAATGGAGCAAAATCAGATTATAACCAAAAATGTTGGCTGCTCAAATATGGAACTAGATCAATCAAATGAACCTCAGCCAGAAATACAGAAAGATAATTACAAGTTGATAGCAACCAATAGTTGGAGAAAAAGCCAGAGAGAAAAAATCAAGCACTAATTGCAATGTTAGAAAAGTTAATACAAAATATGAACGATATAAAAAATAGGATGAAACAAAATTGTGATTTATTCAACAAATCCTTTTGCAGCCTTGATAACTTAAGATGCTTAATACTTCTGTAGTTATACATATGCTTTTTGTCAAATTCTTCCAAATATTGCTTTTTAAGATTGTTTTGTGGTTGACATAATTCATTTCTTTCATGTTAATAATAATTAGTAGAATTTTCAACATACATTGGCAACTTAAGGGTTTATACTTTTATCTGTTTGTAAATGGAAATGATGATCCACGATTTAATAAAAAAAATTTATGATTTATTATGTTACTGACCTGGTTCATATTGATCACTAAAGATCATAAATGGTTAAATCATTCACATTCCATTTTGTCATGCTTCATGATTAAAATAAGGAAAGGCAAAAGGATTTTAATATTTTGTAATTTTAGTAAAGTTTATCTAAGCAATTAGATTCTTCTTAGTGAATGACGTACAGCTTATTGCAGTTTATTAATTTTCAATCATTGACCAAGTCATTTTCAATATAATGACTGCTGATCACGAATTCTCCTCTATTGTTACTGAAGTATATATTATGACTTGAATCTAAAGAATGAGTTTAAGTTATTATTTTTTGTAATATGGTTTAGAATATATTCTTTATTAAAAGTTTGGGTTTTGAAGCCAGGTTTTGGACAGTTTGTTGCCTTTTTTTTGTGAAGCAAGCTGCTGCTATGAATTTAGCACATTGGCAATATTGGCAAACTGCCTGTATATTTGGATATTACTTTTATGGATGGTTTTATTATATTAATACAAATGTAGTTTTTACTTGACTTGTGTTCAAGTTCAGATTATGATCCATATTTTGACTAGTCATGTTAATTTTGAACAAAAGTTTTTTGAGTGGCAATACTTGTGATCAGAAATAATCAAAAATAATAAGTGAGCAGTTTGAATGATTGTGAGTTTCACATTACTCTTTTTTTTTCTTCAAATGATTGTCAACTATCCCTTTCCTTAGTTTAGTCACAGTTGCCAGACTTATTAGCAACTAATATCTTTTTATTAATGCCAACTCTTTTGGATTTAGTAGGCAGATACAAAAACAAAAAAAATATTAAAAATATTTATACTTGACAGCTTGAACATATTCATTTTGATCAGAAATGCCTATTGTTAAAATTTATTTCAGTTCATGTTTGTTCTACCTGGGTTTAGCCAGAAATATTAGATCATGGAGGGACAACCATTTATTTGATTTTAATTCTCAATTAATTTAATTCAATTAATTTAAATAAAATCAATCTGTTTTGTATTTATTATGTAATCTACATACATACATATAACAGCCATTTGTAATCGAGTATGGCCAGCCCTAATTAAAAAAAAAAAAAGTTAAAAAAAAATGGTTCTAGAGATGAGTTTTGCATTGCCTATATAAAGCAAGTTGTTAAATCACAAATACTTCCACATATACAACGTTGGTCCATTTTTGTGTTTAATATTTTGTGGCATTGTCTTTTTTCAGCAGAAAACTTTTCTTTCTGAAATATTTCAACACTACATCTACTTGTAGTTCTGTATCCTATTCTCTGTCACATATTTTGTAGTTCTGTATCCTACTCTCTGTCACATATTTCCAAAGGAAACATCACATGATCACCATTTCTTATGCTTTGCTTATAACTGGCTTGCACTGAGTGGCAATACTGTATGGAGAGTTTTGCCTGTTTTAATTTCCAAAGGAAACAATCCACAATACAATTTCTTTAGAATATCTTTGAGATAATTTCTATACACATCTATTTCTCTCATAAAAATCATGCTCAAGTTCACCATAAAACACCCTTTTAGAAAGTTTTGCATTGTTAATTCATTTTAACTGTCCAATCCAATGAAAGGGTGATTTTACAATATTAGACTCTATAGTATTATACTCAACAAAATGAATAATACATTGATTGCTTTTATGATCTTGCTATTGTATTTTTAAAATTTTGTGTGAAGTATGCTTAAAGGAAACATTTTTAATGTCTTTATATTATGACAATAGGGTGTCCAAGTCTTACTTCTATACAATAAATTAGATAAAAACAGCTGTATATAGTTAACTCAATTGCAGTAGTTATTTTCTTGTGATGAAATATCTTATCTTTGAACTTGTTAATTTAAAAGACACATTAAATTTTATGCTGCACATCAACATCTAAGTCCATTTTTCATATTATAAAACTACCAAGATATTTAAATTGGTTTATATTCTCAAGTTGTTAACTATCTAAGCTAAAATACTGATAATTTTTCTTCCATCATTGACTGATAAAGAACTTGAGTTTTTTGGACATTATTAATCCACTCAAAACCTTAAGCACATTCTACAGATCATTTTTTGAACTGTCAAAAATAGAAAAATCATCAGCATACTATAAATCCAAATTCCAAGAAAATGAAATTCTTGTTGACACTTTTAATCCATTCAAAATCCAAAAAGATTAAGTTCTTGTTTTCAATTTTAATTGATTCATATTTAAAAATTCCATCATCAAAATTATATCGCATCTAGATCTCTGTTTCATTAAGCCATCTATAATCAGTTTCAAAAATTACTTCATAAAAATTGATAACAATGCTGAAGCAAATACATATCCTTGTTCAACACCCACTTTTGTTTCAAATGTTTTAGATTTTCCACTTATAATAATAAGATTCCTTTTTCATTCCATCATGTAGAATCTATATAATATGAATTATGTAAACTATGGTAATATTTATTGCTACATTGTTATATGATCCTATATAAATGGGTTTGATTACATAAAATGATACATAAAAGTTGTGGAGATGTAGTCCTACATAAAAATATATTCTCAATTATTTTATTGTGATTGTTTTATTTTATAGACTACTTTGATTCTAATTATAACTGGGTTGGGATCATCTGTACAGGAACTATCTTTATCAAACAATAAAAAAGAAGATATATCATAGACTTAACCATCCTGAGTATTTGATATCGTCTTCACGTCTGCATCATATTATAATGTGTTTTGTTTTATAGTGATTTTCATTGACTAATATTAATTTATTTAAGGATTTTATTTTCCAGCTAAAAGTAGATACTCGTGTCCTAAATCCTCGAGATAATTATCTAATAAACTGGTAAAAAATAATGCTAAAATTAGATAAGCACTTTTAGGAAATAGCGTATAAACTGAATTCAGTATGTGGGTGTGTATGCTTGTGCAAGGATATATCACGTTAGCATTTTAAGCTTTAGATAACAAATCAGTGTATTTTGTCTTGATTTTATCTTGTTTGAAAGAATTCTTGAACTTTGATCTCTTTAAAGTTTATTATTGCAGCAAAAAAAAAAAAAAAGGCAGAATTAAATTTCCAAGCAAAGTAAGTAAAATTTTAATTTTTTATTTTTATAATATGGCTTATTAACTAAAGATATAAAAAAAGATCCTAATAATAATACTAATTACAATCGTTAAACAATGTTGGATTTAAATATTGCCTTTGAAAACAATCTGTTTTTGTCGAAGATATTCTGACCGTAAAACAATAACCGCAGATAAAATTATCTTAATGTATATAAATTAGAATGATTACTTACAAGAGAAATTCTGTTTATAAATATTAATTTATGAAAATGTCTGTAAGAAGAAATATTTAATTATTAATATGTTAATTTCAGTTTATCAGTTAATTCTTCTTTTTATTCTGCTTTTCTCTAATTAAAAGCATCAAAATTAAAGTAAAACTTTTACGTATGTATACATTAAATTCTTTGCCGGAAAGTAGTTGGTATAATTAGACAATAATAGAAAGCGTTTATAATCGTTGGTTTCAGTTTGAAAAATACTCTGTAATCGAATTCCTATTTGTAAATATTAACTAAAAAAAATATTTTTGTTGTCATTTTCTCTTCATTTTCTTTAAAAACATTAAATATAATATAGCAATAAAAGTTTGTATAAATACATATGCATTATTTTCCCAATCAATAAATAGATATAATGCAGTCGTAAAATGCTATTAAGAGTTAGCCTTCTTAGAGTCTATTTATTCCTACTGTCATCAAGTTATTTACCTGATTGATACTAATTATTAAAATAATGTATTAGTAATTTCCAAACAATTTTTATTTATGGGTTCTTGATGCGATTTCTTCCTATAGTTGTGAAAACGAATTTGGTTTCTATTAAATGAAAGGAAATTTTGATTCCTCTTTCAGTTTCAAATAATATATTGGTTTGCAGTTTATAGTGATATTGATTGTTATTTTTATACAATTTGTTTTAGCATTTTAATATTAACATCTGCTGCTAGCTCGAACATCACATGACCTCTTGAGAAAATAAATATTAAGTTATTATTGTTTTTAAAAAATACATCATGAAATTTGAGGAATCTTTTACATTATTAAAAAGTAAATAGCATTATTTTAATATATAATTTGATAGATGACATTTATTTTCGGAATATACATGTAATAAAGGAATGAATAAGATATCTACCTTAAGATTGATAGAATGATTAAGTTTTCCCATGTGTTGAGTTTTGCTACTCAAAATCCATGATTCGTAGTGGCTCAGCTGTTTATTTCCAGTGCTGAAACTTCTTCCGAACTCCACGTAATCTGGACCAACTGATGATTGCTGGTTTAGCATGAAATATTTATATTGGCG
This sequence comes from Epiperipatus broadwayi, assembly GCA_028023455.1. Taxonomy (NCBI): domain Eukaryota; kingdom Metazoa; phylum Onychophora; class Udeonychophora; order Euonychophora; family Peripatidae; genus Epiperipatus; species Epiperipatus broadwayi. The sequence goes on along the minus strand of JAQFVV010006209.1, from coordinate 4,311,929 downwards.
ATTATTTATCTTTTCAACACATATGTGGTCAAGCGTATCAGCGTTATGAGATAGTGTGGAGAGTGGTGGGTCATGTGAAAGTCTGTGTTCATATGCCCTATATATAAACCATTAGATTGTAAATTATAATAATTAGCTGCATTGATGACTCTTAATAAACAATATTTAGAACATATTAGAATTACAAGTGAAGTGAGATTAATTACAAACGAAGAAATAGAATAGTATCTTAAGACTAGATAATAGTGAATTATTAATAATTCAAGTTTTAATCTCAAAAAGCTTCAAACAAAATAAAGAATTTCTATATTGATTGGCAGAAATGATTTTGAAAAGTCCAAACAATATTTTGAGATTATTTCATGATATTTTAATGCTAAACACAGAAAGATTATCATTTTTCACTCTTATTACACTCAAGTGAAAGGACAGTGGCATGTAAGCAAAATCAGAGTAAATTTGGGTAATGAAGATATGTGAGAGCCATTTTTTTTACTGATAAGTGCAAGAACAGAAGACTAATTGTATATTTTAAAATGATAGTAGGATATATATGTGTTTATGTAGTGACTTTTCCTATTGATTTTCGTTTACTTGTTATAATTATCTTATTGATTTAAAAATAATATAATAAATGTTTTTTTGGAAAATCATATGATGTTTGAATACCAGGTATAAGAGATTTGAGTTTTGAATCCAGGAATCTTCAACTCTACAGTTCACCATTCTCATAATACTATCCCTTACAGGACTATTTTGTCAAATAATTATATCTAAAGATCAGATAGAAATATGCATACATATTCTTAATGCATGAAAATTTGTTTAATTGTTTATTATTATTCAATTTAATAAAAAAAAAATTACAATAATGAAGGTTTATATACTTTTTCAATCTTTAGTATTAATTAGGTTATATAAAAAGTTATGGAATGATCTAGTTATATCAATTTTTATATATATCTTTAAGAGTTATAGGTGAAAATCATACATGCTAAGGATACTAAAAAGTAAATAAAATAATGACATCGATTTTTATCATACTTATTATAATTTTATAATAATGTTTGGGTCAAAAGGATGGGTTCATTCCATCTTTTCTAAAAAAAACTATATCTCGTATCTGAAAAAGTGAGAGTGTTCATTTATAATTTATCTTTAAAGCGCATGTGTATTGGCTTAATTGCTAATATCACTATTACAGTATAAAAACATAGCGCTATATAAAATAATATCTCATTAAATAATACTTTCTGAAATTCTCATGACTAAAATTTTCAAAAATTGTTGAACTAAAAATTATATTTGGTCTATATGATGTTTAACTTTTAAGAATCAAAATAAAAACTCTTATATACTTTATTTTAGCATAAATAGTATTATACACTTGTGCAGTTTAATGTAAGATTAGAGTGAAATGTTGTTGGGTTTATTCTCAGCTAAGTAAAATAAAATAAAATAAATTTCAATTTGATAAAATGAATGAAATTATTATGCTTAACCTATAAGTTAATTGTGTACAAATGTTACACAATCTCTGAAGTAACACTATTACTATTTATTTATTTATTTTTGTAGAAAAAAAATTGTATATTTTAAATTTTAAAAAACAATCAAATTATTGGTGCTTATTTAGTTGAAATATTAACATCAAAAACTGATGAATTGTTTGCTATTTGAAGATTGACTAGTTAAGAGTGATGACTGCATTCACTAAAATGGGGTAAATATATTATGATAGAATCAACCATAATAATAATACTTATTGAGAGAGGTGGATGGAGGCATATCATTTTGCATCAAAACATCCTGTATTCTGTATAAAAAAAATAGGTAAAAAATTAAATAAACATTTTTTATATAGTTTTATAAAATATAGTATTATTGATTATTGGTTGTTGGAAAGAGTTTGTTCTTAACTGAAAGGAGAATCCTTTGATTCCTCTGAGTTTTTTTAAAAAAAAACAGAGCAGCATAAATTCCCTTTGTCCACTCCATCTGCTATTATTATTGCAGTTTGTTATTACTATATGATTATTCATATGTTACGCAAACATGGATGAGTTATTCACCCACCCACATCAGCTCGTGAGATGATTTTACTGGCTTTTTACTTTAATATCAAAAAATACTTTTTTTTTCAGTTGTCTGGTTCTTAAATAAAATATCAGTTGAGTTTGTACATGTAAATGAAGTTTTTTAAAAATAAATATTTACAATCATGGCAGACATAAACAAATTATAAAACTACCAATCAAGATAGCAGTTGATTGTTCAAAACTTCCTGATTGCAAACCGAAGCTGCCATTCATGTGAAGGAAGATTGCATAAAATGGAAGAATTATCTAATATTAAATAGGATATTTTTGGACTTTTTGAAGTTAGAAGAAAAGATGAAAGGGTAATTGATTTAAAATAGAACATGAGTTTCATTGCAAAGGCATAAATATTAAAACTTCAAGTGGAGTTGTGGCCATTACAAGTAAAATGTGGAAGAACAACATTGTAGAGATTGATTGTTAATAGAAAAGCAATACAAAGATTGTAGATCTTGCAATAAAATACAGAGTGACAGAGATTGAAAGTAAAAACATGACTGAGATAATAAACAGATATTACTGGGATCATTGAAAGAAATTGAAAGATTGAAATGTATCTGGACTGGGCAGGTCATTAGAAAAGATACATAACAGATGGACAACTGAAATCCAAAAAGATTGTAAGACATTAGAAAAAGAACAATATATGAAATAAATGAATGAGATAAGGAAGTTTATTTGAATGATATGAAGAAAAAAAGCTAAGGGGCAGAGAAACTGAATTAGACTGAGACTTTCAGCTTGAAATAGACCATGAAGACAAAAATTGTTTAGGGTTTATAAAAATCATAATATGATACTATAATGTTCTTACATTTAATTAAAATAACCTGTGTATATTTGATTATATTTGTGGGAAAATTATCAGAACCAATCTCTTTCAATATTTGGAAAACTCAGCACAGTTAATTAAAAAAAATAAAAATTAATTATTAAGTTAATTTACTCATTATTAAAGAACATAATGGTATGATTTTGTAATAAATAAATAATAGGAAAATGCTAAATTTTATATATCATTTTAATCATTTATAAAGTGTATATAAATGAAAAATATATTCCTAAAGTATGTTGAATGGCATTAAATATAATTCCTTGATTGTAGATCTGTTGCAAATTAAAAACAAAGGCATTTTCTCTTTATTAATATAACAGAAAGTGAAACTCAACAGAAAAAGTAAATGATGAATTACTTGCTATCTTCTGTCATTGATTTCAGTAATAGATTCATGTAAAATTCAAAGTATTTTTTATCACTGATCTTCGAATACAGTCCAAGAGCAACTTCATATTTTTCTCTTCCCAAAAAGAAAAAAAAGCTGCATTGAATCTGAAATATGCTCCAATGTTTTTTTTTTTTTTTTGTTGGGATAGTCAGGTGTAGTGAATTAAAGCAAAAATTTTAAATGAGAACACTTGTATAATGAAATTGATTGAGAGTTTTAATATCAGGCAGTAGAATTTAAATCGTTTTAACTTGATAAGAGGATATTTTAATCAAAGTGGCATCATAAAGATCATTATGAAGAAATCAGCAAGGAAAAGTAAAATAACAAAAAATCTTTTTAAATGCAGTCTCTAGAATATTGGCAAATAATATGACTTTAAGAAAGAATCAGGACCAAAGGCAAATCATATTTAAGATAGAATAATAAAAAATGACAGCTGGAATGTAATTAAAAATGTACAATTTGAACAAAGATTATATGATAAGCTTTTATTTGCTATTTATTTATTGTTTTACTCTTGAGATTTGTTTATATACAAAAAAAAAAAAAGACTAAAGAAGAGCGTTCAAAATAACTTAAAATTATTATTCTGGTGTCTTAAGGAAGTTTTAAAAATGTCTAGATTAGATGTTGAGATCAGTTTTAAAATAAGAGTATATAAAAAAGAAATTCATAAAGTATGAAATTTATAAATTATCACTTACTATTTGGGACTTTGATTTATGAACAACAAATATATAATGTGTCTGTTAAAATTTTCAAAAGAAATACCTTTATATTCATAGTCGATTTAAGACTTTACTTTCTTGTTATGAGAATAGTAACAAAAATGCATTTTCATAGTAGCTATTGTATCTGTCTACCAAGCCCACAATCTCGAGTTCAAGTTGGAATTTGGTAAGTTCTGATTTTTTTCAAATCATTATTCCTAAAAAGTAAAGATCAAAGATTAATCTAATGAGTTTTTCATGTCCTAACTGTAAAAACAAAAAAGTACTGATTGCAATACAATGCAGTCTTCACTACTGGTTGAAGAGGGGGCATTGCACTAAGCCCTTTGTTACCTTTAAACATTGAAATATCACTAATGATTTTTGTATATATATGTTATTATGAGCTCTTTGATATTTCATAGCTTTTAAGCATTTGTTGAATATTAATTATTCTGTACTTGTTCTGATTATATAAATTTTCATTGCTATTGCATTGTTTATTATCATCTTCCTGTATCTTATCTTTCACAAATAAAATTATTTAAAACAAACAAACAAATAGTTAAAATTCTAATTCTAATAAAAAAATTTAAATGAAGGTTAAAATACATAAAAATAAAAAAAAATGTTCAAAGAACACTTTGTATAAAAAAAAGTTATTATTTATAAAGAAAAAAAAAGATATACTTACTCAGACTTTACTGGCTGGAGACTTTATTAAAATAATAAATATAATTTCAAAATATAAAAGTATTTTTTGTTGTTGTTGTTAATGACAATGAAATTTGTAGAGTTTGAATAAGTATCAGATATCTGTAACATTTTTATTAATATGTGGAGTGTAGAATGACATTTGTAAAAAATCAACATTGTCTAAAATAATATTAAGTAATTCTGTAAAGAGAAAAGCTTCAAGTGAGAACTTGTAGCTTAAATGAACATGTTAAAATTGTTCTATTTTGATTATATCATAAGACTACAATTCTTGAAAAGAATGGTGATGAAAGAAGAGAATCGGCCAACATTGAGATGGATGGATTCCATCATCAAAGCAATATATGTGATATGTTGGACTATTTCCATCATCTATGAGTGAATGTTGAATGTATAGAAAATTTTAAACTTTATTTAAACTTTCCAAATTCAAACAACTTGTTAGTAATAACACACAAATAGACAACACAGGTTAGTATAAGGGGGATTTAGATATAAAGGCCATAGAGTTGACAAAGATTAGGTTGCGGAAATGGGATGAAGCAGATTATGGGAAAACTTAGGGTGGGGAATGGAAAGGGAAAGTAAAGTGGCTAACAGTTTTCTCTGGGTATAGATGCAGAGAGATTCTTGACTCTTTATAAGGAGAAGTCACAGTGCATCACATCACATTAATTATAATGGAGTGGAACAGTAGCACATACAAATGCTTAGTTAAGGATATACAGAGTTTCAAAGAAAAGGGGAAGAGAATGATGGTTATAGGGGATATAAATGAGCATAGTAAAGAAATTGATGATGTAGGTAATAAGAAAGGACAGATTTTGAAGAGTTTTTGTCAGAGAATGAATTTGAGCATTTGAAACATTGAATATTTATGAGGGACAATATACATGGTCTAGAAATAATATATTCCACTCAATAGATTATATTAGTAGAGAAAGAGGTAATGAATAAAGTATGGAAAATTTAGGTGTTTGATAATGAAGAGAGAGTATATAATAGTGATCATAATTTTTTTATAATAGAAATGGTTAGTAATCTGATGGAAAATAGAAATAAAAGTAGAAACAATAGTGAAAGATATGGATGGAGAGTGAATGATATGAGTAAGTTAGAAGAGTACAAAATAAAAATTGAAGAATCCATGGAAGAGTGGTTGGGGATGAGTATAAAGATTGGTGTGATAAAATAGAAAAAGTTGCAAATAGGGTTTTAGGTGAGAATATTCAAAAGAATAAAAGTAATAAAAAAGTGAGAGTTAATAAAAGTGTAAAAGAGAGAGAAAAAAGCATGCGGAGAATATAAGTGTGCTATTAAGGACAAAGAAAATAAAAAAGATGCTAATGCTAAATGGAAAAGGTACTTAGAAAAGAACAAAAGTAGTTGGCTAAAATAGATAATTATATAGAGATAATGAAATTGAATTGTAAACTGTTAGAAGATATTAATAACATATACTATTTACACCTCTTTTAAACCCTTTATCAATACTCTTATATCAAACTAACAGTTTTGACTGTCCTGCAGTCATCATCAGAGCTACAGTATTCAAATATATAATTATATAATCAAAACACTTATACACATCTTCATATACATAATTAAATACACAATATAAACAAAAATAAACATACATTTTAATCTGACCATTATAAATAATCATTTCCCAGTTTATTACTTTCCTCTTATAATAATTTTATCATTTATTTTATATCAGTATATTTTATATCACTTTATTTTATTTTTTAAAAATATTATTTATTATAAGAAAGGTGTAAATGGTATATTTTAAAGTAAAAATCAATACATAGGAAAAGAAAGAAGTAGAAGTTACTAATAAAAGTGGAGGAGAAGGGAGTAAAAAAATTTGGAAATACATTAAAAGGAGGAATGTAGGGGAGAGAGAAGTAGTATTACTAGATGATGAGAGAATAGAATGTAGCTCTAGAGAGGAATTAGAGATAATCTTAAACAATTATAATACGAACTTGATTTGAAAACTATTGGCACTTTTAACACCTAAAACGCAAAGCTACTGTTTTCTTTTTATTCTTAAATTTCTCTGCTGAGCACTTTCAAGAGGTGTACTCTCATATTCATAGCTCTTAGTGAAGTAACTGTTTCTAATTATACGCAAATTATACAAGGTCAAAGGTTAATCACTCCATTTCTTCGATATCGAGTAACGTGTCTTTACGCTTTATAGCATTTCAATCCATAGCAATGCAGCAGGCCTCTTTCTTTTTACATCATGTCTCTCTTTGCAGACCAGATTGATCTCATGTGGTTTCACCCTGGTGTCCTGCCAGTTTTTGATGTTGTGCAAAGATAGAATCTGACTGTGCCTTGGTGTATGAATATCTGTGTTGTAATAATCTGTTTCCCAGTGGTGCCTTGTTTCCCCATAATATGAGGCTCTACAATTTGTGTGAGTGCATGCAATATTATAAACAGTTTAAGTTTGGGTCAATGTTAATTGATTTTTTGTGTTGTTAATTACTCTGTTAGAACTGGGGGATGGATGCAAAAACTTAATTGGAACTGCGTATTATAAACTGCATAAAATCTATTATGTAAACTTGAATTGTATAGTAGCAGCAACCTGTGTCGATCCACCTTGGGTGTATTATTAGTTGCTTTATTGTAGAAATGTTTGATTTTTCTGTTGATCAGCCCTTATTTGAATTGCATCTTCAGCAAGTCTTCTCTGTAGGTTATTAGATTTTTCTTCTTCTCTGCTTCTACTTTACACAGCATTTGGTTCCTGTGAAGAAAAGATGTAAGACCAGCCAATTTATGGCTGGTGGGTGCAATGGAATCAGGTTGAATATGGCCTCTTATTTCAAATGACTTCACAATCATCTTGTAGGTCAAGTGTGCATTTTCTCATTTTACCAGCACATCTAGATATTTTACTTGCTTGTTAAAATCTTCCCATACAACATTTAAAGTCAAAAGAGAGCTACACTGTAGCTTGTTTTTAATCTCTTTAATGACATCAGTATTGGCAACTACAAACAAATCATTGACATATCTAGTGTAGATTTTAAAATCTGATAAATTGTGATATTTTGGCAAAATATTTTGACTTTAAATGTTGAATGGGAAGATTGTAACAAGCAAGTAAAATATCTAGATGTGCTGGTACAATGAGAAAACACATGACCTATGAGAAGCCACTTGAAATAAGAGGCCATATCCAACCCCATTCCATTGTGCCCACCAGCCATAAATTGGCTGGTCTTACATTTTTTCTTCACAGGAACCAACTGCTGTGTAAAGTAGAAGCAGACAGGAAGAAAAAATCTAATAACATACAAAGAAAGCTTGCTGAAGATGGGCTTTAAACAAGGCTGATCAACAGAAAGATCAAACATTTCTACAATAAAACAACCAATAATACACCCAAGGTGGATCAACACAGGCTGCTGCTACCATACATTCCAAGTTTACATAATAGATTTTATGCAATCTTTAATAGGCAGTTCCAATTAAGTTTTCACACCTCTCTCCCATTTCTAACAGATTAATTAATAACATAAAAGATCAATTAACACTGGCCCAAACTCCTCAGGCTGTTTATAATATTGCATGCACTCACACAAATTGTAGAGCCTCATATTATGGGGAAACTAAGGCAGCACTAGAAACCAGATTATTACAACACAGATATTCATACACCAAGGCACAGTCAGATCCACCACACTATTCTATCTTTGCACTACATCAGAATCTGGCAAGACACCAGTCTGAACCACATGAGATCAACCTGGTCTGCAAAGAAAGACATGATGTGAAAAGAAAAGTTAAAGAGATCTGCTACATTGTTATGGATTGCAATGCTATCAATCGTAAAGACACATGTTACTCAGTATCGAAGAAATGGAGCAATTAACCTTTAACTTTGTATAAGTTGCATATAATTACAGAGTTACTTCACTAAGAACTATGAATATGAGAGCATGCTCTCAGCAGAGAAATTTAAGAATAAAAAGAAAACAGTAGCTTTATGATTTAGGTGTTAAAAGCATCAATAGTATTTTCTCAAACAATTATGTAATGGATATAAAAAAGATGCTAGATGTGAAGGGCATAGTGATAGAAAACATGAGAGCATATAGTAATGGAAATAAATTTTTTTACAGAAAATGAACTGAATGAGGCAGGTAAGAAATTGAAAGGTGGAAAGGCAAGAGGTTTGGATGGATGGGCAGCAGGGATAGTAATGAATTTTGGGCATAGGGCAAAATTAAAACTATTATCATGTTTTACTAAGATGGAACAAAAGAGAGATTTTCCAGATAGTTGGAATAATACAAGAGTAAGGCTACCATGTAAAGGGAAGGGTAAGGATCATAGAAAGTTAAACAATTATAAATCAATAATGATAACGTTAGTGCTATGTAAAGTTTTCTCATATATGGTGGCTGTAAGAATTGCAAAATGGATGGAAGAAAATAATATAGTGAGAGAAATGATAGGTGTATAGGAGATGTTTAGTTGTAGTTACACATTTATGAATATGAATAGGAAAACAGGTAAACAGTTATACATGTTTTTTTATAGATATAGAGAAGACATATTTTAGAGTAAATAGAAATAGAACATGGGTAAGTTTATTAAATTTGGGAATGGATGGAGCTTTAGTGGATATTATTAAGAAATTATATGAAAATAATTACTATACGTATCAATTAGGGAATATAGAATCAGTTAAAGTTAAAAATGGGGTAGGTCTAAGGTAAGAATGCCCTATGTTACCTAATTTGTTTTTGGTATAATTGAAAGAAATGGAGAGATCAGTAGAAAAATTAGGAAGAGGAATAGAAGTACCATTAATAGATGGCAAGGGAGTATATACATTGTCAGATCTTTTATTTATGGATGATGTTTTTTGTGTGCAGAAAGAAGGGAAGATATGGAAGTTATGTTGAAGACATGCACAAAAATGGGAAAGAAATGAGGATTAAATTTAGTTCAAGAAAAATCGAAAGTAATGATGATTAATACTGGAGAGAGAGAGAGAAGACAAAGAATTTTTATTGGTGGTATATAAAGTTAAGTGTGGTGAATAGATATAACTATTTGGGAATTGTCTTAAATAATCAGAGGAATTTCTTGGGTGAAATGGAAGAAAAAATTGATAAATGAGGCAAAGAAAAGAAAGGGATTGATAAGAAATTAACTGGGTTTTCATATAATAAATATGATGTAGCTAGCATTGCAAGGAAGAGAGTGGCAGTAGCAGGGTTAACATATGGTAATGATGCATTATGTGCTAGTAAAGAGGTATTAGATTACTTAGAAAAAATACAAAAAGTAGGAAGACGTGTATTAGATGCAGAAGTGTGTATGGAAAAGGAGGCAATTCAAGAAGAAATGGAATGGTTAAGTTTTTGTATGAGAGATGCAAAAAGCAAAGTGAAAATTTCAGTAGATTGCAGTTTATGGATAATAAAAGAATAGTCAAAATAGTATTTAATTGGGTTATGAATAAAGGGCAGGCAACAAGATGGATGAGAAAGATAATGTGATATGCAGAAGATTTGGATGAAGACTTTATGTCAGCATACTTATACAGAAGGTGGGATAATTGTGTTAAGAGAATTGTTGAGTGTTATAGTGTTACGAAATGGGATAAAAGAATACATGCATTAATAAAGAATATTGGAGAGATGGAAAACTAGTATGGAGAGTAAAAAGAGTTTAAATATTTATAGAAGTAAACAGAATATTGGGTGCGAGTTATTTTATGATAATAGCAAAGAAAGTAACTTACTGTTTAACAGCTCCAATGGGATCTTTAGTAACAAGAGATATACATAAATGGAAAAATATGGGTGATTTAGTCTGCAAGTTGGATAAGGAAGACATAGAAAATATTAGGCATCTGTTAATTGAATGTAAATGCCTGAAAGCAGAAAGGTTACAAATAATGAAGTTGTGGAAAAATAAATAGAAACAAAGTGATTATGCAGAAAGTGGCTTATTGTTTTTTATGCTGGTTTGGGAAAAGACAAGGGGGATTTAGATATAATGGCCATAGAATTGATAAAGATTATGTTGTGGAAATGGGATGGAGCAGGATAGAGAAGAATATGGGAAAACTTAGGGTGGGGAATGGAAAGTCAAAGTATGCTAATAGGTTTCTCTGGGCACAGTTGCTGAGAGATTCCTGACTCCATATAAGCAGAAGTCACAGTGCATCACATCACATAAAAAATTTGATTTACAGTGATCAAAAAGTTAATGATGATGAATATAAATGCCACCAATTAGACCCAGGGAGAGAAAAGAGATCTTAAACATTGTTCCAACAATTGAGGGACAGGATACAGAAACAAATGTTAGCCAAAAACAAATATAATTATTAATAATTTTCAAGTTTTATTAAAGTCAAAAAATATTAGTCAAACAAACATATAAGTTGATCCCAATTCCCCAACTTTCTTTGGCCGACAGTGCGCATGAATATTATAATGTTAAACACTTCAGCAGATAATTTTGCTTTCTCACCTAAGAATTAAAGGGATTTATAAAGATTCTTCTGCTATTGATTTATTTACTCTTCAATTTCTATTTTCTTTATTTAGAGATTTTAATAATAATGATCCTCTCTGGAAGAGAACAGTGCAGAATGAACTTTCCTTAACCCCATAAAACAATAATACAAAACAAGAATGTCATATGCTCCTTAAACACTCATAAGAAATCATGTAAATATGATCCTTAACATTAACTCCATACAAACAAAGAGAAAATATTACAATTTTATGTAATCGGAAATATAGGAGAACAAAATCTCTATAGTTAAAGAAAAACAGAACTATATAATTGCTAACCAAAAGATTTTTATGGTCTGCAGGAAATGCAAACATACATTAACTATATTAATTTCAACTAAATAGCGAATAGGTGAGATAAAAAGAAAGCTACTAGTATCTACCAAAGCTTTTAAGAATATCACAATACACTCTGACAAAGTGATAAAATAAAATCTAGAGCCAATTCTCTAGACTTTATAGATTCCATAATGAAAAATACATATAATAAAATATAAATTTTAAAATTGATTAATATTCTAAACTTAGACGAATAAACATATTATACATTCTTTTTGTTCTTTTAGTATCAAGCTTAGAGACCTAAGCCCTGGTTAAAATATAAAATGTTCAGTTATCTTTGGGAGCTTCAATTTTGCTGACAGATTGAGTCGAATGGTGTGTGCAAAGTTTTAGTTCTATTAGGATAACATTACAATAGTTTTGAATCTCCATTTATCAGGTTGGGAGTACAAAGACAATCAGTTTTGAACTAGGCATTTAGGACATGTCCCTGATGTCACAATTGTGTAGCTCCAGGGTCTGTCTTGGAATATTTTTAGCATGGCATACTTTTAATATGGTTCTTTATGGTGAATATTTTTAGCATGACATACTTTTAATATGATTCTTTATGGTAGATAGTTTCAGCATTATGACTATAGTAACAATTCTCAGCAATTCAATCAATTTTCTCTTATTGGTCTTGATTTCACAGTTCATAGCAAAAATAATTTTTGCATTATCCAATTTCATGATGCAATCAGCAAATATAAAATATATCATATCAGCAATTAGCAAAAATATAATTTATAATCCACATCAGCAGTCCACAATTAGCGAATATAAAAGTTATATATCTCAATCAAAAACAGAGCTTTTATATGTGATTATTATCTCCCATCAGATCTTAATTAAAAGTTTTAACCAAGGTTAGTTTCTTATCTTTCATTAGATCTTAAGATTTTAACTATGGTTATTTTTTTCCTTTATCCAATTTTAATAAATTAGAAAATGAGTTTCTGCTCTTAAAGTAGATTAACAAACAACAACAAAAAAACTTATCTCAATCAAAACTCTTTTAAATAATGTTTGTACGATTTCCATTTATAATCGAGTACGCTTGTTATGACAAGTAGCCTTAATAAAAAAAATAACAAAATACAAAATTTTTAAATACAATTTTCTCTTTTCTTTTAAAATCTCTATAAATATAATTTTAGTTTTGATTTCATGATGGTTGCTTTTGAAGTGAATAAAGTATCCGGTTCAACATGAACCTGAAAAATGATGTCTAAATGCTATTAAATCCATGGATGATTTTTTTATATATGATAGGGATATTTTAATGTGCTTTTATCTTTTGAGGAATAATATAAGAATTGAAATATCCTTTAATATTATACTTCCATTCTATCTACCCATTTAGATTTGGACCAAGTCATCCAGCTTAATGAAGCTGATACACCTTTGTTTTCTTAAAAATGGGATGGCTGCAGCTGTTAATAAAATATTTGGAAATGAGTTAAATATGATGGTGCTTCAAAAATAGTATAATTTTTAAAAAAATATTTGAATTCCACAAAGTCATGTTTCCTGATTTTAAGGATGCATCTATTGTTCCAATTTGTAAAAATAAAGATTAAAAAAGACTGCAGTAATTATTGTGGACTATCATTACTACAGATAAGATGTTTTCAAAAATTTTGTTGACTAGACTGCTTTTTTTTAATGAGCTGAGTAATTCTCAAAGATTCAGTGTGGTCTTAAAAAGTCAAGAAGTACTATAGCGTAGTTTTTATTGCCAGGGAAATGCAAGATATGTGTCAGGAGCAAAGAAGTGATTTATGTATTATTTTTATTGAACTGGTCGAGGCATGACTGAGCAGAATTGTAATATTATTTGAAATTAATTGGGAGGAAGCAATAAATGTTAATGAAAAATTAAGAAAAACAGCTGTTGAGTGGGATGTTTTACAGTCTCTAATTTTTCTATTTTTTATGATGATATTCTATCAAACAGTTTGCAAATGGCTTCTTAATAAAGTAAGTATCAAGAGATGAGATTATTTTGTTGACTGAATTTTAATTTGAACTAGTTAAAAACAAAAATGAGAATTTAATTTTTTTGATTTAGGTACTGTTATTTCAATTCAAAACAATTTATTGTAAGAGTTACAGACAATCCTGTGAAAATAACTTATCAAAACATATATATAATTATGGTTTATAATTAGTAAACTTATTATTATTATTTTTAAAAATAGATATATATAAATTAACTTAAACTTTAAAAATATCAAATTAGATGAATATCTAATTAACTGTGAAATTAATAATTCTAAAATGAGTTTTTTGTTTTATTTACACACATATATAAATAATTGTTTCAACTAATTGAATTTTACTAATTAAGATGTAGACATGGATACAACCTCAGGTCAACACCGTATCATAGCAATTAAAACAAAGGAAATAAAAATTTAGAATTTAATTATAAATGATAATTATGTCAACAATAGGAAAATATTAAATTATGAAAAAGAAATATATATGCTACTGGAAATCATCCAGTATAAAAACCCAAGCCACATTTTTATAATTTAATCCTATCTTTTGTTAATGAACTAATCACTACACTCATTAATCCGGTTGTGTTCAAATTAAGAATACATTAAAAGAAAATGGATTAATAACTTAAAGAACTTTCTTTGAAATAAAAATTATATTATAAAGGAATTCCAAATTCACTCAATAAAGAGAATAGATAAATTATTCCTGAATTTCATTATTTATATTTATAAAGTGCAATTATTAATATATTTTTGTTTATTAACCATAGAAAATTAGAAGATTGTTCTAAATCAAAATTCTAATAAAAGCAAATTTCTTCCAAATGTTTATTCAAATTAAAATTAAATATTTAAATATTCATGAATATGCATAGTGGATAAACACCAAGTGTCATGGGATGAAATGCTAATGTTTTAACCAAAGATTATAATTATATTTCCTACACAATGCCTAAAATATACATGTATTTTATCATCATTATTTCTAATGAAGAGTTGGTTGATAATGGAGTAACTTGGAGAAGAAAATACCAATTACACACAATATAAAGGATCTTAAAGGATAGAATAATTTGATTACTTCTGTGAAGGATGATTAACAAAGAACTTGGAATTTTATTATTCAAGAACGTTTTTCATCTCATCTAGGAAGAAAATAAGAAATTCTATTCAATTTCTTGGAATATATTGATGTGCTATATAATGTTGACTTCTTAACTTTATTTCCTTTGTTGCTTGAAATCATTTATGATGAGAATACTCCATTTTACAAAGTTATATATATCAAGATAAAGAGAATGTCATTAAGTTGAACATTTTTTTTATTTAATAAAATTTAGATCTTCTATATATATATTTAAAAGCGACATTGACCGAGGTAAAATTTAAAACTATTTCAACTTGGAGGTGAGAATTTGTCATTCTCCACATTGAATCTTACATGACATTACAGAATTTCATTTATTACTATTATATTTAACATAGTAATATTTTTTATAACTCTTTGTGTGAAAGACTAATCTCTTTGCATGAAATTTCTTTATTTCATAATATGACATCCACACACGGATTTATTTATAATACTGTTATTTTACAAGGATCTAATTACGTGTATTCTTTTTGATACACATAGTTTTGAATTTATACTTAGTTAGTTATCTTATAATTTTTGAAAATTTAAATTTTCAGTTATTATTTTATAAATTATTGAAAAGTATTCATGTTATGATGTATATTACAATTATGGGAATATAGGGGGGTAATAACTTATTTAATGCTATAAATAATAGAAATATATACAAACACATATTATAATAAATTATTTTTTGTTTGTTTGTTATATAAATTCTTTTTATATTGTTACTTGTTAATAAATATGTTAAAGTTCTTTTTGAATTTAAACGGTTTCTTATTTATTTGATTTATTTAGTTATTTTACCAAACAAATATCTATAAGTGTACATACTTACACATATATATTATATTAATTTAATATCTTAATATTATAAATAAATTATTTATAGAACAATTTATTGAGTTTATTATTACTATGGGATATTGATGGTAATGCCTGAAGAGAGTTAAATGCAATATCTGCCCTGAATTTGAATTCTGAGCATAGCGGTATCATCAACCAAGATAGAAATTGAATGAATTAATCTGATTTACATTGGTATTGAATGATGTGATTTTAAATTATTTTGTTTAATGCAGATTCAATTTTAGATTATAATTATATATTTTCAGCCATGGCATCCTATATGAAGACCCTAAGTCTGACTATAGTTAGATGCGACCACCTTGAGTCCTGAAAAAGGAGCGTGTAGATTTAATGTCTTGAATGCAACTTTTAAATTTTTTTATCTAATAATTAATATTGCAAAAACTAGCAAATTTTATAAGGAAAAAAGTATTCAGTATTGGGGGGGGGGGTAATTAACATTTAAATATCCTACAAGCTTTTTAAGTAGAAAAACAAATATGGATATTGAGGTGCAGTAAAGACTACTGCTGCTGCATTTAATAGTTTAAAAGATAGGCTATTTTATCATAATGTCACAATTTAATGCAATTAAATTAGTAATTTACAGAACTATTTTACCTTACTTATCATACATAAATAAATATGATGGTCTTTTCTATAAAGAAATTAGAAAATGTTTATTTGAGGATGTTTTGTAAGTTTTGAAATTCAATGGTAAGATCATAAGATGAATCTACATATTCTTCAGCTTGTTAAATTTGATATTATAAAATCAACTATTGTCAAGATACTTCTTTTTTTTTTTTTGGTTTGGTTATGTGGAGTGAATAAATAATAACTGAAGTTTCTAAAAAGTATTTTATAGGGAATTTGAGCAAGATTTCATCAGGAGAGACAGACTTCATTTACATTATAAAGAATATTTCAAACAATATTGGTTGCATTTATTGGAAGGATATGCTTGAGGATAAAATATGAGATCTATAATATGTTGAAATCTTTCAAAGAATAAAATTTGCTGCCGAAGAATTAGAAGTCAGCATCTTAAAATGTCAAATAAACAAGATCCAGCACATGACATATGTGGTTGTGTATAAAAGATTGATTTGTATACCCATCATGAATTATTTTTAATTTTTTATTCTTGATTCTTTTTTATTATTATCTGGAGTTAGAATGGTCATTTTTATCCATAAGTGATTGCTAATAGTGAATGCAGAAATGATAATGGCAGTCCTAAACTATTAATATTATTAATTCAACAATTGCTGATTTTAAATTGTAAAAAGTATCAATTTAGTCAAGCGCTGTTAACCGAGAGATCATCGCGGCCGCCTTGCAAGCAAGCAGTTGGTTGCGGACGGTTGTGGATTCGCGTCCCGGCCGGTGCTATGACATATGAGAAAAAAAAAAAAAGTATCAATTTTTGTTTACAGTACAGATCATATGATTATTAAATCTGACAAGAGTTTACATAAACTCTCCTGATAATGTTATCAAGGTATTTAAGTATTACTATCAATAATAATAATTATTTTATATTCTACAGCCTCTCTGCATATCTCTCATGATCACTAAAATAGCATGCAATTGTTTCATTCAATTAATTTTTTTTTTTGCTTAAAGGTATTACTCAGTCATCATCATCTTTCTCTCAATCAACTTTCCCCTAACTCAATTTGATCATCCACGTTTTAACCTTTTTTTAGTATATCACTTTCTAAATTAGCAAACTTAATGTTTGTTTGTTTTTTGTCAGATTAAAATTTTTTTAATTATCTTTAACTTAAACCTACGTATGTTCACTCAAACTTAATATTTTAGCCATATCTTCATGTTAATATAGTTTGTGCGTCTAGATGTAAACGCTTAATCCTTGTTTAGTTTTAATAAATTTAACAATTTTTTTGTTAAAATAACTTGTCAAACTTGTTTTTAACTTGTCTTTCGAATTGCTTAAATATTCCTGTAAACTTATTTTAAGTGATGTTAACTTTTACTTATAAAAATTTAAAGCAAATTTAATATTAAAGAAAGACTACTTCATGGTATAGTAGCTACTACATTCAACAGCATTGAGCACGAATTTATATTCAATGAAATTTGGAGATATTTTTAGGTAGTTGAAGATTTCCAAATAAGGTAAGATTTTTTTTCAGTTAGCCGGCCCATAGCCAACTTAACAAATCATCCAATTATTTGTCGGATAATTGGTTTCCAGCGAATCTTAGCTAGAAGTTAAAACAAGGTAAAAACAAACCGTCACCGACCTGCAACTTAACTAGTTCGGTAAGTATTGACTTCTCTTCTGTTCTTCAGCGTAGGGATGCTGTAAAGGTCTTTGCCCGACAGCACATTATTTAGGAATGCCAAAAATTTCTATTAATGACCTAACTATTTTCTCTTATTAAAACAATTAAAATAAAAACAACTTTTTTTTTCCACAAAAACAATCAGATTTTAATTACAGAAAACCAGTCAGATTTTTTTTTTTTAAAAAAAGAGCTTTTTCCTGTGAAAATGAATTTATGTTTTTATTTAAAAATTTAACTAAAAAATGTATGCTGTACTCATTTTTTGTTTTGAAAGTGACATTCCACCTGGGTTCAAATCTAAATCGAATAATTGTTTTTTCCGATAACAAAAGATCTAGAATTTTTTTTTTAAGGACGTTAACTAATTAACTAACAATCTAGTATTGGTCTGTAGTTAGATATGACTTAAAAAATAAAAACGATTATATTGTATATACTGCAATTTAGTTTTAATCACTGGTAAGATAGATGTGATACTTCTAGTGGCATTGAGTCTGTGCTTTACCTTATTTAAAAAATATTGAATAGTATCTGCTTGGAGAATTAAATTTACATTTTATAATCTTATTTTTCGATGAGCCCATATTTCATTGCATAATTGTGAATGGATATAAGAATGATGTTGTGCATATCTATATTAGCCTATATCACTCCGACTTTTAATTACAAATTTTATGGTAAACAAAACTTATTTTTTAAAAGTGAGGATTTTTAAAGATCTTGGTTCTTCTACGAGAGTAATTGATTAATTGGCCAAAGTTTAATCTTTTTGAATTGCCAATAAAATACATGCCAGTAAAAGGGGATTCATAGAGGAGCAAACAATTAAATATTTTACATTTCTACGCCTAGTAGAAATTCCAACCAGAATAATTTTATTTTTAAATACCAATTGAGATCTTATGCTCATATTTATTTTGTTTACTTTTGGATTGTTATTATTTTATGTATATAAAGACCTGAATGGATTTTTGGGATTACTCTAACAAACTTCAGAACTAGTGCTTAATCCATTATATTGTTCTCAAAAATTTCTTCCTAAAATCTCTTCACTTCCTTGATAATATATGACTTATAATACAGTGTATCGTAACCAGACTTTAATGAAGAATATAAAAAAATAAAGGCAAACTACCAACTCAGTCTACAAGTGGATGAGATCTCATTTTATTAACAGTCGCGTTTTTTAAATTGTCACGGCAATTGATATGACCCATCTCTATTAAGATTATTATCCCTCAAATAATAATAATTACATTCATAGAGTTAAGTTCCATTAACTCCATATCTTTCTTAAAAAACTATTCACCAATTATATTGAAAATAGGCTCATAACAATTGCTGACTACTCACCCGCGATCCCACATACATCGGAGCACTCCAAATACTTACACCTACTTCTTTCCCTCAATATGTTGAAACATCTGGAACTAACCAAACTGATGAGCCGAATTTAAGCGGATATTTATCGTGTTAACCTTGATTAACATAGTCGATCTCCCGACTTCACGCTGACAACTATTCTTATCTCGCAGGTAGCGTACATTATGAATGTATGTCAAAGAAACAGCCCCATTTATTGATTAATCTTAATATTTTATTGGAAACAGCAGCTTCGGTATTTGAAAAATATGTCCAAGCTTCACCCGTTTCTAAAATATATTCTCAGCAAATCGTGAGCATGGAAGGCTAACGCACTAACCTTTGCACGCAAAAACTTTCCCTATAGAAACCTATCAATATAAAAATTAGTTAGCGAAGATGAAAATAGTCATGTTAAATGTGTGAAATCTTATAAGGGTGTCATAACCCATTGTAATAAGTTAATTCATTTTAACTTCGAGTTACATTTTTACACTATGCCCGCTTTCCGTTTCGTCCATACCCAGACAATATTGATGCATTCATTTGGATTAAATTAATATTTATTACTTAGTTTAAATAATGTGTAATTTTTTTTAAAAAAAATAGTATTTTATAAATTTTTTTAAATACTTATACATTAAAACAGAGTCAAATAATGTAAAAGATCAAAATCATATTGACAGTTACTTAGAAAAAATATAGAAAAATTAAAAATAATATTTTAACTCTGTTAAATTTGCCTAGCGTAATGATTCTATGAATTTCCTAGTCAAAATAAAATGTAATAAGCATTACATATAAAATAACTATTTCTGCCATCGCTATCTTTTTTCAGCAGCGCTACTTTGTAAATAAAAATACTGAACTTAACGGCATGGGTAAGAGGGATGAAAAATTTAAATTAGCAATGATCTTAAATTGCTCATAAACAAACATTTTTAATTTAGTCTATACAAAGAAAAACTAATACAATACTCATTTTAAATTTTGAAATCTTTTTAAACATAGATAAAAGGAGTTTTTTTTTTTTTAGCTATAAGATCTATTTGAGTAGGCATTTTGAGATTAAAGCCTGATTAAAAAGTATTTACATATGTTTTCTGCGAGCTCAATAAATTAATTACAACTCTTCAATATATTATATTGCATTTATTATGTAGTACTGCTGTAAATATATACATTCTAGTTATATATTTAATTAATTATTAACTAAAAATAAATTAGTGAAATGTAGAGACAAAATTAAGTTTATAATTAGTTTTTATTTTTTGAAGTCATTACTATATGTATGAAATTAGATTATTAGACATTAATGATACTACCATATTACACAGTAACGGTATACACACCTGGGACTCAAACAAGGGCAAGTAAACTTGGAATAAACTTAAGATTTTTTTTCAGACAATTGTCCCAGATTCTATTTTACAAATAGATATCTACTGGAATGTAAAGATGAATCCAGCTTGTTAGATGAGATTTTGTTACCCTGACAATGCTTGGGAATTCATAAGAGGAAACTGACCATGATCTATGGTTTCAGAATCTTCCAATTGATTACAACATCAGACTATACACAATGCCGACAATAAAAAATACAAGTGCAATAGTTTCACTCTGATAAAGAAAGTGTCATTTTCCAAAGGTAGGAAGATGTTTGAAAATAGATTTTTATTTGTTTAATTTTTGTTTTCATTGAATTACTTTCTTCAATTAAGTTACAAAATTGAGAACATTTTAATGTATTTTTTGAAAGTAATATTGTTTCTATAATATTTTAAGTCATCAACATTATTAATTGAAGTTTGCCACTGAGCAGTTGCATTGTCTGGGGAGTTTGTTGGTGAATATTCATTTTTTAAAACGTTTAAAGAATGAAACGTATGCATTGTTAAAATTGATATCATGATGGTTAATTGTGCTGCATTTAATGAGATTGCTCCTTATTCTGCAAAATTTTTTTCTTAGGAATGCCACTATTTTAGTGATTTATTTTCTTTTGTTGTTTCAGTAGTTGTGAACTCTTCAGTAAATATGAGGATCTATAATAAAAGTAAAACAAATTGTATGTTAAATCGAATTTCACTTGAAAGGGGTTATTTATTAAGAGATGAAACCATGGGCTAGTATTGTTTATATTAAAACTTATGATATATTTCTTTAAAAAAAATTTATATTCTACTGTGAATTGTTATTATTTAATATGAATGATATTTTGTACTGTTTTTCTTTTTATAATGTACTGTAATTTTATTATAATAAATTTATATGAATATATATCCAGAAAAGATAGTTTTTTAAGAAGCTAAATATTATTAAAAAACTATCTTTTCTATGTATATTTTCATTTTACCAGATATGTTGGCTCAGAAAAGAAGAAAATCAATAATAATTGAATTAGAATAAATTTAGCGACAATTTTACAGCATGCTAAACTATATATAACACTGTATTTATTTTCTGTAATACATTTCTAAACATAAAATAGAAAATTATATAACACTAAATTACTAGCAAAATAACAAATTTATACTAAAGTTTTCTTATTACCATGGCTCACCTATTAATCAAATAGACCTTCTCAAGTGAAAATAAAATAAACATAACATACATATATATAAAAAACAGACTCAAACCAATAATTTATTAAAAAAAAAACAATCTTTAATATCAAAGGAAATTTTCATAGGATTGATAAACTCAGATTTAAGTTTTTTAAACTCTTTTTAATTTACTTTTTATTTAAAAGATAACTTCTGTAATATCAAATAATATTTTACAACCTGTATTCTGTTTATGAATATGCAAATATAATACCTATTTTTATTAAAACTTAATTTATTTTGCTTTATGTAAATGTTAGACAACTGTAAGCAATCTGTAATGTTATCCATCCATGATATTCTTAGCCATCTTCCTCTTGATTTTTTCATCATACAAATGATACCCTTTTTAAATATTTAAAAAATATATTTATCAATAATGGACTGTTTTGAACTATTCAATACTGAATTTAAATAAGTTTTTCTTCCAAGCAACTTTCATACCAACCAATCAATAAATATTCTTATAAACCAAATTATAAATAGAAGACTTTAATTAGTAGTGAAGAAATAATACATTCTTTTTTATTCATTAAACACTAAATTTTTTTATTAAAATCAGGCTTGTAGATATTCTTATTAAATACAGTAATCTTAATGAATTCATGATTAGAACCCATTTGAATATAATCAGAAACAAATATAAGTCTTGCTTTCAAAATTATTAAGCCTTTTATTTCTATATCAAAAATTTAATAAAGCAATTTTTTATATGTAAATGATTAACTCTCAGACCTTATCATATTTCTTAAATTTTTATCTTTAATAAAATGATTAGAAAGTAAAATATCAACTTTACCACATTTAAAAATCTAAAAAAATTAACTTAATAAAATTAAAACTATTCCTTCAATAATATATCTATTGTAATGGTACAGAAACAAGAGGGTAACTATGGGGAGATGTGAAAACATCATCCCTATTGAATAATCAAAAACAATGAACATGAGAGTCAGCATGGAACAAAACAATACAGGTACTTATTCTAATAGTAAATTATACTAATAACCAATTACCCAGCATTACACATAATCAACTCTTCAACAATCATCCATTGTAACTGCATTTAAAAGATATACATTATAAGCAAGTTAATTATCTAGTCATTGCCAAATCTAAAGCATTATATACAAACAATAATTTGGATGCACATAGTTAAATGCTAGCAGAAAACCAAAACTGCTTAACACTATACTAGTAATAAATAAAATGTTAAACCATAAAACAATACAATACTAGATAAAATCAATTTTTTTTATCAAAATCCTTACATGTCCATGGTTTCATCTACTATAAATAGACCTTCTCAAGTGAGAATCAAACTAAAGGAACAAACATATATATACAAACAAACAAACCTTCCCATAATTCATTTAAAACACCACCTTTCCTTAATATCAAAAGATGTCTTCATAAGATTGATAGCCTCAGATTCAAGAAGTTTTATTATCAAAATCTTTATTTTTATTAATTCATTCTTTTCATAAAAAATAACCAATGCATTGTTAAACAATATTCTATGATCTGTATTCAATTCATGAATATATAAAGCTGAGTTAAGATACCTATGTAAAACTTACCACAACCACACAGAATCTTATAAATAATACCAGTAATAGACCTACTATCAATAGATTGTTTTGAACCATTAAGTAATGAATTCAAATCAGAACCATTCTACCATGCAACCTGCTTTTCTCCTAACAAATTACTATTCTTATAAACCAAATTATATACTGAAGACTTAAATGGTAGACACATACTCATTATCCTTATCAACAAAATTCTTACCATTAAAATCCACAACTATAAACATTATTATTAAATACAACATTTCTAATAAAATCACAATTATAACCTAATTCTACATAATCAGCAGCAAATTGACCTCTTTGAATATCAGCATTATTATTAAAATTATTAAGCCTTCCTTCTATTCCTACAACAAAATTCAACAAAGATATTTTTTTATATGTAAAAGTCTGATAACTATCAGGCCTAATCATATTTCTTAAATTCTTAGGTTTTATAAAATGACTATAAAACAAAGTATCATTAACCTTCTCAACACTTAAATCCAAAAACTTTAATTTTACAAAATCAAAACTACCACTTTCAGTAGTAAACTTGATACTAGATTTAAAAGCATTCAATCCACATACAAACTCCTTTAATTTTTCTTTCTGAATAACAAACAAACAATCATCAACATATCTAACAAATAATTTTAAAAAACATGAAAACTGATTAATAACACTACACTCCAAATAATCAATATAGATAGCACACATCAATGGAGAAATAATATAACCAATAATTCAACCCTCTCTAATCGTATATTGAATCCTTTAATAGCAAAAGCAAATCATGAAAAACCTTAATCTTATCTGCAGAAAAAATGTCATTTGTTTACAATTGAAAGAAAAACATCAATACTTTTTAATCTATCAACTGATTGATTCATATTTTCAATATCTAAACTTCCAAAAACACACTCATCATCCAAAAAAAACATTTATTTTCTTAGCATCAAAAAAAGAAGAAACACAAAATTGACCCAATTCTATATAGTCCTTTAAAAAAATCTTATAAAAATTTTTGATTTTTATCAATTCCTCCTCCTCTAAAATCAAAAATACTTCTCAAAGGAAAATTATCTTTATGAGTCTTCAAATTAAAGAAAACCTTTGGAGTCACATAATCACTAGGATAACAACT
Source organism: Epiperipatus broadwayi (assembly GCA_028023455.1). Taxonomy (NCBI): domain Eukaryota; kingdom Metazoa; phylum Onychophora; class Udeonychophora; order Euonychophora; family Peripatidae; genus Epiperipatus; species Epiperipatus broadwayi. Next base: position 4,287,293 of record JAQFVV010006209.1, on the reverse strand, counting down.
TAAATAAGTAGCTCTATCAAAAATCTTTTTATTCTCCATAACTTTCATAATTTTAATCAATTTACATTTTATTTTTTTACCAAGATCAGAATCTAAAATAGCATACTTTCCATTATTTAATTGTAAAGAAACTTTACTTTTAAAATCAATATTATTTAACAATACAAAACAGCCACCTTTATCTTCTTTCAACAAGATAACATCATTGACTATCAATATTTTTTTAACAAGACTAATTTCCTTAGGGGCAAAAACAAATTTTTTGCTTTTAAGTAATTGACTATTCGAAATAACCTGTAAAGACACTTTATTTTCATCAAAAATATTACTATTACCTTCAATAGCAGAAATGAAATCAAAAACTAAACTTTTATTAGCAAAAGGAACAAAACCAGGTTCCCTTAGCTAAAATAGTCAAATTAGATAAATTCAAAACATAATTTGACAAATTTAAAACAGATGAAGCATCAGGCCTATTTTTATAACACCCAAATCTAAACTCTTTTTGTTTTACAAAACTTTTATTTCCAGACTTTCCAACCAACCAATTAAATTTTTAAAAATACTTATTACTATAAGTGATTTCACATTTAATCCTAAACCACTTTAAAAAAGAATTCAAAACTGAATAATTAAAATTACTTCTAAAACCCAACTCTCTTCTAATAATTTTAAACCTATAAATTAAATTAGATAAACTAACCATAACCTGTATAATAAATTGTTTAAGAATAAATCTATCAATCTTATGAAGACATCTTTTGATATTAAGGGAATGTGGTATTTGAAATGAAATATGGGAGGATTTGTTTCTATATATGTTTGTTTCTTTAGTTTGACTTTCACTTGAGAAGGTCTTTTTGTAGTAGATGGACATGTAAGGATTTTGGTAAAAATTTTGGATTTTACCTAGTATTGTATTGTTTTATGATTTTGCATTTTCACTCATAATAAAAAATAATAATGGAATACAGATATATGCTGATCATTATTAATGCTCTGGTCATATGGAATCATGACTGCATGCTCAACTATAAACTTAATTTCTAATAAAAAAAACAAAATGCAGTGAATGGACTTTGAAGATGATACCATTGTATCATCCAGAGTTATCATCTGGATGTCTAAATGTAAGTAAACTCCTATCCCTACATCAATATAACTAACTATTACCACTGTCTAAAGCTAGTTCAAGATTCTAAGACTCTAAAGACTATAACTATAAATAAGAGAAATATGACAGCTTACTCTATCTTAAATATTTTTACTGGGATAATTTAAAAATTCCCAAAACCCTATGCTATTATGAAATCAAGTTATACACACTTCCAACTCATAGGACTGATAGTTGGAGGAATAAAAACATTAACATTATTATTTTTTAAAATAATTATTTAATAAATTAACTAATTAATAAGTAAGACCATTAAAAAAGACAATATAATAATTCAAACTTAAATACATTTTATTAAAAAATATAATTTCCTATAGCATATATAATTAGCCAGTTGACTTACACATTAAATTAATTAACTTTTACTTTCATTAAATTTTTTTTTTTCAATAACTAAAGTTGAAAAACTATTTTAAACAAGAGATAAGAAAATTTTAAATTAGTTAAAAACCCTTTTTGTAATTTTGGAGGGAAAGTCACATGAATAAAATAATGTTTTAAAAGAATGTTAAATTAATAATAAAATTAAATATTACCAATTATTATTTCTATAAAAAATGTTTATATCTACAAATACAGACAATGTGTGCATTAAAATTTTTTCCATAGATTTAGTTTTCTTTTAAGCCCTTCTTTGGCAATTGTAATTATTAGTTTTTCCATGTTGGTTTTTTTTTGTAGGCACTTCTATTATCATCTAATGTGCATAGTAAATTTTTTCCATTTTGCAATCAAATACTTTTTAGGCTAACACAATTTATTCATTTTTATTTCTAATAATTTTCCAAGCCAGCTGATACATAGATACAGAGTCACTCATGTTTTTTGAATGGAATCAAGATTTATTGCAGATTACTTCAGGGATATTATTTTTCTACATTTTCTTTAGTGAGCAGTTTACATAGTTGATGTTTGATGATGTTCAGCTTTTTGCTAAAACTTAGTATTTGGCTTTATTTAACTTATTTCAAAAACCATTTTTAACTGGTAAGGTACTCTCCACAGCTAAACTTTTGCTTCTGTCTTCACCAGTAGCTGAATCAAAAAAGACTACTGCTACTAACTGTCAAAAATTTGATCAAGAATAACTGATCCATCTCACTTCAACAACTGGACCAAGAATGATTATTACTGTTCACTTCTTCAACAGCTTAACCAAGAATAACTTCTACTTTCTTGTCAACATCTTGATCCAGATAACTATTGTCTTCTTCAACAGCTTGAGTCAGAATAACTGTTCTTTACAGGATACTGAAGTCTGTTCATTTACCTACTTCCCTATATTTTTTGAAATAAACCCATGTCCATTCAAGCATAATCTTGTCTTCCATCTGACAAAATTTAACTCTGACCAATTGGGCTTATTTTTACAAAAGATTATTTCCCTCCTTCAAAATTAAAATTGCAAAACAAATCAAAGATTAAAAGAAATTAAATTCTAATCACAATAAAAAAATTTCTCTGTAAATATTTTGGTCCTGATTTAGTTTGTGTTCATGGCCATTTTAAAATCTAAAAACCACCACTGATATCCAATTGATAAATGATATAAATATTGAATAAAAGTACTTTAAATTCATATTTTAGAAATTATAAGCTAGTAAAAGTAATATGCTTTATTTTATTAGGGATTTGTTTTTAAATTTACCTTCATAAAATATTTGAAATACAATGGCACAAGGATGTTTTGGCCAATCTAAAGGATCATCCAAAAGATGCAGAAGTCTGATCAAACCAAGCTTTTAATTTCCAAATACTAAAAGATTATACTATATACCCATATGAAATAAAGCATATTATTTTTACTAATTTATAATTTCTAAAATATGAATTTTAATTTTATTCAATATTTATGTCATTTATCAGTTGGATGTGTCAGTGGTGGTGTTAGCTGGTCTTTAGATTTCAAAATGGGTGTGAGTGCAAACTAAATCAGCACCGATATTTTTTCCTGTATCAAAAATAATATAATCCCTTAATTACCCTTGACTTGATAAACATTGGCTTTTGTTTTGGACAGAAATAAAAAGAAAAGGAAAAAACTAATTAATTAAAACATTCAGCTAAATATAAAACTTTACCTACTTTATCACTCTCAAAAGTTAAAATTAAAACTGGTAGATAATTATAATTACTGAAGAGGGAAAACAGATGAAATTATTTATTTGATTTTTATACTTTTTTATCTCTTTTACAACTCTTAACAATTATAATAATATTTACATTATTATTTAAAATCCAATGTTTTGGAACTACATAATTTTAAAAGTATATATATCAATGTTTGATATTATAAAAATGCTTGGAAAATGAATCTATCATTTCCTTCTTAATTTATTCTAAATTTAAGAAATTTGTAATATTGGCATGGCCAGAATTGGACACTGTATTAGAATGATCTATTTAAAAAAATTATTCAATTTATTTTTCTCTATAACAAGCAACGATCATCAACAAATTAACAAATAATATCAAAGAAGCAGAACATTGATTATCAATACTATTCTCTAAGAAATCAATGTAAATTAGCACATTAGAAGAGAAATAACATAAACAATAATCCACCCTACTTTAATTTTAGCAAATACATTATTACACATAAAGTACATTGTTTTCCAAAGCAGACAGAAATACATTAACCCACAATGGCTACAATGTGATTTTATAACATTAATGCTAGAACTGATATTTGATATCTCTCCTTAGAAAAAATATTAATTTATGATATAGTTACAAATTTGATTTTTTAAAATTATAAGCATTATTTAGAATAAATATAACATTTGTATACAAAAATTTATTTATCCACAAAATTGCAAAAAATGGAGAAATAAAATTATTTTTTGTTTAAAATAGCTTCTAATTGAATTAGATGATTGCTTTCTTATAATCAGTTATTATAATGAAATAAATTTGATTTTATTCATTGTAAGCAAAAATATATATTAAAAAAGTAAAAAAAAAGTATATAACTGTAGATCACAATAATGTATAAATAAAATACTTTCATTTATATCACTTCTAACTCAGATATATAGACTGCTTTCTTTTGGTAAAAGTACTATCTATTCACAATGGAAAATAAAATTGCTTTTAGTTATACTATTCCTAGTTGGAATGTTTTGATTGCTTTCTTTAAGTAACATTATTCTCTGCTATAATGAAATAAATTTGATTTTTTTTATAGCAAGCATTGCAAAAAAAAATTTATGTTTAGATTAGGCAGCTATATGAGATTCAAAATAGTGATACTCTAAAGAGGTATTTAGATGGTTAGCTGTTAAGTTAAAAAAATTCTGTGGAATTTAAGTGATATGAGAATTTTTATGGCATCACATATTGGTCGTAAATATTTTCAATATCTAAACCAGCAATTGGCTATCTTTTAGTTATTGTGGGCCACTAACATAATTTTTAAAGGTACAAATTAATACGAGCATAGAGTATGATATACATATATATTTATTTATAATTTTAATTTTGCCATAGTCAAATTTGATGCTGCTGACCGAATAGGGATTAATTAAATACCTTTGAGGTAGATATTTTGAAAATCATAGTACTATTTTGTAACAAATCAATTAGAAATATGTTCTTGTTCTATTTTACATATAATATTGCTTAAACAAAATTTATTTTTATTTAAAAATTTTATGAAATGAACTTAGCAAATTTAAATAATATCTGAATTTCTCTACAGACCAGTAAAATGTCATGGACCATCAGTGGTCCATAGACCTGCCTAACACTGATCTAAACTATCAAAAGCACAATTGTACCCTAAACATAACCATTAATTTTATTAAAAGCTTCAAAAGAAAAGATATACAAAATTGACCAAAATTAACATAATTTAAAAATTTTTTAACAAGAAATTTCAAAATTTTATCAACAATATCCCCTGTAAAATCAAAAGAACGCATTGAAACTTGAGATTAAAAATTTTTTAGAAGCAATAAAATCACTAGGATATTAAGTAGATTTATCAATTATTTTTAATTTTTCATAACTTTTATAATATCAGTTAACTTAGATTTTCTTTTTTTCCAGGAGCAAAATTTGAAATTGTAAACTTTTCATTATTTAACATCTAAAGAAACACCTTTAATTTGAAATTTATTATTAACTAAAGAAATATCTTTAAAAGCATCTTTATCTAACAATACAAATCTGCCGCCCTTGTCTTGTTTTAATAGGATAATGTAAGTGGTTTTCAATCTTTTTTAAAATCTATTTGCTTTGGGAGAAAAAGATACAAAAATAAATTTTTTCTCTCAAATAATTGCCTATTCAAAATTGTTTCAAATGATATTTGATTAGGATCTCCAATATTCCTAGAACATTGAATAGCAGAAATAAAATCAATTAGTACATTCCTATTGCAAAAAGGAACAAAGGAAGGCCTCCTACTTAAAATATTTAAATCGGAGACATTTAGAATAAAATTAGACATTTAAAACATAAGTATCAGACTTTTTGTTATAATTACATATAATTAATTTTCTTTTATAACTTTTTCTATTGCTAAATTTTCCTAATAACCAATTAAACTTATTAATACATTTCTTATTGACAATATAATCTAAACTATTTTAAAAATGAATTTAAAATAATTCTAAAATCTAAACCAATACTTTCATCATAATCATTATTTGCTTTCAGAATTGATTTAACTATGAGTGATAGGGTGGATGAACTGCCTCTAGACCAGGGGTCCCCAACCTTTTTGCACTTAAGAGCACATTCCATAATACCGGCTAGGTGGCGGGCACCATTTATTTTTTATTTGGACATAATTGCTGAGATATTCTTGACTTCGTTTACGGAGAAGCCACAGTTCATCACATCGCATCACATGTAAATTTATAGTTGGATATTGTTAATAATACACATAATGTACAAAAAAATATTTATTTCAAAAATAAAATTTTAACATATAATTTACGTTTATATTTTTACGCTGTAAAAGTATAGTATGCCCTACAATTTGATTACCATATAATACAATAATTTATAAGAAATTTTAAAAATTAAATTTATTTGTATCAGATAAATAATTTTTTATCATGTTCGGATAGCAGCGGGCACACATAAAATGGTCTGCGGGCGCCATGGTGCCTGCGGGCATAGGGTTGGGAACCCCTGCTCTAGACTGTTCTTTTTTTCTGCCTTTCTATGTGCTTCTAAAATTGTCAATCCCATCCATTTCATAATCACCAATATTCTTGGTAATTATCTTTCTTTTGATCCATTCACTATACAAACATTCTAATCTGCTTTGCCACCTGACCAAAATATTGTAATTTTTGTCATTTTACCAACTCCAACATTTGTCTTTTTGTAGATACCATCTTCAAAACCCATTATTAGTTTTCTTAGCATCAATTTTTGTTTACTCCTGCTTCTTCAGTGCCTATGTCTCACTACTATATACTTCAATGAACCATATTAAAACTTTCAATAATTACATTTTGACCACATACTTATGTCTCTGTTTTTCTATATAGACATTAGTTTTGCAAATTCCTTTAATGCTAATGATAATCATACATTTATCTCTGCATGATATCTCCATCTTGATTTACTCTGAAACCCAAACTGACAAACACCAAGACCAGTTTCAGCTGATATCAATTCAATTTTATCTCTATCATTCTTTAATTGTATTTAGCCTTAATCCATATTCTGTTCCTGCCTTTATCAAATGATCTAATCATTGGGTATATCCCAAATTACATATAAAATCTACCCTGACAAATTGCCTCTGCTACAATATCAAATAAGCTGTTGTCATCCCACATTTCTGCCTCATCCCTTTATCCACTTGAAACAATTCTGAATTTATCTGTGCTCTCACTTTTTGCCTTTTCTATAAAGAAGATAACAGATGTCCCAAATGTGGAGGATAACTTCATACCTATATTTAACATCAATTTCCAGAATTTATTGTGACTGATTATCTATAAAACAGAAGTATAATAGTTGCTGAAATTCTCTAGTTTTCTTGAGAATAGTGTTCAGGTTAGTCATCCGATCACTGGTTGCTCATTGCAGTTTAAAACCTGCCTGTTCTTGCATCCATTCACATTTTGTCTTTGCTTATATTTTATCCAAAACTATCCTCCACATTATTTTTCTGGCATGTGAAATCAAAAACTGTTGACCAAAATTATGTCACTCACTGAGATTTTCTTATTAGGCATTGATACGAATGTTGCTGTAAGCCAGTCCTCAGGCCAAACTCCACTCTTATATACAGCCAAGAACAATATATAATCTGTTTATAATTACAGCTTTTTCTTTCTTAAATAATTTTGCTAGTATTTAATCTGGTCCTAATGATCTTCTATTGGCAGTTCTTGTTTATAGGGCTTTTATTATTTTACTTTTAATAATAGTGCTTCACATTCTATAATTGGTATATCAAACATTATTGTATCGTATCTTCCTTCATAAACTCCTCATTAATTAACCACCTTTCCTGGATCGTTCAGCAATACACCAGCTTTATCTTTTATAGTAAACAATCTTTGTATAAACTTTAATCTGTAAGTTTTTTACAATATTTAATCAGATAAATTAAATATGGTGATCATGTGATGTTTAATGGTTTAATAAATTAAACATATTTTTTGCCTATTTGTATTGTTAGATACCAATGACTTTAAAGATAGTTTTTAAAAATTAAATAATGGAAAGTATTAAAATAGGCAAAACTCTCCATACAGTAGTGCCAACCAGAGCAATCAATGGATGACAGAAGGCATGTGCATAAAATCCCTATCTAGGGCCTACTCATCCAATATCCCCAGACTAGTTTCTGGCTTGTGGCCTTCATCAGTGAGAAGCTTTGGAACTGAGAACACTGCACCTAGATCTTAGGATCTAATGCAACCCTCCAGCACTCACCTTCTATCTCTACTTAACTACAAAACTATGAGAATAAAATTGAAAACAATATTTTCAATCTAAGCTCAATAGCTTTTATAGTCATATGGGTCTGAACCCAGTTCAGTATGCATACATTTTGGTGTCTTTGGCTCTTTAACAACCATAGCAACCATTATCCTATTAGGCAGGATTGGTGTTAAACCACTAAACATCACATGATCACTATTTTTTATGCTAGCACATTACTGTTATTAAAACAGGCAAAACTCTCCATGCAGTAGTGCCACTCAGTGCCAACCAGAGTAATCAGTAGATGCCAGAAGGCTTGTGCATAAAGGCACTAGATAGAGATTTTACGCACAAGCCTTCTGGCATCCATTGATTACTCTGGGTGGCACTACTGTATGGAGAGTTTTGCCGGTTTTAATAACAATAATGTGCTAGCATAAGAAATAGTGATTGTGTAATGCAAAGTACAGTATACAATTTTAAATTTTGTTATTAGAAAAAAAAAATTATCTGTTAGTTCATATTATCAAAGTTATGGAAAATAAAAAAAATTAGCAGACCCATTTACTTTAATCTCAAGTCTTATAAAATAATTTTCCTTTAGAATTTTTTTTTTTTTTTTTTTTGATGTTACAGGGGGAATTGTTAATGAAATTTCAAAATTTTTTATAATTTTTTAAAAAATTATATTTTCATCAATTTTGCATTTCTTTTTTTTTTTTAAACTTTTAATAAAATTATTGATTTTGTTTTAGGGGACGATTGTGTTTTTGGTAATTTAGATATTGAAAATATGTATCAATCTATTAATAAATTAAAAAAAGATTAATGTATATCTGTTGATTTTGACAAAACATTAATATTTTTCTGCGGATAAAATTAAAGTATTCCTGATTTATTATTAGAGGATTCAATATATTTTGTGTGTAATAATGGGTTTTCTCAAATTAAAGTAGGGTGGGTTATCGGTTTTATTTCTCTATTAATGTGCTCTGTCTATATTGGTTTTTAAATTATAATGTTAACTAATTTGTTGTTTCTTTGAAATTATTTGTTTTTTGTTGAAAAAGATAAATTGAAGGATTTTTTTTGCTAGATTGGATAGTTTAGATTCTAACATTTGTCAAGTTAAATTTTTTTAGATTTAAATGTTGATAAAGTTAATAATACTTTACTTTGCAATTATTTTATTAAAGATAAAAAATTTAAGAAATATAATATAACCTGACAGTTATTAACTCTTTGCACATGAAAAAGTGCTTTGTTATTATTCCTGCTATAACATATTATTCTGATATTTTCACCCAGTAATATTTATTCTAAATTTATGGTTCATGATGTCATAACAACCAAATCCTGCCACAACTAATCCATGTCAACTTCTCACATAAACACTTGTCACCAAGTTGTAAAATGTGCTGACCTGTAAAATTTTGTGCTATCAATGTGATTGTTTTCTCTACGCAATATAAATGTATCACATCATTTGTAAGTAATACTGTTTTTTTAAATTGAAAAATACATTTAGAGATGAAAAATTTATATTTGTATTTTTTTTGTTAAACATTTATATACATTTACAAATAAAACTTGCTATATTTGTGTGTTTTTTTAAAAAAAGATATTTAAAATATAAGGTTAAACTTACAGTTCACCATTTTGCTTTGTTTTTTTTTAGGCTAAAAAAATAAAGAAAATCTAAAACTTTGTCACAACTCACCATTCAAAAAATGTTTTAGTTTTTTTTTTTCATATTTCGTCCTTTTTCCATAATGGATATATTTCCATCATTGGAAATTACATGTTTTTATCTTTTAAATTTGAAGTTTGGTATTACATGTGGAATATGATGGCAAAGCATCGTTCTATATCAGGAGGGGGGAGGATGGTGAAGTATTGTACTAAAAAGGCACAACTCACAAGTAGCTCTTTTATTTAGTATCGTAATGTCTTTTTTTCTTTTTCTATAATGAATTTATGTGTCTATTATTGATATTATACATGGTATGACATATTAGTCTCGGTAATATATTATTCTAAATTTGTAATATGTTTAAAATAACACTTCCACAGGAACTGCAGAGAAATTTTATTAATTAAGTTTATCCGCACATTCCTTTGAGACATTATTTTAAACATATCACAAACTTAGATCAATATGTCATTGGAGTAATATATCATAGCAGGAATAATACTAAAGTACCTATAAAAAATTGCTTTAAATTTTTGTTATAGGAATAAAAGGCATAATAATTTTGAAAGTAAAACTTACATTCAATGGAGGCAATTTGCTTCTGATTATACTGAAATGGTTTATAATTTTAAAATTATTAAGAATGTTGTATTTAATAAGAATATATACAAGCCTGATATTAATAAAAATTTTAGTGTTAAATAATAAAAAAAATATTTATTTCTTCACCATTAAGTCTTCAATTTATAATTTAATTTATAAGAATATTTATTTATTGGGTAGTATGAAAGTTACTTGGAAGGAAACCCTTAATTTAAATTACATTGTTAAAAATTCAAAACACATCATTGATAGTAAATTGCATCCTTAATACAGTTTATAAGATTCCTTGCAGTTGTCATAAAATTTATATATGTCAAAGTAAATTGAGCCTAATGAAAAAGTTAAAGTCCATAAGAGTAGAATTGAAAATAAGTATCATAACTCATGACCTGAGCACAAGTCATAAAATGTTGTTTGACAATGCAGAGTGTTTTCTTTTTATATAAAAAAAGTGAATTAAAAAAAAGAGTTAAAAAAAACTCTTGAAGATAAGTCTTCTAAAATATGAGATCATCAATCTTATGAAAGCTTTCTTTGATGTTAAAGATCGTTGATTTTGAAATGAATTATGGAAATGAATCTTGTTCTCCAGGTATCAGTCAGCTCTCTGACTGATTGGTGATTTAATCATTGGATATTCTGAAATGATTGATCTGATCATTGGACACTGTAATTCAGTTTTCTGGATGTTTTTAAGTCTTAGTTGATTTCTGTGTCTTCTCTGCAGTGCTTTTCTTGTATGTTTACAACATATATAATCTTCCTATTACTATCAGTAACTAGCAATCATTTTTTATAAGGTACTATTCTCTATATGAGTATGTTAGCACCTGATTATGAATCATTATTTGGATAATTATTTTTCTTTTTAAATGAGTAAACTTAATTCTGTTTTAAGTCTATCTTGTAAGTTGAACATCAGGAAAATTTTCCAGTCTTGTTGTAGACATGGAATATTTCGTAAAATTATGTAATACAGGTGCTTCAGCTTCCACTTATACCATTTGTAACATTTTTTTATCTTGTGAACCATCTCTTCAATTTGGCCATTTTTTTCTAGTGAAACAGAGATGTATGTATTCTATATTGTTTGATTGAAGAAAAAAAATCTTTCAAAGTGAACAAATACAAATATTATCTACTGATGGATATGATTATTTATGATATTTCATGGATAGTCCACAATTTTTTCATGTATTCTATAGTCATAAAAAATTGAGACAATACCTATAATTTCTAGCCACCCCATAGTTCCATGTGATCTATATGAATTCAAGACAGATTGGTTTTTTTTTTTTACTGGCTTATCCTGCACAACTCTATCTTGAATATGCTTATCAATTATTGGTTCTGCATATACAATCTTACAAGCATTTTTATCCAATGTAGATCTAAAACTTGATTGAGGTCTTTTTTGAGAATAATAACATGCCCTCCCAAATGATGGAGTCGTTAATTAATAAAAGTTCATTATGTAGATCTGAAATGCTTCCTTTGACATATGTTTTTTAAGACTTTAGTCCTGGCTTATTTACTCTCTTAACACTTTATAGTTTAGATTTAAACTTTATAGTTTAGATTTTTATTTTTACTAATTCTATAATTTTTAATATTTAGCCTTCAATATGTTATAATTTCATAAGCATGCAGAACATCTGAATGTATTTTATTCAAAATTTTAAGTAGATAAGAGATTGAAATAATGCACAATATTAGAAATTTTCTGCTCTGGAAATTTGTTTTAATAAGAATCTCTAGTAAAGATTTGTAGTTTTACTGTAAATTTTCTTTAGATGAAGTCGCAAATTGTTGTTGTAGCAAATATTATGTATAGACTTCTTTCTTGATCTGAACATAATTAATTACTCTCAATCTTGCTTAAAATTTCATGATGCAAATTCTACCAGTTTGTATATATTATTCTCCTTGCAGTGAAAAACTATTGGTAGTACACCTGTAATTGATGCATTGCAGATCATTATTGGTTGTTTTTTTATCAGTTTTGTGTTTTTATTGACTTATTTTCTTTTAAGACAATTTGAATGATGATGATTATTATTATTGTTGTTGTTATTATTATTACTGAAATAAATAAATATAGGCCATTTTCTACTTGAATTCATATGATGAGATGGCATGGAGAGCTGAGGGTTGTGTGAAAGTCTGAGTTTGAATCCCTTATATATTACATTATATATGTGCAGGTGTGTGTAAGCCTGTACAGTGTATTAATTCAATTGAATTCATAGAAAATGTATATTATAATGATAATATTTGTACCTTTCAATTAAAGAAATACCAATTTCAATGGAATATTGGTTTTACCTATTTAAATTTTTTGTTTTAATTGTGGTACTATTCCAAGGAAACTGTGTATAGAAAATTAGGAATATAAACAATATTTTAAATATATCTTTTATCGAACTCAATCAAATAATTAGTTATGCATTTTTTAAAGGTTTGTTATATATAGCGTGATCCTGTATTAGCAGACTCTGAATCATATAATGTGTGAAAACACAAATAATTATAAATAATTGTATAGGGTAAATCTAACTTGTGAATACTTATATATCCTAAATAATATTACTTACTTATTCATGAAATATATTTTTATATGGTTCTATTAGTATGTAAAATATAGTTAGATATGTGATGTAATTAGAAGTAAATTTTTTTTGTATACATGTTCATAACTATGTGATACTTTATATCCTACAATTGTAAATTTTATTTTTATATAACTAATTTTGCTTCTCAAGATAAAACAAACCATGTGAAAGTAGATAGTTTTCTGTTTATGAATAAAATTATATTATGAATAATTGGATTCAAATATCCTCTATTATCTCATAAGAGAACCCCCTCATCAGTTGTGTTAAACTCCAATGTTACTAATATCAAATCTGAATGGGTTTGAATCTTAATTATATTAAATAGATTTCATCTTCTCTGTTTTACTGTGTGAAAGATGAAATATATATTGGATGTATATATCATATGATGCTCTTTATAGTCACAAGCACTCATATAATAGAGTGTATTGGGTAATTTGGGATAATAGTAGTGGCAGACTGGAGCCCAAGATCTGCAGATTTTGCTCAAGTTTATCACTTCTAGTGTGAACTTCTGAGCAATAAAGCCATTTTATTATTTATTGTTTATTTATAGAGGATATTTAAGTGCACTTATTTATAATATAAATTATAGATTTAGCTTTCTAATAATTGGTTATAAACAAGTGTAGTAAATTATTTGATTTTATCTAAGAATGTTTATATTTCTTTTTGGTTAATTTTATAATTGATTTAAAAACTAAAACACCAATAACTTACTTAGCATGTTCATAATCAAAAAAGCAATGGTGATCATGTGCTGTTTAGTGGTTTTATGTCCATAATCCATAGCCACTTCATTTAATTTTTTGCATTCTCATTTCTTTATTTTTTATCACTGCTTTATAATGCAGTGACCCTCTTAGAATAGTTTATTTTGAAAACAGTTAATTTTGATTACTATCATTGTTTGTATCTCATTTTGACACTTGAAGAAGACAGCACATTTCAAATTGAACATGGTAATAATAAGCAAGTTAAAAATATTTCAAAGTATTTAATTGGATGCCTTCCATTAACAGACTCAGTAACCTAAAATAGTAATTAAAAATAAAATCTATTCTTCAGTTTTTATTCGTTAAAAATAGATTTTTATTTTTTACAAAATCATGTTGATGAATAAGATATTTACATACATTTTTATAATTTCAACTTTAAACACACGAAAACTCAATTTACTGTTAAACTGTAATCAGATTATGCAAACGCAAAAACATACCCTTTTAGACAATTTTATCCTCAATCCTCAAAATTTTTGCATGTTTTGAATAGTGCAAAAGAAAAAAGTATTATCTAAATGGTTACAAAGTATTGCTGATCCTATAATACACCTGCACTGCATTTATTGGTGTTAGTTTTGATTATAGTAATACATTTAAAAACAATAAGGAAAAATAGGTGTACTTATACATTATATTAACATGCATAAATATATTCTTATTACTTGCTAAAAAAAAGCTGTCTCTTTTTTAAGAGAAGAAAGAAACTTAATAACTATCAGATATGAAATTATTTACTTTATAGATATTTGGATAAATCTACCATATAACAAAAGACACCGAATATTGAAGTGACACACATTCACAAACATTGATCAAGTTAGTCCTGTTTATTTTTTAATTTCTTTGAATAAATGCATATTAGCTACTCACCAACTAGGCACCATTAAAACACTGGGAATAAATATACATTTATATATGGAATAAAATTCCTTTTATGATTTCAATTTCTAAGTTAAAAATTTCATCTGCGTATAGTATTGTACATGGGATCAGTTATTAAAAATATTCATTCTATTGCATTGTTGTTTGTTAAATTATTTTACAACTCAACTGTGCTTGTTAGAACAGATCCCTGATCTTGTTCCAACAAGGAATTAATGTCAATTGTTTATGTAAGTAATACATTGTAGGTAACACCTATGAGTTTATGAAAATTATATGGTCACAGAAAGGGTGTGATAGAGATTATATTTATTACATGCATGACTCAATTTTGTTTATAAAAATCAGCTATATTAATATTTGGTTAGGAGAAATATAGTTGAATACAAAAAACTCTGTTTAGGTAATGGACCAATAATCATGAGAGTATAGAATACATGTAAACTTACTAAATGTTATCTTGGTTATATGAAGTATATTACCACATACTGAAATATATTTTTGTATGTTATTTTCATAGGAAAAGTCTATATATTATTATTTTTTATCAGTTTTCTATACTCATAATATCAGGTTCATAATAAAGGTATAAATGTTAATGTTCTAGATCATCAGCTTCTTTAATTCCAGCTTGTGTTTAAAATACCAAATATAGTTAATAGTAGCAACCCCATGTTACTTTATGCTGACTTATGCTATTTTTATTACTGATACTTAAGATATATAATGTCAGTAAGAACCCTTGTTTTACTCAATGTGAGTTTAAAATGCATTCATTTATGACTTATATTTCAACCATCTTGTATTTGTGCATGAATGCACATTACCTGTAATTATTTAAAAAATGACAGCAGACTTTACTAATTATGAAAGTATTTTTTAATCTTTTTTCAGAGTTGTTAAAATTAGTAATATTATTTTAAGCAAGTAATTAATATTTAAAATTTATTGCTGTATTTATGTGTGGAAGCATTTTTTTCTGTTTATTGAAGGCAGCTCATAAAAAAATAAAGGCATTAATCAAAGAATATAAAAGTAAGAAATATAAAACAAAAATTATGCAAAACTTTGTATATGGTTATTTTCAATATCTGACACTATTGTCTAATTAATAAGGTAAATTTTGGGTCCTGATTTAGTTTGTGCTCATGATCGTTTTGAAATCTAAAAACCATTGCTGATTCATCCTATTGATAAATGACCTAAATATTGAATAAAAGTATTTTAAATTCATATTTTAGAAATTATAAGTTAGTAAAGATAATATGCTTTATTTTATTAGGTTTTTTTTTTTTAAATTTATCATCATAAAATATTTGAAATATGACGATGCAAAGTGCTAGAATTTGTGGGGAGCGGAAAGAATGGTTTGGCTGATACAAAGTATTGTCCAAAAGTTGCAGAAGTCTGATCAAATCAAGCTTATAATTTCCAAATACTAAAATATTATACTATATGCCCATATGAAATAAAGCATATTATTTTTACTAGCTTATAATTTCTAAAATATGAATTTAAAGTACTTTTATTCAATATTTTTATCATTTGTCAGTTGTTTGTGTCATCAGTGGTTTTAACTGCTTTTTAGATTTCAAAATAACCATGAGCGCAAACTAAATCAGCATCAAATTTTGATTTTGTTCATTCAGTCTATTTAATATAAGAAATAATTTTTTTGGAAATGCATAAAAATTACTGTATTTTATATGGAAATGCATTATAAGTTAATTGCAATTCTATCATTGGTTTTTAATAAAAATGTTTCTTAATATCAATTGTTATATAAATATTTAAAAAACTTTTTAATGTCATCGTATTACTGATAATGGAATTATTTTACTATTATCATCCTACAATATTTTCTTTAATTTTTTTTGTGACATCAGACTCATGATTAATCATCAAATATAGATAGATTTTACATTTTGATTTAGATCACTTTTTTAAGTGCTTCTATCTCTTACTCTCTTCTTCAAAAGTTCATAATTTTCTCTATCCTTTTATTTTAATTTATTTCAGACCAAAGTTCCAACATATTCATACTCCTCTCTAAATATAAATTTAGTCCATTAATAATTTTTGTTAGTCATTCATTAGACTTGAGATTATCCATTTAATGAATAATATTTCTATAGCATAATTTTCATTACATAATTCTCATGCAAGGTAGAAACTGGTTTCTATCCTCTTTTAACATTGTGACCAAAGACATGCAAAAAAGACATGATTCCCAAGATGCACATTTCATGCTGAACCAGCACTCATCAGTTGGCTCAGACTACAGTCTCTTATATTATTCATTAAATAAATCCAGTTCAGTTTCACTTGTTAATGTGCTCAATATTTTTGCCCATTACTTTATTTCTAACATTGTTCTTTTAATTTATTGTTCCTATTCTCTTAAAGATTACATCAGTGGGACGTTTCTTTTCTTTGTCTAAGTAATTCAGCAGTAAAATAACACTCTGAATAAAATATTTTACAAGCTTGTCTTAGTTTCAATTCTAGTTTATCTACAATATAACCATTTGGTCTCATTAAAAACCTGATTGGTCATTACAATTCCAACTGGGGTTTTTTAATCATAATTTTTACCATTAGTTAACAAATTTCCAAAATGTTTAAAAACATTACATTTTTACATTCTAATTCAACTGTTACTTTTAAACCATATTTTCTTCATCTATTTTATTATTTTTGCCTTTGTTCCATATCAAAAGTTAATCTAATTTTCATATCTCCTTTTTAGTATTATGTTAAATTTAGCATTGCTATTGGCAATCGTTACTATATCAATTAATTGGATCTATGAAGTGTCTCAACAATAATCTCATTTTATCAACTCATCATTTGTTTAGCATTTCATCTAAATAAATATTAAACAAACAAAAAAACTTTACATCATGTCTCTATGTCTTCTGAAATTTATTATTACATACTTTCTAATTAATATACAAATTCTGTAACAGTTCTTTCTCTAATGTACATTTTTCCATTTTACAATATTCAATCAAATAATGAAATTAACTGGTCAAAAGCCTTTTCAAATATCAATAAAGCAAAGATTAATTTATTGCTATATATCTTTTAGCAATCGCCTTTACTACTCCAAATACATCATTTTGTCAGCTCTCTTTTCTAAATTGCAGATAAAACTTTTATACTATATAAAAATAGTCTATTCAAAACTCATCAATGCTTAAATTAATAGTATAGGAAAATGACCTAAAATCTTCACATTTTATTGAATTTGTCTTTTTTTCTAGTGCTATTATAATCATACAAAGACCAATCTTTTGAATCATGGAAAAAATAAAAGCAATTCTACCCTAATGCCATCTACAGTAAGGGTGAGTAATCAGTGACTATTATATGTTAACGCATTTAATGAACTAGAATAGAAATTTCTCATTTATCATATATTGTGTAAGCTAAAGAATTGAATGGTTTGTTATTATTCTAAATCATAAATAACAATAGAAATATTTGCTAATTATTCACACATTTTATCCAATTCTTTTAGCAGTTCAACTGGAATCTCATCAATTTTCTGAGATTGCCAAATTTTATTTCCTCCATGTTTTTGTATATATTTAAGTTATTTTTCTGAATGTGGATTAAGACAATTAAGTCATATGCTACTGCAGCTGGTACTAACATTTTATCACCATTATCAGTAGTTCTTTTCAGTATTTGGAACTCCCATAAGTTCAGAATTACATCATGATACAATGGAACCTACTAACCTATTTATTTATCTAAATGTAAAAGTTTTTACTAAAAATATTCCAAAATAATGAAACAAAAAAAAAAAGATAATGTTTTTTTTTCTAAAATTTTTATCATTAACTATCACTATCGGACATTCAAAATGTGAAAGTTTTCATTATCTGATACTGGATCAAAAATACATGTGACTATGAGCAAGAACCTATCAAGTATTATGCTAAAAATATTTGTATAAAATGAAAAAATATATATATTTTTCTGCACATTATTATGATGAAAAATATGTATATTAAGATCAATTGTTCATTTTATTCTATTCCATGGCTATCTATTGTAAACCAGAGTAATCAGTGAATAGTAATGCTAACTTAATGTTCAGATTAGTTTCTGGATATTGATGTTCGCCACTATGGGGCATCATATAAATCTAGCAGATTCTTTACTTTTTGTATACTATTAATATTTGAAATCCAAGTTTTGCAACTTAAAAAAATTTATTACCTAAGCTATTTTGCTTGTAGCTATATTGGCTTGATACTAAGCTAGCAACTATATATTTTAGCAATCTCAGATGTAGACTAACTGTAGTCAGTTGTGATTCTTTCTTGGCAGGAATAGTATATACATAGTAAACATAATGCTTCTACAATATTGCTGAATGAATTATTATTCTGAATACAGTCACTGAAAGTAAGCAAAGTAAACCATTTGATACTTTGAAATAAATCCCAAGAATATACTTGTTGTTTTTAGTTGTCTTTTTTTTTTTTGTTTATACTTGTTTTGTGAGTGGCTTTTAACAATTTTTCATTTTCTTTTATTTATATCAATTTTGAATAGGTTATGGGTTTAATTATTTTGGAAGTACTTTTTCCCTATAATGAAAGTTGTATTATATTTCAGTCTTTTTTTTTTATTATTATTATTATTATTATTATTATTATTATTATTATTATTATTATTATTATTATTATTATTATTATTATTATTATTATTATTATTATTATTATTATTATTATTATTATTATTATTATTATTATTATTATTATTATTATTATTATTATTATTATTATTATTATTATTATTATTATTATTATTATTATTATTATTATTATTATTATTATTATTATTATTATTATTATTATTATTATTATTATTATTATTATTATTATTATTATTATTATTATTATTATTATTATTATTATTATTATTATTATTATTATTATTATTATTATTATTATTATTATTATTATTATTATTATTATTATTATTATTATTATTATTATTATTATTATTATTATTATTATTATTATTATTATTATTATTATTATTATTATTATTATTATTATTATTATTATTATTATTATTATTATTATTATTATTATTATTATTATTAAAGTCTTATGATATTGTTGATATTAAATAAAATCTCATGATTTCATCTACCTGGTACTTTTAAGTGCAGACTTTATTCTATTTCAGAGCCATCTATTGTAAGCTTGAGTAATCATCAGTGAACATTAAAAGATAGTGCTATAATTCACACATCTTCAGGCTACTTTTTGTCACTAATCTTTCAAAAACCAAATTTATTGTACACTTAAACCAAAGAAATACAGACCAAAAAGTACAAAACAAGTAAATGATTATGAAATAGCATGCAAAAAAAAAAAAAAAAAGAGGATATATTTGAGTTAATGTTTGCACAGGAAACATTTGTGACTTGTTTGTTGTTCCAAAAATAGACCATAGAAACCCAATTTGTCTAAAGCAGTTGTTCTTCAACCAGGTCCGCGAGCTAGACAGGCAGTAAAAAGTTTGTAATAAATAATAAGAGTTTAAACTTTTAATTAATATAGCCAATTTTTATTTATTTATCATCTCATTTTTACCCAATTAAAAAAAAAAGTAAACAGAACGAAAACAAAATCTCATCAATCATTCATAAATTAATTTGTTTTTCTAGTTATCACAGATGTTTATGGGGGGAGGGGGTAGAATTAAATTTTTTATTACTTTTCTAAAAAAATTTAAAAAAAAGCTTTTTATTATATAAACTCCATATATATATAAAACTTTATCTTATATTTTAACATTTTTGTTTTGATCAGTTATAACAATTATGCTTATCTTTAAGAAAATTTATCTATAGACTTCTGCCGGTCTGCGAAATCTTATCCTTATTTTTGCTGGTCCGCGGAACCTTATCCTTATTTTTACCGGTCCGCAGATGTGAAAAGGTTGAAGTCTATTGGTCTAAAGTTCATAGCAGGGAAGATTAAAATGAGATCCAAATCATTGTTTACATCTTCAAATATATATATAAAACAATTATAAAAAAATGTGTGTTGTATCATTGGTGAGTTTAGATGTTTTAAATGACAATGTTGATGCATATGTAAGGCATGATTTCAGATTATAAAAAGTCTGATAGCTTAATATCATTGTATTTATATTTCAGAAATTTGTTTTCTAATCTTCCTGTACACATTGGATTACTACTGATGTACATTAACAGTCCATAGTCAGACAAAAAATGAATTTAAAAATTGCTGTAATAGACAAACTATAGGTAAAGCAGAAGAAAATAACTCATGTGCAACAACATATTTTACATTGTAATATTCAGTTTCTGAGGTTTTGTTGTAATGAAATAAAGTTCAAGATTATACAAATAAAACAGAGCAAATCTGTCATAAAGAAAATTTAATAAAAATTGCCAAGAAAATTAGAATAAAAAGATCAATAATCAAAACTAAGACCTTGCACATAAAAAATCTCAATTAATTGTTATTGAATAACATATTCACATGATTTGTGTTAATAAAAATCAAAATTTTTGAAATGTGTGTAATATTTTTTACAATTTTATGGGAAATAATGATAATGGGTAATATAATGAAATATAAAAATTAAATATTTCCAAAAAATTATTGCCAGAGATGTAATGGGAAGTGGTGTTTATAAATGGTGTGCAGTCAGACTCTAAAAGGATCTTGTCAAATGTGACGGATGACATTAATTGTGAAGATATAGTTTAAATTTAGATATAATGTCACAAATTATTATAATAGCAATTCATCAATAAAAGTGGTTGGCATATTGGTCCTGGTGGATGCTTGTGAAAAAAAAAATCATCTGATACATAGACATAGAGATCCTGATGCTTAATGGCTCCAGAATTTTATCTGATGAGTAAAAGTTGTTCACAAAATACATGTGTAATGTGAGATTGTTCTGATTGAGGATTGTGTGATAGGATGCGGTTTGAAATGAGAGATGTGCTGATCAAAATTTTAAAAATTAATTCTTCAAAGTTGATATAATTTTACAATACATAAAACATGGAATTAAAAAAAAAAAATTGGAGAATCTAAAGTTTCATTAAAAAAAAATACAACTCTACTTGTTGATCTGATAAATAGCAATTGGAGAAATTTCAAAAGCATTTATAAAAATTAATTTAAAACAACTTTAAAAAGACAGTTAAAATAATTAAACTAACATGACATTTGATTTGATTTTTATATATTTTTGAATAAAGCATTATGTAGTAATTGAAGAAATCGATTAAGTGAAAATTGACAAATATTTATAAAGGCAAATTAAATATTAATCTGAGAATATTAGGAATTTGGGGAAGACATAAAAAATAAAGCAGATATAGAAAATATGATGAATTAGATTTTGATTTATTTATTTGATATTTATGATCAGTGTTTTTCAATATTATATAAAAGTGCTATATGACATAAAATTGTTTTCTAATCTTTTAAATCATTTACAAAATAGGATCTGTAAATTGCTTGTTCCTCAAGATCTTTATCAATCATTGCATAATTTTGCTACATTTCGTGTTTTTTTTATTATGTTTTAACAAAATTTTAATTAATTAGTAGTGCTTATTTTGTTTTCACTTTTTGTACATATACACACACACACATATATATTATCAACTATTATCAATCCACTCCGGGAAGATCTCTCCAAATTCAATCCATCTTCTCCAATATCTAGCCTCTCTTCTTCACATTGCCCCTGCATGCTTTATTTCATCCATCCATCTCACATGTCATCTCTTTCATGAACTTTTACAATCTCTTTGAATTTAGTTTAAGATTTTAATTGTCCATCTATTATCATTTACCAATATGTCCAGCCCAATGATGTCAATAACACTTGTTTATTCTCTTACTCATGTATTGTGTTTTCAATTTCTTCTTGTTATTCTTAACATGCATTTCTCCATACTTCTTTGAATGATCTGAAGTCCATGTATTGTTCTTCTATTAAGTGTCCAAGTCTTAGATCCATAAGTAAGAGCTGGTAAAACACATTTATTAAAATCCTTCCTTTTCAAACATATAGGCATATTTTCTTTTAATATCTAAGTTATTTCTACCAAAACACTTCCAACCAAGTTTAATTCTATGATTAATTTCATCCATTATGTTTCCATCAGTAGTAATAATCTGACCAAGGTATTTGTAGTTATTAACTTCTTTTAACTCATCATAATCAATCTTTATTTTTTGAGACAATCCATTGAACATTACTTTAGTCTTTTTAACATTTACATCTAGTTCTACTTTTTTACTTTCATCTGATAACTCTGGCAACATTTTCTGAAGTTCTGAAGCATTATTTGCAAAATCAACTACATCCTCTGCAAAATCTAAATGAGTTAAATAATCTCCATTTACTTTTACTCCTTTAGTTTCTCATTTTAATCCACAAAATATTTCTTGCAGCACTGCAGTAAAAAGTTTTGAAGATATGAAGTTATCCTGTCTTACACTCTTCTCAATGTTGACCATCCTAGTATCATTAGCTAATCTAATTGTTGCTGTTGCATTTTTATAAATATTTTTCAGAATATGACAATATGCTGGTTCTATACCTTGATAATCCAATGCTTTAATCATTGAAGAAATGCATATAGAATCAAATGCCTTTTGATAATCTACAAATCAAATGCATAATGGCAACTCATATTCATTGGTTCTTTTTATAATTTCTTTCAATACTTGAATATGATCTATTGTACTAAAGACACTTTTAAATCCAACTTGATCTTTTGTTTGGTTGAAATCCAATGTTCTCTATCAATGAGTTGTAATTATCTTTGTAAAAATTTTGTATAAAACTGATAAAAGGCTGATTGATCTGTAATTTCTAATATCTGAGCTTTTCACTTCATAAATTTAATTGCATATCTCACTTCTTCATTTAAAATCCTGGCAATTCAGAAGATATAATAAATATAAAAGATACTTATTCCTTATTACTATATAATTCTTGATAGAAGTCTTCTATGTCATTTCATGATGTCATCACTTTTTTTTAGTACTAGTTCCATGTTTTTTTCTAATTGCAGATATAAGTTTTCTACCAATACCAAAATGTTGTTTTACCCTTTTAAGACTTTTATTCTCTTCTACAACTTTCTTTGCTAGTTCAAAATTATATTTTCTTATATCATTATCAACTCTTTTTCACACCATTTTCAAAATTCGAAATATGCAATCTTTCTTAATACATCATTTTTTATATCTTCATATTCCTTATTTTCTTCATAAATTTTCTAGTCTCAGTTGAAATGTTACAGAACAATTGTTGCTTTTTCTACCAGCTATCTTTGTCATATTTTTAAAAGTGTATCAGTTATTTTCATATTAATTTCATTCAAATCTGAATCGTGTTCAAAATCTACTAATACTAGAAAATGATTTGCAAATTCTAATTTAAATTCATTTGAATGTTTCTGAAGATTAGAAATATCAACTGTAAATATTGTTTTTCTTAATAATTTTTGCCTCTCTAGTTTTGGTATTAACATGAATCTTACATCTTAATAATCGATGATCACTTCCTGTAGTGAATTTATTAAGGGCATTACAATCTTGAAATATGTATTTTCTGTTAGTCAAAATATAATCCAATTCTTCTGTACCTTTTGATTGCTTCCATGTCCATTTCCTTTTAACATTTTTCTTAAAAAGAGAATTCATAATATAAAGTTTTTCTTTTTCTGCAAACTCCACAAGTCTATGTAGTTTCTCATTTCTATTACCATAATCACATTTACCTACAGCACTTTCACCTTTCATTTGTTTACCAATTCTAGCATTAATGTCTCCAGTAACAATTTCAAAATGTTTAGTCTGATCAAAAGTCTTTTGTACATTACTTCATCACTATGAGAACTTCTGCATTTGGTATCTGCTATTAAATTAAATAACTAATCTTGCCACCTCTTCGATACACCATCAATCTCCACAATATTGTTCTTCCTCTTTTTATTTATAATAAATCATACTCCACTTGTACCTCCAATATTTGTGCCTTTGGAATGAAGTACATGCCCAGTTTTTAAATCAATTGTCTCTTCACCTTTTCTTCTAACTTCACAAAGTCCAATAATGTCACATTTAATATGACAGTTCTTCTCATTCTTGCCATCTTTCTTCACTTGAGAGTGATCTGCAATTGTAAAATAAAAAGCCAGCTCAAATGGCAGTCTGGGTCTGCAACCAGATGATTCTCAGCACCCTTTGTATTTTCCACAAACTACTGCCTTAGTTGGTGACTTTATAGCATCCTGGGAATAAGGACTATGACTTATTTTTGCTTATAATGATTGTATCTATCTACTAGAGAAAGACACATTTCATTTACACACATTCATTCTGCCTTATCAGGCAGCTGAGAAGACCATGGTGTTTCTAAACTCAACACACTGTCTAATCTATGTTGGTGAGTAGCCCATTCATATTTGTATATTATATGAATAATCATATAGTAAAAACAGCTGCAACAAGAGCATATGGAGTGGACATTATGAATTTGCCCTGACAGTTTCTTTAAGGCCTCTAAGAGGAATCAAAGTGTATCCTTTCAGTTAACAGAAAACTTCTTTCTGCAGCCACACAGGTTTGAATTTGTAATAAAAAAAATTTATTTAAAGCTGAGTGCTTTCCATACTGAATTGAGTAGTATCATAACATTATATGACTAAAGGAAGTTCATATTTAGATTTAAAGTTACTTTTGAATATTAAATAATAGATTATCATAAAGTTGAATTTTTAGAAGTAGATTTACATACTAATGATAAAAGTGTTTTCTACAAGTGCCATTTTTTAGAAAAAGTGCTAGTTCTTTTTTATTGATGGTGTGATGATCTTTAGCTATTGACCATGCCTTCTTCATCTTTCACTTTCTGCCATCTCTCTCAGAATAACAATATCAGCCATAGAGAAATCAATGTTATGGCCTGTTTGCAACTTATGATCCAAGAAAACAAGAGATCTCAACTTCCTTTAGTCACATAATTCTATGATTATGATACTACCCAGTATTGAAAGCACTCAGCTTTAAATACATTTTACTTATTACAAATTTAAACCTGTTATGTTGTTAAAAATGTTTTAACATTTTTGAACTATTACAAATATTATATTCAATAAACATTGTGGTATTGTAATATTTATTTTCATGTTTTTAAAATTTTTAAGATGATAAATATTGACAATAAAGTCTTATTTACTTTATTAAAGTGTTTGAACATTTTAAAAGCAAGATTTCTAATTAGAAAATATTTTAATAAAAATATAGTGTCTAAAATGATTTCTTGCCTAATGACTCAGAAAATGTATTTATGTCTTGCTCAAGAATAGCCTAAAATATAATTTATTCCAACAATTTAATCTTTTGAGCAAGAATATGTAACACCAATTAGTTGTAAAACAGCGCCTCTAGCGGCAACATAGCAGGTCAGGTTAAAGGCTTTAATCCGACCTGCTATGTGGCCGCTAGAGGCGCTGTTTCTGTGTTTTCACACAGAATATACAGGGTAGGGGCCTCGAAAGCAGACGACGCTTATTTCTGCCGCTAGGTGGCGCTGTTCACCATGCGTACGCACAGGAACCTTCCACAAGCTAGCTGGCAGCTTACATCGTCTGCTACCAAGAACCTCGAAAGCAGACGACGCTTATTTCTGCCGCTAGGTGGCGCTGTTCACCATGCGTACGCACAGGAACCTTCCACAAGCTAGCTGGCAGCTTACATCGTCTGCTACCAAGAACCTAGGTGGCGCTGATTGCCGTAAACACATCTAGCTTATGTGTCGTCTGCTATCAGAAACTACCAAGATTCTAGCCCACTACGCGGCGCTGTTTCTCCACGTTACACACGGTAAAAACAGCAACCTCTAAATGCCTCATTGCTAACGTTTATGAACATAGTACTTAAAACATTCAGGGCCTATAATGTACAGGGGTGAAAAATTTATGAAGTCATAACTATTTAAATATACGGTCAAACGTAATAATTTTACATTCTATTTCACCATTTCATGAATCGATGTATTTTTAAAGTATGACTTTGTAAAAAGCGATCTGTTTTTTTAATTATTTACTCTAAAAGTGGGGTTTTTTTTTTTTTGTAAATAAAACAAAACGTAAGTCTGTGGTTTTTTTTTTTAAAAAAAAAAGCTAATTTTTTTCCTACGGCAGTATATCGTTCAAAAATGTATTATTTTAAAAGATTATTGTTTGTAAAACTTTTTTTTTTACACTTTCAATTAATATTTTCAATAAATTTTAAAGTAATATAAATTATATTTCGGTTTATAGATTACTATTTCGAAAAATAAAGTGTTATTTGCGTGCTGGGTATACCGTGTGCTTGTTACTCGCAAGCAAAATAATTCGAAGATCTTTTTATCAAAACTTACTCTCACAATAATATTAAAGGCATAAATATTTATTGAAATTGTATTTAAAATTTTAGAATCATTTTAATAACTAAAAATGTCATATACTCACAACATAATTTCAAAATAATAGGTTTAATAAGTACCGTATGAGAAAAGTAAGAGTCAGAAAAAAAAAAAAGATTTAGAGCAAAATATATATACATTTAATATCTTTATTGATGGTTGGAATTTAAAAAGTTTCTTTCAAAACTGATGCTCGTGTTAGGCTTGTATACTGTTAAAATTAAAACTATTAGTCCTCATAAATAATTTGGAAGACATTGCCTGTCAAAATTGGATGATCATTGAAAATTATATATGATCTTAATAGCCTAAAATTCAGAAGCCTGATAGTACTGTCTTTTCCAGTGCACTGTTTCTTTCTTTCATTATTGATACATAAGTAAGAACAGGTAAAACACATTTATTAAAAATCTTCCTTTACAGACACGTAGATATATTTCCTTTTAGTATCAAGTTATTTCTACCAAAAGCACTCCAACCAAGTTTAATTCTATGATTAATTTCATCCATTAAGTTTCCATCTGTATTAATAATCTGACCAAGGTGTTTGTAACTGTTAACTTCTTCTAACTCATCATAATCAATCTTTATTTTCATATTTTGAGCAAACACATAGGTATATTTCCTTTTAGTATCAAGTTATTTCTATCCAACCAAGTTTAATTCTATGATTAATTTCATCCATTATGTTTCCATCTGTATTAATAATCTGACCAAGGTGTTTGTAACTGTTAACTTCTTCTAACTCATCATAATCAATCTTTATTTTCGTATTTTGAGCAAACACATAGGTATATTTCCTTTTAGTATCAAGTTATTTCTACCAAAAGCACTCCAACCAAGTTTAATTCTATGATTAATTTCATCCATTATGTTTCCATCTGTATTAATAATCTGACCAAGGTGTTTGTAACTGTTAACTTCTTCTAACTCATCATAATCAATCTTTATTTTCATATTTTGAGAAAATCCATTAAACATTACTTTAGTCTTTTAACTTTTATCTTTAGTCCTACTTTCATCTGATAACTCCTGCAACATTTCCTGCAGCTCTGAAGCATAAGTTGCAAAAACAACTACATCATCTGAAAAATCTAAATGACTTAAATAATCTCCATTTACTTTCACTCCTTTAGCTTCCCATTTTAATCCACAAAATATTTCTTGCAGCACTGCTGTAAAAAGTTTTGGAGATATGGAGTCACCTTGTCTTACACCCTTCTCAATGTTGACTTTAATAATCTTTGTTAAAAAATAAATTTACTGATAAAGACTTCATAAGAGTTTTCCAATCAGCTTCTAAAAGCTTATAACTAAATCCTCTAATTCATTCCCAGACAGAATTATTTAGACTGCAAGTGAGACTTTGTTAAGAGAAAGCAAAATTACGCTGGAAAATGAGACACCATTAATACAAATCTATTATCACTTTTGTTGAGAGAAAAATCTATTAAATCTTAAACTAGACAAATCTATAAGCATTCTTCCTGCTAGCTAGAGCAATGTAACATTTGTAAATGGATAATAGTAATTATGATACAATAAGAGCTTCTCCCAACAGACTAAAAATCCCATACTAGCTATGAATCACAACTGTAAATATTATTCAGAAAGCATCCCTGATCACAGCTATTTCAATGATTCAGAAAAAATTAGATTGACTTATTTTGGCAAAAATTCCACATCTTTGTGGTCATCTAAAATCAATAAAGGCCAGGTTCCATTAAGATCTATTGTTAATTCTGAAAACTCACTATATCAAAAATTCTAATGTTCTTAGTCCTTTGGCATACAAGAGACAGTTCTGTGTTAGAGATTCTAAGAAAATTGTAGAATTAATCAACATGAAAAGTGAAAGAACTAACATATTGGTAAATTTTGATGTGAAAAACTTAATCACAAAAGTACTCTGCGATGAAGCATTATCTAATGTAAAAAAAAAAGATTAAATAACAATAGTAGTGTACAAACCAGAATAATTCTTCCAATTGATAGTTTATTACACTTAACATTCTGCACAGCATACTATTATTATATACTATAGAATTCTTCCAACAAAATCAAAAGATGCTTTTTGATTCCTTATTGCTATCTCTGATCAGCAATATTTACATGGAAGAACTTGAAACTACAACCATAAATAAAATTCTATCTACAATTAAAGTCTGGCTTTTCTATGGCCATATGGTAAAGCATTACTACAAACATTCTGGATACTATCAATAATTATGTTCTTTTAATTAAATTCACAATAGAATTAAAACAAGAACAGACACTACAGTTCTTAATTTTCTTTTGACAAGATTCCCTCATAGCAAAATCAAAATTACAATCAACAGAAAACTCACACACTCTAATCAGAATAAAAATTCTTATTCAGAAACCAATAACTTGGAAAAAGAAAAATCATATAGCATAAACTCTCATGAAAAATACTTATCCATCAGCTATCATTATGAAATAGCCAATTAAAAGAAACACCATAAGAAAAACAATTATAGGTATTAAAGCGTATCCATAGATATTAGTAATTGCAGCTAAACTAAAGAAAATCTGTGATCAGTATATTAAGATTCCTTTCCAAAGTCATAAGTGCCCTATGAAAAAGTCTAACTTCTATAAAACACAAACTGCAAATATTGAAACACAAAAACTGCATCTATGAAATACCATGTGAATATGGAAGAACATATATGGCTGAAATCATCTGACTCATTTCAAAATACGTAATTAAAAGAGCAAAAAGTAATGATTAAAAAGAAAAACCAAATGCACCTAAAATACATTGGACAAGAAAAATAACGGGCAGAAAGTAAAAAGTAAAATTTGTATAAACCATTCACATTTATAGTAGATAACTTTATAAATCAGTCTAATGTAAATAATTCATAATATTTCAAAACTACTCATTAACCTTGCCCTTAAAAAAACTGGAGAAACCAAGAGAATCTTCATAGATAAATATATAAAATTTCTAGTGACTTGATTTTTCAGAATAGCCTAATTAGTAAGAGCAAGCATTATCTTAAATTCACAAAACTAAAAATCGAAGGTTCAATTTCCATGCTAGTACTGTCACTGGTAAGGCCAGCAACATTTGAAGAAGAGGTGAGAGAAAAACAGCACTCAAAATGTTGTAATAAATTAATCTGTATACTTTGCTAGCAGTTGAATGTATTTAAAAGTTTAAATAAAGTTTGATATCTTTTAAAAATATTTCATAATTAATAACAGATGATGGAAATAGTTCAATATATAATTACAGGTAAAATCCCTATCATCACAAATTTTCAGATAAACATTTCCTGTTTTCAAGTCAATATGTGTAATGCTTGGGACTGTTTTTGTTTCTCCAGAATAGTCTAAAGACTTATTTGAATTGAAACACCTATTGTAGTAAGGAATTTGACTGCAATGGTATGTTGACTAGATATTTTGAGGTTTTATTAATTAACTATCTGGCTGGGGGATTTAACTATTAATGGGATGTTGTTTATACACGTATATCATATTTTGAAATTCTGAAAAAGCTAAAATCAGTAACTTTTCCTAAATTCATTTATTTTTGTTTTTATAGAATATTTGCTTATCAATAGTTGTTCTTTATTAAAATTAAAATTGCAAAATTTTTATATGTTCATTCATCACCTGTGTTATTCATCTCCAAATCATAAGTCTCTGACTTAGTAAAGGACCTTACGCAAAGCATTACAATCAGAATGACATTGCTTTGGGTGAGATGAAAATCTATCAGAAGATAAGTCTGTTTTATAGCAGTCAAGATAATTTCAGGTCTAATGATGTATATTAAAATCACTGTTATTAAAAAGCTAGTAATTGTATTTGAGTTGACTGAATGCCAGACCATTGATTCTCCCTCCCCCAACACACACACAAACATTGATTTCTAGAATATTTAGCACTGCACATCGTGCTCTTGATTGAATGCCTCCAGCAGTTAAGTGACCAAATTTATACTTAAATAAAATTGGAGTGAATAAGGCATGGGCTTTCACTATTTCATCCTAGCTCAGATTAATAAAAAATGATCAATGGTCAAAGATTTTCTTTGTCTGTTTTCTTTTTTTCTCCTGAAAATTTTTTAAAATTATTTGTTCCCTAATTGTTTTTAATTAAGATGTGAGCATTGAAAGTCAGAAATCCAATGCACACAGTAATTGTTTTTACTATAAAGTGCTATTAAAATGGTTTAGTATCTTTGGACTTCTCCATAGAATTTCATTTATAACTTGTACTGCAGCTACACCTTAATTTTGTGACTGGGCAATTATGTAGCCTACAACTATTGTAACTATCCAATTTTTGTATTCTTGAACCTAAATATTTAAATTATATGACTAATCTCATAAAAATAAAAATTACAAACATTCTCAAATTGCATTAGGGAAGGGGGAAGCATAATTTGTGATTCATTTTAAAGATAATAATATACAAAATAAAACTCTAATTTCATTCATATCTAATTATGTACCAATAAAAGCTAAATACCTAAACATTTAATAACCTCTTAATTCTTATGATATTTAAGATAATTTAGAGTTGAACCTAACAATGTGAAAAATTAGGTAAAAATATTATTCATTAGTAACTCTTTTGTCTTACTTTCAAATAATTCAAATTAATGATATGAAAAAAGATATAGAAAGTATCTTTCATATTAGGAACAAAGAAATTATAATTCTTTAACATACCACTCAAAAGAAAATTACTTCTTATATTTATTTATATTCATTAATTATAAAATTGTTAATTATAAAGCACCCATTACATTAAATATTAGAAATATACTTCAAATAATATATATAAACATGCTTTATAAAAATGTTTTCAATTTAATACTTCAAGGAAATTACTTTAATATGTTGACTTTCCCAGTATCATTATCTAATCTAATTGTTGCTGTTGCATTTTTATAAATATTCTTTAAAATATGACAATATCTTGGATCTATACCTGAATGATATCTCTAGAATTGTCATTATGATGTATTATAGCATTTTCCGGTAGATTTCAACAATTATTAACTTATGGGGTTGTGATCAAACAGAAAACAGTGGCAAACTTAAAGGAGATAATAAATATACTTGAATTTATTTACTGGTTAGAATCTCTACAGATTTTCTAATATAATGTTTGTGAGTAGTTAGGTGGTTTAATGAATCTATAAATGAATTTCTAAATAGACAAATTTTAATATATATCACCCAACAGAGACACTTAAATATTTACCAATTTCACAATATCAACTAATAAACTATAATTTACTTTGATTAATCATTAAGATTTGATTTAATGCAAGAAATTGTCTTCACTCAGGAGGTTACAAATTTCTTGTCATCCTATTAATTGAAAGAAAACCCTTTGATTCCTCTTGGAGGCCTTAAAGAAACTGAGCAAGGCAAATTCTTAATGTCCACTCCATACGTTCTTGTCATTGCAGCTGTTATTACTATGTGATTATTCATATAGTATATAAACATGGATGGGCTGCTCACCAACACGCATTAGCCAGCACGACGAGGTTATTGGATTTTTACCTCTGAATTGAAGATCAAGAAACTCCATGGACTTCTTCTTAGTTGCCTGATAAGGCAGAATGAATGTTTGTGTAAATGATAATATTTTTCCAATATATATACAATTATGACAGACAAAGATAAAACATGGCCCTTATTCCCAGGAGACTGTAAAGTCACCAACCAAGGCAGCAGTTGGTGGCCGAATGTAGAGGCTGCTCAGAACTCCTGATTGTGGACACAGGCTGCCATTTGATGATGCCTTTTTTTATTTAGGTACTTACAACAGCAGATCACTTTCAAGTGAAGAAAGATTGCAAGAGTTAGAAGAAAAACTGTCTTATATGAAATGGCTTTGTGAAGTTAGAAGAAAAGGCGAAGAGACATTTGTTTTAAAAAGTGAACATGTACTCTATTATAAAGGCACAAATATTAGAAATACAAGTGGAGTAGTATTCATTATAAATAAAAAGTTAAAGAACAACATTGTGGAGATTGATGGTGTATCGGACAGAGTGGCAAGATTAGTTATACAACTTAATAGCAGATACCAAATGCAGATAATTCAGGTTTATGCCCCAACAAGTTCTCAAAGTGATGAAGTAGTAGAAGATTTTTATATGGATGCACAAAAGGCTTTTGATCAGAGTTAACAATATTTTAAAATTGTTATGGGAGACTTTAATGCTAGAATTGGTAAACAAATGAAAGATGAAAGTGCTGGCGGTAATTTTGGTCATGGTAATAGAAATGAGAGAGGACAGAGACTTGTGGAGTTTGCAGGAAAAGGTAAACTTTATATTATGAATTATTTTGAGAAAAATGTTAAAAGGAAATGGACATGGAAGCATCCAAATGAAAGTACAGCAGAATTGGATTATATTTTGACTAACAGAAAATACATATTTCAAGATTGTAATGTTCTTAATAAATTTAACAGAGGAAGTGATCATCGGTTAGTAAGATGTGAAATACATGTTAATGCAAAACTAGAGAGACAAAAATTATTAAGAAAAACAATATTTACAGTTGATATTCCTAATTTTCAGAAACATTCTAATGAATTTAAAATAGAACTTACAAATAGGTTTCAAGTATTAGTGATTTTGAACATGATTCAGATTTGAATGAAATTAATATGAAAACAACTGATATACTTTTAAAACTGCAACAGCACTTGATCAATAAAATTTCTACTGAGACTAGAGAATTTATGAAGAAAAGAAGGAATATGAAGATATACAAAAATGATGCGTTAAAAAGAATTGAATATCTCAAATTTTGTAAAATGATGCAGAAAAGATTTGAAAATGATATAAGAAAGTATAACTGCGAACTAGCAAGGAAAGCAGCAGTAGGGAATGAAAGTCTCAAAAGTGTAAAACAACATTTTGGTATTGGTAGGAAATTCATATCTGCAATAAAATAAAAGCTGGAATTATTACTAAAAAGAGAGATGACATCATGAAATGGATAGAAGACTTTTATAAAGAATTATATTTGTAATAAAGAACAAATACCTCCTATATCTATGACATCTTCTGAATTACCCAGAATTTTAAATGAAGAAGTGAGACATGCAATTAAATATATGAAGAAAGAAAAGATTCCAGATTCCAGGTAATAGTAGAATTATAATTGATATATTTAAAGAAGCAGGGGAAAAAAATAGATTTTTTTTAGCAATGTTATATAACAAATGTCTAAATGATAAAGATGTACCAGATGATTGGAAGAATGCAGTATTAATATTAATATTTAAAAAAGGTGATAAAGACGATATTAGAAATTACAGACCTATCAGCCTTTTATCAGTTACATACAAATTTTTTACCAAGATAGTTACAACTCGTCTACAGAGAACATTGGATTTCCCCCAACCAAGAGA
Source organism: Epiperipatus broadwayi (assembly GCA_028023455.1). Classification (NCBI taxonomy): domain Eukaryota; kingdom Metazoa; phylum Onychophora; class Udeonychophora; order Euonychophora; family Peripatidae; genus Epiperipatus; species Epiperipatus broadwayi. The sequence goes on along the minus strand of JAQFVV010006209.1, from coordinate 4,252,709 downwards.
ACAAGCTGGATTTAAAAGTGGTTTTAGTACAGGAGATCATATCCAGGTATTGAGAGAAGTTATAGAAAGGACAAATGAATATGAGTTGCCATTATGTTTTGGATTTGTAGACTATGAAAAGGCATTTGAATCTATAAACGTTTCTTCAGTGATTAAAGCATTGAATCATTAAGGTATAGACCCAAGATATTGTCAAATTTTAAAGAATATTTCTAAAATGCAACAGCAACAATTAGATTAGATAATGATACTGGGAAAGTCAACATTGAGAAGAGTGTAAGACAGGGTGACTCCATATCTCCAAAACTTTTTACAGCAGTGCTGCAAGAAATATTTTGTGGATTAAAATGGGAAGCTAAAGGAGTGAAAGTAAATGGAGATTATTTAAGTCATTTAGATTTTGCAGATGATGTAGTTGTTTTTGCAACTTATGCTTCAGAGCTGCAGGAAATGTTGCAGGAGTTATCAGATGAAAGTAGGACTAAAGATAAAAGTTAAAAGACTAAAGTAATGTTTAATGGATTTTCTCAAAATATGAAAATAAAGATTGATTATGATGAGTTAGAAGAAGTTAACAGTTACAAACACCTTGGTCAGATTATTAATACAGATGGAAACATAATGGATGAAATTAATCATAGAATTAAACTTGGTTGGAGTGCTTTTGGTAGAAATAACTTGATACTAAAAGGAAATATACCTATGTGTTTGCTCAAAATATGAAAATAAAGATTGATTATGATGAGTTAGAAGAAGTTAACAGTTACAAACACCTTGGTCAGATTATTAATACAGATGGAAACATAATGGATGAAATTAATCATAGAATTAAACTTGGTTGGATAGAAATAACTTGATACTAAAAGGAAATATACCTATGTGTTTGCTCAAAATATGAAAATAAAGATTGATTATGATGAGTTAGAAGAAGTTAACAGTTACAAACACCTTGGTCAGATTATTAATACAGATGGAAACTTAATGGATGAAATTAATCATAGAATTAAACTTGGTTGGAGTGCTTTTGGTAGAAATAACTTGATACTAAAAGGAAATATATCTACGTGTCTGTAAAGGAAGATTTTTAATAAATGTGTTTTACCTGTTCTTACTTATGTATCAATAATGAAAGAAAGAAACAGTGCACTGGAAAAGACAGTACTATCAGGCTTCTGAATTTTAGGCTATTAAGATCATATATAATTTTCAATGATCATCCAATTTTGACAGGCAATGTCTTCCAAATTATTTATGAGGACTAATAGTTTTAATTTTAACAGTATACAAGCCTAACACGAGCATCAGTTTTGAAAGAAACTTTTTAAATTCCAACCATCAATAAAGATATTAAATGTATATATATTTTGCTCTAAATCTTTTTTTTTTCCTGACTCTTACTTTTCTCATACGGTACTTATTAAACCTATTATTTTGAAATTATGTTGTGAGTATATGACATTTTTAGTTATTAAAATGATTCTAAAATTTTAAATACAATTTCAATAAATATTTATGCCTTTAATATTATTGTGAGAGTAAGTTTTGATAAAAAGATCTTCGAATTATTTTGCTTGCGAGTAACAAGCACACGGTATACCCAGCACGCAAATAACACTTTATTTTTTGAAATAGTAATCTATAAACCGAAATATAATTTATATTACTTTAAAATTTATTGAAAATATTAATTGAAAGTGTAAAAAAAAAAGTTTTACAAACAATAATCTTTTAAAATAATACATTTTTGAACGATATACTGCCGTAGGAAAAAAATTAGCTTTTTTTTTAAAAAAAAAAAACCACAGACTTACGTTTTGTTTTATTTACAAAAAAAAAACCCCCCCCACTTTTAGAGTAAATAATTAAAAAAACAGATCGCTTTTTACAAAGTCATACTTTAAAAATACATCGATTCATGAAATGGTGAAATAGAATGTAAAATTATTACGTTTGACCGTATATTTAAATAGTTATGACTTCATAAATTTTTCACCCCTGTACATTATAGGCCCTGAATGTTTTAAGTACTATGTTCATAAACGTTAGCAATGAGGCATTTAGAGGTTGCTGTTTTTACCGTGTGTAACGTGGAGAAACAGCGCCGCGTAGTGGGCTAGAATCTTGGTAGTTTCTGATAGCAGACGACACATAAGCTAGATGTGTTTACGGCAATCAGCGCCACCTAGGTTCTTGGTAGCAGACGATGTAAGCTGCCAGCTAGCTTGTGGAAGGTTCCTGTGCGTACGCATGGTGAACAGCGCCACCTAGCGGCAGAAATAAGCGTCGTCTGCTTTCGAGGTTCTTGGTAGCAGACGATGTAAGCTGCCAGCTAGCTTGTGGAAGGTTCCTGTGCGTACGCATGGTGAACAGCGCCACCTAGCGGCAGAAATAAGCGTCGTCTGCATTCGAGGTTCTTGGTAGCAGACAGATGTAAGCTGCCAGCTAGCTTGTGGAAGGTTCCTGTGCGTACGCATGGTGAACAGCGCCACCTAGCGGCAGAAATAAGCGTCGTCTGCTTTCGAGGCCCCTACCCTGTATATTCTGTGTGAAAACACAGAAACAGCGCCTCTAGCGGCCACATAGCAGGTCGGGTTAAAGTACCCTATTTTTAATATAAATACTATATTTAAATAAATTAAAAATAAAATGAATTGAAAATAAATCCAGAGAAAGACAATAAACCACTGCATGCATGCATACAGCATATTGAAAAACTTATAGCAATGTGTGGTCTGTTGTAATGAGTGAATGACAGAATCAAGAACTAAAAAATTGTCAGTTGAATGAGATTGTTATCATGGATTCTGATTGTTGCTTTATATTATTAAGATGGAAAATTTAAAAATAAATAATCTTATAGACAATTGTTCAAGGAATCAAGTAATTTTTAAGCACTACATGACAGAATAAACACAACTGTTCCATTCCATTGATCAAGCTGAGATTGATTTTGTTTTTCAGCTATAATTTATGTAGAAATTTTTAGCTTATTGTTATGCCAATATTATTTGACTATATTGAAAACAAGCTTACAAAAACTACCCATTATCTGAATTATTGTATAGGACAGTGGTGGGAAAACTGTAGCTTATTAGTCAATGGGATTCACAAACTTACTCTGTATGGATCTTGAGAATTAGTGCCATTTTACGTCAATTTTTATATTAATAATGTATAGTATACCAATATTAGAGTATTTATTTTGAAAATGCTTTAAGTATATATAAAAACCATTTAAAAAATTTAAATTTTTAGCTTTTAAATGTTACCAGTCAAAAGGCTTGCTAACGTGATATTTAATTCACAATGTGTTGAAAAGCTTATGGTAATTGATTTTGTGAATATATAATATACTAATATTGCCAAAAACATTTTATATCTTTATCATTCATCATCATCACAGAATGATTATTTGAAAGCTTGATTTCAAAAATCTTATGTTACTCCTGGAAAAATTAGTCTCAAAAGTAACTATTATGATCATCGCATTATTTACTGCCTCAGTTGCTAGAAGTTTACTTCATCACTCTTTATGCAATACATGTTATGTGACTATGATAGAGCACACTATAACTAGCATAGTATAGATAAGTACTTTTCTGATTAATAAATAGTTAAAATTAACTTTAGTGATATTTGTAAAAGCCTTATTTAAAATGACTGAACAACAGAAAAGTATAAAAAAAAATACAAACAAGATAAGAAAATAGTGTTAACTAGTGGAAGGATAATTCTGTATTTATTATTAAGGATGAAAATTTTCAGTACCTTATTTGACATATCAGCTATTTTAAAACCAGTAATTTAAAGCATCACTATGAATGTAAGTGTATACAAGTGATTTTTTTCTGAATCAGAATTCTGAAAAAATAAAGGTAAAATATTTGAAATTTAATTTAATCACTCAACCAATTGCCTATTTTCTCTCTATAAGCAAAAAGATTTGGTTACTGAAACTAATTTTTTTCAGTGTTTAATTGGAATATTGTTCAAGTAAACTATCTTACATTCATGGAGAATTTGTAAAGAATATGAGTGATGTGATTGCAAATCTTATTCCAGAAAGCTCAAAACTTAAGCGATAGAACAATTTTCTATCTTCCACCACACTGTAAGAGATGTGTTTCTGAAATTAAATTGCAGAGAGATATTTTAAATGCTGTTTTCCTTTCAGTTTAGCATTGTATGAATCCAGATGTGCCTCAACTATATTTGTTATATTACAAATAATGGAAATATTAAAGAATTCTTAGATTTGACAAGCTTAAAAGAAACTACAAAAGGTATTAATGCCAAATATGCATTTAATAGAGCACAAACATGTTAGCATTGCTATACACTTGACTGTTTGGATAATTGATTCATAGTACAAACTATCTAAAATATCTTATTCAATGTATATTTATCTTGAGCATTTAATTAGCATACACTTTATGTTCAACAAATGTTATAAATTGTACTTTAGAAATTATGAATTTTATTTGGGTAAGTACAAAAACATCTGGTGAATTGAGAAGTTTTATTGAGGAGCTGAAGTTTGAAGAAAAGTCAAGTGGTCTTCCATTCTATTGTATTGTAAAATGATTAACAATTATCAATCTTTTGAATAAGTTTGTTACTATTTTTGAACTAATTGTAGCTTAAGAAATAAATAAAATGTTCATACTAGAAGATTATGTATGGCAGATGTAATGCAACATCCCAAAGCTGGTTCTTTAAGAAAGAAATAAGGCTATTACAGAACTTGTCCAGTTTTTTTTTATAATAAAATAAAAGCTTTTTCAAAGAGAGCTGACAACAAAGAATTTTAAACATTTTTCCAACGTTAAAATTAAAAATAACTGTTTTTCCTAATACTGAAATTAAAGATAGTAAACTCAAACAATATGAAAGAAATTTAGAAACACTTTATAATGATCTTTAGAATAGATTTGAAGAACTAAAAATGTTAGCCATATTATGTCATCAACAATGGATGTGCAGATGTTGCTTCATTGAGGTAACAATGAAATGTCACATTAGCTTTGATATCCTACTGGTCAGATTGTCAACTATTAATTGCACACATGAAGATCCAACCAAAATTTCATCAAGCAGAAAGAAATTAAATAAATTTTTCTTTGGAAATTAAAACTAATATATAGCTATATATTTTTTATTAATTATAAATACAATTTTAAAACAATGTATTCTGCAGCCCTTGATCATTCAAAACTGTATGAAAAGTATTACATGTGGCTCTTATTACCAAAGAACTAGCCCACCTCTGGTGTAGAATTTAAATGCTTGTGGAAAGTACTTTGAGGTGATGTGATGCTCTGTGACTTCTCCTTATATGGAGTCAGGATTCTCTCAGCTACTATGCCCAAAGAAACCTGTTAGCCACTTTATTTACCTTCCTTTATTCCATTCCTCACACTAAGTTTTCCCATAATCTGCTCCATCACATTTCCACAACATAATCTTTGTCAACTCCATGGACTTTAAATATAAATCCTCCTTATCTTTTCCCAAATCTCAGCATAAATCTCAGCATAAAAACCAATAAAACACTTTCTCTATAATCACTTTGTTTATATTTATTCTTCCATAACTTCATTATTTATACCCTTTCTGCTTTCAAGAATTTACATTGAATTAACAGATGTGTAATATTTTCTATACTTTCCTAACACAACTTGCAAATTAAATCACCCATATTTTTTCATTTATGTGTATATACCTTTGTTGTTAAATATCATGTTTGAGCCTTGAACAATTATCATAAATTAACTTGCACCCAATGTTCCATTTACTTCTATATCTATTTAAACTCTTTTTATTCTCCATACTAGTTCTCCATCTCTTCAACTCCCTATTCTTTATTAATGCATCTATTCTTTTATTCCATTCCTTACCACTATAACACTCACCAATCCTCCTAACACAATCACCCCACCTTTTGTACAAATATACTGATATAAATTCTTTATCCAAATCTTCTGGTACAACTTAATGGTAATTAACTGCCACTTTGAGAGAAAAAATAATATAAATATATGAAACTCATTATGATTAAACTTTTTAATGAAGTTAAGAGGCTACTTTAGAATCCAGGGCTATACAAGCTGACATCTCAAGAAATAAATACTACTAGATAAAATATTTTTGCGTGAAATTTCATATAATTGCTTATAATATAAATAAAGTTAATTAAATTTATTTTTTATCTATTAAATTATCTCACATTGTGTGGTAACTTAGCCAGTATATTACTATAGGGAAAACAGATGATCATAATGTAGCCAATATAGTTATACCGTACAGTACAAACATCTGATGTTTTTCAAATATGAGCAGTTTAATACCCATAGTCATTTAAATTGTGAAGCTGATTAGCTCAAGCCATATTAGTATTCAGTCACAGTGTGGACTCAAAGAGATAAGACAACTTGTTTATTGCTTCTTTTACTAGTTTTGCTCTTTGTCAACCAATCTATTTTTATTATGATTTAATATGTTGGTGGGGGGGATTCAGTTTGATTTGCATGAAAGGGTGAATGCTAGAATCTTGTAAACTTCCCTCAATAATTTGCCATATAATTATTTTTATTATAAAGGGTGATCAAAGTTTGAAATTTGAACTCTCCGTGTATATGAAAATGTTTATGTAAAAAATATAAATTTATTTCTATTTTTTAAATAAAAAAATAAATATTTTTTTCACTATACTATATCTGATTGTTTAAAGAAAATGAATTGATATGTGAAGTTTTATAAATGTCTGCATAAAAAGAATTTAACACACATGCAAACAATATTATACCAATAGCTTTTTTACTTCACCTATAATATTCAGTAGTAATTTTTTAGGGGCTGTAAATAGAATCTAGTATATTCTACACTTTATACATTTATCTATGCAAAAATTATTTGATAATGCAGTTCAATAACTTTTCACGAGTAGTAAAAGAAAGGTCAGTTATTTACTGGCGATAGAATAGTAATTGATAATAAAATTCAATTATCAAGAAAAAGGATTAAAAAAATCCCATGTTGACCTCAAGTTATTATGATCCCTCTTGTATAGGACTTTATCCATTTAAATATGTAGAGGAGTGATGGGCAGGATGCAGGCTTAATATGTAAATATTTGAAATACAGGCACTCTTCACATATTTGGAGTCTAGTTGTATGTGGACATGTGTATTTATGGTATGAGATATGAATAGTTGTAGGGTGCTTGAAAGTTTGAGTTCAAATCCCTATACTTACAATTAGGCTCAAGGTATGTGAAGAGTGCCTTTATTTGAAATATTTACACATTAAGCCTGCATCCTGTCCATCCCTCTTCTATGTATTTAAATGGATAAGGTCCTATACATGAGGGGTCAGAATGACTTGAGGTGAACATGGGCATGGCAATAATATTGACATCAGCATGGGATTTGGGCTTTCCATCATCAGAATTTTCAATGGTATGGATGGCTGAAAATTTGGAGGTTGTAGTGGATTGAAGCCTGTCCATTAAAGTATGAAGATTTGCTATCTTAATATAAACTGAGCACTGAATATATATATATGAGAGATGATAAATCTGGACCAACTGATGAGTGCTGGATTAGCATGAAATACACATATATTGGTGATTATTTATCTTTTCTACATGTGGTCATGTGTATCAGTGGTATGGGATAGTATGGATAATTGAAGGGTGCTTGAAAGTCTGAGTTCAAATCCCCCTATATTTACAATTAGGCTCCAGGTATGTGAAGAGTGCCTGCATTTCAAATATTTACATATTAAGCCAATCCTGCCCATCCCTCTTCTATGTATTTAAATGGATGGGGTCCTATACATAGGAGATCAGAATGACTTGAGGTCAACATGGGCATGGTAATAATATTGGTATCAGCATGGGATTTGGAATTTCCATCATCAGATTTTCAATGGTAGGGATGGCTGAAGAGTCGGAGGTTGGAGTGAGTGAAGCCTGTCCATTAAAGTATGAAGATTTGCTATCTTAATATAAACTGAGCACTAATTATATATGTGTGTGGGAAATGATAATCTGGATCAACTGATGAGTGCTGGTTTAGCACGAAATACGTATATTGGTAATTATTTATTCTTCATGTATGTGGTCATGTGTATCAGTGGTTTGAGATAGCATGGATAATTGAAGGGTGCTTGAAAGTCTGAGTTCAATCCCCTATATTTACAATTAGGCTTTAAGTATGCCTGCATTTCAAATATTTATTTTTTAAGTAATTTTCCCTTTCACCTTTTTTCTTTGAATGGATAAGTACTTCCAGCCTTTCTTTAGGACAAAATGGAAAATAAGTGATCTATTAATTAAAGTAAAAAAAAAAAGCTATTTTTCTAAAAAAGATATTAGCTTTTTGCTTATGTCATTTTGTGATTAAATCACAAGATGCAATGGAAATTTAAAAAAAATTTGTTTCTATTATTATTAATTTTTTATTTAATAATTTTAGATATTCAGGTGATAGAAACTGTGGGTATTGATTTCACAGGTAGGGAGGGTGGTAAATAGAGATCTATTTATTTGTTTAACTGATTACTAAGCACAAAGCATAAAATCTTTATAATATTATTAGAATTATATCACCTTTATTAATTAATTAATAAAAACTTTATCATTCAGCTTATATTTACTTATATTGTAACATATATAATTTATATATGCTTTCTGTGATTACATTTTATTTTGAATATAATGATTTATATAAGCTGTTTAATGTGAGATTTAAATAATAACATATCTTTTTTCTGTAAATATATATGTAAACCAAGATTGATTATTGATGTTCCACGTTAACTGATCAATGTGGAAATAAGTGTGAATTTTACTTGTTCTCTGTTTATTTTTAAAATGTCACAAAATAAAAATAGTATTAGAAAATAGTATAAGATTATTTTTGAGTAGGCAACTTGTTCTTTTAATTATAGAAACATATATTTTGAATAATTATATTATTACTTGCTTGATGGCCAGTGAGGATAATTAGCCAATAGAGTAAAATGGCAAGTAATAATGTTTGATCATTATTAGTAGCAACTGCCTTTGATTTACATTTTATTTATTTTAGTGTTTTAATACTTTATTATAATTATATATGTATGGGTATTGATTCTGATCTTTTTTTTTCAGAGTGTGCAAACGAATAAGCTGTGTTTTAAAGACCATGACAAGTGCACCTACCAAAATAGAAAATGAAACATTAGAGAAAAATAATGATCAAGTAAATGAAATTGTAGAACCACCACCTAAAGAAGTAAAAACAAAAAAAAAGTCTAAAATAAAAAAAGGTAAAATCAAATTTTATTTTTTAAGTAATATAACTATCCAATAAAATTATGTAATAAATATAATAGATATAAAATAAAAATAAACTATAGACTCACTGTCTATAAGCATATGATTTTTCTTTCAATAGCAATTGTTTTTGTTTTATGATTAGTGTATTAATAACCATAAATGCCCATACACCCAGATTTAAATTCTGGTCAAGACAAGGCAATTGAATGCCCTATATTTCACCAGTTCAGTCTATTTTTATTCATTGGTTTATATAAGTCTTATGTAGATCTGGATACCAGATAGTAATGCAATTAATTTCTAGTTAAGAAATTGGTAAACAAAGAACACAGTCATGTTTTATTCAGATACATTTTCCAACTAAATGATCTGAATATTTAAAGGTTTGAATTTAAAACACCAACTAGTGCAGATTATATATATATCTAATAGATAACTATTAAGTAGAAAATCTGAAATCTAATGCTTGAATATCCTAGTACCTCACTGAGGAAGCCAGTAGCAAAAAACGGTCTGGGATTGGGGAGATTCTGCAAAGCTTGTTAAGAGCTTATTTGCAAGCTCTATATATAACATTTGTAATACAAGCTTATTAAATTAGGTCATGTGACATCTGACTTGATTTTTTTTTTGTATGTATATATTGAAATTGTTATTTATAATCTCTTGATGTAATTTTTACCTTCAACACTAATAATGGCATATATCATCTACATATATGACCCTTCACTCTATCTTAACAAATATACAAGAGCACAATAAAATATCTCTATGTGAGGTAGTTAATAATTTATCTTGTCATTTACTTGATCAGAAATTGGAGACTTATATTCCAGCAGTTAAAAAGATTTTCCAAGCAAGCTCAAGACTTTTTCAAAGTAGCTAAACCATAACCATAACCATTCGCATAGCTATCCAGTATAATCATTAAATGGGTCTTATGCTTTTTATAACTAGAGAATAAATGTGCTAAAATAATGGGTTGTTTAGATGAAGATCAGTGTTCTGTTTAATTAAAGGTAAACATAATTACAATATATTATAAACAAAGCAAAACTCTCCATATAGTATTGCCACCCTGTGCCAAACAGAGTAATCAATTAATGCCAGAAGGCTTGTGCATAAAATCCCGATCTAATGCCTACTCATCCAATATTCCCAGACTAGTTTCTGGCTTATGGCCATCGTCAGTGAGGAGCTTTGGATCTGAGAGCACTGCAGCTAGATCTTAGGATCTAATGCAACCCTCCAACACCCACCTTTTATCTCTACTTAACTACAAAACCATGATGCTTAATGATTTAATACAATATATTATATGGATAGATTGATGTATAATTACAATTAAGATTTTGTTTGCCATTATTTAAGTCTCAAAATTCTTGTAATATAAAAATCCATATATGATAAGGTTAACAAGAAAAAACATTGTAAAATGAAATACTCAATAATAAAATTAAAAGTGGATGAACAAATAGATTTTAAGATAAAAGAAGCTAAATGTTAATACAAGTATTAATTTTATTTTCTCTCTGTCACAATGATTCTCTTCTTAAATTTAAATATGAATGTATTCTTTTCATTAATATAAACAACTAAAGATCTAATTGCATAATGTTGTTTGTAAATTCTTTATCTGAGCTTTAAATAATTAGGCAGCAGGATAATGGTGTAAATAATAGCATTTGGATAGCGTCATGGTAGTTTGCCATTGCTACCACTATGTTTAAGAGAGAAGCAATGGCATATGGCTTAATTATGATATTATATAATAATAAGACTGTAAATCACTAAGATATAGCTTTTGTAAAAAAATAGCAAAGCATTTAAAAAAAAAAGAATAGAATTAAAAACAAAACATATTTTCTTAGTTTTACTGCTTAATATTAGGTAAAAAGTGAACCTTTATGATTAATTTTAGAGCAGACTATTTCTTTCATGTATTTTTCTATTTCTATAAACATGTGATTCTTTGTTAGTAATATTATTTTATAAAATCAAATAAATTCTAAATGATTCTTGCAAACATAAGGATTTCAGGAACAAATTTGTGAAAGGCAATATGGCCTCTTCTTTATCAAAGTCATGAATCTCTCACCCTTGTGCCCAGAGAAACCTGTTAGCCACCTTATCTTCCCTTTCCATTCTCCACCCTAAGTTTTTCTCATATTTGTCTCTAACCTGTTCCATCCCATTTCCACGATATCATGGTTCTTCAGTCTATGGCCTTTATATCTAGATCTCCCTTATTTTTTCCAAACCAATAACCCACTTTCTATATAATCATTTTGTTTATATTTATTTTCCCACAACTATTATTTGTACCTTTTCTACTTGTAAGCATTTACATTTAATTAACAGATGCCTAATATTTTTCCATGTTTTCCTTACATAACTTGCAGACTAAAGCACCCACATTCCTACATTTATGTGTATATTTCCTTATTGTTAACGATCCTGTTCAAGCCTTAAATAGTAAACTATTTTCCTAACTATTATCATAACTTAACTCACACCCAATATTCTGTTTACTTCTATATATATTTAAACTTTTTTTACTCTTCAAACTAGTTCTCCATCTCTCCAATTCCCTATTTTTTATTAATGCATCTATTTTTCTATCCCATTCTTTACCACTATAACACTCAACAAATCTAACATAATCATCCCATCTTTTGTACAAGTATACTAACATGAAGTATTTATCCAAATGTTCTGCATACTGTACTATCTTGCTCATCCATTCTTGTTGCCTGTCCTTTATTCATAACCCAATTAAATGCTATTTTGGCTATTCTCTTATTATCCATAAGTTGCAATCTACCAAACATTTTCATTTTGCTTTTTGCATCTCTTATAAAAACTTGACAATCCCATTTCTCCTTGAATTTCCTCATTTGTCATCCACACATCCACATCTAATGCATGTCTTTCTTCTTTGTACTTTTCTAAGTAATCTAATACCCCTTTACTAACACATAGCACATCATTACTATAAGTTAACTCTGCTACTGCCATTCCCTTTACAATTCTTGCTACATCATATTTCTTATCCAGACCCTTTACTTTGCTTCATTTATCAATTTTTTTTTCCCATTCATCCAAACAATTTCTTTGATTAATTAAGATGATTCCCAAACAGTTATACCTATTTGCCACATTTAACTTTATATCACAAATAAAAATTCTTTTTCTTCTCTTTCCCCAACATTTATCATTACTTTTGATTTTTCTTCACTAAATTTAATTCCCAACTCTTTATCCACCCTTGCACAAGTCCTCAGCATAATTTTCATATCTTCACTACTTTTTGTGTACAAGATATCATCAACAAATAAAAGATTTAATAATATATACACTCCTTTGCCATTTATTAATGGTATCTCTACCCCTGTTTCTACTGATCTCTCCATTTCTCTCAAATATAAAAAAACAAAATAGGTGACATAGGACATCCTTGCCTTAGTCCCACCCCCATTTTTAATTCTGATTCTATATTTCCTAATATATATATATAGTAATTATTTTCATATAATCTCTTAAGTATAGAGGTTTTGAACTTAGATTTTCAAGTACCCTTCAACTATCCACACTATCTCATACAACTGATACACATGACCACACACATGTAGAAAAGATTAATAATCACCAATATACGTATTTCATGCTAAACCAGCACTCATCAGTTGGTCCAGACTATCATCTCTCACACATATATATATAATCAATGCTCAGTTTATATTAAGATAGCAAATCTTCATACCTTAATGGACAGGCTTCAATCCACTGCAATTACGATCCACTAAATCTTCATTCCCAAATTTATGAAACTTACCCGTAATCTCTATTTACTCTATCATATGCCTTCTATATATCTATAAAGACCATACTATTCATATGCGTAAGTTGTGTCACTACAAATAAACTATCTCCTATATGCCTATCTGATCTAAAACCTCCTTGCATTTCTCCCACTGTATTATTTTCTTTCCATCCATTTTGCATCCTTCCAGCCATATGCAAAAACTTTATATTACACTGACATTACTACTATCAATCTATAATTATTTAACCTTCTATGGTAAAAATATCACCATCTCTGCTGCCCATCCATCTAAACCTCTTGCCTTTTCACTTTTTAATTTCTTCCCTGCCTCATTCAATGTATTTCTGTAAAGCTAATATTTCCATTACTATCTGCTTTTGTGTTTGTTATCACCCTGCCTTTCACATATAACATATTTTCTATATTTATTACATACTTATTTAAGATTGTTTCTAATTCTTCTCTAGAGCTACACTCTTTTTCCTCATCATTTAATAATATTATATTTATACCATTACAGTTCTGCCATCTATTGTTTGCTTAAGTAAACAGTAGATACTAATTTAAACTTTCCAAATACAAATAACTGTTAGTAATAAAACACAAATAGACAATACAGGTTAGTAATTACACAATGTTTCGAGTAGTATTATTCTCCACTCTTCTTCAGGTGTTGCTGGCCTATATGCACAGTGACAATATTTGCTTAGAGATTGAACTCACACCTTTAGTTTCTTGAATATTGAATTTAAGGCAAATGCTCTACCTTAAATTCGATATTCAAGCATCTAAAAGTGCGAGTTCAACTTCTAAGCGAATATTGTCACTATGCATATAGGGCAGCAACACCTGAAGAAAAATGGAAAATAATACTACTCAAAACATTGTGTAATTACTAACCTGCATTGTCTATTTGTGTGTTATTACCCTAACAAGTTGTTTGCATTTGGAAAGTTTAAATAAAGTTTAAAATTTTCTATACATTCAACATTCACTCATAGTAGATACTAATGCTTGTTAAATCTCCATCCAAAAAATTCAAATGCACTGAATCAGATTCCAAAACTCCTTGATGATGAATGCTATAAACTAAATAAAAGGTTAATAGTGGATAGGGATTTAATAAGCACTAGCATCTACTGATTATTCAAGCTTATGAGTTTGCTTCTGAAAATATTATATGAAAATAAAGAAAATGGAATAGATTTGCTAAAGTAGAAGTAGAATCCTTGAAATTCTTGAGATTTTTTGTTTAAATAAATCGATTATTTTTTCTATTGATTTAAAGTTCAGTTGAATTTAATTTGAATGCCATTTTTTCTTTGGACTTAGAAAATTATAAAAAAAACAATGGGGAAAAGGTTACTATTATACCAATTTGTTTAAAAATATTATACTTTTATTCTTCATTCACATAACAATGGGATTAATTTTAAAAGTTAACAAATTGCAATATAGATAAACTACCATTAATCCAAAATTACTGGTTGCAGGATTTTTTGATATTCTGAATTTTTCCTATTTCAATAATAAATCTTTCTCCATTCATTATAAAGTGAAACTATGCTGAAATTTTAATTAAATATTAATTTTACTTTTCAGATAATTTTGTACAGATATATAAATATTTTTTGTGAACTATCTAAATTTATTTAATTAATAACATTTTAGAATGTATTATATATTTATATTTGTATCAGCATAGAATTTTTATTTAGCAGTAATTGAAAACAGTAAATCAAAGCAATACTTGTAATTTTGTTTAAGTTTTTGAATTAAAGATATTTGGATTAAGGATTATCTATCAGAATTAATGTAGATAAAAGGTAAATAAGTCTTTGCAAGTTTTTTTTAACAAGAAGCAGTACAGAAAGCTAAGAATAGCTATGGGTATATTAAAAAAAAAAAAAGTAATAGTGTATTCTGAATTTTTTTTTTTTTTTTCTACGATAAAATAATGTCAATTTTATTATTACAGTATTATTTATTATACAACTTATTTTGTGGAAATTTGTTATTTACAATTTCATGACAGTTAAAAAAAGAAAATATAACAAAATGCACCTTGGAATAACTATTACGCATATACGCATATATTAGATATATAATATTTACTTTTTATTTGTAAAAAGTATTATTCAGCATATATTAGATATAATAACTGAAACACAGACTTATTATATATCTGTGTCTATATATGTAATATAGAGTATATGAGCACAGACTTTCAGATGACCCATTCTATCTAATAACACTGATACACTCAAGCATATATATGCTGAAAAGATAAATAATCACCAGTATACGTATTTCATGCTAAAACAGCAATCATCAGTTGGTCCAGATTATCATCTTCCAGTCCAGATTATCATCTCCCACATATATATACTATAAGTGCTCAGATATATATTAAGATAGACAATCTTCATACTTCTAATGGACAGGCTCCAATCTCCTACACACTCCAACTCTTCAACCGTCCATCCAATTGAAAATCTGATGAAGAACTGCTCGAAGGCCACTCTGAGGCCGAGATTCTTGTTACACCCATGCTGACCTAAGGTCAATCTGAACCCCACATGTACAGGACATAATCCATTTAATACATATGCAAGGATGGGCAGACATCTCTACAATGTAATAACTGAAACACAGGCTTATTATATACCTGTGTCTATATATGTAATACAGGGTATATGAGCACAGACTTTCAGATGACTCATAACTCTTCACTCTATCTAATAACACTGATACTCTCAAGCACATATATGCGGAAAAGATAAATAATCACCAATTACGTATTTCATGCTAAACCAGCAATCATCAGTTGGTCCAGATTATCATTTCCCACACATATATACTATAAGTGCTCAGATATATATTAAGATAGACAGTCTTCATACTTTAATGAACAGGCTCCATTCTACTACACACTCCAACTCTTCAACTGTCCATCCAATTGAAAATCTGATGAAGGAATGCTGCTCTGAGATTCTTGTCACACCCATGTTGACCTAAGGTGGCCTTTGAGCATTCCTTCATCAGATTTTCAATTGGATGGATGGTTGAAGAGTTGGAGTGTGTAGTAGATTGGAGCCTGTCCATTAAAGTATGAAGATTGTCTATCTTAATATATATCTGAGCACTTATAGTATATATATATGTGGGAGATGATAATCTGGACCAACTGATGATTGCTGGTTTAGCATGAAATACATATATTGGTGATTATTTATCTTTTCAGCATATATGTGCTTGAGTGTATCAGTGTTATTAGATAGAGTGGAGAGTGATGGGTCATCTGAAAGTCTGTGCTCATATACCCTATATTACATATATAGACACAG
This sequence comes from Epiperipatus broadwayi, assembly GCA_028023455.1. NCBI lineage: Eukaryota > Metazoa > Onychophora > Udeonychophora > Euonychophora > Peripatidae > Epiperipatus > Epiperipatus broadwayi. Next base: position 4,236,214 of record JAQFVV010006209.1, on the reverse strand, counting down.
GTATATAATAAGCCTGTGTTTCAGTTATTACATTGTAGAGATGTCTGCCCATCCTTGCATATGTATTAAATGGATTATGTCCTGTACATGTGGGGTTCAGATTGACCTTAGGTCAACATGGGTGTGACAAGAATCTTGGCCTCAGGGTGGCCTTCGAGCATTCCATCATCAGATTTTCAATTGGATGGACGGTTGAAGAGTTGGAATGTGTAGTAGATTGGAGCCTGTCCATTAAAGTATGAAGATTGTCTATCTTAATATATATCTGAGCACTTATAGTATATATGTGTGGGAGATGATAATCTGGACCAACTGATGATTGCTGATTTAGCATGAAATAAAGTATATTGGTGATTATTTATCTTTTCAGCATATATGTGCTTGAGTGTATCAGAGTTATTAGATAGAGTGAAGAGTGATGGGTCATCTGAAAGTCTGCGCTCATATACCCTATATTATATTAGATATATAATATTTACTTTTTATTTATAAAAAATATTACTTAGTATTTAGACCATTATTTTATTTTCAAAATACATTGTAAACAGTATTTACTTTTTCACCCACATATTATAAAACACAGCCATATACAGTATATTTATTTTTATCTGCTCTCCATTGACTTGTTCTAAATAATCATATACATTCAAATATCCGGGTATAATAATGCACGTAGGCAACTTAGGTGTTGCCATTACGTGCATTATTATACCCGGATATTTGAATGTATATGATTATTTAGAACAAGTCAAAGAAGAGCAGATAAAAACAAGTATATATGCGCTGTGGATTATAATAAGTGGATGAAAAATTAAATATTGTTTACAGTGTATTTTGAAAAGAAAACAATTGTCTAAATACTGAATAATACCTTTTTGCAAATAAAAAGTAAATATTATATATCTAATATATGCGTAATAGTTATTCCAATATGCATTTTGTTAATATATTTTTTTTAATTTACATCAAATTGTAAATAACAAATTGAGACAAAATAAGTTGGAGATTATTAAAGTCGTCATCTAGATTTTGCAGACGATAAAGTTATTTTTTGCAAATAATGTTTCAGAGCTTCAGGAAATGTTGCAAGAGTTATCAGATGAAAGTCAGAAAATAGGATTGAAAGTAAAAAGACTGAAGTAATGCTCAAAAGTAAAAATAAAGATTGATAATGATCGAGTTAGAAAAAATTAACAACTACAAATATATTTCCTTGTAATATTAAGTTATTTCTACTAAAAGCACTCCAATCAAATTTAATACTATGATTAATTTCATCTATTATATGTGTTTGAAAAGGAAGGTTTTTAATAAATGTGTTTTACAAATTCTTACTTATGGATCTGAGACTTGAACACTTAATAGGAAAGCAATACATTATCTTCAGACCATTCAAAAAAGTATGGAGAGATGCATGTTAGGAATAACAAGAAGAGATTGAAAATGAAATACATGGGTAAGAGAACAAACAGGTGTTACTGACATAATTGAAAGAATTAAGAAACTAAAGTATAATTGGGTGGACATATTGCTAGAACAGATGATAATAGATGGACAGTTGAAATCTTAAAACTGGATTCCATGGGATTGTAAAAGACCTCGAAAAAAAAAAAGCCACCTGTGAGGTAAATGAATGAAATAAGGAAGTGTGCAATGGTAATATGAGGAAAAGAGGCTAGAGATTGGAGAAGATGGATTGAACTTGGAGAGACATTCATCCTGCAGTGGAGTGATAATGGTTGAAAATGATGATGATGAATAATGCACAGAAAAAAATATAGATAGCATGTGAAGTGATATAGCAAACTTAAAATCATTGGAAATTTTTTTTATTTGGGAAAAAGTAACACTAACCTAAGGAATTCCTGTAAAAACCAAAGTGTAAAGAAATAGTTTCCCAAGTGACTATTAGCTTGAATTAGCAAATCATCTTATATTATATCCATTATAGGGCATAAAGTACATGCACAAGGAATATCAATCTGGTCATCTTTCAAGTAATAATAAACATTTTTGGAAAATCAATTCTTAGCATTTATTTGAAGGATAAGCTACTTGTATATTTTCTGGTAAAATGGCTTTAGTTGGTAGAAATAAAATATCCAATAGGGTGGAAATATTATAAAGTTGCTTTTCTTTTGATTATCAGTAATAACACAATAAAAAGGGAAGTATTGAATGACATCGCTCGTTTTTTGAAAAATCAATTCTTGGCATTTATTGAGGGAAATGGGGTGCTTATGGGTATTTGTCAGTAGAATGGATTTAGTTAATAGAAGGGAAATATTAATAGATGAAGTGTAAATAATATGGGCTTATCTTTGTTTGGATTAACTCTTAAAAAGCAACACTGCAAACATTGAATGTCATGCTCGTTTTTGGCCGTTTTGTTCGAGACAGTTACTGTACTCTCCTGAAGGTGTGTATTTTGGTAGGAGGCTATTTACTTTCACCCTGAATTAGTAAATTCACAAGTACCTAATTTCCTTCACCTGTCTCTTTTTTTATGTTTTTCTCCACAAGAGAGCACCTGCTGTCAATGATTTTGAAGAATAAATATAAAAAAAGTGATTATACAGAAAATGGATTATTGGTTTTTATGCTGGGTTTGGGAAAAAATAAGGGGATTTAGATATAAAGGCCATAGAGTTGACAAAGATTATGTTGTGGAAATGGGATGGGGCAGAATATAGGAAAACTTAGAGTGGGAATGGAAGGTAAAGTGGCTAACAGTTTTCTCTGGGAATAGTTGCTGAGAGATTCCTGAATCTGCTTAAGAAGAAGTCACAGTGCATCACATCAGTTAATATTGTATGTAATGGAAGTAGCAGGGTTAACATATGGTAAGGATGCATTATATGTTAGTAAAGGGGTGTTAGATTACTTAGAAAAAGTACAAAGAGAAGTAGGAAAATATGCACTAGATACAGATGAGTGAATGGCAAAGGAGATAAGTCAAGGAGAAAAGGGGTGGTCAAGATTTTATATGAGAGATGCAAAAAAAAATCAAAATGAAAATGTTCAGTAGATTGCAGTTCATGTAGAATAAGAAAATAGCCAAAATAGTATTTAATTGGGTTATGAGTAAAGAGCAGAAAACAAGACGGGTGAGAAAAATAGTACAATATGCAGAATATTTGGATAAAGAATTTATGTCGGTATACTTGTACAAAAGATGGGATGACAATAGTAGCAAAGAATGGGATAAAAAAATAAATGCATTAAGAAAGAATAGGGAATTGGAGAGATGGAGAATTAGTATGAGATAAAGAGTTTAAATATATATATATAAAAAAACAAAATATTGGGTACAAGTTAATAGCAAGGAAAGTAAAATACTGTTTAAGGCTCGAACAGGATCTTTAGCAACAAGGGAATATACACATAAATGAAAAAATATGAGTGATTTAGTCTATAAATTGTGTAAGGAAGGCATAGAAAATATTAGACATCTGTTAATTGAATGTAAATGCCTGAAAGCAGAAAGGGTACAGATAATGACATTGTGGAAGAATAAATATAAACAGTGATTATGCAGAAAGTGGGTTATTGGTTTTTATGATGAGTTTGGGAAAAGATAAGGGGGATTTAGATATAAAGGCCATGAAGTTGACAGAGATTATGTTATGGAAATAGGATGGAGCAGGATAGAGAAGAATTTAGGAAAAACTTAGAATGGAGAATGAAAAGGGAAGTTAAAGTGGCTAACAGATTTTTTGGGGCATAGTGGCCAAGAGATTCATGACTCCATATAAGGAGAAGTCACAGTGCATCACATCGTGCATCACATATCCAGAGTTGTTTTATATTTACAATTGAGATAAATAAGAAATAAGTTTAAAAGAATGCTCATTATAAAAGTGTGAATACATATAATGTAATTTAATAATTAGATGATTATGTATTCTATTTGATTCAACCAGATTGATTAAAAAAGGTAAAAAAACTCAATATACAAATATAATAAATGATAATGTTTTGCTACAATATATTTTCCTATATATATATATTTAATAAATAAAAAGTGCAAAATTGAAATATTAAAATTATAGGAAGAGGGCACTCACTGCAAATTATACATTATCAAATATAAATGTGATATATTTTTTCTTATTGCATGCATATGTGTTTACCAATCAGACCTATCCCTAGTTTCTTTTTTCACCTGAAATGAAAATAAGTGCATACATATATATGCTATACAATTAAATAGATTTTCTTTTTATTATTATTTAAATAAATTTTAAAATAATTATTTAAAATCAAAAATTGTTAGATTAACAGTAAAAATGTACAACAGAAGTAGAGTTCAACGGATCTTCTCAGAAAAAGATAATAAAAGTTGCTAATCATGAATTAGAATTAACAACTACAAATATCTTAGTTAGATAATTATATAGATGAAAATATGGTGCTTAAATTACTCATAATTTTAACCTGGATGGAGTGTTTTTGATAAAAATAATTTAATATTAATAGGAAATATGCCTGTGTTGAAAAGGTACGTTTTTAATAATGTATTTCACTGATCAGAGATTTAACAGAAGAGCAATACAGTAATTTTAAACTGTTTAACAAAATATGAAGAGAACAAGGAGGGATGGATGAGTGAACAAATAGGTATTATTGACATCATTGAAAGAATTAAGAGATTGAATTTAGCGAGGCTGGACATATTACTAGAAGAGATGATAATAGATGGATAGTAGAAGTCTTAAACTGGATCCCAAGAAATTGTCAAAAATCTATAAGATAGATAAATATAGTAATAAAATTTGTTTACATGATGTATTAAAAAGAGAGGATTAAACCTGGAAAGATCTTCATTCTGCAATGAATTGTATAATGGTTGAAAATGATGATATATATTATTTATACACACTCAACTTTTTTTTTAACAATGTGCTATTAAAGAAATTATATAACCTAAGATGTCTACTTATGATTGTAAAAAGGTAAAACAGCCTTTAAATAACACAAGTTACTATGCAAATATATGTGCACGTGGGTTTACATATATATATACACACTCATGTAGTGTACTATTACAAATGAATGATACACTTTCATGGATTTATAAAAATTAGCAATCTTGCAAATACGATGCACATCTATTGATAAAATTATGAAAGAATATTCACATCACAAGAATTCTGTAGACATTTTAGAGGTAATCCATTACAAGCATTTTGTGAAATATTTCGTTTATGTAAATAAAAACAAAGCAATATATACCTTTTACAGGAGAATTAAATATATGTAGTGGATTATTATTTGTTGTGCAAATAATTGAAAATAGCAGCCATAAAAAAAAACTGACATTTTTCTTTATGCACACAAAGAAAATATGAATCAAAATCATTCTATATCAAGTAATAGTTGTCATGAGTTACAAGTGCCCTAGACTGTTGTATGGAACAGCCTTGGGAATTATTTCATAAAAAAATATGGGTTTACAATTATTACTCTATGTGAATGTGTACTCTATGTGAATGTGTATGATATATATATAAAGCAATTTTTCTGTTATTTTTTTCTCTTAGATAAAAACGATCCTTTTCGCTTCCAAGACAAAGGAGTAGTTTTCAAAGGAAAGTTGATTGGAGTGCAGGAAGTACAAGAGGCAAAAAGTGACAAAATTTGTCAGGAAGCTTTACAAACTCTTAAGGTTTTTTTTATTATTATTAGATTCACACTTTTATACACTATTATTGGAAATAATAGAATGTTCTACAATTTGATGATAGACTAAGTATTTATTCAAAAAACATGAAAGAATATATATATATATTTTATAATTATATTTTTTTTAAAATATTTCTAAATTTTAAGCATAAAATTAATAGTTTGCCCATTAATATATAATAAACTGAACACTAATTACACATGTGTATGCAGCCCAAATGCATGTTCCTGACTGTGATTCATATTGATACTCAATTTCTTTAACTACTGTAACCAATTAATGTAACTTCGTAACTCATTTGATGTGGTACCTAATCATTGGGCCAGCTATTTGAAATGCCCACAAAAGTATGAACCCTGACTGTATAATTCCATTTGTATATTTTTCTGTATTTCTTTTAAACTATCCTTCTAAACAATGAAACTCGCCATATGCAAGTTCCTTATTGTATTTCATATTTATACCCAATCTTTCTTTTAAATCATTATAGCCAAATATTGTGGTTTTTGTAACTTGCTTGATGTACACCTCAGTCATTATGCTGTTTGTATAAAAATTTGTTTGTGTACTTCTCTTTGTACATTCTACAGAATTGTTATTAATGTTTATCACAAAACGATGGAACAACTATGTAAGTTCCCAACAGTATTCAAATTTTATTGTATCCCCTGTATTGTACCTTTTCTATGAATGAAGTTTATTTTTGAAATGAATTACACATGTGTGGGAGATGATAATCTGGACCAATTGAATAAATGCTGGTTCAGCACGAATTTCATATATTGATCATTTATCTTTTTCACATGTATGTAGTCATGTGCATCGGTTATATAAGATGGAGTGGATAGCTGAAGGGAGCTTGAAAGTCTGTGTTTAAATCCCCTCTAATTAATTATAATTTTCCTAAAAGTCGAGTTTTTATTTATATAGTATTATGCTGTCTCAACTGGCAAACCTTTACAGTTAAAAAAACAAACTCCATCGTATAATGGAGATTTTTCACATTACAGTATTTATACTCTCTCTCTTTCAAACATCTGTAAATAAATATTTTTAAAAATAGATTACCCAAAAATTTATATAGTTTCTATTCTAGTTACATTTTTGTTACATATGATTATTGAGCCAATATTTATTTCTAAAAAAAATACTGATAAACAGCATCAAATATATAATATATATTCAGAACCCTTTGCTTACACGATAATGTTTTAGATCTCACATTATCACCTTTAAATCACAAAACTAACTAAAATGATATTACTTTTGGCTATGCTTAAGTTGTTTTATAGAAGGCAAAAATGCACAAGTAATTGAACATATCTATTTTAATTTTCAATAATTAAGTTCGATTAAAATATCTGAATAAGGGGGGGGGGGTGTCAAAATAAAATAAAAATTTAAACAGACAAACAAAAAAAGAATGTAGACATTAGTGGAATATAGCCAATATAAAAATTCTAGAGGAAGTTGGTGAATAAAGTTTAAAATATTAATTCATTAATATCATGGCCACTTATATATACAAATGATGTTTTATGTAGTCATAGTACCCCCTCCCTCAATTATGTATAATATTTATTTATAAATACACATAATTATATATGGTTTTTTTTTTTTTTTTTTTCAGAATAATGTTCGATCTTCCGGAAAACACAAGCAGAAAATCAACATCTTTATATCATTAAGCGGATTTAAAATTGTTGATGAAAAGACTGGGGTATGGTCATACATTTTTATTTATACTGTATAAAACTAAGATATTTTGTTGAATGAATTGTTTTATATCACATACAGTAAGTTGTTGAAACAAATCATACGAAATTACTAAGTTATGGAATAATTTATATATTCTAAAGTTTATTTCTCTGCCACATAGTCAAAAATGTAAAATGCAAGTGAATTATGTTTAGGGTTGACAAAATCTAGACATAAAAAAAAAAACCTGCTATTTTTCCAAGTAATTAGATATGCTTCAAGAATGGCAGAGGACACATTGAGAAATAATACCATATACATACAAAAAATACTCTCTCTATATATATTTATTTTAAAAATATTTAATATATATATATTTAAAACAATACCATTATTAATTGATACCATTTCTGATTATTATAAGATGTGGATGATGAAGAGATTAATTATCATGATGCACAAAGATTATAGTGATGATGATAATTATAATAGAAATAATGAGATGAATAATAATGAATGATGATTAAGGTTATAGCAGTTTTAGCATAGATTATGATTAGTGGCAAAAGTAATAATTAAATAATGATAAAGTGATCACAGATTATGTACTTTTAATATGGATTATAAGATTATATATTATCTTCTTTATGATCATTACTGTTATTATCATATATATAAGAAAAGACAATTTTTTTTGTTTGTTTGCATTTTGATTTAAATTTAAACAAGTCATTTTTACTCTTAGGGATGATTCTTCTATATCAATATAAAAAGTAAATCTATCTATAACCCAGTTATAAATGCTCACCAATGTGCTACAATTACTGAGAAACAATAGACTAGTCTTCATTGGCATATTATTTAGATGATCTTCATAAATTAATAATGAACTTTCAGAAACAATATTATCCTTTCACCTTTTAGTATAGAGCTTTTGATTAAGTGTTGTTTCTTTTTTATATCTAAACATGATAGCTTGCCTACCGTTTTTAATTCAATTTGCCATTACTTTTTATTTCTATTCAAACTAGTTTCATAATTCAAATCATCTAGGTAAAAAGACAATGCAATTTTTAAATAGCCTACCTAAGGACAAGAGATTTTCAGAATAACCTTTCATAGCACTACTAGATTTGCTGAAGAATCAGGAGTTGACATTTTTTTTATTCTCAGATTAAAGATGCTTTGATTACCATTTACTGATTAATATTGACATATGAAATAATTTTTTAGATTAACCTAGTTTTAACTTGAATCCAAATCATGTTTCTGCCTTTAAATGCCTCAGTTCAATGCAAAAGTTTTCCCAATAGCTTTTTATGAAGGATCAATGATGAAAGTGATGTTACCAGGATTTCTGGTGGAATTCAAATTATCTTCTATTAAAATTTTATTCTCCAGTTAAAAATACCTTGATACTCATATACTGATCAATATTGGAGCCTGAATATCTTTTCAAGTTTCACTTGATGATTCAAACTCAGTTCATGAGAATGATGTGATTGCACTACCATATATCACAAGACCTCTAATTATAACATGAAACAAAGTAAAATATAATATGAAGAAAGATTATATACCGCTTATATAACATATTTTTTATATTTTCACGAAATAACGTAAATAGCAATGATAATAACAGATGTAGTACTAATAAACAAAAGAAATGGATAAAAATTTCATATTTGTCTAGTGTGTATAATATATTAAATAAAAAAAGTAAAAATTATATAGATAAAAACATTAATCTGGGATGGGCTAATAGCAAAAATTGATAACTAATTGTAGGATGAAAGATAAAGTAAAATACAAGATAGGAATGGTTTATAAAATTAGATGTAATTTTTGTAATATGTTTACTATAGCCAGATGGCAAAGCAATTGGGAGAAAGAGCTAAAGAACACAATGATGCTATTGCTAGGAGGGATGATAGATTTATGTTATATGTTCCTTATTTACAGTACAAACATAAAATAAATTGCATTGATAATATAAGCATTCTAGATTATATTAAAAATGTTAATAGACATAAAATATATGAAACAAACTATATCATGTATAATAAAGACAATCTTATGAATATATACAAAACATCCATTAAGCTAAATAATAAGTGGTTAATGGATAAAGAATGGATAGTTAATTAATATATGTGGCTATATATTCATTCAATTTGTATAATAGGTTAATTTTATAATATGATTGCATAAAGATTACATAATAGATCATGTCAGATATCCATTTTTTTATCTGTCTTTCATGTATTGATATAGATGTTGCTGTAGGTACTTTAAATCATGATATTCTGGAGACATATTGAAAAGGGCAAAAAACATAATTTGCTGAAAAAGGCTTTTTAATGATAATTATATACTTTGTATAATTTTTGTTGTTTATAGATATGTATTTTTTAACATATTGATTATTTACTTGTTTTGTACATCAGTTTACATTATTTTACTCGTTTTGTATATCAATTTACATTTCTGTGTATTTGTGCATTATAAATGATAATAAAATAAAAATTAGAGGTATAAATAAGAGCTGATTTAAAACAAAAATATATATTAGCAGCCCATTCCATAATTTAATAAACTTTAAAATTGACCATAATATGTAACGATACAAATGTAATCAGAAAATTACAATATCTATTCATTTATTTAATACTGATATATTTTCATCTATTTTTATTGCAGGAAGTTCTCTACCAGCATCCAGTTTCAAAAATATCTTTTATTGCTAGAGATATGACTGATGCTCGGGCATTTGGCTATATTTTTGGTTCTCCTAAAGAAGGACATTCATTTTGTGGTATTAAGACTGAAAAAGATGTGAGCAAAATATCTTTAGAGAATAATATTTTTGTGTAAAATTTATTATAATAATTAGTTAATCAAAAGATAACGAGCATTAAAATGATACAGCATGATTGATATAGTAATTAATATATGAGATATAACTACTGTGTCTCTATCATTATGCTAAAGTGCACAGGATTTATCCAAAAAAAACTATTTTAATGAATTCATTCTTTTATTTTACAAATTAAAACTACTTCTATTGATAACAGCACAAGATTTTTTTAAAAAAATGAACATAATGTATTCCTTAAAATAAGTTTGTAAATTGAAAATTCACTGAAGTTATTTTTCTATATAATATATTACATAAGTAAAATAAGTTATACAAAATTATTTGTTTAAATATACTTACATATGTTCATTGTATAAAAACAATAGGTTTCAATTGCTTGAAAGATAAATATCAGAATAATTTCAACTATTTTGTTTATCATACATCATTCTGAAGAGAAAGTTCAGATCGCTGAAAATTTTATAATTGTTCCATAAAATTTGGAGTTATAATACAATTCTTATATGACTTTCTCAAAATTATTATCAATGTTTCCAACTTTTGTTAAAAAGTCAAAAGTGACTACAATTAATGAATAAATGAATAACAGAAACAGACAAAATAATTAGAACACTAATGACATTAGCTCAATATTTTTGGCATTATATACAACAAATGTGGAATTTCAAAATTTTTTTTATGAATAGAACCTTGCACAGCAACTTTTTACGATATACTTTTTATCATCTTTCTAAGGTTGCTGTGCTGTGAGGAAAGTTGGATCTCTGGTCAAGTATTGGCTCCAGTTAATCAGATTTATCAGTGTTCAAAATTATTAAATTATATACTGCATTAAAATTAATAGTCTCAAAGATAATGACTACATTCATCAAAGATAAAAAATGAACCTTTCCAGAAATTGATATGATCAAAATGCTTAGTGTGAGGTACCAAAGGATATTAATAAGGGACAACAATCATTTAAGAAGCTCAACAAACATTTGAACTCATTTCAGTCTCTATAAAAACAATGCATTTTAAGTTTTTCCAAGCAAAACATTTATAGCTGAGCTTGAAAGCCATTGATTTGTGTGAATCCACAGTGCAGAAAGAGAGGTTTCACAACTCTTAAGAATTGGATAATGGAAGTATAACCAACTATTATCATATATTCAATCACTGGAAATATTTATGTGATTAATGATGTTCAAAATAAGCTTATTAACTAAGTTGCCTCCTCCTAGGTTTAATTTACAAATTATTTAAACTTTAGGAAACTGGATTTATTTCATGGGCAAACATTATTTTCAGGCAGTACTGTTATCTTTCAGGATGACAATGATTCAGTTCATAATGGCCACATTAATTATAGGAATATGAAGATGATTTTACACATCGTCCATGACTTGTTCAGTCATTTGATTTGACTCTTATTGAAAAATTATGAACTATTATTTCTGAGCGAGTTTTTTAAAAGTCATTTTCAAAGACATGAGATTTTTCTCCATATTCTCTAAATGCTTTTCCAATAATATATATCATATGACTTCCAGATTATTTTTAATTAGCTGCAATTTATTTGATTTAATCCATTTCAGAGCCAATTATTATCTTCTCAAGTAATCAGTGGATATGTAATGATAGATCTTCAATGAAAGTATAAGTTTTTGTGCACACATCTTCGATTCTTTTATATTATTTAAGTCAAAGGGTTAAAGCTTTAACACTAATGTTGTGAAAGCCAAGGCAATTTTCTTGTAAAAGGATGGAGATCTAACAATTTACTAGCAACTTATTGATCTATTATATATTAATTGTAAGCATAATTGATTTTTGACATGAATAATGCTATATATTAAACAAAGCATCATATGATTCATCTTATTTTCAACATATACATTAGGATTAGCAATCCACTTTATCTATTTTATTCAAAGAATAAAAAGAGTAAAGTATTTCTGAAGCAATTAATGGTTCTATGTCATATTAATAAATACATTACTAATAAACTATCATTTTGTTCAAACAGATTAAAAGGTGTATTGAAAAACTTAAGAAAGTTTGTAATGTAATCAACCTGAAAATAGTCACTTTATGGGGACAATAAAAATTGTTTCAGTCAAACAGAAATTAATCGCTCCTCTATTTAGAGCTCATTAGTTTATTTAAGATTTACATTTTGGTTTTTAAATGGAAAGAGGGACAGCACTATTGTAAAACTGGGAGTTGCAGTTATATATTTTTTCTCATATTTCTACAATTTATTTTCTTATCCATTTCTAATTTTAAGTTCTTGCACCAGTTTCTAAAATGTCTCAACAATTTGAAATAATAAAACATTTTTATTTTGATGTCCCAAAATAATATGTATTATTATTTGATAGTATTTATGTTAATTTTCAAATATTTTTAAAATGTACCCTAAGAACATCAATTAATTGATTCTATATTAATTACATAACCTAAAATATATAGGCCCACGTGTAACAACTGTTTTTTATGCTTATAGATGCTAAAAAGCATTATCCTACTATCAAGGTTTTTAAATATTAATACAACATATCGAGCATTTTAATAATTATGTGTGGAATTTTGTCTAGATAGGAAACTTTTTTTTTGACTATAAATGAGTGTAATTGTAATTTTTTTTGATAAATCTAATCAAATTATTATTATGTAATTAAGTCATTCATCGTTTAAGAAATTATGTATATTCAGGCACAAGAAATGAGAGAGTTGAACATTGACCCGGGAACCTTTAGCTTTTTTGTAGAAACTGTATAATATAAATAAATTCTGGTGAACAACCAACTAATTTCAAACAATGATATAAATTTGTTCAATTAACTCAATCAAATCAATAAAAGCAATATATAAATCATTCCTCTGTCCCAACACTTTTCTTCATTTTCTTTGCATTGTAATGAATAATAATGATATGTCATGATAATTACTGTAATATTGTCTATTCCCTTTGTTTGTTTTTTTAAATTGGAACATAAAAGCATCCTTAAGATCAAGGCATTCTGCTTTATGGTTTCATATATTCCTAAAAAAATTCAGTATTTTTCTTACTGACTTATCACCACCATATTTTAAAAGTTCTCCAGATAGTTCATCAGGATCTGCACCCTTTCCATTTTAAAGATTAAAATAGCTATTTTGACTTCACTAAACCAGATATTTATATCCAAATCTAAATGAGTAGATAAAATGAATATATTATTAAAAATTAATTCTTATATCATTATTCAAAGGATGATCAAAATAGTCATTTCATCTGTTCAAAACAGCATTATCATCATATAAGAGAATACTTTTGCTGGATTCATAGGATTGAAATACTGTTTCAATTCATATGTTACTTCAATACATCAAAAGCATCTAATAAATTCAGTGTAATTTGAATGGTTTCCCTTAGATTTCTGAACACAGATTAATCTGTAATAGTTCACTAATGTATTAAGTAATATTTGAATATCCAAATAATTAGTTGAGCATAATAATTTCACTAATTGACCAAACTAAGCTTTTAAAAAAAATTTTTTTTTTTTTTTATAGGAAGAGATACAGAAATCTTTATCTTTGAATGTACTGATTTATTGATATGTTAAACCACTTAGGATATATAATAGATTATCACTTATATTTGTAGAGCATTGGACCAATCCTGATCTCAGTGAACTAATATTAAGGAAAAAAATCTCTTTAGTATTGCATGCTGACTACAACTGACTATGATGTGTTCCCCAAAATTGTAAATTTAATAATATATTGACCTAAATTTAATTCTATCTTCACATGGCATGTTTATAGACTTGTACCTTAAAATTCTTTTGGAAGTGTATCCAGTTAAGCATTAATTAATGTTGGAATTTCATGGAGTTTCTTTTTTCTCTCTTAAAAAGAATTGCAGAGCAGTTGTACACAGCTTTTCAGGGATCCTGTAAGCAGCCTATTTATCCTCTCTTAGTTAGATGAGTGTCAAATACTCTCTAATTAATTTTCTGTCCAAAATAGCAAATGATTATCATTGGGGTTAGTAACCTTAAAAAATTACTTGGTCATTTTCTAATTCCTTTCAGTCCAGGTACTAATCATCTTGTCTGTAATTCTAGAAATATGATTCTTAGATTTTGGAAAGTGTGTGGTTTCATAAGAAAAAATTGTGATAAGATGCTATCTAAAAAAAAAAATAGTTTATTGATTATAGGATAGGCAAACTTAAATATATATTTTTTCTATTTGATAAAAGAGAAAATCATAATTTTTAAAAATCAAACTTTTTTTTCATATTTACAAAAAATTCTTTGATTAGAAATAATTACTCTTTTGATAAAGTTTGAATTTTAGTTGTATGTTTAAGAATGTGACAGAACACAATTGTGAAAATTATGTAATTTTTATTTTCAAATAGACAAAGTGCTATGACATCACATTTTCAGACTGTAACTTGATTCTTCAAATTTCAGGTTATAATTGTAAAGTTCGAATTTTTCTAAGATCAAGCTGCATATGAATCTTTTTTCTGCCCTTATCATTCCAATATACAACACTACCTCTGATTAGAAGAACAGTGGAGGAGAAAATACTTTTCATCAGACTTATAATTTATTTGAGTAGAAAAATTGAAGAGTTTTTATCGTTTGTTTTACTATCTAGTCAGGAATAGTTAAATAGAAACAATTTTGGATAGTTGGTTACTTGAAAAAAAGAACAAGGCTGCCTAGAATCTAATTTTTTTTTTTTTATCCATTCCAAATTTGATTCCAATTGAGTTTATAGCTATCAAATATATTATTACCCACTATCAGACTATTCCCATAAAAATCTGGTACATGTCATGTAATTTTTTCCCTCAACATATTAGCTACCACTAGTAATCATTAATATACCAATTTTAATCACTCAGTTATAATATTTATTTAGAATATTGACTTCTATTGATTATATGAAATTTGTTTTAGTCTGGACATGTGGTGCTGACAATGAAGGATCTGTTCCAGGTGGTATATGAGATTAAAAAAAAAGAATTGGAAAATTCAAAAGAGCTAATATCAAATGAAGAAATTTATAAGGTAATTATATAATTTATTATTCAAGTATTTTGATAGTGCTATCACTGAAATGTAATAAATTAAAGGCAATATTATGTTTGGAGAGCATTAGAAATATTTTAGAATTGTATTTAATAGTTTCAAAATTTCTTTTGAGTATACAATATTAATATTGCTTTTAATTTATATAATTTATTCTTTATGCCATTTATTTTATTCAAAAAATAATTTTCATATGGAAATAAGATTTTTTTTTCTAATAATAAAATTAGATTTTCTGGAAATAAATGATATAGCAGCCATTTATAAATGAATATGAGTATTCTGACTCCAAGAAAAGAAAAAAAAAACTATTCTTGAAATGAGTTTTGCAATGACTATACAACTCAATCAATCATAAATATATCAACATAAATGTTGATACTTTTTTCTGTTTATTTGATATTTTGTGATGCTGTCTTTTAATTTCATTAGCAGAAAATTTTTTTACTGTCGTACTTCTTTAATATATTCTATTTTCTACCATATTATCCAAATGGAAAAATCAATATGGACACAAATACCTTTAAGAACATCTTTATAATGCAAACATGATCTACTTCTCCCATGAGAACCATATTCAAGTTCATCAATAAACACTCTTTTAGGAAGTCTTGCATTCTTCATTCATTTTATATGTTTAATCCAATAAAAATGTGATTTTACAATAATGGATCCTTATATCCAGTAAGATGAAGAATGAATTGATTGGTTTTATGATCTTATACTGTATTTTTAAAATTTTATGGTGCGTCTTTGAACAAAACTTTTCTAAGGTTTTTATATTGTGCCAAGACTATATCCAAGTATCAATTCCATACAAAGAATTAAGTAAAATACCAACTCTATATACAGCTAACTTAATTGCAGTAGAACCTGTCTTTTAATTCATTAAAAGTAGCACCAATCCATATTACATTTCAGCATCTAAGTACATCTGTCTACTTATAACATTAACAAGGTATGTAAATTGGTTTACATTCTTAAGCTAAAAGTTGTTGAGGATTTTTCTTCTGTCACAAGCTGCTAAAGCAATTGATTTTTTTGAACATTAATTAATTATTAAACCAAAGTCTCTAAATGTTGCATTCAAAACATTAAATACATTTTATAAAGCATTTTTAAACTGGAAAAAATTGTACAATCATTAGCATATTGTAAATCCAGAATCTAAGAAGGTGAAGATTTTATTTTTGCTTTTAAACAATTCAAATTAAAAATTCCACCATCAAACCTGTATCACATCTTGGTGCCTGCTTTATTTAGAGATCTATTCACCATTCCAAAAACATATATCATAAAAATTGAAAACAATGTTGGAGTAAGTATTGTTTAACTTCAGTTATTATTTTAAATGCTTCAGATTTGCCACTTATAGTAATAATACCTTCTTTCATTCTATCTTGTAGAAACTATATAATATAAATAAATTTTAGTGGACAATTTCAAACAATGTCATAAATGTGTTCACTTATCTCAATCAAATCAATAAAAGCAATATATAAACATTTCTTTGTCTTCAATACTTTTCTTACATTTTCTTGGCAACAAAAACCCTATCTATAATACTTCTTAAATCTCTAAAACCACATTGAGTCTCTAGTAAGTATTTTTCAACAAAATCCTTGAAATTATTTTTGTTGTAATGAATATTGCTGCAATTTTGTCTATTCCCTTTGTTTTTTTAAAATTGGAACATAAAAGCATCATTAAAATCAGGTAGCACAACTTCCAAGTTCCATATGTTCTTAAAAAAATTCAGTATTTTTGAAACTAACATATCATCATCACATTTTAAAACTTCTACAGGTATTTCATCAGGACTTGCACCCTTTCCATTTTAAAGATTACAAATAGCTGTTTTAGCTTCACTAAACTAGATATTTATGTCCAAATCTAAATGAGATAACAAACTGGATATATCATTAAAAATCAATTCTTATATCATTCGTTATTCAAAAAAGAATCAAAATAGTTATTTCACCTGTTCAAAATAGCATTATCATCATAAGAGAAAATTATTGTTTAATTTATATAATTGAAATACTGTTTCATTTCATATGATACTTTCAATGCATCAAAAAAGATCTAGTGATAAAGATCAGTGAATGTCTGTGTCTTCTTTGCAGTTTTAATCCACCAATCATTTTTAAGCTTTCTTCTCGATCATTGAATTCTGTTTTCAGATCTCTATATTTATTATGATGTTCACATTTATTATTTTGCCAAACAGAAAATGCCACCTGTTTTCTTTTGATCCAATTCCTATTAATAAGATCATTATCAGAAAACCAATTATGATTTTTCTTTTTACTGAACCTAAGAGTAGATTTGTTTGTTTTCAAAATATACTCTTTAAAAGAAACCCACCCTTCAGTAATATGAAAATTCTGGAGATCCAATTTAGAAATTTAATATTTAACAGCTGTTGAAATTTTTCTTATGAATATTAATCGAATAAAATTGATTTAAGCATCTAGATTTATCCAATAATCTGCGCTTGTTATGTGCTTATGTAAGATGAACTCTCTTATTGTGATTCTTAATGGTAACGTAATTATTAAATGCCATTGTTTTGAGCATGGATATGGTTTCTTTATAGTAGTTTTTCTTCCTAAACCAAGTATTTGCAATAATAAATCCATGTATCATGTTAAAAATTCAAAAACAATAGACCATTTTAATTTACAGCTTCAACGCATTCTTTTCAACATTTTTTGGCCAAAGTCTGCTATTTGTATTAGCAAATGCATTTCACCAGAAAAAAAAAATTGCTTTTTTAATGGTATTTCTATAATAATATTATACAGAAAGAAATAAAAAATTCTTATTCTCTGAGTTTTCTAAATCTAATGTTGGAACAAATGCATTAATAAAATGAATGCTGGTACTATTTTTCAAATCAAGTTATAACATTATTAGTCTTTCATTGAGACAACAAGGAATTCTAAGAATGAAGATATTAAATTAGACTTTATCCCAAATGTAATACCATACATTCTCCTTTCACTAATTGATCTACTCTTCCAAAAAAAAAAAAAAAAAAAGCCATTTAGTTGTTCTATTAAAATTTCTTTTTTGGAAAAAGATTTTCAGTAAGAACGCTATGTCAGCCATCAGTGCAATACTTCTTTCTGATCTTAACAAGTTAGTATTAAGTAAAAGTTGCATATTCCATATTTAGGAAAAAAATAGATTAATAATACCTATAACTACCACTGCCTCTTGTTTTATCACTGCTGTTGATATTATTACTATTATTTCGATTAGTAGGCATGACAACCTATACAGACTACATAAGGTAATTTATAGACATTTTTTAGACCCTTATACTACTATGATAAGCAGTGTTACCTTTACTTAGAGCTACCTTAACATACAATGTTTGCCAGCTGAACCCTTTGTCTCAAATCCAGCTTCAAATAGATTAATTACTGATTGTGCTGCCTCTAGCAAAAATTCTGATTAAGGAATGACAGCCTATTAAGCCTTTCCCCATTGTTTTTTTTTTAATTCTCAAGGGCTTGAGATAAAAAAATAAAAGGGGAATTGGAGTAAAAAAAATGGTGTTTATGTAGTTAAAGAACGGAAATGTGATTGCTCAAACACCCATCCCATTGTCACAATTAATATAGGGAAATAACCAATGGCAAAAAAGGTTCATGATTACTGGGCTCTATGCTAATTCAAGAGACTGAAGAAGGAAAAGAGGGAAAGAAAAAAGATTTTGTAGCAGAAACACTACCTATCCTTTGATAAACCAGTGTCCTACAAGGCAGCAGGAGATATTCTTAAATGAATGTCATCATACTATCCATTACTTGAGGAGCCTGTCACTAGCCTAAGCATAGTATTCAACAGTATTGGTTCTCCCTAAATAAAAATTACAAGTAAATATTAGTACTCTAATAATACAGTATATATTGTTTGATAAAAATATTCATTTTAAAAGTTAGAAAAGGGAATATAAATCTAAGAAGTAAAAAATAAATAAATACATATAATATTGGAAAAAGGGTTATTAAATTCAAGTAAGTTCAGAAAATAAGATATAAAAGTAAGAAATAATATAGGTAGAAACAACAGTATTAATAAAGGGGAGAACTAAGATTTTATCTATAGTTTTTACACTTGTGTGATTTTAAAGATGAGTAATCTACTTATGTTTATATATATAAATAATTTATTTATTATCTCCTGAATGATTTACTAATTCTAATCATGATATTTTTTTTCTGGGATACTTTGATTATAGTTTAAAATGAATAGTTAACCTTAAATCAAAACAGAGCAACAGCTGAGACCTACTTGATCTTTAGTGAGTATAAGATATTTACTAAGAATAGATAATTGATATAGTTATTATTCAGTTTCAGTGATTGATATATTCTTTAGATATATGCTAAGCAAAATCAAAATATTGGATTATCTTATAGCTGATTAATTTATATTTTGTATTAATTTTCTTTCAGAAATTTATATTGAAAGATAAACAGCTATTGACAGGTAAATTGGATATTGAGCCACTCTCTTTGTCCACTTCAAAAGTTCTTGTGGTGATTGTAAATAATGCTAGAGTTGCCATATAAAGACATTTGGTGCAACATTCACATTAACAAATTTAGTAATTTCTACTGCTTATAATAAATTTATGCAGGCAAAACTCTCCATACAGTAGTGCTACTCAGTGCCAACCAGAGTAATCAATGGATGCCAGAAGGTTTGTGGCCTTTGTCAATGAGGAGCTTTGGATCTGAGAGCACTGCAACTAGATCTTAGGATCTAATGCAACCCTCCAGCAGTGACCATTTATCTCTACTTAACTACAAAACTATGAGAATAACAGTAATGTGCTAGCATAAGAAATAGTGATCATATGATGTTTAGTGGTTTAACACCAATCCTGTCTAATAGGATAGTGGTGGCTATGGTTGTTAAAGAGCCAAAGGCACCAAAATGTATGGGTACTCAACTGTGTTCAGACCCATATGACTATATAAGCTATTGAGCTTAGATTGAAAATATCTCATAGTTTTGTAGTTAAGTAGATATAAAAGGTGGCTGCTACAGGGTGCATTAGATCCTAAGATCTAGGTGCAATGCTCTCAGATCCAAAGCTTCTCACTGATGAAGGCCACAAGCCAGAAACTAGTCTGGGGATATTGGATGAGTAGGCACTAGATAGGGATTTTATGAACAAACCTTCTGGCATCCATTAATTACTCTGGTCGGCACTGAATAACACTACTGTATGAAGAGTTTTGCCTGTGTTAATAACAGTAATGTGCTAGCATAAGAAATAGTGATCATGTGATGTTTAGTGGTTTAAATTTATATTACTGAAAAAAGCAACTGAGGGTTTTAGTATACAACATTACTTTTAAGAAGGGATTTGTGTTGTAGAGAAAATGTTTCTGCTATTGTTTCCTGTAATCCGGGTTTGAATCCAAGTCAAATAAAACTTTTTAAGAGGTTTAAACTCTCACCATTTGATAATTGGTGACCATGTTGGCCTTCTTCTTCAAAACAAACTTTTTCTTTACAATCAGATGTTTATTAAAAAGACATATCTTTTCAAGAAAAAATAAAGTAAAAACAACATATTTTTTGAATTTACAACAGTATAATTTTAAATTTGACCCTTGCTGCAATCATGAATGATGCTTATTTAAAACTTTTTAATATATTCATATTGTAGTAATGGTATCTGTTTACTATTTTACTTTGTTCTTAGAAGAACTGAACTTAAATTCAATTTCCAATTAAAATTCCGAGAATTTTTGTTCTCAATGGTTAATAGAAATTCTTAAAACATTTTCCCATACATTTAAATTGCATATTTTCTTAGATAAAAGTGAAATTATTTAAACTTTAGATTTATACATGGACAAAAGTCAAAATTGAAACTAGAAAAGACACTTTTTAAAAATAAATGATTTATTGCATCAGCATTCTAAAATCATTTAAATTTAAAGAGTGAAAGCTATTCTTTACATCCACTGTTTTTCAAACATTCTGAAAATCTGAACAGTTATGCTTAGGAAATTAAAAATAAATCACGGGCTTAGTTTTATAGAAATGGTATTTGACCAATGATTTTATGATCAGCATATTGTCATTCATCTCATGATAGCAGATAATTAATATTTATCTTATAGCTAAGCACCTAGTTATCCATTTATTGACTAATATTGGATTCTTAGCTGACAAAATTTATAATTAAATGAAAAAATCTCAATATCTATTTGAATATCTTATAATAGTTACAGCAGGCAAATGGTCTAATCTTGGATCTTTTATTAGAAAATTATGTATATAAAATCTCTCTCTAGATATTCTGAGCGCCTATATGATAATAGCAGGATTTGATAACTGGTTTACATTTACCTCAGTGATAACAGATTAGCAACTAACATTATATTTTTAAATCTTACCATATAATAGTAAATTGTCCATTCACCTTACTACTGTTACACAATGCTTTATTTACCACTCTTTTTTACAGTTTACAGTTTCGATTGCCCGAGCAACCTTCTTCAGAACTTGATATCTCCTAGCCTCAACTCTAAATTCAAATTTTAATTTAATAATTTTTTAAAAAATTTGAATTTAGAGTTGAGACTAGGAGATATAAAGTTCAGAAGAAGATTGCTGGAGCAATCGAAACTAAACTGTAAAAAAGGGTGGTAAATAAAGCATTGTGAAACAATAGTAAAGTGAATGGACAATTTACTAATATGGTATACATTTGGCAATCTAATAAGAAAGAGTAGTTATTATTTTTAAATCTGCTATAATTCAGTTTTCACTGTTGCATTTAGTCTCCTATAATCTTTGTCCACAGAATAAATGATTATTATCTATGTATTTTGAATCAATTTGACAAATAAACCGAGAAACCCATATATTACATATGAATATAATACACTAGATTAATACCCTAGCACTGGTTTATTAAGTAATTGAAATACTCTCAATCTAAAGCTCAAGATAAAACTGTTTAAAAGGAACGAATGGACTGTCTTATCTCTTTTATCTAAGTTCATTTATATAGGCAAATCTGAAACATTTTGGAAAGCATGAAGATTTTAAATTGATCATATTACTTCCTTAAAGCTGCATTTCAAATTGCTTTATATTATTTTGACATTTGCAGAAATGTTCAATTTAGTATTTATATTGACTAGCTATAAATTGAAAAATTTCACAAATATCAATTAAAATAATATAAAGCAATTTGAAATATAGCTTTAAAAAAGTAATATGATCAATTTAAGATCTTCATGCTTTCTTTCCAAAATATTTCAGATTTGCCTATATGAATGAATTTAGGTAAAAGAAATAAGACAATTATTCTTTTCTCTTAAAATGTTTTATCTTGTGCTTTATATTTCATTTACTTGATAAACTAGTGTTGGGTATTAATCTAGTGTGTTACATAATAGTAACTATGGGAAAAGTTTATATTACATCATGATTTATTTATATATGTTGTAGGTTCCTGTACATAATGCTAAACCTGTTGTTAGTGATTATGATGTAAGTAAAAATTTTAATTTGTAGTTTTTTAATATAACTATTTTACTTGTTTTAAAGAAAACATTTACTGAATTTTCAAATAAGATATTTACAGACTTATTTAGGAATTATTGCTTATTATCTAAAAGAAGATAATCTTTGAGAAGAAAAAAAGATGAAGATGAGGAGTTTCAAAATTTTTATTCATATGGTTCTGAATGAAATTATAATATTTAGAAGTTTTTGTATAAACAAAAACTTCTATTTTCTTTAATTGAGAGAAGTAAATGCATTGAATTAACTAGCAATTAATTCAGTGTATCTTTCACTATCTTGTAGAATAAGGTTCTGAGTCATAAAATGCTAGATGTATTTCTGACATAGTCTTTATTTTTTTCTCCTTCTTTCTTAAGTTTCTTTCATCGCACTATCATAAGTAGGTATGCATACTAACAATAGGGGTCTCATGCTATCAATCAATTCTACACTAACTACAAGAATGGAATATGTTTGTGAAATCATTTTTTCATTCTTTAGTTACTGCTCAGTGAATTCTGATACATATTAGTGATTTGCTCCTATAGCTAAATTTACTTGTTTAATTACTTTTCTGGTCTGACTTGAAAACTGACATTACCTTGAATTCTCTAAGTGAAACTGAAGAAAACATAATTTTTTTTATAGCCAATCATTATTATAGCAAAAAGTCCAATTAAGGTACTATTTTCTAAACAGATAGTAAGTGTATTACGAGTTTTATTCATCCCTTTAAAAGCTTTAAAGAAATTCCTTGTCTTAAAATATATTTTGTAAAATATTTATTATTACTATTTATTTAAAGAAAATTTCAGTATAGATTTAGAAGTATATTAGAAAGAATTTTTTAATCTTTTCTATATCTATTTAAATTACTAATTATTTTATCTGATTCTTGCCATTCTTATAGAGTCAATTTTATTTTTCTGTAGTTTTAAACTGAAAATAAAAATACTATCTTGCTTTCTTTGCAAAAATGTTGATATTTTCTTTGTAACATCGAAATTTTCATACAATTATATTTTTATCATGGTCTGAAATTAAATTGAAAAGACCAAATGTCTGGCAATTTCCCAGGAAATTGTAAATTTTGAGCTTAAGTAGCATTTTTAATGTTACCTTGATTCTTAGTATATTGGGTTTTTTTTTTTGAGAAATCCAGATATTGAACATTTTTTGATTACAGAATTTGAAGAGAGCAAAATAAAACAATAATGGCAGATGAAATATTTAATTAGTCAAATTAGAATTGGGAATATAAGAATCTAAGTATTACCCCAATATTGCTGAACAAATTAAAAAAATAAAATAAAATAATGCTGGTCTTGTACTGAGAATAGTAAAGGATTACTGACAAAGATGATAATGATCACTGATGGAGTCAAGAAGGACATGAGCTACAAGTAAATGAATATTTGATGTAAACAGGAATTGTAGAAGCTAAGACAAAGCAACGGAATTGTTAATTTTTATGCAAAGTTTTAATTCATTTGGAAGAAGATTTATTGGACACGACTGCTTTTTCAATTGCTTTGATATTCTACTTATTGGTTGTAGAAAAGCTAATTAGCACAAACTCTAGTGATTTTCTTAGCAATCTGTTATATTCTGTAGTCTTTGTAAAAATTTAAGCTGAAGCGACATCTACCAATGGAAAAAGGAATTGTTTTAAATAATTAAATTCTCAATGATTTAAGGTATTTTGCAAAATAATTTAGTCAGACTTGATATTGAGAAATTATAAAAGATTTTTTTAAAAAAAAATTATTATATTATATTAAGAATAAATTATTTTTTAGTGATCTGAATAAAAGAGCAAAGTTTTGAGACAGGAGAAAAGTCATTTTAGTAAAGAAATAGAGAACTGTATGTATTAAACAATTATTATTTTTATTTCCCTATATATTTTAGTTATTATTTTTAAAAATATAATGAATTGAAAATTTTAAATCTCTGTCTTGAATGTTTGTATAGAATGATTTATCATACAGATATACATTAAATAGGGGAAGTAAAAAATAATAAAATTTTGATATAATGTTTAGTATTATTTATGATGTAATATATTCTTATTTATTTTTTTAAGGTCCCTTCCAATGAACCAGTTCTTATATTCCTAGATTCTGCATCTACATTGTCAAAATTTCAAGATGAACTAGATAATATTCAACAAGTAAATGATTTTATTACTTTCTAAAATATTATATAAATGTGATGTCTAGTATTTGATTAATAATCCAAAAAAAATATTACTTAGTTTGCTAATACACATAACATAGATGTTTATAAACATGCACATTTCAATTCTTAATTCTGGAAATATGATGGCCTTCATTGAAAAAATAAGTCCTCAAGTTCTACTAGTGTGTGTGAAAATTTTGTCCAAAAATATATTTGCACAAGTTATGGTCTGAGAAATTCTATGAGTTTAAAGTAATGCTCACATTGGCAAAGTGCCATGTTAATTGATGGAGGAAAAAACTGCATATTTATTCAAAGTAAAACATTGATGAATTAAACAAAAAGAACAAAAATTATTGGAATAAAGTAAACATTTTAAAAAACTAAATAAAACCAAAATATGCTTTATAATGAGAGAACAGAATGAAAGTAACTAATAAAAAGAAGATTTAAAAGTACACCTGAGAATTTACATAAAATTATTACTTTTTTTTAGGAATTTGGTATAAAAATCAGCCACAGATAATAATAAAATGTCTGCTTATATGAAATGACTTTGTTATAAAATATAGAAAGTTACTAAGTAAAGGGATATGGTATCTGAAATTATAAAAGTTAGTGATGGTGAATTGATAAAAATAGCACTTTTGTTTATAAAATTTTTAGCCCTGTGGACATTGCAGTCAAAAAAAATTACAGCATAAGTCACGTTATTATTAGGATGTGCTGAAATGCAGGGGAAAAAAAATATAAATTTCCTTATATAATATTTTTTTTAAAGTTACAATCTAGAAATTATTAAATATCAAAATATATAAAAATATAAAGAATAAACATTTTTTTTGTCAAATAATAAAATCATGATACTGCTAAAAATACAACCCCAAAAAATGTCTTTAAACATTAATTAATCAACATTTTCAATAGTTGGCTTTTCAAAATGTTAGTAATAGTCATCACAAACAATAAATAATATTGTTATATTCAAATGATAAATATTTTTTACAAAACTCACAAACTATTTTGATACACACTTTGTTTTTAATGCATAGCAGCATCACACACACACACACACTCTTGTGAAATATGTGTTATAACAAAAGTGATGAATTATCTCTTAACATTAGTAATGTATAAATGCACTGTTAATCATGATCTTGAACTTCATACCAGATATATATATATTTAATGGTAAAAATAATAAAATATATTTCTTAATTAATCAGTAGCACTTTCGATTACGTAGTAATCATTATCAACTGCAAAGAAATATGGAAGTTTAATGTCACATGATTTTCCATGAGCTGTGTATGTAATATTATAAGTTGTCAGTGTCAATTTATTTAGCAGCTTTCATTTCCAAATATTCACATTAGTACTTATTAGTTCCATGTTTATTAAAAGAAAAAAAAATTTTTTTAATTAGGGAGAATGTTTAACCACTGAGCAAAATGCTGGAATGTGCTGTGAATTGAAGGATTTATAGCATTTGAATTTGGTTCATTCAGCATGGTGCCCTAGTGAAAGAATAAAAATGCATGTTTTTTTTTTAAATTTAAATTAAATTATTGCTGAGTGGAGAAAACTATTTCAAAAAACTAGTGTTGATTTTGGGTAGGTAATTGAAAAATATAACCTGTTTTAAATTCATTCTTCTTCACTATTATCTACTTTAGATCTGACTATGAGATTTGCCATGTTTAGTCACATTTAAGAGGGTTATTGGTATAATATATATATTAAAATAAGGTTGCCTTGACAACAGTTTGAAATTATTGATTATGAATGATATTATCTAAGTATTGACTGATTTTTAATGATATATATATATATATGTAATTTTCCAGTTACCTTGAGGGACCTTCTAAAAACATTTCCAATAACTGAAATTATATTCTTGTACTGAATACTATACATACACACACACACACACACACACACAAAAGATAGGCATTTAAGAAATTATAGAACTACAAGTTTTTTGTTTATTCTTTACAAAGTTTTTATTTAATATCTTGGATTGTCAGCAAGTATAAATTAAATAATTCAAATACAATTTATCCAAATCACTTCAAACACTTTTTAGCAAAAACCTTTTATTATACATAATACACATACACCTATGTTTCGACTGTCCTGCAGTCTTCTTCAGAACTAGCTTACTTTAATCTTTTTAAAAAAATGTTTTTGGACAATTGAAACATAGGTGTATGTGTATATATGCACAGTAAAAGGTTTTTGCTAAAAAGTGTTCAAAGTGATTTGGATAAATTGGATTTATATAAGATATTATATAAATAAGTCAATTATTTTATATAGCGCGATGTTTTTTTATAAACTATAATATTTAAATAGCATTCAACTATTGCATATTATAGTAAAAATAAAGGAAAAGGTGATTTTCATAATATTTTTAAATAATTCAAAGATGTAATACATGGGAACTTGAATAGATTTAAAGATTATGAAAAAAGTTTTCATTTCAATAGATATATATCAAAACTTAAATGGAAAATATTAAAAAGATTATGAAAAAATATCACTTTGTTAATACAATTTTTTCCAACATTATTCTCAGCAAAGTTATTAGAAAGTTATAATAGGTTTATTTTCAGTTTGGTCAAGTCTAAAGATAAATAGTGATTATTTAAGTCTTTTTAAATTTGAAAATTATATTTTATTTTTGCAACAACAACCAATAACTTATAATTAATCATTCAAAAATTTGTTAACTACATTTGGGCATCTGGAAGAAAAGACTGAAAGTAAATGTTAATAAAATTAATGTAATGTTTAACAAATTTATGCTGACTGAGAATATTACAGTTAATGGGTACAAAATTAAAGAAATAAACAGATATCTTTGTATGGGTCAGAATCATCTTAAGCTTTTTACTCTCCTTACATACCAATAAAATAAATAAATAATCAAATTGTTTTATTATTCAGGAATTCATAAGAAGTTTGAGTTTCGGAATTGGATTCAATCTAGGAACCATTGTACTAAGCCATACACGGCATATTATACATCACTGCCTTTAGTGTAATAATTTTTAAAAATGTGTTGAAATATTTCAAATAAATTGGTTTTTGAAGTAGAAAAACATAACCAATAGATTTCTTTGCTCTATTGGTATTTTTAGAGATACTTTGGAATGTATAAGGAATTAATTTTCACTGTAGTATTATCTTTCAAATTATATATATTTTTTATAAATTTAGGTAATAAAAGTGTTATTGTTTCTTATAAACTCACCAATATTTATATGTATACATTTACATAACTCAATGAGAGATGCAAGTATTTCCATTTCAATTACTTATGTTTAAGTTCTGTTCATTATATATATATATATATATAAGGTTTGTTCATTATATATATATATATATATAAGGTTTTTTATTTTTATTTAGTGTATCCCACTTCTCAGTTCTATCATATCACAAATATTCATAAGTACAAAAATTCACTCACTCTCTGTTGTATATATACATTTCAGAACAATATTTTCTTTGCAGGTGTATGTATACATATATAATACATCAAGATTAATAGTCTTAACACTAGTCTATTAAGTAAATAAAATACTCTCAATCCAAAGCATAAGATAAAACTTTTTTAGAGAAAAGATCATTTACCTCAATTTTCATGCTTTCTCTCCAAAGTGCTTAAGATTATATACTCTATATATAAATTGAGGTAAAAAGAAAAGATGGTTTGATCTTTTATCTAAAAAGTTTTATCTTTTTTTTTTTTAAAACAAAAAATTTTATTAACAAAGTTTACATGGTCTCATGATACTGTTTTCATACATGGTATACTGCATGACTGATTGCAAAAGTTCATAAGGTCAAACGCTTGGTAGATCAATCCTGGACCAAGTCTCTTTGTATAACCATTCTGGTGCAAGCAGCCAGTCCCTGGCACTTATGCTCTTGACAAGACCTATAAAGGTCTCTGTGACTGAAGATCCTGAATGACGGAAAACACATTCACATCTGGTCAACCAGACTGCAAAGGTAAGGAAGACAGAGATTCGGATAAGAGAAAAAATTCCTGTCTTGATGGCATTCTGGATATTTAAGGCTTCTCTGATGTCAGATGTAACTTTCTCTGTGATGAAGTTTCTGATTTGGAAAAGAAACGGACCATTGTGCTTTGTATTAAGAGTATTTCATTTATTTAATAGAACAGTGTTGTAGTATTAATCTTGGTTTATTATATATTTGCTGCTGGGAAGTTATATATATATATATATATATATATATATAGTGCCAGACAACTGCACAACATCTATTAAAATATATAACAAGGATAGAATGAAGCTTTATTAATAGTTAAAAAGAGACTTTCATTTAATTACTAAGATGTAAAATTAAGAGTGTGCTAATAGCTCTAAACAAGTTTTTTTTATTATTTATGATAAATGCTACTACAAGAGAAGACATTCAAATCATTTTTATCTTGGATTGTCCCCATCCCCAGACCGGTTTTGACCTATGGGTCTCTTCAGTGAGGAGTTGGGACATTAGATTAAAAAAACCAACTCAAGCAAAGCATTTATCTAAAAGTTAATTGTTAGAAGATCTGAAACTTTTAGACATCTACATGTCTTTAAAGTCAGCTCTCCAACTGAAAAAATCATATGGGCCTGAACTTAATTCAGATACTCCATATATTAGTAGGGTTAGCCATTTAATTTAGACAAAGCCACAACAGCAAAATAATAATAGTAATAATAATAAGTCAGATGTCACATGACTTATATATAGCTTGCACTTACAAATATGTAAAATTAAGAGCGTGCTAATAGCTCTAAACAAGCTTTTTTATTTATTTATTTATGATAAATGCTACTACAAGAGAAGACATTTAAATCTAATGTCCCAACTCCTCACTGAAGAGACCCATAGGTCAAAACCGGTCTGGGGATGGGGACAATCCAAGATAAAAATGATTTGAATGTCTTCTCTTGTAGTAGCATTTATCATAAATAAAAAAAAAGCTTGTTTAGAGCTATTAGCACGCTCTTAATCTGACTTATTATTATTACTATTAATTACTAAGATTAATTATTGATATTCTGTCCCTACAGCAAACTGAAATTAAAATAAAAAAGTAAAATAATAGACATTTTTATGTAGTGAATTATTTGTAATTGATGAAGTAAATATCACTCAAAAGTCAATTAAAATTTTATTTCATTGTCGACTATGTGCACTATTGTTAAATACAATTATATTTTGTATTCTGTGTGTATTTTTAAGAAATAAGAAATCTTAAAATTTAAGAGGGAGGGTATTGCCAAACAACATTATAAAATTGGAAAACATGCAGCAGATTGGGGTTTAGAGATAATTTTAATTGCAGATTAAGTCTTAATTTAATTTATAAATTAAAATTCTAAACTAAAAGAAGACATACTGTTTTTTTGAATTATAGTGGTAATAGATTAGTTGGTGGAGATAAATCTAGGTCAAGCAAATTTTATTCTTTCCATTTTTTTTGTATTTGTTTCAAGTGTATTGGTAGAAAGTTAGCAAGTATCTGCCAGGAGAAGGATATCTGAGAAATTTTGGGTCATAATGAGATTAGAAAGAATAAATCTGATAATCTGCAGGGTAACTGAAATCAAATATTAAGAAGTAGTTTTCAACTGCTAAAATCATGAAAATCCCAGAATGCAGTTTGAAATTATCCAATGTGTGACTAGATATCCAATGTACATTTGTTATAATCTCTAACTGCCCTATATGCTAATGAAATATTGCTTTGGACCAGTATAACTATGCTTTTCCAAAATCTGTTCCAAGTAATTAAACAGAAGCTAGACCCATCTACTTAAATGTCTTCAAGCAATCCTCAAAAGATTATTATTGATAAGAAAATGTGAGAAAGAAGAAGTCGCTGAAAAAAGACCAATTAACTGAGAAAATATTTCTGATAGTAAAGAGAGAAGAAAATTAAAGGTAGTGCACCGTAGTTAAATATCAGTAATATCGGTAAACCAACTTATTCAGTTAATACGTAATATTTAAGAAAAGCTTTTCTTTTTTTAAATGTTTAAAAAAAATGTAAATATTTTTTTTGTATTATTTTATTTCTTCTTTTATTATTATAAAATAGACTTTTTTATTTACCTTCCTTAAATAAGGAGAAATTTTTATTATGCGTACAAACTAATATTAATCATGTAAATACATTTGGGGAATACAACTGTTTATTATTCATATGAGATTATAATTTGATCATCAAATCAATTTTTAGAGTTAGTCCGTTTTTTTATTTGTTTGTCATTGGAAATAATTACTGAGATTGTAAAGGGGATAATGCCAATTTTAATATATATCACATGACCACCATCTCCTAGGCTTGTGTATAACTGTTGTTAAAACAGGCAAACG
This sequence comes from Epiperipatus broadwayi, assembly GCA_028023455.1. Taxonomy (NCBI): domain Eukaryota; kingdom Metazoa; phylum Onychophora; class Udeonychophora; order Euonychophora; family Peripatidae; genus Epiperipatus; species Epiperipatus broadwayi. Next base: position 4,204,737 of record JAQFVV010006209.1, on the reverse strand, counting down.
TATAGTGAGTTTTGCTTGTTTTAACAACAGTTATACACAAGCATAGGAGATGGTGGTCATGTGATGTTTATTGGCTTAAAACCAATCCTGCCTAATAGGATATTGGTGTCTATGGTTATTAAAGAACCAAAGACACCAAAATGTATGGGAACTGAACTGGATTCAGACCCATATAACTATATAAGCTGATGGACTTGAATTGGAAACATTAAGGAGTTTTCAGTTTAAGACTCATAGTTTTGTAGTTAAATGCAGATAAAAGGTGGTTTCTGGAGGGTTGCATTAGATCCTAAGATCTAGATGCAGTGCTCTCAGATCCAAGGCTCCTCACTGACGAATGCCACCAGCCAGAAACTAGTCTGGGGATATTGGATGAGTAGATGGGGATTTTATGCTCAAGCCTTCTGGCATCCATTGATTACTCTAGCTTGCTGTGTGTGGCATACGTATAGTGAGTTTTGCCTGTTTTAGCAACAATTCTAATATATCATTTATTATTGAATATTTTGTTGTTGTTTTTTTTAAAAAAAATCTTACAAATTTTATTTGCCCTTTTATTTGTGTTAATTAATAGCATATTAAATAATTATTTAAACAGACTACATATAGGTTATTCATGTAGTTGTTACCAGAACATAAATATTTAATTCTGGTAATAGAGAAGTATATTAAAAACAGTAGAATCTCAATTAAGAACAATATGAGATAATCAGAATTTTTCACTCCAGAAAAAGGAATACAGCAAGGATTACCATTAACTACTCTTCTTTTTGCAGTATACATAGGTCAGATGGTCAAAGATATTGAAAACCAAGTGTAAGATCTTTATTTTCATCATTTAGGTATTGACACTGTAATAATTTTTCAGAATATATATTCAAATCCTTATGAATATCCTGAATAATTTTCAAAAAGAAACAGGATTCTCTATACAATCATTAAAATCTGCATCTTGACAACTAGTTTCAGACAGAAAAATACCATGTGATTTTCCAGCAACTTGTTATTGTTTTTAGGAATCCCACTTTATATGTCAAAAACAGGTATGAATCAATACTTAAACCAGATGTTATTGATAAAATCAATAAAAAAATTAAATCTTTTTCATCAGTTAAAAGTGTATAAAATTACTAAAATAAGAATTTTTAATGTCTTTGCTAGGGGAGTCACAGGTTATGCACCATGAATGAATGTCTTCAATATAACTGCAAATAAGTTGAATCAGATAGCAAAGAACTAAATTTGGGGAAATCTTTATACCTATTATCAATCTCAATATTACTATTACCAATTGGTCAAGGAACCCAAAATTATATACAGTACATCATATATAAAAGCATAAATGTATATTAATATAATACAAGATAAAAGTTTTAGTTCATCAACACTGGATTCTAATTTAATTAATAAAATTGGAAAAGACAGATCATTTAATGGTGACTTATTTACAGCATATAAATACTTGCAGGATGATTTAAACTTAAGTAGCTTGGTTAACATTAAATACAATGATTTAAAAAAAAACTAATAAACAATGTTTAGTACACTTGGACAGAATTGTCAATGATTAAGGTTATCAAGAATTTTCACAAAATATATACTCCACAATCATATATCAAATATCTGTTTCAAATTTTTAAATGGCTTCTTACCAGTGAAGGTTTATTTAAATGGTCAGTTGAAAATCAATTTGGAGCTTTTATGCATTTTTTGTGAGATGAAAGAGGAAATCTTTTTTCACTTATTTGAAGATTGCGCAGCATTTTAATCTCTTAAGATCAAAAGTATTTCATATCCATACATAAATTTAAAACGGGAAATAACAAACAATATTAAAAGATTTAAACCACATAATGCAATGATTTTGCTATATGCTCTAAAATTTGTATGGTCAATAAGGTGTGAAGTGATTTTTGATAATAAAAAATATAATTGGTCAAAAAAATTGATAATAATTGGAATAAATATTTTAATAACTGTATCAGATACATCCCCCCCCCCCAAAAAAAAAAAAAAAAAAACTTAAAAAATCTGGTCAACCATTGGTCTGTCTCCATGTGAATTATGGAAATAATATAAAAATCAAACTGTATTATTTAATTAAAAAAGAAACTTGTAAAAAAAAATATAAATAAATATTGTAAAAATGAATATAAAAACAGGCAAAACTCACTATACATATTGCCACACACAGCAAGCTAGAGTAATTAATGGATGCCAGAAGGTTTGTGCATAAAATCCCCATCTAGTGCCTACTCATCCAATATCCCCAGACTAGTTTCTGGCTTGTGGCCTTTGTCTAGTCTGGGGATATTAGATGAGTAGGCATTAGATGGGGATTTTATGCACAAGCCTTCTGGAATCCATTGATTATCTAGCTTGCTGTGTGTGGCAATACGTATAGTGAGTTTTGCCTGTTTTAACAACAGTTATACACAAGCATAAGAAGCGGTGGTCATGTGATGTTTATTGGCTTAAAAATGAAAATAATTTTTTTTTTTATTAATAAAGATTTTATCTTTAAAAAAAAAAATTAAATAAAAAAAACATCAAAGTAATACTTCTGAGCAATTGTTTACCAATAAAATTGTCTTAAATTAATAAAGTATATGGTAATAAAATATTGTATAAATAGCTATAATAAAACACAGGAGTACTTTCAGTTAATTTCTTAATCTTCTTTAACTGAAAACCATTAAATCTACCAGAAGTAAACATCATTCTATTATATCCCTAGATTCATGAATTTTAATGTTTGCACATTTGTTTGTGAAAATTGTGTCCTTAATTTTTCTTTATTGTGGTTTCTTTTCTCATGAAGAATCTTAAAGAAACCATTATGAAATAAAATTAAGAAAACAATTTTGATAAATAGTGTGAATGTTAGAGTTCATGAATCTTGGGATATAACATATTTATTTCTAAATTTAAATGTTTTTCAGTCGACAAAAAGTTAAGAAATTAACTGAAAGTACTTCTGTGTTTTATTATAATTATTTGTACAATATACTATTACTGTTATACTTTATTATTTTTATTATAATTTTCTTACAATTATGCAATAATGGATATTTTATATTATTTATAAATATATAACAATAGATATTATCAGTGGTATCTATTATTGTAACCAATCAAAAATGCTGATTTTGTACACTTTTCTAAGTCAATTTGAATAATAATATCAAACTAATATGCAGCTAAAAAAATCAGACTCTTTATATTTCAAATGAAACATATATACATAAATCACCATCTCTGTTCCAAATGTAAATATCCAACACATATATAAATATTACACAGAGTAAAAAATTTTAAAATTTGTATAAATGTGAGGCAGATAGGAAAAGAAATATTGAAGGATATATTAATGATTTAATTAGTGTGGGCTACAATAACAGTTTGTTGTATAGACAATTGTATTTATTTTATAATAAAGTCAGATTTAAACAAAATATGGAGGTAAAGAAGAAAACAGATAAGGAATGGATTTCTTTGACAATCTATAAATACAAAATTGAGGAAATAATTGGTCAAGATTATAATGTTGGTCTTAGATCATCCTTATGTTTAAATAAGTTGATAAATAATTCAAGATAGTGTGGATGGTGATGATAAGTATAGAGTTGTCTATTCAATTATTTGCCATGAGTCTGGTTGTAATGCTATTTATTATGGATAAATTAAAGCTAATATATCAACAAGGTTGCAGCAGCATGTTTATCAATATAGGAAATCTAAAATGGAATTTCAGGTTAATTTGATATTTTTTAATCAGAAAATTAATGGGCACAAATGGCTTCCTCAAATGATTACTACTATTTGCAATGAACCTAATGATATATCAAGTTGAAAGAGACTTGGTTTATTGCTAAGTTTAATGATGTCATTAATCAATGTAATATGAGTGTCCCATTTAGCATATACCAGAACATTAACTGGTCAGTTTAAATTAGTTGCCATGAACCTGGTATACAGTACCGAAAAGCGATTGGTGAATTAGTATTTCTTTTTATTTAAATTTTTTTTTACTCTGTGTAATGTTTATATACATGTTGGATATATGAATATATATATATATCAAATGAAACCACTATTATTCCTTTAACCAGATATTTAAAACATTGACAACTAGAACTTATCTATGGCAAGAGCTTTTTTCTGCCTTTCCTTCATATCAGGGGACAGGAACGACAGTTCATATAAAAAGAGATCATTAGATAAGAGTCTGAAATGGATTCTGATCACTATTTCAAATGTACATGATTTCCAAGATTGCTCATTTATATCTCAATAATGTTAAATATTTTTTTCAGGATAGCTAACAAATGAGACCAGGGAAAATAAAGTGATGCAAAATTAATATTATAGTGTTCAATAATTTCTCTTCCTCTTAAATTCTTTATTTTTGCTTTTTTATATGACATATAATAACAACATTTCATTCTTCTTACACTTTAAAGCAAAATATATTTATTTATTCTTTACAGTTTCAACTGTTTCTAGCAGTCTTCATCAGATCTACAAAATTTAAACATTATATCAATACAACTATATTTCATACACATATCTATTATAATCTTACAATTTTGTCAATTATTAACATCACTTTATTCATTAAACTTACTATTCTATAATTTTTAATAATTCAATTTTATCTATTATTTTTCTTATTTATTTTTATTCTTAATTATAATCATATTTATATTTATTCACCTTTTACCTTTGTCATAATTTTAGAAATTCAATGTAATATTTATGAAATCTTTCTTATATTACTATATTCATATATTTAATCTTATTTTTCATTTCACTTATTTCTACATATTACCTTATTCCATTCTTTTTTTAATCCATATTTTATTCCTGGTTCTTTTATTTACTTAATTTTTATAAAATTATTTTTATATGTATTTTTATTTTTGATTGCTTACCTTATTCTATACTTTTTCTCTCTTTCCTCCACCATTTTCTCTATCCCATCATCCTTCCTTTTCCTTTTTTAATATTTATATACAGTTTCCTCTATTATCTATTATACAAACTACTTATTTATTTTGTTTTTTATTAGTTTTCATTTTTTATTTTTTACCCCTTTTTATATTTATTTTTTATACTAAGATTGGTTTTAAACCCCCTTCTCTATTAATATTTGGTTTTATCTTCTTTATTAAAATTGCCTCCCTTATTTTTCTATCTCTTCTACTACTTGCATAACTACCATTCTAACATTCTTTTTTTCTCATTTATGATCTGTCTTCATAAAATGCATATATATCAATGATTCTCTATCATATTTATGTTGTTTTAACCTAGTATATATGTAGGTGAGATGAAAAATTCAATAGGTTTAAACAACATAAATATATGATAGAGGATCACTGGTATATATGTATTTTATGGAGACAGGTCATAAACTAGAAAAAATATTAGAATGATAAGTTATGTAAGTAGTAGAAGAGATAAAAAAAAATAAGGGATGAAATTTTAATAAAGCCAAATATTAAGAGAGAAGAGGGTTTAAAAATAATCTTAGTATATATAAAAATAAATATAAAAAAGGTAAAAAATAAAGTGAAAACTAATAAAAAAATTAAATAAGTAGTTTATATAATAGATATAGAGGGAGCTGTATATAAATATAAAAAAGGAAAAGGAAGTAGGAAGGATGATAGGATAGAGAAAATGGTGGAGGAGAAAGAGAAAAAGTAGAGAATAAGATAAATAAATAAAAATACATATAAAAATAATTTTATAAAAATTAAGTAAATGAAAGAAACAGGAATAAAATATGGATAAAAAAGGAATTAAGAAATGGAATAAGATAATAAAAAAATGAAGATAATATGTAGAAATAAGTAAAATGAAAAATAAGGTTAAATATATGAATATAGTAAGATAAGAAAGATTTCATAAATATTACATTGAATTTCTAAAATTATGGCAAAGGTAAAGGGTGAATAAATATAAATATGATAATGATTAAGAATAAAAATAAATAAGAAAAGTAAATGATAAATAGAATTAAAAAGTTAAAAGTTATAGAATAGTAAGTTTAATGAATAAAGTGATGTTAATAATTAAATTGATAAAATTGTAAGATTATAATAGATATATGTATGAAATATGGTTGTATTGATATAATGTTTAAATTTTGTAGATCTGACAAAGACTGCTAGGAACAGTCAAAACTATAAAGAATAAATAATATTTTGTTTTAAAGTGTAAGAAGAGTGAAATGTTATTATAATAATATAGTGTTGGGAATCATGGGTCATAGTAATTCTATAAGTGAATAGAGGTTTTCAAATATTAGATAGCTTTAAAGTGCTTTTTATTTTATAAATTTAGTTTTATTTAGAACTATATGAAAGTATATTATAAATGCAATTTATTTTTTATTAGAATATTAATCAAATGGAAGACCAATTATCGGATGAAATGTTTTTTAGTTTGCTAGAAAGTTCAACAGAAAAGATAACACCCAATTCATCAGATAATGGAGCATTGTTTCCAACTACGAATCAGGTATAGTTGTATATTAGTTTAAAACTTTTCCATTTCCTTGTCATAATTTATTCCAGTATATATGTGTGATATGTATACATTAACAGTATCAGTAGTAGAAGTATGAATTCATTAGTTAAAAGTATTGAAGGTAAACTCGCAACTCCTGGTGTTTAAATGTCACATGATCACTTAGATGGCTAATCATTCAATTATTTTATTTTTATAAGTGCTCATAAAAATATAGGAAATAAATGTATCCATTATACAGAGATCATGATATATACTTGTAAATAGTTTAGTCACACAAAGATGAATCAGAGATAATGTTCACAGTAACTAATATTTGCATAAAAACTGCAAATATTATCTCCACTATAATTAATCAATGTAGAAAAATTAACATGTGTAGTACAAATTCCTATCTTGATAAAAATATTATAAAATCTTTCATTTTGTACAATTATATAGGTCTGATATTTAGATCAGTAACTATGTACTACTTATCTCAGTCATATTGTAACTGCAGTCAGATTTGATCCTTTGGAAAGAATGGTTTATACCAAAAATAATGCATTACAAGAACTCTTAATAGCTCACATTTAACATCTACATTATTAGATAAAAGCTATATCCAGAAATTAATCCAAAACATAACTAGTGCTTCTAAGTGTACATTGATTACTCATCTTATTATATAGTTAGCTTTATTATGATATACAAGGAGTGCAGATGTTAAAGGTAATTTAGAAGAATCATGTAGTGCTTGTTACAATGTTAATCAATTCTAAACAGATTATTTTGAATTATTTTCAAATCCTTTTCTGCATACACTGCCTTGTCATAATAAAAATTTCAGTGATATTCTTTTACAGAGTTTTTTCATATTCTAGTTTAAATTCATTGGAGTATTTCTGAAGGTTAGAGATTTTGAATCACATAATTAATTATAATAAACTACATTATATCTAAATTATACCGTACAACTAAATGTAGTTGTCCAATATACCTTGTTTTCTAACTCTAATCTCTCCAAACACAAAAATGCAACCTTAAAATTAAAATAAAATCTTAATCTTCTTAATCTCCTATTTTTTATAGATGTGTTATTTTTTATTAATCTATCTTAATCATGTTGTTTTTGAAGCAAACACCCATATTAACATAAATTCAAACTTACATTCTTTTAAGTACATTTTTCTAAATTTTAATTTCTGATAAGAAAAACTAGTTACATTATTTTAGTCTGTATTCTAAAATATTTAGTTTTTCTTAAAATTTAAATCCTTCATATTTTAATAACACCTATTACATTATTTCCCCCAAAAAATTTCTAAAATATATGTTTTTTAATAATTCATTTAAAGAATTACAATGGCTGCTTCTTATTATTCAGCCTCATTCAATTACAATTGACCAGCTCACCCCATGTTTAAGACCACATGGCTTGATCATGAAATATATATGACACTATCTATTTCATATTCTTTGATTTAAAAAAAAATGACATTGTTTTTTTTTGTTCACATGACTTTTCTTAACTTTTATTCAACTTATTGATCATTCTTATAAAGACTCTTTAACCTAACTTGATATTGATCTTTATGTGATAATTCTTCCATCTATAGTAATTGCAGAAAAGGCTTTCTAACATGTGAATAATCATTATCTCCTTTCTTCTAGATGTATAATATTGATGCCTGGAAATATGCTTCTGATCAGATTTATTTAAACCTGAATCAGAAATGTGGATAGCAGATGTACATAAAGATGTTCCATCTTTTGTTCCAACTGCTCTTGTTCCTCCTTTATTTCTATTTGTTCTTGCTCCTTTTCTATATGTTGCTCCAATTATTTTAGACCATCTTTTATCTTTAGTTTTAACATATCTTGTTCATCATCCATAATTTGATCAATTATTTCCATCTGTTCTTGATCATTCTGTGTTTTCAGTCAGTTGTTTTGGTTCATCTATATTTATTCATAATTGATCTTGCTTATCTTCAATCATTTGATCCATTATTTCAACTTTAAGCTGTTCTTGCCGACTTCTAACTTTACTTTCAATTTCTTTGGTTCATTTTCTATCTTTTACTCTATATTCTATTACTATATCTATCTGCCTTTGCTTATTATTTATCTTTTGATTCATCTCTTCAAATCACTAGTTCATTTGTTTTAGTCTATCCTTTATTTTTAGCTCCATCTGCTTGAATAATGTGCTGAGCATCTGCATCACATCTAATTGAGATGATGTTGCAGTTTTCTTTTTGGAATTTTTCTCATTACTACCTTTTTGCTCCATTTGTTCACTATCCATTTCAAAACTCTCTAAATTCTCTTCTATTACCTCCTGATCTTTACTTGTGTTATTTTCATTGTTTTCTTAAATTATAGATTCTCCTTGATTCACAATAAACTCATTATATCATAATATTTAACTGGATCTCATTCATTTGTTCATTTTTGTTCTGTGTTTTCTTAATTTGTAGATTTTCTTTGATTTGCAATAAACTCATATCACAATATTTCAATGGATTTTGCTCTACATCATTCCTATCTTGATATCTTTTATGCTGTTTTTGGTCTATATTTTTTGCATTGTTTTATTTTCTTCATTACTATATATAGAAAAAAAAATTGGTCATTTCCATGCCATTCATCTAAGTCAATTATCTATTTATTTCTATGCAATTATTTAAATAGATTTTTGACCCCACATTGGTAGCAATAAAAATTATACAAAAAGTTTACTACATAATGGTATGTTAAGTTGTGTCAAGTATCACCTGATACTTACCATCAGAAAATGTTTCAGGTGTAGACTTTATTTCTGTATTAACATGATTAGAAAGACTTTTTCTTTAATAAGTAATGATTAAATTGACCAATACACTACATTTTACATGAGTTAATCTGAATCAAATGAACCATAGAATTGATATAAAGTCTAGATAATTTTTATATAAAATAATTTAAATTGTCCACTATGTAAATAAATAATAAAAAAACAATTTATTTACAAATTTATAATAATATAATTGTAAGTACGATATTTATCTTCTAGAGCAAATTTACTTTCATTAATTATCAATCATGCATTCATTAAACTATTATTAATATCTTAAATTAATTTTTAATTTAAATGAAGTTCATTCTTATCTACAATTATGATTACATCTAATATCAATAATTCTGCACTTAACACACTTAGATTTGAGAAGTTTAATATTGTAAAATTATATTTTTAACTGCACTGAGTGCTTTTGAAGTTCCTGGACTTCATATTCATAGCTGAAGCAGCACTAATATTGCTAGAATAGACATTTTTATGTTATTATTTATTTAAGTTTCATAAACACACGTAGAAAAACAAATAAGAAACCAATAATAACAATCATATTTTCTCTAAAATATTCAACATTAATTCTAATTAATTTTAAAATGTTAACTTTGTAATTACAGCTTAGCAAATAAAATATAATAATATGATTGAATATCATTTGCTGTTAAATAACCCCTTGGGTCTTTAATGCATTACAGATATAATCCTATATATTGTTGACTACCATAAATGTGACTCTTGATTCAACTATCTTTAGCCTCATAGCCAATGTATATATATCTAAAATAAAACTTATCTACCAAATACACCTGCAGTATCAACCTTGGTAAGCATATATGTAAATATCCTTATCTATTACTTAGACAAATATTAATTTAAAGAGTAGGCCTTCTTGAGTCCTAGTCCCCTCTCTTAACAGTAATATAAACTTAATATAGAGTTGGTAAGCTTTAGATCTGACCCCAGATATACAGAATCAATAGTTCTTCACTTATTACATATAATATATATATATAATGCATGCTTAACTATATTAACCATTGACCTAAATAACTGTATTTATGCCATAAGTGCTAACATACATAAAACTATATTTCAAAGTAATTAATGCAAGAATCAAATACACATACAAGATACTTTTGGTAATATTTAGAATTAATAACAAATTTATCTGTTTAACTCAAAAAATACTGCAATCTTAACACTATTTTTTATTATTATTATTTATTCTAATTCTTGGATATTTTATGTATATCAAAACAATTCCACAAGCACACACACAGCATTTTTATTATTATGACTATTATATTCTCTAATTTATCAAATCTTAATATTATATAACAAACTAAAACATTGTAAGAAACTTTTTTTTAAACTTTATTTAAATAAGATTTAAATTTTTTTTTATACTCATCTATATATTTAAGAGGAGACAATTTTTCTTTTTAAATATACACTTTCAATTCCAACTAAACTTTAAACTAATCGTATAAGAAGTGAATTTTTGTTTTCTATATTCTTAAAAAAATAATATAAACAGCAACTTCAGGGGCTTCATTTAATTCCATTTTTAAAAAAACCAGTATATCATTTATTTATTTTTTCATCAATATTTACAATAAATATATAAATATAATATACAGTCAATTACATATATATATATTTAGATTAAGAGATGATAAAAATAATATTCTTAATATAAATCTAAATTATAAAGTTATTTTTTAAATGTCATCATTTATATACATATATATAAGCATGGCAGAATATTTCTTAGCAAAAATTCTATCTGCAAAGTATTATGAGGCTTCATAATTCTAGCCAGCATTTTGAAAACACATATATAATTTATTTTATTATTAGTTTCTTTCCAAGACAAAGATAAAATGCCATGTGTAAGCTTCTTTAGCAGGATGGAATTTTCCTCTGGCTTATAGTTTTGCTTAATGCAAATTGCTGCAAAATATTTGCTAATTCATTATATTTTGTCATTTGTATTTTGAGTTTATAACTTCTTTAAAATAGCATTTCCTCCTTCTTAACCATTAAATGTACTCCAGGTTCAAAGAGCAGTTATAAAGTAGAGTGAAGAGTTAAGACATGGTTACATATATCTTATTGACCTGATGTTAATTACATTCAATTGCAAAAAAATATTTTAATTTTCTAATTGATTAATTTTTTAACTTGGAATAAGTTAGATTATATCTATTTAATTATACCTTGTTTTTTTACTCTACTGTCTCCAACACAAAAATGCAACTTTGAAATTAAAATCTTAATCTTTTTAATCTCCTATTTTTCTTATTGTTGTATTATTATTTTTTTATTAATCTATCTTAATTTTGTTGCTTTTGAAGTAAACATACATACCAACATAAATTCCAACTTACAATCTTTTGCATATTTTTCTAAATCTTAATTTCTGGTTTAAAAAAGTAGCTACATTATTTTAGTCTCTATTCTAAAATATTATTTACTTTTTCATAAAATTTAAATCCATAATATTTTAATAATACCTATTATATTATTATATTTCCAAAAAAAAATTTAAAAAAAATTATAATGGCTGGTTTTTATTACCCAGTCTCCATATGGCTGATCATGGAATAGATAACATTTTCTATTTCAATACCTATATACTGTATTTTATATATACACACATTTTGCAAATAATAAATATTGAACGTTTTGAATTATAATATCTATGTTTATATTAAAACTGACGATTAAGTTGTAATTTATGTAAATAATTATTTAATTGTTTATGATCTATAATTTTTATTAGGTTTTCCATTATTTTTATGTATACCTTTTATTTTCTTCAGTTCCTTGAAAATAATTCATTATTTAGTAATAGATAAAAGAATGTTGATTGTTTTTAAACATTAATGGTATATTTATTATTTTTTGAAGGATGATTTTTTCAATGGCACTTCTCAAATGCAAAATTTATTCATTGGAAATCCATTTAAATCAGATAACTTCAGCAACTTCGAGGATGTTCCATCTGATACAGATAAGTATGCTGTCTTTTATAATCTTCCAGAAACATCAATATTTCCTTCCTCAGAAATAAACCTTGATACTGAAATTGTATCAACTGATGAAAATTCCACTACCATTAATACAATCACCGAAACTTCTACTAATCTTCAAGAAGCAAAAGATCCTTTTGGCGATTTGTTTGACTTTGGAAAGTCAAAACCAATTCAAGATAAAAATTCATTTTTTGCGGAAATAAAGAAGCCACCAAGAAAAACACTAAATGAACTTAAAAAAAGTAATGATTCGCTTAATTTCCATTCTGATGAAAGTGAGACCCCTCTTCCACCCCCTCGTTCAGATTCTTTTCTGAATAATCAGAAGAATTTTTCAAATACTAGTTTGAATCCTACTTCAGATGAGAAAGCTTGGGTAAGTATTTAGGACATACCACCATTATTTTTTTATTATGCTTTTAAAATTATAACCATCGCAAACAAAAATAGTTGTATACAACAAACTATTATGGAGATTTGTATATTTATATTAATTAGAATATTTTTATGTACAAAAAAATGATTACAATTATTTGATAGAAAATTCCAGGCATATGATTATCTTAATTAGACTTACTAAATGCTGGAAAGAAACATTCTGTTCAATTTCTATTTTATATTCTCTGAGGCTGGCTGACAGGCAGAATAACAAGAAAATTAAACAGACCATTATTTTTTTTCAACTATTTAGCAAGTTTAGTTAAAATTGTTTCAAACCCCATCAAGTAATCATAAATAATTATTTATATATATATGCGTGTGTGTGTGTGTGATTACTACTGAATTGTTAATAATAAGGTTTGAGCCTTAGCACAAAAAAATCAGACAACTTACAATTTTATTTATCTGAAGTTATCTATAATAGGAGCTTAATAATTGTAATAATAAAATAAAAGATTGATAAATTTGAGATAATATTTCTACTAATTCTTTATTCATATTACAACTGATTATTATTATTAATAATAACAATAAGATGATGATGATGAACAAATATCAAAATAAACAAAAATAATTTTAATAATACAATGCAAAAATCAGCATCCAGCATACCTGACATCCACAAATATAAAAACACAATACTAAAACCTTAGAGTGAGAGGCAGTAGCAATCCACCCCCAAAAAAGATAGGCACTTAAGCAGAAATTATGATTTTCATTATTTCCATTTGCCCCAATACTCTTCATTACTTTATTTCATGTTAATCTATAACATATCAATCCCAGGACTATAATTCATTATCCATATTTTCCAATTTTGATGTCTAGTAATTGAAACTCATTGACCACATTACATGTCCATCTTCATACATTTAGTTTTATTATTATTCATACCTAAATAAAGGAATCTTTCTTTCGAATAAATATAGAGAGCAAATTAAAAATATTAGAATTTAAAAATAAATATAATTATATGATTAATTGCTTGAAGATCATTTAATATTTGAGCATCCAAGTGACAGGTTTCAACACAAAAATCTCAATAGTGATATTTTTTTTGACTAAAAAATGATTTAGGAAACTTTAGTTCTCAAGTATTTTACTCTACACTGAGATTAAAACACAAGGCATTAAAATTGAGTTTTAAACTTTATCATTTTATATGCTGATATTAATTCAAGTGCAAATTCCAATTTCTGTTGGTGACTTGGAAATTATAATTAAATTATGTGATGATCAATGTTTGAGCATATGCGTGCACATATCATTTATAATGTGTGTGTGTGTACATCGGAGTAGCTTAAAATTGGAATAAATATACAAGATAAAAACTCCAGTTAATAATTATCTAGTAGTGGGTACTTGGCAAAAGTCATAAATTCCTGGATTGATGCAATATCAATTGGATCACTATACTAAATGAACGATCTATAAATGAAATGAGCTTTAATTAAAGTTTGATTACTCTGCAGAAAGTGGTTTTTACAATTATAAGCTAGTTTTTTTTTTATCATTGTAGATTTTTGATGGCTAACAAAAAAATAAATTGATATTTGTTAACAACTTCAAATAACATGAACAGGTTACTACAGATGACATAATGGATGAAATTAGTCACAGAATTAAACTTGGTTGGAGCACTTTTGGTAGAAATAATATTAAAAGAAAATATGCCTATGTGTTTGAAAAGGAAGTTTTTAATAAATATATTTTACCAATTTGAACAGAAGAGCAATACAGAGAATTCAGACTATTCAACAAAGTGTTGAAAGGTGTCTGCTAGGAGTAATAAGAAATTGAAAGTGAAATACATGGACGAAATGACTAATATGTGTTACTGACATCATTGAAAGAATTAAGAGACTGAAGTGGAGTTAGGCTGGACATATTGCTAGAAGAGATGATAATATAGGGACAGTTAAAATCTTAAACTAGATTCTAAGAGATTGTAAAAAACCTAGAAAGAGAATAAATGTGAGATGGATAGATTAAATAAGGAAGTATGTTGGGATGATGTGGAGAAGAAAGGCTAGAGATTGAAGAAATTGGATTGAACTTGGAGAGACCTTCATCCTGCAGTGAATCAATAATGGTTGAAAATGATGATGAAATGATTGGAAAAATTCTCTAAGATCCATCACAACAGGAAGTATTAATTAAAAAAATATTTTTTTCAAATGATATCAATTGAAAATAAGAGTAACTGTATCTTATTCTTTTAAAAAAAATTAATAACTCTTATAATATACTTTTAGAATAAATAAATTTTATTTAAATTAAGAATGGTTATAATTTTAAAGTTCATATTAATAAATACAATTAATATTATAAGAAATTGTAATAAAGTTGTAATGTTATAATTATAAAAAAATGATATATAAGTTCAATTTCTTGTGATCAATAAACTACTAACAAATAATAAATCTTTGAAGTATTACAATTTCCTTCCACTTCTTATTTGGATTGCTGAATTATATATAATATAATACACCATATACATCTTAATTGACACTCTACAATGCAGTTTAACATATGATTTATTTTATCTCCTCTTGCCTACAGTTTCAATTGTCCAGCAGTCATCATCAGAGCTACAACATTTACACACATACAATTAATATATACAATTAATACTTATTTATATATACCAATATATACACACATATATAAATATAAAAAACAACACTTCAAACACTCCATTAGCTTAAATATGGATCTTTAATATCTCTATAATCTAAACCTCTTTATCCCACACTTATATTCAATTAACTTATTTTATGTAAAATTTTATTTTATATTTTAACGTTTATTTCTTCATATTTTAATCATTTAAATTTGTCCTTTAATCTAATTTATTTCCTCTATTTTAATTACTTACATATTATACATTAATCAATAACAATAATATTAACATAATATCCTTATAATTTTATTTTCTCTTAATTTAATTTTACTTTTTAAAAACACTCAACACTCCTCCTCCTATAACTGAAATAACTTTAAAAATTTTTATTTCTTTATTTTCTTCACCTCTATGAACACCTTCTGAAACTATATCTTATTCTAATTCTTTAAAATCTACACATAACTATTCATTAACAAAATATTCCTACAAAATTAATATTTTCAAACCCTGATTCTTATTAAGAGATGGCCTAATGCTTCTAATCAATATAACCTTCTTTATCTTTCAATCCCTCCCATTTTTAGTATGATTTATCATTTTAATACTTCCCTTTTCAAACTTATGCCCTGTCTCTAATGAATGTAAATAAACAGGTGATCTCCTGTCATATCTATGCTGAGTCAACCTTGTGTAAATTGAATTTTTTGTTTCACCCATATAACTATTCCTAATATTTTTTTCTTTACAAGGTTTACACTCTATTCTATGTACTCCATTTATACAATTTTCTATATTTCCTATATATTTATTATTCAAAATATATGCATACTCTTTCTTTTCTAATTTACCACTTTAAATTTTATTACATTATTAAACTGTTTATTAATTCTCCAAATTATTTTATCTATATTCTTTACAATATTATTATATGTTTTAATACCCATACATTTATCTTTATTCTTCTTTTTATTATCCTCCTCATTATTATTAACTATAAATCTTTATTCTGACATACTTATATTATTCTCTATCAACTTCACTGGCTAATCATTACTTTTATATTATTTAACTATCAACTTCACTTGCTTATTATAATCCTATTTATTTGAGCAATAATTTATAGCTCTATACATTCTTGAAGTAATACTATTTACTTTATATTTCTTATCTATATTGTATTTGAATTCCAATTAGCTATGTTATTATCTATATTCATCTTTTTATATATTGATGTCTCTATTTTACACCTACCATTAGAATGACTTAATATCCAAATATGATAGCTTATTTTTCTTTTCTTTTTCTATTGTAAATTTTATGCTGTCATCTAATCTATTAACTTCTTCAAGGAAAAAATTTATTTGCTTTTGACTTTTATTAAAAATCAAGATAATCATCTACATATATTTTCATAAATATTGGAGCATTTTTATTACTTATCATTAAATTTTCTATCCTTTCCATATACATATCACTTAGCACTGCATTTAATGCCCCTCTTATTAATAACCTTTTTTGTTGTTTATAATACTCTCCTTTAATTAAACTCAAATGTAATTTCTTTGCAACAAATTTCCATAATCTCTATCAATCTTCCTATTGGTATTTCTATTTCCTTACTTTTATTTTTATATCTATTAATTGCCACTTGTATAGCTTTCTTCACATTAATATTAGTGTACATTAATACCACATCCATTTTTACCATTGTTAAATTATAATTACTATATCGATCTACTTTTTCTCTAATTTCCTTTATCAGATTTTTATTATTTTTAACATAATGATTATCATTTCTATTTATGTATTTTTTCAAAATATTATTCACTATCCACTTTGGTATTTTATCAAAGTATGAGTTTGTACCATTAATTACCAGTCTTAATGGTATCCCTTCCTTAAAAATCTTTGGCAATCCATAAATTTTTGCGGTAACACAATCTTTATTCCCTAAATATGTAAATATTTTTCTATCTATCAAATTATTATTATACATTCCCTTTATAAATTCATACATTTTTTTTTATTTTTTACCTTGGTATCATCTTTTTTTATTAAAACATCTTTTAACATCTCATTCATTTTTTCAATATATTCTTCTTTTTGTAATAATACCAATTTATTACCTTTATCCGACTTTGTGAAAATTATCTCTTCTGCATATTTATTTTTTATTCTTTTAACTTTTATTGTAATTATATTATCTAACCTATTAATATTTTTATTTATAATCCTATTTTCATTACTATTCAAATTTTTTAACCTATATACCATATTATTCATCTCGTCTTTTAATTTCTTCATCCATAATTTATCCTTCTTACTGATTATACTATTAACATCCTTATTCTCATAATAATATATATTATAATTATCCTCTATATATTTCTGTGCTAACTTCTCCATCATTGCTTTCACCTTGACCACATTCTTATTATTACATTTTCCATATGGCACATATTTTATTCCTTTATGAAGTATACTCTTTTCTTCATCTGTTAACTCAATATTAGTTAAATTACATATAAATTCTTCTTTACATCTTTCAATTTCTTTTTCTCTTCTTAACTTCTCCATTTTCTTACCATGTCTAATCATCAGATTTTTATTTATAAATTCTTTCTTCTTCTTACATAAGTTCCTAAAAATATCTTCCTCCTTAAAAGATATTCTTGTAGTTAAAACCATTTCCATATTATAAATCTTCTTATAAACATGCTTCATGGCATAACTCCTTCTAATATATCCTTTTAAAATTTTCCTTTCAATATTTTTTAAACTATTTATTTTCTTGTATAATTCAGATATTCCACTTATAATTCTTTTTTCTTATCTATACCACATAATCTCTAATTAATAGTTTTTGACTTCGCTACCAACTATCAAATATTTTTTCTTAAAGTATAATGAGGGGTTGCTCTTTGGGATATCTTTTTTTATATACGTTTAAAACATTCCACTCTTCAAATTTTCTGGAAAAAAATATTAAATTATAATTTCCAATTATAATGTTTTTTAATGGTATGATAAAATGTGGTAATGAGTGAAAATATATATATTTAAAACATTTAAAATTCAAAATATTTTGCAAAGTACTTCATTCATTAGTAATATCACAAACAATTTTTTGAGTATTATTATTCTTTTCTCTAATTAATTAGATTACCTTAATAGCTTACTTGGTTAATGCATCAATTTAAATTCAGTATTTATAAATTTAAAAATAATTAATTCAATTCCTATGGCAGGTTTTATTGATCAGGCTAGTAATACCTAAAGAAGTAAGAATACCATTCAAAATATTATATTGGTTATTAGTCTGTGTGCTATTGCCAATAATCGAATATCTTTAGAAAAATATAAATAAAGTTTGAATTTTCTCTAAAATACTTAACAATCCAATTAAATAATGGAAATAAACCCAACAAATGATTACAAATAAAATGTCTTTAACCCAAACCTTCAGATAATCATACAATTAGTCTAATCAACAGCCCAACCACAATCTATAATAAAAATTATTTAAGTACAAATATTTCAGTGACAAATCTATTTATGGTTTTTTTTCAGATGTTACAAAAAATCAAAACATATTCACCAATGTAGTTAAAGTTATGACTATTTTAAATGTCTAAATCCAAAATTGAACAATATATCTTTTTTTACGATTTTCTAAAGCATTTTGATGGTAATAGAAAATAAGCTTTGATCTTGAAAATCATTACAAATATTTTTAAAATAGTACCTTTAATTTAACCTACAATTCAAAAGACAAAGTTGCTTTCAAAATGCACTCTCATCTATCCTTCCATCTTATATGATAATTTTTTTTATCCAAAATAAGACATATTTCACGTAGTATATCTCAAAATATCTAAGGATTTTTGTAAATCTGATTATAACTTATTTCACCCCTATTATTATTATTAATATCATTGTTTGATATCAATTTTCATTTCTTCCATATTTCCTATACTTTTCTTTGTAATATTAAAATAGTCAATATTTTCACTTTCATAAGTTGAAGTGGTCACCATTATTTTTAATCTCTCAGATGAAATTTTAAACTGTTAAATATATATATGATTATAATTTGTGTTCCTAAAACATTTTTAATTTAGGAAAATCCATTCTGAATTTGCTTTTATAAATAATATAATGATTATTTCCTCTAGAGCAGCTGTTGGCAACTGGTGGTCCGTGGAACCACTGATGATCCATGATGTAATTTTAATGATCCGCAAAGAAATTCAGCTATTATTTAAATTCACTAAGCTCACTTAATAAAATTTTTAAATAAAAAATAAATTTTGTTTAAGCTGTAAAATAGAAGAACATGTGACTTGCCAAACATATATCTCAAACATGTTTAATTAATCCCTATTCAGTCAGCGCATAGAAAAAGTAACAAAATAAGAATACCGAATTCTGTACAATTGACTAAGCATCAAATTTGACTATGGCACACCCTTGGTAATTGGATGAACTAAAACTCAAAAATTTTATTAAGAATTTTGAAGGAAAATACATTTATAAAAATTATTAAAAAATAAAATACTGTTCCGTTATTAATCTTAAATAATTTTTGTAGATACAAATTAGAAAATTACACATATAAAACGTAACAAATATGTATTTATACATTTATTTATTTTTATATGTATATCATACTCAATGCTCGCATTAATTCATACCTTTAAAAATTATGTTAAATGGTCTGCAATATCTAAAAGGTTGCTTAACCGCTCTAGAGAAAAATACTTTTCCTTATTTACGTACAAATTATTCACAAAAAATGGAATTTTAATAATTTATTACTATATTTTATCCAAAAACAAACAACTAAACTTTGTGATTGCAGGTAATTCAAGACAAAAATTAATTCCTCAAGATACACTCATGTAAATTATGTTATGTAAGATGTGGAAATTAAATTTAACAACAAAAGTTTATCTTGTAAATAAATGTATATAAATAAAATAATTAGTAGCAATTTGAAATACTTCATTGTCTTTATGTAATTACAGAAACTTCAATAAACTTTATATATATACACAGACAATCCATACAGACATTTTACTTGCCAAAAATCTATTTTGTTTCAATCTTAAAATACCCTTTAAAAAAAGTAGATCTTCAATATATTTAATAATTCTATTCCACCATACTTATTTAAAACACATAAACATTTGAAAAAAAAAAGGCAAATAACTATCAAAATGCATATCTGGGACCCATGTTACAACCTCATGATATATTTGTAGAAAATATACAGATAAAAAAAAAAAAGGAAGATGATAAATGATACCATATGGTAAAAGATATATTAATTTTGAATTAAATTTAATATTTATATTTGAACTAAAATATAATATTTATCTTAATAAATGAAAGTAGTAATCATTATTATGTTTATCTAAAGTGAATGGCATGAAATGTATCAGTGCAGGAAGTTTAATACTTGTAATAGATCTCATTTTATTTTATGATTTTTAAAAAAGTAATCACCTTTTAGATTGACGTATTCTAATTGAAATGTTTAATCATCTTATTTCTTTTAATATCATCAGAAAACAGTTCATCAACCTTGATCTTTATACTATGCTTCATCTGACATGCCAAAATGTAAAACATTTTATATGAAGCTTCAAATTTACCTACTTTCTCTTGAAATATGTTATTAGTTTAAAAGGTAGATAATGTATTATTTATATCAAATGAAAATGTTATTATTAAATGAATATACTTCTCAAAGAATCACCCTTTATTTTTGAGAAGAGATGCAAGATCTAATTTTTAAAGAAATTTTATTTCTAAGGTTTTCAGGAAATTGATATGGTGTCTACTAAATGTTTCCCAGACCATTTTAGGAAAGGATAGGGTGGTGATTAATACTCATTTAAATTAGGTCAAAAATTTATTTGTTTTGAAAGTATTTTTTTTTTATTAATACTAAACTTTATTCATCAAATAAATATCCACTTTAAATAAGTATAATAAAGTCACACTTTAAATTTAAAACAATCAAACAAAAAAATTCTAAAATAAAGTGTTATGCTTAGACTCCAGAAAGAGATAGTGAGTATATTTATTTTATTAAGATATCTCTAGGCAAACCCATTCATGATAGTTTATAATTGTCTCTTTTCTGTCTAAAGATAAAAGTCTAGACAGAGCCTGAACCCTTGCTTTTCTTGTGTCAGTTATTGGATTATTGCTTCCATTCTAAGGCTTATTATGTAGTTTCCATTTATTCTTGTAGTCATTGGTTGCAATGATCTTTACTATTTCTGATTACTGTTTTCAATACAAAAATGTTTGTAGTAACTTTACAATAGGCACACATATCTAATATCATTGCTTTATTTAACTAATTGATTTGCTCTTTTGATTTATGTTGGGCTATTTAATTTTTGACGGTAAGTTTATTGGGTAGTGATTTCATTTAATTTGCTTTATTAATATTTAGAAATAATACATATACAACATGGTTTAAATGTGTAACCAGGAAAACTAATGAAATTTATTAAATAATGGTTTATGGTAAAAGAAATT
This sequence comes from Epiperipatus broadwayi, assembly GCA_028023455.1. NCBI lineage: Eukaryota > Metazoa > Onychophora > Udeonychophora > Euonychophora > Peripatidae > Epiperipatus > Epiperipatus broadwayi. The sequence goes on along the minus strand of JAQFVV010006209.1, from coordinate 4,182,722 downwards.
CTTGTAGTTACCCATCCTCCAGCTAATGATAAAGCTGAATAGAAGATTCTGAATTTTATTCTTCTTACTGTTCAGCTACTGATAGGTCTACTATAGTCTCCAGATATTATTGTTGCCAGGTCTTTACTATTTCAGATTACTATTTTAAACATAATAGTGCTTTGTGGATGTTTAGTCTCTGTGTACAATAGGTACATTTATCATAGTGTTAATTATCTAATTGTTAATTTGGTTTCATGACTTGTTCAACCTTCTTCAGAAAAGATAACTATATTGTTGGTAATAACTTGTTTATATAGGATTAGCATATTTTCAGAGTTAAATTTAATGAGTATTTGTGCCATTTTACTGTGCATCTAGTTTGGCAGCCATTTTAAAAATAAATAAACTGTTTCAGGAGTATACAAAAATGTTGACAATAAAGGGCTGATAAAAAAAAAATTGCATTTAATATTTCTTTTTTTAATGTTATTTTTTTAAAAAAAAAAATCCTGCAAAAATTTATCACATTTGCACTTTATTTTTTTGTATTAAGTAAAGGTATTAGCAGGAAAAGTAAAAAAAGAAATGAACATCTCTACATGCATTATTTTTTGCACTTTAAACAATTTATTTAATGTTTCTATTTAAATGTTAGAATATAAATATATAAAAAAAATTGAAATAAAACTTCTGAATGGAATTTATAATCAATTTATTAATTTGACAACTAACACATATTTGGTAAATAGAAAAAAAAGATACTTTTACTCCTCTGAAATTATATATATGTTTTTAAAAAATGGCTGCCAAGCTTGGTAGACAGTAAAACACATAAGAAACATTTATTGTGTGATTCTATTATAAACTGTATTCCATAACTTATAAAAGAAGGTATCTAAGCTATGAAATAAAATCTGGAAATAGAAGTTGTTTGCAAAAATTAAAAAAATTATTACATTTATTTTTTTAATTTTATACTAGTATTATGTTTAGTTTTTTTTGCTGTTTTTTTTTATTTAGGAGCCAATGTATGCTACTATAAATAAACAAGAATCAACTGCCTAGAAAGAGAAATATATCAAACATGGCATCATGCAATCTTCTAATTGTATTAATTGAATGAACTCCATTTTTTGTACTAACTGTAAATTTTTGTAATTTACCCATTTCAAACTTAAATAAAGCTTTTTTCATTATAAAAAATAAAATCTTACATATACATGTATCACATGATTTCAGCTTATTCAAGGTTATTTTAGCAGTATACTTTTTTCTTCACCACATCTATGAGCTTTACTGTACGCATTATCACCTACATGTATTAATTATTAAAGCTTACAGTAAGTGGCATAGATATGGTGGAAAAAACCCATATACATTGTAGTTGTTAATAAATCTCAATGTAACAGTTACTGTAAATAATTAAATGCTCTTTAGCTACAACTGAAGTCAATACATTTTTTGATAAAAAAAGCAGTGTTTTTCATTATGTCCCATTTATTCTGAAATACTTAGGTTAAAGAATGAATTTTAACTCAATCAAGAAATTTAGTTCCAATTTTTAAATGGATTGACATTATTAGTTGACAAATATAAGATTTCTCTCAACTTTAAACTTGTGAACAAACATTCAAATGATAAAATATATAATGTTGAACACTTTCTTACTAAATATGTATGTAATGTTCAAGATTAAATCTTAATGTAACAATTATCAACTTCCTAGAAAGAAAAATATATTAATAGTGACATCATGCAATCCTTCAATTCTTTTTTTTTTCATATGTCAAAGCATCGGCTGGGAAGCGAACCCGGGACAATATTTTTTTATTATATTATTCCAAAATTTTGATCTCGTTTTTTTCCAGCATTTTCCAGATGTATTACCCCCCCCCTCATATTTTTATATAAAAATGAAAAAAGATTTAATTAGTCATATACTTTTATAAAATAATTCCATAAGATTCATAATTTAATTTAATAAGAATAAATATTAATAATATAAATTAAAAACATTTTATAATTTACTATTTATATTCCAATTTCATTATCTAAAATTTTTAATTTTAGCTAATTTTAATTTGTTACCTAATTCAAATTTGTTAAAATTAATTTTTAATTTGTTTTGATATTTTGTTGAAAATAGATTTATCACTTTCTATATATACAATTTCATTTATTATTTTTTCATTAAAAATTTGTTATGTTTAGTTTCTGTTGTTTATGTATTATACTGTTTTTATTATTTATGTAATAGTTAGTCTAGTTTTTAATTTATTCTTGGCAGAATTTATGTGATTGGTCTTTATTCACAATTCAAGCATTTAAATTTTCTAAATCTTTAATTTTTTATTGTAGATAGCTGTAGGGAGCTTGAAAGTTTGAGTTCAAATCCCTTCTAATAACATTAAAATTAGGATACATATATTTTTTACATTATTTTTATCTAAATATTTTTATTAGAAAACTTTTTTTAAATATTTAATAGATAACTGTTAAATATTGTTTTTGCTATTTTATTTTTTTATGGCCTTATTAATTCTATTTTTTATATTTTCTCTAATATATTTATTTATTTTAATAACTATAAAATTTATTTAGTCGTGGAGAAAAAAATATAGGGGCCAATCTTTCATATGAACTACCTGCTGGCAGAGCTATCTACCACACACAAAAAAAATTGATAAGACGTTAATTGATGTTTCTTTTTTTTAGTAATGAAAATAATATCCGTTCCTTTAAAGCAATTTAATATGTTTGGAAAAACAACAATATGAAAATAATGTAATATTCATGAATTTTTAGTGATTAAAAAGCATTCGTTTAAATTTTTTTCACAATGAAACTAACATGTTTAGTTAAAAAAACAAAAATAATATAATGTTAATAAAACTTGAAAATAATATAATTTATTTAAACATCAAACCTGAAATTAATATATTTAATGGATAAAAAATGATTGAAAAGCATCCAGGAAAAAATCAATTATTGATGAGAGAAAATAAAAATGATTGGTGGTGGTGGTGGGTTTCTATTAAGTGTGATCAAAAAATTAAATTACTGACAAGGGCAAACAATTTGGGAAAAATGAATAGTGTATATGATAAAAAGTACATCAAATGTACATTTACTTCAATTAGTGATTATATGTTGTCAATATTTTCATATTGCACCACTAAGTAATGCTACAGCAGAACCTCGCGATAATACTTGACAATATGCTTTTTGTCATAGCTTCATCATATTTATGTCATCACTCATAACATTTCTATCCAAATGTTTATGATACGTAATGAAAAGAGTGTCTTGGATAATATGGTTCTATTATGCTGAGAGAAAAAATTATCAGGCAATAGTATTACATTTAGTTTTAAAATAAATTACATCATTTTTGTAAATATGAAAATGTAAATACTATTAGATTTTTTTACTAAATAAATTATATTATTATTTTTTTCAAACAAATATTATTTGAAATGAAAGGACTGAAATACAGGCATATTATATACCTGTATCAATATAGGTAATATATAGGGTATATGAGCACAAACTTTCGCACGACCCACCACTCTATTTCATATCACTGATATACTTGAGCACATATATGTCAAAAAGGTAAATAATCATGAATATACATATTTCATGCTAAACCAGCAATCATCAGTTGGTCCAGATTATCATCTCTACACATATATGCAATAAGTGCTCAGATATATATTAAGATAGTCAATCTTCATACTTTAATGGACAGGCTTCGATCCACTTCACATTTCCAACTCTTCAACCATCCATCCAATTGAAAATCTGATGATGGAATGCTCAAAGACCACCCTGAGGCCGAGATTTTTGTCACACCCATGTTGACCTAAAGTAGTTCAGGACATAATCCATTCAATACATAAACAAGGGATGGGAAGACATCTAATAACTGAAATACAGGCTTATTATATATCTGTATCAATATATGTAATATATAGGGTATATGAGCACAGGCTTTCACATGACTTACCACTATCTCATATCACTGATACACTTGAACACAAGTCTATGCTCATATACCCTATATATTACATATATTGATATAGTGTGAAGTAGATTGAAGCCTGTCCATTAAAATATGAAGATTGGCTATCTTAATATATATCTGAGCACTTATTGCATATATGTGTAGAAATGATAATCTGGACCAATTGATGATTTCTGGTTTAGCATGAAATATGTATATTGGTGATTATTTATCTTTTCGACATACATGTGTTCAAGTGTGTCAGTGATATGAGATTGAATGATGGGCTGTGTGAAAGTCTGTACTCATATATCCTTTAAATAAAATGATATTATTTTCATTGCAAAAATAAACAAAACTAATTGATCAGCCATCTTTTTGTCAACTTTCTTGTGTAAATGATGGCTCCATCAATAGATAATATGTACATAATATCTTTTTATATTGCATTAAAAATAATTACCAATATATACTTTATAACAGATAACTTTATATTTTAAGTTAACAGGAAAATAATTTTTAAATTCTTTTAAATATAAATGTCTGCATAACATCCATTTAGACTATTTACTCTACTTAATCCTTTAATTTGTAAAAATAATCTTTATATTTAAATATAACATTAATAAAATAAATATTAAGAATTTGTTCTAAATAAATAAACTTATTTTTATATTTTATTATTATTATCAAATTTGTACTGCGAAATTAATGTTTTTATATCTTGTTCAGCATTTAATAAAAATATAGTTTTATAATTATCAATAAATTCTTTTAATTTTATTATAAAATTGTAGATTGTTAATTTTATTTTCCTTATTTTTTTATATTAACATTAATAATTACAAAAATACATTTTTTTGTTAAATTAGACATTAAAAACATATACATAAATTAAATGATTGAAAAAGCTATAAAAATAGCAATTAAAAAGTACAAATTTGATAATAATAAAAATAAATTAATAATATTTGCAGATATTTATATAAAAAAATTTTAAAATAAATTTTTAATGCTACAAAATATAGATTAGTTTCTTTTAACATATATATAATTAATAAAACAAGTCATAAATTCCGTAACTTGCTTTTAAGCTTGCATTTAATGATCACTAGATGGAGCTTACCAATAGCTCTAATCAAGCTTTATTTTATAAGTGCCGAAAGAGAAAAAATTCAAAATCTCTATCGGAAAGTTCCTATCTCCAGACCTATTGGTTTTGAGCTTGTGACTCACCTCAGTGCTGGGACTCTAGAAGCTAGATCTTAATTCAAAAGTCAGCACTTATAAAACATGTTACTATCAATTTAAAAGCCTGAATTTTTCAGACACGTAAATGTCTTCAAATCCAGCCTTACAAACCAGATAGCTATATGAGTCTGAATTCAGCTCAGTTTTACCATATAGTAATAGCCTCTGCAATATAGCATCGCAAAAGCCTTCAAAGGTACACTTATAATAATTAATAAAACAAGTCATAAAATTCAGGCTTTCAAATTGATAGTAACATGTTTTATAAGCGCTGACTTTTGAATTAGTATTTTAGATCTAGTTTCTAGAATCCCAGCGCTCCATTGAGGTGAGCCAAAAGCTTGAAACCAATTGATCTGGAGATAGGAACTTTCCGATAGAGATTTTGAATTCTTTCTCTTTCAGTACTTATAAAATAAAGCTTGATTAGAGCTATTGGTAAGCTCCACCTAGTGATCATTAAATGCAAGTTTAAAAGCAAGTTATGAAATTTATAACTAGTTTTATTAATTATTATAAGTGTACCTTTGAATGCTTTTGCGATGCTATATTGCAGAGGCGATTACTATATGGTGAAGCTGAGCTGAATTCAGACCTATATAGCTATCTGGTTTGTAAGGCTGGTCTTGAAGACATTTACATGTCTGAAAAATTCAGGCTTTCAAATTGATGGTAATGTTTCAAAGTACTGACTTTTGAGTTACTATTTTAGATCTAGTTTCTAGAGTACCAGCACTCCACTGAAGTGAGCCACAAGCTGAAAACCAATTGGTCTGGAGATAGGGACTTTTCGATAGAGATTTTGAATTCTTTCTCTTTCAGCACTTATAAAATAAAGCTTGATTAGAGCTATTGGTAAGCTCCATCTAGTGATTGATATATATATATTATAATGGTCCAAAAGAAAGTGAATAATGAGTCTTACTGTATCTGCACTACAGGGCGCCACTGGTATTTGATCCTAGAAAATTTATATAGTAGGCAGATACGTAAGTTTAAAAAAAATTATTTTAATTTATTTTGACCGACCGTTAGCCCAATGGCACTAGCTCAGTGGAACAGCAGAGATTTATAATTATAAATTCTTATCTAAGATTATTTTTAATATTAGAATAAAATAAGCCACTGCCAGTAATTAACACACAAACATTTATTTACGCACATATAGATAAAATTTAGCATTATTATTTTAGTATGTTTACTTTAGCATTTTACTACATTTTTAACTTTTATTTTGAAGTTCGCACAGATGAATTTAATATTTATTTTAAGATTGTCAAGTATGAATAAACTACATAGATTGTATTTGAAAAGAAAATATTCTATCCCTTATTTAACCTTACGCCAAAAGTTTGCAGTCAAACCGGCATCAATCCATCTGATACATTGATGTATTCAATGTAGCATGAAAATACGACAGCACTAAATACTATACTGTCAGGAATATACATCTGAACAGTATGGTTAGAGAAGATATTGACTCTCAACCAAACAAGGAATGCTACATCTGTCGGCAAGAACAATAAAAATAAAAACTCCATAGGAAGGGACTGCATTTCGTCTTACTATCCCTTCCATAGGGAACAAGGGGGTATGCGGCATATAAATTGATCCTGCCAGTAGCGGATCTCATACTACATCTACTAATTACACCAATATATCCAATCCATTGACCTAATTTAACTATGAAACAAATAACCTAAGATTACCCTCCCCTAATTAATTAATATAACTTTACAAATCTATATAGCCATTCATGCCTGATTTAAATTTAACCTTTATATAAATTTGAAGTTTGTTGTTTAATGTTGAGTATAGATCGACTACATAGATTACACGCTCAAAAACATTTCAACGTAAACATAAATGATCAAAATATAAAGTCATTGATGTAATTGCAGAGGGGATTCACTAGAAACCCAATGGCATTCATCATAAGATGCTGCATTGACACCAATAACTAAAAAGACATCCGAATAAATACATTTTAGATATTCAACGTAAGATATCATTATTTACCGAATGTCTATATATTTTAATCATATATGAAAACAAAAACGTAATTAAACATGAATGAATCTATGCAAGCATCTATGCCCAACTTAAATTTAATACATTTAATAATTTCTACAATAAATACTAATAAAAAAAAAATGGAAATGATTTTTAGCAAACTTAAATGTAAAAAAATTAAACAATAATTGATTTGGAAAAAAGTCAGATTATAGTTCATTTTACAAAAATTAGATTTAGCTTGTTTATTAAACTTGTCAAATCTTGACAAAAGTTCTTAATTACTTTTAAATTTTAAAATTGTTCAGTTCAATAGCTTACAGTAGAAGAGTCACGGTTCTTGGTGCCAATTCCCACGATGTTCCCATTGGAAGACTGGTCTGTTGTTCATACCATAGTTCTCAATCCAGAGGCTGCCATAGCTGGTTCAATCCTGTTTTTCAGTCATTTTATTTGAAATAAGTGAGAGCGAGCGATAAATGTGTCTTATCGCTCTTCTCACAAAATCAAGCTGGAACTATCCTTAATTTCAATATTTTTATAATCATCCTCTGGATTCAACGAGCAAAACGTCACTAATCCATCATTTTCATTAGGGTCCGAGCTGAGGCTTGGTGCTTCCATTGGTCAAGCTAATTCTTTTTATTCTCTTATCTATATCTTTCCTCTGACTTTTTAATTATATAAGAGCCCCAAGGGCTAGTTTGCTTTTCAATTAATTTATAAAACAATCATTTCCATTTACAAAAATATTTTATCTTTTTCTTATACTTTTTTCTAAAAAAGTACGTTCAAATACCTATTTTTTTTTTATTTAAAAAAAAAATTTTTTTTAAAGTTTTGCATCTGTGCGAATATATATATATATATTGAACAACTCTTTAATTTTTTTTAGCTTTTAGTTTTTAATAAATTTATTTTTATTTGCGAATTTAAAGTTTTTATTTTAAATTACTGCAACGGCATATTTATACATCGTTACATAATGTTAATTCTAATATTTTCACAAATAAATGATGATTTCATATTATTATTTTGGGGATATTCCATGTGGTAAAATAGCTAAATAGTTGATGTTTCGGTACAATAACAAGTACCTTTTTCAAAGCATTCTCTTTCTTGTTCAGACAACCATTCTGTAAACAAATCTTTCCCGTAAAGATTAATAATGTTAATTCTAATATTTTCATGGATAAATGATGATTTCATATTATTATTATTTTCAGGATATTCTGTGTCATAAAATAGCTAAATAGCTGACATTTTGATACAATAACAAGTACCTTTTTTAAAACGTTCTTTTTCTCATTCAGACAACCATTCTGTAAACAAATCTTTCTCGTAAAGATTAATAATATTCTAATATTTTCATAGAATATGAAAATAATAATATGAAATCATCATTTATCTGTGAAAATATTAGAATTAACATTATTAATCTTTACAAATTTTACTCATGTCATAAATGAGTAATAATTTGAAGAAATATTATTTCATACATCATTGAGAGGATTTTGGAATTTCATTAATATGGTAACATTAATGATTACAAAACCCTCTATATGATATATGAAGTGTTAATATCTTTTCTATTTCTTACATATGCAAGATATTGAGGTTTAGTAACAAATAAAAAATTAGATATGAATAATATAAATCCACAAACATAAATAAAATTAATAGAACTATAAAGTTTGTTCGAATTAAAAATAAATAAATAAAATAATAACAAAAGATACAATGTGTCTCAATTACCTATTAAGTTCTTTAAAGAAATTTATTGATAAAAACATGAGAATAAAAAAAAATATAATTAAAAATGTCAAAAAAATTATATTTGTGTTAGTTTAAAAATTAATAAACTCACATACAATAAATATAACAATATAATGTAGATATAAAAAAAAACTACCAATAATAAAAACAAATAATTTAATTGATATCCATGAAATTAAGTGCTTATACATGAATGTTTTAAAAAAGCAAAATTATGTATATAGATGTAATTAAAAAAACTAAAAATAAGCCAAGAAGCATACAAATAAATACTCTGTTAAGCATAAAGACAAAAATAGGAGTTACAAAATAAATCTTTCAATGAAAGAATATTTTTAAAAAATTATATATATAGAAATAAATAAGTCATTTGCTCTTTTTCCATGTCTTTAATAATTTGTTAGAAAGATAATTGTGTAAAACAGTTGTTTTAAAGAATATTTAAAATAATCCTATATAGAGAAAAGATGTAGAGTTGAAGTAATAAGGCCATACATTTACATTTAATAAAAATATGTGTACTGACATTAAACAAGTCTTTATCTGAATTGAATGATTTTTATCTAAAGGCAATTATCAACATTGAAAAATTTATATCAGTAGCCTTGTGGATAGTACAATATAAAATAAATAATATGTTGAAAATATATGAAACAAATCTGTATTCTGAGTTAATCAAAAAGTGCTAGTTTAGCAGAAATGGATCTTGGGATCAAACCCCCTCCCCATTTCTCTGAAATCTATTCGTTTGCAATGAGAAATGTGAATAAATCAAGTGTGTGTGTGTTTAATTAAAAACATCATACATATTAATCTTTAATTGAGGTTCAAAAGTTTATATCTGGGCTAGAGACAATCATTGATTTGATAAATGATTACTATATTTATCTGAAGTAAATCAAAATGTAACATAAAATAATTACTTTAAGTTATTAGAAAATAAACTTAATAATAAATAGAAAAATCAATCAATTAAAATTTCTAGTTAAGAAAGAGAAAAAAAGAGAAAAATTAAGATTGTAAATAGATAGTTAAACATTAAATAATTTTAATTAAATATAGAATGTTCCATATCTAACAATAGTAATGTAATGAAAAATAATAAAAGTTTATTTTTAACTTATATAATAATTAATTATATATTATGTCAGATATAAAATAAAATCAAAACTTTATATACCTTTAAAATATATGCACAAAGACATATGAAAAAAGTAAATGATCCTTAAGGTGCATTTCTAGCAATCTTCATCAGTTAATCTGGATCCTTATCCACAAATATCTTTATCATGATAATTTAATACACATCTAACACAGCATTTAATATTTCAACTAAAAGATTAATTTTCATCAGAAAATAATGACAAATGACTTCATTCAAAAAGTGAATGTTAAAAATCATCTTCATTTGCATATTTGATAAAGTAAAAAATTCCTATAGGTTAATCTTTTTTTTTAATGAAAATTTAACTAATCAATTGCAAATCTATTATGAAAAATGTCTTAGTTTTTTTTTTTTTAAAATAAAAAAAAAAACCTAATTACTTTCTCATCAAACATTACAAAAACTTCCTAATTATTAATTGATTCATGTATTATAAGTATATATCTGTAACAATATATATATAATATGTATACAAAAAATGTGTTTAAAAATTATCATGTATTTATATTAAATCTGTAATATAAACATAAAACATTATTATGTAGTATATTAAATAATAAATAATATTATTGAAGGAAATTAGTCCTCATACTTGCATTATGACATGCACTCCACCAATAAATGTTTTAAAGGCAGAGGTGGTCCACCTGTATTTAGAACTTATTCTTTAAACAAACTAACTTTTATTGACCATGCCTAAATTAGGCTTGAATCTATTATGAACTTGATTTTTAATTTGACAAATTACTTGCACAGGTTCAATGTGTATATTGCAAGAAGAGAAAGTTTCTCATTTTTTAACTATCTGTGACACTGAATCTTATTAGTTTGAATATATATAATAATTTATAATAAGCGGTTATATATATATATATATATGCACAATACTATGGAAGAAAACTAATCTTCACACTAGTACTATAGAATTGACATGCATTCCTCCTGTCAATAAACACTTTAAAAGCATAGGTGGTCCACCTATTCTTATTCTTTAAATAAACCAACTTTTATTGACCATGCCAATTTAAAAATCAAGCTCATAATAAGTTCAAGCCTTAATTTAGGTGCAGTTAATAAAAGTTGGTTTACTTAAAAAATAAGCTCGGAGCATAGATGGATCAAAACAAGGGAGTGTATGTCAATTCTATAGCGCAAGTATGAAGACTAGTTTTCTTCTACAATATTATATATATATATAAAATTGCTATATTATTAATTATTGAATAAATAATAATTAATGAATGAAAAATAGAGAATTAAAAAAGTAGGTAATTGAAGGATGTAATAGTGCCTAGATTCATTTTCATAAATGTTTTTAAATGAAAAAAACTTTTGTTTCTCTTTCTTATGAAGGAAAAGTTCTGAAATATAATCTTTCATTCATAAAATCGTCAATAGAGTGATCTAGTAAATTGAAGTGATTAGAAATTAGTCTGTCTTCATTTTTACGTAAAATATCAAATTTATTATTAGTTATTATAGTATGCAGACTGTTTGCTGATTCACCTATATATGTTAGACTTATATAATTAAAGAATTGCCTGCATATTTTTATTGTGACAATTTAATGGGCTCATATTTGCTTATCCTGGTTAGCCAAGAGTTACATATTATTAAAAATTTATATTAACACTAATAATAGAGTGAACCTAAATTCTGGTTTTATTTTTTAAAAAGAAAACAAAAATTGGCCTATAATAAAACTATCCAATTGCTAATACATGCTAGGTTTCCTTACTGTTGACAGCTTAATTAATACAACAGAGTATAAAAATAGACTGCTTCATTAAAAAATGTAAATAAATAACATCAATATATTTTATTAACAGAAAAAAATGAATTAAGTTCATCATAGGTTTGTATTAAGTACACTAACAAAAATAGCATTCTAACAATCTTTTTTTTTAAATTCTTATAGTTATCTTATCAGTTTTCTTAACTTAGTACTCTACCTTGTTTTATATGTTGAACTTTAATTTCTTTGCATTTTATTTCTGCTGTCTGAAAATAATTCCTTCATTTGTAATCCAAGACTGGGTGGGTGATAAAGCCATTCCATGGCCCACATTACAAGGAGCATGTGTTAGTATATGAAACTAATGTCATCATGTGAAAAACAGACTTCATTTTGATGCACTCCACATTAAGAACAGTAAATTATCTATTACATTCACTGCATAAAGCATATTTAAAAAGTGTTTTTAATCTTTAGTTTAATTGAAGATTTATGCAAAAAAATCTCCACAGCAATAGATTCTTATAGAAAATAAGGATGAATTAATAATGAAGTACTAAATATGGTTGCTAGAAAATGAATTACGATTGAAATTCTAAATAGTGTGTCAAAAAAATTTTAAGAGTAAATTTTATTAAGAGTATTCAATAACAATATTTCTTGCTTAATTGGCCAAATGTAATAAAATGAGCATATATATACATATTATTTCAAAAAATTTAAAAATAGACAAGCAACACTTTAAAAAAATTAGAATAAATTTGATTTCATTCAGAAAAATCATTATTTGAAATTTAGGCCCTCTGTATGTACAATATTTGATTCCAAGTATTCATGCAAACACCAATATTTATGGATAATAGTAAATCCTATATAATATTGATTTTCAAGCACACATTTATTCATAATGTGGATGTTTTAGCATATATACATTATCAACATACTTTTGAAAAATTTAATTATACAAATATTATAATTTACACATAAAGATTCCAATAAAAAAAAAAATAGCAAAAAATAAAATAATATATACATTTGTAAACATGTATGTAATACACAGTATATACAAGGTAATAAAATTATTACATACTCTAAAAAGATGTTACTACTTTTGTATCTTCTGATGAAAATTATTGAAAACTTAAGCTACAGTACTTGCCTAAAAAAATAGCCACGTGCTTGTGGCATTTTGTGATCACAATGCCCAAAGATGATACTATGAACTATAAAAAATACATATTAAATTTCTATGCAATATAGTTTATTGAATCTGTGAATATTTGATGGGGAGGGGGGATATTATCATATTCTAAATATTTTGAAAGCATAACTATATTTAAATCAAGATTCCAACAATTTATAGCAATTAAAGTCATCTGAGGCAATACTAAGTACAAGTTTATGTTTATAATATAAGTTCTTAAAAAGCATTAATTTAAAATAAAGTAAGTACTATTCAAATTTCTATAGTTTACATCAATTCAAAAAATAAAAAAATTGAATTATCATCACCTAGTCTCAGTTAAAATTTGTCTTTGAAATGCCGCAATCAAAATCATTTATTTCTCAAATGTTCAATATCTAGCTGTCACTTATTCAAATTCATAATTAAACTTATATCTCCTGAATATGATTATATCATTTCTTTACACTCAAAATGGTTAAGACAAGCAAATGGCTAAAGCTCTACAAAAAAGCAGAATTTTGAAGATAAAAAATTATGAGCAAGATAAAAGTAGAAAAGCATTCGCAAAAAAAGTATATACAAACAAACTATATACATTAATATAATTTTTTGTATAGAAGATAAAGTTTGACAAATTTAATGTACAAAATAAAATTAATAAATGAACAATAAACAATGCTGCAGAATAAGAGAATATTCTTTTGAACAGTAATGAAAATCCAAAACCATACCTATAAAAGAATATGAGAAAACAATAATTATTATAAACAGTAAAGGCATATATGTAGATTATAATTAAGACATATTTCTTATGTATTGACCTATAATGAGCGAATACTCAATATTATATATTTAAATTGTAATTTTTAATTATGCTAATGATTAAATAAAGACATTAATGTTGCACACTACTGAGAAATAGGTACTAATTTTAGAAAATTCTATATCTAGAATTATTCTCTCTTTTCTGGACAATTATAATATTAAATATATAAATATTCTGATATTTAATATAGAAAAGGTAAACATATATTTATAAATTTTAGCTTTTATTTATGCTTAACATGCTTTCGATATAAACTATATATATGTAATTTATATCAAAAATATGAAAAGCTAACATTTTTAAACATATGTTTACATTTTCTGTGTTAAATGTCCGAACATTTATATATTTAACATAATTTTAGGCAATAAAAAAATTAATGAAAAATAATTTCAAAGGTTTGGCTATAAAATTGTTGAAAATATCTACCAGTAAATATCTAACAAGCATATATGGACAATATTAATTATGTTGTAAAAAGTTAAACAGGAATTCTATTGCATAAATAATATGTAAAGCTCAAAATGCAATGTTAGAGTAGTGAACTCTGCATCTCAAGATTCATGAATTATGGTTCCAGATTGGTCATTTCTAGGACTCAATCTTCTTATGAACTTCTGAATAATAAACCAGTAGATTATTTTCCCTATTTGATTTAATGCAATAATAGATTGGTGTATTTTTGAGTGTAAGACCCATGAATCATAGTTACAGTTTAGTAACTTTTGGTGCTCAAATTTTTGGGAATCCTTGACCAATCAACTATTTGACACCCCCCCCCCCAATAAGACTATAAAATAATTATATTTTCATGTGATAGAAAATTCTTTGTTAATTATATTTAATGACTGAATTGGAAAAAATAATAGCAAATTTAAAATATTAGTAAGATCACAATTATTAAATGAAAATGTTAAAAAGAAATATTAATAGTAAAAGATAGTTATTTAAAACTATCAAAGCCTTAATATTTAACATGTTTTTTCATTGAAAATGCTTCTCAAAATGTTATTTAAGATAAGATTTATGTAAAACTTGTGAACTCATAAGAATCACCAAATATTCTCTTTGATTCACAATTTTTTAATATGGGTTTAGAAAATCTGAATTGCCAAAGTTAGATATAATCTTTTTTTCTATTTTGCCTTCTATTTATTTTTATTTCATTGGTAATACTCAGCCATTATTTCAAATCATAGAAACAATAAAAAATATTATTGCACACTTTGTTGAAAAGTTTTAAAAGATACTATTCACATAATTATTATGAGTTGATAAAGAGATATTATCTTGCATTGTTTGATGTAACGATAGTGACAGATCTAGAGCCCAAGATCCATCCAGGGTTTGTGATTCAGCTCTTCACTTTTGGGGTTTTAAACTTTTTGTCAACTCCCAAACAATAAACCGGTTTATTTTTGTCAGTGATCTCATGGAGACTAATCATAATATTTAGTACTGCACAGTGCAAGAACTGTTTATATAAATTAAACATACTACACAATTTTATGGATCTTAAAAATATCTGAACTGGGCTAATTTTAAACAAGACTGCTTAATTATTAGGAATAATAGGAGAATTAAAAAATAAAATTGGTTTGTTTTGTAAAGTCAGTGAAATATTAAAAATAGTAATTAAAAGTCATATTTTTCTTAAAATTAATTTAAATTTAGTATTAATTATAATGTCCAAGTTGAAAAAAAATAGATTTAATGAGCTTTTTTTCATACTCTTTTATAATTTATGATAGAGAGTTTGATTAATTCTAGAAAAATGACATGAAAATTTAATTCATGATTAACACAATGCAATTGATAATATTATAAATTTTTGTGATATTTATTTTTGAATATTGATACTAATATATAGTGGAGCCACGACCTACACTATATTTTATTTCAAGTCCACTCATTTATATAGTGTATAATGGGTCATGTTTTATTTATCAACAGTGATTAGAATAGAATTTGTATTCTTTGTTGAACTTCAAGTGTACAATACCCTTCAACATGCACACACATAACACGGATGCTTTTTATATGTATAATATGCATATAAATTAAAATTATAGTATAAATAAAAATTAAAATATATATATTGCCACCGTACAACCCCTTTTATTACCTCAGTTGTAACAATTTCCTGATGAGCATATTGTAGGTAGGAACCATCGATTGGCTTTCCCCAATATAGATGTCACCTCCCTACAACAATATTTCCTGCTCATCAGAGGATGTAGCATCATAGAGATTGGAAACACCTAGAAATTTCTGGGTTTGGTTTCCCAAACGGCGCCACTAGAGTCCCATTCCACTACAACCTGACTTACCTAGGTCTAGTTTTGCCAGACATAGCTCAGGAGGCATGAAATTCTCATGAACAAAAGCAATGAACTAGTGATGCAAAAAATGGAATTGAACAACTAAAATTAATTTTAAGTAACAACAGTTTTATTAACAATGATATTGATAAGTCCTTACAATAAAGTTCATCATTTATTTCAAATGAAGGCTCATTTTAATTTATCTTGTGTGAAGAAGTAAAGGTCTTTTATCAAGTAAATATCTACCATTACTGCATGAATATTTTTAACTATTTGTTCCATATCTGTATATTCTTTTTAGGTAGGTAAACAGATAAGATGAGCAATTCCAGATTTGTGAAGCTTTTATAATTCAGTCAAGTATAGATGTGTATTTATACACATAAGTTTCATTATTTTATTCAGTCACAACCAATATGCATGTAAGCATTTGTGATTCATATAGCATTTCATTATTTTTAAATTTACCACAGGTAGGTAAACCGGTAATATAAGCAATTCCAGATTTGTGGACTATTTATAATCCAGTCAAGTATAGATGTGCATTTATATGTGTAAGTTTCATTATTTTATTCAGACACAACCAATATGCAAGTAAGCATTTGTAATTCACATAGCATTTCATCATTTCAATATCTACCACAGATAGGTAAACATGTAATATAAGCAATTCCAGATTTGTGACGCTTTTATAATTCAGTCAAGTACAGATGTGTATTTATACACATAAGTTTCATTATTTTACTCAGACACAACCAATATGGATGTACACATTTGTGATTCATATAGCATTTCATTATTTTTAAATTTATCACAGGTAGGTAAACAGGTAATATAAGCAATTCTGGATTTGTGGACTATTTATAATCCAGTCAAGTATAGATATGCATTTATAATTTTCATTTAATTCTAGCATGAATATGTTATTTGGTCTGCCAAAGACGTTTATTTCCACACGTTTATTAGCAGTTTCATTTATAATATTAATTCTAGTATATAGCATGAATATTTGTTATTTGGTCAGCCACAGATGTATATTTCTACACATAAGTTTATCAGCAGTTTCATTTATAATCTTAATTTAATTATTCTGATATATAGCCCAGATATTTATTTTTCAACATAGACATATAAGTTTATTATCAGCATTTCCGTAATGGTAGAGCATTTATAATTTTGAATATAGAACACAATTGTTTTCATATTACCCCATTAATTTTTTATTATAAACTTTATTATAGAATAATTGAATTATTATTATTTTTAATGTTTACCTTTTGTTATTTTCTTTCAATAACAATGGGGGCTTGATGAACGGCACTGTAGACTGCTACTGGAGCTTACTTCATGAACGTGGATAGAAAGGGTGGATTTGATCTGCTCATACTATATTGATTCTTCATGGGTCTGCTTGATCTTTCTCTCTTGTTTTACTTAATAAAACTGATAAAAGACTATTCTCTGATAATCCGACTTTTCCAGCCTATTTATATTCTCTCTGCCCATCAGAATGGATTCACTTTACATGACCCTCACTTCAATTGGTGTTGGTATGTGTTCTCATCCACATTCATGCTATTTCCCCCAGCTCATTGGCTACTCTTTTGGCGGTAGAAGATCGTTTCAATTATCTGGTTATGTGTTTTCGAATTTCTAATTAATTTGAAATTTCCTTGCCTGGAGCATTGACTTGACACCTAAGTTATTTTGCCTTACAAATTAGTTTTCTGAAATGCAAAATAAGCTTTTTTTAATGTTTAAATATATATTTTTTCTTTTTTACTTTATTGATTTTCTTTTTTGGATTGATGAATTTTAATACAGAAAGATTTATACTTTTTTTAATTGCAGATTTAAACATATTTGTTTTGTTTAATTTGACCAAATTTCTTTGTTTCTTAAAATTTTGAGTTTTCCTTAAACATTATTAAGTCTTCCTTTTTTAACAACAAATCATGCTAGTCTTTTTTAATTGGGGTGTGTGTGAGAGAGAGATCTTCTGAATATATATGTGGAAGAGTATATCTGTTTCATTACCCCCCACCAAATTTTGGGATGAAATTGCCTGAAAGTATTTTCTTCCACACAATATTGGGATGAAATCACCTGGAAGTATGATTTTCTTCCACACAATATACATCATTTCTCATTACAGCATCTCTACTGGTTTTAAATTTGCTGATGAAATGGGTAAGATGAGCAGGAAAAAGTGAATACATGAACTGTAGCCTCCAATGCTAGAGTAATCAGATAGCCAAGCACAAACTACCAGTACACACAGCTCCATGAAGTCATGAGAAAATATATTATTTTTAAGCACTACTTCTCTTGTACCTAGAAGGATCATCCAAATAGGAAGAGCCAGAAAAAAAATATTTGGCACTGATCCAACCCTGCTCAGCTTCTGTGAATCTTAGGAGCTTATTCATTTGGTCTATTTATGAAACCAAGGCCTATTCATGAGGCCTATATATATTTACCGCTGGACTCCTCTGGGAGCTAAACATCCAGATCTGGATAGTGCTGAGCATATTCTTCGGAGCATCATGAACACAATGCATCCAAGCAGCTCTGCTCTACCATCCACCCACTTCAACATGAAAAACACAAATTCATGCATCACTACATCCCACTATCACAAACTTCTTCCATCAGTTATCTTTATTTTATTGTTCTGTATTGTAACTACAACCTGGCTTGGGAGACTGAGGATCATGATCAGTTCCCCTGTAGCATTTTTTTGCTTTGAGGTGATGGACTTTTATTTTAACCTATTTCTGGGCATTTTTTAGGCCATACATCATCATGGTGGCTTGTGTTTCTAGCCACACTTTTCTGAAAATTATAATCACTATTTGACCTTTTTATAACCTGGGTTTGGTATGGGCTATGCATGTTGCCTGTTGAATATCTCCTTTGCCTCCTCTTCCATGGTGGTACCCCATTTATTGGTGTTGATACCATGGAGGTGGGTCATAGTTGCTATATTTTTGAGGCATTTTTCTTTTGTACCTGATGGCTCCTATTCTAGGCCCATCATCTCTTCTATAGGGAGGTTTGTTTTGTGGTTGCTTTGCTCCTCCTTCTTTGGTTGCTGATGTACCACAGCTATCATATGCTGTTAATAGTTCAGCAACCTGCTCAATAGATCAATGATCAGTCCCAATTAGCATACTTTCTACATAACTCAGGAAGCTGTCATATCAATCTGATAATGTGGAGTTTGGATAGAGGGTCAGATGTAAAGGCTCTCAACCTGGCCACCTGTCTTCTAAAGAAAGGTGTATAAGGCTCTCCAGGTGGACATTTTTCCTGGGACACCTTGTATTTTATCCCCTCCTGATAATCATCACTCCAGTAATATCTTATTAGTGCTCTTTTAAAATCCTCAAAATTTATAGGTTGGGTGAAGTGAATCCCACCAGGCTTGTGCTGCACCTTGGAGATGACTACATGCTATTGCCAGTTTTGCCTCTTCTGTCAAGGCATTAATACTAAAGTACCTCCAAACTTTTGACATATTCTATAGGTGCTTCATTACAGAATTGTGGACTATTTATAATCTAGTCAAGTATAGATATGCATTTATAATTTTCATTTAATTATTCTAGCATGAATATTTATTATTTGGTCTGCCACAGACATATATATATATTTCCACACATAAGTTTATCAGCAGTTTCATTTATAATCTTAATTTAGTTATTCTAATATATAGCATGAATATTTGTTATTTGGTTGCCACAGATGTATATTTCTACACACAAGTTTATCAGCAGTTTCATTTACAATCTCAATTTAATAATTCTAGTATATAGCATAAATATTTGTTATTTGGTCTGCCACAGACACATATTTCTACACATAGGTTTATCAGCAGTTTCATTTTTAATCTTAATTTAATTCTAGTATATAGCATGAATATTTGTTATTTGGTCAGCCACAGACATATTTCTATACATAAGTTTATCAGCAGTTTCATTTATAATCTTAATTTAATTATTCTGATATATAGCTCAGATATTTATTTTTCAGTTAACGTAGACATATAAGTTTGTTATCAGCATTTCTGTAATGGTAGAGCATTTATAATTTTGAATATAGAACACAATTAATGTTTTCATATTACTCCATTAATTTTTTATTATAAACTTTATTATAGAATTAATAATTGAATTATTATTTTTAATGCTTAACTTTTGACTTGTTTTCTTTCAATAACAATGGGGGCTTGATGAATGACACTGTAGATTGGTACTGGAGCTTACTTCATAAATGTGGATAGAGAGGAAGGGTGGGTTTTAACCATCCATACTATATTGATTCTTCATGGCTGCTTGATCTTTCTCTCATTTTACTTAATAAAACTGATAAAAAAAACTATTCTCTGATAATCCAACTTTTCCAGCCTATTTATACTTTCTCTGTTTGATTTTTCTCTTTTGTTTTATCCAATACAACTGATAAAAAAAAAACTATTCTCTCTAATAATCCAAATTTTCCAGCCTATTTATACTCTCTCTGCCCATCAGAATGGATTCACTTTACCTTGGTGTTGGTGTGTGTTCTCAACCATGTTCATGCCATTTCCCCCAGCTCATTGGCTATTCTTTTGGTGGTAGAAGACCGTTTTCAATTATCTGGCTATGTGTTTTTGAATTTCTAATTAATTTGAAATTTCCTTGCCTGGAGCATTGACTTGACACCTAAGTTATTTTGCCTTCGAATTATTTTTCTGAAATAGAAATATTTACACTTTTTTTAATTGCAGATTTAAACGTAAAAGAAGACTTAACAATGTTTAAGGAAAACTAAAAATTTAAAGAAACAAAGAAATATTTACATATATTTCACTCACATTCACTGAAGCAATAAGAATAAAGAAAGACTACCTAGTTAAGTGTTGGTGGCCTAGCGGTTAGCATAGCTGCCCTCCAAGCAGCTGGACCAGGTTCGCTTCATGTTCAATGCTTTGACATATAAAAGAAAGACTAACTAAAAGTATTTTTATTTGTAAAATAAAGAAAATAGTGAATGTCTGACTTTCGAAATTATTAAATACACACTGTGCAAATTTTTTTTAAATAACTTTTTTTCTATAGCAACATAATTATCTTGTAAAGAAAATAGAATTTCTTTCATTTTCACATTTTAAAATCAGTTTCAACTTTTAGCATTCTACTCAGAAAAGGATAATAAATGAAAAACAAAATATACTTTCAACGTAAATCTAAGCCACTTTATTAATATTTATATATAATCATACACAGCACTCAGAGAAGGAAAAATAGCTACTATAAATTTTATTTACATTTTTTTCTTTGGATAGCATATAAGTTGTGTCATTAGATATAGCATAGTTCCACTATATATATTTAACATATAAATATTAATCTTTTATTTTATTATGCATATTTTTAATTAAAGCTTAAAAATATAGATAATAATTCAAGTTTGACATGGATAAATACAAAAAATATTTTAAATTAAAAAAAATTTTTTTTTCACCTCTGCATTAACCTAGAAAAAATAAATTATTATCTTGCTTCTACCTCCAACCTTTCATTAACAATTTGCTTTCAAATTAAAAAAGCCTTATAATTTCTTTAGTAAAATGAAAGATATCCTTTTTTTTTGCTAATTTCCAAATAACTGAAAATAAATACTTGATATTTTTCTGAATTTGCACATTTATAGATTGAAAATCATTTTCTATATCATTCAATCTTTTAAAGCTATAAAACTTTAAAAAAAATTTTAGATTTTTATTTTTTTGGTCAATATTAAAAATTATTTTTGAAATATAATAATGTCAAGCAAACACATTTATTTCATCTGGATAAATTTTTATTTGCATGATACTTTTAATTTTACAATTTTAAAATCCCGCTCATGTAAAGGATTATTGGTAATATTAATAAAAGAAAAACAACTTTTTTGAAATTTATTTTGAAATGATATACAAATTCATCCTAAATAATACTATTATTAAATTCTTCATTCTTGTTAAGAATAATTTTGTATATGTGCAATTAAGAAAATAAAAATACTAAAATAAATTTAAAAATTTATGCAATTTTTTTTTTAAAAAAGGAAATGGTAAGCATTTATAGTTACATACTTATTGATCTCTAATTTTGAAATTATATGTATAATAGAAAAAATTATTATGCAATTAAACATAATGAAAGATCTAAATTCAAGAACTGAAGGTTCTTAAATTGCAGCCCAGTCTATCATTTCTGATTTCCAAAATCAGACAACTTACTTGATTCACTGGTAATTATTAGAATCACTTATAACTAAATAAATCATTATTATTTTTTCTCTCCATTTCTTTTTTATTTTACTAATCTCAGTTACTTATGTTATAGGATTCATTCAATCAGTTTTTCACACCATCAATCATTTGTTTTGGATTGTGTGTTTGTGCAACTACATTCCCAGCCTTTGCTTACTCAGCAATTATAATTCCATTTTTTTCTCTGTTTCCAACTTTTAATCTTTATCTCTTTCTAGAATATCCATTCTTGAGTGTTCCTACTGAATGACAAAACAAAAAAAAGAACAAATTAATAAAATTAAATCTTTGATATTAATTGCTGTCATTTAAATGATTCCATTAGATATTGCATTTGCAAAAAACTATAGTTTACTGGAGTGGTACAGTAATGGATTCCAAAGCTCAAGTCTGGATCTTGGTATAGTTCTGCCACTTTTGGTGCCGAATTTCTATACGAACTCTCCAGCAATAAATCAATTTATTTGGTTTAGTGCAGTAGTAGAGTGGCAGGCACTGGAACTCCAGGTCTACAGTTCAAGGTTTCAGTTCTGTTATTTCCACTACTCAATTTTTTTCATGTGTCAAAGCATTGGCTGGAAAGCGAACCAAGGATAACTGCTTGTAAGGCAGCTGTGCTAAACACTCGCCACCAATGCTTGACTACTCAAATTTTTTGTGAATTCTAGAGCAATAAAACCATTTGATTATTTTTCTTCCATGTATTAAATATATAAAACTTTAAAAAATCATCCAAAACCACAATCCAATCTTGATGAAGTGATCATTTGAGATATTTTAAGACAGTCAATTATAATTATATTACATGATTTCATATGGTATGGAATGTCAGGCTCTAGAGTGTGATGTCTTTGGAAATTCCAATTACCACGGCACTTTCAGTGTTCAAACATCTTATAAACTCCAGAGCAATAAACCCGTTGGATTATTTTATTTATTTGTTATCAAATAGTTAATTATGAATGCAGCCTTGATTAGAAATTTTTATAAATTTCCTAAAGGTATAAAATTCTATCATCAAAATAAAACTGTACACTAATAATTAATGCATTAAATGAAGTGCATCGGTTCTACATTTAATTACAATTAGATGATGAGTAGCATAAGGAATGCCATGTAAACAGACAATTTTCTTCCAACAAATCTTAATTTAGTATTCCATTTATCACTGCTCATTATTTTTATATCATTACTGTTTGCAATGCATGAATTGTTTGTGGAAATATTAAGTTTTATTAAAATCTTTATTATGTTATAAATTTTCAATATATTAAGATGTTCTTTTAATGAATTTATATATAATAACATTTCCACAAATTTTATTTTTCAGCATCATGAGTATTTCTTTCACTACAGAATTTTATTGAATTTTTATTTGTAACTTTAGCACAACCATAATAAAGGATTTTACTGATTGATTTATTATTTCTTTAATTACAAATATTAATGATTTCTTTTTGTGTAGTTTATTGTACTAATTCAGTATGATACACCTTTTTATGTGTGTGTGCCAAAAATTTCCAAAAAATATTTATTGAATGATTGCTGTGCCATACTGTTATTAAATCAAAATATAAACAACTTATTATTACAGTTTTTTAAAAGTTTATAAAACAAAATAATAATAATAATAACAATAATAATTGAACAAACTTTCTAAATAAGCTAAATACAAATTAACAATATTTATTTAGAAGAGCACAAATTGAATAAAATGTATTAGTAAAAAATTAATAGTAATTAAAACAAAATTTTGGTAATAAACATGAAATCAACACTATCATCATCAACTATTATCAATCCACTGCAGGATGAAGGTCTCTTTAAGTTCAATCCATCTTTTCCTATCTTTAGCTTCTCTTCTTCACATCACCCCTGCACACTTTCTTATTTCATCGATCCATCTCACAGGTGGTCTCTTTCTGGGTCTTTTACAATCTCTTGGAAACCAGTTTAAAATTTCAATTGTCCATCTATTATCATCTCTTCTAGAAATATGTCCAGCCCAACTCCATTTCAGTCTTTTAATGTTTTCAATGAGGTCAGTAACACCTGTTTGTTCTCTTACCCATTCATTGCATTTTCGATCTCTTCTTGTTTCTCCCAACATGCATCTCTCCATACTTCTTTGAGTGGTATGAAGTCTCTGTATTGCCCTTCTATTAAGTGTCCAAGTCTCAGATCCATAAGTAAGAACTGGCAAAACACATTTATTAAAAACCTTCCTTTTCAAACACATAGGCATATTTCATTTTAGTATCAAGTTATTTCTACCAAAAGCACTCCAAACAAGTTTAATTCTATGATTAATTTCATCCATTATATTTCCATCTGTATTAATAATCTGACCAAGGTATTTGTAACTGTTAACTTCTTCTAACTCATCATAATCAATCTTTATTTTCATATTTTGAGAAAATCTATTAAACATTACTTTAGTCTTTTTAACATTTATCTTTAGTCCTACTTTCCTCTGATAACTCCTGCCACATTTCCTGTAACTCCAAAGCATTTTTTTACAAAAACAACTACATCATCTGCAAAATCTAAATGACTTAAATAATCTCCATTTACTTTCACTCCTTTAACTTCCCATTTTAATCCACAAAATACTTCTTGCAGCACTGCTGTAAAAAGTTTTGTAGATATGGAGTCACCCTGTCTTACACCCTTTTCAATGTTGATTTTCCTACTATCATTATGTAATCTAATTGTTGCTGTTGCATTTTTATAAATATTCTTTAAAATATGACAATATCCTGGATCTATACCATGATGATCCAATGCTTTAATCACTGAAGAAATGTTTATAGAATCAAATGCCTTTTCATAATCTACAAATCTTAAGCATAATGGCACCTCATATTCATTTGTCCTTTCAATAACTTCTCTCAATAGCTGGATATGATCTACTGTACTAAAACCACTTTTAAATCCAGCTTGTTCTCTTGGTTGGTGGAAATCCAGTGTTTTCTGTAGACAAGTTGTAATTATCTTAGTAAAAATTTTGTATAACACTGATAAAAGACTGATAGGTCTGTAATTTCTAATATCTTCTTTATCACCTTTTTTAAATATTAATATTATTACTGCATTCTTCCAATCATCTGATACATCTTTATCATTTAGACATTTGGTATATAATTTCGCTAAAATTTTTTCTATTTCTTCATCTGCTTCTTTTAATATATCAATTATAATTCCATCATTACCTGGAGCTTTCCCTTTCTTCATAAATTTAATTGCATGTTTTACTTCCTCATTCAAAATTCTGGGCAATTCGGAAGATATAATAGGTATAGGAGACACTTGTTCTTTATTACTATATAATTCTTGATAGAAGTCTTCTAAACATTTCACGATGTCATCTTTCTTTTTAGTAATAATGCCATCTTTTTTTCTTATTGCAGATATAAATTTCCTACCAATACCAAAATGTTGTTTTACACTCTTTAGACTTTTATTCTCTTCTACATATTATTTAATGAGCTTTTTGCTAATATATACTGGATGCCAAATGTTTTGTTTCTGGTTAATATTTTGTCACTTTTAATAATGTACATGCTGAACTAGATTCATCTGTCATTCTATTTCTCAAACAGCCTTTAATTAAACTTATTTCTGAAACAATGATTCACATGCATATGAAGAGGAAAAAATTGGTAATTAGCAGTCACTAATTTGTTTAAACAATTAAATATTTCAGGAATAGCATTCCAGGTAATCAATAATTTCTTTTCACATTCTTTTTATATACACCCAATAATCGATCATTTTTCATCGTTTCTAACTCATTCCTCAAATCAACACATTTGTGTTTCCATATAGAACTGGATTGAGAATCAACTGATTGCATTTCCATATCTTCAAATTAAGCCACTCGTAAAATACCTTGAGACTATCCATTGATATTATATCTAGGTATAAAATAAATTTTGATGTTTCTGAAAATTGTCTGAACTGTGTAAATTTTAAAAGAAAATTCATCAATTATCAGTTGAAGTAAATTTGATATAAGAGTTTTGTGCTGTTATTCATCTGGCTTCTTATAAGATTCTAAATCAGTCAAGAACTTTTTTATATTTGGAAAATATTTGAAGGTATAAAAAATAATATCATGGTTGAAATTTTGTAATTTAACTTCAAATGCTTTGATGAAATCAAACATAACAACAATTGTCTTATTATAACCTTGCAGTTTCACACTAAATTCATTTAGATTTGAACACATATCAGTAAAAAATGTTAATTTCAAAAGCCATTCATTAATTCATTATATTTTTCAATGATTTTCTCATTATGTAACAATAGTCTAATTTCATCTAAACACTCAACGAATCTTTAAAGAACTTTTCCTCGACTTCACCATTGGACATTGTTGTACATAAGTAAACCATTGTATACTGAATTCACATCACTCAATAAATTTAAAATTTTTCATTTATTTAGAGTTGTGTAGATATAAAATTGACTAACTTAGTTACAATGTTCATAACATCATCCAGTGGCTTAAAGCTGGCCTTTGTGCATAAAACCTATCATGTATAATGCAATGAAAATACAAAATTGAATGTCCAATATGGTTAGTAAATATGAAAACCATTTACTTTTTCAGTCATACTTCGAGCAAACCATTTACTTTTTCAGTCATACTTCGAGCACCATCTATAGTTACTGATACAATTTTGCAACATCTACTTCTTTTTCAGTGAGTTCATTTGAAACTTCATTGCAAATATCTATTCTTTTTGTTGTTGTTACTAATGAGGTTAATGATCAATTCTTCTTTTATATTATTCCCCACACAATAGCGAATAAAAATAGCCAAATGAGCTGATCCATTTACGCCTGTACTTTCATCAAGGCAGAGAGAAATTAAACTAGAAGATTTTATATCTCTTTTTTGTTGGTAAATTATGTTCTTAACCATTTGCAGGATTCTTTCTTTAACTGTATTTCTAGCCAATGGTAAATCTTTTATTCTTTGAATAATTTCTGCTTTGTTTTCAAAATCTCCAAAAAGAACTGGTGCACATTTCAACTAAGTTTCTTTCATATATTCTCTAACAACAAAAGATTTCCCATGTTTGGCAATTACATTTGAAATAAAAAAAAACTAGCATCAGTTATATATGAACGATTTTTGATAAATTTCATTATAGATGTTGGTTTAAATGCTTGGGCAATATATTCTTTTTGTTCATCTTTACTTTTTTCACAGAGCGATTTATGATTGGTCTTGTAATGCATTTTACTGATGATATTCACAATACAACTGTTCCACAATATAAAACACATACTGCCCTGGTACTTTTATTAATCATTCCATACTCATCAGCCCACCAATTTTGAAATTCTCTATTGCTTGACAATTTTTGTTTTTTATTTTCACTAGTCATATTAATATAATAGTAACAAATTTATTTAAAAGTAAATTTAAATGAGCTTTAATATTTTTATAAATGAATGATTTATTATATGTTAAAATATATTATTATCCTCACATTTCACTTTAACAGCAAAACTTTAAGCAAAAAAAAAAAAAGTCCTTTGATGGCATTGATTACGTATTTCATTCCTTTGTTTGCTATTTTGATTACGTTAAAAAAATGAATAGTGTTAACATATTTAGATCAATAAAGATTAGACAGAAAACCATTTTATTACTTTTACTTTAGATTAGAAAAATTTACTTCAAAGAGTTATAAAATATTTTACTGTATTTACTTTCTAATTTTATTGGAATCATTTGACAGGTTTATAGAATATGATATCACAGTATACTGGTATCACTTTATTTAACTTAAAATATCATAATTTATTGCTTCTAATCAGAGTTCAATTGTAAATTGAAATCTAATATAATATTACATTTATTTATTTTACCTTTAGTTTACAATAAATTTTTATTAGTATAGATTTTAGCAACAAAAAAAAATATTGACTACTTTAAAGCATAGAAAATTATGATATGTAAATAGTTCCTGTGCCAGTAAAAAAATTGAACATGCCATCTCTAGCACATGTGCAATAGGTTCACCATCACTCTACTAACTGATTGGTGGATTTTAAAACTAATAGTATGAAATTACAAAGAACAAAAAAATTAAGTGAATTAAATGACTTATGCTCAGCATGATTTAGTGCAAATAGATTGCTGACTCTAAAAATTAAGGCCATTAATCACAGCTCTAGTTCTGATATTTTGGGCTCAAGCTTTTTATAAATTTTTAAGCAATAACCTGTTTGTTTATTTTACCTTGTGTACTTTAATGTAGCAGTAAATTGGAGAACTCTGGAACTTCAAATACATAGATCACAGTACCAATTTTGTTATTTTTGGTATTTTAATTTCTTAAAAATTCCCAAGCAATAAACAATTTGGTTATTTTATATATAATAAAAGTATTATTCCAATCTATCTTTAAATCCTTATGTTATCATGTGTTCTTCAAAACAAATAAACTTAATTTTTAGTTTTTAATTTGCTATTGAATATTAATGAAAACTGTGTCAAAATATTTCATTTTTAGATTTTATCTTCAAAACAACCAATTTCTAAAATTTATCTTCAGTAAAATCTTTGTAAATTTTCCTTTCAAAAACTGATTTTTAAAAATAAATCATAGGTTCAATGTTAAATAGAAATATAAATTCCTTCCTTATGAATATTAAAGATGTCAACATTCATCTGATAACTTGAATTAACCTGGAATTTTAACTTTTGAGATTAAAAGCAGTTAGATATCTAATTATCAATCAATACTTCATGGATTGTAAATTGGTCATGAACTGATTACCTGAAAAAAAAAAAGATCAATTTCTTTAAAAAAGCATATTTTGCTTAAATTTATCAATAAGTTTGCCATGTAAACATGAATGGAACATTTTATCTCTCAGACTCTGATGCATGGATATAATAATGGTGTTATGTCAAATTTAATTTGATAAAAAATCAGTTGATAAATGATACCAATAGCCTCACTATATTATCTTTTTTTCTTATTGAAAATTTCATTTTTTGATAGAGACTGCGAAGCATTTTATGGCATTTAGAATTTTTTTGCTGCAGCCCTTGATATTTTGTTTTTATTTTTTAATAAAAACTATTCTTTTACATTTGTAATTTTTTAAAAATATTAATACAGGTTAGACATGTATATACTAAAATAAATAAATAGAAGTTACATTTATTATTATAAAGACTCCAACTATCTTAACAATTTGGAAATATTCTATTTTTATAGAATATGTACTCCGGCATTTAAAAAAAAAAAAACATAAAAGGAAAAAACACAGTAGCAACAAAAATAACTTTTCTATTATGTGTTGATACCTTACATTAGTAAGTTCTTATTATAAAAATGGCACCGTGAGAAGGTTCATTTATGAATGAAAATCAATTTGATGATATTAAATTAAATTATATACAAACCAGTTATTTATTATTTCAAGTTATATATAATTCCGATTGATTAAGTATTTATAAGTTTTTGACAACATTATGGACATATAAGTTCCTGGAAAATGACTATAAAAATAATATGTATATATATTGAAATGGTTTTCATGTACTAATATATATGTTTTAAATAATAATAAAAAAATAATCATCAAATTAAACAGATATAATCAGATAGATGGGTTTTAAAAAAAAAAGTGAAGCTTGAAATATTTATACTAGCTAGTAATTATATTTTGAAATGCTCATTAACCAATCAATAAATGAGAAAATTTATTGGCATTAAACAATAAAATAGTACCCATTACCTATAATGCATTCATTTTAAAGTATTCACTTTAAACAAAAGAATAAATAATTGTTGCAAAAGTTTGTGTATATGTTAAATAAATAATATATTTAATGACACCTATCATTTCAATTTTATTAATGCAATATATTGTTTTTCCATTTAATTTTCTTTTCTTACAGTTTCAACTGTTTAGCAGTGTTCACTAAAAGCTACAAAAATATTTAAATACACATGATTACATACAAAAATGATACAATTATATCTAAAAATGTACATAATGCTCATACAAAAAAGTTTCTGATAGGTCTCTGTAATTATATTTGATATTAAATTTATATTCTGTTGTTTTACTTAATAATTATGTTATTTTAGCCCATGTTTCTTTATATTTATATATCCTATAATTTATGTGACCAATTTTATATTTATTTAATTTAACTTTTTTTAAAAAATTACCTATCTCTAAAATTTTCTCTGCTAAACTGTTACAAATTTCTAAATTTTTTTGAAATTGTGATGTGATGCATTGTGACTTCTTATACGGAGTCAGGAATCTCTCAGCAACTATTCCTAGAGAAACTTGTTAGCCACTTTGAACTTCCATTTCCATTCCCCATCCTAAGTTTTCCCATACTCTTCTCTATCCTGCTCTATCCCATTTCCACAACATAATCTTTGTCAACTCCATGGCCTTTATATTTAAATCCCCCTTGTCTTTCCCCAAGCCCAGCATAAAAACCAATAAACCACTTTCTGTATAATCACTTTGTTTATATTTATTCTTCCACAACTTCATTATTTGTACCCTTTCTGCTTTCAGGTATTTACATTCAATTAATAGATGCCTAATATTTTAATTTTTACTCTATATTATAGTTCCCTATATATTTGTCTTTTGTAACTAATTCTTTCATTTTACTTTTATTATTTATTAAATGTTATTATTACCAATTTATATTATTATTTATTTTATTAAATTAATAAAATTTTAAATAATACAATATGGTAATAATAATAAAATTAAATAAAAATGAAAGAATTAGTTATAAAAAATAAATATAGAAGTTATAATGTAGAATAAAAATAATTTCAAAAATTTTAGAAATTTGAAAACAGTTTGGTAGAGAAAGTTCTAGAAGGTAGAGTAATCTAAAAAATATAAAAATTAAAAAAGCACAGATTAAGAAATATATAATTTAGGTACATAATTTTTTATTAAATTAAAAATAAATAAAATAAAAGAATGTTTATAGAAAATAAAAATTAAGAAATATAAAATTAAAAAATAATAAATATAAAATTGGTTATATAAATGTAGGATACATAAGTATAAAGAAATATATGATAAAATATGTTATAGTTATTAAGTAAAACAAAAGATCACAAATTTAAAATCAAATATAATTATAAAAATACATATGTAATATTTTTATATGCTTATAATTAAAATACGAAAACATCATGTTTTTAGATATAATTATAATATAGTTTTTCTATGTAATCACGTATATTTAAATACTTTTGTAGCTTTGATGAAGATTGCTGGATAATTGAAACTGTAAAGAAATAAAATATAGAAACAACATGTTGCATTGAATAAAGTACAAATGGTAGGAATTATTTAATATATTTAATAATAAAACCAGTGCATAAAAAATTAATAACAAGGAAGAAAATTAAATAGACAAATATTGAAATTCTCCATAGTTATACAATAAATTCATACTTAAAAAATATAATGAATTAAATTTCAATTTAAAATGATTAAATCTTAATATAAATAAAACTAAATTTTAATGTTAAAAGTAAAAATAGACATTTAAAGTTTTAAAAGGTTTATGTTGCTAATATTAAATTTTTTTTTTTTATCACATTTTAAAATAAAAAATTTAAATTGGCACATACTAGTGCTTAAATTGACATTTTTGAGGCTGAAAAAAAAGTTTTAATAGAAATTCATAAGAACAATTTTCAAACTATTCATTGTTTTCTGTTTGATTTTTATAAATGTCTCCAAGGATTAATCAAAGGATGTCTAGCTGAATTTTTTAGAAGTTTCTTCCTTATCTACCTGCTTAGTGTCTTTTATTTAATGATGTTCCAAGTACATATATTTATCAATTTATAATCAAAAGGTAATGGACTATATTGATGATTTGCTTGTATGATCATAGGACATTTTATTATTCACCATGCCATAAAACTTATTCAAAGAAATTTATTTTACAAAATAAAAAACTATAAAATGGTTAAGCTGATAATTTATAGATAAACTGAAAACATTTTGTAAATACTTTAAAATTACATTAAAAAAAAGAAAAAAAAAAAATTAATAATGCTTATTAGCATTTTTAATTTTATTTTGTTTAAAGTTTATTTAACAACCAGAAAATCATATATGTGTGTGTGATTTCTCATAAACAAAGATCATTAATAATTGATTACACAGAATTTATATCTCAAACAAGGATGGATGTGATATGTAGTGTTAAGGAATATATTGACTTAAAAAAAAAATTACTTACATTCGGAATGGAAATTTACATTTCCAAAACTTATAATATTTAACATGAATTGAGCTTATAAATATTACCAAAATCACACTTTTCTTTATTTTGTTGTAATATCCTATAAATACAATTTATAAATTGTATGAATTGAGTTTATTGTTTGGGTTACATAGTTTAAGAAAGACTGACATAAAAATTAGACATGCTAAAATTAAATTACGATTTCGAATTTTACTAAAGGGTTTAATATTTAAACAAGCCTAATAAAATGCATAATTTCAAATGTTTACACAAGAAGGAGTACATGAGTAATGAAATATGTTGACTGAAATATTATTATTTGTTAAATTATCAAAAGTGGTAAGTTGATAATTTTAATAAAAATATTAAAAATAGCAATATATATAATCCTAGCAATTATCAGTTTTGATGACCTACATTTATTGATAAAACAAAGGAGCTATAGTGAATTAAATACATTTTATTAGAAATACAGTACAGTTTTTGTGTTTTTCTGAAGGTTTGTGATGCTGTATTTTTATATTGGACTATTTCCATCATCTAATATGTGTGTTGAATGGTCTTTAGAAAAGTTTAATTTTTAGTTAAATATTCCAAATGCATTCAATTGTTAGAAATATCACAGCAAACAGGTTAGTATATGCACCAACTGTTAGTAATATCACACCAAACAGGTTAGTATATGCACTAACTGTTAATAATATCACAGCAAACAGGTTAGTATATACACAACGTTTCGAGAGGTATTTTTCTCCCCTCTTCTTCAGGTGTTTCTGGCCTGACCAGTGACAGTACTAGCATGGGATTCGAACCTGGGCCCTTAGAATCTTGATAACGTTACCTTAAAATTCAATTATCAAGATTCTAAGGGCTCAGGTTCGAATCCCATGCTAGTGCTGTCACTGGTCAGGCCAGCAACACCTGAAGAAGAGGGGAGAAAAATACCTCTCGAAACGTTGTGTATATACTAACCTGTTTGCTGTGATATTACTAACATTTTTTTTGCTGTGATATTACTAACAGCTGAATGCATTTGGAATATTTAACTAAAAATTAAACTTTTCTAAAGACATTCAACACACATATTAGATGATGGAAATAGTCCAATATAAAAATACAGAAAGTACAGTTTTGTTTCTACATGTACAATCTTGATTTTTGAGTCTATATATAGCATTTAATATAACAGTATGAAAAAAATTATTGAAACTTATGAATATAGAAATGTTTCTTATGATAAATCATATATTTTGAAAATATACATGTTAGTGTGATAAATATAAAAAGGATGAATATGCTAAATAATGGTGGGGACTTAATCAAAATTACAATATGCTTAATTCTTAGAAAATTTTTATGATGCGAAGAATCAGCTGCACAATTCTCATTTCAATCAACATATATATATAAGTGTAATAATACTCAAAGCTAAAGGAGTTTATAAGTAATCATTAGAAACCAGTCAATCCTTAGACAATCCCAATATAGATAACCATCAATAATTTCAAACTGTTGTCAAGGCAACCTCCTTTTAACAAAAGAGTTCAAATCCCCTCTATTGTTAAAAGGTTGCCTTGACAACAGTTTGATATTCTTGATTATTATCTTTATTGGGATTATCTAAGTATTGACTGGTTTCTAATGGTTATATATATATATAGTATATCAGAATGACATGAGTAAATTGAATTAAATATGATCCAAGTCTATTTCACTTTTAAATATATGACACTATACAAGTTCACACATTACACTTATAATTTGCAATAATAATGTATATAATTTTTTTAAAGAGTTTAAGTTTTAGATATAATACAAACATCTAAGTCAAGCATAGATAAAGTAGATGTAATTTTAATATAAATATTGTTTTAATGATTTGTATAGATAATTGGAATTTATTTATAAAAAGGGAAGGGGATTTATATTTATTTTCATAATTAAATTTTTTTATTTTGATTGTGAAATTTAATATTTTAATTTTATAATGTTAATAAATTTGCTGTGTTAAAGTAAAAGTATCTGAAATATATTCATTGATTTATATGGGGTGGGGAAGAGCGGAATGCAATTTAAGACTCTCTTACTCCACAACCATTCTTCCCTCTGTGCAGAGCATCCTGCTTTTCCAGAGCTGCTCTGGAAATCAAGTGATTCCCAATATAGGGAGATTCTATCATGCTAAAGGTTTCTTAGAAGGGTGGATGAACTAATAGATTAAGGCAGTCTTTTGTCTTTAGGGAGAGAAATCTTTTCTAAATGTGGATGAAACTTATACTGGTCAATGGCATATGGATGTAAAAGATAATAGGAAATAACTATGTTACACATCTTTGAATATCCCATGATAGACAAAAAGATTTAATAGTTATTTTACTGATCATAGAATTTGTTTATCAAATTCCAGAAGTTGAAAAAAGCAAGACCACAGTCCAACAGCCTTTGAGATCCTCATAAAAGTAATAATAAACTTATGATAGATATTTTGAATGTGATAACATTATGAGAACCTAATGATTTTTCTAAAATGGATCTTTTAGGTATTTGTGAGTCTAGACAAGTGGATAATGGTGATTTTAAATAATAAAAAAATGAGAATAATTTATAGTGGAGATATGCTTAGAAGAAATGATGTTGCCCTTATTTTAAATGGTAAATAGAGTATTGAACACTTAAGATGAGTGAAAGAATTTTAATAATTAGGTCAAAAGAAGATCCAATGAATATGATATTGATACAGGTATATTTTCCTAATAATGGTAATAACAATGAAGTTGAAAGTATTTATGAAAAATTAAAGAGATTAGTAAAGCTTGTCAAGGATAAAGATCTTTTTATGGACAATTTTAATGCATTCATGGAGATATATAAGAATTCAAGATCTGTTGACAGATTTTATTTAAGAGATCACAGAAAGCTTCTGGAGATGTTAAAAGATATTTGATTGATTCTATTAAATGAAGATATAGGAATCAGGTAAAGTTTATCCATGATTATTCTGGTACTTTAGTGATCATGTTCTTAGTTTAGCAAAATGTAATATTAAATTTAAGAGGAAAATTATATCTGCTCAAAATAAATGTTTAAAATTACTAAACATCACATGATCACCAACTGTGATGTTTAGTGGTTTAACACCAATCCTGCCTAATAGGATAGTGGTGGCTATGGTTGTTAAGGAGCCAAAGACACTAAATTGTTTGGGTGTTGAACTGAGTTCAGACCCATATGACTGTATAAGCTATTGAGTTTAGATTGAAAATATTATTGTGTTTTCAATTTCATTCTCATAGTTTTATAATTAAGTAGAGATAAAAGGTGGCTGCTGGATGATTGAATTAGATCCTAAGATCTATGTGCAGTGCTTTCAGATCCAAGGCTCCTCACTGACGAAGGCCACAAACCAGAAACTAGTTTGGGATATTGAATGAGCAGGCACTAGATGGAGATTTTATGCACAAGCCTTCTGGCATCAATTGATGGCTCTGATTGGCACAGGGTGGTCCTACTGTATGGAGAGTTTTGCGTGTTTAAAATTACCAATATGACAAAGCTGAGAAATTTAATGATGAAATTACTATGATAATATATGATGGACGAAAATATTGGGAAAAATAACATTAGCACCTAAAACCATGGATGACTCAAGAAATACTGGACTTGATTTAAAAAAAAGAAATAAAGTTAGATATAAAGACTATGATTAATATAAAATAGTTAAAAATTTAATAACAACAAATTGTAGAGATGAGAAAGCAAAATGGCCGAATATGATAAGTGAAAAAATTGAAAACATAAATGGTGGAAAGATTAAACAGATATATGAAAAAATCAAAATATTGTATTATAAAGGAGAATATTTAGTAATATTGTTAAGAATAAAGAAGAAAAGATACTTTTTGAAAACAAGAAAGTGTGAGACTGCTAAAAAGAGTATATAAAAGAGAAGGAATAATAAGCGTATGAGGTTATGTAGAGAATGAAAATATGGTCAATAAGGATGAGAAAGAATTTGTCATAACAAGAGAAGAATTTGATTATGCAATTATTTAGATAAAGAATAATAATGTACCTGGTATAAATGATATTTTAAAAATTGTAGTGATGTCATTAAAAATAAATTACTTGATGTGATAACAGGATGTCATGAAAAACATATAATATTGTCTGATTTTATAACTACAAAAATTATTGCTGTTCCAAAAAAAAGTAATGCAAATGATTTGTAGAACAATAGCTCTATTATCACACACCTTGAAGATTTTATTCAATTAAAAATAAAATACAAAAGAAGATAGATGAGAATTTGGATGAACATCAATATGGTTTTAGGCATGGGAAAAAAAAACTAGAGAAGCAATAATGTTATTAAGAATAATTTTGCAAAAAAGATTGGAAATTAATAGAAAGTCTTATGTAGCTTTTACTGACTTAGAGAAAGCTTTTGACAGAGTGAATTGGAAGTTGTTGCTTAAAATGATGAAGAATGTGGCCTGTATTAGAAAGACAGTTACTGTTGAATTTATATAAATATTAAAATAGAGAAATAGTTGTAGAACTAATGAATAACATAAAAAGAGATGTGAAGTAAGACTGTCAATTGTTGCCCTATTTATTTATTAAGATTCAAAAAAAGAAATGAATAAAATACTTAAGATTTTGAACATGCTTAAAATGTCTTTTAATTTAAAGATAAATATTAATAAGACTAGGTGACAGTGGTAGACAGACAGAAGGTAAGACTGATTGATACACAGATAAATAATATATGTTTAGAACAAGTAAAGGAATTTTGTTATATAGGAAATATAATTTGTGATGACAATGGCTGTCTTGTGGAAAGAAAAACATTAACAAAACATGCTTTTCAAAATAAAAAACTTTACTACTAAATAAAATTATTGATAAAAAAAATAAAATAAAATTTATTAAAATCTTCATTTGAAGTATATTAACATGTGGTTGTGAGATATTGTCCTTGGGAAACAAGAAAGAAAAAAATTAGAAGGATTGGAAATGTGGATTAACTAGAATGAATTGAATGGTAAAAAAAACTAATGATCACATATTATACGAGAACTTGGAGTGAAAACTACTGAATTTGATAAAAATGAGAAATATTACATTTTTAAGTTATATTTTAGGAAATGAAAGGTTTTACAAAATATTTTGAGTTCAAAATTTTGGGAAAAAGATGGAGATAAAGATCACCCTACTTCAAAAATGGAATCAGTGAAATTGAATGTTTTCATATGCAGATATGAAACAAATTTCTAAAGATAGAATATGACTGCAATGACAAGATATTGCCTTTAGAAGTGATGATGATAGTCTAAAAGTTATTTAAATAGATGAAGAGTTGGAGGGGGAATAGATATGTCCAATTAAAATTTGAAGATTTGCTAACTTGATGTAAACTAAGCAACTAATTATATGTATGGGAGATGATGATCTGGACCAACTGATGAGTGCTGGTTCAGCACAAAATACATATATAGAAAATCATTTATCTTTTTCACATGTATCAGTTGTATGAGAAAGTAGATAGTTGAAGGGAGTTTGAAAATCCATGTTCAAATATTCTATAATTACATTTAAACCATTCATGCAAATGATTAGATATTTTAATAATAAAATAATAAACCAAATGTTATATGAATTTAAAAAAGGCGATGGTAAAATCAAGCCAGATGAGTCTTTTATATTCCAAGCAACTAAATAAAATATGAACCAGATAAGTGAGAATTTAAAATACAACACACATGCAATGAAAACTAAACACTTTAGTTGGAAAAGGAAAGTATTGTGATTTATTATTATTAATATAAATGTTATATGCACACACTCTCAAATATATATGTGTGGTTGAGATATTTATATATCAGATATAATTTAGGATCAAATCTATTAATCCTTGATATTTCAGACTAAGTTTTAGCTTGATGATACTTTAGATTTTCTTCAAAGTGATTCTTTTCCTTTTATATTCACCCCTGATGCTCTCATAAGGTCTTCCTGTATAGAGTGCAGGTGGAAGGGATCTGGACCATTATAATATATATTAGCCATAACTGACCTATTTAAATTAAAATGAAGACATGTAAATACAGAATATCATTTGCTAAATCTTACGATATAAGTAAGTGTCAATAAACATATTCAAAAATAAATTGAACTTCATATTATCATCTTGAAAAAGTTAGATGTGTGGTTACAAATATAATAATTATATATTTATATAGAATATTTTACATAGCAATTACAGGAAGATGATTAAAAAAAGGAGAAAAATATATTTTAAGATCTAATATGTATTTGTAAAACAGATGGAGTAGGCAAATTACAACAATTTCTTTCTATGTTTAAAACAGATGTATAAAAGCGTGTATACTGATAGCCAATCTAGCTAGATATCCCATTATATTGGTCAAAAAATAGACATCTAGTTAATAATAGTTGAATATCCAATTCTTTCCCAGATTAATCTAGACCAATCAGTGACAATCCATTGACTGCAAAATAGTAAAAATAAAAATTATGATAATAATAATTTAATGTGGTCATCACCTCTGGTGGTGAATAGCTTTTATCCTATAGGTGCTGAAGCCATAGCTTATCTTTATGTCATATTATTATTACATGCAAAAAATATTTTTCTTTTGTTGTATTCCATAAATAAATGAATTATTATCATATCAGGCAATATGGTGTCTATTTTTGGAACATTGTATTTTATTTTTAAACTGTAGTAGAGTACTCAGTGTTAAATATGCTAGTAATAAATTCTAATCAATAAATCTTTCTAAAAGTAACAATTAATATACAAATCAAATGCTAAATGGCATTTAGGATATTAGCAATAAAACAATTCCATTTAAAATTATACTATTATTTATTTTATAAATATCATTGCCATGAAGATAATTCTAAGAAGATAATAATATTGCTCAAAACATAATTCCAGATATTTCATCATGGACGTTTCCATGTTCACACAAGCAATGAATGATTAAGACTAAGACAGACCAAAATCAATTTTAGTCTATAGAATAGTGAACTTAATAAAATAACTAAGAATAAAACTGTTAAATGAAATTAGAATTTCAGACTTGGCTATGTATTAATGAAATTATATTATGACATGTTCACAAAAATAAAAAAAATCTACGAACTTGATGATACACTAATCAATCAAATCATCTGTGGTGACTATTTGCACAAACAACTTATATTAACATGTATTGAACGTTGAAATAAAACAAAATAAGCGTGACTCAACATTTTATTAGTTATAAAATTATAACAAAAATAATTTTAGCATCCATAATCTTATATAAACTTACAAAAAAAAAATAATTATAGCAATATAATCTAATAGGATTCCCACGAATTATTATTTAATAATTCTACCAAGTACTTAATTATAACATAATAAAATATGTACCCACAAAATACATACAAAAAAACACGTTCACTTAATAGTTCTATGTTGGTGTAATTAAATTAAGCGAACAAATACATTTATCATTACAACATTTTGCTAATACTTTACCAATTGGTAACATTGGACTGCTTTTCTAAAAAAAAATCTAATTAGTTGGATGACATCATCTTTGGGGCACACGTAGAATACATAGTGGGAGAGAATAAAATCTTTAAATGGTAGTAGTAGTATCAATTATAAAATATGAATAAAGAGGTAGGCTTCGGATATTTTTCTTTGTTCCTATCAACAATAAATACTTTCTTTCAATGAATAAAATAAAAAGTAATATTATTAAGAGAGAACATTACGTGTCAAGTTGAGATGCTTATATAAGATAATAATCAAAAATAAATGAGTGGGATTACATAGTGCAGTGAATGGATACACATACTCTGTACTGAAACAGCGAAAGGATACGTGGCTGGTGTACTCAGGTCAGAATATGGCTGAATGGTGGCTTCCCCGCCAGAAGAATAAAACCGGACGGGAAATTCAGCCCGGAGATTGGTATAAGATTGAATGAACGTGATGGTAACGATAGTGGAATTGCTATGAGATGTACACCGCGCTCTCTAATTGACGTAGTTGGAAATTTGTGGAGTTTTGTTCGGCCGGTCCTTAGCCTATGATGGAAGTATCCCTTTTAGTTATTTCTCCACATATCAGGTACCTGTGATTGTAAAAATCTGTTTTGTCGGATTTACCGAAATATGGAATTAATCTACAATCAGGAGTACATGAGAAATTCTAACACGGATGTATGAGAGCATGGAGAAACTTCTGCAGTAATATGTTTCATCTTGCTCCAACCGCAGTTGATGATAGATTCTAGTCCATGCAGTGTAGGTATTTTCTTAAAATTCTCTATTTTTCATGTTAAAGTATTATATTTAAAATGATTTTAAAAATCGTTTATCAGCAAATATTATTTTTTTCTTGTAGTTATTTCTCAATTTTGAATGTCATTAAATATATATTATGAGGTTAATGATAAACGTGAAGCTGTTTTACTGCTTTACGTTATCTCTCAGCTCTAGTGATGCTGCTCTTACATCTTTGAATTTACCAAAAGAAAAATTAAAAATACATTTGTATATAACTTCATTTCTTTTTATTTTTTGCTATTTATATGTATCTATTTAATCATCAAACAATAAATCTCTGATAAACTATTAATGTGATTTGTAAGGGAATTCCTAGTGATCATTTGATGATGCTAATAATTATGATGTAATGGTATCGAAGGTGCCTGGCAGGAGAATTTGGAATTGAGCATTTTTACTTTAATAAATCATTTTTACTTTCAAATCTCTCTATATACAATTATTAATGCAAGTTTATTAGAATATTAAGATTATATAAATAATTAAAACTTTTTATGAGAAAAAGATAAAAATAATTTGTAAATATTTAAAAAGATATAAAATAAAAATGTATGAACGATCAGGTAGTTTTAAGAGAGCCGAATATTTTACCTTTTGACCTTTGGGAGACACTAAAGAAAATCATTATAAAAACTCAAAAATAGACATTTATAATAATTTTGTAATAGTTTTAGGTATGATATATGCGAATAATTGCAAAATACTTTTAATCCATGTATTTTCATTTTCTTATTTCCTAATTTCAAATCGTAATCTCACTGCCTTTAATAACTTT
Organism: Epiperipatus broadwayi; assembly: GCA_028023455.1. Lineage (NCBI taxonomy): Eukaryota > Metazoa > Onychophora > Udeonychophora > Euonychophora > Peripatidae > Epiperipatus > Epiperipatus broadwayi. Next base: position 4,140,727 of record JAQFVV010006209.1, on the reverse strand, counting down.
ATCTGTCTAGTTCTTGCTGTCTCGTAAAATATTTTCATCTTACAAATTACAAATGCCATCCATGCAGTTTCTTTTCATTTTAATTCCATAATAGTTTTTTCTCCATCTTTTTTATGTTCACGTTGTATTCCGCTGTTCTAAATCTCAACTGCTCAATTGTTAGAATCATTCAATACCTTTTAAAATTAAAAGCTTCCGTTTTCATGTGTTCCATATACGAGTTTCTATCACAAAATCGACTTTCATTGGTTCATGGGGTTTTTTTTTTTTAAATTGAATATCTGAATGGTCATTATCTTAATTTTCCCCCCCCTCACATTATCATTATTTAGTTCTACCTTCTAAATTTATGAATCCACGAATTCGATTTCCTGTTTTATTTCCAGTATTTTAAATTATTAAAGCACCACTCCCACCCCCTACATTAATTAATTTTCATCCAAAGCCTTAATATATGTGCAATATATATCTTAATGAATATAATTTAAAAATATTAGTTGTTTATTTAATTTGATATTACACAAATAATTTGAAAATATCTTTTCCAAAATCTCTAGATTCATGGATTTAATTCAACAAATTATAATGCTAATTGATAATTAGATTACAATTAAAAATAGAATAATATGTTGCTTAGAGTTCATGAGTTTGAATACTGAAAGTGACCGAGATGGGAGCTGCAATCCATGGATATTGAGTTCTATTACTACAATAAACCATGCAGATGAAAACAATTGAATGCTTTATTGCTTGTTGCTTATAACAAGCTCAAACACCAGAAATGACAGCTGAAGCTATGATCCATGGACTCTGAACAACAGAGGCCACCATTTTTTCTCTCCAGCTATTGCATGTACAATTATTATATGCATCATATACTGAAAAAATTCAGTCTTATAAAAAATTTATAGCCTTTTTTCTTTCTATATTGTGAGTGAAAGAAATAAGTAATTGAATAGTTTATTACTCAGAAGGTGAACCTTGGAAATGATAGAGCTGGGACTAGGATCCATTGACCTTGAGCTCCAAAGTCCATCACTCATTAAATCATAATAGAGTGTGTATGAATGGGATATATGTGTAAATAAAGTGAATACAGTTTTGTAAAAAAAAAAGTGAAGTTTGAATACCTTAGACAATTTAAAAAATTAAACATTTGTCATTAGCTCTAGTTATGGGCATTTTTAGAATAGATACTTCTTTATATGCCATTGATTATATATTCTTGTTATTGATTTTTTTATTTTATTGAATAAAAGTATTTAACTTGGAAATTAAATGCATAATTTAAAAAAATAAATGAAAGTTATAACCTTAATTTAATTCATTAATAATTATTATTAACATTTCTAACTAACTTAATTATCATTATTTTTTCATTCTCCATCTTTTCACCTTATTATCATCTATTAATTAAGTAAGTGCATGGCCTGTTGTCATGAGTTTCTATTGAGATACCATCTTTGAATGATATGTGTGTTCGAACATCAGTATTTCCATTCTTTTGTTTGTATAAAACAAAGCATGCCACAAATTGGTATTGTATCATGAATTAATTTTAATTATATAATTAGAAAAGATAGCAATTAGATACAATTATATTCTATATTTCTTAAATTAGGTATTTGTAAACAATTTTTGAAGTTTTATCAGAACATCTTCATAATTTTTGAAGATGATAGAATTTATCACATTTTTGTAACATTCTGTACAAGTTCTTTTATTCAGAAATGCAAAGAAAATTTTCTATATTGTCATTTATTAAATATAATGCTAAATGTATAAAATACACGTGTTTGTATATATCTAAAAATCAATGACCTTTTCAAATACATGGCATTAGCATTGGAAATTTTTTTGAACAATAAAATGATTAAATTCTTAATGATTTACCATTTTTGTTTTATCCTGAAATGTCTTTGAGATATGGAAGCTAGTAAGTTATCTTTTAGGAATTGTATATTGTTTTCAGAATTAGTTAGTTCATATATATATATATCTTTTGTTTAATATTGCCAATAATTTTTTCCCAACAAGTTGTAAATGATTCATGGTATTATTTAAAATCTTGGAATCTGACATGTATTTTTTTTTTTTTTTTGTTAAGATAATGTAGTAAATGAATAAAGCACTTGAAATCAACTTCTTTAATTCAAAACTAGTGAAATCATTGTTTAAAAATTTTTTAATGTATGTTTTAAAGTTTTCTTTAAATGTAAAAGTTACACTGATTATTTGTAATATAATGCCTTACAGCAACTAAATCAAGATTTTGGTTATATTATGATGGTAATAAGAAAAATTACTTTTATTCAGATTTAAAATATTGAAAAACCAAGATAATATTAATTTTATTATAAAAATGTACAAATTTTACTAAAATTTTATTTTAATTTAATCATTATACACCACTATGGTAAATTGTATATGCAATATGAATTCTTTCAAGAAATTCTAAAATGAGATGGTTTAATTCCCAGTATTAAATGAAATTAACAATATTCTTTTTTTTCTTTTTCATTATGTGACTTTGAATTCTCCTAGGATATTGTTGTATTCGTTGTTGAGAAATAAACAGCGAGTTTACTAAAGACAATTTACTCCAGAAGTTTTCGTTTATTTTAATTGAAAGTAAAAATAATTATAATTGAAAACAAGCTGTGGGATTTATTTTTAATTGAAAATAAAAATAACTAATTATAATGGAAATAATTATAATTAAAAACAAGTTGTGGGGATTATTTTTATCAGAGATAAAAATAACTAATTAAAGTTAAGAACAATCAAAATGGAGTTGGAAAACACGCGATTAAGATTTCGGAATGTAGTAGATAAGACTTAACAAAAGAACTCAGAGGGATATATAAACTGCAAGAGGAAAACATTGCGCACTTGTTACAGTTTTGTTAACAGAAGAAGTTGGATAAGTAAAGCTATTAAGAGCTATTTGGGGCACAATGGTTAAGAGTTGTGGCAGCCAAGTTTTATATATTTTAGCTATAATTTTTTGTGCTCATTTATGTTATCGATTAGATTGTAAGTCTTTTTCTACCCCTCTGAAAAACTTAGGGGCGAAGACATTACAAGATTGGCGCAGTCTAAAGCTTCAAACCTAGTGAAACTTGAAAGAATAAGCCAGATGAGAAAGTCAACCAATACTATTGGAAACAAGTAAAATGTCATTAGGACTAAGTAGTATTCCTGAATTTAGTATTGAAAATGCCAAGGAATGGCCTCTCTACATAATGCAATTGGAAATTTTTTTCAAGATAAATGGGATAAAAGATAATTAGAAAAAAATGGCCACACTTTTATGTTTAGCTTGGCATAAAGTTATAGAAATTGTTAATAAATTATGGGACGGACCGATAACCGATGGAATACAGTTTGAAGATATAGTTAAAAAATTAACGGACTCTTTTAGCCCGAAGCCATCTAGACACATAGCTAGATTAACTTTGAGAAATAGAAAGCAAGCCAGGGAGGAAAAAATTAAAGACTATGATATAGTATTAAAACAGTTGGCAAAAAACTGTGATTGTGGCGAATTTTTAGAACAAGCTTTGCTGGATCAATTATTGTGGGGAATACACGATGAAAGATTGCGACTGACGTTGTTAACAGAAAGCAACTTATCATACAAAGTGGCTATTAAAAAAGGAATAGCATATGAAACAGTAATTGAGCAAGCCATAGCTTTTAGAAACAACTCAGAAGAGACCAACAAAATGGCAGTTTATAAAATAGATCAAAGGCAGCAGCCGAAGAATGAAAATATAAAGAGAGAGGCAATGTTAGCAGTGAAATGTTTTTGCTGTGGTAAAACTGGCCATGTATCTAAGAATTGCAAATGGAGAAAAGAAAACTTTTAACTGCGGATTTAAAGGACATTTAGCAGCTGTATGCAAAAAACCACATCAAACAAAATGTAATCCAGATACAGATGGTACAACGTATACCATTAACTATGTATCAACTAGGGCAAAGAATTGCCATGAGAGATAGGACCATTCCGCAAAGATAAAGAGAGCACTAAACTACAAGAATTGGAGTCAAGGAACCAAGAATTAGCTATCATGCTTCAGAAAAAGACACAATCTGAGTTACAACTCAACTTGCAGTTAGACGAACTGAAAAGTTATAATTCCAAATTACAAAATGAACTGGAAGAATTTCAAGGAAGATTGAAGGCTTCTAGACAACGACTAATAGAATTAAAATGTAGTGTAATCAATGCGAGCATCTCTAGTCGGCAATATGAAAAGACAACAAGAACTATCAAAAGAAGTGCACCAATTAAAACTGGATGTTTTTTTTTCATATGTCATAGCATCGGCCGGGACGTGAACCCACAACCGTCTGCAACCAACTACTTGCTTGCAAGACAACTGCGATGACCTCTCAGTTAGCAACGCTTGACAGAAAACTGGCTGTTTATGAATTAAATAAAGTAAAAGAACTTGAACAACAAAATTTAGAACTTAGTGAAAAATTACAGTGCAAATTTTCAGAATGTCAGAATTATGAAAGATCGAATGAAAATTTAAAAAGTGAACTCGCCATGTCAGAATTATCCGAACAAATGGAACTATAAGAAAGGGTGGCCGAAGGTGAAAGTGAAACAGATACTTTCAAGGATTTTTTGGAAGAGCAGCAATCGCGGGACAGTGAGCTGCCAGAGACAAAAACTGGAGAACAGGAAAAAACCCAGAGTTTCGCCAAGTGGGAGAAAAAAGCACTCAAAGCGGCAAGGAAAAAGAAGAGTTTACACAAATTTCAAGGTTGTATCGATTAATAGGAAAAATCAAGTGTTTCTCCAAGCTGAAAAAGAGAAATCGCCCAGACCTGTACGGGATAAAAGAAAACCATGCAGATTAGATGATTATGAGTAATATAAATAAACTCTAACTTCTTAAGTGAGGGGAGGAAGTGTTGTATTTGTTGTTGAGAAATAAACAGCGAGTTTACTAGAGACAATTTACTCCAGAAGTTTTTGCTTATTTTAGTTGAAAGTAAAAATAATTATAATTGAAATCAAGCTTTGGGATTTATTTTTAATTGAAAATAAAAATAACTAATTATAATGGAAATAATTATAATTAAAAACAAGTTGTGGGAATTATTTTTATCAGAGATAAAAATAACTAATTAAAGTTAAGAACAATCAAAACGGAGTTGGAAAACACGCGATTAAGATTTCACAATGTAGCAGATAAGACTTAACAAAAGAACTCGGAGGGATATATAAACCGAGAGAGGAAAACATCATGCACTCGTTACAGTTTTGTTAACAGAAGAAATTGGATATGTAAAGCTGTTAAGAGCTATTTGGGGCACAATGGTTAAGAGTTGTTGCAGCCAAGTTTCATATATTTTAGCTATAATTTTTTGTGCTCGTTTATGTTATCGATCGGATTGTGTTTTTCTACCCCTCTGAAAAACTTAGGGGCGAAGACATTACAGATATATAAAAGTTTTTGTGTTTAACAATTTTACAATGAAAACTTATTAAATTTCAAATTAAATGAAACTCTTAAAAATTTCTATTCCTCTTTAAATACTAGGAACATTAATAACAATATTAATGCATGGATCAGACTTCCTTTTGTACCACATATATCTAAAAAAATGAAAACAATCTGGTCAAATGATTTTCGTCTTCTAATCTTAATCAGATTTTGAACAATATTAAAGATAAATTATCGCCAAACCAAGCTCTCCAATTAGTTTATAAAATTAAATGTAATGAACCAATATATATTGTAATTTATTGTGGTGAGTCTCATGCCAACTGTGTTACAAGATTAGCACAATCCGAATATATACATATAAACGCGCTAAAACAGACCCTAATATTAAATCTATATTTTTAGAATATGAAATAAAGTCTGGCCACAATTTTGATCCTCTTAATATTAAAGTCATTTGCATTGAGCACCAAGATCAAAAAAGAAAATATAAAGAGGCATGGTTTATTGCAAATAACAACACAATAAACAATAAAGATTCTTGCATTGCATTATCATGTAAATAGTATATATAAAATATTAACTTATAAATTCTATTTATATAAACTTATAGTAGTTCTATGAATGTGACTGACCTACTTAGAAATAATATTTTATTAAATTTATAATCTTTCAAGCATAGTATATCTTTACTATTATTTTTTTTATCTTCATATTATGGAAACAAGTATTTTATTGAGTTAAATTTCAAATTATTTTTCAAATAAAGCAACAAAATCTGCATATAGTGTAGAAATGCAATGTAGAATATAATCAAAATTACCCCAAATTCACAAGTCAAATAGACTAGTTCAAGAAAATAAACTCTAAAACACTACCAATCGTTTCACTGCTACAAGCAGATTTCTCAAGTGTAAAGAACTACAAAATAACATATTTAAACTAAACATTACCCACAATTTCACTCACCTCCCATACACCTTAATATTAAAATAATTTTTAAATAAGTTAATTGCTTCAGAATCATAAATTTTTAATAGTAAAGATTCTTTAATTCTTCTTTTTGATTAGTTTAGCTTTATGCTTTTAAAGTGTAGAATACATTGTAATGAAAAGTCATTGAGATGATTTTGTTAAGATAGGTGAGAAATAACAGAATGGGGAAAAGGATTTTAAGATATGGAGTAGAAAAAAATGAAAATTTGAAATATGTAGACATTTACTGAAACAGTAAGGTCTGCTTTGCGGATCTTCGTTTCACCTTTTCTCACCTATTTCCTACCCTCATACCTTAGTTTGAACCCCAATCTATCGTAGTGTGTCTGCAATACGCTTATATACCGAAAATCCCGCCTAATTTTAAACCACGAGTACAATGCTCGTATTATATATATAACTCATTTCCAAATAAATAAAAGATTATAGATTATGTATATGTTCACATAATTTTGATTTATTAAAAAGTAGGTTATATAAGTCGTAATTGTGCACACACTATGATATGCATTTTAAAACATATCAAAATTATAAATTGTTAAAGTTATTTTGTTTGAATCTATTTACAAATATATTACCGTCATAATATATTTTGATTTAAAATAAAATTCATTTAGTAAATATTCGTTTAGTAAATAGATTCAAATATTGCAATTTAAAAATAAAGTAATTTTCATTTAATTTAATAAAAGTCATTCCAAATATTTCTGTTAAAATAAATGAGGGACAATAGTTTAATTAGTTAATATTATATAAGTTTATCTAAAAACAGCAGATGTCCACTTAAGGTTTTCTTTAATTAGTAAAAGTAAATTTTAATTAAATCTAGTTTGTAATCCAAATGTCAATAGGGAAATTAACAAAAGAAATTAATTAATGTTGAATTCCTTTAGACCTTCGGATAGATTTAATTATAGCTGATAAGTCCGATATATTTTTGTAATGCTCCAGGGCAGTTCTATTGTTAACGTCTACTATAAAAAGAAGGGTTTTCTTTTGTTCTCCAGTTCTTCTAATGTTTCTAAGAGAAATCATTCTGAGGTCTAATGTGTCTAACCAAAATTATTGTAGTAATTTGTAAATCTTGACATGACAGAGTAGAGTGCAAGAAGGCTATTTCTCTCTGAAATGGTCATATGCTGCCGTAGACCATCGGAAGTTATCACACAAGGAACCCCGGAACTGCTGCTGCTGCCAAAAATATGAACATTTCCAGATTTTGCTGTTAAATTATATAAAAACCTGCCGACCATCAATCTACCTAAAATGCTTCTCCAGAGGTAACCCTAAATTAACCCAAGAGCTCTTGTGATAACTAATATGCTATAGCTATTTAAAATTGTTTTTCTTATATTTCACATAACTTCATTATGTATTTCTTTAACGTATTAATATCATATAATCGACAGTTTTGCTCTATCCTTGGGTTAATATTTTCTATTTATAAAGCTTTCTTTTATTTTATTATGATAATGTGTCAGAATCGTCTTTGACCGAGTGAACTATTCCCTTTATTGAAAGTAAGACGCCGCTATTAAGGCATATTTAAAATTTATAATTTTCCAATTTTATTATCTTGCAAATCACTCGTTCGAGGGCGATTCTTTTCTTTAATATAATATAATCACATAGTTTAAAATCTACATGTTATTGATTTTAATCTAATATAAGAGTATGTGCGAGGTCAACGATTAAATGTGTCCCTTAATGCATGATTGCGTATATAAATCTATACTTACTTTTCAAACCCGCAAGCATGCATTTTCCTATTTTAATTACCGTGTTCTACTTTAATTACAAAGCTCATCATTGACGTCGAGAATGTGCGGACCCTTTTTAAATGAATTTGTGGGAATTTGATTGAGCATTTCTCTTAATCCAAGTAAAACCCATTCAGTATGTTTTTATATACACTAGTCTCATATTGCTGGTAAATGAATTGGTTGTTGAGACCGCTTTGTTTTAATTTTCCAAGGATTCTTTACACGGCTAAGGCCGTTCTCTTCGCCCTTTTGCATTTTCCAGGCAGAGTGTGTCCCCAAATGACACACCTGGGAATTAAACGCAATCGTCACACAGTCGCTAAGTTTCGGCTGTTCATAAAATACTTTCCTACGGGTTAGCGGTGAGATGCCCTCCGTAATCATTCCGGATCTTCAATATTGTTTTATTTTATATTTATTTTACAAAGCATCCGTGACTTAAACGTGTCACACCCTCCAACTTTAATAAATTCATTATCAGCAATACTGACCTCCCAATGCAACTATTATTATTATTCTCAAATAAATGCTTTGATCACATTCCCACTTTGTTGCTTAGTAACCTTTTGTCCGTGCTATTCTCGAAATCAATAAATATTTTAGAACACTTAATTTTCAAATATTTTCTTAGACTTGTATAATTACTCAAAGCACCTCGCACATGTTCCTATCTCATCAAGCACATTATCATAATGCTATTAGCCCAAGGATTAGAATATATCACTTTGCTTTAAAACCATTTTGTTATTTATTGGAATATAATGCCAACAATTATTTAATACGCGTCCCTGTCTCATATAAGCAGACAGTGGCGTTATATATATATAATTTATATAAATAAATTTTGTGAAATTATTTAAAACTAAATTTGATATCTTATTTTATTGATTCCTATCACTGTCTCGGTCTATATATATATATATTTTCTGCATTTCTTTTGTAAATCCATAGATGTTAATTAGCCACCCAAGCTTCTTTTAGTATAGCGTCTTTTGTTTCTCCCTGACCACCAGGCACCAGTCAAAGGTCATACTAGTAGTGGCATCAGATGCGTTGTCACGTAGATGGTGCTGTGAAATTTGGGCTTTAGATTCGATCTTAGTATATCTAGAAGGCTACTCCTCCTAGAATGTTCAGGTTCGTGTCTGGGGTTTGAATTCTGCAGTGTGTTAGCGAGATAGATGATTCTGACTGTTACATTACATAGAATAATTATGGCTAACCCCTTTTCTAAGTAATTTCAGATGAAAAGCGACATAGTATTACAAATATGATATTTTGTATACAAATAATATTCTGTAATTGAAATTTATTTGAGAACTGCTTATAAAGTACCAAGTTGAGAACTGTAACATTAAAGTTATAGAATCATGGTTTAGAGCATTACTTTTATTCTTACATAAGTTTGTTATTTAATAATAAATAAATTGTTTAGTTTTTTATAATTTCATAAAACTCTTAATCACAATGTCAGTAAGCATTATTTCGATTAATTTGTTTGAAAATCTGTAATTTTAATCATTATATTGGTGTATTATTAAAAACAAATTATAACTAAGATGTGATATGTTGGACTATTTCCATCATTTATGAGTGAATGTTGAATGTATAGAAAATTTTAAACTTTATTTAAACTTTCCAAATAGAAACAACTTGTTAGTAATAACACACAAATAGACAATACTGTTTAGTAATTACACAATGTTTCGAGTAGTATTATTTTACACTCTTCTTCACTTGTTGCTGGCCTATATGCACAGTGACAATATTCGCTTAGAAATTGAACTCGCATCTTTAGATTCTTGAATATCAAATTTAAGGCAAACGCTCTACCAACATATCACAGCTTATAATATACCATCATTACAAACCTTCAGACAAATTATAACTAAATCGATTTTGGTATTTATTTGAAATTTGCTAACATTCTTAATGAAGGACTGAGGGCCACAAGAAATTTTAGTAAATACAGCATGTAGTTTATTGGCCACCTAGTGAATATCTCTGCATTAAATGGAAACATCCTATATGTTTAGCAGGTCTAATTTTTGAAATAATCATAGGAGGGAAAAAATTATATACCATTGCAAGTAATGATAGATTTTCTATATCTGGTTTAATAAAATTTCTAATTTAAGTATCTCCTGTGAGCTCTTTGTTGACTGGATTTGATTTTATGTGTTTTGTTTTCACATTTATTTGTGTTGTTAAATGGATTTATAGAATAAATTTACTTATTGCTTTTTTTATTTGTCAGATTTGAAGATTGACTAAAATTTCTACATCAATTCCTATCTTAATATTATTAATTAAGAATTGCTATATTCAAGAGAATATATATATATATAACTAACCAGATTTTAGATTTTTAATGCATTTCTCATTTTGAAATATATAGTATCATAAAACATTTTCCAGTGTAAAAAGTTTCAGACTACCCAAGTTTACTATATATGTATTTCAAGTAGAACCTACCCCATCGACATATGAACTAGAGGCTTGAAGCTCTTGGATTTCTGCATCAGAAATGATAGTTGAATATATATATCATGATTGCCTTATTTGATTTATGTGATATTTTTTGGTCTTGCATGAATAGGTTAAATATTATATATAAATATGTTGGATTGCATATATTCAAGCTCTAAAATTAAATAAATCATGATGTATATAAAAATCAGATCATCATTTTAAGTGAGGAGATTCAGATATTTCAAATCTCCAGATCACCTGATTATAGTAAGTTGTACTTGAAATACATGTATAATATAAGAGGTTGATCTTAAGTTTTTACACCAATAATAGATGGTTTATGATACTATAGATTTCAAATGAGAAGGGCATTGAAATATTTGAAATCTAATTGATTACATTTATTTCCCCAGTAATCACTAATCTGAAATGAAAAGTATTAAATATCCAGATGTTAATATGGTAATTATGTATAAAATATTTTTCGTTAAAAATGTAAATGGAAAAAAAGAAATAGTATTTTTCCCAATAACGTGTAACAGTATAATTATTATTTTTGTTTAAATTATATTTGTTTTAATTAGTAGTTGATATGGGGGAAAAAAAAGATTTTACACATGTTTGATATCACATTTTTTCTCGATTTAACATTTCTGTATATTCTTCATGTTTTATTCTAGAATGGTTTAAATGGTCTCAACTGAATATTTCAAATGAAAACCTCATCCATTGTTTTGCAAGATATACATCTAAGAAAATATGATTTATTAGAGGTAAACTTTCCATTGTTATTTGTTTCACAGGGTTTTTGATAGCTTGAGTTAATTGTTCAACTCATTTCATTCTTCTGGAGGTTATTTTCTATGTAGTTTTTTTAATTGTTTTTTTGTTCAAAGAGAGGATCATAAAACTTATTCACAAAATATATTTTAAATTAGATATGTGATTTCATTCGTTAATATGAAAAAATAATTGGTAGTTGAAACAATAGTATGTTTAGATTCTGACTTAGGAATACATCTCTTGTAATTAGTCACATAGTCTGTGTAATTCACGCTTGTATTACATTTTTTTTTTTTTTACAAATTGGACCTTTCCAGGGAATCATATTTGTTATGTAAAAACAGTTAATGAACTATTTCTTAAGGTAACACTACCCAAAATAAAAATTGTCCATCTAAACGAAATGATGTGAATGAGATGAAACAACACAGAACTGTATGTACATTAATAAACAGTTGAGAAGGAATAATCATGTTACCTAATATGACCACCATAATATAAAGTAGGTAGACTTAATACTATAATAAGATTAGTAAAATTCTTTAATAATGTTCTGAGAATAATATGAGCATTCATTTTCAAGTAATAAGATTCCATATAAGACTTTATTGATTGATAATGAGAAGCTGGCTGTGATAATTGCTTGCAATTTTATTAAGGGATAGTTGGTAAGTGTAAGCTATATGTGTAAAGTCAAAAGTTAGTTTCTGGAAATTTGACCAAGTTGTGGGGGAAATAATAGGGAAATGTTTATAATAACACTAAGTGAATAATTTTGGAATAAAAAATAAAAGACAGAAAAATTATAGATAAGTAGGATTCTATAGAGAGGTTTATCAAATGAATTAAGAATATTGTTGTGTGTAATCTTTGTGAAAGAAGCTTAGGAAATTATAAAGTGATTGCTAAATTTGCTCAGAATTTAGAAAATGAAGGATGTGATACCTGAAAAAATAAATGAAAGTGAACAAGGATAATCTTAGGAAGGAAATAAATGAATTGAAAAAAAGCTATAATGAATGTAATATTTTACTTTCAATAAATATTTTAGTATAAAAAAAATCAATAAGAATACTCCAGAAGTTCAAATTAAATGTACTATTTAATGACAATGGAAACTGTTTTAGGAACGAGTTATAGATATAAGAAAATGAATAGAGTTGTGTAATTAAAAGGTTTCTATAGACTGAATGAAAAGAATAGAAGAGCAAATTTTGAACTGATTAGAGTAAAGATGAAATCTTACAAAAATAATAGATCTGTAAAATGACATTAATTAAATGCTTTTCACAGAGGAATTTTAAGAAATGGAAAATTTCCGATAAGGGAACAATAAAACAGAAGACTGTAAAAACTCTGGATTGCAGATTTAAGTGCTCTTTTTCTCCTTTGTGTTGGTGAAGTGCTCTTGGGCTCGCAATGAGTATCGTCGGTAACAAGTCACCGTTGGTGAGGGAATAAACCCAGATGTTTTGGAATCTGAAGGTATAAAAATCTGTTTAGTATTTAAAGTAGATTTTGTTTTTATGTAAGCCTAAATGGCTCTTAGGTTTTAACTTGGGGAATTTGTAGTTTATTTAGCGTAGTTGTGGAAAGTGGCAATCTATTAAATAAGACAGTAAAGGTCAGACAATATTGGAAGAGTGTTTAAAGACTTTTAGAAACCCTGTGATCATTTATTTTTCTGCGTTAATTTATATTTAAGTTTGTATATATATTCTAGTTTTGTTTTTGTATAATGTATAATAAATCCTTAGTACTAAATTAGTTTTAGTTATTAATTAATTGTGGTTTTGAGAGTTGTGGGTAAAGACCCAACAATGAAATCCAAATTAGAAATAAAACCCCTCCACAACTTAACAGTGTGGTAGAGGATGACAATAGTAGTAAAATTCTCACCAACATTAAAAAGACAATAATTGTAAAAAAAAAAAAAAGATGATGGGGAAGATACAAATATAATAATATTGAATTTTCTCACTAAGAAAAGTTGGTAGAAATGTAATAAATCCCAATAAATTAAGAATATATATATATATTGAAATACAATTTTAACATCCATAATATTTAGCAGTAATGATGAACTCTTACGATAATACACCATATATTGAAATACAATTTTAACATCCATAATATTTAGCAGTAATGATTAAGTCTTACGGTAATACACCAAATAAACTATTCTAAACTTTTGTAAGAATGATTTATTAAATTATAAGTGTTTATATTTTCTTTTGATTATGAAAAGGAAAAAATGAATTTATTTTGTTTCTTGATTTAAAATATTTTTGTTTATAAAACACCATTGTTTAATTAATTATTGTTTTTTGAAATCTTTCTAGGTTTAATACTCAATAGCATATTATTTTGATTAAAATTAATGTATTTGAATTTATTCATAACTTTTTTTTCATTTATATTTATTTTAAAATAATCAACTTCCTAAAATTAATTGGAAAAATAAACAATTATCAAATTAATATTATTGCAATATTGATTAAATTTCTAAATTAATTAATATTTTAAATAAAAGTATATTTTATATACCAGGAGTTTAGATGTAATATAGGGAATTTGAACACAGACTTTCAACCTCCCTTCAACCATCTACTCCATCTTATATAACTGATATACATGGCCACACATATGTGAAAAAGATAAATAGTATGGATGGCTGAAGAGTTGGAGATGGAATAGATTGAAGCTTATCCATTAGACCATGAAGATTTTCTATTTTAATATAAACCAAGCACGGATTATATATATGGGTGGGAGATGATGATCTGGACCAACTGCTGAGTCAGCACAAAATACGTATATTGGAGATCATTTATCTTTTTCATATGTAAATTGTCATGTGTATTGGTTGTATGAGATGGAATGCTTAGCTGAAAGAAGCTTCAAAGTCTGTGGTCGAATCCGCTATTTTAAAAATAATGTTGATGGAGAACTTGTTGTTCAATAAACAAGTATAAGATTATAAATAATCTCACACAGCCTTACAAGTTAGTGAAAATTTAATTGAAACTTAAATTTTGAAATGATAATGAGCAGCAAGAAGAGTAGCAATTCATTTTAGCCATTATTGTTAATACTCACATTTCTGCAATCACAATGATCTAAGAAAATCTTTTTGATCTTTTACTCTGACACTTCATGTAACTGAATATTATTCCCAGATATCTTATCTCCATCTTAATGAAAATTACATACAAAAATGTAATAAAATAACAATTCATTAAATTTGAGGGAATTACAAAGAAGTTTTCATTAGTGAAACTATTCAATATCTTTATATACATATACACGTCAAACCAACCCAAAATACAAGAAAACTGCTTATATGAAAATTAGCCATAAGCTGAAGAAATTAATCTAACAAATTCTACACTGATATATTATCAGTTATGAAATACTATGACTAAAACCCTGCTAAAGGAGAAATTATTGTTAGACATATAGGTGTAACTTTAACTTAAAATATACAGATATACACTAAATTATATAGAAAAATCCTGGGCAAGAAATAGAGAGCCTTTTCTGACTTTATGTAAAATATTTCAACTATTTTCATTTTAACTTGTATATATTACTTTAAATTGAAATAATTTTCCTGTTTATAAATTTAATATTTATTAACATTTATAATATTGATATAGTATATAGTTATTTTCATTATAATATTTATTTCTATTGTGTTTATTTTTGTATATGTATTTTAATCAACATGTTAACCTTATGCAAACCAAAATATTCACAAAATTTTAATCTTTTCATATTATATTTTATTAAATAAAAAAGTGAGGAAATAATATATAAAGAAATTTCTATATGACTTAATATTTTATTTCACACACACACATATTGGAATTCACCGTCTGTAAATAACTGTAGTACTTTTTTTCTTGTTATTAAATTTTGTTTTATTATCAAAAGTTGTTTTCAAATCTTATCCTAAAGATATGTTAAATATGATTATGTGATCACAGAATCTGGCATGCTCATATCTTTATACTGAGTTAGCAAATTCTGAAATATGATTATATAAGACAGTTATTATAATATAAACCCACTAGTCGAATTATTTCTGAAGTATGATGCTCAGAGAATAATTAATGTTATTCTACAAATAAATAAAATTGATTTTATGAGATTAGACAATAAATAATTATTTTACTGTTATATAAATGGCAACATTTGTATGAATACCTAGTAATTTGGCCATAGTCAGGGATTCTCTTCTTCTTTTCTCAACTTCACTTTTTACTGATTCATAGATTGGCATCCATTATTAAGCATGATGCCAAATCATATGTAAATCTTTTTTTGGTATAATGAAGGCTGATAAATCAGCCAAAGAATCTTGTACTGAATTATTAAATAATAATTCAGCAGCTTGGCACTCAATTCTAAAGATTAAATATAGTTAACCAACATATATAGAGATTATATAATCCTTCTAAATACTTTCTTTTTCCTTTCCTTTATTTTTGCTATCTTCTTATACAATATTTGCAATTCAAATAATTCTTCTTACACTTTTTTCAGCAAAAACTTTTTATTATTATTACAGTTTCAACTGTACCTTGCAGTCTTTGTCAGAAAAAAAACATTTTTTTAAGAGATTAAAGTAAATTGGATTTGATGAAGACTGCAAGGTACAGTCGAAACTGTAATAATAAAAAGTTTTTGCTGAAAAAAGTGTAAGAATTATTTGAATTGCCATTTTATATATAGAGATTACAGTGAGAGGTTTAAAAAATAAAGCATCAATAAAAAGCTAAAATTAATCCTTAATAATAATAATAATAATTGCTGAAGTAACTGATGTTAGAGATGTGCAGGAAAGGCAAGATGAATGACCCAATAATAGAATTAGTACATAAATTAATAGTCTGTCTATTGAAAGGTCTCAAAGAAAAACTTATGAATCTAAGTAGCCAAATTAATATGGAATAACAGTAAGTGAACACATAAGGAAAAGTGAAAATGGAAAACTTGGAGCAATAAAAAAAAAAGATTATCACTGAACTATATTAATTATTTAAGCAAGGAAGAGACAAGTAAGATAAACTGCATGCTAAACAAGTTTGGGAACAAGATAATGACAATAAAATTAAGGAAATGTCTCAGAAATAAATAAATTTTTAATAAATTGAGAGAAAATAAATAGAAAATTAATAAGAAAACCAATTAATAGTAAAGCAGATGATAAAAAAATGAGAAGAAATACGAAGTCTCAACGATTCTATAAAGAATTCGAAGAAACTGTCCTAGAAAAATATTGAAACTTTAGAACTGTATAAGAGTAAGAAAATTGGAAAAGCTTTTTGACCATTCATTTTGCCATATCTGGCAATCAAAGATTGCAATCAGACATCTCTCCAGCTTAATTAAAGAAAACTACATATAGAAAAGTCTTTATCATTAAATTTGAAAGAATTAACATCTTTTTTGTTTGTGAAACCACTTTAGATCTCAAGAAATTATAAAAGATATAGAAAGAAATCATATGTTAGTTGGATAAATGAAATAAGAAAGTGTTCTATAGTGATGTGAAGAAGAATAGCTGTGAATTGGGCAAATTATAATAAATTTGGAAATATCTTCAGCAATGGATTGATAGGAGTTGAAAATGATAGCATTTAATAATATCATTCTTTAAATTGAGTACTGTATTTGCAATGTATAATATAGAGCTCATGGCATAGTTTTAAGTACAATTTGCCTGTCATACTTACAACATGAGATTCAAATCCACGTGAAACCTTGAAAACTTTTTCTGACTTCAAGCAAGTTTTATGATCCCCCCCAAGTATCTGGCTAAAGTTATTGAGTCTAAGTATTTTTGGCTTGAGACTAATGGATAACTTACTTCACTGTCTGTCATTAAAGAACTTTATCCTTCTACGAGTAGTTTAAAGATTGTTGTATCTTTAAATATAGAAATGTTAAAACAAAAATTTTCACAGGTAAAAGATGTGAACATATTTCAGATTTGAACATGGGTACATTTACTTTGTTGTTTTTGATTTTCAAATATTTCTGCAATATACATAGATAAAGGCAGGTGTGATCTAGCCAAAACATTGCTAATATTAGCAACAGGTAAATGAATACATAGGTGAATCCAAAATACATGTTTATATATATAGTACAAATATATATATATATCTGTTAACATTATCAGTTGTAATATACATTTTAAATTGAAAATTCATTTTTAAATAAACATGCATGCTTAGAGATATGAAATTGTTTTAGAAGTGAATGACATTCATTTGATCACAGTGATTATTTGTGTTCATAATTGATTCTTTATCATAAGATGTTCACTTTAAACTTTGGCTGATTAGTCTCTAATTTATATGATGATTTACAAACTATTCTATAATTGTTCTTTCAATAATCTCAGATTTGCTCTTACCCCTAAACCCAGTCTAGGACTTCATTCTTTTAGTGAGTGAAAAGATACATTATCAGATTAAACAAACAATCTTTCATTTTACCTAGTAATAAATTTGAACATTTGACAAACATTAAAAAAATATTTAGTGCTATTTGTATGAATCATTTGTAACTTAATTTTTCATATTTATACTATTATCAATTTATTTTGGGAAGAAATCACTACCGAATAGTTGAAATGTCAACATTCATTTCTTATTTAACAATTTTTTCTCCATCTGAAATCATCTGCAGTTCTATCTAACAATCATTTATAAGAGAAATTGGGAAGTATATGGTTGCATAAGATATCTTTCTACAATATTTTCCAGAATCTTAAGAATTGTTTCTCATTCTTTCACTTAATGTCTTGGATGATATTTATTTTGCATAATTGTATCACATGATTCCAATCACATTAGGAGCACTAAATTGATCACTTTGTCAAGATAATCCAAACCACATGTTAATAGTTATAATTTTGGTAATTCCATTTGCTCCACACTTTGGAGGTTTAAAAGTGAGATGCAAAACACTTGATGTTTATATTTTTGCTCTTATATATATATTGAATGAAAAATTTGATATCAATCATCGCTTATTCGTTAATTTTTTTCAGAGTTCTTGAAATTTTTTTTTGTAAAAAAAGTGTGTGACCTTACTGATTATAGTTGTTTGCTTACTTGCTTGTTGATATCTGAATAATACACAAGTAAATGCAAAATTTTAGCAGGCTTTTAAGGTTGACATTAGTGATTATAATTTTACTTTCCACATTGCATTTGTGAAGATTGAATTTATAATTGTGACAGTAATCCTTTTCAATTTTTATTGATGATAGTTTAGAATTTCCAGGATTTTGTGGGAATCACCTAAGAAGATTAACTTAATAACTGTTCTGAATGCAATTTGCTATGTTGCTGACTTATTGATGAGATGGTTCTATATTGAGAAACATAATTCAATTTATTGTATATCAGGAAGCAAATATTGATTAACAATCATGATATTATATATACTAGTACTAATGCATAATATTTCTATTATTAATTCATTTTTTTCAAAGAGAAGTTTGTATAAATAGCAAGCAAAGTTAGTTATAATGCAAAATCTTGTAAAGATTATATGATCAGATTTGGGGCAGAGTAGAGCTATAGATGGGTCACTTCTCAGATACAGAAACCACCCTCCTCCCATACTTTTCTGTTTTGTTAATGTAATTTTACTGTATTCATTGAATATATGAAAACAATTACCCTGTCACATTTTTTCTGTTATCTTCTTATATATACTTTTATAAAGACCAGGAAGTTACTGTTGAAAGATAAAATAATGAAATTGGAATAAATTGTGCAGAAATTTAAAAGCCAGCACCCAAGATATCCCATAAATTGGATTGTTTAAAAATATCTTTAATTTTTTATCTTTCTTCCCCCCTCCCGTAAATTAGCACAACCATTAATGATGATGATGATTATATAATATAACACCAATTTAATTATTAATAGCAACTGGTTTATTTTTTATTTTGACTATTTCTTGTAAGAACACTGATTTTATTTTATTTTTTGACATCACTTACAGAATATTTTGGCGTCATTGTTTTTCTTTAAAATGCTCCGCACATGTAAACCAGAAGTCAGTTAAATTGTTTTTTTATTTATTTATTTTCAAGCTTTTGTTATTTTTAGAAACAGATTTATTTTTGAAATTCTGTACTGTTTCTCTTTATACAAGATTTTTTTTTTATTATAGTGCTGCCTTCTCCTGGAAATTGTACAAACTAAATCTATTTGGGTTTATTTTTGTAAAAAAGTCTTTCGTATTTTATTTATTACAGAAATCTGTTTATATGTATAATAATTTTGATTTATCATTTGCGATTATATATTTTGGGTTAAAATATTTTATTAAATAAGTTGCAATAAAATAAATGATACATTTGTAAAAATGAGGATAATATGTATGGTTTTTTTTTGCAAATAATTGGTGATAGCAACCAGCAAAACTAAGACAAATTAAACTAAAGTCTATTCAGATTTCAATGTTTTTAGGGAGATATAAATAATATATTTATTGTTGTTTGAATTATTTCGGCGCTCATCTTAAGTTGTTGGTGTTACTTTAGTTTTTTTTTTTTAAAAAAAAAAACTTTAATAATACATGTACTATAGTACAAAATTCTTTTGAATATAAAATTGTTACATATATTTAGGTACTAATAAATAGCCACTCAAAAAAGTGTATGGCCATTCCAACCCCCCCCCCCCCCCCAAAAAAAAAGAAAAAAATAGAGGGAAAAAACTATTCTAAAAATGAATTTTGCGGTGACTATACAAACCATACAAACCAATCCATGAACCAAAAACTGCTGCATCGAGAAAAAACCCATACACAGTTATATTAGAAATTATAAAAGAGCAATGACCCCCACTATAGCTGAATTTTTTTATGTAAAATTCATTGATAACTACAGTTATATTTTGACTTCTTGGAAAAAATTTACTATAGATATGGTTACATATAAATATTTAATTTTTAAAGTTGACTTAGCAATGTGATATACTTGAATTAGTTCAGGAAGATAACCAGAATAAAAGAAAAGAAGAATTTTAAGGCCATTGACTAGTTTTACAAATAACTTTCTTATGTGAAACATTTATATTATTACATTCATACTATTTAAATACAAGTCTAGTATATATATTTAAGCTAGGTGGATTTGAACCCAGACTTTCAAGCTCTCTTCAGTCATTCATGCTATGTTATACAACTGATACACATGACTACATACATGTGAAAAAGATAAATGATATCCAATCTATGTATTTTGTACTGAATCAGCACTCATCAGTTGGTCCAGATCATAATCTCCCACACATTTAGAATATTTATACTAAAGTGAACCAATATGATCAAAATATTGATTATTTTATGATGCAGCATTTTAAAATGATGTCATATTTGATGATGTTGATGAATTTATCAAATGTAGATACTAAGTTCATTTTGTACTGTAAAATAGACTAGATTAATAGAGTTTTGATGAACTCTAATAATTAATTTCGATGTTCAATTCTAAATGCAATGGCATATTTCTATGATTTGTAAGGAGGTACAATATTATTCAAATAAATAAGCAAATTACTTTTGATTTAAAAGAAGAATCAACAAAACTTTTCATTACACAATTTTAGACCTATTTTGTTTATGCTAAAATCAATATATGGATGCTTTTGAAAAAAGTTTATCATTTATTGCTGGTACATGTAATATCATTTATTATGATTTGAAAAAAAAATGCAAATGATAATCATTCCTTGTTCTTCAAATAGATTGAAAAAATGTCTGATAATATCAAATTATGTATACTGGTTATCATTTTCTTCTTACCTTTCTAATAATTTGTATATAGAATATTAACAAACTATATGTAAAACAGATCTATTATCACAAAAACTTTTTGAGGATCTTGTTTGTATTTCAGATTAACAAGAATTTGCCTTTACAATTTAACTAGGAAGGTGTTTAACCTGTTCATAATTGAGGCTTATTTGATGATTAAGTCATTGAAATATCAAAGTACTATCAATATTTGTTTTTTGTTTTCTTTTTAATAATAGTTCTTTTATATATTTCATTTATTAAAGTGAACATTTTGATAATTAATATTGTTTTCCTGAAAGTATCATCAATTCTTCATTTTTAAATCTATACAAACTTTATCTGAGATTGAAAGTCAAGATTATAAATGCCATTGGTAATTGGTATTCACATTTTTTATGTATCAAACTGTAGGATTTCTAATCATACTTTCAAGGAAGAAATCAAATTGATAAAAATAAAATAATTGAATGGTTTTATTATTCAAGAGTTCATAAAATGTTTGAATGCCAGAAGGGTCAGAACTGGAATTAGTTCAAGGACTTTACATTCTAGCCTAATATTTTACCACTACAATAAATGACCCAAGGCAAAAAATCAAATAACTTTATTGTTTGAGAATTCATAAGAAGTTTAGAATGCTGGAAGTATCAGAACTGCAATATGAGGACCTTATACTCCAAAATCTCTCACCAATTCATCAGAGCAGAATATATTACTCTAAGTGATGTCACAGTTTATAATTTATTGAACTTGTCTGTTGAACTCAATAGCTTAGGATTAGTAGAGAAAAAGTTGCTTTTGTCAATACTTTATTATAAAAGCTTTCAGAAATCTGTGTAAGAATTTCCACTTTTTGATTAATATGTTAATCTTATACAAATAATCATATTTAATCTTCAGATTTTTTAAAGTAGAGAATGTTGTATACTAATATCACAGATGAGCTCAAGAATACAATTCTTAGCAATATTTTCACAATGACTTATTAAAATGCACACCCAAAATCCAGATATAGTGATGAAAAAGTATCTTTCTGAATATTTGTTTTATAAGTTGATTTACTTTTTTTTTTTTGGCAGTTTTATTTTTAAATTTATTCATATGAATGGACTTGTGAAATCTAGTCTTCATTGTGGGCCAAAAAATGAAAAACAATTTGCCTATGCGATACAAAAAAACCCATTGATTCTGCTACACAAATCTAATAATCACATTTTTGACATATGCATTTGCTATAAAATGATAAGAAGAAAATAACTGCACTATTTTTTCTTTCTTTATATGAATGTGTAAAAACTCTTTATTTTATAATTGAAGAATCCTCTTCCTTAATAATTACTGCAATTATTAGTAAAAGTCACATTACCTTGATATGAAGCTTTTTCCCACAAAAATTCAAAATATTTTATATTGCATGCTTATTCAGAATCTGAATATTTTTACAATTTTTTTTAGTAACAATAATATCCAAGAATAGGCAACAAGATGTATAGAACAACTCTTTCCCAGTAAGCAACACTCAATGAAAGATGTTCCAAAATGTATCAATAAATGTGTAAATAATATCATAGTCCAAATCTTCAGTTATTACCATTATAGTGAAATAAGAATAAATTATATTTTATGGGCTAATGTTTGGATATAATAAAATTAATATTCTTAAAGAGTGGAAATTTAAATATATTTTAAAATTAATCTTTCATCATAAAATATGCTACACTTGGAAATTTATGTTATCAGAAAAAGCTTATAAATAGTTACTCTAAATTTTGAAGAGCTATCATAAATATTATATAGGAGAAACTATGTAAATAGTGAAAATATCATTACATACTTCATCTCTATAACTTATTTGTATAATATTTACTGTAGTATTTGGTTTTCTTATTTAGCTTCTATTTACAACTGTTATACAAATATTCATCTTTTTAAATTAAATATATTTTATATATAGTTTATAGATTTTATTGTTATTATTGTAATTTGAGTAGTTATTGTTATAAATTTTAATAATAATTTATGTCAAGTGTAGTAACCTCTGACTTATTGAAAGCTCTTAATCCAGCCTCCGAACATTTTCTAAACATATGTATAGATATATAATGGTCCTGTATAAAACTTCTATTTAAACAGAGCAAAACTCTCCATACAGTATTGCCACCTGTGCTAAACAGAGTAATCAATGGATGCCAGAAGGCTTGTGCATAAAATCCCTATCTAATGCCTACTCATCCAATATCCCCAGACTAGTTTCTGGCTTGTGGCCTTCGTCAGTGAGGAGCTTTGGATCTGAGAGCACTGCATCTAGATCTTAGGATCTAATGCAACCCTCTAGCAACCACCTTTTATCTCTACTTAACTACAAAACTATGAGAATGAAATTGAAAACACAAAAAATATTTTCAATCTAAGCTCAATAGCTTATATAGTCATATGGGTCTGAACTCAGTTCAGCAACCATACATTTTGGTGTCTTTGGCTCTTTTACAACCATAGCCACCACTATCCTATTAGGCAGGATTGGTGTTAAACCATTAAGCATCACATGATCACATTTCCTATACTAGCACATTAATTGTTGATAAACAGAGCAAAACTCTCCATACAGTATTGCTACCTGTATGGAGAGCTTTGCTCTGTTTATCAACAATCAATGTGCTAGTATAGGAAATGTGATCATGTGATTCTATTTAAACACATGTATAGTGCAAATATAGAATCAAGTGTTAAGGAAAATGAAATGATTATTTTCTCAATTTCATATTTTCCTCTCTCCAATCTTTTTAATAGTTCTAGTTCTATATACCAGAGATGCAATATTTCAATAAATTATATATATTGTACATTCTATCTGACATTAGAAAATATAATTGTGAATTGGCTAGAAAAGTTATAGAAGAGAATTAGTCTCAGAAGTATAAAACAACTTTGTATTCAAATTAACCATTACTAAAAGAAGAAGATGACATCATGAAATATATGGAAGAGTTAGATAATGTGACAGTCAGATTATGTATGTTGGTTTAACCCAGTTCGAATACTAGGCAAAAGTATCTCGAGGCCACCCATACACGAGATATTAAATCAAGAATACTATGACCTCTGCCCTATTCGCCTATTCTCGAGGCTAACTACGAACCAACAACATCTGAGACACGCATAAATTATTTTCTCATCCGGCCCAAACATAGCATCAGGGGAGAGACATGGACGGGAACATCTACGGAGCTAAATAGTTAAATGCGTATAAAAGTACTATGAAATATGTGTTTTGCGTGCCTGGATCATTGGAAAAGTAAAATAAAGCATTTAAAATAAAATTAGAAAACTCAAGCTTTTTAGTTAAGTAATATATTTAATTAACGATTTTTAAAATGTTAGTAATGTTTTAATTGGCCTCCGCTATTCCCCTGAATTAATGAAAAACAAATTTGACAATAATAACGGATTGTAAATGATACAATATTTTTGCGGTCTAAGTCTTTTCTTCCCAATTTTAATAAAATG
Organism: Epiperipatus broadwayi; assembly: GCA_028023455.1. Classification (NCBI taxonomy): domain Eukaryota; kingdom Metazoa; phylum Onychophora; class Udeonychophora; order Euonychophora; family Peripatidae; genus Epiperipatus; species Epiperipatus broadwayi. The sequence continues at coordinate 4,115,904 of JAQFVV010006209.1, read as the reverse complement.
GTCAACACTAATCTCCTTGATAAAGCACAATAAAAAAATCTTTCGCAAAGCATTTTCTAATTGCTTTGCGCTAAAAGCAGTTTAAAATTATTTAAGACATATATAGCTAAATCAGATATACGTAATGAGCTAATGGCGGACAAAAGAGGCGTTATCGAGGAGATCAAGTTGGCAAACAAAGGAAACTTACTCATATTTAATTTACAAACTTAAATGAAATTGGAAAGATATTTTAATGAAAAATTAACTTTTAACTTACACCGCAATGGAATACAAAATATTGATAACATGTTAGTAATGAAGAATAGCAAAGGAAAAAGGGTTAAATATATATAGATAGATGATCACAATATATATATATTTAAGACTAGTCTAATAAAAATGGTTACATTACAAATATAATTAAATAAAACATTTCAGAAATATACTACAATAAGCACTTAAGAAGGTACGATCAAAAAGGGTAGAATAATAAATAGTTCATGAGGAGAGATACGATTACCGTCCTGGTTCCTTGCTCCTGTTAGGCGGCGTTCGTGGTTTGATCCGACTGTTGACAGGTATTTGTCCGGACAAGGAAAATGGAAACACGTAGCATTCTTTCAAGAAGTCCCACAGACACGGCACAGAGTTCAGATTAATATTGGTTGGATACTACGACATTTTGATGTTTTTAGGAACCTCGGCAGCAGGCAAAGCTTTTTGCCTAACCGCCAATCATAGTAGAATTCATCAAATTCATATGACTTTTAACTCGTGGCATGTTAATACTTCTCCGTGATTTCAAGGACTACAGTTAAATAACTTTTTGGAACCAAAATCTGAGAAACTGAATGAATTCTCCCAAAGTGAAATCTGAAAAAGCAGCAAGAAAAATTTCAATGAATTCTCCAAAGAGAAATCTGATTGAAAAGCAAGCACAAGAAAAATCTGAAAGAATTCTCCAAAGAGAAATCTGACTGAAAGCAAGCAGGTGAAATCTCTAATAGGAAAAAGCAAACTGAATAACCTCAAGAGAAATCTGAATGAAATCTCAAAAGGGAAATCTGAATGCCAAGTCTTTTGTTCTCTCTCTTATTTATACCTTTTTTGTAAGCTACCTTCTGTTGTTTTGCCTATGATCTTAGATCTTGATAAGTCCCACCCCCCACGCTCCTTTGTTTCAAGGTAACATTTTCTAAAAATAACTTTTACTTTTTTATTCTAAATTTCTTTCTTTAAACTTTGAATTTTATTAATTAAAAAAGAAAGAGAAAGCCATCTTTAATTTTGCCTTGAATGGACTAATTAATTAAAAACATACATTCTTTTAGAAAATGTTGGCGGGCTTATCTCAAAATCAAATCATACGCCTCTTTTTAAAAAGAAAAATATATTCTTATTTCTTTTAATAAAATAAGCATTTTATTTCAGCAGAATTTTGCATTAACTCATATATACACGCTTGACATATATATATGTTTGATTAAAAGGTTTTAACAAGTAATTTTTTAAACAGCAATTTAATCTTGGAACGGAATTTATTTAAAATGAAATATTTACTGCAAATACAAATTTAATAAACGTAATTAATTTTAGCTGTAATGCAAAAACCCTGCTGATATTGGGCTATAAACTTAATTCAGGCCTACAATACTGATTAAGTTTATAGGAGGCTGTGAAGCATGGATCAGACTTTCAGATCCATTGCTTCAATAAAGAATTATATAGAAATGAAGAACAAGAAAACAAAGTAGCTCTTATTTCACTATAAACTCATCAACACTCCTTTAACACTTAAGTAAATAATTTTATTTATTATAACAGTTTCGACTGTACTAGCAGTCTTCGTCAGATCTACAACATAAAAAAATTAGACAAATATTATATCAATACAACCAAAATTATTCTTCTTCATATTCTCATATAAAATTATAATAAAACAAAATAATATAAAGCAAAAACAACTCAGTCCAAAACCTTTCAACCAAAATTTTCCCATATCTTTTAAAAACCCAAAACATAAAAACTAAACTATAAAAAATAATAATAATAAAAAATTAATAATAAAAATATAAAAATTTCTTTAAAATCATTTTTACAGTTACTATATCTTCTAAATTGGTCAGTATTTTAAATGAAGAAGTGAGCTATGGAATTAAATCTTTGAAGAAAAGAAAAGTTGGAATTATTATTCATTTTACAAAAGAAACGAGTGAAGAGGTTGAAAATTGTTGGTAATGTTACATATCAATTGTATAAATGATAAAGATGGTTATGAAGTTATTAGAAATTAGAAATCTATCAATCTTCTATCAATTCTATACAAAATTTTATTCAGACGATTACAACTCCTCTATAGCAAATTTTGGATTCTAACCAATCAAAAGAACAAGTTGGTTTTAAAACTGGTTTTAGGACAATGGATCTCATCCAAGTATTAATAGAAATTATAGAAAGACCTATGAATATATGTTGCCATTATGCTTTGGATTTGTAGATTATGAAAAGCCATTTGATTTTATAAACATTTCTATAATAATTAAAGGATTGGATTATCAAAATATAGACCCAGGATACTATCATATTTTGAAGAATATTTATCAAAATGTGATAGCAATCATTAGATTACATGATATTATTGAGAAGATTAACATCGAGAAGTGTTTATGACAGATTGATTCCATATCTTCAAAACTTATTATAGCAGCTTTACAAGAAGTATTTTGTAGATCAAAATTGTAAACTAAGAGAGTAAAATTGAACGGAAGTTATTTAAATCATTCAGATTTTATGATTATGTAGTTGTTTTTAAAAATAAGACTTCCAATCTTCAGAAAATGTTGCAGTAATTATCAGAAGAAAGTAAAAAAATAACTCTAAAGACAAATGCTAAAGCCTAAGGAAATGTTCAACCATTTTTTTCAGAAGAAGAAAATAAAGATAGATAATGATTAATTAGAAGTTAATATCTACAAATATGTTGGTCAAATTATTAATACAAATGGAAACATAATGGTTGAAAATAATCATAGAATTAAACCTGATTGAAATGCTTTTAATAGAAATAACTTAATATTAAAAAGGAAATATATCTATATATTTGAAAAGGTTTTTAAAAAACATGTTTTTCCAGTTATTACTTATGGATCTGAGATTTGGACTCTTAAAAAATTAGGACTTCAGACTTTTCATTGAAAAATTGTAAAAACCTAAATAAGATGAATGGATAAAATAAAGAATTTTGATGATGTCTTGTGAAAAGAAAGGCTCTAATTAGAGAAATTGGAATAAACTTGGGGATATTTTTATCTTGCAGTAATTTGATAATGGTTGAAAATGATGATACTGATGATTACAAATTAAAAATTACTAAGCTCATATTTCTAATCAAGCATTGAAATGTTAAAAGGTGTGAAATTCAGGATTAGGGCTTTGGAGGCTGCCTATTTTTTCATTTATGTTATGTCTGAAACCCAAACCTTTTTATTTAAATAGTAAATAAATTTATGTATATATATAAAGAAATATTTTTTTTGTTCACTTTAAACTGTGAACTATTTTACTGATACTATTTTGTCAGAAATAATATATATTGTATTTTAATTAATATAATTTTTCATAATTGGAAATAATATTGAATTATTTATAAGTTTATCTGCCAGCTTGATTACAGAGTGCTAAATCTTCATTACTTTTAAATAACTTTTTTTTTTTTGAAAAAATATATATAAAAAAATATTTTTAGTAATAGAAATAAATGAGGTCAGCCAATAAGTTGTCTAAAACAAAAACAAAATTATGTATACATGCATATTAATGACAAAAAAATCAAGTCAGATGTCACAATAGTTATACATTAGATAAAGTGCTGGACTTGTCCTGGTATTTTTAATCTAATGCTTGAATATCCTGGCACCTCACTGACGACATCAGAAGCAGAAAACGGTCTGGGATTGAGGATATTCTCAGTTTGTTAAGAACTTATTTTGTGAGCTCTATATATAACATATGCATATTAAGAATAAATTAAACAAACATATTTATAGATATTTAATATTTTGTTTGTAATGTACTAATCAGTTTTCTGAAAAAATAACTGGAGCAAACAGCTCATTTTTTTTTAATTGAGGAAAAAATAGAGAGAAAGAGAAAATCTGTTTGGCCTCTTTGTATAGTAAAAATAATTTGTTTAAATGCAACTTTTGCTACATAAGTGAAATTTATTTTACAATGAATCTTCAACCATTAAAATTACATTTTTAATGATTATGTGGAGAGCAGTGCACATTACAATTATTAATAATAGTGTCTTTTTTAAATCAAGATATCTTTTGCTAGAAGTCTTTTCATAGTCCTTTTCAAACAGATCATTTAATGTGCATGTTTATATAGCCATTAATTTATAATTTTATATGTGATATTTTGATATAAATTTTTCTGAGAATAACATTTATATATTTATTTTTTTTACTTGACTACTAATTATTAAGTATTTAAACTCTTGTAAACTTTCATTTCCATGGTAATAAAAATGAATCAGAAACATCTGTTCAAAAAAAAAAAAAAATGTTAGATTATAATAAAGTTTATTCTAGCATTAAATAACATTATTATTTAGAAAAATAATTTTAGATTTATTTGATTTCAGAAGTGAGTGAGTAGCATCTTTGCAGTGGCTACGCGCTCCGGTTTGTCCCCATGAAAGCCCTCATCTTACAAGTTGTCGGTTCATTTGTTAAGTACACCGCCTGCAGAATGCTGTGTTGCGGTAGAAGAAAGGTTAGCAAAACATTTCACATTTGTAATTGTTTTTCTACATTTTATATAAATCTTGTATAATACTTTTACTTCATATCAAAAAAATAATAACAATAAATGATTAAAATGAATTCTCCCCTAACATATAATATTCAAGAAAAAAAACAAAGCTATTAAAAGTGTTATTGTAATTTCACTTTAAAATATAATTTCTCTTCTTATGTAAATATTAAAGCAATTGAAATAATTTACTTAGAATGAAAATAAAGTTAATCACATTTAAATTCAATAATATTTCTTTGCAGCATTTTTTTTTAAACATTATAAATTTTATCACAGGTTGACTCTCTGAGTATATCTTAATCTTAATTTTGTAAATGTAAATTCTCTAGAAATGTGACAAAAAATAAAGAAAGAATATTTCATCAATAAAACAATGTTGACAAACTTCTGTATCTAACTGTACTATTAAATAAATTTAAATGCACACATGCAATATGCCTTTATAATTTTTGTGTATTGAGTTCTTAAATGTGGCTTCTTCTTAATTGAACCACCATTTCAACAGTATGTTGTAATAAAATTCTAAATCAAAAAATGCCAATCCTACTGGAAGCCACAAAAGGATAGGAACAAGAAATAATAATAAATGAATGATTCAGAAAAAAAAAACACCTTTATGAATGGATAGATTTAAATTTAATGGTACAACAGTCATTTATAAAATTTTATCAAAGTCTCATTCTTAAATCTGCTTATAAGATGAGGTGAAAACCTGTAATTTGCAACAGATAATTTTCTTCAAAAGCTGTTATTATAATTCATATCAGTGCTTTATCTCATACAACAACTGCAATAGTTGAAACAGTTCAAAAGTTTGGTTTAACATTCTTTAATGTCTATTATACAGCTTCAGACTTAGTGTAAAAAATTTTAATACTTTTATTTCTTTTAAAGGAGCAGTGTATAGTTAAGTATTTACAACATTGATGAAGAGATAAAAGAAATACTATATTTAAGTCTTCAATAATAATAAAAAAATCTGATGGAATAAGAAAATGTATGTATTGATATACAAACACTTTCATAATACCAAGGATCTGAAGAATGATATTAAAATTAGATTAAGTTTATGTCAAAATAAACAAACAAAAATAAATTTATTTTTCTTTGGACTTCCTTTGTAATTTGCTAAAAAATGTATAAAGTTATTATCTTGGGTTGTTTTTTTATGCAATTGAATTCATTAAATTTGTCAAATTATCACATTAAAAATTTATTTGTAATTTTTTTTTTGTCTGTTAAAGTTTATTTAACTCGACATTAATCTGTTTTTATGTGCATTGTCTAAAGCAGTGGTATTCAATCTATGGGTCGCGACCCCAAACAGGGTTGCAAGATGGATGAAAAAATTGTAAATAAATTTAATTGATTACAAAATAATTATAAATGATTATACTAGTCGATTTTTTTAACCTAATATTTTGGTGACTACAGAGTTTATTTTATTGACACTTATGTTTATTTTGTATGAAATAAAAAATAAATTAATATCTTCCTAATTTTTAATCTAGTTTTTGAGCAATTAGAATTAGATTATTGATTTTTTTAAATTTTGGGTCGGCATGTTACCTTGATGTTCCATGCGGGGTCCTACTGCTAAAATGTTTGAATACCACTGGTCTAAAATATTGTATTTTTCAATTATAATAATTGCTTTATATATATATATAATCTTTTAATGGGTGTAGGCTTTAATGTATAGAGGTTTTTTTATTTGCTCAATAAATTTTCATTTTTAAATTAAATTATTTACCTTTTTTTGCTGATAGTATTTCTAATATTATTTGATTTTGACAGTAGTTATCCTGATATTTTTTGAAATGTAAAACACTAAAATTTAAAGGCTGTTAAATATAGAAATCAAATTATTGATTAAATGAACACTATAAATATATAAAAAACATTATTAAAAGTTTGTGTTAATTAGTTAACTTATTTAATCATATTTGGAATATATCTCATTTACAAATATATCTAAGAATTAAATTATCATTTATCCTCTTCTCGAATATTGCTAGATTGGGTGAAAAATAGTAGATTAGGTAATCTTCAATTAATGTATTGTCTGGAAAAGCCAACATAATTTACAAATTATGAATTAAAAAAGTTTATACTAGTTTTTATAATATTATTTTGTATTGAAATAGGGAATAAATTAATAAATTTCCCAGTTAAATGTGTATATATATATATTGAGATAGTAATTTTCCTTCTCATATTAAAATAGTATATTAATTTTCTATTTTTTTTTTGTATTGGAAATTTTATTTTTTATTAATGAAAGTTTAAATTTATGTAATTTGTTATCTTGTAAGCAGTCCAGGTTAAACGTTTTTTTTTTTTTGTTATATGAACTTGAAATTCTTGGAATGTTGAATGTGGTGGAAAGCAAAACTAAAAGCAAGGTCTATTGTGAAGTGTTAATTAAAAATGAAATGTTATGATTCTATGTGTGATAAGCAAGTTTTTAATTATAATTTACAAAAAAAAAAGACATCCAGATCCAAAGCAGAAAAAAAAAGTGCAGTTGATAAGATATTCATTGACAATAGCCTAAAAACATTTTCTTTATTCTTTTTTCCAAAAATGCAATTTTAAAAAGGCTAAGTGAAACAAAGGGGATACTCATGGAAAGCTATAAAAAGAAAAAAAACAGTCATGTATGTATAGAGGGTAGATAAGTGAAGTAAGGAAGAAGGCAGAATATTATTAAGATTCGTAATAACGATTTTAAAATAATGTTGCTCGGCTAGAGATGTAAAGTCTCCACCCCTCTTGTGGGGAAATCTCTATGCCTGTTGTCCCTATGCAGCCATGGAAGAAGCTTCAGATAAAGAACTGATGGTGTTATAGCTAGCCAAGGTCAGCAAGAATAATTGTACAACTCCATAAACGAAGAAACAGTGACATACATGTAAGACCCTTATCTTAATATCACATTCGGGCGAATCTAAACTAGGACTGAACTATGAATGTCAAATAGTAACAGTGCTACGTTGGAAAGGATGGTAAATATAAATCAGTTGCTATGGGATTTTAATACAATTGGAACTCGTTTGTTTTCTGTCATACATATAACATTTTAAACCATTAAGCATCACATGATCACATTTCCTATACTAGCACCTTAATTGTTGATAAACAGAGCAAAACTCTCCATACAGTATTGCCACCTGTGCTAAACAGAGTAATCAATGGATGCCAGAAGGCTTGTGCATGAAATCCCTATCTAATACCTACTCATCCAATATCCCCAGACTAGTTTCTGGCTTCCAAAAAGAGAGCTTGCATTTCACCTTAACTAATTTGTATAATATTAAATTAATAATCCTGCTGTATGAGATTTATCACTATTTTATTTTATGTCTTTATTGAATTTAAGTGAATCTGTAAGTCTTATGTGTCTTAAAAAGATGTTAAAGGATTCAGGAAGGCAAATCGGTAATATAGAAACAGAGTGACTTGTTATTGATTTAAGATAGAGTTAGCTAAGTTAAGGTCTTATAACAGGGAGGGAGAAGGGCTTTGAGAAAACTGAGAGTAATTTCTCAATTTGAATTATACATTTTCTAGGCCATCTCCAAGGTAAGGATGGAGTGTTTGGATGAGTAATGACAAGTATCTAAGACAATGCTTGGGCAGATCACCCTTAACTTGTAGCTATCCTTCATTGAGGAGGATAGGAAGCACCTTGTGCCTCTGTCTTCAATGCTAAAGAAAGATATTTAAAAAATGAATGTATACATATACCCTCAGTTGAATTAATGTTATATAGAGAATTGGTTTGTTAATAAAGGGAGAAGGTGGGTTCGGCACATTTAGATTTATCAGATTTTGCTTTAAGACTTAAAATTTAGGTTCAGAAAATTAATGTCATGTATTGTACAATTTATTTTCTTATATGATTAAAATTTAACACACAAGTGGGTATTTTATTTATATAAAAGGGAAACTAGAGAGTTGCTTTATGTCATGGGTTTTCGGATTCAGTAAGATGTTGCTTGGTGTAACATTATAGCCTTGCAATTAAATAAATTAAGACCAGGTTTCATCAGAATTTAGGTAATAACTGTTGCAGAACTGGTTCTAGGCTCAAACACCTAGTGATGCCCTCATTTGGTTATTTGGTCTTATCGGGCTTGTCAATTTGTACCACCACAATATATATATAAGCAAAGAGTGTATTATATAAAGTAGGTTTAAATAAAAAATAAGTAAAAGCATATGATATTTCCTCTCATTAAAATAAGCTAATTAAGTAAAAACAATCTTGGTATAATTAAAAATTAAAATAAATGCATTAGATGGCCTAATTATATGTATTGGAAGAAGAGCACATGCGATGAAGAAACTAGATTTTCTAATCAATCCGGCATTTGAGTTTAAAGTTAAGTGTTATCCCAATCATAAACATTTATAAGAATAAAATTTATATATTGTAGAAGAAATTGAAAGTATGTAAATTTCTGCAATGGGTTAGTTTTTTTGTGCATTTTATTTCTCTTTGGAAAACTTTCATTACTTTTATAATATTTGATCTTACAACAATTATATTTCCTGATTATCCTTAAACCCTGGATTATAGAGAATTGGTTAAAACATGATTTGAACAACCATTACTCTTATCTCAAGCATCTTATATTATGGATAACAGTGTTAATGTGAGATTTGTTAATACCCTGCTTTAGTAAAAGGGGAAAACAGATTTTGATATTTCATTGCTTATTTAACTTCAGTAATAAAAATATTAAATAGTATAGAGTGATGGAAAGAAGCTGTTGAGATTTTTGCTCAAGAAAATTTAATAAATTAAAAAAAACTATTTAAACTTGTTTATGCCTCTTTCCACAACACTTTCAATAAATAATTGTTAACTAGCAACAGAACTATTTTCTTTGTTCAATTTGTAATGGTACATAGATAAAACATTAATTACTACCATATCTTATAAAATATCAAATAGATTAAGTCCTAAAATTATTTTTTAATTCAAAAAATTTTCAAAAGCCTTTTCATTAAATAATTACTTATTAGGAAAATAATAAGGGAAAGTCTTACTGTGGGTTTTTAATTACAGATACCTTTTTCTGTATAAGTCTCTTTGTTTTATGGATAATGGCTCGATCTTGAATAGTAATGTCTATTTTTTATTGATCCATTTCAGTTAGATCGGCTGGAATTGATTTTGTAAAGGGATTGTCATTTTCTGGTTTCACAATAGTAGTAAACTAGGATTAGGCAGATAATAGCAGTTCAGAGCTACATTTTAGCAGCTGGAACAGGTTCAGCGATGACAGAAATATGTTACCTCTAGCCTGCGCTGGATAATGTTTTACTAATATTTTTGAAAGCTTTATATTTTCAATTGCACATATAGCAGCTTTCTTAGGATTTAAAATCAGCCACTCTGTTTATTTCTGTTTCCAGTCCCACTGGTCACTCTAGGCTATACAGTGTCTCGAGATTGTTAACTTCTTTATGGCAGCAAAAGGAATTGCTGGTAAATAACTAATTCAGTTCATGTTACTGCATGAATTCTTTAATAATCGATAATTGTGAATGACCCCATTATATATACTGCTCCTCTTCGTCACCACTTTTTTTAATCAGCTCCAAAAATTTAATTAATTAATTAAATTTTTATCTATTTTCAGATTTATCCTTCGTTGTGGGACAACAGTTTACACGTAAAATGTAATCTTGTTGTTAGAATTCTTACATTACCTTTTTTTTTTATTATTACAAATCACTTTTTAGATATTTTTTAATTATTTCATCAAATAAAAATAAAGAACAAAAATATATCTTTTATATTGTATTTATTGTTTGGCCTATTTCCATCATCTAATATGAGTTTTGAATATCTTTAGAAAAATTTAACTTTATTTAAATATTCCAAATACATTCAACTATTAGTAATAGCACGTGAAACAGGTTAGTATAAGTACAATATTTCCAGAGGTATTATTGTCCCCTCTTCTTCAGATGTTGTTGCCAAAAGCAACAGTCAGTAGAAATTTTATATACTTATCTATGAGGTTCCTTCTGATTTCTCCACTTTTTTCCTTCTCAAGAGCAAAGTTGATTAGTGGTTTTCATACATTATGTATAGCCACACTAAGTTGATTTATGGGATTGTTTGCCATTGTCATGTGAGCAGCTTCTTTAAAGTTTCTTTTTTGTATCTTTTCTTCTCTATCCAATATTTTAGTGTTTTCCCAATTGAACATATATTCATTGGTACATATATGATCTGCTACCTTAGATACATCTGTTTTTCTCTTCTAATCATCAGTTTGTGTTCTTGCAAGCATTTTTCAATGGGACGACTGGTCTCACCAATATATGTTCTTCCATATTCACATAGTATTTCATAGATTCAATTTTTTCTTTTTAGCATTTCAACTTTAGGCTTAGTAGATGTTGGAAATCCTCGTAGTGTGGTATGACTCTACAAGGCTGTTCTGATGTTATAATGTTTTCAGATTTTCCTTAATTTGTCTGCTATTTTTGGTATGTATGGATACACTACAATACCAGTATTGTTTTGTTTTTTTGATGGTTATTTTTGTTGTCTATTTAAGGTTTTCTTAATAACAGCTGATGGATAACTATTTTTCATAAGAGTTTGTCCAAATATAGATCTTTTCTTTTTCCAAATCGCTAGTTTCTGAACAAACTTCTTTTGCTCTGTTCCATAGTGATAGTATAACTCCATGTTTTGTGTTTCTGGTATGATTGGCTGTATAGGCTAAGTATTTTCCTATATGTGTAAGTTTTCGATAAACTGTAGTTTTGATTTTGCCATGCGGGAATCTTGTCACAAGAACATCTAAGAATGCCAATTTTTATTCTTATGAAAATATAAATCTGAAGGGATAATAAGATCTTAAAGATTTTGAGGTGTATGCGTTAAATAAATGAGAGTTTTAGATAGATTTGAGTAAGTTAAAATATTAGTTTAATTTCCAGCGAAATTCAATTACATGCATAACTGTTACATACGTTGGTAAAGCACTTCTTTAAAGTTGGGTATTGGGTCTGCCCATTAGGGCCACTGTAGTCTCTAAATTTTTACTATGCTAATTCTTCCTCTACATCCCACTTATATACTTGATTTCTGGAGTTCTAACAAAACATCTCTCATTCCATAAATACCTTTCCTTATATGGTCTGCTAACTGAACCCTTCACTAGTTCCCATGGGTTCTTGATTCATCCCCAATTTCATTTTATAAGGCAAGGCATTTTGGAAGAAACTTTACTTAACTTTCAAACCATGTATGGTTATTTTTTACATGACATCTTACATTAAACAATTCCAATATTATTTATACATTTCTAATATTATTTATGAATCCTTTTAATTTTATAATATTATTTACATAATAAATTTCAACAATCTTAAATCAACTTGTCCGTGACACTACATGTTTGCAACTAAAATCTCCAATTTACTCCCAGAAAGCTGAGAAAATTACTCAGCAAGTGAAGCTCTGTTAAGAAAAAATAAATGCTCAAATTTTTCCAAGTATCAAACCTTGCATTCTATTAATAATGTAAAATGTTTTCTAAAAAATAAACTTACTGAAGCAGTAAAAAAATTATATTCTACATTACATGGAAAAATAAAAGGATGCCAAAAGAAGAAACTTGCTAACCTATATGGGCATATCAAAAATTGTAATGTTACCCAGCAGTGTACCAGATTCATCTGTTAAAAATCTCAGTTCTAAACATATAACAGATACTGAAATTTCTATTCTTGAAAAAGGATTAAACTTTGCCTTTGCCTTAACACTGTCTAATATCCTTTTATTAGATATAATGGCAGCCACTGAGGAACTCACTTAAAAATTGCCTTTAGAAGAAGCAGCAGAATTACATTGGAGAATAAAAAGAACACTTGACAAGCAACAAAAATTGAAGTCAAACATATCCTATGGTGAGAGGAAAGCAATTAAAGCTCTCAAAATAGATAAATGTATAATTATTCTCCCTACTGACAAAGACAATGTAACAGTTGTAATGGGTACAACTGATTATGACAATAAAATAAATAGCAGATCAATATAGAAAAGTGACAAAAAATGTGATACCGAGTACAGAAACAAAGTTACAAGCATTACTCAGAAAGCATTGCAGGTACTTCAGTGATTCAGAAAAAAGTAAAATAACATCATATTTCAGCAAAATTGCTCATATTTATGGTCTATCTAAAATCCATAAGGATCATGTTCCATTAAGACCTATTGTTAGTTCTAGAAATTCACCTTGCCAAAATTTGTCAAGATTTCTTCTTAAAGTTTTTAGTCCTTTAGCTTACAAGACTCAAGTCCTTTTTCAGGGATTCTAGACACTTTGTAGAATTAATCAAGAATATGAAAATTGAAAGAACTGACTAACTAGTAAGCTTTGATATGGAAAGTTTATTCACAAATGTGTCATGTGAAGAAGCATTGTCTATTGTAAGGAAAAGATTAAATGGTGATAATGGCTCACAAACCAGAGCAAATCTTCCTATTGATAGTATAATAGAACTATTAACATTCTGCATAAAGACAACCTACTTTCAATATAATACAGAATTCTTCCAACAAAATCAAGGAATGGCTATGGGCTCACCATTATCACCCTTGAATAGCAATATTTCCATGGAAGAACTTGAAACCACAGCTGTAAAAACTACTCCATATCCGCTTAAAGTTTGACTTCGCTATGTGGATGATATGTTTGTTGTATGGCCACATGGTGAAGCAATAACAAACTTTCTGGAAACACATCAACAATGTATCGCTTCGATTAAATTTACAATAGAATAAATTATCATTCTTAGATGTTCTTGTGACAGAATTTCCTCATGGTAAAATTAAAACTACAGTTTATCGAAAACTTACACATACAGGAAAATACTTAGCCTATACATCCAATCACACCAGAAACACAAAACATGGAATTATACTATCACTATTATAACGGTCGGGGTGTATTGGAAGTTTAAGTCTTCCTGTATCTGTCGTACAGAGTGCCAGCCCACGCCATTAGCTCATGGAGATGCAGAAACTTAATATAACTTCTTAAAATATATTTTAATAAAGACATTTCAATAAAATAAATAAATAAGCTACTGCCAGAAATAACACACACAAAAAGATTTATTGACGCATATATAAATATTTAAAAATTGAGGAATAAAATTTATCTTGTTTATATTTTAATATTAATTTTTTAATTTAAATTATTATTTTAAACAATCCGCACAGATGGATTTTAATAAGAGTTTGTTTTATAATGTTGAGTATAGATACGCTACACGAATTCGTTCGAAAAAATATTTTATAGCCTTTATTTAACCTTAGGCCAAAAGTTCGCAGTCAAACTAACGCCAATCCATCTGATACATCGATGTATTCAATGCAGCATGAATACGACAGCATAGAACCATACTGTCAGGAATACACATCTGAACAGCATGGTTATATAGCAGAAATTGTCTCTCGTCCAGTGCAGAAATGTTACATCTGTTTGGCGAGAAGAACAATAAAATAAATAAACAGAAAACTCCATAGGAAGGGATTGCGGTCCTTTTTGCCGACTTACCATCCCATTCCATAGGCTAAAGGGGTGAACCAAGGAGCAGGGAATACGTCTGCTTCCGATGGTTGATAAGAGTGGGATTTCTTTTCCCAAGTGCGGCGTAAATATGATCCTGCACTTAGTGGATCTTCATACTACATTTACTAATGACACCAATATATCCAATCCATTAACCCAATTTAACTGCAAAACAACTAACCCAAGATTAACCCTCCCTTAAACTAATATAAACTTAACGAAGCTATATAGCCGTCCACACCCAACCTAAATTTAAATACATTCAAGTGATTTAATTAATACGAAATTATTAAAGAAAGAAAAATGGAAATGATTATTAACTTAACCAATTTATACATAAAATTAATTTAGAAATTTTTTTTTAAGTCAGATAAGTTCCTTTAAAGTTAAGTTAACTTATTTTGCTGATAGAAGATATATTGAAACAGTCTATAATGACCAAAGTTCATACTTTCAATGGTAGATTTCCTGGAGTCTATTTGTCCATTTTCGTGATCACACTTGTTGACTGTTTGTCCTTTAAAATGGAGCCTCTACTTGCCATTCGGTTGGTCAAGAAACGGCCGTCTTTTGGAGGCATCAGCTGGCTGTCCGGAAATTAAATCTACCGCACCATGGAGCCTGCAATACAGCTACAGTTTATAGATAGATTAATAGTCCGGTTGTAGATTAATAGTCAGCCCCGCAACAATTATTTTTTTTTATATACTTTTATTTGCCTCTTATCAGCAAATTTTCGGATCCAACGAGCAAGACGTCACTAATCCTAGAGTATCTTTTTTGGTCCGTGCTATGGCTTGGTGCTTCCATTGGTCAATCTTTAGTTTTTATCTATCTCCTATCTGACTTTTTTTTAAATATATATGAGCCCCAAGGGCTAGTTTGCTTTTCGTTTAATTAAAAGAACAATCATTTACATTTTGAGATTACAGGAATTAATTAATACCTGTTTCCATTTTTATTTATGTTACTTTAAAAAAAAAATCTTTACTTTTTTTTTTATTTATAAAAAAGTACGTTCAAATACTTTTTTTTTATTTTAAAAAGAAAAAATACTTTTAAAGTTTTCCATCTGTGCGAATATATATATGTTAAACAACTCTTTTTAATTTTAGCTTTTAGTTTTTAATAAATTTATTTTTATTTACGAACTTAAGTTTTTATTTTAATTTTAAATTAATGTAACGGCATATTGTACACCTTTACCCTATAAAACAGAGCAAAAGAAGTTTTTTTAGAAATCATTGATTTTGAAAAAAGAAAAGATCTATATAGAACAAACTCTTATGAAAAATGGTTATTCATCAGCTGTTATTAAGAAAACTTTGAATAGATAACAAAAAGAATCATCAAAAGAAAAAACAATTATTGGTACTGTAATGTACCCATACATACCAAAAATTACAAGCAAATTAAGGAAAATCTGCAACCAGTATTCCATCAGAACAACTTTTCAGAGCCACACTACGCTACAAAGAATTCTAACATCTACAAATTCTAAACTTGAAATGCTAAAAAGAAGAAAACCGTATCTATGATGTACCATGTGAATGTGAAAGAACATATATTGGTGATACCAGTCATCCCATTGAAAAGTGCTGGCAAGAACCCAAACTGATGATTAGAAGAGAGAAAAACAGATGTGTCTAAGGTAACAGACCATGTATGTACCAATGAACATATGTTCAATTGTGAAAACACAAATATTGGATAGTGAAGGAAAGGTACTAAGAAGAAAATTTAAAGAATCTGCCCACATTACAATGGCAAATAATACCATAAGTCAACCTAGTATGGTTATACATAATGTATGGAAACCACTAATCAACTTTGCTCTTAAGAAGAAAAAGTGATGAAATCAGAAGGAACCTCATAAATAAGTATATGAAATTTCTACTGATTTGGCAGGATGGCTCAGTTGGTTAGACCATTATCTTAAAATTTAATACTCATGAATCTAAGGGTCTAGGTTAGATTCCTATGCTATTACTATCACTGGTCAGGCCAGTGACATCTGAAGGAGAGGTGACAATATTTCTGGAAACATTGTGCATATACTAACTTGTTTGATGTGCTAATACTAACAATTGAATGTATTTGGAATATTTAAATAAATTTAACTTTTTCCAAAGACATTCTATACTCATATTAAATTATGGAAATAGTCCAAACAATAAATACGACTAAAACACCGTCATCATAAACCTTCAGGAAAACAATATATCTTTTATAGTATGCATTTTAGAAATCTTATAGAAATATATTTGCTATTAAAAATGCACACTTTACATAAAGAATTTTTTTCAAATAAAAAAAAAATATATTTTCTGGTTAAACTTTTAATTATTTGTGGAGGAGCAAAACAATAATTAAAAAAATGTAATGAAGGTTAAGTAAATTTCCTTCATTAAATTCAGCATTGTTCCATCCCTCTCTATATGTGCAAAGTATACTTTGAATCAGTAAATGGTACAGTACATAAAGTATTTTTTTAAAACAATCAATTATTTTTAAAAAAGTATCCCCCTTTTTTTTTTTTAATTTTATAAATAAAAGAAAATTAAAAATATTATTGAGATTTGTTTCACTTCAAAATATGGAATTTAATGTATTTGGTATTAATCCAAGATTTGATCACTTTTGTCACAATATTTTTTATTATTTTTTTTCTCCTCTCATTGTTTCCAACAGTAATGGTAGCTGATTTAATCTGAAAGCAGTTAAAGCACTGCCATAGAAAAAAAGAAAGAAAAGAGGTTTGGGAATGGGAGATATTTGTTTTGATTTTGAAAATATTATGATTGATGTATGAAAAATACAAGTAAATTTCAATTTATTTATTAGCAATGAAATTGTAAAAAATATCGTTTTGAAAATTGTAAGATTATTCTGTATATGTTTTAATTTATTATTTATAAATAGAGTTTTGAAAATTTATTAACTGAAATATTATTCAATAGTAAACAAACTAATTGTAATAAGTGTGTGTATGCATACAGTAATAGAATTTGTATGTAATTTCTAACATTAGAAAACAAAAAACTATTTGTGTGGGTAAATATTGTATCAGGACATTGACATGTCAGTGAATATTATAAAATGACAACTGAAGAGTAATGGAAGAAAAAAGGAATTTCTTTATGCTGATTTGATACCAAAATTCAACAGATAAAATTAGCAGGAAAACAGTATAAACAGAAATAATGCAACAAAATTTTATTGTATTTTAGATAGTTTTCTATTATTAAAATAAATTTAATGTAATATATAGAGAATATTAAAACAGAAGTTTAAAGCTGTAGAAAATATGTAATAGAGAAATAAGTAATAAGTAGAGCCAAAGTGAGGTTAAAATAAGTTTGAATATTAATCTACTGAGTTAACTTTCAATACAGAATGTCTTTTTCAAAGCATAACTGGTAGATAATTAGCAGAGTGTGATAGTAATTTCGATTATAAAAGATTAAACTTACGGTGTTTGAAAGATTTGCATGTATAATAGGTAATTGTGAAGCGCTGTCTACATTGTCAGATTAAACAACCAATATCTATCAAGGGGAACACTATTGGCTTGTAAATTTACGGTGTATGTGAAATTAATTATGTGCCATACCTCTTTGATTATAGGTTTTTTTGGTTACTCTCAAGGCATACAATCCTGGAAGATGCAGGTTTAATAGAATGGCCGATAACTCTCATGTTCCAAAGATACTGAGCTGTATGATGGATTTGTTTTTGTTCTTTTATATACAGAGATATATTAAGAAATTTTTGATTTTAAGTTGTTTGAGTTTCACTGTAGTATTTGCTATTGCAGGATGGGTAGTCTATGGCATATAGTAATTGTGCCTTGTCATCATTGCAAACTATCTTTTGAATTATTGATAAGTGTGTTGAGGGATGGAGGACATCTGAAGCCAATATTGAAGTCTTCAGAAAAATGGACTTTCATTTCAAGTGGATGTTGGTAATAAATGCCATATTGATCCAGGGTGTCAGTTCAGGCAGACTGATGTATTTGTGTCTATTGTAGAATGTCTTAATTTGGTTGATGAGCATGGGAGTGGAGTAGCCTGCCAGATTTAGATCACTCTTGGCATCTGCTATAAATTTGCATAGTTTAAAGTTTTTAAATAAGAAAGCTCTAGAGCCGGCTACCTTGTATGGGATTTTTGATTGTAGATGTAAGTAGCCTCCAACACTGATAGCCTTAATCACCATTGAATAGTCATTGCAGTGAGATTGTCTGGTTAATTTCAAGTCAGGGTATTTAATACACTACTGGTGATCTTTGTCCTTGTGTGTCTATCTGATTTCAGGGAACTGTTTGAAATTTTCAAATGTTTCGGGGATCAGGAGGGGGGGAGCACAGACAAAAACATTGATGACCTTCTGGTGTAAATGGTGTTTCTACGAGAAGTTAACAAGGGTTGGATGGCACACTTTTCAATAAAGGCCACAGCTAAACTACATATGACTCAGCTGACAGATAGCCCCACAGACCAGTTTGTCATGGAGAAAATTTCGTCCCTAAATTTATCGTGTAAGTCATTATTAATCTACCATAATAGCTCTGTAATGAAGTGGGATCTTTTGTCACTAATTGTGCTCAGCTTTAGCATTTCCTGAATAATGTTGATACCAATTTAAAAGTCAAGAATTTCTCAATAGACTTATTTATATAATAGAGCAAAAATGAATCGATCATATATCTCAGTGTTTTTGGAACACAAGAATTGCTGGCCATTCTTTTAAATCTGCATCTGCCAGGATTGTATGCCTTGAGAGTAACCACAAAAAATGTAAGAATAAAGAGGCTTGGCACATAATTAATTCCACCCACGCATAAATATACAAGCCAATGTTCCACTTGATAGGCATTGGCTGTTTAATCTAACAATGTAGATGGCATTTCACAATTACCTATTATATTTGCAATTATGCAAATATTTTGCACACTGCAAATTTAAGTTTTTATAATCGGAATTACTATCACACTCTGTTAATTATCTATCCGTTATGCTTTGAAACAGACACTCTGTGTTGAAAACTAACTCAGCAGATTAATAAATGAATTTATTTTATCTTCACATTGGTCTTATTTATTACTTATAGAGAATATTAGTATATTTACTTAATATATATATATTAAAATTAATATTTATTTAAATTTTCAGAAGAATATGGTTACTTTAAAAACACTGGAAGGTTATAATAAGAAGTAAGAGTCTTGTGAACATTTCCACTTCCACAGTGTTTCATGATTGCAAATTTATATCAAAATAACATAAATAAAGATTTTTTTAAGTAATGCTTTTATATACTCAGCTGATTAAAAAGTAGAAAAATAACAATAGTCTGATTGAAAAACGTGCTGTTTCATAAAAGCATTTGAGGCCTTTTTGATTTTTATGGCCTCAAATGCTTTTATGAAATAACACAAGGTGTTTTTTAGTCATATTACTTTCTTTTTTTTTACTTTTTAGTCTGCTGTTTATATAAAAGCGTTATTTAAAATAAAATAAAAAAATTTCTTACATGTTATTTTTAAAAATGGTTAAAAGTACAAGAAAATTGACAAAAATTATAATTTAATAATAAGACGTGAAAATGTCTTCTAACAAGCGAATTCTAAATTTAAATATCATGTGATTATCTACTATATAAAAATATTTATGTATTGGCTTTTTAATTAAGTAGGAGTTAAATCAATATTAACAAAATTTTATTCTGCAAATGTAATGTTTTTGTCAGATATATATTTTATTTTAATTAATTTAATTAATTATGAATTAAATTAATATTAATAAAAATTTTATTCTACAAAATGTAATATTTCCATTCGCTCCATTGCTAAGGAATTTTCTTGGGAAACCTAAGGATGTGAGTTTGAGTTCTGAACAAGATTGGATTTTTGTTCATTGTTAAAAATTCAAAAATCTGGAAAACAGTCAGAAACACAGATAGGGCAAATTAATATAAAAGTATTTAAGTCAACCATATTTTTATGCAGCATTAATTTCAATATACCATATTCACTATAATTTTTTAAGGATTTGATAAACTTTCTTTAAGAAGATATTTGCAATGTTTTCTCACAAATTTAGTCTATTTTGTAATAAGTATCTTGATATGACTTTTAATGTAATGTACAAACAATTTTATCCTTTTTTCTAATTAATGCTTTTTATTTATTTTCTTTCTACAGTTTGCCTATTGAGCAGTCTTCTTCAGAACTTTTTTTCTATGTTGTCTGGTTGACAATTACTGTCTTTTCATTAGTTTTAAGATAGTTTTTTTTAAATACCAAATTATAGATATTCGTGGCCAAAATAATCCTTTTAGTTTTCTTTAACATTCATTTTTATCTCTTTTTTTGTCATTACATCATTGCATTTTTATAGCATTTGAACTTTTTTGTATTTGATTAGCAATAATTAAACTGAAAACTTTTATTTTATTGTTAACAATATATTAATTCAAGCAAATAGAAATCAAATTGTCCAAAGCAGGTAGGTAGCTTAACAGTAATTAATAAACCAAATGTTTCTGATTTTAATTAGATGTGAAATTATTGAAATTCCTTGTTTGTTGAATATTAAATTCTGTGGTATCTTCTGGATAATCAATCAATTGTATTAATAATGCTAAAATCTGTGAAGATTTCTATAGAATTTAAAATAAATTTTTCCATTTTGGGATAACAAAATAATTTCTTTTTGTCTTAATTATTAATGAAAGCAGAAAGTATTTTATTGTGATATTATGTGAATCATTTTTTTTATTTCTATTTTAATACCTACTTAACAATTTTTTTTTGGATGCTTGTAATTTTTTTATCTTTTTCTTTTTTATCCCCCAAAATATACTTTAATTTTATACGTCTTTATTTTTAATAGGAGCGGGGGTTTGCTGGGATCTGGGGATGTCCCTGGTGCCAGGTAATTAATATAAAGTCATTCCTTTTTGATTTTTCTGGCCTTTTTTGTTAATTTTATTAAATATTTTTTATGAGATAAATTAATTGTATTTGTTATTCCATGCATTATTAGCTTAGTTTGAATTTTTTAAATGTGTATTATTTTTTCTTTAACACATAGGTGATATATGTTATTATTATTGTTTAAATAAATCAATAAACTATCTGCTCTGATTATATCTGTAAACTATATTGGCTTAAGCATGAAATATTTTCGAAGAAGATAGCATCTATAATTGAAACAATTAATAAAAAAGTAAAATCTAAATTGAAATATTTTATGGTAACTGAACTAATATTTAAAACATTAGGAGAAAATAAAGAAGCCTTGAAAATATATGGTATTGGATATTAGTTTATTTTTAAACAATAATAATAATAATTTTTAAAATTCGTCTTTTTTTTTTTTTAAAAAAAATGAATTGAAAATTATTTTATTGGTAGTTTAAAAAATATCTATGATAGCTAGTGCAGAAAACTCATATTAAATTTGTTTACAAAAAATCTAAAATTATTGCAAAATAATATTTTTTTTGTCCATTCTAGTAACTTTTAAAAAATTACACTTTTTGCTTTTATAATTCAAAAATCCTCCCTTTTCTTAAAAAAAAAAAAATCCATTTGTTGAATACTAAGGTCACATATTTATAGTGAAAGAATCAATTTTAAAAAATCAAAATTTGCAATAGATAACAATGTACTTCTTCCTTAGCTTGTAGCCAAATATATATGAGAGCTAGTAGTGAACATTACACAATCATTATCATTTTTTAATCTGGTATGCTGGTAAATAAAGTCTGAATTTTATATGTTAGATTTGAAGTTGTATTTTTTGTCAAGGATCTGAAGTAATTTGTCCATGTCTGTAAAATTGAGGTTTTTTTTACTATAACTTTTTTAGGATAATGGCTTCTTTCACTGCCTTGTGTTTTTTTATATTTATAATCATTAGGAATCTTCTTTCTCATTAATGAAAAAATTGTGTCCACTTTTAAAATTTTGATTTTTTGGTTAAAGCCAAGTATTCAAATACATTGACTTTCTGATAATAACTCATTCATAACATCAAAAATTGATTTTTTGGGCTTATCTTTTTGGTTTTTTTTGATTTTAATAAAAGTTTTGATAAATTTTTAAGAAGGATTATTAATCTGTAAGTCAAAGATCTCATTGAAGTTGCATTGACACTGCCATTAGCACTATAATAATTTCAATGGTTAAAATCTGTTTGGTCTGTATCCCAATCTAAAACCAATTAAAAGTTAAAATTTTATTTATAATTGTTGTACATAGGTGCCAGTAATATTCAGTATCTCAAGGGGTAGAAAAAATTTGTTTCAGGAAAAAATATTCCTTTCTAAAAGAAAACAAATTTTATTCTTACATAAAGCCTTTTGCACTTAATCAATTTTTCTCTTAATTTGACAGAAAAATAGCTTTATTTTTATTTGTTTCTAAAAAAAATTTTTAAATAAAATAATTAAATATTTATTTTTTAATAAGTACATAAAATAAATATATATTGTTTAAATAAATTTGATTACAAAGAAAAACTAGCTTGTTAAAAATGTGTCCTCATACAGGAAATGGACTTTGTTCATAATTTCATTATTGTTTTTATTGGAAAATTGATTGTTTAAATTATTTATAGTTGATTTTGATATTATATATGTTATATCTCACTTTACCTTTAATTAATGCACTAATCCAGATTCCATTTTATCTTGATCATATTGCACATTCATCGCTCTTGTATAGATTTGTAAATATTGTATTAGCAGGGCATCATCTGAAGTCCCTTAACTTAATAGTTACACAGCAACCAAACACTATACCTTAGCCAACATATCAAGTGTATTATCAAATATTGTTATATATAATCTGTAAATAATATATATATATGCCAACAGTTTTAAACTGTCTTATAAATATTGTATATATATAAAATAAATATTCAATCATATTTATGTAAGTCTGTATTTATTACAATCACACATGAACACAACAGATTTGGCACAGTCAGACAATTTTGCTCTTGCAAACTCAACAGAATCACATAATTTTTTTTTTCTCTTCCCATGGCCTGAAAATAGTTTTAAAATGATATCTTATTCTCCATAGGTTGTTTAGATGTGTGTTATTAATTATAAAAAATTGACATATAAGATTATTAGCATGTCAGTAAAAAATCAAATCCAAGTGGTTATTTGTTAACTATAAAGAAAAATCTAAGATAATTTTTTTCTCTCTCACAGTAGAAAAAAAAAATCAAAATGTCTAAAATTGGTTCATTAGAAGAGTTCGATTCAGCCTGCTCTGAAAATTGGCAACCTACAATATGAAGGCTAATCAAATTAAAAAGCATGAATTAAAATTAGTAACTCTCTCAAATTTATGAGATTTTATTAGCACAGGTAGCCCCTGGGTTTCCTGGTGAGCTTAATTTTGTTAAAGCACTATTTCTACTAACTTTTTTTGCTCAACTCCTTAATGATAATGCAGAGATATCACTTCAATCTCTGTACAAAAGAAGAGGGGAGAAAGGTGAAAATTTTGCCGCTAAACTTAGAAAGCTAACTCTGAACTATGAAATGAAGCTATGAGAGTCCATTTCATTTGTAGAATGAAAGATCATAACCTTAGGGTCAAGCTGTTGATGGACACTGATATAATGTTTGTTTCAGCTGTCATTCAGGCAACCCTAATTGAGTTGTCAACAAACCAAGTAATGGACGATTATATTAAATTTAATAACCAGAAAAACTGAATTAAACAAATACCCAACTGATAGTAGAAAAATTGCTCAAATCTGCAAAAATAACTGAAAAATGTTGTGATGCATATGACAAACCAAAATATGCGCACACGGAATGTCCAAACCAGTATACATCATGTGAATATTGTGTGTTGGTCACATAGAAACAGCTTGTTTTTGTTTTTTTTAAATGCAAGTCACTTATAAAAGAAAAGAAGAGCAATGCAAAATCAAATAAAATCAACAATGCCTAAATAAATAATGTGAGAGGCATTGATTTGGTTTTCAAATGCAAAATTTTTATTAATGATACAGCAATAATAATGGAACTGGACATCACTGAGTCTGCAGTGTAGTGTCAAAAAATACATGAACTATCATTAATAGAAAAAATAATCATTGTGTGCATCCAAGCAAGAAAATTATTATTGACTATCAAGCAATTAAATATTATTCTTAGGTATGTCATGAGTTAAAATTACTGTGCCTAGTAAAACAGTTTCTTTGTCTCATGTTGTAGACCATGATTGGTTTAATTATTTGGGCTTTACAGTGACTAAAGTAAACCAACTCACAAATAAAATAAAATCAAAATGGGTTTATCCAGAGATAATTGATAATAAGCTGGTTTTGAATCATAATTCATGGAAATAAAAGTGCTAAAATGTGAATAGGTATTCAAGCTCTATGTTGCATATTCAAGGAAGTCACTAAATGGAGTTCCAGCAGTTGTAATCAAAGTAAAAGGATTGCAAGCAGTGATTATTTAAACAGGTGATGGACAATAACACCACAGGCACAGAAAATGGCTGAAATTAACCTATACGTCACCATTCATCAGTGAAGAATCACCAACCAGAAGTGATGAGTCTACAGAGTTCAAAGTCACCAGATCTGCAAATGAAGACACTGCACCTGCTGATGAAGCCAGAAATTAACAAAGACATCCATCAAAGAATCTGAATGACTACATTCTCTTGGCTATGGGAATGTTATATCCCATCTTACCTTCAACTAATAGACTAATCAGATTCCATCTTAGCTTGATCGGATAGTACCTTCATTGCCACAGACCAATAGATATATGAATAAGATATATCCAATAGCAAAAACAGGTCAATGGGTGATAATGCTCAGTGAATTTGATTGCTTTTATTATTGTCCGGAATCATGTCATAAATGGTCAATTCAGTTGGAGGTAAAGTCAGACTACAACAAATTACTGTCAAACATGGGCTGGAGTGTGCATGTTTCATGTAGACTAACTTCTTTCTCAATATGAATATATTTCTAGTAATAGCAATTTAGTAGTATATATGAAAATTAAAATGGAGTATGGCTAATTATATAACATAATCATCACTGATGCAATTCAATATATAAATTTTTAACATTATAGAAACAGTGTAAACTTGAGTAATCATTAGATACCAGGTGGTAATGCTTAAATAAATCTTTATCCAGTGCTGTCCAATCTTATTACCAGACTAAAATTTTTTTGGATCTAATGAATCTTTTCTCCAATAGCCATCTTTTGACTTTATTTTAATACTTATATCACCAAATTATCAGCCTGAAATTCTAAAACATTTTAGTATTTTAAATTCAATTAATTTACGATCTGACCAATTCATTTTTTATATATTTTTTTTACTTCACTTGTGCTACCTAATGTAAGCTTGAATAATAAATAGTATAAATTGATTTGTTACACTGATTTTATGACAGTCTTGGCTAAAGAATATGTAAGTGCCTATGATTATTAAAAAATCGAGAATACCAAAATATATAAATACTGAATTGGTGTTAAATCTATATAAAAATGCAAACAAATTGGCTTGAATTCAAAACATTAAAATGTCTGAAATTTAAATTGTTAGTTTGATAATAAAAAGAGAAATAAAAAAGATAGTTACTGAAAGAAAGATATGATAGATCCAAAACTTTTCACTGATTAAAGTCAAGCTATAAAGCAATTTGAGGATATTGACTGTACAACACTGGATAAGAATTTATTAAGCTTTACCATTTGGTATTTATTAATTTCACAAACGTACATTAGGAAACAGAACTAAAGTAAAAGAAATAGATTCACTAAATAAAAGTATTGTGTAAATTAAAATCATATAATGTTATTCATTTTATAAATTTTAACATTAGTGCAGACATTTTTTATTCTTCAACAACAACAAAAAAATAAGTAGTTTGTTTTTCACTGTGTTATAAAGAAAATAAATAATTGAATGCCATTCTTTTAAATTTTTTAAATTTAAAAATATTATTTAAAATTTTTTTATAAATAAAAAATTTATAAAAAAACTTATATTTAATCCACATCATATATTTATTTGCTCTTATTTTCAAACAATTATTTTTTCAAAAAACAAATTTTTCTAATTTATTTTTGAGTAAATAAACATTTTATGATTATCTGGTATTAGTTTTTAATTTTTTTAATAATTACTACAATTATATCTGCAGAAAATCAGATTAAAATAGTATTAATAATTTATTTTTATTGCATTATTTATATTTAAATTTTTTGGAGTTTGTATTTATGTATTGTATGTGTTTGATTATTATGACTTTATAATAAGTGTAAATTTCCATTTTAGGAGCAGCCGGAGCGCGTTGAAGATATGGCTCATGGAGGGGCCCGACAGAAAAGCAAGTTGAAACAGATTCAGGCTGCAACTGGAGAAGTTATTCAGGTGCAACCCGACTTTAGGAGGGTTAGTGGCATTTCCACGGAGATCTTTAACCAAATCCAGGCTGTAGAGAATGATGGTGATGCTACAACAGCTGCTGCAACAGCCGCAGCTGAAAAACGAGGGGAAATGGTCATTAGAGTACTAGATAGCTGTAAAGGAAGTGATGGAAAGGCTGAAAGTGCAGATTCAGACTATGTTATTCAAACTGTTGAGATAAACAAAAGGCCTGGTCAAACTTTAGGATTATATATTCGTGAAGGTGATGGATTTGATCGTCAGGATGGTGTATTTATTTCTAGGATAGCTTTAGGAAGTGCTGTGGATAATAGTGGGATTTTAAAAGTGGGGGATGAAATTTTATCAGTAAATTCTGTGGATGTTAGAAATATATGTATAGATGATGTAGTAATTATTATGTCAATACCCAGGCGTTTAGTATTGACTCTTCGAACACGTAAGTGTACTAGAAGGCACCCTGTGAAACCTGTGGAACAAAAAGCTCCTGTTGTTATAGTAAAACGAGAGTTTTTAGAGGACACAGAACATAAGCCTTTTATTCGAAAAGATGGAGAAGTGGAAGGTATTTATACTTCTCATATGCAAGATGATCAGTATTTGTATTATAACTCACAACCACAAGAGAAATACCGACCACCAAGCCGGGCACGGGCTGCATATGGAGAGTATGAGCATGATGCTGTAAGAGAGCCAGTAATAACCCAACAGCCGCAGTCAACTTTCTATCCGAAAATTTCTGACCATCTTTTAGAGCGTATCCAGTCCATCCACGCTGGGAGCCGTATTTTAGATAGTAAGGGTCAACCCATACCTCGACAACCTGTCACCAGTGGCCGACTCATGCATCCTAGCCATTCTGACCGATATCTTCGAACAGGACATCCACGACAAACTGGAATTCATGGGATGCATCGAGTAGGAAGTGAACACAGGTTTATGTATGAGGAACCTCATGCAGAATACATTCCCCACCATGGGCGACCCCCTTATGATATGTCTATGCAATATCGGGATATGGTAGACAGAACTCGATACCATGGAGATTGGCACCCTGATGGACGACGACGCGAACATCGACGAGCTTCTTCTATCGAGTGTGCCTCTGATTCCGAGATCCACTATGCCTATCGGGATGCAAAGCCTTCTACCCTCGCAAGGCAAGGAAGTTTAGATAAACCTTATCCCCGCCACACCTATCAGTCCCGAAGCAACTCACTGCCACGAGTGAAAACGGGAGAGAAACATAAACACACGGTGCGATTTTATAATGATACAATTACTAGTGAAGCCCAAGAAGATAGTGATGGAGCAGTGTCTGCTCCTGAGTTACCCTGGCCACGAGAAAAATATGACAGAGGTAAAATCAATGTCTTTTGCTTTTATATTAATTGAAAAATTATTTATGATATTATATGTTAGATTTAATGGTGAATATGAAACTATAATTTTTTTTAAATATAGAATTTTTTAAATAGATTTTTTGTGTGTGTCTTTAAAAAATTATACAAACATATGCTTGTTATATATTGTATATGAAAATTATAACAAAATTGGTAACAAAATTCCATAACATGAATGGTATACTTCTAATCATTAAATTATGAACTATGAAGGATAGAGCTTATGATTAATTCCATTTTTTTTTAGTATTTTTTTTTTTTTACTTTTGTAACAAATTTGTTGAATTAGTTATTACTGTAATAAAACTATAATATAAATACTTTGTACTGCTTTTAATATTAAGTTGAAATTTTTTATATTCGTGTTTTATGTAGTATTTTTTTATGATTCAGAATAATAAATTCTTAATTATTACCTTTTATATATTTACTTTTAAAATAGTTATCTTTCATTCTATAAAAAAGAGCATAAGGACTATAAATAATATGTTTATTTTACATATGAATATCTTGATGAAGATAGACATATACAGATTAAATGAATATATTAGTATGCATATAACGGTACTCATCTTATAGCTAAAGACGCC
Source organism: Epiperipatus broadwayi (assembly GCA_028023455.1). Classification (NCBI taxonomy): domain Eukaryota; kingdom Metazoa; phylum Onychophora; class Udeonychophora; order Euonychophora; family Peripatidae; genus Epiperipatus; species Epiperipatus broadwayi. The sequence continues at coordinate 4,087,034 of JAQFVV010006209.1, read as the reverse complement.
GTTCCATGGCGCGGTTTTCGAGACAAAACACATTAAAATGCTGTTTCCGTGGCCGACACGTTCAAACCCGCGTTTTCTACAATACAACTTTTTTGTTGTGCTACAGAATGCAGGCCGCTATGTCGCATCACAGTACAGCATGTATATCGCTAAGCAGCAATTACATTTTAGGAATTCGCACAATTTATAAAATAATTACGGCTTGATGAGAGAGTTTGTATTATAATTGTATTGAAATGTTGTTTTCATTGGATTTGTTTTTATTTTAAACTATTGAAATGTTCAGATGTTTTAAAACAATAATTATAAGACTTTTTACAACGTACTGTATTGAACTTTTATTTGGGTAAATGTTAAATATCTATGTTTTTATTGAGTTGCAGTTAGGTAACGTGTCAAGTAACATACAGTTAGTAATATTCATGAGACAAAGATGATGCTACCGTCTGTATATTTTTGAAGTAAAAAAGAGTGGTACGAGGAAAATATCCAGTAAGAAAAGTCCAAATGTACAGGTTTTTTTGTAAATTTAATAAAAAGCAAATATTATAAACATGTTTAATAAGTAAAGAAGACATTTGTTTGTTGTTTAAAAAAGTTTGAGTTTCTTTCTTCTGTCCGAGTACGCTTACGATTTTGAATTTTTTTATTTTAGCATTACAAACAAACAGAACACTAACCCTAAAACTAACCCTAAACCTAACCCTAAACTTATTTTACATTTATTATTATCATTTAAATTGTATACCTTAATAAAAAATAATATTTAAAAAAGACGATTTGGTTTTGTTTTTATTTTCGCATTACAAAAAAGCACAGAAAAATTATTAAAATCAACGGCCCGTGAATGTTCATATTTTATAGTTTTAGTGTGAAAACGACGCCATCCTACGGCGTCTTTATCTATAATACAAGCACCCATATAACCAAAATTTTTATCATGAATATATATAAATTTTTAACAATTATTTTTACAAATTTTGTTATATTTTATGAATCATTTCTTTTCCATATTCATATATGCAATATTTCATCTCCAATTCTTATTGTCATTTTCAAGTTTCATTTCTATAAGTATACACAGATATATATTTATAATTTATATGTTTATATTATGTTTATTTAAAATATGATATAAATTTATGTGAAAGAATTATTTATATTATTGTTATTATAGATTTTTGTAAACATGTTATAAATTAGAAATATAGATCTGCATATATTCATAGAAATAAACCTCGAAATGAGAATAGAAAATAATTGAAATTTAAGAGATGTAGAAACATACAATATATATCTGAATATAAAAAAGAATAGTTTGTAAAATAAAATAAGATTTATAAAGAAAAATTATGTCAAAAATTTATATATTGGCATTAGTGGACCATTTTAGAATGAATAAGAGGAATATTTATAAATGTATTGATTTATTAAAGTATAAATATATGTATATTTAGAACAGTCATTTTTTAAATAATGTTCTAAGTCTCACATTATTTCCTCAAAATGCTTAAGTAAATAAAAGTAATACCATTTTTGTTCTGCAGCTTAAGTTATTATATAGGAAATATATTAGAAATGTAAGAATGAAATTTCATTCAGTATGGATGTATTCGGTTTCTATTTTAAACTGACATAATTAATATTCTCAAGGCAGAGTTACCTAGTACTCATTTTTAAAGATCTACACCATTCCCAATATGCATTATTATAAATTTAGTTTGCTAAATATTATATTCTCATAATACTGTATGTCAATAATATTTTAAGAAGGTGATTAAAAAGTAATGCTAGATAATTCTCACTTAAGAATATTAATTGAAACAATTTAAAGTTGAGATTGTAGCTGTGGGTATATAGTATATATCATGTGTTTTAATAATGTAATCAATCACCTTGTTAAAGAATATGGAGTTAATTTTAAATGTTTAAATGATAGAATAAATTGTATTAAGGGCTTGGAATGGATGATGATAAAAGGTTATCATTTGAATGTAGTGCGCAAGTGCTGATTTATCTCTTTTGGTCAGTGAATTCAATTAGTATACATAATATACCTTTTTTTTATTTTTTATAAACCATAATATACCATTATATATAATACACATATTTGTATATGATAATATTTATGAAATAAAATATTCAATTATCTTTACATTTTCTAAAACCATTTTAATAGACTTATTAATAACATCCTAATCCACTAGCCATTAGAAAATTATTACTTTATAAATATTATTACGAATTCTCGTGGTACTTATTTAATAGTTGTTTATTGACAAACTTGTTAAAATTAATATATAGTAGTTAAGTTTTATATGTGTGTACATTTTTTTTATATGAAATTACATATTAATTTACTTATTTTTCATATTTCTTTAACTTTGAAGATGATTGGAGTGCAATTAAATTCATTTTTGAGAAAAATTCTTTAATTTATGCCCTAACTAGATATGTTTGACTGTTGCAATAAGTGTATTTGCTTTTCTAGAAGTAATTTCTAAAATTGTGAAATTTCTTAGATATATTTGCATTTTTGGAAATAATAAATTAAATAATATGCACAGTGTACATCAAAGGTGAAATTTTTGATAAAGTTAATAACCAATCTTGCTTTTTTAAAAATTTATTTTATTGAATAAATTATGTGCACATGTTATTAAAATTTAAGGTAAAATAGCCTCTAAATAGCCAACTTAAATCCAAAGTTTTCTCCAATAGCTCCCACAGAGAAATAGTAAAACAACAGGCATTATTTATCAGATTTTCCAATCATCTGATAATGAATGTTTGAATATCATCTTTGTTTTTGTTTTTTTTAGTATCTGATCAATATACAATAGTTAGCTAGGTTGTTATGGGTTGATCATCTGAAACAAAAATCCTAAGCCTGATTGAAAATTGAAAAAATATTCATGTTTTACCTTGCTAGGTCTTGAACCAAGCCATAGCATTGCTGCAGATGCACTGATTCTATACAATGATTCTTATACATTATTAGAATAGTTGTCATATAGACTAAGTGTTAAGAATTTTTGATATATGGAAGGCTTTACTATAATTAGGCAATGTCAAAGTCTGATATATGATAAATGAAACTGTTTAAGTAGAGATTTGAATTCTGGTGAAGATTTTCTTTTATTATAATTGTATACAAATAATTTACATCTTTTTTTTTGTTTTTAGATTGCATATTATTTAAGCACAAATATTTTTAATTGCATAAAAAATTTTGATAAAAAAAAAAGTGCAATGGAAACTGATATTTGTTATTCTGATTGACAAATTATATTTAAAAGCACTGATATGTTTTAAAATTTGAACAAAATAAAAAATTTTTTTTCATTAATATTTTTTTTTTTTTTGTACTTTTTAGAAAATATTTGAAAATTCAAAATATATTTACTGAGTATCTAATTAAAGTAAAATTTGAGTTGTTTTTTTTTTTTTACAGAAATGGATGTAATTTAATTCCAATGGCAACTGTTAATTACTAAGTATTAAAATTACTCCTATTAAAGCTTTAAAGAAAAATTTTGTTAATAACTTTTTAATATTATTAGAATTCAGTTTAAATGAAACTTTTTGAAAGATTTTAACTATATTCTATTTAAGTGAAATCCTTTTTAAATTTATTTTGCTATAAAACTAATCTCTATAATATTTTGATTATACTTTTTTGAATTTGCAAATATTTGTTAGGTTTTTGGATAAAAGTTTACTATATAAATATACAATAGAGTCTTATGATTATCATTTCTTTTAAAGTAATTTATTCTAACATCTCAATTTTAGACTCACATCATAAACTTAAATAAGCTTTTATATTATTACACGTGCTAATGTACACATTAAGTACAAAAGGTATTAAAACAGGCAAAACTCTCTATGTATTGCCACTCAGTGCAAACCAGAGTAAGCAATGAATGCCAGAAGACTTGCGCATAAAAATCCCCATCTAGTGCCTACTCATCCAATATCCCCAGACTAGTTTCTGGCTTGTGGTCTTTGTCGGTGATATGTCTTGAAGTTCGCCGTGGAGGGTGGTCCAGAAGTTACACTATGAGTCGGATCAGGAATATGAACACTGCGGGGATTATCCGGCCTTAATCGAGGCTCCCTATGTATCTTAGTGCTGCACTGCGCTATGATATCAAATCTCCCGAAGTTGTTGCCTTCTCCGTTGGCTCTTATATGCCTCCCAGATTATATTCTCCGACGAGTAAATTATTCCTTCTTCCTGGCCGTGGAACTTAAGTGTGACTGCCGATTTCTGGGAAGGGTTTTTTTCTCTCTATATGGCTATTGTTCTCTAAAGTATATTTTTACCAATGAAATCTCTACATTCTGAGAGCAAAAGCTTATCTCCAATCAGAAAGGTCCACTTATAAATGTAAGTAAATTCTTATTAGATAAAAGTTATCAATTGCCCCAGGGATTTCTTGAATCTTTTAACCCGTATAATTTTAATCCAATTATATGGGTTTTTTTAAAAAAAAATATATAGCATTCCTCCCCTTTACTTTAGAGAACCACGGTTCCCCCCCTTTTTTTCTTTTTTTTAACACAAGTAATCTTTAAGGTAGACCGGAGGCTTCCGCACTCTTTGAGGTTTATCTTTCCCTGGTTTAAGATTACTCTCATGTGTGGTTACTTCTTCAGCCATTTGGTCAGCTCCCTTTTCTTCTATAATTTTATGATTTAGTCCTGTGTAGGAGGGTGACTTGTTTGTTACTCGCTTCTTAATGTGGTTTGTGTGGCGATGGAATTGTGTGCCCGTTTCTGATTCTATGAGTACAATGTTGTTTGAAAGTATTTTCAAGATCACACCTGGTGTCCACTTTTTTTTTTAGGGAATCTCTAACCCAAATGCTTTGACCCACCATAAATTCATTGCATTCCTCTGTTGTAGTTTCAATGGATTCATGTTGTGGGTGTAGTAGTGATAGTTTGGTTCTTAGTTTCCGGCCTAGTAACCTTTCAGCTGGTGAAATCCCAGTCGATGCTATGGGTGTGGAATGTTGGTAAAGCATTGCTAACTGAAGAACTTCATGGGTTTGTTGAGATTCTGATTTGTTAAGGGCTTGCTTTAACTGGTGTACAGCTTTTTCAGCCAGTCCATTTGACTCTGGGTGGTAAGGTGGAGTGTAAATGTGTTTGATACCCCATTCCCTTGTAAAATCTTTAAATTGGTCTGAGGTAAAACCAGAACTGTTATCTGTTACCAGGCCTTCTGGTATTCCATGGAAAGCAAAAATTTCTTTAAGAGTTGATATTGTTTCATTAGACCCTGTATTCCTAACTAGTCTATATTCTACCCAGTTAGAATATGCATCTATTATAACCAAGAATAGGTTTCCTCTGAAAGGCCCTGCATGGTCCATGTGGACCCGCTCCCATGGTTTAGTTGCAGTTGGCCATGATGTATACGTTCGCGGTTTCTGATTTGCAGTTGACTGGCAGTTTGTACATGCCTTTACAGTGTTTTCGATGTCTTTATCTATACGTGGCCACCATACATAGGAACGTGCCAAAGCTTTGGCTCTTACAATTTCAGGATGTCCATCATGGATCAAACTTAGGACTGCTGGGCGACCTTGAACTGGTATGATTACTCGATCGCCTATCAGTATGCATTCTTTATTTATTGACAGTTGGTCTCGTGCTTTCCAGAATGCCACTGGGAGATTGTTGGGTCGTTTAATTGGCCAGCCATTACATATCCAATTCCATATTAGTCTATACCCATCGTCTAATTTAGTCCATTTTGCTACTAACTCGCTATTCAACACATTTGATTCCCATGTATCTATGTAGTTTATAGAGACTTGTCCTATTGTTTTTCCATTATTATCTGGTATTCGGGACAGTGCGTCAGCATGTGTTATAAAGCTGCCTCTCCTGTATTCAAGGGAATAATCATATGCAGATAATATTTCAATCCAACGCAGCATGCGTGGGCTTAAGTGATCGGGTAATTGTTTTGACCTCGAAAATATTCCCAGTAATGGTTTGTGGTCAGTGATTTCTGTAAAATGCCTTCCATATAGATATTAGTGGAACTTTTTTATCCCAAAAATGATTGCCAAGGCTTCTTTGTCTAGTTGACTATAGTTCCGTTCAGACCTTGATAATGTTCTTGAAGCATAAGCTATGGGTCGTTCACCTTCATCTGTGGGGTGGCTTATTACTGCTCCTACTCCATATTCTGATGCGTCAGTGGTTAATATTACCTGTTCATTGTTATTGTAGTTTATGAGTAGGTCATCTGATGTTAGCAAGCTTTTTGTTTTCTTGAATGCATCTTCATGTATTCTATCCCAGCTCCACTTCTGGTTTTTCTCTAATAACTCGTATAACTTACTGGCAATGTGGGCTTTTCCTTTAAGAAAACATTCAAAATATCCAATAAGGCCCAGGAAAGATTGTAATTCCTTGACATTCCGAGGTGTTTTTGCATTTTTAATAGCCCGTATCTTTTCAGGCATTGGTTTTTTACCATTATTGGATATTATATGTCCTAGAAATTTAATTTCTGGAGTATTCCAGATACATTTTTCTTCATTTAGTCTGGCTCCTGATTTTGCTAGCTTTTCACAAACTTTATGAACCTTGCTCTGGAGTTCTGTCTCTGAATTTGCTATTATTAATATATCATCGAAGTAAGGTATCACACCATTTATTCCTCGGAGTAGTTGGTCTATGTTTGATTGGAAAATATTTGGTGCGGTGGTAATTCCAAAAGGCAAACGGTTGTATTTAAATAGACCAAAAGGTGTAGTCAGTGTTAAGATCTCTGCTGACTTTCCTGTTACTGGTATTTGGTGAAATGCAGCATTAAGGTCTAATTTTGCATAGTGAGTTGCTCCCTCGAGAGTGGCTAATACTTCACGCACGTTTGGCACTGGATAATTGCTTTTATTTAAAGCTGGGTTAACTGTTATCTGGTAATCCCCACAAATATCTATACTGCCGTCTGGCTTAGTAATGATTACTATAGGTGTCGCCCACTCTGTTTTTCGTAGGTGTTAATACCCCTTTATTTGTTAACTCCTCCAGTGCATTGGCTAGTTTTTCTCGTTGCGCGTATGGCACTCTCCGTGGTTTACACAACACAGGCTTTGCATTCTCCCTAAGCTGTATTTCAACTGGTTTTGTTCTAATTTCCCCTAGTTCTTTTTTAAACAATGACGGGAATGTATTGCGTATTTCCTTTTCAATCATAATTTTTTTTGTGATAGTTATTTTGATGCCCATAGGTTTAAACCAATTTTTTCCAATTATGGAGTTTGTTTTTCCGTGAATGATATATAATGGGAGATCGGTGATTTTGCTATTTGTTTGTACCGGAACAATAACTTTCCCGACTATTTCAATGTGTTTTCCATTTACGTCTTTTGCTATCAGATTTGTTTTTTCTAGATTACTGTTTCGATTGCGAAATTGCATTATTGTTTTCCAATCTCTATAAGCCATCAAAGATATTCCGGAACCGCTGTCAATTTCCATGGCAAATGGTCGGTCAAATATTTTTACTAACAACATTATTTGATCGTTATTAATGGTTTCCGTATTTTTAATTTCCACTTGCTTGTTGTTTTTATACACTTCCGCTAAGTGTCCTATTTTCCCGCAATTTCTACATTTACTCTTTTTCCATTTACACATTTTTGCTAAATGTTCGGATTTTCCGCATCTGTAACACTTCATTTCGTCATTTTCATTTCTTTCCGCGAAGTTTATTTGTTTACACGTTTTAGCTAAATGTCCGGATTTTCCGCATCTGAAACACTTCATTTCGTCATTTCCGTTTAGTTCCACGAGGTTTATTTGACGCCATTCTGCTGCCTTTGCGCTCTGGAATTGTTTTGATTGCTCCTTAGCCGCTTCGTGTGCGAGGCCCGTTTTGATCGCTGTTTTTTATGTAAGGTCATCGATTGTTAATAACTGCTCTCGGAGCCTCCCGTCAGACATGCCCCATAAGAATTGCTGCAATAGTGCTTCTTCCAAATAATTCCCAAAAACACAATCTTTTGCTAACTCCTGTAGTGCTATATCGAATTTGCGAGTGTTTTCGCCTTTATTTTGCCTACGATTCTGGAAATGGAGGCGTGCTACATGTTTGATTGGTTTGGGATCAAAATATTTTTGAAGTATGTCCTGTAGTTCTGAATATTTCAGTTCTTCTGGTTTTTTCGGGTTACATAAATGATTTGCTGTTTTAATTACATCTGGACCCGCAAAATACAGTAGAGTGGCAATTTTTCTCTCGTCCTTTACAATATTATTCATTAAACGGTATTTATCTATGCGGCTTGCATATAGAAGCCATTCTGATTGTCTATGCACATCAAATTCTCCAACGTTTACCTGCGCCATGTTTAATTGAACGGCGTCACTTATGAATTTGTGAATTTCGGATTACTAGTTTCCCGATGTTTATATATTTCTGAATATCCTACTGGTTTGTCGACTGCGCCAATGATATGTCTTGAAGTTCGCCATGGAGGGTGGTCCAGAAGTTACACTATGAGTCGGATTAGGAGTATGAACACTGCGGGGATTATCCGGCCTTAATCGAGGCTCCCTATGTATCTTAGTGCTGCACTGCGCTATGATATCAAATCTCCCGAAGTGGTTGCCTTCTCCGTTGGCTCTTATATGTCTTCCAGATTATATTCTCCGACGAGTAAATTATTCCTTCTTCCTGGCCGTGGAACTTAAGTGTGACTGCCGATTTCTGGGAAGGGTTTTTTTCTCTCTATATGGCTATTGTTCTCTAAAGTATATTTTTACCAATGAAATCTCTACATTCTGAGAGCAAAAGCTTATCTCCAATCAGAAAGGTCCACTTATAAATGTAAGTAAATTCTTATTAGATAAAAGTTATCAATTGCCCCAGGGATTTCTTGAATCTTTTAACCCGTATAATTTTAATCCAATTATATATATATAGCAGTCGGTGAGGAGCCTTGGATCTGACATCCATTGATTACTTTGTTTTGCACTGAGTGGTAATATGTATAGAGAGTTTTGCCTGTTTTAATAACAGTTATAAGCAAGCATAATAAATGGTGATTATGTGATATTTATTGGTTTACGAAAGGTATTAAGTGTGAGTGTTCATAGAATTTCTGTGTGATTTTGTATCCATGCTTAATATCAATAATTCATAACTTGAGCATCTATGATAATTCAAGATTATTAATTAAAGGCTGGTGGTCATAACTGATTCTTGGAATGTGAAGAGCTGAAGGATTTTTACTCTGCTTTTCCTACATGATTTTTTTTTCTAAATGAGTTATTGTTTTTTAAAAAAATCTGAATTCAAATAATATTCACACATAGCAATTTTCTAGCATTTTTTTTTTTTTTACAAAAGTCTTTTCCTGCATAGTTATCTCTCTATATCCACAGCTCAAAAATAGAAATTTTAATAGCATGTGATTTTTAAAAAAAAAGCGTTAAATTAAAAAAAAATTATAAAATTCATCCATATATTACTTGCCTACATAGCAAGATCCATTTTCTTGAAATCCTGTGTTGTTTCTAAGCTCACTCACTCACTCTTACAAATTTATTATGTCATATTCTTATCATCTTATAGGAGGTTTCACTTGCATTACAGTATTTTTTTGTCAGGATTTATTTAAACATTTGTTTAGAATGACATCAAAGCACACTTAATGATGATAGCATTTCTTCCAAGCCATAAAAAGGTTATAAAGTATTTTCTTTAAATAAGAGATACAAATGATTGATATAATGCTGGAAGAAAAAAATTTGCAAGAACAAAATTTCTATGCTTGAAACTGGGAAAAAAAGAAATTAGTGCTATGGTATACTTATATCTCCAATAGAAGATAAATATTTGTAGAAGATTCAAAAGATGTTATATTTTTGAAGAGGATATGAATAAAAAAAATACCAATAAATATGAAATATTGCTTCAAAAATTATTGATTCTATATAGAAGCTTTAGCACAAAATCCATTGAAAAGAGTAACAAGAAACCATTTACTGAAACTAGGGGTATTGCATAGATTCAGAAATGGGTATACTTAAAAATGAAGCACTTCAAAGCTTATTTTAGGCTTAACAGAATTAACTTTGTGCTCTGAGGCTGCCACTTTGAGTAAAAATTAATTTTTTTCTTTACAATGCAAATATTATTGCTGTGATCAACATTGTAAAAAAAATTACTACTACTGTGTGTTTGGAATTTACAAATTTAATATCATTTAGATATTGTATTTTTTGCATTTAGCCATTATCTATTTTTATCACAATAAAAATAAAAGAATAAGTTTATTTTTACTATTTATTTTTTTTTGAAAAATAAAATGATTGAGTAAAATACTTTCACCTACATCAGATATGCTTATAAAATTAACAGTGCCTGGATCAAAAATCAATATTATTAAAACATCTGACTGCAAACAGAGAACTTCCTTTTCTACATCGTGACTACCTGGACTTAGAAGAAATCTATTCTAATAAAATTATAAAGTACAAAATTTATTCTAATAAAATTATAAAGTACAATTATTTCATAAAATTTATTTTTTATTTTTGACTTTAATTATATCATCACATTTTGAAGTCTATGTTCATTAGAAAATTTTTCTTGAATTATAGAAATTCTTGGATAGTTTTTTATTTATTTTAACTTAGAAATTCAAACAAAAATTATTTTTGTTATCATCATTATCAATCCACTGCAGGATGAAGGTCTCTCCAAGTTCCAATCCATCTTCTCCGATCTTTAGCTTCTCTTCTCCACATCACCCCTGCACACTTTCTTATTTCATTCATCCATCTCACATGCAGTCTCTTTCTGGATCTTTTGCAATATCTTGGAATCCAGTTTAAGATTTCAATTGTTCATCTATTATCATCTCTTCTCGCAATATGTCCAGCCTAACTCCAATCTTTTCATTTTTTTAATGAGATCAGTAACACCTGTTTGTTCTCTTACCCATATATTGTGTCTTTAATCTCTTCTTGTTACTCCCAACATGCATCTCTCCATACTTCTTTGAGTGATCTGAAGTCTCTGTATTGCTCTTCTATTAAATGTTCTAGTCTCAGATCCATAAATAAGAACTGGTAAAACACATTTATTAAAAACACATATATAATGGTTTTAAATAGTCTATGAAATATGATTTACTATTATAAAATTAGTTTCAATAGCCAAAATACCATATGGTCTTTTTCTTGTATATGTTACCATCAAAGTGTGAAAAACAAAATTGTATATAATTTCTAGGCATTCTATACAATGCCAAAAACGGGACATTGAAGTATGAAATGCTTAAAATTTCACACATTTCCAAGCATTCTATAAAAGGCCAAAAAGAAAATCATCAAAGTACAAAATATTCTCAGCAATAACATTTAATGTCACAAAGATGAGTGTACACAACTTTTGACTATGCTTGCCAAGGAAATCAGTAGTGCACAGACATGCATAAATTGTCACTGAAACATTTATGCCACCTATAGACATAAAGATGATGGAAGTGAGAACGTAGTTTATTATGTTAATGTGTTATATACTCTTTCCTTCAATATTGAGAATGTTGAAGGTTAAATTCAATTTAAACTGAAAATGAAAATGGATTCTGAAAAAATTTTCTTCTGCACCTTTGGAAATCACTGTGAGTTCCTATCTCAGATATCGTTCAAGGATGGTGTGACTCATGCAATCTACTGGTGTTTATGAGTGTGACAGATATTGGTATTCCCTGACTTGGAACTGCTGAAAGAATTTTAAAACAACTCTATGACCGATACAAATCATTTTATATCCCAAGGACTTACTGAGAATAGGAGATGTTCCTGATAAAGAAATAATTCTCTGATTAGCCGCTTCCATTCAGTCCATGGATAGTGGCCAAGAGTTCATGTTTTTTTTTTTTTTTGCAGAACCAAGTGCCAAAATTTAAAGTGCTTTTGTATGAAAAAGGCAGTTAAGTGTAATTCAAAATGCCTTTCCAGTCTACCTTGTAGCAAGTAATAATTCTGCACCAGTCTTTTTCTCTTTATGGTGAAAAATCTTATATTTTATATTTGCTACATTTTCACATGTATCTTTTCAGTAAAAGTATTTTCCATACTGAAATAAAAATGAAATTCATACTTTGCCCAAAAATGTCATGTATTATATAGAATCTCTAGGCATTCTATACACTGTTGGCTTTTCACAGTTTGTTGGCTCATAATTTGTTGGTAACATATATTTTATTTTTACAGAAATAAAAAAAACATGAAAAAAATGGAACTTTTTATATGTTTGTATGTTGCTTTTATCTTTTTTTCTTTATTTAAATTCCAACTAATCTTAAACATGATTAAAAAAAACCCCCACAAATCATATGTTGTGATATTTTGTACTTGATGTCAGTAACTAAAAACTAGGTTTCCATTTTTCTAATATTTTCTTTTGTAGCAGTAAAACTATCAATTAATTTTTAAAAATGCACATTACAGAATAACAATTATGGAGTCAATAAATCATTACATGATTTCTATCTGTACATTAATTTTAAATAGCAAATCTATTTCACTTACTCCAGTTCTTCCAGTTTGTGTAGAAGAAATATATTTGCCACTTACTAATAATAAAGCAATCACTTTTTTTTATTTAATTACTTATGTAAATCTCACTAAACAGGAAAGTGCAGTGAATGTCATTTGAATACACTGTGCAATCATACTTTCTGCAAGACCTTTTGCCACAAAATGTTTGTTGATGTATCATGGTGTCATATTTGCCATTGACTGATAGACCCATTTCATATGACTCCAACTGATAATAAGTGAACTCATTTTCATAATGTGTTTAAGTGATTGTGGGGACCAGAGATGTTTGTATATTTGAAATTTTTTTTATTGATTTTGTCCATGTATCATAAACTTTTATAACAAAACATTATGCTTATCTTATAGAAAATATTAGTGGACATATAAATTTTCTTTATTTTGTTATTAAATATGAATTTGTTATTGCAATAGTAAAGATATGGGAATAAAGATCTTGTATCTCATAGAGTATAACAAATTGTTATGAAGTGAATAAGTAAATATTACAAGTACTATTTTATCAATCAGTATGCTGAACTAAAAATCTTTTAGAAGCTGCTTCTGCTGATGTGGTGCAAATTGGATGAGCTTCACCACTTGTTAAAAATGTATGCAATACAGTATTTGTTGTTATTGTTAATTATTTTTGTTGATGTATTAATTTGTATAATTTTAAAATCGCAGTACATCACAGGTATGGGCATACTGTATATCCATGTTGAAAACTTCTAATACTATTTATTTTTTGCAGTATTTGCATGAAGTCTTAAAAACTACTAAATGATGCTGATACAAGAGGACTATAATATTGTGTTTTTATTTTTCATAATATTCATTTTTACAAAAGTTATATTGAAATTATCATTTCTAGAATATATTGTCTTCCTTTAACTAAGACAGATGTAAATAGTTAAAACTTTAATTATTAATGAATGAATGGATTTTTAAATAATTTGGCACATAAATACTTTATGTTAATATTGTATTATGTATAAAGATTTTTGTTAATATTATGATTATTAGTTTTATTCATATTATAAAAAAATCACCTTATAATTAAAAATTACTTGTATTATAAATCTTTATTATTATTATAGTAAGGATGCAGCGGATGGATACATTGCCGGCTCGCTCATCATCCCGCGGTGGAGATATCTTCACCTCACAGGAGTACCGGGCATGGTTGAGCCGAGCACCCTCTACCTCAGCAATTTATGAGAGATTACGCCGCAGCCGTGAAGAGTTGCGTGCTCTGAAGCTCTCTCGTATCCACAGTGCAGAGTGTCTGATGGATCATGCTCGCTATGGAGAACTATCTGATGCTATGAGAGAGCAGCATTTATCTACGCTCATTCGCTCTTTATCCAAAGGTCTTCGCACTAGCTCTAGCAGCAGTCTTCATGGCATTCCAGCTTATGCAGCTGAAGAAACACCAAGAAGATATATCCTTAAACCCACTCCTTCTAGAATCACTGAACGCAATGGGCGGTGGCTAGACGTCAACCCTGCCGAGTATCTCAAGTACAAAGTTGACAAATCTGATGATATGCAACGAGGCGATGGTATCAGCGGCATTTTAACAATACATGTATGTGCTGGCCGGTATATGAAAACATCTGCTACTAAAGATCGTTATCGAGATCTGTATTGTGTAGTAGAAGTAGATCGTGTTCATAGAGCACGAACAATGGTGCGTACAGGAGATCAGAATTTTGATTGGGATGAAGTATTTGAAATTGATTTAATGGATAATCGTGAATTAGAACTTTTAATTTATAGCTGGGATCAACAGCACCGTCACAAGCTTTGCTACAAAGGACTTGTGTATTTAGGCAATTTATTCAAAGACTCTGATTCCCACCAACTAGCTCTCAAACTTGAACCTCGAGGAACACTTTATATGAAACTGATTTATACAGAACCTAGGTTTAGCTTCAAACGTGCTCCAGCCAAACGCAGGAATGCTCTTTTTGGAGTAGATCTTGAAACAACAGTTGCTCGAGAAAATACTGAATTGAATCTGCCTATTTTAATAAAACGATGTGTAGAGGAAGTTGAAAGGCGAGGATTAGATCTTGTTGGTTTGTATAGGTTATGTGGTAATGCTGCCAAGAAAAAACAACTACGAGATGCATTTGAAAGAAATCCACAAGCAGTAGATTTATCTCAAGACAGTGTGCCAGACATTAGTGTTATAACTGGTAAGAAATCAGACTTTTTAATTTTAATTGTAATTATTATGTAGTCTTTATAAAAGTATAGTATTAAATATATCTGCCATAAATGTAAAATTGTATGTTATTATATCAGTTGAATGTATTTAGAAAAATATTAAATATGAGTTTTTTTCTAAAATCATTTAACATTTCAACTAGATGATGAGAATAGTCCAACCCATAACTACAATTATATAAATAATTTTTAGATTTTATTTATTTATTGCATACTCCTTTCTCAGTTTTTAATTTTTAGATTTTTCCAAAATTTCAATCAATAGAAACATAGATTGCATGTAGAATTAGTTTTTTTGGACAATAAGTCCTATTTCATTTAATATGACAATAAATAATACCAATTAATGTAATTATAAAAGTATAAGCTTTAATTCAGACTAATGTAATCATAAATATAGGAAGACCGTTGTGTTTTCCTGAAGTTTTGTGATGATGGTGTTCTAGCTGTATTTTTATATTGGACTATTTCCATAATCTAATATGTGTGCTGAATGTCTTTAGAAAAGTTTAATTTTATTTAAATATTGCAAATGCATTCAACTGTTAGTAATATCACAGCAAACAGGTTAATATATGCACAACGTTTCGAGAGGTATTTTTCTCCCCTCTTCTTCAGGTGTTCATGGCCTGACAGTGACAGTATTAACATGGGATTCGAACCTAAATCCTTAGATTCTTGTTTATTGAATTTTAAGGTAATGCCCTAACCAACTGATTTGTTTATTGAATTTTAAGATAACGCTCTAACCAACTGAGCATCAGTTGGTTAGAGCGTTACCTTAAAACTCTATAAACAAGAATCTAAGGATCCAGGTTCGAATCCCATATTAGTACTGTCACTGGTCAAGCCAGCAGCACCTGAAGAAGAGGAGAGAAAAATACCTCTCGAAACTTAGTGCATATACTAACCTGTTTGCTGTGATATTACTAACAGTTGGTGCATATATTAACCTGTTTGCTGTGCTATTACTAACAGTTGAATGCATTTGGAATATTTAAATAAAAATTAAACTTTTCTAAAGACATTCAACGCACATATTAGATGATGGAAATAGTCCAATATAAAAATACAAATAGGAAGACTGGTCTTCGTATATTTATGAATACCAATTAATAATAATTTTGCAATTTTTCATTTAAAACATTCACTGATTTCGTGGTTGTTTGAAGTGTAATTATTATATATCACACTGTTTCAATTTCTAAAAACAACCAATAAAGGTCATAAACATATTACTAGCTTAGTATTGGTCTACATTTTTAAAAATGAGCTATTAAAATTTAAATTTTATATATACTGAGTTAGCACAGAATTTGTTTACTAATTACTGATATACATTTATATATCTATCTTGTAAATCTTCCAATACAGCAATTAATGAAAAAATACTGTAGAAATAATAAAATATTTTATTGTTATCAATCCCTTTACATTATTGTGGATTTTTTTTTAAATTGTTTATTCTAATTAATTGTTGATATTTCAAATTTAGAATTTTGTGATAAAATTAAAGTAAGTAGTTTATTTTCAATTTTGAATTACAGATATCTTGATTCTCTCACACTTTATTTTTCATAAATGAAAATCTGTTTTTTAAAAAATATGCATGTTTGATTTTTATCTAGATTTTTTTTCTAATTGGTAAAAAAACAAATAGCATTTTCATTGGTTCTTAAAAAAAAAATTAGTAATATAAAATAAATATTAAAATAATAAAAGTATAAAATGATAGTATATTAAACATGGAATACTGTATATGTAATTAAAAAGAAAAATTAATTATATACATTAAATAATTAAAATAACATCAAGCAAGTTTGTAATACACAACTGACTATAATTTATGAATAAAAAGTCTGATATATATTACATAATGTAAAATATATTTAACATCTTGCAGTTGTTTTGAATCTTTTCATCTAGAAAATGTCAGTAAATATTTAAAACAACAGCACTTGATTAATGAAACTGCTGTCCTGAAGGTCTCTAAAGACCAATCAGGGAGCTAAATAAACAAAAAATATACTTTGAAATGTAAATATAACAAGATTTATTTAATAATAATAATGTGGTAAAAGCAACATAAAAAGATAATAGTTCATTAATATTGATATGTTATTTATTTTCTTCAAATGAAAATAGCATTTTTTCATACCAGGAGCAATCCAGTTATTATATTTGTGCTTTCAAATATTGATTATGTATAATTAAGTATGTATAATTTCATGTATAGAATAAACTGTTAAAGTTGCCAATCTCAGTGCTTACATTGACCCACACAATTTATATGTTATAAATTAACCACCTTCATTCCTAACTTGTCTCTTGCGGTTTGGTTAAATTTCAGTTAATTGCCCTTCGTTGCTAATAACCTTTTCTATTCATAAACTCATATTGCTTCTCACTTGCTGCTATTCCATTTTAGACTCAAATCAGCACTAACTTTAATCCAATCTAAGCATTTTAGCTGCTTTCTCCCTCTTCTTCATTTACAACAGGAGTATCTTATATACGATCCAATTTGTATGCAACTAGCTCTTTTGCACACATATTCTATTCTTATTTAATCTATAATTTGGGACAATCTCTCAAATGAATTTCTAGAGTAATTTTCTCAAATGAAGAGAATGTTATTAAAGTGAAGAAATCCATGCTTATTTACAAAAATAATTAATCTTTTATTTACATATATAGTTTTATATATACAGACATTTCAGAAACTAATTGTTTAATATTTTTAAAAATGTTAAATACTAAAAAGAAAGAACAAGGATGTTGATAATCAAAGTTTTATCTTCAAGGAAAATAATTCTACTATATTAAAATTTTTTTTCCCAAAAATTAGTTATCTGGATACATCATCTTTATAAATGTTTGGATAAAATATTAGTGTTTTTTGTTGTTGTTTTTGTAAAAAGTAACATTTTTTTGAGAATTAATTAGTTGTTTGTTATTAAAATATAAAAGATAGTCAAGATTAAAAAAAAAACAACAGTATTAATTAAAAACAAAGTTATAAAGTTCATTTCTGTAAAGTCAGAGAATTTCTATATAAAAGACCACTGGAAGAAATT
The DNA here is from genome assembly GCA_028023455.1 of Epiperipatus broadwayi. Taxonomy (NCBI): domain Eukaryota; kingdom Metazoa; phylum Onychophora; class Udeonychophora; order Euonychophora; family Peripatidae; genus Epiperipatus; species Epiperipatus broadwayi. The sequence goes on along the minus strand of JAQFVV010006209.1, from coordinate 4,069,137 downwards.
TATTTAAAAATGTTATGTATATCATCATCATCATCAAACATTATCAATCCATTGCAGGATGAAGGTCTCTCCAAAATCCAATCCATCTTTTCTGATCTCTAGTCTCTTCTTCTCCATATCACCTCTGCACACTTTCTTTTTTCATCTATCCATCTCACATGTGGTTCTTTCTGGATCTTATTATAATCTCTTGGAATCCCATTTAAGATTTCAATTGTACATCTATTATCATCTCTTCTAGCAATATGTCCACCCCAACTCCACTTCATTCTTATTTTTTCAATGATGTTACTAACACCTGTTTGTTCTCTTACTCATGTATTGTGTTTTCAATCTCTTCTTGTTACTCCTAACATGCATCTCTCCATACTTTTTTGAGTGGTCTGAAGTCTCTGTATTGCTCTTCTATTAAGTGTCCAAGTCTCAGATCCATAAGTAAGAACTGGTAAAACACATTTATTAAAAACTTTCCTTTTCAAACACATAGGCATATTTCCTTTTAGTATCAAGTTATTTCTACCAAAAGCACTCCAACCAAGTTTAATTCTATGATTAATTTCATCCATTATGTTTCCATCTGTAGTAATAATCTGACCAAGGTATTTGTAGTTGTTAATTTCTTCTGACTCATCATAATCAGTCTTTATTTTCATCTTTTGAGAAAATCCATTGAACATTGCTTAATTTTTAACATTTATCTTGAGGCCTACTTTCTTTCTTCTGATAACTCTTGCAACATTTCCTGAAGCTCTGAAGCATTATTTGCAAAACAACTACATCATTTGCAAAATCTAAATGACTTAAATAATCTCCATTTATTTTTACTCCTTTAGCTTCCCATTTTAATCCACAAAATACTTCTTGCAGCACTGCTGTAAAAAGTTTTGGAGATATGGAGTCACCCTGTCTTACACCCTTCTCAATGTTAACCTTCCTAGTATCATTATGTAATCTAATTGTTGCTGTTGCATTTTTATAAATATTCTTCAGAATATGACAATATCCTGGATCTATACCTTGATGATCCAATGCTTTAATCACTGAAGAAATGCTTATAGAATCAAATGCCTTTTCATAATCTACAAATCCAAAGCATAATGGCAACTCATATTCATTGGTCCTTTCTATAACTTCTCTCAATACTTTGATATGAACTACTGTACTAAAAGCATTTTTAAACCAATTTGTTTTTTTTTGGTTGGTTGAAATCCAATGTTCTCTGTAGACAAGTTGTAATTATCCTGGTAAATTTTTTTTATAAAACTGATAGGTCTGTAATTTCTAATATCTTCTTTATCACCTTTTTAAAATATTAATATTAATACTGCATTCTTCCAATCATCTGGTACATCTTTATCATTTAGACATTTGGTATATAACTGCCAATTTTTTTTCCATTTCTTCAGCTGCTTCTTTTAATATATCAATTATAATTCCATCATTACCTGGAGTTTTTTTTTCTTCATAAATTTAATTGCATGTCTCACTTCTTCATTTAAAATTCTGGACAATCCAGAAGATATAATAGATGTAGGAGGTACTTGTTTTTTTATTACTATATAATTCTTGCTAGAACTTTTCTACCAATTTCATGATGTCATCTCTCTTTTTAGTAATAGTTCCATCTTTTTTTTTTATTGCAAGTATAAATTTCCTACCAATACCAAAATGTTGTTTTACACTCTTGAGACTTATTCTGCTAGTTTACAATTATACTTTCTTATATCATTATTAACTTTTTTTTGCACCATTTTACAAAATTTGAGATATTCAATCCTTCTTAATTCATCATTTTTATATATCTTCATATTTCTTTTCTTCCTAAATTCTCTAATCTCAATAAAAATTTTATTCATTAATTGCTGCTTTTTTCTATCAGCTATCTTTGTTGCAGTTTTTTAAAATGTGTCAGTTATTTTCCTACTAATTTCATTCAAATCTGAATCATGTTCAAAATATACTAATACTTGAAAACGATTTACAAGTTCTAATTTAAATTCAATAGAATATTTCTGAAGATTAGGAATATCAACTGTAAATATTGTTTTTCTTAATAATTTTTCTCTCTCTAGTTGGCACATACGTACGTTACATTATTTTTTATTAGTAAACATAAAAAAAAAAGTTCGCCAATAAAAATTTCTTTTTTAAGAATTAAAAACTGAAAATTAAAAAATCATCTTAAACTCGTATATATATAAATCGCACAGATAAATATTTATTAAAATAAAACTTTATTAAAAAAAGAGTAGTTTAAAACTAAATTTTCAGAAAAGATTTAGAGATAAAAATATATGTTTAAGTTTGAAAACAAATTAATTAATCTTTTGTAAAATGGAAATGATTATTTTAATTAGTAAACTAGCCTTTGGGCATTTAAATGTATAAGCATCGATCAGATAGGAAAACAATAGAAACTTTTAGCAAATGAAAGAAATCCATCGGGAAATCGGACCTCAACGAAAAGGTTTTCACCATCATGACGTAATGTTGAGTTAATCCACAAAATTATTATAAAAGGAAAGGTTTGAAAATAAAAAAGTTAATTAGTTATTATGATGTGACTATATGTGTTAGTGTGGAGTTGAAGGAGAAGGGATTGAAAAGACGCACTCTTCAATCCCTTCTGTTTTGTTAAAAAAAGAGAGAAATGACATCGTTGTTTTTTTTTCTACATTAAGGACCAACTAAACTAAAAGACTTCCGGATAAATAAATAAAAAACAACGGCTAACTCAACCAATCTTTTTAGGACGGCATGGGAATTCATGTTCAAATGGCAAGCAACAGATAAAGATGAACTGTTTTAAACCATAAGAACTTTATAATTAATGAACATTAAATTAAAAACTTTCCGTATTTAGAATAATTAAGAAATAGAATCCTATCTGACCAACGTTATTTATTAATTAGTTATAATTTTATTTAATGTATTTCTTTTGTAAAATCATTTCCATTTATTTATTTATTTATTCTTTAAGTTTTATTATGAATTCTGTTTTTCATTAAACTAGTTATATAAATATTAAACTTAAGTCGGGCGTGAATGGCTATATAGATTTGTAAAGTTATATCAGGGGAGGGTAATCTTAGGTTATTCGTTTCGTAGCTGAATTAGGTCAATGGATTGGATATATTGGTGTAATTAGTAGATGTAGTACGAGATTCGCTATGGGCAGAATCGCTGTTATACGCCGCACACTTCTGTTTTGCCTATGGAAGGGATTATAAGACTAGAACGCTGTTCCTTTCGATGGAGTTTTTTTTTATTGCTCTTCTTGTCTGATAGATGTAATATTCCTATCTGACGAGAAGCAGTTTCTTCTCTTAACCTAATTGTGCTGCCGTATTCGTATTACATTGAACACATCGATATATCAGATGAATTGAAATTTGGTTTGACTGCGAACCTTTGGCCTAAGGTTAAACAAGGATTGAATATTTTCTTTTCAAATGCAAATCTATGTAGTCTATTCATACTCGACACTAAATAAAGATGCATTAAATTTAAGTTGGGTATAGACGCTTGCATGGGTTCGTTACCGGTTGATTATGTTTTTGGTTTTCATATTCGATCAAAATATATATAGACATTCGGTAAATACTGATACCTTATGGTGAGTATCTAAAATGTATTTATTCGGATGTCTTTTAAGTTATTGGTGTTAATGCAAGCATCTTACGGTGAATGCTATTGGGTTACTTATAAATTTCCCTCTGCAATTGATGGTATCAATGATTTTGTATTTTGATCGTTTATGTTTATTTTGAAATGTTTTTGACCGTGGAATCTATGTAACCGATCTATACTCAACATTTTTAAACAAATCTGTGCAAACTAATAATAGTATAAAATTTAAAATGTAAATTAAAAATCTAAAATAAAAGTAAAAATAATGTTAAATGTTAAAGTAAACATATTAAAATAATAATGTTAAATCTTATATATATATATGTGCGTAAATAAATTTTTGTATGTTAATTACTGGCAGTGGCTTATTTTATTTATTTTTTAATATTGAAATATAATTAGATAAGATATTGTATTATTAAATCTCTGCTCTCCCTGAGCTAGTGACATAGGCTAACGACCGGATATCAAAATATATTTATTAAAATAAAAAAAAAAGTTTTTTTTTTTTTGACTTACGTATCTGCCTACTTTATAAATTTTTCTAGGTTCAAATGCCTAGATGGCGCCCTGTAGTGCAGATCATGTTAAGTCCTTCTCCGGATCGTTATAGTAAAGATATTACAATTTTGAAATATGTATTTTCTGTTAATCAAAATATAATCCAATTCTTCTGTATCTTCATTTGGATGTTTCCATGTCCATTACCTTTTAACATTTTTCTCAAAAAAATAATTCATAAAATAAAGCTTTTCTTTTTCTGCAAACTCCACAAGTCTGTGCCCACTCTCATTTCTATTACCATAATCAAATTTACCTACAGCACTTTCATCTTTCATTTGTTTACCAATTCTAGCATTAAAGTCTCCCATAACAATTTTAAAATGTCATTTACTCTGATCAAAAACATTTTGTACATCTATATAAAATTCTTCTACTACTTCATCACTATAAGAACTTCATAAATCTGAAATATTGAATAACTAATCTTGGCACTCTGTCCGATCCACCCTTACTCTCCACAATGTTGTTGTTCTTCCACTTTTTATTTATAATGAATTCTACTCCATTTGTACTTCCAATATTTGTGCCTTTATAGTAAAATATATGTCCACTTTTTAAATCAATTAATTATCTCTACACCTTTTTTTCTAATTTCACAAAGTCCATTAATGTCTCTTTTAATATGAGACAGTTCTTTTTCCAGTTCTTACAATCTTTCTTCATTTGAAAGTGATCTGAAGTTATAAGTACTTAAATAAAAAATCATCATCAAATGGCAGCCTGGCTCCATAATCAGGGGATTCTTAGCACTTTCTACCACCAACGGCTTGGCTGGTGACTTTACAGCCTACAGGGATTGTATACATCTATTAGAAATTTTTTTTTATTTACACACATTCATTCTGCTTTATCTAGCAATTGAGAAGAAAGACCATATTGTTTTTTGATCTTAAACTCAGAGATAAAAAGCCAATAAACTCACTACATTGGCTAATGAGTGTTGATGAGCAGCCCATCCATGTTAGTATACTATAAGAATAATTACATAGTAATAACAGCTGCAATGACAAGAACGTATGAAATGGACATTAGGAATTGGCCCTGCTTGATTCTTTTAAGACCTCCAAGAGGAATCCAAGGGTCTCATTTCAGTTAACAGCAAACTCTTTTCTGCAGCCATTAACATTTCTTGTTGTTGATATGTGCACAGTGTGCAAGTAAGACATAATAATCAAATGTATCTGACCAAAAAGTTAAGAATGTTAGGCCATATATGAAAGAATAAATTGGATTTTAATTTTCAGAAATATACTATAATAGCTGAATAGAAAGATAGTTAAATATATCTTAAGGTTTTTATTCTGGTTGTTAAAGTAATTAGATTGTTGGTGGCAGAAATTGTTGGTGGCAGAAACAACATCATAGCTAAAAATACTTTACATATTGTTTTTAAATTTTCATTATATTGTGAAAAAAACAAAATCTCAATTGAAAATTAATAATATTTATGATTTATTGTTGATGATTTTATAATCTTAATATGAATAATTTTTGAATTAATACTGAAAATTAATATTTTTTACATTAATAATTAAAAGAAGTTACTAGTATTCCGATATAAATTAACATTGTTATGCATATTGAACTGGATAGTATCCATTTCAAAGGTCACTACACAAAAGTAGAACTAACTTTTGTGTTTATTAAATTTGAAAGCATAGAGCTATTTAAAAATAAATAAATAAATTGTTTATAAGAGTATGTGTATAAAACACATACTCATTTATATTTAAAATAGATCATTTTAATTTTTTTTTATATAGAATTGATCTTAAAAAAAGTTTTCTTTCACCACTTGTTTTTAATCAATTTAATTAAAAACAAGCAGGCTTGTTAATTACATTCCTGTCTCTTTTATTTTAATCATTGTAAAGTTCATTCTAAAAGCAGAGGTTTAATTTTGTGTTGTTGCTTTAGTTTAAAATAATCCCTGGTTGGAAATTTTAAATTAGATTGAGCAGGAAATTGAGATTTACCCTGCCCTTAGGCGTAGAATTCAAAAACGACAAGTTTACACGGGAAATTGAGTGTGGGTATAAATAACCCCAAAAATTTCGTGGATTATTCTAAAGAGCCTTGACCAAGCAAATACTCTGTCAAAGTGATTGGTTCAGCTTCTTATTTCTAATATTCAGTCTGATTAAATTGTTGAACTTCATACTGTTGGCAGTTCGGACATTTAAGTTCTTTTTGAAATTTGCCTTCACAATGTCAAAATACACTGCTATACGAAGTGTAAACAGCAATATGTGTTGCTAATTTAAATAAGGACATACCTTGGACTCTTTAAGCTGTTTTTTCATGATGCCATGAAACTCTAACATAAGTCGGATTCCCAATTTGCCTCGATACTTGCCTCCATCATAAAGAGAAGTCACCTGAAATATAAACTTACTAAAAGTGCGCACTCTTCCGAAAATTATGTGAACTCTACTTTACCGTAAGATAAACTTTTTCTTATTCTTGCCAGAGTAAATAAATTGCTTTTAATTAAATCTCCGCTCAATCTAATGATAAGTGTGGTATATAAAGTTGTATTAATTATTTTAATTAATTATTATCTGTATTATCTTTTACTAGTATTTATAGTGTGTCTTGGAATCTTAGTTTTAAGATTCCAAGTTTGCTTTCAATTTTATTTATCGAAGAATGTCTAGTGAATGTATATTTTTACATGTTTAATATATGTCTAGTTATTTCACTAACTATTGCCAAATACTTTGGCAGTTCTCATAATTTTTTATTTGCTTGTCTGCCCTTAGTTGTTATTGTAAAATAATTAATTTTAACATGTTTAGTTTGGACTTTTTGCGAACAACAAAATCTTTTGGCTGGCTATTTATTGTCTTTTTTGTTCTGGTTTTCTGAAAGTAGAGATTTCTTTCTAGATTACGTAAGATCGTAATCATATATTTTTTTTGTTGTCTTGTATGTGAAATCAACCACGTTTGTTTTAAATGCAGTATTACGTGCAGCAATCCTGCAGCATTATAACGTCAGTAGTTAGAATGCTACTGATCGATCGTCCGCGCTGGTTTCGTTGATTTTCTACAAGACCATAACTGTTTTCATATCTCTGAATCAGGAAACTAGAGTTGCTGTTTTTTTTGTAATTTTATAAATCGCCAGCAGGAAGATATCCTATCCATTTCTTCTATTTTTGGGTGAGAGAATTTTGCTGCCAAAGTGTTTAATGTTTTTATGTGTGCCGTACTCATGTGCATTCTCTGATAAATATGCGTATTCAAATCTAAGTCACTTTTATATTCATGGCTATATTGCTTTTTCCAAATTTTAGTAAAATTTTCAAATTATTTAAACTCTTAATAAAATTTATAAATTGTTTAAGTTTATTTGGCTGATGTTTGTCTTGGTGCTTTTATTTCTCAATTGTCTGAACAATATTAAAGATCTCTTGTTTCTCCCTGAATTTAATTGGTGCAAACCATCATCCTCATACATTTTGATCACAGAAAATAAATTTTCCAGATACGTAGTGATCTGGGATCTCTGCCATCAGGATGGATTGAGTCTCCGTTATAATATATATGTAATAAATAGATGTGATAAAATTCTTAAAATGTTACCTATATATTAATGAAATGCTCTTAATATCAATGTATTTAATATTTACATACATGTATTTAATATTTGGTATTTGTTTACAAGGTTACTGAAATGGGTATAAATTAATTCTGCTTTGTTAATTTAAATTACAATCTGACTGGAATGAAGTTGAATGAATATTGCTCTTGATTTGACGTTCATCCTAATAAATATCATTGTCTAATCTACCATGTATGTAAGATCTTGAATTCTAGGGAGAAGTGGTTTTATTTTTCAGCTATAAGTTGGATTAATCTAGAGGACATTGGTTTAAGAAGTAGGTTATGCTTGTTAAAACTTAAGAATTGTTTTTAATCCTCTGAATATATCAATGATGATTTCAGATTGTTTAGTCTGCATATAAATAAAATAATAGACAAAATTCACCCTATAGTTTAAAATTACCTAAAAAAACCTAAGAAAAGAGCTAAACGATAGATTGATATCGTGATATCATTATATCTTTTTGTAGTTGTTGTCATAGCATAAATCAATGGGAGATAATTTCTTTGATTTTAATTACATATATTTAAAGTTATAATTATTTATTATTATATTTATAATTATTGCATATTACTTAGCCCTGTAAATTTTGACATAAGTCCATTAATGCAGGAATTATCATAAAACCATTTGCAACAATTAACAATACAATACAATGATTTTTTTAATTTTCTGAACATGTATTAAGAATTTGCATTGTCGTTAACAAAAGAGAAAGCATTATTGTATTATGAATGCATTGTAATGAGATATATATTAAAGTTTTCTGATTTCTGGTTTAATTAAATATTGGTAAACTAAAAATTTCTAGAACTATATTGTTAAATACTGCAAACCAATTAAAAATAATTTCTTTAGTAATAAAATTATTAATAGTGTACTTTTGGGTGAATAATTTAATTAAAAAATATGAGTAGATAAAGAATTTTTGAAAAGTTTGCAAAGAAAAAATTTTTTCAAAAGGTATTTCTGTGTTTTTAAAAGTAGGACATTTAATTGAACATGAAGCCATTACTTTTTATGATATGTCAATTTTAAAGAATTTATATAACATACCACTTCTCTCTTTTATATGTTTTTCAAGCAATTTTTTTTTCTTTCATTTTAGCTGAAACTGCAGCTTCATTAGATGTCTATAAATACTTTATATTAAATTGCGTAATAATGTGTCAAATATGAATATCAATTAAATTTTACTTTTTCATTTCAAATGGTTATAATTGTACATAAAATATATTCTGTAACAAACAAAATTCACTGAAATAGAATAAAATAAAATTGTTTTGTAAAGCACAAAAAAAGAGAAATGGTGTATTATACTAAATTAAATAGTAAAGAGATACTGAAAATATTATATATATTAAGATAATTTACTTACAAATTTCAGCTATAGAGCATGGTGTGCAAACCGTGAATCGCACCCCTGAGGATATCACATAATATTGTTTGGGGGTTGCAAAATTTTTAAGAAATTTTCTCAAATTTTGGGTAATGATAAGCTTTTTTTTTTTTTTGAAAGAATTTAATATTTAAAATGGATTAAAAATTCCATGAAAAAAATTGTTTTTGTATATATCATTATTATTTTTTTTTATAAGTATACAATTTTTTTCAAAAATTTAGTTTCAAACAGTATCTGCTTAATACTAAAATATTAGGAAATATAAATTTGTATATTAATTAAAACTAGTCTCATTTTATTTTGAATATCTTTATCTACTCATACTTATAATTTAGTCATGTAAACAAAGTATGGACCACATCAAATTTTCATTCAAGGAAAGTTGTCACAAGTGTAAAAAGATTGTGCATCATTGCTTTTAACATTCTTATTCATTATTGTAGAATATCAAATTAAACTTAGAATACAAGCATATATCTGTTGAATTCATTATACAAAGATAGTGAATAAAGTAGGTAATAGAATCTTGCAATTAAATAATAACAATTTGCCACTATCATTTTAATTTGCTAATTGCTTGTTGTTTTCTTAATACAATTTATTCTAGTATTTTAATAAACAGAGCTAAATATATTCATATTTTAAAATTATAATTAGATTGAAACTTATATTATTATTAATTTTTTAACATTTATTGCTATTATTAGTTTTTATTCTTGTCTGTCTGTTTATTTGATATTAATAGATTTGAATTAACTTTTTTCTTTCAGGTGTATTAAAAGATTATCTAAGGGAGCTACCAGAACCGCTTTTCACCAACTGTCTTTATCAAATGTTACAAGATGCTTTAAGTGTGTGCATCCCAGAAGATCCTGAGGGCAATGCCAAGTTGGTACTCAGTATCTTTGACTGTCTGCCCAAAGTCAATAAAGTAAGTTTCATTAAGTAACATAATTGTTTACTTTATTGTTATCTTTGTTGTGATTTTTTAAAATGTAATTATAATATTATTTCCATTACACTGATAGCATTATAAAGGTTATTATTTTTTTCATCAGTCTGACATATTAATTTTTTCTATTGACTTTGACTTGCTGCTTAAAAGGAAGTAAAGGATCTACTAGATGTTAAGATAATAGTAAAAAAAAAAAAAGAAAGAGTGAATTTATTAATAACAATAAAATTATACAATATAGGTTTGCACTCTAATTGCAGAATATACATTTAACAGTTCCATGCAGTTAATTTGAACTAAGTTACATTACTCACTTTTAATTCTGAATCCACCACTCCACTGTAGTACTAAAATGCCTAAAGTGTCTATCTGGATATAATGCAAGACTCTTACTAAATTAAATTTCATTATAATATTTTATTGTATGAATTTAACTATACTTACATAGTAGGGTTATATTTATATAATAGAGTTTATATGTTGACATGACCTGGTTTTTAGTTATTCATTCAGTAAAACAGCCTTTTAAATATAGTGTGGGAATTGATAATATTCCGAATTTTATAGACTGCAGAAATACTGCCAATGAACCATTTATAAAAATTGCTTCTAAATTGGATTTTTTTTAATTTAAGGGTTGTTGAAGTTTTTTTTTTAAAAAAAAAATAAAAGGATACTAAAAATGCAAAAAGTTTTTAAAACAAAATTAATCTACCAGTTATATATTTTAGAATAATTGATAGGATGTCTAGATAAAGTTAATGGAAAAAGATAGTACTAATAAGAGATTGTTTTGTAAATCATTTAATTGCCCTGTAGACAATTTGTAAAATGAGTTACAGGATTGAATTAGGCTAATGATTTCACTGGGACTTTAGTAATCTATTTTGTTTAATACTTTAGATATAAATAAAGAGAGATTGGAGGAAGAAATACAATAGAAAACTATGATCAGAAAAAGATGTTGGCAGTTTGCTGCAGAAGTTAAAAGGCAATTTTGTAAAATAACATATTAGACTAGAAGTTTATTCTATGATAGACTAAATTGGTACTAGGCTCTTCCTAAACTATCTACAAAATAAGTATGAATGCCTCTTTTCCATTTTTTTTTCTTTTAAAATACCCCTTCATTTTAATGTGATTTAAGTAAAATATTAGAATAAATAAATGCAAAAGTTTATTACACATGAAGTTTTAATTTTTTTTGATTTTATATTTATGAAATTATAAATAATATTCATACATTATTTTTATTTATTGTTAAATTTACAAGACTTTCTTGTGAAATTCTTGTTTATAAATGTTTTAATTACATTGAATTTAGAGAAAGAATGTCTACTGCTTATTAATCCATCAGGAATTATCTATAATATTTTTAAAGTAATAGATAATTAGAAAAGAATAAATTATTAAGTGCAACAAATTTAAGAACATCAAAAGAATTTGGAATTGTTAATTTATTTTTTATTGAAAATATCTTCATAATCAAATTTCTCATTATAAAATTCTATCGATACTATTTATATCTTTTATATTTTAAAAGATTCTCCAAATCATAATTTTTTTTTTTAATTTTCATTAGCAATTTTTGAGAAATTATATTAGCAAATGAATTGATCATTGTAGATTTTCAGTTATTCAAAATATTTATTCAGTGATGAATCAAGTGGTATCTAAAATCATATTAAAAACATTGACTCTGAATTTGCTTCTGATGTCTGTCATGATTCCTTAATATGTTTATATTGAAAGTGACTTTTTTTTTAGCAAACTTCAATCATAGATTAAATTCTGTTTCTTTATCCATATCTTTATTTCTGTAGTTTGAATCTAGTTAATATTCCAATAGAAATATTTTAAAGCTGTTGATGGATAATAAGACAAGTATAATGTTCACATATTGATCTTGAAGTTACTGATTGGATTAATTCTATTAAATAGGACTGTCATGTACATGTATATATATATGTAAAATAAAGTTTACTATTTTTGGTATTGTTTTATCTATAAAGTGAACCACTAGAAAATTTTCCCATCAAAAGAAAATGAATAATAAATTATGCAAATAAGCACAACTAAAAAGAAAGAACTGAGTTAGTTGCAGGTGAGTGTGGAAATTGTAAGAATTACCCAAGAGAATAATAATGTTTTCTTAAAAGAAGAAAAGGCAAGGCTAAGTTAAAGACATATTTTCATTTATAAATATTTGAAAGTGAAGAGCAGAATGATAGAATGACGTGAATTAAAACAGTGTCTGTGAAATGTCTTTAATGGAAAGTAACCATGCCATGGACTGTAATATACATTCGGAATATGTGGAAATGATATATTTCCACACACTAGTAATGATTGCCTGAAATTAAGAGATAATTATTATTATTTCTATTATTGTTTTATTTATTATTTACAATTATTATACTTAATATTTGTCAGCACAGAGAAATATATTTGCTGAAATATAAAAGTTGTTTGTGTTATTTTATTTTGTCCCTGACATAGCTGGTAATATTATGTTTACCCCCCATGTACACAGCAGAGTGGTGCAGTCAACAATTGAATCTGTTTTTGCTGGAGTAGTAATAATAGAGAGCTGAAACTAATATATGTGTGAACAAAAGTGAAATAGGGCAGCACCAGCTCATAGTCTTTGGGAGTTTGATGTAAACAATCCAACAGCGAGGAACATATACATCAAATACATTGAATGTTACATATGTTTAAATAAAATTGGAGAGGATAAAGTTAAAGTTTCTCCCTTCTGTTTTTTTGCTGATAACAATGTTTTGCAGATAGCAAAATAATTGTTGACCTAAATACCCAAGACAATATACCATATAAAAAGTTAGTGGAAATTCTCAGCGTATATTTTCAATCAGTGATGATAAAATGAGTGACTTTTTTACACTTTAGGATGAGTAAGCAATTATTTCATTGACCAAACAATGTAGATTTACTGAAGACCTGGATGATATGTTGTTAGATCAATTGCTTTATGGGATGTCAGATCACAATCTTGAGAAAAATTTGTTAAGTGAAATGAATTTGCTTATAAGATAGTGATTGCTAAATGCGTAGCACATGAGATAGCAACTGAAAATGCGACATTGGTATGACAACAATATTGGCATCAGCAATCAACTTTGAGCATTCCATCATCAGATTTTCAATACTATGGATGGCTGAAGAGTTGGAGAGTGGAGAAGATTGAAGACTGTCCATTAAAGTTTAGAGATTTGTTATCTTAACATAAACTGAGCAATGATTAGATGTATGTGTGAGAGATGATGATCTGGACCAATTGATGAGTGTTGGTTTTAGCACAAAATATGGCTGTTGGAAGTCATTTATCTTTTTTTACATGTATGTGATTTCATGTATTTATTATTTAGGATGGGATGGATAGCTGAAGGAAGCTTGAAAGTCTGCTCAAATCCCCTCTAATTACATAGAAGAATGAAATGTTTAACTTAGGAATTGTTTTTTAAGTGAAAATTTGAATAAGAAGTTAAAAGTTAAAATTATTAAAATGAGATGGTAAGAATCTGTTATACATGGAAGTATAAAAATATCTGCAATTGCATTGGTATATTTATACAAACAGAAAGAAATATGAGATATACTATGATGGATGTAAAAAAAAGTTAGAGGTTTGAGACTAGATACTGAAATAAAATGAATTATAGTCTTATTGTGAAAATGGCCTTGTCTTTGAGAATATAGCTAAAGTAATTAAGTAGTTAATCACTTAAGAGATAATCTGACATTAGAGCAACAGAAACAACATATTGAATTCAAATCAGTGACCTTTATTTTTAAGTCTGTCGCTCTACTGTTGCACTAAATTGTACAGGGGACATGTTATTCGACAAGGACAAAAATAATTTTGATATTAATATTCCCACAATACTGAGTGCAGTCTCAAGAAATATTTGATTCTGAGGATTAGAATCTAGTTTGTATTTATAGAAAGTTAATATGTCACATTTTTTTTGTATTTTTTTAGACTACACTAACTGTTATTTTGGACCATCTTAAACTAGTAGCATCGCAGAGCTCCCGTAATCGCATGACCACTGAAAGTCTTGCAGAGCAATTTGGCCCGGTCTTATTTTTAGCATCTACTACTGATCTCTCCTCTCCTAAACATTACCGCAAACCCATGGAGGTTCTTCGTTACTTGTTGGATGTTTGGCCTCCTAAGAGCAGTGAGTATTAACTCTTATTTTTGTAAATTTTCTCAAAGAAATGCACTGATACTAATTATTCTGAAAATTTTTGTAATCATATTATTAGAAGGAATTTAGATACTATAACTTAATATCCATTTTAACTTTTTGTTATTAATGCCCAAGCTTTTTGCATTTTCTTTTTTCATTTCAAACTGACAGAAAAACTATTCAAGCCGAGTCATTCATTAGAGTTTTTTCTTTCTAAACGTGTCCACGATTTTATTTCAGTGTAAAAATAAAAGTTATAATAATGTAAATCCACTACTTTGTTCAATATTTTGACTTTAAAAAAAAAAGTACTTACCAGTTATTGTATACAATGTTTAGTGATAGTTAGTATTGAAATGTTTTGCCTGTCTGACTAGGTCTCTGTTACACATGTAATGCGTGAGTTGATCAAGTTATGTAAAAAGAAGAAAGTTTCATTACTATTTCTAAAAACATAACTATATTTCCTGATCAACTCTACCTAGTAATTGTTATGACTTACGCTATCGACAGAATCAGCTTTTATTTCTTTTATAAGGGTGCCAGGATTCATATAAGAATCCGCTGAAATCCATCGCATCGCGTCTGATAAATTAAAAAGAAAAATGTTTTTAAAAGAATCGGTATCATATTTTACCGTAACTAGAATTATTTTCCAAATATTATTATTCCTGGAGCTTAGTCAACACATATTGGCAAAGGTAAATTATATTTTCAAATCTTACTAAACTAATATTAATAAATTTAATAATAATCATCAATAACGTACAAATGAAAAGTTGATATTAGAAATAAATATTTTTATTCTAACAAATTAAAATAAAGAGAAAGTACTAATTAAATAAAACCAGAGAGAACACATGCTAATCCAGATATGAATCCATTAATAAAAAATAACAGTTAAACAATTAAAAAGTTCTTGGGTAAATAAGAGTCTCTATCGGGATTATTTTAAGCTTATTTTTTTAGAATGGTTTGCCGACAATTTAGTCACAATCGGGAATAATGAATCATAGCTTACCGGTAAGTTTAGCGACAAGATTGTAGATTACTATACGTAGTTTTTCCTGAGTTAGAATGAGCTCGTGGCCATTAGTTTTAACTTGTTCTTGGTCCTGGTTCTAAAGCTAGTCACGAAAGCTTTTCTGGGTTTGACGGTCTTTATGATGGACGATGTCAAAAGCTTCGGTCTACTCCCACATGAATAATTATTTCATTGTAGAGTGGTCCTGGATTCCGTAATCCAGGACCAGCCAAAAGAAAAACAGACAAGCCAAGCCGTTGATCTAACCAGTCTCTTCTTTTTTATATTCGGGGTCCAGTTTTCAGACTTCTGCGCATACCTTTTGTTTATCAAAAATATACGTTGATAATCTTGTACATTCTTTATAAAATTTATGTTACAAAGTCTTTATTTTTTTAGCATAATTCTGCCATCTTTAATTAGCTAAAATATTTTTCTTTTAGCTTATCTGGATTAGTAATTTGGGTGTCTTTTGTTCTCTCCAATTTTTACTTTTATTTTTAATTAGATAAAAAAAATACGAACGACAATTTTAACTTTCATTGTACGTTTTAAAAAAATTATACTAATCAAAAAAAAATCTAAATTTACTTTTTTTTAGCTTTTACCAAATGCCAATATATTTGTACCATATATAAATAAACGGTACAATATATATATATTAATTTCAAGAATGTCCAATGTGATTGATAATAATAAATTTGTTTTGTTGTTTATTTTTTTCAATGTTTTTTTAAAATTTTTTATTAAAAATAAAATCACAAAACAATTGTATTTTTAGTTGATACTTATTTATAAATTTAAGGGAATATTTCAACAGTAGAACAAAGGTACAAAGATAAATTGATAATGGTTTTTGTTGTCAAATAAAATATAATTGATTCAGTAAATAGATATTTTAGTAAATAATTAATCTTTTGCCAAACAAAAAAAAAAGTTCTTGTAGGAAACATAAATGAAAAAAAAAACTGTTTAGAATTTTAAAATAATTTGTTTATTGTGATTTTTGTTTTGCTTAATGAATAATACTATATTTCTTTAGTGTAACTTTCATTACACCTCTCATGCAAGTTTAGGGAATGATTCATTATTGGATAATCTCTAATCTAATGAGTGACTAATAAAAATTATTAATATACTTTCATCAAGTGATTTGAGGGCTGCACATTTGACACTTATCAAACTGTAATCATTGCTATTTATATATATATACTGAACAATGGTAACAATATGTATAAGAGTTTGTGGTCTGGGCCAACTGATGATTGTTGGTTCAGCATGAAATGTGCATCTGGAGATCATAGATTTTTTACATGTCTTTGGTCATATGTTCAGGATTACATTCCTCCAGAAGTTGCTAAACACAGATAGAAAACATTCCCTACCTTATGTGAGATGATGTAATGAAAATTACACTACGGAAATATCATTCATTATTGGCTAATCTCTAGTCTAATGAGCGACTACTAAAAATTATTAATATACTTTCATCATGATTTATGTCAAAGTTGTGAGGCTGCACATTTGACATTTATCAAATAAACTGTAGTCACTTGCTATCTATATATATATATTGAACAATGATAATGGCATGTGTAAGATATTGTGGTCTGGGCCAACTGATGATTGCTGGTTCAACATGAAATGTGCATCCGGGGATCATAGTTTCTTTCACATGTCTTTGATCATATTTTTAGGATTACATCCTTTCACAAGTTGTTAAAAGCGGATAAAAACCATTTCTTACCGTGTTTAAGAGTGATGTAATGAAAATTACATTACAGAAATTATTGCATAATCTCTAGTCTAATGAGTGACTAATAAAAATTATTAATTATATTTTATTTTGCTTATTTTATTTTTGTCATATAGAATTACAGGATACATAATCATTATTTTAGTATTTTTTAATTGCCTAGCCTTTTTAGATTAATAATACACACTATTAATTAATGTTCTTGATACCAAGTAAAGTATAATGTGTATATATGTAATAATTACTATACACTCATATTTAAGTAATCCATGTGATTGCATACTTCATCAATAAAGACTATATTAAAAGTAGATTAATGATTTTGCCAAATTGAGTTAACAAATAATAATAATCCAATAAAATATTTTTATCTGCTCATTATAAATTTAGTTTTGTAAATTGAAATATATACAGTAAATACATCTACATTTTCCTTCACAATTTTTTTTTAATGATACCTATATTCACAATAATATATTGAAACAGTTTGAAAAAAACATAAAAGGAGAGAATGTAAATGGAAATTGATATTTTTTAAAATTGCCTAACATGTTAGATACCAAATGAAACCGCTGCGGTTTTCCTATCTTATATAATTCTTTATAAGAAGGTGTGAGGGTTTAAACCGTGGTTAATGGATGTTAGGAATAATAAGAGATTATCTTTAAACTTAATATCCTAACTAATTAATGATAGTCAGACTAAGTATCCAGCTGTATTTTCTGACCATCATTCCCATCAAATATGTCCAAGAACACAGAGGGTCTATCCCTTTCCACTATAGATGCTTTTTATTTATTTAAAACCTATCTGCCATATTGTACATTAGGGTGCCATATCTAAAACAAGAAACATCTATAGGTCAGATTCAAATCCCTTCCCAGTTTTTAAGATATTAGCCTCTCCATCACAAAAGAAGAATATGGCAATGCATCACAGGATGTGTGTGTATTGTTGTTATATTTAACCAGTTTGGAATAAGAGAAAGAAATGAACAACTAGACTTAAAATAATATAAATATAATAAAGCAAAATTTATTTCAAATATTTATATACTTTATATGATTCTTAAGCATGAATCCAACATATAAAAAACAAAATATATGTATTTATTTTAGGTGAGTATATTCATATCAGAGAAAATTCATTTAATTAGATTGAATTTAACTTATGAGCTTCAATATGCTTCGTCTATTATAAAACAATTACGTAATTATTATTATTTAACTAAAATAATATAAATAATGATTGCAAAATATAAATCAATTAATAATACATGTATACAAGTTATAATAAATGTTAAGGGAACTGAATGAGAAATTAATTCTAAATTCTATTTGTTTTGGAATTCGTTAAAAAAAAAAAAAATTACATTAAGGAAAAAATAAAAATAAACACATATTTAAAAGGAAACCAAATTTTAAAATTATTTAGAGAATATTAATATTAAATTTAATGTTTGCTATATATATACATTATTTATAAAAGCCTTTTATTTTAAATAAAAATTTATCTTACTGTAGCATCAGAATTCTGATTTTACACTACTAAAAATATAGGTTCAAATCTTTTTAAAAATTGATCTGTAAGACAGTTTTAAAGGTTTAAGACTTCATTTGATATACTTTTTTTGAATTGTTCTCCAAGTAGTATTATGCATTCATTATGAATAGACTAACAGAAATCCTGTGAAAGACAGCAGGTAATGGTAATTCTAGATCCTCAATGGTTGTTGCATGTTAGAAGGAGACACTTAAAATTGGCATCTGCAGAAAACTACATAATTTCAAGTTTAATTGGCTAGTGCACTAATTAAATTTTTCCCTTTGTCATAATGTGATTTTCAGCTATGGCATGGTTTTCCATATTAACTGTATTAATAATTTACAAGTTAGTTCTGTTGTTTTAATCAACTTAATTTTCTGGGATGCTGTTAAATAGTTTTTGGTGGTTGAATTGATCAGAAATTCTTGATTATGATGATATTACAACTTTTTTAAAGCAAGAAAGCTTTCTTTTTAAACCAAAATTAAAAGGAAAAAACTGGAGCCTCTCATTAACTTTTTTTCCTTCACAAATGCTATTCCAAATTACATGTAATAAATCTGGGAACTTTTATTTATTATTACAAATTAATTTAAACAAAAAAAAAAAAATCATTCTTTTTTTTTATAACAAAAAAATATATATGTCTTATTACTTATGAATAAAAATGTAAGAAATAAATAGCTTGTGAGTTTTAGAAAACAAAAAATTAATTCTGACCTAGGTATTTTTGCTTATATTATTTCTCTTCTTTCTTTTTAATAATCCTGTATTAGTGTGTGAGTGGAAATATTGTCAGATTACTCTAGCTTTATTTCAAAAATTGCCTGAACTGGTACAATATATATGTAAAAAGTAAGCATTGTGCTGGAAGGAAGTATATAACCAGCCAAATTAATTCACAGTTTTAAAAGTCGTACATGCATACATTATTACAATACTGTACTTATTGTTATTGCTAATTATTGTAAACAATATGGCAGATCAATGATGAATTATTGGTAGCTATCATGATGCAGTCCAAGGCAATGTTTTTTATATACCTGTTCAAAAATAAAAAGGTATATATTATAAATATTTAAATAGCTTTTTGAAATTTTATATAGGAATCCAAAAATTGTAGCTATGCCAATATTTTAAATCATTTGCTTTCTTTTTTTGAGAGCTATGTATTTGTGATGCTGCAAATTCTTATTATGAATTCTACAATTATTCAGATGCAAAGTTACAAATTTTAATTGAATGAAAAAAAAAAAAACATTACACATCGTTTCAGCTTCTTGATTTACAAGTATTTTATTGATTTGAGTTTTATTAAGTGTAATTTTCAAATACCTATATATATAAATTTATTTTCTGTAATATATTTATTATTATTATTTTTTATGTGTATATATAAAGATTGAATAAAAAAGTGTTATAAAAATAATCCTTATTTATTGGTAACACAAAAATTTGACACTCCCTTCTCATCTTATATGTTAAAGTTTTGGAATTTTTAGTACCAGATTAGTATTATTATACCTGTATTAAATAAATAATTTGAAAAAATATTTTTCTTATTAAATTAATTTTTAAAAAAAATTATTAAAAGCAAACTAGTTTATGATCAATAGAAATAGTTTTACACTTCTTATTAGATTTTTTTTTCTTGCTATAAATCTTCTGGAACTAATTAATCATACATCAGCATATTATGTAAACATAATACTATTACCCATTATTTGTGTGCCTGTCCTGATTTTTCAGTGATTATTTGTATAATAATAACTTTTTACTCCACCTTTTGTTGCATTCTGTATTTAAAATAACTTTGAGATTCTTATTTTTAATAGATATTTTTTTTGTAATTTATTTAATTAGTTTATTGTATGTCCTAATTATTTGTTTTAATTTATAAATGTTTTATATGAATACAGTAAGAAATATCTTTTATAAAAGCAAAATATTAAAGTTATTTTATTATTAACATTATTTTAATATCAGTATTTTTTTTTATGTAAAACTTTATGTCTAGAATATAATGTAACATTCAGTTAATAAAAAGAATTCCCATTAAACATGAAAAAGTAAAATAACTTTATTGAATTAAGTACCCTAATGTAAGTGTTGATTCCATTCCTAAATTTACTAGTTTATGGTATGTCAGTTAATTTTTGATTAATAAGATGTATTTTTTCTTTGATGAACATGAACTTTAGTCTGTGTATTTAGAAATATTTTTACACCTCATTGATAAATATTTCTTTTTCATCCAATTTAGAA
Source organism: Epiperipatus broadwayi (assembly GCA_028023455.1). Taxonomy (NCBI): domain Eukaryota; kingdom Metazoa; phylum Onychophora; class Udeonychophora; order Euonychophora; family Peripatidae; genus Epiperipatus; species Epiperipatus broadwayi. Next base: position 4,048,170 of record JAQFVV010006209.1, on the reverse strand, counting down.
AATAATACCTAAATTGATGATTTATAATTATGGTATCAGTTAACTGTTAAGATGTGTTTATAATTTAAGAGCTAATATAAAACAACTTGTTCTTAGCTCTCTAATAAGATGTTTATGGCATCCTTGTGATGATTAGTATGTTATCAAACTGAGATGATACATTATAGTGATGCTAAAAATTATTTGCACTACATTATCCAGGCAGTTGCAATTGGTAAAATGAATAATTTTTATCTTTTTAATGACAATAGTATTTTATATGTTACAAATATTGCCTTTTTGTATATAAAATAATGTAAATGAATTTGTAATGTATTCTTGAATAAAACATTAGTATTGTACTTTTCTGGACTTAATGACTAATAATTATGATATTTTAGTCTAAATTTGATTATTATGACACACACTCCTTCTAAATTATAAAAAGAGAAAATAAAAGTTTTTTTATATATAAAAACTTTTGATACATTTTTTTCTCTATAAAATATCTGTATATAGATAACAATTTGATAAAAAAAAAAATTAAATATAGACTTCAGACAATTAATATATTGTAGATTATATCTTCATTTTTAATACTTGAAATTTAATTTTTAGTTACATGAGGAAACTTTAACATTTTTTTAATAGGGTAATTAATAAGGAAAAATTAAATATAATAAAGTTTTTTTTTCCTCCTTTCACAGTAATACTAAAGCATTGAAAGATTATTTAGAATCATAATTTGAAAGTCATATGGTGATAATATGTATCATCTTTGAATCTTTTACTTTGAACTGATTAAAAAAAAAAGTAGTACAACAAATTTTTCTAATGTCAACATTAGAGCAATTAAATTAATCCAATTACTGAAGTCACACATATAATATTTGCATCCAGTTTGCATTGCTAAATATTAATAAGATTTGAATATTTTATTTGAAAATTATTATTAAGAAAAACTATGTTTGGTAAAATAATACAAAGAAAAGCACTCAATGAGAAAAATAAGTGACTTTTTTGTTGAATTGCTGAGAGAATTCTTGTTCTAAAAAGATATAAGAACTTTGTGATTAATGTTCTTGTTTGGAGTTATTATAAACAGAAAGAAGGGTTATTGATAGGAGGGGCATTAAGTGGAGTGTTGAGTGATATTTACATGCAAGATATGGAAGAAGCTATGGTGAAGGAGGAAAATGGACCAATTTTAATTAAGAGATATGTAGATGATTTCTTATTGATATTTAATAAGACTGAAAGACAAGTAAAAAAGTATTATGATATGGTTAATAAGTTGGATAAGAAGTTAAGATTCACAATGGAATGGGAAAAGAATAATGAATTGGTGTATTTGGATATAATGATGAAAAAAGAGTATAGTAAAGGGAAGTGTAAAGTGAGAACAGGGGTGTTTAGAAAGAAGGAGAAGGGTAATATAGTGAATTGGGAGTCTAATGTAGATAAGCATTTTAAAATTAATTCTATAACATCAAGAGTATTTAGAGCAAATAATTATTGCAGAGATAAAGAAGATTATAAAAAGGAAATAGATATGATATTTAAGGAGTTTAGGGATAGTGAGTATCCAGAAAAGATAATAAAGAGGAATATTGAGGGTGTAGAAAGGAAATGTAGAAAGGAAGAAGAGAATGAGAGAACAGTAATTAAAAGGGATAGGAAAAACAAATATATAGGAATAAGAGTACATGATTATAGAATAGTTAGGAAAATTAATAGTATAATTGAAAAGCTTAATGTAAAATATAGAAATGATGTGAAATACAGAATAGTGAATAAGAAGAGAAAAAATTTGATGAAGTTTTTGGATAATAAATATATAGATAAAGAGAGGAATTATGTTAATGGGGTTTATATGATAGAGTGTAAAAAGTGTAGGGATAAGGGGGTTAGAAATAAATATGTGGGTGAGACAAAGAACTCTATATATACAAGGCTGAGGCAACATAGGTATGAAAAAAGTTCACCAGTATTTGTGCATATGATGGAGACAGGGCATGATTTGGAGAAGGAAAGTATAAAAATGATTAGTTTTGCAAACAGTAGAAGGGACAGGAAGATAAGAGAATCATTGTTAATTAAGAGAATAAGGCCTAGTATTAATAGAGAAAAGGGGATTAGGACTTTGGTAGTATGAAATTAAACAGTAGAAAAGTTTAGAATGATTTAAGTGAGGGGAAATGTAAAGCTTGATAGGGTAAAGAATTAAAATTTAGGGTAATTAAATAATAGAAGTGGTTAATAGAGGGAGCTAGGTGATGGGGAAAGAAAGGAAGTTGGGAAGTGGTTAATAAAGAATTAAGAGTTAGGGTAATTAAGTAATAGAAGTGGTTAATAGGGGGAGCTAGTTGATGGGGAAAGAAAGGAAGTTGGGAAGTGGTTAATAATAAAAAAAAAGATGGAGGAAAGGTGAAGGTAGAAGGAAAGTTAAGGTAAAATAGTTAAGTTTGTATTGATATTAAATATTATAAGATGGTAGTTAAATAAGTAAAGATGGTAGGGAGTATTAGAGTATATATGAGGAAGGGATTTGAGGGGATGGTATGAAGGTATAAAATGAAGTAAGTAGGGTGTAAATGAGAGTGTAAAAAAAAGGGGGAAAGAATGATTTTAGTTTTTTGTTTTTTGATTTTTAATATTTTTTTTTTTTTTTTTATTTTTATTTTTAAGTTTATTTTTTAATTTTAATTTTTGATTTTGGGTTTTTGGTCTTATATATGTAATTATGATAAAAATGATAATTTTTGGTATTAATTTTTTAGATTAATGTTTTAATGGGTTTTAAGGGTTTTGTTTTTAATGGTTTGATGATAAAATTTGAATTGTTTTAATACATTTATTTGCTTGTAATCTTAAAAAATAATTTAAAAATGATTTTAAAGAAATTTTTATATTTTTATTATTAAAAATTTTTTATTATTATTTTTTATAGTTTAGTTTTTATGTTTTGGGTTTTTTTAAAAGATATGGGAAAATTTTGTTTGAAAGATTTTGGACTGAGTTGTTTTTGCTTTATATTATTTTGTTTTATTATAATTTTATATGAGAATATGAATAATAATAATTTTGGTTGTATTGATATAATATTTATCTAATTTTTTTATGTTGTAGATCTGACGAAGACTGCTAGTACAGTCGAAACTGTTAAATAAATAAAATTATTTGCTTAAAGTGTTAAAGGAGTGTTGATGAGTTTATAGTGAGATCTAACATGACAGTGAAAGCTATGCTGTTGTTAACAAAATGTATTGTAATCTCTCAAGAGTTAATTTTGAATGATCATATTGGAGTTTAAAATATAACTTAAATATTACATACATAATTGGAGTATATATGTAACTTTGTATATTAATTTTACCCTGCACATTATACAGAGACATGTTAAATTACAGTCGATATTTGCAAATATTATATAATCTACTCAAATAAAGTTATATTTGAATCAAATGCTAATCAACAAATAAACATTTTGATTGACAATTAGGATTTTTTGATTTACTAAACTTTTCTTATTTGTAATGTTTAAAATATAAAAATAGATGTTTTTTCAATAGTGTCAAATATAATATTTAGATAATTAAAAAATTTAGTTATTTAACTGTATTAATGATTCTTATTATCTCAAACTGGAATAGTTTTTTCCATTTTTTTTATTTATTAAATGAGTATCTTTTTAAATAATTGAAATAAATGGCTAAATCAGTATAATAATTAGAGAAAAGTAATCAGCAATAATCCTTACTAAGCAATCACCAATTAAAATTGTAAGTAACTAGCTGAAACATGTTCTAGAAAGCCAATAGCTTTTATCTGAATTTTACTTGGAGATAAAAGACCAATCAGCAAACAACTTTTATCTCAAAACGAAAGATGTTTATGAGAAGTAAAATTAGGTAACTCTTACATCTTGAAATTTCAGTAATAACAAATCATGTTCCCATAAGAATTATAAATTACATTTTTTTTTTTACAGATTATTAAGGGGTAAAGAATTGAAAGAATGGATAAATCCATGTAATAATTGAAGAAAAGTATTCCACATTGATATTACTAAGCAACTACCAATTAAAATTACCAGACCCAAACTGAACCAAGCTACTATGGTGTACTACAGCCTGTGGTTCAGTTTGGAGTTGGCAGTTTTAATTGATGATTATCTAATATCATTGCTGGCTATTGTTCTCTGATTATTACATGAATCAATAGTTATCATTTTAATAATTCATAAAAAATATTTAATATCTTTTCCATTAACTTATTGTATATGTGTCATCTTTACATTTTTTAATTTATTCATATTTTGATGTTGTCATTTCAAATTATTTTAGGAATTCGTTTTATTATTATAATTTTTTGTATAATCTATGATTATTGATTTTTTTAAATAAATGGTTTTTAATTTTATATAAAATCCAAAATTTTTTACCAAGTCATTTTGCTTGTGGATTGGTAAATAATCTTTTTTGGCTTTATTATATTCTCATTCATATATGTCACTTTACAAGTGTAATTATAAAGTAGCTTTGATAACTTGTCTAAGACAAATTGAATTTTGAAAAACCAAAGCATACTCAGTCTAATAAAGAGACTTCATATTTTGTTATCCATTTTAGCTCAAAAAAAAATAAATCAGTATTTGAAAAGATCAATTAATAATTCTTTTATTTGGAATGTTTTGAATTCTTATACACGAATAAGAAAGGACAACACTTCAAAACAAAAATTTATAATAAATTATATTCATAATTACATTTATATAGTGGACTATTCTACTAATTTTTGTGCTATTACTAATAGTTGAATGTATTTGGAATATTTAAATAAAGTTAAATTTTTTTAAAGATATTCAATACTTACATTAGATGATGGAAATAGTCTAATATATAAATACAACTAAAATATCACCATCACAAACCTTCAAGAAAACTCTATTCATAATTGTGTTTAAATTTATGAATCTCTAATGCTTATATTCAAGAATATTTTATTCTTCTAGTTCATTTCATATTTTTAAATAGTTGACACTTTAGATCTTGGAGAAGCTTTCTTCCTTGATTTTTCCATCTTTTAGTTTATATTGCCACAAAAATATTCATATCAAAAGAGTGTCATCATCATCATCAACCATTATCGATCCACTGTAGGATGATGGTCTCTCCAAGTTCAATCCATCTTTTCCTATCTTTAGCTTCTCTTTTCCACATCACCCCTGCATACTTTCTTATTTCATCCATTCATCTCACATGTGGTCTCTTTCTGGGTCTTTTACAATCTTGTGATAAATTATAGCCATAGATTTAAAGAAAAAATTTGAACTAGTAACTGGATTTTAAATAATACCTATAAGATATAGATATACATATATGTAAGTATTCTAATCAATACAGGGTTATGATATACATAAATGAAAGAAAGCTGAAAAACGCTCATGGCCTGTGAGCATATAAATGTATTAATCTGCATTTCATTATCAGAAAAATTGAGCATAAAACAGTACATTATCATTTTATTCTAAAACTGGGATTTTAAATAAGGCTTGATTTATCTGACAAGAACAGGAAAATTGAAACCAATCTTAAGAGATAGAATCTTATTTTATAAACCATTGTTAATAATAAATAGAAGTCAAATATTTACAAATATTTTAATAAATTCAGTGGTATTGTATGTGTAAATGAAAGAAAGCTGAGTCAATGAAATATATATGGATACATCTATAGTTTCACAACTCATACAGGAGATGTTTCATTTACAAATACTATAGTGCTCATTTTTATTAAAATATTTATAATTAATTATATTATTTATAATGTCTTGTAAAATGAGAGGTTCTCTCTTACCATTCTTTATTTAAGTTCAAACTATTATATCTGCCATTTGAAATTCATCTGTATTTCTCTATTTACCAGTGGGAAAAAATCAAGCTTTGTAATATTCTCCATTTTTTTCTGACAATGAAATGTGGGTGGATACAAAGTTGTTCAGCCTTTTTTCATTTGCATATAATTTATATATATATATCTTGAAAAAGTACATTTGTGTGCTCGTAAAAATGTATATATGTATATATATTTGTTAGATGAAATCTTACACACATAAATAGGATATATCTTTACGTACATGAATAACATTGATAATCTATGTTTGTTTATATAATATGTATATACACTGGTATTTAAGAAAATAAGGCACATGTATATTTACACACATATATGAATTTCAATAAATAAGATAATGTAGTTTAGACTAGACTATATCCACTAAAACTTCCAGTATTACAGAAAACAAATAAATGAAAAAAAAAAAGTATCTCTTTTTTATTTGGTTATTAAAATTTACCTGTTTAGTGATTTGCAGTAGGTATATTAATATATGAATTTGCACAATTTTGAATTGGATAAATATATACGGTATTTATACAAGTTTAAAAATAGAGTATACATTTTGTTGATACTTGTTGTTATTGTTACATATTTATAATTTTTGTAATTAGTTGTTTGTTTTTTTTGTAGCTATTTCAAATAGTAATTTTGCATGTATAGTAATAACCCTGTATAAATGACATTATTGAGTTTATTTATGTATGATTCATAGTACTATCATACTGACATTTTAGCTGAATCACACTTTCATCAACTGGATAAATGAATATTATTATAAAAAACACTGTAGAGCCACTGCAAGCATTGTGAGAATTAAACTTTCAACCAATAGAAAACAAGAATAGAAAATTAAAAAATTTTTAAATATAAAAGTGGGGGTGGAATGATAGAAAATAAGAAAATCAATGTAAACATTTTTAGAAATTCAGCTAAATCGTCACTATGATAGTACTATGAATCATATACAGTGACCCAGATAATATATTTTAATATATTAATACTCATCATTAAAAATGGAAAGAAGTTTTATCAATTATGCTGCTTCTACGTATATTTAAATAAATCATACAATATAATATAAAATATTTTTATATAACAGCAATAATAATATACATAAAAGCTCTTTTCGGAAAATATTAATTTTTGCTCTTTTCAATGTATTGTAACTATTTTACAATTACAGTCTACATTGCATACATAGCGACATCTATCTATGTTTGCATTGTAGATTGTAATTGTAAGATAGTTCCAACATAATAAAAAGGGCAAAAATTAATATTTGCTGAAAAGTTTTAATATTAATTTTCTATTACTGCAGTTATATAAATATATATATATCATATGATTTATTTAAACATATTAATATTATATTAAATACAAAGTATTTTACTCTGTGTAAAATACTGTTTTTCTGAGGGAATCTGTTCATGTAGTAAAAAATTAATTCTATCAATTTTTTTTGGAAATTATTATATAAACTGTAATTAAATTTATTTATTTTTGATTATAGCATTTATTATGTAATATATTTAAGTTTTTTTTTTCTAATATTTTATATATTGTCTGAATTAGTTATTCTTGCAGAAATTTAGCTTTCAACAATTTGTAGATGTATAATTTTATGTTTTTTTATAACCACAAAATGCTAGTTTTACTAATGGTAGTTGTTTTTTTTTTGTTTTCATATCATTGGATACTTTAAAATATGATTTAATAATTTTACATTTTAGATAATTAAGCACTGGGTTATGTATTTGTTACACATGTGTCAACTTAACTATTTCTTTTTTCTTTTTACATGCATGTAGGTAGTAACTCGGAAAATGGGAGTGAGGAGAGTAGTGGGCTGCAAGATAGTGCTGGGGTTCCCAGACCTCCTGGTTGGATAGAACAACAAATACTTCCAGAATCTTCTTGTTAAGGGCATTTATAAATTGTTACGCTCTTCTTTGGGCCACTTCCATATGGTGCAATTTTGTTCATGAAGGACAAGGTCTCCTTCAGGGCACACTGATCAATTTGCATATTTCTTTTTTTAAAAAAAAGAAAAAAAAGAAAAAAAATAGTTAACACAACAAAAAAAGTGTTTTGACACCCTTGTGAGTTGAACACTAGATGACACTTTAGTCAATGAAAGATACATTTTGTAATCGATCAAAGAAGAAGACTTGCCTGATCGAGAAAATTGAATGAAAATTAATTTCTGAGAATTCTGTGTGATTTTTTTGTTAATTTTCTAAATAATAAACTATTACTCTATCAGATATTTAATCTGGTAGGTAGAGTTATTCCATTCATCAAAAATCATTTTCTTTTAGCCAAATGATTGGCTCATTTTAACATCTTTTTTAAGAAGTCTGTCATGGGCTCACAGGATCAGGTTATTAATAGTATTTCAAGATATTTTATATCATCAATAAATAATGCCTAACCAGTTACAAGAAATAGCATTCATATTTTCAGGTTTTTTTTTTTCAAATAACCCAAATTGTGAAGTATTATTTATTTTTACATATATATTTTATTTTTTTGTCTTTTTAAAAAATACATTCCAGTATTTATTTATTTTTATTGTTATCATTATTATTATTTATTTTACTTTATATTATTCTTATTTATTTAAATTATATTTTTTTATGCCTGTTAAAAAAATTTATTTATTTATGTATATTTTGAAATTCTGTATTTTTGTTATTACTGTTTCTCGCTTTTTTTTCTTAGTTTTATGGATATAGTGTTTAAAATTTGAAATGATATGATTATTTAATAAGCCTTTATATGTGTTTGTATATATATTTGTATATGCACACATATACATATGAATATAGGCATGCATACAGTACACCCATTCTTCACTGTTTATTACTTAAATCTTTAAAAGCACTAAATATTACTAGTATTTGACAGAAACGAAAAACGTTTTATTGTTAGTAAGAGTGCCATTGTGTATTCTTTGTTCTTAATAGATTGTCTTCACTGGTAACATGCTGCATTTTTTCTAATCATTGTACTACATTTTTATATTAAAACATAATTTTTGTCAGTCTTAATAAATTAACTGATGTATTAAATGTAATATGTTATTGTTAAAATTCTTATATAAAATTTTCATTTTATTCTTTCTTAAAGAAGTATTAGTACTAATAATATAGTATAAAATTAAATTAGCATGAAGACTGGTGAAGAAAAAAAAACAACAGTGGTTTTCTATGGTTGACCTCCATTGCATTTATTCTGTTTGGTGCTGGAGCTATGATCTAGGCAAATTATAATGCCTGATCCTGCAAGAGATTGAACCATCTCAGGCAATTTATTCAAGTATTATGAAAAAAAAAACAAAAAACAAATATATATCTATATAAAAAAAACCTAGTGTACTGTAACGTTAGTTTTCCCAGTTTAATGCGCCCTCTAGCAGACTAACAGCAGTGTCTTGACGTTTTAACATTTGCCATTGACAACAGTTTTTAGTGTAAATTTGATGACAATAACTTGAGAAGGTTTTTTTTAATGAAAATTAGATCTGAAATCAAAATGGCAGTTGATCCAAGTGCATGCTGGGATGTAAAATGGGCATATGTTGTATCTTGCTTAAATGCCTTGTGTAAACTATCACTGGTTCCATGTTCTCACTATATGCTTGTTGATTTCAATTTTAAAATTTGTTACAAATAATATGAAAAAATCTAAATAAATAAAAAAAAATTCATAGCAATAAACAAAATATTTCGGATTTTTTATTATATTTAATCTAAATCAAAAAAAAAAAGTAAATGTTGTAATTTTAATGGGAATTAGGAACTATGATAGTCTCTTATGCCATTTTTTTTTAAAAAAATATTTTTTGTATATTTGTTTGTTTTTTGTACATATTTGATTTTTTTTTATAAATATTAATCTATACCTGTATATTTATTTGTATAAAAAAAAAAGCATTACATTTATCTTTATTGAAATTTGATTTGTTAATTTTAAGTTGTTTTTTTTTTACTTCAAGTTTTTATCTTATTGTTATGGTTTCTTCTGTAATGTTTTTATTTTAATGCCATCTTGTTGTCCTTGTAAAACATTTTCAGACAAAGTAAATATCATGAACAGAAGTATTAACAGTTTGCTCATTAGAAAGGGCTGCTAGTCTGTCTGAATCTTTAGGACAGTGCTTTATGATCTCTTTGTACAAGAAAGGCAAGGAATAGTTGGGCTGTGAATAGGGAATATCAGACCAGAATTGGGCCTTATTTTAAAATTACCATCAGCTTCCACCTTCCACCTTCTGATTGTTCCTTCAATTCCATGAGAAATCTTGGGCTTTCAAGTACAATGTGTGCTAAGATAGTGTCATGTTACTGTAATTTAAAGTAACATGAAAAAAAAAGGAAGCAAAGAAATGGTATGATATAGATTGTCATGGTAATAAAAATATTCTCTGCCCAAACTGATCACTGCTGACTTCTGTTTTATTGTTGTTTAGTTTTAATTGGCTTTTCATTTTTGTACTGTTTAATGTCCACACTATTTTCTCTCCTATTACTCAGAGAAAATTGAAAGTATATCTTTGCAGGTAATCTGTGCTTGATTTGTAGATCTTAATTTTGTAGTAAAATTATTGCATTAAACATTTTGATAGGGCAAAAAAAAATAATAATAATAAGTTTTGTGATTTTTAAGACACAAACTCCTTTTTTTTTTAGTTAGCTCAATTGAATAAATCTGAAATAATGAATATTTAAATTTTACAAAAGAAAAGGCGAGCACTTCGTCTTTTTATTTTTATTTTATATTTAAAATAGTCACTTATTATCTTCAGCAATTCTACTATTAGCAATTTTTTGTTGTTATTTATTTTATATTGCCCTATCATATCTAAATGTTATTTCATCAACTATGTCTTTTCAGTTTTTAATCAACTGTTTCTTAATTGTTTAACAGGTTGTGTGTATATGTATGTAGTGAGTATGTATGTAAGTGAGTATATAGGATTATATATGTATATACTCACAGACATATATCTTGAAATTGTTTATAAATATATAAGCATGCAGACTTGCATAAACATACACAAACACATTTACCTAAAAGCTGTTTTATGTCGCTTGTGTATTTTACACTCATTACACTGTATAGCATCACACAAAATGATGATAATAAAAAAAAAAACTATGATTGTTGTTTCTGGAGAGAGAGATTAAAAAAAACTTTATTTCCAGTATTCTGTACATATCATTCAACTTCTTGTTTTAATTTATAAGAAATATATATTTCTTATTTATTCAGATAATGGTTTGCTGGTCTGGTGGTTGACATGACATCTGCTTGTTGGATTCATCATCACTAAATCGTTTTTGCATGTTCATTCAACACATAGTAATTACTTTTTATAACGTTCATTTTCATGTATATCTTGTTTTGCACCTGAATCATCTGTTAGGTCCTCCAGAGAGCAAAGACTGGCAGCTTAATGGATTTGTAAATTTCATAATTTTTTGCAAACTATTGAACTGCCATACTGTGCTCTTATATTTTTTTGTACATTAAATGAGTTTAGAATCACCATTTAGAACGGTCAATATTGTTTTATTATTTAAGCAGGGGTTGTTAAAGAAATGAACTGTTTTATACCTTCTCCATTCTTTATTTCTTTACAGTTATTATTCATGATGTTCTAATATACACTGTTTATGAAATTATGATGTTTAAAATGTAATATTTCAATCAATTTTTTTTTTCAAAATCTTAAATTTTATTTTCTGTATTTTTTTATTTACACACACGTATATATATATAATTTTATATCAACTTTTTGTACCAAAAGAAGATTGTAAAACAATTTATTTCTTACCTCAGGTAAAACTTACTTTTTAAAAATAGTTTGATGATAATTAATACCTAAGTTTATATATAAAATTCCATTCTTACACCTGGTCTTTTTTTTAAAAAATAAATTAATAAAATCATCATTGTTGCCTGAAAATACTAAATATTTGACATGGTCATTTTTGTAAAAAGTCTTATCAGAAATACAATCCACACTTCAAGTTTAAAAATAATATGCCATCAAACAGAAAGATAACCACGATATAAAAAATAATTTTTTAAAATAAAAAATATGAAAAATAGGTAGAAAATGATGATCACCTAATTGAATGCTCACATGTTAACTATTTTCATTTTTTTATTATTATAGATATTGCTTATTTATATACAGCAAAATAATGAAAAAATATTAAACCTGAATTTTTAGGAATAGCTGACTTTTAATATATTTCATAAAAATAGCAGACTCACTAATTTAATATATATTATACTTTTTATAAATGACATATTTCCAAATTTGCCATGTATATTTCATAATACTATTATATCAACATTTCAGTTGAATCACTTAATGAATGTTATTATAAAAATAAAAACATTTTAGAAGTACTATAAACATTAATGTATAACAAGATTAAAGGTTCAACCTATAGAAAACAAAACACATTAATACCAATAGCTGTTGATTTTACATATGTATTTTTCTATTATCACTCCATTTCAATTTTTATTTAAATTTTTTCTGCTTTGTTTTCTATTGGTTTAACCTTTGATTTTGTTATACATCAATGCTTATAGCACCTTTACAATGGTTTCTTATAATAACATTCAGAGCGATCTAGCTAAAATGTCAGTATGATAGTACTATTAAAATCTTCATTTTAACATATGCTTTTTATATATGCATAAACATAGTCACATATATATCTAAAATTCTATTTATATTGACTTCTGAACAAATGGAAAAATAGTTTTCAATTGTAATTAATTTTTTTAAAAACAATAATTCATGGATTGTTCTCTGTATTTAAAGTATTTGAATTTCTTACCTTTTTTGGCAGTTTTCAGTTACGTGTACTGTGGCCATTAGGTTATGCTGCAGCACCACCAACAAGCTTGCAGGTGATAAATTTCTATCCAAAAATGGCTGAAATCGATGGTACGCGTAACCGAAAACTATCCCTATTTCTAGCCAAAGACACTTTACATCAATAAGGCTTTAATGAAGATCGTAAAATTAAACATTCTTTTTATGTATATAGGACACATTATGAGATCAATGAAGTAAAAGGCAGTACTCATCAGTGTTACCAATTGGCAGATTCTTAAATCTAAGTGTTGTTCCATTGTTATTTTATTCTCTAGCTAAAAATAACTATATATTCATTTCCCAAACAATTTTAGATGATTATATACTGTGTTTTCATATATATGGTAAAACAATATTTAAATCATCTATTATAAGATAAAGACTTCTCCAACATTCTATCATTGAAAAATAGTGAAGGTAGCTGCATTTCACACCTAGTTTGTAATTGTTAGTGGTAAAAATATTATCAGGTTCCATTACCCTCTAACTAAGAATGGGTAAATACATATTTACTGACCAATTGTGGAATGATTTGCTGAGTTTATAGTGGCTCATTTACCTGAAAGAAAAATCCTTAAACCTGATTGGAATCTGAAAAAATTTTGGGACATGGGCATGACAGTAAATATTATTATCACTATTTTGAAACCCTTGATATACATAAAATAATAATAAAATCTAATAGTAAAATATAAATTAATTTTGTTATAATAAATGTGAAAAAAAAAATACAATAATTTTGTTGCATTTATATTTGTTTCTAAGCCTTATTATAGAAAATAAAATTGGAAGATGGAGTGAATCATATATAAAATATGCATTTGTAATATACACATCTATATTTAAAAAAATATCCCAATGCATATTGCTAGCTGAAAATTCAAATGCAAAATGTTCATATCACCTTCCCAGATGTTATGTTTTTTTCAGCAACACCCTCTGTGATTAAATATAAATTCTGAACTTCACACAGCACAACTCCAAAAAAAAAAACATTTGAGAGGGTGATTGGAACATAAAATTTTTTGTATATGATGAAATATATATACCCGAATACACATTTTAAAATAAATTTAAAAAATATATATATTCATTAAATACTGTATCTATAAATTAATATATCTAACTGCTTAAAGAATAGTTTTTTCATTTCATTATCAATACCTAATTAATCTAACTTATTGGATTCTGAATTTGTTTATTTTTAGATTTTTTTCTTAAAACTAGAAGTATCACAATCTCAAGCTGACTAAGATTAACTTATTTTTTAAATATTTGACTCCTCCACCCACCCACCCCTTTAAAAAAAAAAAATCAAAAAAACTATCTTAATTATTATTTTTTTTAATAACATACTAAGATAAAATATTTTTTAAAAATAGAATTGCCTACTTACATTTTATAATTTTGTTTTAGTATAATAAAATATCAAATTAAACTATGACCTCCATGCTTAGTAAAGTTTATGTGATTCATCAACTAGTGTTTTTTAAAAGTTTCGTTGGAATTTAAAATTGATGCTTACCAGGTCACATCCCAACTACTGACATGTTACTATTATGAACTAGTATATATAAATAAAAAATTTAAAAGTTAGAAAAATACTTTTTTATTTTTTAATTTCTAATCTTTTAGTCACTATATTTTTTGAATTGCAGATAACAAACCAGTGGATATGAACATCACAGAAAGGGGGCTATCAAATGAATTTAACAAGTAAAGGAAATCGATTTGTTGTATTTAATAAGGGCACACATTTTTGAATTATTTATAGTATGTAAAAAAAAGGTTAAAAAAACTTTTGAAATATTTTCTCATAAAGTAAGACAAAAAAACTCCAAAGCCTTTTTAAAAAATCTTACTTTCATTCAAAGTAAAGAAATTAAGTACAATATATGCTTTCTGTTTGTCCCAAATAATAGAAGTAATATGTAATGATGATACTTCCATAAAATAAAAATTTATGATTATTTTAATCAGCATTTACATAAATAAATAGGTAAAAAACTTTAATAGGCAAATTCAGGATAAAGACCTTTCCTAATAACTTTCTAAAAAAGATCAGGCCTACCAACTATTTGTGTAGGATTTCACAATTTTATTTTTGAGCTATCAATAATTATAAGATAACTATTTGGATGTTTAGATGGATTGATTATAGGCTGCCTATTAGAACGAAAAATCATACATTGTGGGAAACAAGAAAAAGTTTATACATTAACCACTGCCAAGCTTCATAATAAATTTCTCTTTCCTTATATAGATAGAATTAATATTAAAACACAAATTATATTAATAATAGAATTATGTATCAAATTGGCATTGACATTCAATTTTTGATTTGATTTGATTAGCTGGATCTCCATCTTTCAGTTAAATTTCATATTTTATCAAACCCATTATAAAAATTAACATTTCATAGGCATGCTGCAGATTATTGTTTTTCACTTTTAAAATTAAAAGAATATGAAATTATTTATCACAGTTGTGTTTTTTAATAATAGCCAATTGGGTTATCTTTGTCTATCAGCAAAAACCTAAGAGAAATAGGCAAGTATAATGGTAACTCATTAATTGATCTTACCATTATACATTTTTTTTTAAAAAAAAACACTAATTAATTACATTTTTACATACAAACGGTAACAAATTTGACTCATTTTGGATATGTTACTTGTTTACTTTACATGTTTAATATTGATGATCTAGCTAATAATAATCATTGTCTTCTCCATTGTTTATAAAAAGGAAAAATTTCATTTGTTAATTTCCTGTGTGCAGTACAATAATGCTATAAATATATTTCACTTCATTATTAATAACATTAATATAATGTTTTACAGAAGTTCACATATATATTTTATAAAAATAAGATTAGATTCTGTCAAACTTATGTGCATATTTTGTTAATTATAATCAGTTTTAAAACACTATTAAAAGATTGCATAAATATTATGCACATACACAATATATAGAGTGTCCTAGGAAGGATTTTATGATGAATAGCATATAGAATTATATCCTTTACATTAACATATATATAGATATATGAAGTTAAATGTATCTAAAAAAATGCATATGAAGTTAAATTATAACATGGTCTCTATAAGTCTCATTCAATTGAAAAAGGAAGATGTTTCAAAATGTATCCATAGTGAGAAGTTAATCTGATTTCCGAATTGATACATTATTGCACTATGATTGAGCTAAGGTGGAAGACATTGTTAAAAACAAATTGAATATATATATATTTTAAAAACAATTTAAGAAAGCATTAGTAGATAATAGTCACTGCTTTTTATTAAGAATATCTAAAATGATGGGTATAAATTATATTTGCCCAATGAGTTCTTGAAATATGGCTACCATATTTGAGAAGTAAAGTTTTAATTTATTTAAAATAAGTAATATATAATAATAGAATTTAATTATTTTAAATACTATATTTTGTTTATCCAATTTCAAATTACATTTATTAGAGTATTGGATCACAAGTTATATATGTCAGGTTCATGCATCTTTTTGATATTACACTTACCAATAGAACAAGTTGGAAAATATATTCAATGCAAATAATCTTATAATGTCTTTTTTAAAGTACTTGTTGAAAAATATAAAATTGTATATCTTGCATGTTATTGCTGGTAGATAATCATTTAATATTAACACAGCTTAATATTTGAACAAATTAAATATTGAAATTATATCATGACATATTTATAGTTTATGTTTTAAATACATTAATGAATATAGGATTATACATAAAAGATGGGCTATGCAATTAGTGGTGTAATGTCATTCATAAATATTAATCAATTAGAAATTTAAAAAAGAATAATAAATCAAGAAATAATACATTATTCTATATATGTGGAAGGCAGCTTAAAAATTGGTAACAAAAAAATTATAAATAATATTTATAAATAATTTAATAATAATATAATATTAAATTTACAAAAATGAAATTTGGTGTTAAATATTTAGATATAGAGATTAATATAGATAATGATAATAAAACTTAAAACATTTTATTAAAGAAGATAAATTAAGAAAAATAATTTCTATAGATTCACAACAACCATGGATAAAAAAGATGGTAGTTATTAAAAATTTTAAACATAAAAATGATAGATATAATACAAATAAAAATATAACTACTTTTCAAAAGGAATAGTTTATTAGTTATACAAAAATTATGGATATAACCCTAAGAGTATTGAAAACATTTTTTAATTATAAACTATCTCATTTAAGTAATAATAATTCTATTGTAAATAATAATAGCTCTAAGAATTATAAAAAATGATTAAAACTTTCATACTTCCCTAAAATTTATCATACTTTATTAAAAAATAAAAATTATATAGGTAAAAGCATTAACATAGGATGGGCAAAAAGTAAAAATCTTGACATATTAATAGGGAAATTACATATAAAATTACTTGTGGGCATTGCAGTATGATTTACTATGGGCATACATGGAAACACAGATGAGTAAAAGAATATAATTCAATTAAATGGAAATTGCGAATGGTTTGCTATGGACATACAGGGAAACAAAAGAGCAAAAGAATATAATGCAATTAATAGAAGAAATGATAAATCTGCCTTATATGTTCATTATTTAAAATAAAGACAAAATAAATTGTGAAAAAATAAAAATTTTAAACTATTTTGAAGATCCTAATAGAAGGAAGATATATGAACTAATATTAATTACAACAAACAATTGTATGAATATATATAACATCAATTAATTTAGCTAATACTTGGCTAATAATTAATGAATAGAAAATTATATAGTATACATTTACACAGATCCCCCCCCCTTCCTTGTACATATTAATTTTATATATAAGAGACAGATGTCACTATGTATCAAAGTAGATTGAAATTGTAAAATAGTTGCAACATATTGAAAAAGATAAAAATTAATATTTGCCAAAAAGAGCTTTTCTGTATTATTATATATACACAATTATTGCTAAAATATAAAGATATATTGTATGACAGTTTAAAATTACAACTTTATAATTTTCAGCACAATCCCTCCCCCAATTTTTATTTTGCAAGAAGTTTTAAATTTTTTGCCCCCCTCCCCCCAAGTTAAGCAATGAAAAAAATGATAGTCAGTCGAAAAAGAGTAAAACTATTTTTTAAAAGAAAATATCAACTTTTGCTTTCCTTGTTTTTTAAATAAAACAGCTAAACTTTTCTAAGTTATTTGTCTGCTATGATATTTTATTATATAAGGCCAGACAGGCACTTCAATAATTTCATATAATTATCAGGATTCAAAAATCTTTGTCTTTATGAATTTTGATATAGCTTTGTTTCAATAATACCTATCTATCACTTAATCGGATTGTATAGATTATAGTAAAAAGTGATAATCAGTTTTGAAAGAACTAAAAAATAACTCAAATTTTGAGTACCTTTATTTGTAATTATAAATTATATCTTTTTTTTTATTTTTAAAGTCAGAATATTATGTTGCTGTAATCATTGTATTAAATCTTGACTAGTAGGTTTCAGATTACATATGCTGATAAACAGTCACTTAACATTTCTGACATGAAATGACAATCAGCAATTGATGTCAGTTTTAGACTTCTTAGTGAAAACTTTTCAAAAATAACATTATTGGTTTCATACAGAACAGCTTGAAAAATTATTGCTAAGGAAAAATTATAAAAAAAATAATTTGGAAGAAAAAGTAAGGTGAATAAAATTTAGTAATAGATTTTTAAAGTTCTAAATAACGTCAACATTTTTTTTCTTTTTAAAAACAATTAGACAATTTAAAAAGTCAGGAAATTTAAGTGATGCATTTATTTTCATTCTTGAGATTTTTTTGGACTTTCAATAATCCAAATGTTATAATGAGCTTATGTGGCAGCTTAATTCACACAAACAATTAATCATTGCTATAAACAAAATCGTGACATGGTTTTTGAAAGCAAAACTAAGAATAGTACTGTATATGTTCTTAACATTTTAAAATTGTTATGGGAGACTTTAATGCTAGAATTTGTAAACAAATGAAAGTGTTGTAGATAATTTTGGTTTTTGTAATAGAAGTCAGAGGTCATAGACTTGTGGAGGTTGCAAAAAAAATAAAAACTTTGTATTATGAATTCTTTTTTGCGAAAAATGTTAATAGGAAATGGACATGAAAATACAGCAGAATTGGATTATATTTTGAATAACAGAAAATACATATTTCAAGATTATGATGTTCTTGATAAATTTAACAGAAGAAGTGACCATCGATTAGTAAGATACATGTTAATGCAAAACTAGAGAGACAAAAATTATTAAGAAAAACAATATTTACAGTTGATATTCCTAATCTTCAGAAACACTAATGAATTTAAATAAGAACTTACAAATCGGTTTCAAATATTAGTAGATTTTGAACATGATTCAGATTTGAATGAAATTAATAACTGATAGACTTTTAAAAACGGCAACAAAGATAGTTGGTAGAAAAAAGCAGCAATTGACCAATAAAATTTCTGCTGAGACTAGAGAATTTATGAAGAAAATGAATATGAAGATATACAAAAATGGTGCATTAAAAAGGATTGAATACCTCGAATTCTGTAAAATGGTGCGGAAAAGAGTTGAAAGTGATGTAAGAAAGTATAACTGAACTAGCAAGGAAAGCTGTAGAAGTGAATAAAAGTCTCGAGAGTAAAACAACATTTTGATATTGGTAGGAAATTTATATCTGCAATAAGGAAAAAAGATGGAACTATTACTAAAAAGAGATGATGTCATGAAATGGGTAGAAGACTTCTATCAAGAATTATATAGTAATAAAGAACAAGTACCTCCTATATCACATCTTTGGAATTGCCCACAATTTTAAATGAAGAAATGAGACATGCAATTAAATTTATAAAAAGAAAGTAAAGGCTCCAGGTAATGATGGAATTATACTTGATATATTAAAAGAAGCAGGTGAAGAAATGTTTTTTTTTAGCAAAGTTATATACCAAATATCTAAATGATAAAGATGATTGGAAGAATGCAGTATTAATATTTAAAAAAGGCAATAAAGAAGATATTAGAAATTACAGACCAATCTGCCTTTTATCAGTTTTATACAAAAATTTTACCAAGAACATTGAATTTCTACCAACCAAGAGAACAAGCTGAATTTAAAAATTGTTTTAGTACAGTAGATCATATCCAGGTATTGAGAGAAGTTATAGAAAGGACAAATGAATATGAGTTGCCATTATGCTTTGGATTTGTAGATTACAAAAAGGTATTTGATTCTATAAAAATTTCAGTGATTAAAGCATTGGATCATCAGGGTATAGATCCAGGATATTGTCATATTTTAAAGAATATTTATAAAAATGCAACAGCAACAATTAGGTTACATAATGATGCTAGGAAAGACAATATTGAGAAGGGTGACTCCATATCTCCAAAACTTTATAGCAGTGCTGCAAGAAGTATTTTGTTGATTAAAATGGGAATCTAAAGAAGTGAAAGTGAATGGACATTTAAGTCATTTAGATTTTGCAGATGATGCAGTTGTTTTTGCAAATAATGCTTTAGAGCTGTAGGAAAAGTTGCAGGAGTTATCAGATGAAAGTAGGAACTAAAGATAAATGTTAAAAAGACTAAAGTAATGGATGGATTTTCTCAAAATGTGAAAATAAAGATTGATCATGATGAATTAGAAGAAGTTAACAGCTACAAACATCTTGGTCAGATTATTAATACAGATGGAAACATAATGGATGAAATTAATCAGAATTAAACTTGGTTGGAGTGTTTTTAGAAATAACTTTTTACTAAAAGGAAATATGCCTATGTATTTGAAAAGAAAGGTTTGTAATAAATGTGTTCAGACCACTCAAAAGAAATATGGAGAGATGCATGTTAGGAGTAACAAGAAGAGATCAAAAATGCAATATATGGGTAAGAGAACAAACAAGTGTTACTGACCTTATTGAAAAAGTTCAAAGACTGAAAATTGCTAGAAGAGATAATGGGTGGACAATTGAAATCTTAAATAGGATTCTAAGAGATTGTAAAAGACCCAGAAAGAGATAATGTGTGAGGTGGATGAATGAAATAAAGTGTGCAGGGGTGGTGTGGAGAAGAGAAGCTAAAGATCAGAGATGGTTTGAACTTGGAGAGACCATCCTGCAGTGGACTGATATTGGTTGATGATGCTCTTAAAAATAAGCAGAATAACTAAGCAATAAATTATTATAATCTGATAACATTTAATTATTCCTAATAATGTATTCACAACATAAAACTTTAAAAAGTTCTGCTTTATGAAAATGTTTAATCTTTTATATAAGTTAACGGATAAGCATTTTGGATCAATCATGAATTTTAATGTGTGACTATAAATAAATTACTAATAATTAATTAGCTTCTCATTTCTGGTGAGAAAGTGACATATAACTAAAAAGTGAATATTATAATTTACCTTAGTAGAATGCATAATTTTAGCCACTTGCATATATGATATACAAAAATAGTTAAACATGATATTTCTATTTCCTGCTTAGGCAAGTTGTGTAGCAGACCCTGGTAGAAACACAGCCACTATCTAAATGCATGCTTTATGCAATAAGTCATGAGGTTATATAGTGTGTAGAAAAGCATTTCAATATACTTAAGGAAATCCTTATTTATTGTATGCTTAGTTGCTTGTAAAGTTGAATGATTTTCAACACAACAGATTCATTCATTTAAACAAATGTAGATATTTCTCATAGGATGCTTCATGAGATATAGTTAGTATTTTTTTTCTTTTCTGAGTCAACAATATCTGATAAAATGAAAGCATGCTAGGCAGTAATAAGGCTAAATATTAAAAAAAAACTACATTTTATGTGAGTATATTAATTTTACCAAATGTTATGTTTCATAAGGTACTACATTATGAAATTCAAGATTTGTACAAATTGAACATTATAAGTAAATAAAATCTACAGTTAAAATTTCATGGTGAATTAAGGTCCACATCAATTATGATTTCTGAGCATATTACACAAAATGCTTTTGCCAAATATAAGCTATCCATGATTCTCTATTTTCATTACTTTAAATATATATACAAATAAATGTACTATCTTGAAATTGCATTGACAGTCATTAGTTAGATTTTCTTTATTTTAAATAATTGGAGAATCCAACAATATTCAGCCATTGAGTCTGCCAATTTTATCAATATTGTAAAAAACTCTAACATTTAAACATTAAAAGCATAAAGCTAAACTAGACAAAAAATATGCCTATACAGTAATCAAAATTATCCCAAATCCAAAACTCAAACAGACTAGCCAAGAAAATAAAATCTAAAACACTACCAATGGTTTCACTGCTACAAGCAGACTTCTCAAGTGTAAAGAACTACAAAACAACATTTATATTAAACATTACCCACAATTCCATTTACTTCCCATCTACCCTTAATCTTAAAAGAACTTGTTAATTGCTTCAGAATCAAATTTTTAATAATATTCTTAATTCTTTTTATTTTTCTCAAAGAAGACAACCCTAGCTTCATCAAAATTAATAGTGTGGCCTGTATCTTTTTCATGGACATACAAAGCAGAATTAAGATATTTATTTCTAACCCTACTTTTATTTACCTTTATTCCTTCATTTAAGCTCAAACTACTTTGATCTATATATACCTTCTTACAAAAATGAGAGATACATTACTCCAGGAATAGTCTTCCTATCAAAAATTTCCTTTGCATTATTTAATAAATTATTCAAAGTAATACTCCTTTTCCAGCAATTTTCTTATTTCCAAACGAATTATTACATTTACATATAATTTTATAAGAAGACAATTTAAATGGCAAAGAAATAAAATCATATTTTTCTTTATCCTTTACATCATTACAAATATGTAAAAGTAATAATTTGTTTGGAAATAAAATTGCTTGGAAAAGGGATATTACTTTGAATAATTTATTAATATACAAAGGAAATTTTTGATAGGAAGACTATTCCTGGAGTAGTGTATATTATCCCTTGTTTTTGTAAGAAGGTATATATAGATCAGGCATGGGCAACCTTTCCTAGTTCAGCGGCCAAATTATCTCTGTCTTCGAGTCAAGGCCCGGACCAAATAATTAAATAGTACAATATAATAGTGAATGATAAAGGGCTACATAAATTTCATAATAATGACATAACAATATAATGCAAGGATTAGCCTTGTACTTCAATAATGAGACTATCAATGTTGATGGGAATGCTGCTTAAGAACAATCACATAGAATTTTCAAGTTTTTGTCAGTTATTCTTGTCTGAATTTTTGATTTATTAAATTTCATTCTAGAAAAACACTTCACAAATATATGTGCTGCCAAAAAGACAAAATTCTTTTTGAAAAGGCACTACATTTCTATATTTTTCTTCCACCAAATGTTTATAAAAATCCATAAAAGCAATGTTGTTAAGCTGGAATTTTAGCACTAAATCTGCTTGAACCTCAATAAGTTCCATCTGCAAATTTTCTGGCACATTATTTATATCAGTATCCATCGGATGAAAAAATATAGTGAATATGGAGTCTTTATTTTGGAAGTCGGCAAACCTTGTATCAAATTGCTCTATTAATGTTCAGTTGATTTCCATAACAATTATAAGGGATATTTTTATGAGTTACTAGAGTAGGAAAATGGTAACAATTTTTAGCTCTTATCTGATTTTCCAACAATTTTAGTTTATTTCAAAAAGCACTGACATGTCCATACAGTTCATGAATCAATTGTCCTGGTTTTTGCAATTTAAGATTTTCATTTATGTATCCAGTGACATCTACAAGGAATGCTAAATCAAACACCCACTTATCATCTCTTACTTGGTTAATTGTTTTTCATTTTATGTCCATAAAATCTGCTGTCTTGTCTCAGATCCTAAATCATTTTAACCTTTTACCTTTACTCAACCACCTCACTTCACAATAAGACAAATTTTCATAATCTGAAAATAAGACTGCCAAATATTCCTTAAATTGCAATGATTAAGTACATGTGACTTAATAAAGTTAATACTGGCTACTACAACTTCCATAACATTTCTAAATTTAATTGATTTTGCACACAGATTTTGTTAGTGGATAATGCAATGAAAATTTGTTAAATTTTTCAGATGGATCTGTAATTTTGTTACTTTTTCATGAACTATTCCAATAAATTCCTTCCATGCACCAACCATTGCAGGAACTCCATCAGTGCATATGCCATATAGTGAACTACCTTTAAGCCCAAATATCTTGAAGACTGTTTTGACTTCTTCAAACATATCTTCACCAGTAATTGTCTCTTTTAGGGCCAAAGTAAAATTCTTCTGTGATATTAAATCCACATCAACTCCCTGAATAAATATTGCTAGTTGTGCTGTATCAGAGGCATCAGTGTCGTCATCCAAAGCAATTGAAAATGCTTTGAATCTAGCAATCTTCTCTTTTACACTTTTTTGGATATCATCAGCCATGATTTCTATCCACCGGACAGCAGTACATCTCAACAAACTAATATTCTCAAAATCTTTTCTCTTTTCATGACATATTATCTTGCAACATTCAACAGACATTCTTTGATAAATTCTCCTTCATCAAATGATTTAGAATGCTTAGCAAATTTTTCATTTACCACAAAGCTGGCTTTCACAATGCTTCCATGCTGCATTTATTACTTGGTGAACATTTTCTGCTGGATATGCAAGTTCTTCAATTTCTCTATTTCATCTTTTCGTAGTTGTTCATCAATTTTTTGGTGATCTGCATGTTTTGAAGTAAAGTGTTTCTTCAAGTTATATTCTTTGTTGACTGATATGGATTCATTGAACAGCAAACATATAGGCAAACCTTTATTCAGAATAAAATAGTATTTGTCTGTCCAGCTGTCTTGAAATTGATGATCCTCTATATCTAGTTAATCCCTGACATTGTTCTAAATTTCAAAACTATATATTCAGAACTGTCAAACAAAGCTATTTTTAACACTGCAGATACTGAACAGAAAACAGTATATATGCATAAGGCACAAACCCAATGTAAATATTAAAATAAAAAAAAAAGATTTTTACATTCCAGATAGAACACAATATAAATGCACGTACTGAACAAGGCACAAACCCAATGCAACTATCAAAATGACACATTGTAACATGTTCACACACTGCTAGTCAAAATGAGAAAGAGATCTTGATGAGAGAAAACAAATGTGTTTTGCAGTGTCGTATGATGTCAGCTTAACTATTCAAAATATTAATTCTGAGAGGAGCTAAATAAACAAAAAAAGTGATTTTCAGTAATTGCTAATGACTATGACATAATATGTTTGTAAAACATTTATTATTAAAACAAAAACTACATTACTAATAGGGAATTGTCTTTGAAAATATTTTATTTTAATAAAGATTGCTCATAGAAAATATATGAAAAAGCAGAAATCGCTATTGCTGACTTTACAAATATTGCTTTTGCAAAAACAATAGAGAATAATTTTTTAATAACAGTAAATA
The DNA here is from genome assembly GCA_028023455.1 of Epiperipatus broadwayi. Taxonomy (NCBI): domain Eukaryota; kingdom Metazoa; phylum Onychophora; class Udeonychophora; order Euonychophora; family Peripatidae; genus Epiperipatus; species Epiperipatus broadwayi. Next base: position 4,022,859 of record JAQFVV010006209.1, on the reverse strand, counting down.
ATTTATTAACTTTTATAATTTTTGTTGTTTCTTTGATGATAATTGTGAATGTATCATTTTTTTAATGTTATAAATTTCTAATATTTCATTCTGTGCCACAACATTTTAACTTAGTTGGTAAATTTTCAAATATTACACAAATACGGCAATCACCAAATATATTTTTTAAAAAGTAATCTTACGCGAATTTATTTCAGCCAAATGTACACTGAATTAAATTACTAAACGAGATTAAACAGGGACACTCAAATATGACATTTAATAGATTTTATTATATTAACTTTCAATTTTTAAAAAACCATATTCTCTTTTTCTATAGCATTTCCAACTGACTCGAATCTTTTTTTATATATATAAAGAGCAAATATAAGTTTAAATTAAACACAAACATTATCAATTTTTTTAAAAATACAGTATAAATTATTTAACTAATATTCTTTTCATTGATCTTTCAAGATCGAGCAGTTAACATTATTAGGAAAAATCTAATCTGACTCACACATGAATTATAATAAAATGCATATAAAAAAACATATTTAAAGCATATGAGTTTAAACTCCTCTCCCTTTGTTTTAACTAATTTAACATAATATAATAAAATTCCCAGCAATAATCTTACACTCTATTGTTGAAACATTTAAAACACTTCATCATCATCATCAACCATTATCAATCCACTGCAGGATGAAGGTCTCTCCAAGGTTAATCCATCTTCTCCGATCTTTAGCTTCTCTTCTCCACAACACCCCTGCACATTTTCTTATTTCATCCATCCATCTCACATGTGGTCTCTTTCTGGGTCTTTTACAATCTCTTGGAATCCAGTTTAAAATTTCAATTGTCCATCTATTATCATCTCTTCTAGCAATATGTCCAGCCCAACTCCATTTCAATCTTTTAATTTTTTCAATAAGGTCAGTAACACCTGTTTGTTGTCTTACCCATACATTGCATTTTCGATCTCTTCTTGTTACTCCCAACATACATCTCTCCATATATTTTTATTACACAAAATGGAATCAAAGTTCACTCAATAAAAGTTTATAGCTATCCTGATCAATCAGTGATGGTCCTGTGAAAGAAGTGTTTCGTCCTATGCTTGCCGTGGTTAAACCAGTCACTAACTTCGGAAAAATTCCAATTAATCTCAAACAAAAGACAATCCCATAATTTATAGTTGTTGTTTTTTTTTTTGCAATGTTACTTAGAATCCTGAGGAAACATTGTAAACTGATGAGCATAATAGATAGTACAAAAATACCTCCACTATCAAAGTTTGAACAGTAGAGCTAATTGCAGAAAAATTCTATACTGTACTTTCTTTCTCCTTCTATCTTTAAGAATTTCTAAGAATTAGAAATAAAACAAAAGACAAACTTTTATATATATAAAAAAAAAACCTTCAAGATCTTATGTTTTGTTTTTCCCCTTCTCTTTTTTTTTTAATCTCGATTTAATGGATTTCAAAACTTTTAAAATTCCCTTTAAAAAAAAGGAGTTTTATTATTTATTTTTAGTATAGTTTTATTATAGAATAATATAGACGCGATTTTAATAAAATATATATGTATGAGTATGAGCTGGCAGAAAAAGACCAGCTCAATTCTAACCTTTTCAATACGTTCCATGCAGTTAATTAAGACGTGCTTTTTTGCCAAGAACTTCGTTTTCACATTTATTTTCATTATTTTAAAATATTAATAATTTTAGTCTTTTAAATTTTAATCATTAAAAGACTTAAATAAAGATATAAAATATAAATTTATTAAACAACATAATTATTTAATTGCACAAAAAGTAAAAATTAAACGTAACTCTCGCTAGACTCTATTCAAAAATTTGACAATCGAAATCAAACATGGCTAAAATAGATTAGTGGCGGGCCGGATTAAAAGTCATAAAGGGCCAGATCTGGCCCAAGGGCTGGAGGTTGCACATATGTGATATAGATCAAAGAAGTTTGAGCTTAAATGAAAAAATAAGGGCCATAAAAGTAGGGTTAGAAATAAATATCTTAATTCTGCTTTGTATGTCCATGAAAAAGATACAGGCCACTTTGAGAGAAATGAGATAAAAAAAGTATTAAAGAATTATTATTAAAAATTTGATTCTGAAGCAATTAACTCATTTAAAAGTTATTTTAATATTAAGAGTGGATGGGAAGTAAATGGAATTGTGGGCAACATTTAATTTAAATGTTTTGTTCTAGTTCTTTACATGTGAGAAGTCTACTTATAGCAGTGAAACCATTAGTAATGTTTTAGATTTTATTTGGTACTCATACTTATGACAATCATCCCGGTCGATGGTGCTGTTTCAATGCAAAAGCACAGAAATGCTATTTATGCAGCCAAACTTACGGCCTATAGAACAGTTGTGTTCATATTAGCCATTGCATGCCTAGATTGCATTGCACACAATTATAATGGACCACTAATGTGCTTAGTGACACTATACAACTAGTGCACACTTCATAGATTGCTACTGTATGATGTGAGGATGTATAGAATTCAACTGGCCATAACTTTTAATGTGCATTCAAAGTAATGATGTTACACCTACCTGACATACTTTTACATAGTAATAATTCTAAGCCCATCGTCATGCTTCCCTATACATCTTTGAAGGAGAAAACCATTTCAAAAGGGTAGGTCCGAGCACCATTTCAGAGAATTCATGCGAAAAGTTATGTCTGTGCGAGATGTCTGCAATTGCAAGTTTGTTTCGGAAATCATAAGCTTGGTTGATCAGAATAGTGGATTTATTGGCTGATCCTTCGGATCAGCAAAACCATCGATCCCCCTGCACATTCCATGGCTATGCGATGGAATGTATAATGTAATTACAAACTAATTTTAAAAATTTTTTTTAAAAAAAAAGTATTTTGAAAGAAAAGAAACCGGTGAAAGCGTTATTTTTTTAAAAAAAAATGTTTTAAAGAAATAAAAGAACAAAAGCTTTTTTTTTTTTTAAAAAAAAAAATGTTTTAAAGAAATAAAAGAACTAAGTCAAATAAACCTATTTGTTTCTGAATAAATAAATAATTAGAAAAATGTAATGTTTTAAAAAAATAAAACAACAAAGTTATATTTATTTGTTTAAATCAGTGGTCTTCAACCTTCACACCTGCGGATCGGTAAAAATAAGAATAAGGTTTCACGGACCAGCAAAAATAAGGATAAGGTTTCATGGACCAGCAGAAGTCTATAGATAAATTTTCTTAAAGATGTAAACAGCTTAGCCTTAGATGAAGTTATATATATATGGAGTTTGTATAATAAAAAACTTTTTTTTTTTTTAATTTTGAATTTTTTTAGAAAAGTAATAAAAAATTTAATTCTATCCCCCTCCCCTCATAAACAACTGTGATAACTAGAAAAACAAATTAATTTATGTATGACTGATTAGATTTTGTTCTGTTTCTTTTTTTTTAATCAGGTGAAAGTGCGATGAAAAAAATAAATAAAAATTGTTTATATTAATTAAAAGTTTAAAGTCTTATTATTTTGTTATTAAAATTTTCTTGCCAGTCTAACGCGGACCAGCAAAAAACTTCTACGGCCCACGGACCGGTGGTTGAAGACCACTGGTTTAAATAATAAAAAAATGTAAATCAGCCTGGTAATGTTATATCTATTTGTTTTTGACTAGCAACAGCGCCATCGAGCAGGATGGATTGTCATAAGTATGATAACCTTTTATTTTCTTTATTAGTCTGGTTGAGTTTTGGATTTGGGGTAAATTTGACTATTAACATTTTATTTAGCATTATAAGCAAGCAAAACAATTATATTCTAGAATATAAAAACAATAATAACAATATTAAAAATATAATTGTTAACAAATTTAAATAATGAAATTATTTCTTTTATATACTTTATATAATTCAACACTATTTTTCACCTTCAGAACTGTAATATGCAAGTATAAATACTCATAATAAATTATATATACAAAACAATTTTTATATATATTAAGAGCCACCTACTTTTTTTTAGTTTAATTCAAACTAACATATGATTTATATCAAATTAAATGTGTCTAAATACTTCTAATTATAATTAATTTTAAATATGATTTATATTAAAGAAGTTTCCCAGCCAATATTTACAATACTAGTTTTTGAATAATTTATATTCAAATAAAATTTTAATTATAATTTCTTATATTAATCAAAACCTTTAATGGAATATATACTAAATATTTTTCTATTGAACTCAAAACTAATAGATTTAACAGACTAGAGTTGTCATAACAAAGTCTAACCTTTTTTTCATATATTTTATATTGAATTGTACTTATCTTTAACAATCCTAAAAAAGATCTGTATCTTATTGCTTGTGTTCGTTTGTTTTCTTGATGTTATAAGAAAAATATAACACCTCAAGGTTGCCAATCCTCTTCATTAATTATGAGCCTAAGATCATTATCTCAATGTCTTAATGTTAGGTATCAATTTCACTATGTAGAACAAAATATTTCAAACTAGGAAAAAACAATCGTAAACTATTTTGATAGTATGCTATATTAAATTTTGTGAATATGCAGAAATTTAATACTTTCATTAGTAGATGGTTTGACAAGAACTCATATATATATAGTAATCATTAAAAAACAGTCAAAACTTAGAAAATCCCAATATCAATATCAAATTGTTATCAAGGCAATCTTCTTTTAACAATAAATGTGGAATCCCTCTTTTATTAATCGTCTAATAGTCTTCTTCAACCCTTGGTCCGTGGCCCGGCGCCAGGCCGCGGAACTTTTCTACAGGTCCATGTGCTAGACGATCAGTAAAAAGTTTGTAATAAAAAATAATAAGAGTTTAAACTTTTAATTAATATAGCCAATTTTTATTTATTTTTTCATCTCATTTTTACCCAATTAAAAAAAAAACAGAACGAAAAAAAAATCTAATCAATCATTCATAAATTAATTTGTTTTTCTAGTTATCACAGATGTTTATGGGGGGGGGGGGTAGAATTAAATTTTTTATTACTTTTCTAAAAAAATTAAAAGAAAAGTTTTTTTTATATAAACTCCATATATATATATAAAACTTTATCTTATATATTTAACATTGTTGTTTTGATCAGTTATAACAATTATGCTTATCTTTAAGAAAATTTATCTATAAACTTCTGCCGGTCTGCGAAATCTTATCCTTATTTTTGCTGGTCCGCGGAACCTTATCCTTATTTTTACCGGTCCGCAGGTGTGAAAAGGTTAAAGACCACTGGTCTAATATACTTATATAGACACTAAAGATTGCAACTTGACCACAGAGATTGAAATTATTGATACAAAAGTAAACCTCTTTAAACAGGTAAATATAATCTATTCTTAATATAGACTAATAAAGAGTCAATTATAATATTACAAACTGCAATTATAAATTTCAAACTGTGCACAAAATATTAGTTAAATAATAAGTATAATACTGCTAAAGAATAAATGGGTTTGTATACTAGTTCACTGATTAAAAAAATTGTGGGAATAGAGTGTGTGTAGTTTACATTGATACTAGAAAGGCCTATTTTTGATTACTTATTTGAAAGAGTGGTTGATTAAATTAGCACTGATTATACATATTTTTAGCTGCTATTCCATTTTGAAGAAAAACGTATTTATTACATTTTTTAGTTTTATTTGCGGCTAATTATAATTTGCTATAAACATTCTATTGAAGATTAGCATTCATTAAAAATGATTGTAAAAATGATAACAGGTTTAGCATCAGTAATGGTGATGAGAAAAGAATAAAAAAGTGAGGATATTTGCATTGAAGTATTGCTTAAATCTAGATAATTTTTTTGGACTATTGTCAGAGAAATGGACTACAGTAGAATGAAGATTCATCCATTGCCAATGTAAAAGAGTAATTTGAAAGTTTAATGTGCAGATTAGATGTAAAGAATTTATAATAGATAAAATAAATACATGACCAGTTTTATTATTTTTAGTATATGAATTTCTTATGAATTCTATCAATTAACCAATTATTTATGTTTTCATTAAGCTTATCTGTCAAGTAGAAATAACACTACAATAAAACAAAATCGAACAATTAATACTATGTAAGATTATGTGCTCTATCAGTTAAATAATTAAACGTTATATAAATTTATTAACAGATATGCTAAAATTTGAAAATAAAGTTATAATTAAGGAAAGCACAAAATTATATTTAAATTTCTTATTGAATGAATTCTTTTGGAGATGGAATTATTGTAAAGTATATCTATACAATATTTTATTAATTACTATTTTTATTATTATTGTATTTACTAAACATATGTAATACTGTATATGAATTATAATTTATTTTTATTACTAGCAAATTATTAAATTTGTTAATAATATATACAAATAGATTTTTGTTATTTTGCAACTTAGAAAAATATTAATTAGAATGTGTTCAGATTTCAATCTTAATCCTTACTGATGAAGACAAAATCCATGAAACAGTCTAAGGATATTCTATCTCAATACTATTTGATGTTCATTGATTACTTAAGTTTACAGTAAATGGTTCTAAAGTAAAATGAAGAAGCCTCACTTAGAATGTAAATATTTTTATGAAATTAATAATACATTACATGACCAACAAACCATCACTAAATGAGCTAATATTATGATATATATGTCTATGATCTATATTGCACTATAAATTCATCAATACTCCTTCAACACTTTAAGCAAATAACTTTATTTATATATTTTACAGTTTCGAAACTGTAAAATATATAAATAAAGTTATTTGCTTAAAGTGTTGAAGGAATATTGATGAATTTATAGTGCAATAAAAAAAGAAGCAAAATATAGAGGGAGAAAGAAGAAATGGACAAGAATTATATGATCTATATTCTGATTCATAAGTTAGAAACTACTAATCTGGAAATATTTTTGGATAGGACAGCTTTGGATAAGGATTTGAGCACTAGCATCTATTTATTACTAAAGCTTATACAAAATGGGGATGGAGATAGAAACAATAAAAGAATTTGCTAATATATTTTTATGGTATAGATAAAATATATTAAAATATTCAAAGAAAATTAGAGTAGAATGTTTGATTTAATACATTTATATATATGCTTTTTGAATAACTGAATTTATATTTTTATGTGAAGATATATTAAGTGATCAGAATAGTATATATAAAATTACATATGTAAGAAAGATAATTTTCTATATAAAAAGTTTTAGCACAAAGCTATCCAACCTCAAGTAATATAAGGGCCACATTAAAAAAATATTTATCTGAGGGCTGCATCCAAAATAATAATACAGTATGTATATTAAATTATTGGAGAGTCCTAGCATTAATTACAGACTAACTATAACTGAAAAGACCTAATTTAGCATTAACAGGGCACGTTTGCTGTGAACGTTCGGAGCATTCGCATTTGATCATAACAGTACAAAAACATTTCATTGATATTTCTAATATTTGAAAATATCTACTACTTATTAGATTAAATTGCTTCTCCCCCCCCCCCTGACTTGAAAAAATCTCTAGGTCATATATGGTCCATGTTTTAGCATTTTGTGATCGATTTATAGAAAATTTTGCTGTTAAGCAAATTGTCCTGAATCATTTATTTATATTGATAGAATATATATATATTTTAAAACATTAGACTTTCTTCTTACCACTATAAAATTTTATATTTTAATCTGTTAATTAATTTTAGATCCAAGAGAAAGTCCCTAAAATCTTAGCAAATCATAGCATCTTTTCTACTTAATTTAAGACTACATTCTTATATATTTTCAAATTTTAGTCAGAACAGCCTCTCTCATACTCTGGATGCATTTTTAAACCACTCAGTTCACTTTTTTCCCAAGTGAATAAGACATACAAAGCTCATAATTTTAATTTCATATACATTTTTTTTTGGATATACTTTTAACCACATATATTTTAACATCACAAATTTCTGAAACATGAAAAAAAAAAAAAAAATCCAGAATGCACATTTTATACTGAACCAGCACTCATCAGATGGCACAGATCACAATCTTTTACATTTTCATCATTTGTTTAGAATTTTATAGATAGTAATTTACTATACTTTGATTACAAGTGCCAAACTTTTTGAACTCACAACTTTGCCACAAAACACTTTATATTAATGATTACATTACTGATTATTCATTAAACAAGATTGTCTCTAGCCTAAACACATTCTTTAATTTTCAATTAATAATGTGTGTAGTATTATAGAAGCATCAGCACCTGAATTTCTTTGCCCATGTTGTCAATTATGATAACTTTCACTACCCCACTCTCGCACAAGACAGGGATTAGATTTTATTCCATTTTAATACTTTGTGAAGGGATTTACTATCCTTTCCACTGCAATATATTTTCAAATTTTATTCTTATCTCAGTGCACCTTTCACCTTAGCTCAATCATATCACAACCATTTATCAGCCTGGAAATCAGATCAGCCTCCCTCACTCCGGATGTATTTTTGAAACATACAGTTCACTTTGTTTTTTCAAGTGAGTAAGACATACATAGCTCATATTATAATTTCATATACACTTTTTTTTAGATATACTTTTAACTTCATATGTATATTTCAAAATCGTTTTCCTATTCTACTTCTAAACAATGTAATCCCGTTTTTTTCCCATTCATTTTTTTGGTCTATTATTTTTTTCAATATTCTATTAATTCTACCACTCTTGTACCCTACCCTCTTCAAATCTAATATTTTAAAAAGATTGCCCAAAACATTTTTTTAAATCTGTAAAAGCCTACTTAGGCATTGCAACCCTATATTAATTTTTTTTCTTACTACTTCCATCACCTTTAACCTGCTATCTATATATTTGATAACTGATTATTAATTCATTCTTCATTTTTAAAAGTTAATTCATTGCAATTATTATTCATCATAATCTTAATTTTCTTAAGCTTTATTTAAAACTAGAAAAATGAAAATTATAGTATAACTTTCAAACTATGGATTTTTCTGTATTCAATCACATAATTACCAAATATTAATGCACTGAATGTTTTTGCCAAAATTTACCAAATTTTCACATGACCCCATTAATTTCTTCTAAATATATGTATGAAAAATACCATGCACAGCAATCCTATCTACTTTAATCACATCAATGACTACAGATATTTTGATTTGTGTACAAATTATATTTTAATCCTTCTTCTTTTCAGTCAATAGTTTTTCAGAATTTTCAAAATGTTAATAATGATTATAAATGTGTTTTCATATATTTACAATAGATATCAACAAGCCAATTTCATTTCTAATTATTCCCATTATTAATAACAAAAATCATATAATTAAGAAACATTTGTTAGCAATTAGAAAATATTTTTACACAGATAACATTAAACATCATATTACCAGCTAATTTACCAATGTTTTTCAGGTGGAAACTTGATTACTCAAGTTTACATTAGGTGGCAGAACTGGATTGTATTCTAAAGAATTTCCACTTTTAAACCAGACAATTGTTCTATATCAATGTATAATCTGCTTTTTAAATTCATCTTTAAATCATATGAAAATTCTTGGTAAGGATCATTATAGAAACTGTCCAACCACAAATACGTATCAATATTTTTTTAAGTAGAACATTCTAAAACTTAAATGAATATCTAAAAGTAAATTAGCACATTTCAAAAGTCTGTGAAATTTTTTTTTAAGACTTATTCTGCTAACTCATTATTTGAAGTATTATTATCCAAAGTTGTTGAATTATTTAATGTTTCAAGATGAACAGCCTCAAAAAATAATAACTATATTTTCTAAAGACAGAATGAAACTTGTTAGAATTAATTAACTTACCTCAGAGGAATAGATATATTATTGCTGAAACACAACCACTGTGGAAGTCAATATACATTTAAACACAGCTATATTCACAAGTTTATCATTTCAAATCAAATTATTCGATATGAATTCTATAATGTGAAAGTGATGGTGACATGAGCATAAGAATTGAACAAAGGATGGTTGAAAAATGTGTCACATAATTGGACAAATAATTTTTTACACTTTTCCCAATTTCTGTTAAGAGTTAATGTCTGGGCATCATTTTAAAAAGGCCCTTTAACCTGAGTTCTTTCTCGTAACTACAAATATGTGATGGAACTATCATGATTTGGGCAGCTGTTTCCTATTATTTGATTGATACAATCATTCTGCAGATTATAGTAATATTTTGGGAAGCTATGTTCATTACTAAACATTATTTCTAAACATCATCTTCCAAAATGATAATGCTGCAATTCATAGTCAAATGTGATATGAGGAGCATAATGATGTTATAAATATGCTATAATTTCCTGACTATATTCAAATATTATTAAATCTTTGTGAGAACTCTTGAATGAATATGATGTAAATTTCCACTTATAATCATCTTTCAAGAATTTGAGATCTTTTACTGAGAATGTGTTAGAAATGGTAGCCTTAGACCATGTTCACTATTATTTTCAAAATACAACTTTAAAAGCTTAACTCAATGTACAAACATGATGGAAAAGCTTAAATATAAATAGTTTAAGATCTGGGCTTCTTGCTATTATATATACTATAACTTGCCTATCCAATGACATATTCTTCTGGCTATATAGAAAACTATTTAATATCTACAGAATGTCATAATATACAGGATCATTGTCTTTTTGAAATCTTGTTAAAAATTTTCTACACTTGTTCTAGGATAGAAAAAATACTTCTTCTTTGAATAAACATTTTATCATGTGCGGTTCTTGTTTTCCTAAATTTTACTAACAAGTCTAAACTTGTAATAGATCACGGTGTAAAAAGTGTGTTAGTTTTTTTTTTTTAATATCATGTAAATAAAATCATTTTAGTTTCATTTTGTCTAAGTCTTATTTTACAAAAACTTAGGGAATTCAGTATACAGAACATAGTATACACATATACACAATATTTTTGTAGCTATGTATAAATTATTGAATGATAACTGCACACACATATATAAAACATATGCCATAATTATACATGCTACAAAAGCATAAATGCATATATATATACATATATGCAAAACCCACATTTATTTGCCTTTTTAAGAATATATATATACACATTGACATGTGATCATCGCATTTATGCATACACACACACTTATGTGTAAACACTATATTAATGATTAAAAGAAAATAAGTTTTTAGGGAGAGAAAATAAAATAGAGTGACTCACCAGTTATTCACTTTATCTTTAAACAAATGAGTCCTATATAATAGTCATGTACATAATTGTCAAAAACCTGTATCAGATATGTTTAGTTTTCATTTAAAATAGAAATATTTTGACTTTTGACAATTAAAAGTCTCTTCTAATAAAAATCAATTGCTTTCTGTTTTAAAAAATGAAATAACTTTAAACCATATAATTAAATATAAATGACAATTTGGCCTCTTATTTTATAATGACGTACCAATTTCCCAATACTATATATCATGCCTATCAAAAAATATTCTAACACTCGGGATCTTTCAGCTTGGATAATTTGTCTGATACTTTTTTGATTTAGTGACAGAGTACTGTATTAAGATATTTTGTCAAATTGAATCACCCAAAATGTGAGCATTGTGCCTTTTTTTTATAGACTACATCCTCAGATTATTTTGGTCTAATGAGTCTTTTTTTTTCAACCAGTCTAATGTGGCAAGAAATAGTTTTTTCATTGTATAACATTTGATTTATCTGTGCAATTATATGGTAAGTCATTCAAAAGTTATGACATTCAAGCATTCTGGTGGTAGAACTAAGTTTTGTTTTATTTATGATATTCAGTGCTCAGCTGTCATGATTTTCAGATCAATAAATCATTTGTTTATTACCAATATTTTTTTTTCAATCATATTCATTAATGTAGATATAATTCCCACATTCACATACCTGATAGTTTATTTTTGCTGATAAGTAAATGTCTGGGTCAATAAATTGTGTTAATATTATAATCAATACAATTAAAAATGTGCACAGGTTTGTGTAAACATATAAATTATAAAAAATATAATAAAAGCCTTCTTAGATAAGATCAGTTATTAAGTATGTATGTATATACATATTTTATTCTTCTCTCACATTATATCTCCTTTATGCATTTATTAATTTTGTTTTTTTAATCATTTTTACAATGCTATATTTTATTTTTTACTTGACCAATCTATAGTTTCAACTGACCAACAGTTTTCTTCAGAGCCCAAATATATAAATACACAAGCATGTAGATTATCTAAGCAATATAAACATTATGACCAATTATATATATATAGATTTGAGGGTATGTATTTAATATAAATATAATAGGTTTACAAAAAGGATTCAATGTATAATTGATTATAATGTTTATATTGTTTAGATAATCTAAGTTTATATATTCAAGCACACATATATTTTAGTTCTAAAGAAGACTATTGATCAGTTGAAACTGTAAGATTGGTCAAATAAAAAATAAAAAATAGAATTTTAAAAATGTTTAAAGAAAGAAGAATTTATTTATTTGTTTTACAAAATTAATGCATAAAGGGGATTGTAAGATGAATGAAATACTTTATAAAGATGGAACACATTAGGGATTAAGAAAGTGAGAACGAATATTTGGATATATGAATATATAATAATAAATGGAAAATATAAAAACATCAAGAAGTTAATGAATTGTATTAAAGAAATAAAAAATTAAAAACTAGAAATATATTAGACAAAAAATGGAAATAGATTATAAAATTGAATAATACTAATAACAATATTAAATTTTTGAATAAATGGGATGAATTGAATTTAATACATAAATTTAGAAGACTAAATAAATTTGAAAAGATTATGAAAAACAAAAAATTTTGAGATGGAGATATTAGAGATATTTTTCAATAAAAGTCATAAAAAAATAACAGTATAGAAATGGATCTAATAAACAAAATAACCATGTAAAAAGAAAATATTTTTTTTAGAAAACTATGTAAAAATAATAACAATATTATAAGTATAGAGATTAAACAGGGTAAAATGATGTACACTTTGAAAGAAGAAAAAGAATTAAACAAAATGTAAGAAAAGTAAATAATTATGAAGATAAAATTTTCAATTTAACAAAGAAAAAAAAAGATTATGAAGTAAAGGCATTAAGTATGTTCCATATCATCATTATCATTATCAACCATTATCAATCCACTGCAGGATGAAGGGCTCTCCAAGTTTAATCCATCTTCTCTGATCTTTAGCTTCTCTTCTCCACATCACCCCTGCACACTTTCTTATTTCATCCATCCATCTTACATGTGGTCTCTTTCTGGGTCTTTTACAATCTCTTGGAATCCAGTTTAAAATTTCAATTGTCCATCTATTATCATCTCTTCTAACAATATGTCCAGCCCAACTCCACTTCAATCTTTTAATTTTTTCAATGAGGTCAGTAACACCTGTTTGTTCTCTTACCCATACATTGTGTTTACAATCTCTTCTTGTTACTCCCAACATAAATCTCTCCATACTTCTTTGAGTAGTCTGAAGTCTGTTATTAAAAATGGATGTAATAAAATTAAAAAAAAAAAAAAAAGTGTACAAAAATGTGTAGATTTATTATGAAAATAAAAAATTAGAAAAATACTTTAAGAAAAAGTAATATTCAAAAAGTCAAATAAAGGGAATAAATTGATTATAATGGAAAAAATATATATTAAGAAAATGAATAAAATGTTAGAAAATAACATTTTTTAATAAATGAAGAAAGATAATATTAAAATGAAAAACAAAAAAATATACATACTAATAAAAAATATAGATAATAAAGGCCTAATTAATTATAATATGTTTGAGAATTAAAGATTATAACAAAATTTATGGAGTCCAAAAATTTTTAAAGAAGGGATACAAGACCACATTCTTATTTTAATAAAATGTCTAAATATTTAGTAAATATATTCAAAAATATGTTAATACTAATTATAAACCATACATTAAAAATAACCTAATAAACGAAATTTAAAAAAATCGATACAGTAATTATAAATTAACAATGATAAAAATAGACATTTTTAATGTAACAACATAAAAAAATCAATAGTTCTAGCAATTAATAGATATAAATCAGATAAAAAAAAAAAAAAATAGATCTACTAATAAAACAAATGAAATTTGTTGTAAAGATATTACAATTCTAATTCAATGAAGAATATTATAAACAAAGCAGATATGTGAAACCCTTTTGAGAACAATATATATAATTTTAGTAGATCATCTACAAAAATTGAAAAATTTACAAGAATTATCAACATTTCAGAAATTGATGTTATATCATTCAGACCTCTCAATGAAATAAGATGGGTATCTAGATAGTAAAAAGTTATGACATTTTAATAAGTTACTGCACAGAACAAGTTGAAGAATTCAACGATTTGTAAATAAATATTGTTTTAAAACTCAAAAATACATAATAATGAGTAGCATGTATGATTCTTCAAAATGTATTTGTGGAATTATTAGCATTAAACAAAACTTTACAAAAAACTAATTTATCCTCAATGGATGCACACCAATTTGCAAAGGCAAAAATTAATAAAAAGAGTGCAATATCTAAATAATGTCTGCAGGTGTGTGGATATTCAAACAATTTTAGATTCCAATGATTATATAGATATTTCACCAATACTTAAATTTATTCAACTGCTTTGTAATCATTTGGTTATTAGATTTCCAGAGGAGATATAAATGATTGGAATGCCTTGGATCCTTTTGTAATGAAAAATAATTTAAATACAGAGTGTGGAAAAGATAGTCCAAAATATTTATTTATAAAATATGAATAACAAAGATGAAAATCATATAAGCTTAGATACAATTTTAGAACTATATGCTAATTAAATTTTTTTAGTAATTTTAAAATTGGAGTAATCCAATCATTTAATGTTTAAGTTACATATGTCTTAAAAGACTAAGAATATAAAAAAACTTTTGGTACTTTTCAATATTTGTGCAACATTTCAAGCTTCCAGTGGTTTTAATTTACTGAATGCAATAAAATCAAAATCCCATAATAAACTAGATAATGAATATTTAAATAATTTAATAAAAACTAAGCATTGTATCTTGTCAGAAAATAAACCTAGACTAAGTTTATAAAATTTAGATAAATTGTAGTGAACAATGTGAAAAAATAAAAGACTAATTATTATTATTAAGTTAATTATTATTTTTAGGTTATATTTTACAATATTTCATTATATATAAATTATTTTATATGCAAGCATTCAAATAAATGTAATATTTTGTCATCTTTATATACTTTTTGCTGCACATTGGACAGTTTAGTGTTTTCAGCTCTTGTATTTTTAAATTTGAGATAGTCTACTCTTTGAAAGAACATTGCTGGTGATTACTCAAGCTTACATAGTTGGTTCTAGGGTAATGTAATAGAACTGCTCTAGAAAGCATTTGGGAAGTCACATGTTGCTGAATAACATTTTGATCAACTGTTGTGTGCTTCTCATTTTCATTTATGTCCATTTCCAGATTGATAAAATCTATACATATTAGAACTCCGTTTTTAACTATAAATTTATTATATATAAGAATTACATTTTCAAATTTTGTGCATCTGATCTGTTGAAAAATGTTATGTTGCTTAAATTAATAAAATGAAATATTTTATGTGCAATATACATGTATCAATAATACAAATACCAATTAAAAATTTGAGCATTTTTTTTATTTAAAACAAATATTCCCATATTTTTTATTTCAAATTAACAAATAATAAAAGATGCAGCTGTACACTACTTAGGAATGATAAGATTTGATAAACTTCCTGACATCTCCCTGTTATCTGATTAATTTCAGATATCACAGATCTGCCTTTGTAAAAGGCAAAGAAGTTTTTCTATTATATAAAACCTGAGAAACAAATACGGTGAACAGGATACAAATGTCACAGCCACACAAATTGAGGCATGATAATTTACGAATGTAGTAAAACAAAAAAGTGATCTTTAGCTTTTGAAGCCATGGTCAATCCATACAGATACTCCATGTCCACTACGGCCGCAGCTCATATGAACCAATTCCCTCCATTCATTTTTTTCTGGATTGTAGCATTCCACACTACTTAAAAAATCTGTACCATCATAACCACCTAAAAATAAAATTCATTAAATGAAAAAAAAAGCAAAATGAGAAATTTTTTTACATTTCTTAGCTTAAAAATATCTTTAGCATAAATATACACATGGTAGTGTAATGACTTCAAATAAACTATTATCATTTCAATAGAAAAATGACTAAATATGATTTTGTCAGCATAGAGTTTGGACAAATATAGTTAATAATTTCAGAATAATTACTTTACTTATTATAAATATTAATATGATTACTAGAATCATATGCAATATAAAAATCTAAAATGATTATATGAAAGTTTGTCAATTTATTATTCAAATTGTTGAATTTTCAGATCAATCTTCTTTTGTGGCAGAGCATTAAAAAAATGAAACCTTTTCATTAAAACAAGAATAATTATTTTGAAATGCTTGTGATAAGTAAAAACCAAAAATCTTTCTTACACTTTATAAATTAATCTTAAATTAGAGTCTTGGGTTAATTATAAAGCAAAGCTGACATCTTAATAATTTTAAATCTATTTGATTATTATATGTGGATATTCAGATAAAGTTTACAAGATCCTTTATATTAATAAATTCATAGATAGAACATGAAAATGAATTTCCTATAACCAAATACAATGTAAATTGGGTTTCATGGTGTGAATCTATGTTAGATATTCGTACATTCAGACTGATTTTCCAACTGCAGGTTATTAGAAAAGTTCTAAATATTTAAACTACTTAAATAAATATGGAAATATTAATTTAAATTGATTATTTATCTTAATCGCTGAAAGCCTTAACATACTGAAAAACACACAGAAATTTAAAAATAGATCAATGAATATGTATATTGTACCAATAATAACCCTTTCAACAATTGGTAATAATCAAGTTAACAATAAAATGAAAATACAATATTTACAAATTAATTTTAATCTAGGGAAATTTAAAGATAATTAATGGGTGACCGAATACATGGTGGAGTAGTTATACACAGCTTATTTTTAATTGATAAATCTATAATAGTCACAAATAACAATCAAATTGAACATATATAAAAAACAATCTCTATGCAGATTCAATTACATTTCCTGATAACTATCCCCCCTCCACCTAATACTATTATTAAATTAACAAAATAAATAATCAATTTGGACTTTGGATGAGAAATAACAAACAACAAAATTATTAATAACAACAATAACTTTAATTAACAAATAGAGTTATATAATAATAAAAAATGTATTTACATATTTATATTTAAAAATTATATGACGAGCAAAAGTGAGGGGGAAAGTCATTGAGGTTTTATGATAATTCATTGAAGCTAATAGAAAAATCAGTTAATTACTTTGATATCTTTGTGAACTCACATATATTTCTGTCACTGTAAATGTGGATATATGACCATTAAAATCATTAATTTTAAATATCTGCTAGCAATATTAACATTTAATTTCTTTTGATTTAATCTAGGGTAGTTTTCCTATGAGAAATTTATTGTAGTTCTTCTATCAGCATCGAAATAAGTAAATTCACAAACTAATTATAAAAGTACATTTCTCTTTTATAGTGCATTAGAGGCAAGTTCCTTATACTGAAAGGGTTATGAATTTTTTTTTGGTTTTAGCTTTAAACAATAGTTGATACACCAGCAAGATCAAAATTAATTTTAAAACATTTCTTTGCTTACAGCTCTATATTCAGCTACAATGCTGGAAACATTCTGGAGGTTTTTACCCCAGAAAATGCATGATATTTCCTTAAATAATCATTACCATTTTTACTGACTTCTATTCAGTAAGTGATGAGATGAAGAAGTAACAATCATTCCCTCCCTTTCTTAAAAAAGCAGACAAACTTAGTGTTTTTTTTCTCCCCCAGTCATTTGTGACTGGTTTCTATAGCAACATTTATTTTTTAAAAATAAAATAATACATTTTATTTTTAACAATGATTATTATAGTTTTAAAAATGTTTTAAAATTTATTTTATATACATGACTTTTAATATTTTGTAATATATAATAAAAAATATTCACATAAAATTAATGCCTGTAAACTAAGATGTGAGGGTTACAATATATATATTAGAATACACATGTAATAGGAGATAGTAAACTGGCTGTATATTAGCTATATCTTACACTTATTTATACAACTAATACCTATATAATAAATTTCATAAAATTGACTACAGATTAAATATAGCATTTAGATATAGTATATTATAAAATTAAAAATCACATTAAAGATATTCATATGATCTACCGACTAAGTTTCTAAAATTCATTCTTTTATTTTCTGGAGATTTGCCATTCAACTGTAAAAGAATGACACTTAAAAAAAAAAAAACTATAAAAGAATGATGTTCCACGACTAAATATTTCTACATCTGTATACAAGTAGTAATATCATAATTTTTCCTCAAATATACTAAGATAGTAGAATTTTCCATACCAAGTGAAATATGATATTGAATGAAGAGCGATATGAATAATGTCATTTTTCATAATAGGTTCAGGTCATTCAAAATATATATTCACTTGTGATCAGTTATTATATATTAATTCATTTTTGTATACAATATTCAATGTGATAGTAACTTTGGAATTATCACTAAACTTTTAGTTGCATTACCAATTGCTAATATTTTTTATTGAAAATTTTCAACATAACTACGTATTATTTCTTCCTAAATGAAATTGATTTTGCTTAGTCAAATAAGATAAATTCATTTATATATAAAAATAATGTATTTTGGTACAGTAATCAATCATATTGGCTGTTTAACTAAAGAGCAATGTTTGGCAAACTTTTAATATGAAGAGCCATTTTGCTTAAATACTTCCCCCTCCTCCCAAATAAAAAAGCTGCAAGCAAAAAGGTGAAAAATAAGTTCATGAAAAATATACATTTCTGAATAGTTATGGATATATTTGAACATTTATTTTGATACTAGAATTTGTATGCATCCTAACAAAAATAAAAATTCTTTTAAAAATAAATAAACAAAAAATTCACAAATTTCTAATATTTAAACATTCATCATATACATTAATTACTAGTCTATAATAAGGCTGAATTCAAGAAACTACATTGTAAAGTACACTTTTCCTCTTCTAAAAACATCAAAATATTTATTTACAAATTACAAGAGGAGATAAAAAATGTTTTCATGTTTATCATGATAAAAAAAGCCACAAGATAGGGATTAAAGGGCTGCATGTGGCATGTGAGTCACAGTTTGTTGAGCCCTATTCTAGAATGAAAGCAGTGACAAACGTAAATAGTTAGACACAATGTTTAGTTAAGCAATTAAATAAAAATTAATATTTGAGAACATACATGGGAGTGAGATGACATTTTTTCTTACTGTCAGCAATTAAATAAAAATTAATATTTGAGAACATACATGGGAGTGAGATGACATTTTTTCTTACTGTCAGTTATAACAAAATTAAAGACATCCTATATTACTGATTTATGGTATACATCTAAAGCAATTAGGGAGTGACTATGTGGCATGTGTTATGAAATACAAAACTTTAGAATTAAAACAGCAGTTGATATTGAAATATAAACTTCAATTAAAGAAGAATTCTATGTATAAAATGAACAAGTCTTAAAGATTTAGTGAAATCCTAGCCTTAAAAAGAATTAAATAATGAAATGAGCATTTTTTAATTGCAAAAGAAAAAAAAAATTCTAAAAGTAAGTAAGATCCATAAACATGTATGATACATGAAATTTGTTTCTTTAACTGCAACTTAACCCAAAGAACCTGTGAAAAAAGTAACAGGAAAGTATCAAATTTTGAACTGAAAATAAAACTATAGCAGATGAAATTAGAATTATTAATAGAAAGAGATTACAAAAACGATTTAATAAGTTTTTTTGTCTTTTGTCCAAACTCGATATTTCTTTTAAAGAAATTATTAGAAAGGAATTGATTCAGTAAGATGCAAGTGAAATTAAGAATATATTGACTGATGAAAAACAGAAGTCACCTGAGAATAATATAACACAAGATTAAATGATTAAGATGGAGGAGAAGAGATAAAAATGCTATAATTTTTATTTACAAATAGAATTTATAATAATTGAAAATACACTTTTTTTTATATTAGCTTTATACAAAAAAAAAATAAAGATTAATGAAAGAAATTACAGACATATTAGCTGGTTATCCATTCAATTGCATGTAAATGGGGGAAAAAAAGCTAGGTTTTGCTCAAACCAGAGAGTAGATAGAATTTGATAAATATTTTTGTCCTATAGTTTATATAGAAGTAATAAATGAAATAAGTAAAGTTTAATGATTGTGAACTTTCAATGTATTTAAATTTCAATTATTATTATTTTGGTTCTTATTAACCATACTATTAGTTCGACAGTGCTTAATAACATAGATGAACTATATCTTGGCTGCAATTAATATTGTACATAAATCAGGAAACTGAAAATATTTATATAATGAAATGAGTAGAAAAAATTACACGGTGAAGCTGCAAACTATGCTATATTTTATTCTAAGCCCCCTTCACAAACAAACATATAAAGTCTACAATAGCTCACATTTTGTTAGTTAACATTGATTAACTCATTAAGTCCAAAGTGCCCTCAGTAGCTCCTGTTCAGAAGTTTAGAGTTTCAGCTGAGTTTGTGCGAAATCAGTAAATCGTACACATATTACGATTGAAATGAGGTATTTTTTTTCTACGATGAAATTTGGATTTTTGCAATTTTTTTTCCTAAAATACAATTTCAATTTTTTTTCCCTCACTTTTTTTAAATTTACTACCGTAAAGCTTTTTTATGGTTGGATTGCATTCTCTTACTGCTTGAGATGGATATGATATTGGCCATGTTTGTTTGTAAGCCTTCTTTTTCTAGCTCATTTTCATAGCAGTTCAGATTTGGAAGCTGCAATGTCAAAAAAAAAAAAAGAATTTGGAAGTTGCAATGTGGAAAAAAAAAAAAAGGATTGGAGTCATTTTTTATTTGCAAGGACAGCCATGGTAACCACATCTGATGCCTTTATGACTGGATTCAAATTTGAAATGGAATATAACGTTTAGCCAGGATACTGTGAGTATTGAATTAGTTTTATTACTTATTTTTTTATATAATTAAATATATGTGAAAACAATAAATATGCTATAGAATTTTAGACAATTTATATTTCAATGATATAAAACATACACATCAAGATTCAATCATAAACATATATTTAGTGCAATAAACAAGATATATTATGATTTTATTTGAGTATTAAATTAGTTTTATTATGTATTTTTATTACTTATTTTTTCATATAATTAAATACATGTAGAAAACAGTAAATATACCATAAAATTTTAGACAATTTACATTTCAATTTTATAAAAACATACACATCCAGACTCGATCACATAACCTCAGATATCCACTCTCATATATCATCTCCCACACACATATATAATCAGTGCTCATAATAAATTTGTTTATTTTGATGTTTATTGATTTTACTTAGTTTTTATTCATTTTATCTTAAGAGAAATTTTTGTTTGATATTTATTTTTTGAGTATACTATATTTACTTGAAAAGAATACATATTTTAGGTGACTCCCCTTCTTCGATAATATAATAATTAATTATATTTTTAAATATATTACAATTTACTGAAGTTCTCTTTGCATAATATCTCATAAGCTGTTCTTACTGTTTGATATTTATTTAGGCACATTTTAGGTCACACCCCATTTTTCACTAATATAATATAATAATTAATATATAATAATATTATAACATAATATAATACATTACAATTTATTAGTTATCTTTGTATAATATCTCATAAGCTATTCTTGCTGTTCGATATTTATTTGAGTACACTTTTTACTTAAAAAGAATACACACCCCATTTTTCACTAATATAATATAATAATTAATATATTATAATACATTACAATTTACTAACGTTCTCTTTGCATAAATATCTTGTAAACTATTACTGTTATTTTTTTCCCCATTAAAAACCAAACATATTTCTAACAGATACCCTGCATGGAAGGACAACCAAACATTTCTAGAAGATACCCTGATATGGAGGACAGGATATGGGTCAGCTAGTAAAAACAGAAGTTACCAATCACATTGTTTTTGTAATTTTTTTACTGAAAAATTATCTCAGGTAAGACATATTATATATCATTTTTTCCAGCAATTTATGACAAATGTGATGAAGCTGTCTATGAGATTGTCATTTTAACATTTAACTTTCAAAATTTAGAATTTGTGAACCAATGTAAAAATAAAGATGTTTAAAAGTATTAAAAATCTCTTTTTTCTTAATTTTTTTTTGAGGTAATGATTATTTTATCAGTTTTATTACATTCTTTCGTATTTGCTTTTTCTAACAATGTATATAAATTTATATTTATTGTAATAAAATAGAAAATATATTATAAATTATATTTCTTGCAATTTTTAAAAAAAATTAAAGATGGCGTCTTGGGATTCTAAGAATATGTATTGTTTATTGAACTGCAAATGTACAATACTTTTCAACTTGAACATATATATATATAATAGAAACTTTTTTACATGTATTGTATGCATATATAAATTGAAATTATAATATAAACAAATTTTGTAAAACAACACTAACATAGTTATTAATAAAAATTGAGAGGACACATTTACATATATATTTATAGAGTATGTGTTCACTCATCCAT
This sequence comes from Epiperipatus broadwayi, assembly GCA_028023455.1. Classification (NCBI taxonomy): domain Eukaryota; kingdom Metazoa; phylum Onychophora; class Udeonychophora; order Euonychophora; family Peripatidae; genus Epiperipatus; species Epiperipatus broadwayi. The sequence goes on along the minus strand of JAQFVV010006209.1, from coordinate 4,000,016 downwards.
TTTATAAAAAAAATAAGAATAAGAAAAGAAACTTATTGTAGCATATTTTTATTTTTTAAATAATGAAATGTCTGACAATCACTGAAATTATCTGGACAATATTCTTTTTTTTTCAATAACTTTTTTTTTATAGAAACATAGTAGACTAGTCTCTTTATCAAGAAACTACAATCTTTAATTGTTTTAATGTTTTTAAAATCAGTATTAATTTTAAGTATGTTCTAAAAGTTTGTAAAACTTTTAGCATTACTCTTAGAAAATATTTTATTCCATGAAATATATGGAAAAGATAATAAACAAAAAATAAAATATATATGCTTTCAAAATAAACTGAAGAAACATGAAATTTTATGGTGCTTTGATATGGAAAAATGTGCAGGCATAATTTCAAATTTATTTAGAATTTTTTTTTTTTTAATATAATCATATATGGTGCTTAGAAATGGAAATGGCTATTCGAGATTATAAAATACATAAAATTTAAGAATTTTGATGTTTTTTCGTATTTTTGTTTCTTTACTTGTGTGTAACTGAAATCATGTACTTTGATAGAGATAATTCGCAGCTATGCTGTATACAAAAAGGCTACATTATTAAGAGTTAAATGTAATTAATGGAAAATTCAAAATAGAAATGGCTAAATGTTAAATTGCTTTTCTAAAACTAATTTTTTTTTAAAGATTAGATTAAAAAATCTGAAATTTCAATATTTAAAATAATTAAATTATGCCATGTTTCAGGTGATACTGTTATTTTGCAGTAACACTGGTAACTTGCAATCAAGAATTTGAGAATTACATCTATTATTTGAAGATACTTTTGGAAATAAATTTTAGTAAAATTGAAGTTATGCTCATGAAAAAAAAAAGATTCTGGATGATTTTATTTAAAATAATTAGGATCAAATAAAACAAAAACATTTCTCTCATCGCAAGTTTTCTTAATACCACACGCAATATATGCATATCAAATATCCAAAGCAAGATTATTATTGGTCGAAGAAATAACTGGTAAGTTGTGAAACATTTTAAAATGTTTATTCAATGATATCTTAAATTCCTCTTGGAGATGGTAAGATTAAAAGAATTTCATATTTTATTTTTCTCTCAGAGTAAAGTAAAAAATCAGATCAATAAATTGAAAAATTTTAAATATGTCATGACTCCATATATAACAAATTTATATAATAATATACCACAAAATTTCTATAATATGCCTCAAATAAATCATTTGATCTTAAAGAATAGAAACTTATTAAATCCTTCCATGTAGGAAATCTAAATTCATTAAGATGACAGACATCTATCTATAATAAAATATTATCCAGTTCTCAATACTAAATTCCATGTCAGATATTAGGTCACCTAAGATTGTGTCATCTTTTTTCCTTAACTAGCATGATCTATCTTTGATATAAAAAAATATGTGCTATCATTAAAAATTTCATGAAAATCTCTCCCTGAAAACCAAATCACTAAAATATACCAACATTCTTTTTTTTTTTTTTGCAATTCACATACTCATATACTATTGAAATATGTCATTATCATTATCCCAGAGTACATATTCTTTATTTGAATAAAAATATATCCTCAGGTCAAAATCATTATTGTAAGAAGAAGAATCAGTTTATCTGCTCTGTGATTTATAAAATTAATTTTCTGCATGACAAAATGTCACAAGGACATGTCTATCTTTATTATTATCCTTTCATAAAGCCCTATTTGTTCCTCATTTACTTGAACCAACTCTGATTAATTCTACCACATATCAAACCTGGCTTATTGAATGTGCAAAGATTTTATTTGAGAATAAGTGAGAATCATAAACATTAGCATCAAGAGCATTGTTACCTTTTAAACTCTAGAGAACAAAACAATAAGATGATTAAATGGAAGTGTCTAAAGATACAATCTTTGCTAAGAATTGAAACACACAGGCTTATTATACCTGTGTTTATATATGTAATATATAAGGTATAAGAGCACAGACTTTCACATGACCCATCACTCTCCACCCTATCTCATAACACCGATACACTTGAACACATATATGTTGAAAAGATAAATAATCACCAATATGCTAAGTTAAACTACTGATCATTTGCTTCAAACAAAAATTAGAAGAACTCTCAATCTATTAAATTTATCTCCTCATTGATTCTCAGTATTGAAACATTGTGCAAAGAAAAAACAAAGAAAGAAAAGATTGGGGTCAGAATTTTTGTGTGTTTAATTAAAAGACAAAACTGTAATTGCACAAACACACAATTACAAGATCATATAGGGAGAGGATTGATGTAATGAGTTCATGATAATTAATGTCTTTATACTAACTTAAGTGACTAAAGACAATACGGTAAAAGAACAGACAAGAATCAAAATCAGTATCTAGACTTTGATGAATCAATATCCTATCTTACAATCATAGTTTACTAGTTTATTTACAGTTAATTGTCATATCTGAAGATCATTCCATTTTAGGTGCATAGTTAATATATATTACTTATTATATTTAAAAAAACAATGCCATTTTATTTTTTTAAAAAATCAAGTTTTGAATTATTTTCATTATTTTGATATATGGAAATAAATAATCAATTCTTGGAATTGCAAGAAAACTAAAAATAACAAAAAGAGATTAAAAAAAAAAAAAAGTTAAATATCAAACTGATATTACTCTTGTTATTACAAAAAATAGAATTCAAAGCATAAAGAAATAATAATTGATGGACTAGAGAAATTACCAAAAGATAAGAAGCATTCTTGAAAATGACTTAATGTGAGGAGATAAGAGTACTAAAAAATTTTCACTGCAGCAGGCTGTCAGTAATGATCAAAATGGTGAAAGCTGTAATGGCTACCATAAATCTATTATCCAATTTAAATAATGTACATAATTAATCATCTTTAACAGACTATTCTTATATTGTAGATATATGGATGATGTTTTGATATATAGGCTACCAGACACTATAAAGCAAATTTTTGATAGTTTGCAGAACCAGGATGGTTTAGTTTGGACAATAGAAAGAGAAGACAATTCTAGTATTAAATACCTAGATTTGCAATTATCAAGGGTAGATGATAAATTAGTATATAAAATGGTTGTAAAACATATAAATAATAGAGGTTACATTCATCCAACATCTAATGTTCCTTTAGTACACAAATTAGCTGGTTTTAGAGCTTTTTTAACACGTAATCAACGACTGTATTCAAATGAAATGTTTATGAAAGATAATATAAAATGTTATATGCAAGATTTAATACAAGTAGGTTAAAATAAACAAATGCTATTATCTACTGTATTGAAGCATTATAAACAATGTCATAATAGTGACCATATAAATATGAATAATAAACCATGGATGTCATTAGATTTTATTCCCAATATTAATAAAAATATAATAAAAGTTTTAAGTCAAGATTTTCGATTAGCATGGAGAACTCCACCTAACCTTAATAGGTTAATAAATAATTCTAAGGAAAAAATAAATAAGAAGGATAAAAGAAGTGTTGTATACTCTATTAGATGCCCACAAATAAATTGTAGTGCAATATATGTTGGAGAAACCAAAACAAATATTAAATATCGCCTTCAACAACATAAATATTTATAATAGAGCAAGAGAAGATGATACAGTTTATTCAGCTTTTTATGTTCACCAAAATAATACAGGTCATATATGTAGTCCAAAGGATTTTACAATATTAATGCATGAAACACATGATAAAAAACGCAAGATTAAAGAATCATACCTTATACAAAATACATCTTGTGCTATGAATTCGAAATTAACCAGCTTTCCTATTAGTTGTTCCTGGCCAATACAATGAAATGTTAAATTCATCACCTAGGAGAAAATAGAATTTATTACACTGCCTTAATAAGGACTCGTAAGAGTTGAAAGCGTTTGGAAATATTATTTATTTGGGTACTTATGGATAATTCAACCGATGACGTATTAATGCCAGATTCGCATTAATTCGGGTAAAGTATTTTATTTGTTTATTTTAAATTTACAAAAACTTTTTGTTAATATTTCTACATTACGTTTTTAATGTGTAAATAATTTGCAATAATTTTTTAAAACAATTTTGCAATATAGAGTACGTTTTTAAAATTACCAAATGCATGTAAAAGTGCGGCGTTTTCTCGACGCCATTAATACCAGATTTGCATTAAATCGCGTCTTTTTTTATTTAGATGTTTATTTAAAATTTACAAAAATTTTTTGTTAATATTTCTACAATTCTCAAATTTACATTGAATTATGTTTTAATTTAATTTTTAATTTCTGAATTATATCATACAGAAAATTATTTTTCGTAAATTCATCGGCAATTTTTAATTTAATTTTTAATTTCTGAATTATATCATACAGAAAATTACTTTTCGTAAATTCATCGGCAATTATAAAAATTACAGCTATGAGAGTAATACAAGGTATACGCCGAGCCTTCGGCTCGTCAAAAGCAGCGGAGGCCCTCCCCCGCCAACTCCAACGCTGTTTTTTTATAATTGAGCATAATATAGGATGGTTTTATAATTTATAATATAGTTTTTTCTAAATTATTTTGACACATGCATGTACATTTTTTTTTATTATTTTTTTTTTAGTATTTGCCTGACCTGCGTCAGATTTTTTTAATTTTTGAATAGTTTTTATCATGTGACCTGGATAATTCAACCGATGACGTATTACCCTGAAGGCATATCAGTCTAATCTTACGATTTTTAATGTACCGTGTTCATGTGATCTGCGGACACATTTTAACGATTACATGTGTCCGCAGATCACTTGGAGACGTTATCTTAAAAATCGCAACATCAGGCTGATATGCCTTCAGAGTAATACGTCATCGGTTGAATTATCCGTAACAACCTTTTTATATTATATACAGAAGTATTATTTATTTATTTATCAGAGATAAACAACTAATTTTGAGCAGATGTACAATACAGCTTTTAAATGTTGAAGAAGGAGGTAAGATCTATTACTGAGGAAATCGGTAATATAAAAAATAATTCAATTTAGAAATAGGAGGACTATTAAAGAATCAAAATAATAATAATAGATAAACAAAAAATATTTCTATAAGAAAAAAGTTATTTATATTGAGAAAGATGGACTGATAAAGTATTTTAATCGGCCATAAAAAAAATTAGAATAATAATTAGAAAACTAATGTTATGTTTAAATTTGCTAATAATTTAGAGACTGTTTGAAGGTAGAGTAGCAAGTCAATGATCATAAATTAAATCATCAATATAGATTCATAATCAATTTTAGAAATCATTCACAAATGATCAGAAAAGATCAAATGTGAAATAAAAGTTTTGCAATGAATATAGAAACTAAGCCTTTTAGTTTATTTGACATCTTGCAATACTAATTATATATAAACACATCTTCACATTTTACCAGAATGTAATAATAAATATAATTGCAATCATAAAATAACTTACCCAAAGCATAGAGTTTTCCATCCAAGACAGCAACACTCAATGCACTTCTTGGATGATTCATGGGTGATACAGTTTTCCATTCATTTTTCTCTGGATCATAACACTCTACTGACTTTAACTGGGAATTTCCGTCATACCCTCCAACAACATACACTTTATGATCTAAAGCAGTTACACCTGATTCAATTAAAAAAAAAATTCCATTTACATAAGCAAAAAAAATTTAGTGCTAGGATAAAAACATTCTGTATACAAGCTGACACATACATATATATGTGTGTGCTTCTGTGTGAACATATATAAAAACTACACTCAAACCTCAGTATCAAATTTGAATGTTGCAATGGTATTTAAATAGAAATGACACTGCTATGTTTGTTAATTTCCAGGCTGTCGAAGTCAGCAGTTATTATAGAAACATGTATCCAGAAGAAATAGATTTATTTTTCATCAAAGATTGCACATTGATAGATGGTAAAATTTCTATATATCCAATATTATGTATTACATAATATTTAAGTTACTTATATAAATAAGAGTGAATCTCAACCATTAATATATGTAATATAAAAAATATTATAACAGAGTATATATATAATTAATCTTCATTTTAATAAACATATTGAGTTTATTAATTTTAAAATTAAATTATATACACTGTTATAGTGTTTTTTAATTTATTTACCATATATATCCATCAATATTAAAATTCACCTATCTAGAATTAAGCTCTTCAAATAAATATAATTACCATCTCTTTAAAAGATCACATAACTTTTTTCCTTCTTTCCTATTATATCAAAATTTAAATCTTTCAAAATATCTACACTTCTCCAATCCAATTTCTTTAATTTCTTCAATAATTTCTAAGTTTTTAATCTTCTTTATCTACATTATTTCTTCCATCTTCTCAAAACTACAATTCATATTTTTTAAATGTTTTTCTTTATTGTCTCTGCTTCAAAACCATCAGTTCCACATTTATTGGCCCATAACTATTCTACTATTAAAACCATATTTAGTTCTAATAGCTTTAATTCCCTTTAACACTTACTCATTTTCTAGATATTTAAAATGCTATAGATTTTATTCCAATTCCTTTATTTAGGGTTTTAGTGCTGTTTCAGCACGAAATACGTATATTGGTGATTATTCATCTTTTCTACATGAGTGTGGTCATGTATATCAGAAGTATGAGATAGTGTGGATAGTTGAAGGTTACTTGAAAGTCTGAGTTCAAATCCTCTATTTCTACAATTTAATCTTTTGTATATTTATTTTTATCCTAAATCTAGCATTCATTAATTTTTGAAAGTTTACCATTATAGAATCTAAAAAAATATTAAGTCATTCCTCATGGAGAAATGGTTTAATTTGTTAGAAATTTATGTATGCATGTGTTCTATATATATGTAATTTAAGCAAGAGTAACCAAAGTTTCTAGGAAGTTATGTATAAATGACCCTTATATATTAATAAATACAAAGATTAGAGTGATGAACTATTTGCTGAGTTCTGGAAGTTTATAAGCATCCATTAATTGACATTTTTAAAAATAAAGCATAAAATTTGCATGTCATGCTCTATTTACAACAACATCAAAGACTGAATGTATATAAACATGTGAAGTTCAAGAAATAAGTAGTCACTCTATTCTTTGCATTTATTGATATCTGAATGTCGTTTATACATAGCTTCAAGGGGAATTTTGATTGCTTCCATTTAAGTTTCATATACATTAAACTGTGTATATTTGATATTTATATATATATCAAAGTATAGAAATATTTTTAAAAAGTGTCAACCTGCTCCACTTCTCGTGGTTTTCATTGAGGCAACCATATGCCATTCATTCTTTTCAGGATGATAGCATTCTACACTGCTCAACCGGGAAGTGCCATCAAAACCTCCAACCGCATACAGCAGGCGATTAACAACAGCTACTCCAACTCCTATACGCTTTACATTCATAGGAGCTACAGTAGTCCACTTTTCCTCAGTTGGATCATATCTATAAAAGATATATATATATATTAAAAAGATCATTAAAACACTTCAGAATAAATTATTTACATAAACTGTAGCAAAAATCAATAATAGAAAACATAATCTATATTAATTAACAATCATCAAAATCTGCTACTACACTGATCCTATATTTTAAAAGTTAAGTTTTTGTAAATCTTGGATTTCTTGTTATTTTCTTCAAATGATTAGGATTGCTCTTCTTTCTATGATTTCTATATATATTTTTCACTTTTAAATTACAATTTTATTAATTAAAAGTCAGATAAAACTCTGAAAAAGAGTGCTAGACAATTGAAATAATAAGAAACAGTAGCAATAAAATGCAGTGTTAAATTGGAGTTTATGTATTAGTTCCACAATGAGATGTCACATATGTATTAGTGCGACAATAAGTTTCTAATCTTGTGATCTCATAAAATAACGTCTAAACGAGATTATGACAAACTTAATCGATCAATTTGAAAAAATGACGACCTCTAGGAGATCATCCTTGGTAGTGGGCACTTGCCAAATTTTAATTATTCATTTTTGTAAAAAAAAATACTATGCACATTCACTTTGCAATAATTAACGATGAACAGTAAATCCAGTGTACATATTACTTTCACCAGATGATCGATTACTCATGCCAGCATTCTTTCATAACATCATAGCATAGTTTAAATTATAAAATAATGAGCAAAACCAACATTTTGATTAATTACTTTCTCCTCATCAGAATATTATCTAATATTCACTTATAAAATTATTTCATTTCTTTTTTATAAGATTGTAAATGTATTTAATTTGATCTTTATATACACATCTGTTTGTGCCGGTAGTCTTCATCATTGCCAAACTTGTAAGTAAGTACAGTTATATTTAAAAATGCAAAAAATAGTATATTAATTTACTATTCTTTTTTTTAAAAGAGCATTTATTTCTTCTGATTCTTTTTTTAATTCCTTTAGAAACATACTAATCTCATTTCTTTTTTTAATTTCATCATCAGTCATCCATCTTACTTTTATTATTTGTTTTCAAACTCCTTTACCAAAGTACATTAAGGAATTCCTCCTTAGATTACACAATTGTGCAATATTAGTCTTCCCAATTCACGAAGTCTCAAAATAAATAATAAATTTAATCAAGTGATATTAAATTGCAGACTTCTATAATTGTTTTATCAATTTTTAATTTTCAAGATATAGGGTTCCTGAATTTGCACCATCTTCATTTTTATTTTATAAATCTCCACTTTATTTATCTTTTTAACTGTCAAATGTTTTTCACCATATAAAACATTTAACAAATCATTTTCTTAATTCAATAAATTTATTTCCTGTTAAAGCTTGTTTAGACACAACAATCAGTTTAATTTCTTTTCACTAGTTCATAATTAGTTTAACAATTTCTTAATTAATGTACTTAGAAAAACAATCTATTCTGTGACTTCTTATCCAATTACCATTTTAAATTATTACTATTTTCCTGTTTATCTTCCTATTTTTACTTTTAGTTGTACTTATATTTTTATTTCAAATTTTCTACAAATTTTATCTCTTCTGTTACATTTTGTTAAATTTCTTTTATTTTATGTAAGCAATACCATGCCATCATCAAATCTGGCATAATATTATTTGTTCTTTTGATGACTCTCATTTGGTATGACCTTCAAATAAATAATTAAATAAAGTTAAGAATAAAAAAGTCCTGTCTTTCAAATTTATCTATACTACTCTTCTGTAAGATAATTTAATCCTACATTTAATCGGCCTCATATATATTCCTCTTTCCAATCTATACTTGTAAAATTCCATACTCATTAAAGCATTAATCACCATCATAATATATACCAAATCAAAAGACTTATTCATAATCAATGAATCATTAAACACAATGAAAGTTTACATTCATTACATTTGTGAATAGTCTACTAATTGTCTGATGATGATGCATGGTGCAAAATCCATTTCTGATGCTTGTTTCTTGGTTGAGCAAAATCCAATTTATAGAATGATCATCTCCATAAACATTTGTTGAAAAGTTATGCTAAAGTAACAATTCTATAACTTCTTAAAATGTCTTGATCCTTTTTCTGCTAAAAATGTTTTACATCTAGTATCTAAAAGCACTACTTACTATCAGCAATTCTTTTCACAGTTCTAATTACTTCAAATGCTGTAACACTTTATCCATTTACCTTTCCCTTTTAAATAAAAATTGCCAATACTTATTCAATAAGTAGTATAATATGAAATCACTTTCATGTCTTTTGAATCAATTTTTCTGTTCTAAAATCAATAAGCTATTAAATTTATTCAAAGAGAAAAAACCTTATATTTCCTTTTTATCAATGATCCTAGTTTCATTTATTTTTTTAAAAAATAAAATAAAATCTCTTCATATATTTTGATTGTATTTATTTTTTTTAAAATCTTTTCTTTCTTCAAATGTTTTTACATTAGAGTATATATAAAAAAAACTGTTTAAATCTCATTTTTCAATTTTTTTCATTTTTTTATATTTTGTCTGGTTTTCTTTTTTTTTTTTTTTTTTTTTTTGTTTTTTTTTTCCTTTTAATTCAATAATATTTTAAAAAAAAAAAAATAAATACAATTTTTTTAAAAAAAAAACCACAAATAAAAAAAAAAAAAAAGGGGTTTTAACCAAAAAAAAAAAAAAAAAAAAAAAAAATTACATTGTGGTAGTGGATAATAATGATCTTCCATGACAGTTACAGCAATCTTTTCCCTTTATTTTAAAAAATTGGAATAATACAAAAAAATGACACAAATTCATGACTTTACATATTCCTAACAAATTCCTTTTTTTTTTGAAGCTAATTATAATATTTTAAAACTTCTCCAGGTATTTCATCAGGATCTAAAAGCTTTCCTAACATTACAAAGAACTGTTTTGATTTCATTAAGTTGGATATCTTTACCCAAACGTAATGAATAGATAAAATGGATATACTGTATTCTTAAAATTTGCCATCTCAATTTTTGTATCATTATTCAAAAGATAATTAATTAATTTCCAAAACTTATTGGATTTATTTTTTTATTCTCAACAAATACACACCCACATATGTAAACAATGAAATTTTTGTATATAATAATCTAGATACAATTTTATCTAAATTATAACTAGGCAAACAAATAATTAAAATTAGTAATGCAAGCTAGAATCATGTCATCTAGTATTTATCTGGCCCATATTAAGCTTAAGAATAGATTAATATATTAGATAAATACTTCTAAAATCGCAGCAAAATTTTTTCCACACAATAGGGCTATATAGTATAAGCTCTACTAATCAATAGATGCTAGAAAATTGTGTATTACAATTCCTATCCAGTGTCTTCCTATCCAATACCCCCAGATTAGTTTCTAGTCAAAGGATGAAGATGACTATGGTTATTAAGCAAAGACATCAACATATATAGATACTGAACTTGATTCAGATCTCTGTGACTATATTGGAAAATTAGCTTGGATTGAAAACATTATTGTTTTCACTTTGGGCTAATAGCTTTATGTTAATGAAAAAGGTGGGTGCATTTAGAGTCAAAGATCCAAGTTCACTGCTATCAGATTCAAGGCCCCTCATGGATGAATGCCATAAATTAGAAACTAGTCTGAGGATATTAATATGAAGATACTGGACAGAAATTATAATGTACAAATTCTAGCATCTATTGATTACTAGAGCTTACATTATATAGCATTAATGTGTGGAAAAAATTTTGCTACTGAGCTAACAGATTGTGTAAAGAGAAAGTCATCATGTGATGTTTTGATGGATCAAATACTATTGTTAAATGACCTCATTTCAATTTGCCACCGCCAGTTTTAATTGCTTATTTGCTTGGTTACATTATAATTGAACTTTTATCTACATAATTATATAAAAAAAATTCCATTATATTTTAATGTTGACATACATAGAATCTGTAAAAATCTTTAAGTTAAAAAACCTGCAATGTCTATAAATAGTATATTATGCTGCTATCAATTTTCAAATGTTTTAATTTCATATTATTTTTTAAATGAACAGGTGTCTCTCTCAGCATCTTCCTAAGTACATATCTATTTTTCAAAACTCAAATTAGTTTGAATTTGGCTTACATAGTTTAAATTTTGTACTCTCCTTTTCTGATTTAGCAATATCTCAAACTGCTTGCAGTCTAAATAGCTATAAATTTTATCATCTTTTTTGAACGATTGCTTTTTTTCTAGTCTTTTAAAACAAATATTACAAAATTATTATAATTAATGACAACAACAATAAAAAGCAATTTTATTTAATTTTTGCGATTTTATGGCTATAATTTTAAAAAAATTTTATACAAATATTTTAGAACATTTTATAAATAATGCTTATAATAAAAAAAATAATAATCTAAATTTGAAGCAATACTTATAGAGACCAACTTAGAAGCAATGTGAGATACTGTTTGTAGCATTTACATAACTAAACTGAGTTGTAGCCATGGTGGGTTAACTAATATATAGTAATTAAGTATATCAAATCAAAAAAAAAACAACCCATAGAGATCTGGATTCCATTGCTGGAGGTTGAGTACTTCAAAATCAAGTTACTAGAAATTAAATGTAAGAATAAGAAAAAATAGACTCACTAGATTAATAAAAAATATTTGGTAATACAACAAAGGGGAAATGACAAAAGAATAATAAATATAAAATGTAATTGGAACATATATCATTGTGAATATTTTGGTGACAAGTCTTTATTCAATTAGAGTACTTTAAATAAACTCACTAAGGTTAAAAAAATAAAGAAGTACATCACATAAAAGATTAATAATGGTAAACAAAAATTTATTTAAAAAGATAAATTAATATGTGAAAATATTTGTAAAGTTGAACAAAATATGCAAGTTACGAGATGGGCATTCCATAAATGATCCTTCTTATATATTATTTTAATCACTGCATACTGGAACTATTCATGAATATAAATCTTATTATCATTTTAAAGAGTAAATGAGTTAATTCAAAAATGTATTAAATAAATGGAAAGTTTCCAACCACGAAAAGGTAAAGCCACTTCAATAAAACACAGCATGAATTAATTTCAATCAGATTATGTAAACGTTAAAAAAGGCCTATAACTAAACGATTGCTGTGCAATAAGCATCAGATATCAATAGGATACAAATGAAAGCAGGAATTTTAAAAACACCATAGAGATTATCATATTTTGGAAAAAAATCTCAGCAATGAGAGAGTATTGATTTTGGGCTGAAATAAATGTTTTGTAGTTAACTAGCAGAAGGGAAGTCAAACTTAAAAAGAATACTGATAGGGTAGAAGAAATCCATATCATTATTAGGATTCTTATTGTCAAAAAGAAAACAAGCTAGCATTTAAAATAAAACTAGTCAATTCAATTTGTGATAGTGGTTATCTACATTTTATAAAAAAGCAAGTTAACAAAGAAAGTACTTTTCAGTGTTTAACATATGCAGCTACCAGAAAGAACTTTAATACTGTCATAATTCATGTCATGATGTGCTAAGTGTTCAGCAAAAGTGTGTTGATTGATAATCTTATGTATCTCCTCAGAAATGAAAAGATATGTGATTGGGAAAAGAAGTCGTAACAGAAGCCTACTGCTCATCTAGTGCATTTGACACATTATTAATATCCAAAAGTCAACCTACCTTGCAGAAGTGTTTATGATCATGACTACCCAGGCAAAAAAGGAAATTGTTTGCAACTTAGAATGAAATGTTAATTACTGATAAACAAATAGAACTTGGACCCAAATCCAATTTTAAACCAGCATAAGTCATAATCCAATATCCAGAAGATATTAACAAATTGCTGAGCAGCTAAAAAAATATATACAGCTCATTCAGATAAGCTACCTAAAATTTTTTTTTTTGCAAATATATACAAAACCCACAAAAAATTGATTTATTTATTTTACTCTTAAAGTAATAATTTTTGTTTATCTACAAAAATATATTGTTCTTAATATATTTAAGTGGATATCAAATTTTATAATGATTTAAAGGCAGTATTTTATTTCATTTGCTGTTTAAAACAATAAGTCTTTTTTTGAATCACATATTTTGAATCAAAACATTCAAGTGGATTGCTGAGTTTAAAACACTCTACATGTGACAAATAGTTTTGAATATATTTGATATTATTATATGATGAACTATATATATTTTAAATATATCACATAATATATTAAATAAAAAAAATTATAAAGCCAATTAAAATTTTAATCTTTATTTAAAAATATTTAACTAATATCTTGTATATATATTGGTACAGGCATTCATTACAAATATATATGAGCATATCACCATGTATGATATTTTATTAATCCATGTTGCATAATAAAATTTGTTACAGTTATATAAAATATTTTCTGTCTGTGCTCTTAAGTTTTCCTCATCCTTAATAAATGCTCAAATTGTTGATAGGGAGGATTTAAAAAAATTATAATGAAAATAGATATACAGTATATCAATCAATATTAGTAATTCTTTCATCATGAAGTTGAGCCCAAAGATAAAAGCTACTAATATAAAAAAGACTAATGAGTTGATCATTAAAAATGGTTTCAAAGTAATACTGCTCAAGAATTAAATTGATACCCATAAAAGCATTTTGTATGAATTTAAAAACAATGAATATGTGATTTGATCATAATCAGTATTCTCAATAATCATTTTAGCTTAATGATGATCAGTTTTTTTAATACATTTATAATAAACTGAGAGAGTGCAAACCTCTCAAGCGTTTGGCCAATCAGATCGCAATACTGGGACAGAGAATTTAATAAGAAAAGAGCGGTTCCACTCTTTTCTTTACTTTCAATATAAATATTTGTCTTTTAATATACTGATAACAAATCTTGATATAATATATATCTTCTTTACCAATACCTTACTATGTTTTTTTTTCCCCCCATAACTTTTTCATATTCATTTTCACTACATTTAAATATTACTTAAATCTGCTTGTAATGTAAAAAAATTTTCAAGTATCATTCACTTTTGATTCAAACCAGATTATAAGACTGGCACATGGATGTGCTAACTACTTTACACTAAATATGGAAAGCTAATAATTGTCAAATAATTAAAACATTCATGAATGTACACATGCCTTTAATTCTAATAAAAACTAATACCAGAAGATCAAAGATGTGAAATGAAATTTAAAAAAATATTTTATTAAAATAATTTTAGTATCAAGTCAAATGAATAAATTTTACTACTACTAAAAAAAAACTTCACTGAAAATAAAATAGTCAAAATATAATTAACAAGTTTAAATGAGATATTTATTTATATAGCGCGATGTATATAAATTGTAATAAACTAAAGATCAGCATTTCAAGCTGATGTACATGCGCTTTTTTATGAATGTTAATAATAAAAGAATACAGTACTTTCATTTCCAACACAAGATAAAGTCTTTGCGAAAGAATAGAATGAATACCTATTCTTTCAACCCAAATGCTTAAGTACGGGCAAATCTTAAGCACTGGAAATGAAAGTGTGAAGATAAACCAATCACTTTAAATTACTCTTTACCATGACTGAATGAATGACGCCTACGAAATTTTCTAGAATTTACGACACGTCATTCTTAAATGAAACTAATATGTAAATGAGATATTTATTTATATAGCGCGATGTATATAAATTGTAATAAACTAAAGATCAGCATTTCAAGCTAATGTACATGCGCTTTTTTATGAATGTTAATAATAAATGAATACTGTCATTTCCAACACAAGTCTTTGCGAAAGAATAGAATGAATACCTATTCTTTCAACCCAAATGCTTGTAATGTTAAATCAAAAATGAAGGTTACCAATAGTAAATTTATAATGAAAATTGTGATTGTAAAGTTAAAATTCAATATTATCAGGAGAATGTTTCTGTTGCAAAAATATTATTATTCAAATACTTTGTATCAATGATAATAAAATATATGAATCTTACATCAGTTTTAAACTTTCTTCTACTTATATTGATTCTTTAGTGCCCGATGCAATTTATTGCAGTAATAAAATGATAGAACTAAGAGTGAAAAGCCCCTGGTTGAAGCTCATCTCTGATGCTTCTGATGTCAAAATGTCATAATTCCTAAGTGATGAATTATTTGATTATTGTTTTTTAATTTCACTTAAATTCATTCTTACAACAGATTGTATTTTGTAACCAGTCATTATTTGACCCTCTAGAATTATTATTTGAAATGCCAATCTTGCTTTAGATTGCCAAACATTTATAGATTTTTGCTAAAAAATTGTAGTTCCTACCTTTCTATTGTGGCATGCTATAAAAAAAAAACTGGTGGTCTCCTAGAAAGATGAAGAGATAAATCTAAGGTTTGCTTTTCTACATGCTCATAACCTCAAAAAATTTATCAACGGCTTTTAATTATAAAAATCATCCAAGAAGCGTAAAAAAATATCTACAATCAGTTGGGCAATAAATGAGACACTTAACTGCATCCTCTTTATACATTATTTTTTTATAATTGAATAATAACATTAAATTTCAAAAAATTGTGTGGATTTATATTTCTAATTTTAATATTACAGATAAGTAATGAATTGTTATAAACTGAAGAGTTTATTTTGAAATAAAAGAAAAAAATATTTTTTTTACCATTTCTTATATTTTATGTATGTTACAAAATTAAGACTTTTTGCACTACTTAGAAATAAATTCATTTTGACTAATTATATTAAGTTCCTGAGCAATTCCTAGTACTCTTATGAATTAATGAGTCCTAATTGATTTAGGTACAGTAGACTCCAATTGGTCGGAGATTAGTATGGTCTTTTTAAATAATGACTTCAAATGGTATGATACTAAAATGAAAAATATCTTTTACCATAATGTTTTCATTATTTATTAAATTAATATCTCAAATATATTTTTTCGGTAATTCATTTCATATAAGTTATAAAGTTGTTTGATTGAAGAACTTTGTGGTTTAATAATTGGTATATCAACCTGCCATGTTTACAACATAGGATTAGAATCAAATTAAATTTGGAAGATTTTTTTCAGAATCAAATAAGTTTAAAATTTATCTTATGGATTGCAAGCTTGTAGATAATCTGTCTAGACATCCGATTAATGACTGATAAATGGATACCTAGTTATTCTTAAATAGAGAATAAAATAAGACAGAAACATCATTACTTTTCTCCATCTGACATTTGATAAATCTAGTGAGTATTGCCCTTTTCACTGTTTCCAAGGATATTGGAACGACTTTGCCCAATAAACTAACTCTAAGCTGTTTTATCTATGGAATTTATTAAGTACGGTAATAAAAAAAATCTCCCAGTAATAAAGGTCCATTGAACTGATTGATCAAAAGATGGAGAGACTCCTTTATTACACTAAAAATGAAAGATATCTTATTAACATAAGTTCACACATTATATTTAAAGAAAGGATTAAGTTTTACTACTAAATAATAATGTTAAATATGTCATTAAGAAATAAGGGCCACCAAATGAAAATATATTAAATCTGTATACAGTATACTGAAAAAAATGATATTAATACTCTATTTATAGCAACGAATTAACTCTATTTTAAAAAAAAAAAAAAAATCAAATTTATCTCGATTTGCAAGATAGTGAGATTCTGACTTACATTAAAAGAATTTAATTTGTAACAATACGATATGCTTTTCTAAGTTTCATTAGTTAATACAAATTAAATCTTTTATACAGCATATATCTTCTATCAACATTAGTCTACAATTTGTCAAAAAATAAGAAAGATTTTTGTTATATGAAATTGTGTATAAAATTGTCATCAAATAATCATGTTGTAGAAGGTAAGAGCTATTTATATATTTATTAATTTTTAAGTTCTTATATAGATGATATCCAATACTAAAGTTGCAAAAGTGTTTTATCGATATATAAAATTAAATAAGTTCCTGTGTGCAGAAATTATAGTAACATAAACAAATATCAAAGAAGTATATTTCTGTAGTGTAAATATTGTCCATTATCAGATAATCTCAAATCTAATGAATGACTAATAAAAATTATTAATATATCAAACAAGTATGCCTGCAATACTGTTATTAAATAACACAGTTTTTCTTTCTTTACTGTTAAGTTTTTTCATTTAATAATAATGTAAAATATTTTGACTGAACTAGAAAAATCATTAATCTACAATAATAAGAACAAAAAAATAAAAATATTTTATAATCTTATTATATAACTTCTGGCAACATAAAATATAAGAAATATTCATATAACAAACACACATAATTATCTTACTTAAAAATTTAAATTTTTATAGATCATGGAAATTAAATTTTTATATATCACAGAAATAAATATTTGTATTTTTTCAAATAAATTTAAAAATTATTCATATATTTGATGAAATCTGTTTAAACATATATTATTATTAAGTGCCTTTGAGTTCATGTTGACTACTTGGATCCTATGAATAATTAGCATAATATATGAAGCACTTCATGATTTCTTTTTTCTCATTTTACATAATGTTTGTTGTAAATAAGTCAATTATTTTATATAGCGCAATGTTTTTTATAAACTATAATATAAACAGCATTAAACTGATGCACATGCACTTTGGATTTTAACTATAAAATGAATGAATACTAACACTTCAATCAAATGATAAAGTCTTTGGAAAAGATAGAATGGCCATCTATCTTTTCGAACCCAAACGCTTTTGTTAAAATCCAAAGCGCATGTGCAACAGTTTAATGCTGTTTATATTATAGTTTATAAAAAACATCACACTATATAAAATAATTGACTTATTTACATACATTTAATTTCAAATAAAAATGACGTATCGTAAATTCTAATAAATTTCACCAGCATTATTGATTCAAGCATGTAAAAGTAATTTAAAGTGATTATTTAATATCTTCACACTTTCATTTTCAAACACTTAAGATTCGCCCATACAAAAGCGTTTGGGATCGAAAAGATAGATGGCCATTCTATCTTTTCCAAAGACTTTATCATGTGATTGAAGTGTTAGTATTCATTCATTTTATAGTTAAAATCCAAAGCGAATGTGCAACAGTTTAATGCTGTTTATATTATAGTATATAATGTTTGTTGCTAAATGTGATTAACTGTCACACATAACATTCTACATAACAGCTCCCATATTAATAATAAAACAATAAAAAAACAAAATAAAGCAAGACATAGTTTTAAAAAAAGCATATGAGATGGAAAAAAATAGACAGTCCATATGAAGACTTTAGAGTAGAGAAAAAATAAGGGTATAAGTAAGAGATTGAAAAGATTACATTTAGCTATGATGTTTCAGGTTCGTCAAATCTTTATTCATTAATTGTAATATATAAAGTTTACAGTATATAGAAAGAAGTTTACTGCAAAATGAAAGGAGACCGTGATTCTATTTTGAGGCTTTATTTAATTAAAGGAATGGAGTAGGGCAAATTCCTAATATTTACTCCATATATTTTTGTTGCTGCAGTTGTTATAGCTATATAAATATCCATTTAATAAATGAACATAGATGGGCTGCTCACCAGTATCCATCAGGCAGTATAATAAGTTTATTGGCATTTTACCTCTGATTTAAAATTAAAAATCATGATAGTCTTTCTTTTCAGGTGCATGATATATTTTAACTAAAATATCAGCTGAATTATCTTGAAAGCAGGAATAATGTGCATGATGGAAATTTTTTCATTTTAATAAATATTTACAATCATGACAGACAAAACTAAATTATGGCACTTATACCCAAGTGGTAGTAAAGTTAGCAACCAAGCAGAAGATGGCAGTTGAAGTCTCCTGGCATTAGATAATAACTTTTTTCATAATTAATTATAACTGCAGATCACTTTTACGTGAATGAAGATCACAAAAATATCTAATATTAAATAGGAAATTATTGGGCTTTGTGAAGTTAGAAGAAAAGGTGAAGAGACAATGATTTAAAAAGTGAACATGTACTTTACTACAAAGGCACAAGTATTGAAAGGAAAAGGAGTGGCATTGCTTATAAATAAAAAGTGAAAGAACAACATTGCTGAAATTAATGGGATATCAGATTAGAGTAGCAAGATTAGTTACTCAATTTAATATAAAATATCAAATGGATTCAATTGTGGTCTATGCCCCTATAAGTTCTCACTATGCTGAAGAAATAGAGGATTTTTATATGGGTATACAAAATGCTTTTCTCAGAACAAACATTTCAAGAAAAACTTTAATGTTACAATTAGTAAATGACTGAAGGATGACAGTATTCAGCCTTGAATGAAATGCGTAATAAGACAAACAATATGTTATTAAAAATTGCAAAAAATATAACTGGCACAAAAATACAGCAATTTATCAGTGAATTTTCTACTGAGACAAAACAATGTAGGAAGAAAAAAATGAATAGAAAATTATTTAAAAATGATCCATTAAAGAGAATTAAATATCTAGTTTTGTAAAATGGTATGAAAAAGAGCTAATAATGATACAAGAAAATATAATTGTGATTTAACAAGAAAATAATTCTCAAAGAGTAAAACAAAATATTGCTATTGGAAAGTTATTTCTTTTAAGAAGATATAACTATTACTTAAATAAGAGATGATATCATGAAATGTATGAAAGTGTTCTATGATTATACAATAGTAAAAAACAAGAAAACAAAGTATCTTTTACAGTTATTATTACATCTGGATTGTCCAGCATTTTAAATGAAGAAGTGAGACTTGCAATTAAATTTATAAAAAAAAGTTCTAGAAAATGATGGAATTATAAATGATATTTTAAAAAAAGCAATGAAGAAATAAAAAAAAAAATGATGGCAAAGTTATATACCAAATGTTCAAATGATAAAGATGGCTAATTGGAAGAATGTAGTAGTAATATTGATATTTAAGCAAGATTATAAAAAAGATATTGGAATTAAAGACTTATCAGATTTTTAATAAATTTATACAAAAATAATTACAACTCGTCAACAACCAACTTTTGAGTTTTAATCAACCAAAAGAATAAGCTGAATTTAAAAAGGTTTTAGCACAGTGAATCACATCCAAGTATTGAGAGAAGTTACAGAAAAGACAAATTATTCTATAAGCAGCATTGAATCATCAAGATATAGATCTGGGATATTGTCATACTCTGAAGAATATTTATCAAAATTCAACAGCTATTATTAAATTACATGGTAATACTAAGATGAACATTGAGAAGAGTATAAGACAGACTGATACCATATTTCCAAAACATTTTATAGCATTTTTATAAGAAGTATTTTATGAATTAAAATAGGAAGTTTAAGAAAAAAAAGTAAATAGAGATTATTTAAGTTATTAGATTTTGCAGATGATGTGATTGTCCTTGCAAATAATACTTCAGAAAAGATGAAAATAAGAAATTAAGTTGAAAGATAATTGCTTAATAGCTTGAAATAATATTCAATGGATTTTTTCAAAATTAAAAAATAAAGAGTGATAAATATGAATTAGAAGAAGTTAACATCCAAAAAGCAAATCTTGATTTAAGTCTTAGATAGTAAAATTATATTTTGCATTATTGACAAGTCCAAACTTTTAACAGTGCTTTTTATACATTTTCTGTGAAGTAGCTTCTATATGAAGGAATAGGAAGTCATTGCGAAAAAGTAAATTTTGCAATAACACTTCTCATGGTAATATTTAATTGAGTACCCAGAAATTTAGTGTTACTTCAAACAGTGGCATAGTATTCATTAGCAGAATATTCTAGCGCTAATAAAGTATTTGCATCAGGAACAAGAAGTACCAGCCAACTTTCCAGGGAGGTTATTCACACTACTTAATTTGATAGATCTATTTTATTTAGAGACTTTTCTATTTCAGGAAAAATCTCTTTTGAGAAGTCAGAGCAATATCATCAGCATAAATAAATTTCTTGCAGTCTGTTTTGGATGAGACCAATGATGAATATATTGAATAAAATGGATGGAAGAACAGATTCCTGTGGTAAAAACATTTTGTCAAATTTTGTAACTACAACAATTATCATTTAGTATCATTTGATTTTTTCTGTAGAACACTCTGTCGAACTACATTAATTGCTTTTCCTATTTTTTAAGAACTTAAAATTTTTTTAGATTATGTTCATTTTTCCAAACAGAATCATAAGCTGAAGTCAGAACAATAAAAGTCATCAATTTTTTATTTACTTTGAAAGTCTTTTTCCACATAAAAATTGTTGAAAACAAAACTTATTAAGCAGAAGATTTTTCTGACCAAAACCCAGCCTGCTCTATACATAGATGGCTCTACACTATTGGAAACATTCTTACTAATATAATTCTATCAAAAAGCTTATAGGTAACACATAATAATGACATTGAATCATTATTAATTTTGTTTTTAAGCCCAATTTTTGGAATAGTTTCTCTATAAGTAATATTAATGAATAACTTTGCTATCTATGCTTTAATTTTGAGTTCTAATTTTTTTCAAAACTCTGAAAATGTTATCTGATTCTGGGATCTTTCTTAGGCAAGTTCAAATTCATCAATATTTACAGGTTTCAGATTGATATTATTAGAACATTGTGCAAGAGATACTTGCAAAAATGACCAGGCCTTATGAGTAGATCTTGTAAATTTTTGCTTCTCCATGGTCTCTATTCACTTTTCTTTTCTGGGATTATTCATAATCTTACAAGTTTATTAACAATTTCTGAATCAATGATAGACAAAAAGTATCTACAAAGATCACTTTGGTTTGTTAAATTTATCATAACAAGAGAAAATTAAAATAATTCTTTTCAAAATATCCAGTATAACGAATTCAGTTAACCTTCCATAAATTCCATTTTTAAATAGAATAATTTCAATTATAGTAAATACCTTGGTCAGATTATTAATACAGCTGGAAACATAATGGATGAAATTAATCATAGAATTAAACTTGGTTGGAGTGCTTTGGGTAGAAATAACTTGATACTAAAAGGAAATATGCCTATGTGATTGAAAGGGAAGGTTTTTAATAAATGTGTTTTACCAGTTCATACTTATGGATCTGAGACCTGGACACTTAATAAAAAAGCAATACAGAGACTTCAGACCACTCAAAGAAGTATGAGGAGATGCATGTTGGGAGTAACAAGAAGAGATCGAAAACGCAATATATAGGTAAGAGAACAAACAGGTGTTTCTGACCTCATTGAAAAAATTAAAAGACTAAAGTGAAGTTGGGCTGGACATATTGCTAGAAGAGATGATAATAGATGGACAATTGAAATCTTAAAAGGAATTCCAAGATATTGTAAAAGACCCAGAAAGAGACAACATGTGAGATGAATGGATGAAATAAGAAAGTGTGCAGGGGTGACGTGGAGAAGAGAAGCTAAAGATTGGATAAGATGGATTGAACTTGGAGAGACCTTCATCCTGCAGTGGATTGATAATGGTTGATGATGATGATGAATGTGAATTCCAAGTGTGATTAGATTTAATTTATGTTGTCTATGGAAGAAATGAGATAATATTAGTAGCTCAGCAAATAAAAAACATAAATCAGAAATTATTTCTATTCCTTATCTATTTGAATAAAATGTCCTTCCTTGTTTGGCATTATAAAATAAGTGCATGTTTTAAATCTATCCATTCTAAAAGTTAATAACCTGCTTATTTACATATCTCTGAAAACTACTATGAGAATTGAAATCTCCTATAAATACAAAAGATGTAGAAAAATCTACAATCAATGTTAATCACATTAATTCTATATTTTTCATTATTTAAATTAATGTTCTGTATATACATTAAAAAAAAATCAATTTTCATTTTTAAAAAATTAATATTGATTAGTTTACAAAAACGATCTCTCTACCTACCTTCAGGCTGAAAATATACATATGTTGTCTCTATTAGAAATTAAAAAAATATATTACTTAATTTTAATGAAAAGATTTATTACAAATTAATGTTTTAATTTTCTTAAAATTTTGAAAGCCATCAAAACAATGATTAATGTGAATGCTAATTTTACTGATGATTATATGCATCAGCTCCCTCTTTTGATAATTTTGTTAATTATTATTTATTTAAATAGTTTTGTAACACTGTATTTTGTATTGGCTGGTAATGACTCATACAGAAGTAATTTGCAACATGTCAATTAAGATTCTATACTGACTCAGCAATGTAATCATTAGAGTGGTAAAGTTAATTGAATGTATTTAAAATCATTCTCCTTCCCCATAAACTATATTTGTATTGGTTTTATTAGTCAAGAAAGCAATAAGCTGAGTTGCAACTAAATATCATAGGAACATATGTCTTCTAAGTACAATGCAAAAGATGAATTAATTAATTTATTACGTTAACATACATTAATTATTTACTTATAATTATAGATATATTTTTTGTGATAACATCTATATAGGTATGTATGTTTATGTATTCATATTTTTTCTGTTATCCCCCAGGAAAATATATTCTTGTTCATTCATTAGTTTAAATTTGGTCTAAACCAAACTAAACTGCAGTTTCAATCAACACATGTAACTGCAACAATGTATTTAATAACCTAGGCATAAAGCTTTAAAAATCCCTAAGATTTTGATGACCTGAGATATGTCTATATAAAAACAAATTATAAATGAGATAAATATATTTAACTTTATTATTAATATATCTCTAAAATCATTTGAATTTTAGCTTGAAGTTGTCTTCTTTAATTTCATTAAATTTCATTCACAAATGATCATTTTGATTTTTTCTTCTGTTTTTATTTTATCTACAGAAGACACCATGCATAATGCTGATAGCTTTAAAAATGGTCTAAATTTCACAATTGATAATTTAAAAAGTTTTGTAAGTGACACATAAATATGAATGGTGGATATTAAAATAATATTGCAGACCAATGCAATTCTTGCAAGCAACATGAAAGAAGACAACAATAATTGTTATAATTATAAATATGCAACTTTTTTTTTTTTCGCATTAAATAGTGAAACTATAAATTTTACACTAATTTATAGTAGGTTTGCTTAGCGCTTTCGAGATTTCATGTTCGAATCTCATACTCATAGCTTGTAAATAATTGTTATAATGATTTGATTATAGTCCAGTTTATAAATATAAGTACAGCTTTAGATGGTGAAGATCACTTTTAAATATATAGGGTTTATTTTTAATACTGTAGAATTATACAGCACAAAATTTGTTGATAATTGTTTGATTCACTTCTAGCTTATAAAACCCTTCATTCTCTCATTCAAAAAAACAATAAGCTGGACTATAATCAAAATATTGTTGTTTTCTTTCAAGTTATCCGCAAGAATTTTACCATAATACTTATTTTAATATTCTTACACAATTTTAGATGCTATCATTTTGCTTGACTTACTTTGTTTTTCAATGTGCACTCTTGATTTTTTTCAAAAACCATCTGATGTAAATTATTTATTAATTTAAATAACAAAAAAAAAAAAAATATCATGTTTACATTTTAGCTTACAAGCTTAAGAGAGTTGGGTCATGTGATCTATGACTCTTATATTGACTATTTATAGTCTCTGCCTTAAGTCTTATGCGATGTTATATTGCTAAGACTACTAATATATGGTATGGCTGAAGATCTCTCAACCCAATATAGCTACTTGAGTTGGATAGTTGGGTTTGAAGACATATAGGTGTCTAAAAATTTCAGATTTTTCACTCAATAAATAACTTTTAGATAAATGCTGCCTTGGATTGGTACTTTTAGATCTAGTGTCTGAAGCTACCTTAGTGCCTTTCTGAGGAGTGCCAAAGCACGAAACTATGGCAGAGTTTGGGGGGGGGGGGTACCTGACAGAGATATTTTAAATGCTTTCTCTGGCTAAGCATTTATCACAAAGCTTGTTGAGCAATTGGAATGCTCATTATTTACATTTTAGCTACATTTTCATGATTTTTTACTTAAATCCTTCATAATCAATTTTATATTTATATTATTATAATTTATTATTTTATAAATATTTTTTTTCTATTTAATGAATGTTTAGTGTTATTTATACACATATTTCTATGAATTTACTTGTTTACAAAATACTAAATTCTAGATATTTACTTTATTTATATATTTAACATCACTTTTAATTATACTTTAATTTAAAAGATATGTAAACTTTGTTAGTTTGTTTTTGCATTTTTGTTTAATTAGTAATGCCACTTTAATTTTTTCCCTCCTAATAAATTATTTGCAAACTATTATTGTATAACAATATCTTTCTTATTGTTAATAATGAATTTTGTATAACTTTATAATCAATTTAAGCTCACAAAATTTTGCTTCTTTTTTGCACACTTTATAATATTTTATTTAATTCAATTAGATTACAATTTGACTAAGTCTTATTTAGAGCTATAAAATACCATTGAATTACAGTCAAAACCATTACATAATTTATTTAAATAAAATATTGTGAAGAATGCAAATAAAGAAAACTTTTGTAGATTTAATTTAATACAAACAACGCAAGAGTCAAAAGAATATTGAACATCTTTAAATTAATCTTATTTTAATAAATTCTTTGCATGTCTATGTAATTTTTTTAATTTGAATGCAATTTAGTTTGTATATTCTATTATAATTATTTATTATCTAGTTATATAATTTTGCACTTTTTTTTAAACAATATTATTATTATTGTTAATAGCTAATGCATTACTTTTACAGTTAATAAAATATGTAAATTAATCAGTAAATTAGTAGTATTAAGTATACAATTTTTGTTTTCCTTTTTTCAACATTAATTTGTGGATAATAATAGTCACAGAGAACAAGATTGTTAGGCTTTCTCTTTGATTTTCATCCAAAAACATTAATTTTTATTATAAGTGTGCAATCCATACTGAAGTAGTATCATTAAAACAGGCAAAACTCTTCATACAGTAGTGTGATATTAAGTAGTATCATTCCTAATATATTCATTTTCAATTTTATATTCGTATATGATTTTAAAAATAATTAGTTTTAATCGTATTAATGATCATAAAATAAGCATTGACATTAGTAAATCATAAAATAACTTTTCAACAGACCATGGCTCCTCAAAAAAAAACAGTGAAGAACAAAACACTTCTGGGTGATAAGAGTTTTTTCATTCTTACTTTACTCTCCAGCTAAGATTGGAAATCCATTTAATGAGTAATAGCTACATTTTGAAATCTGGAAAAAATTTCCAACTTAGTAAAAAACCACATTAAAAAAAAAAAAAGACATATGGCTTTATTGCTCAGGAGAGTGCCAGAATGGATCGTCGGATCTACCACTCCCAAATCAGATGCTCTACCCATGTTAATTTCTTGCTATGAGATCTTTCACTATCATATTTTTTAATGAAATATACATTTGCGTATGTGGTTTGAAATATTTTTTCAAAACCATTCATATATAATTTACAATATTGCTCCTATTCATTAAGCTTTTCTTCTTTTTTTTTTTTTTTTTACGTTGAATGAAACATTTACTGCTAAATTTATAGATTATATTCTGTAAAAGAAATTACTAAACATTCATATGAAAACTATATCTATCTTTATAAAAATAAATTTTTGATTACTATGTTGCTTTATTATTTCATTAATTTTACTATTCATAAATATTTTGTTGTTTTGATCCTGAGTGGTTTAGCACAATGGCAGAGATGTGAACTTCTTGAATCAAGTCTCATCTGAGTTAAATAAATAAATCTCAATTTAATTAATACAATAGAGTCTACTACTTAAGTGACACAATTTCCCAAACAACTATCCCCATAATTTTATATAAATATATTTGTTATTTAATAATTAAATATACATTACTATTTACATCTTTATTCCTTACAAATAATATATTAAAATTTCTCGTTAATATTTCATACCAGTATAGTTTTATGTATCCTGATAGCTTCCTCATTTATTTTAGCTGCT
This sequence comes from Epiperipatus broadwayi, assembly GCA_028023455.1. Lineage (NCBI taxonomy): Eukaryota > Metazoa > Onychophora > Udeonychophora > Euonychophora > Peripatidae > Epiperipatus > Epiperipatus broadwayi. The sequence continues at coordinate 3,972,565 of JAQFVV010006209.1, read as the reverse complement.
TTAAAATCTTATAAATTACCCATTTATCTACAATGTTTCTCATTATAAATCCATTAAACATTAATTTTATTGCATTTTCTTCTTCTATTTTTAATATTTAACTACAAGTATACTTCAGCTAGATATAACTAGAGAAGATTTGAACCCAGACTTTCAAGCTCTTTCAGTCATCCACTCCATGTAATACATCCAATATACATGACCAGATGATACCTGTGAAAAAGATAAATGATCAATATACATATTTGGTGCTGAACCAGCACTCATCAGTTGGTCCGGATCATCATCTCCCACACATAAATATAATCAGTGCTTGGTTTATATTAAGATAGCAAATCTTCACACTTTAATGGACAGGCTTCAATCTTCTCCACTCTCCACCCATAACATATCATTGAAAATTTGATGATATATGTGTGGGAGATGATGATCAAAACTAACTGATGAATGCTGGTTCAGCATGAAATATGTATATTGGAGATCATTTATCTTCTTCACTTGTATGTTGTCATGTGTATTGGTTGTATAAGTTGGAGTAGATGTCTGGGTTCAAATCCTCTCTAATTACATTTAGCTTAACTATATATACTAGTATTTAAATATTACATATTCAGCCTGTATTCGATGCACCCATCTTCTGTGTATTTAAATAGTCTTAAGACCTTACATATACGGGTCAGAATGATTTACAGTCAATATGGATATGACAATAAAATTGGAAAACAAAGGCTTTGAACATGCCATCATCAGATTTTCAGTGATATGGATAGCTAAAGAGTTGGAGAAGACTGAAGCCATTTATTAAAGTTTGAAGATTGTCTATCTTAATATAAACCAAGCACTGATTATAAATATGTGTGGGAGATGATCATCCGAACCAATTGATAAGTGCTGGCTCAGCATGAAATATGTATATTGAAAATCAATTATCTTTTTCATATGTATGTGGACATGTGGATCAGTTATATAAGATGGAGTGGATGACTGAAGGAAGCTTGAAAGTCTGGGCTCAAATCCCTTCTAATTCTTTTATTTTTATAAAAAATATTAACCTTTTAATATATTGAAATTTTTTCTATGTATGCTTTTTTCTTTTCACGAGAACCAGTATTGACAAATTTGCAAACTCAAAAAGTGTGAATCCCCTCAGCTGCAATATAACTTCTCAACATTTACCCATACAAAAAATCCATGGAAATGAGCATGCCTATCCTGTAGCATCATCCAAAATAAAAAAATGAAGAGGTATTTCAACACATATGAAAGTCACATGAAGAAGATAAAACCAAGTCTAAGAAAACTATAATCATTTTTATAAATATGCATAAACAGTTTATATAAGATACAGCGCCAGCCCAATCCTCATCCTAATTTTTGGCTATTTACTTTTATAAGGAATAACAGTTTGAAAACATTCAAATACATTAAATATTTTCAATCTAAGCTGATCTTCTGGTTCAGATATTAAAACCTTGCACTAAATATACTTTAGTGGTATAGGTTAATAGTAGATGTTTTTAGACTTTTGATAAGAGAGCAGATGAATGCTATTATTAATATATAGATCTTAAAAGTAGGTATAAGTTATATAAATAATGCACAAGATAATTCAATATTTAGAAGTAGTACTAAATAATAATTATTTATCCACTTTATTCTGCAAAAGATTAATGATAATTTTGTTTTACATGGGTTAAATTATTTAAACATTTTTATAATCATTGTTTTAGCCAACTCAATAGTTAACACAATATATAAAGGAAAATCATATATCATGAAATCATACACAAAAAATATGTATAGACTATTTGAAAAATCACTGTTTCAAATTCATTATACAATTATAAAAATTAATACCACTTTATTAGTTACTTGAAAATTAACGTATACTAGTCTACCCCACCCCATGCCTGTTCAAATGTCTAACAATCAAAAAACATAAACGTATTAATTTACAATTACCTCAAGATATAAAAAATAGTACATTTTAATAATATAAAGGTTCATTAAAGTTTATAATCTAATTCTAAAATTGAATTGACAGAATTGTACAAAGAGATTGGCAACTATGGAAAACTATTACTGATAGTGATAAAGTATTAGCAATTCATTGTATTATTTTATTGCCCAATTATTCTATCATGATTCAGGCACGAATTCATGGGATCCACTATTACTGAAATAAAATATAGATATGTAACTGCACAATCATCAATGAAAACCTATTTCCTATGTAGTATTATATTTAAGTATTTATATAAAATTTTTACCAAGATAATTACAACTCGTCTACAGAGAACCTTGGATTTTCACCAACCAAGAGAACAAGCTGGATTTAAAAGTGGTTTTAGTACAGTAGATCATATTCAAGTATTGAGAGAAGTTATAGAAAGGACAAATGAATATGAGTTGTCATTATGTTTTGGATTTGTAGATTATGAAAAGGCATTTGATTCTATAAACATTTCTTCAGTGATTAAAGCATTGGATCATCAAGGTATAGATCCAGGATATTGTCATATTTTAAAGAATATTTATAAAAATGCAACAGCAACAATTAGATTACATAATGATACTGGGAAAGTCAACATTGAGAAAGGTGTAAGACAAGGTGACTCCATATCTCCAAAACTTTTTACAGCAGTGCTGCAAGAAGTATTTTGTGGATTAAAATGGGAAACTAAAGGAGTGAAAGTAAATGGAGATTATTTAAGTCATTTAGATTTCGCAGATGATGTAGTTGTTTTTGAAAATAATGCTTCCGAGCTGCAGGAAATGTTGCAGGAGTTATCAGATGAAAGTAGGAAAGTAGGACTAAAGATAAATGTTAAAAAGACTAAAGTAATGTTTAATCGATTTGCTCCAAATATGAAAATAAAGATTGATTATGATGAATTAGAAGAAGTTAAGAGTTACAAATACCTTGGTCAGATTATTAATACAGATGGAAACATAATAGAGGAAATTAATCATAGAATTAAACTTGGTTGGAGTGCTTTTGGTAGAAATAACTTGATATTAAAAGGAAATATGCCTATGTGTTTGAAAAGAAAGGTTTTTAACAAATGTGTTTTACCAGTTCTTACTTATGGATCTGAGACTTGGACACTTAATAGAAGATCAATACAGAGACTTCAGACCACTCAAAGAAGTATGGAGAGATGTATGTTGGGAGTAACAAGAAGAGATTGAAAACGCAATGTATGGGTAAGAGAACAAACAGGTGTTACTGACCTCATTGAAAAAATTAAAAGATTGAAGTGGAGTTGGGCTGGACATATTGCTAGAAGAGATGATAATAGATGGACAATTGAAATTTTAAACTGGATTCCAAGAGATTGTAAAAGACCCAGAAGGAGACCACATGTAAGATGGATGGATGAAATAAGAAAATGTGTAGGGCTGATGTGGAGAAGAGAAGCTAAAGATCGGAGAAGATGGATTAAACTTGGAGAGACCTTCATCCTGCAGTGGATTGATAATGGTTGATAATGATGATGATGATGATTTATACTGAGAGTCATGTGAGAAAAATAATAATCAGTAAAATACACCAATGTCTTTTATAAATGTAACACATTAAGTTTTGATTTTATGAAACTTTTTTTTCCTTGATATGTATACATACAATAAAAGAATTAGTTTTTAAAAACGTACATATACTCAATAATTGAGATTCAAATATTGTTTGAAAGGATCAACATGGCAAATACTCTCTTTTGAAACAAAATCATTAAAAAAGAATGAACTTTAATTACAATTGCTTGTACAAATTAATACAAAGACACCAAGAAAGTATATTATTCAGGTTAAAAAAATATGTAGTGGACAGCTGGCTTATATTAAATTGTAACATTAGCTCACTAAATAACATATATTATCCTAAAATAAATAAAAGAATTGTATTATTTTCATAATATAACAGAAATGCAGGATAACTTTTCAGATACTCAGTTTGGATAATATCTGGTAATTATTTCAGAATGCACTAAATTAATTAATGGTCTGATCAACCACTTATTATCAAGTGGTCCATTATTGATTTGATATTGTTTTGATTTTGTCCTAATCATTGAATTATATATAGTATTTAACCAATATGTACATAATTAATACATACGCATGGAAACAATAAATTATAGATCTAATTTTATTTGCCAATTGGCAACTAATTAACAACTTGTGTTATTGAATATATAAGCCTTTTTATCTACTAAATAAAAAATTATTTAATATTTTGATACTGAAATATATAAAACAATGGTCTATAACTTCTGTGCACTTGGAAAAGTGAAAACTATGCTCTAAATATTCTCTTTTCTTGTAAAATGGCCAGCCAATTACCAGTTCCTTTATAATAAAATCATAAATAGTAAAAACATATTTTGACGTATATAAATACACTTCAAGCTACTTTTCTATATATTTTAATACCAGCTGTTTTGTTTGAAATGAATCTATTTTACTAAATATAATTAATCACTTCTGAATAACTTCAATCAATTACAATTTCAAACTTATGTACTAATCCTCTTATATTTTGAAAAATAGTTAATGAATGAAGAACAGTCATAATATTAGCAATAAATAAGCAAAAACTATTTATTGAAGGACTTTAAAAAAAAAAAAAATTATAAATTTTTATATATTAAATTTCAAAGAAATTATTTTTTCTTTAAACTATAGGAACTAATCTTACTTTATTTTAGCATTATGTCCGCTATATCACTAGTTTTTAATATGATGCTGAAATACATACATATTTTTTAGATAGTTAAAAAAATAATATTGTACTTTTATTTTATATAAATTACAAACATGATATGACTTTCATATGTGGTACCAAGTGCAGTTATTTACACCCAGTATATATAAATTGTAAAAGAGTTTTTATGTGTGATCCATTGCATTGAACAAAAAAAAAAAATCAGAAAATTTCTTTTGGTACTTTACTGTGAAAAATGACATAGATGAGATCTAATATTTTAATTTCAGATTTAAATTTTATACATGGTTATGAAATTAATTTCCAATATAAGAAATTACTGAGATAAGATTCCGGTTCTAAGCAGCAGAAGCATAGCTTTTTCCTTCATAATTCTTCTTATAATGTATTACATATATATATATAATCTTTCAATAAATTATATATATATATATATTTGATAAAATAAGTGATGTTTTTTTAATATTCTTACACATGCAATATAATTATTAAGATTTCAAATTTTCTGATTAGAAGTTAAACCCTTAACTTCCAGATCCAGATAAAATGGCTTACATAGAGTCTGATTTAAAAAAGAGAATTGCCTTTTTAAAAAATAAATATAAAAATTATTGGCATTTTTAGCAAGCACTTTTCTTATCTATTTCTCTTTTTTAAATAAGAGCATATTTTAAACTTATCATTTTAGAGAAAAAAAAAAAAAACTACTCTTAACAGTCTTTCTCAAAAAAGAATTGAATAAAATTTATAAAGATTTTATTCACATAAATGCACTAAAAAATAAACAATATTTTTTTTTAAAACTTTCGAAATAAAAGCATGAGACATTCTATCAATTTTGATAGCATTCTTATCAAGCAAGAACAACAATTTAACATCTTTACTTTAATATTTTTCCTTGCTACATGGAAAAAAAATAATAATTTCTATATTATTTGTGAAAGTTGGAAAATATTTATTTATTTATTATACTTTTTTTATCATGTAAATAAAAGCATTCCTAAAAAATTTTTCTTACATCTTTTATTTTCAATTTTTTAGTTTTATCTCTGTAACACTGAATTATCAATGATAATGGGCTGAATTTATTTAAATTGCATTTTATTTAAACAAAACGACTAAAAAATAGATTAAGCTAAATAAAAGCGTAAAATAAAAAATTAAATTAGTTGATCCAGTTTTCAAGGAATTATTATTAAGTTTTAAATTACAAAAAAATTTAATTTTTTTTTTTTTTTACTAAAATTATTTGCAAACTTAAAAAAAAAAAAATTATTATCAGGAATACATGTGCATGCAAAATTAAACAAGATTAGAAATTGAGATGGGCTAAAAAATTTTATCCAGATAGATAAACCAAAAAACAGACAGAATTAAATAAAACCATATAAAAAGAGAAAAGGGGGTATTATTACATCAGCTGTATAGCGATAAATATATCTTCAGTTAAAACTGTTAATTATAGAAAAAAAATAGCTTTATTAATAACTTTTGATTTTATGCATTTATCAATGATAATCATGCATTATTAATCCACTACCAAGGCATAACAAATTTAATATACATATTTACATTAATTTTAACTTTAAAGACATGAATTTTTTAAAAATAATAATTTAATTTTAATATGTTTAAAAATCAATAATATATACATGCCTTAATTTTTTATATAATGATTTAAAATATACACAGTGAAAAAAATTTTTCAAAAATAAATTTATACATTTTAAAAAACAATTATAAATAAAAATAGCAGAATAATAAATACATAATTAATTGCAAAACAATAACATACCTCTCTACAGAATTATGGTGAATTGTACCATGTGATCCACCAACGGCATATAACATTCCATCTAATGTAGCAACCCCAACTCTGTTTCTGGCAACAGACATGGGTATACAAGTTCGCCAAGAATTTGCAAAAGGATCATAGCAATCTACTGCATCAGAATCAGTATTCCCTTCAGGTGAGTTGTTTCTTCCCCCAATAGCATAAAAAAGACCATGAACAAATGCTGCTCCTAGACCAGAACGTGGCATTGGAAGGTCAGCTTTCCTATGCCAAGTGTTTGTGTCAGGATGATAACATTCCATATTATTTAATGACTGACGTAAATATCCACCTGCAGTATAAATTACAAATGGAGCATTAGGAGTTCTTCTTCTTACTTCACATTTTTTATGAAGAGTCAGATCCTGAAAAATTCTTGATAAATATTCTTTACATTGTGGCGTATTGGCCAAAATTTCACAGTTTATGAGTTGTCTTTTTAAAAAACTTGGCGTGAGAAAATGGCAACGCACACAGCAAATAATATGTTCTAGTTTGGGTCTTCTATTTCGTTCATCATGTTTCACCCATGTCATCACTGCATTAAAAACCTCAGATTCACATTTCACGTTCAGTTCATCACGCTTAATTAGATTGAGCAGTTGGCAAGGATTGAGTTGAAGAAATTCTTCATACTGTACAACTGAAGCAAAATTTTGATCAATATATGAGCGTGCCTTTTTAACCAATTCTATACAGCCATATTCTTGTGCAAAGTCAGCAATACCTATAGCATTAGAAGGATCAAGCTGTTGCTCTAAAAAAGTACAGCAACACTCAATAACATAACTCATCTGAAGCATGGAAGCTGCAGGAAGCAGCTGACATACATTCATTTCACTTACATGGATTTCAGCAGTATACGCAAATGATATTAGTAAACCTAAAATATTTGGATCAACAATTTGAATATTAATCTCATTCATTTCGCACTCTTTCAATCCACTAGTAAACATAGCCTTAAAATATGGGCTAGCTGATGCTAAAACTATTTTGTGTGCACGAAACTCCTCATTACCAGCATGGATAGTAACATCACATAATTTGTCATTTCGACGAAGTAAATTCATAACCTCAAGTAACTCCTTTGGATAATCTGATAATGTGAAACGGAGACTGCCATCCAGAGGTCTTCCAGTAGATACTGGTCGTGGACGGTAGCAGTTCTGTTTATTAGAAGTTTCACCAGGTGCTTTGGATGTTGCCATAACCTAATAATTTGTGGACTACATAGCCATAAAGGTTTTGCAATATTCTAAAATAAAAAATATATAAATATATTACAACAATAATAATAAATGATCAAATATATAGTGTAATAAATTATTGTAAATTGTAGCTGACAATAATTGCAATGTTATATTTAAAATAATCATTTGAATAACTATCACATAACTAGTCTGTTTTCAATGGTTATATTAAAACTGCTACTATCAATAATAAGTTATTCAAATGAGTATTTTGAATATAACAGTATTATCATTAGGTAAAAAATATTAAAAAGTTTTTTTAATTTTATTTTCCTGTGAGCAATGGCAGGTAGGGAAATTCATGCATAAAAAATCAACACATAGACATAAAAAAGATCCTGATCAATATTATGGCATGTCTAACACTGTTTTGAAATCTCAATAATATCAGTTTTTTTTTTTTTAGTAAAGCAACAAACAATATTGGATATTTTATATGCTTGCAATAACTATCAGAATATTTTTCAAGACCATTCACCTACTAGCTTTTTTATGCATGAATAGTCTTCAAACATATATATAAATTACAATGGTCTTTGGAACAGTTTATAGATGATTTCATAAAGCAGGCACCAAGATGAGATACAGATAAAATTTTTACTTTGTATCAATTAAAAGCAAAAAAAAAACAACAAACAACCCACCTTCTTAGCAATACAATCCCTATCAATTTAAGAGATGAATATGTTTTGAATGCAGTATAAAAAAATCTTTGCTTTCATAATTAACTTTAAGAAAAACTGAAGTCTTTTATTAGAAATTATTAGTAATTTTTGTTATATATTTGAGAACATGAGACAATTTAAATATCTTAGTAGCTTTTTAAATAAAAAAAATATATACTTATACATTGAAGTACAGCATAGATTACAATGAGCTGCTGCTATTTTTAGCAAGTTAAAGATGGAGTATTCCATTACAGTAAAATAACTATTGTAACCAAATTAATTATATAGTTGTTATTTTACACAATTTATTGTATGAAAGTGACACTTGAACCATCTATTAATATACCATAAAGAATTAGAATTTCTAAAAATATGTCAGTCTTGCTAGATATAATAAATCTGTTATAAAATCTCATTTTAATTGGATCAGATATGTAAAACGAATGAATAATGATAAAGTTTCCTAAAGAAGTATTTTAAAATGAACTTGAATATAGTTTTTGCAAAAAAAAAAAAGGTCAATCCTGTTTACATTATAAAGATTTTCTCAAATTATTCTAAAGAAGAGCAATTTTAATTAATTTCATTGGTAAAATATGGCTAAGAAGAAAATGGAGAGCTATAATAAAAAAAAGGTATTGAAGACTTTCAGGACAAAGCTTGCTGCAAAAGCTAAAAAAACATCGCAAAAACATAAAATAAAAAGAATAACTGATCAGCATAATTTATAAGTGGACATATTTGTTATTCATAGTTTGGCAGATATAGATATTGTAATACTGAATTCTAATGTACTATTCTTATTTTTGCTTTCTATAAATTTTTTTCCCTTGAAGTTGAAATGGCCGAATTTTTTTGCAAATGACAGCAATTCCTGGTAAATTATAAATATTTTAGTAAGGTATTTTTGGTTTAAATTGACATATTTAATTGGTAATAAATTGTAATAAATAATAACCAATTTGAAAAGTAATAAAAATTTTATTTTTATCCCAACATCTTAACCTTTAGTTTATTATTTCATTTTCTCCCAAAATAAACACTCATGCTTGGACAAAATATAACATTAAAAACAAGGTAATTTTTTAAAAAATCAATCACTTAGATATTGTCATTTATATATTTTTTAGATTAGAAACTAATATGATATAATAATGGATTTTCAAAAATCTTTTTGCATATGTGCAAATAATAAGTTTTATTACTTTATGATGTGGCTTCAATATAAATATTAATCTTAATTTTATGTTAATAAGATGAGAAGTAATGGCAAGTTACAATGAATGATTATAAGTTATCATTTGATCCTGTATCCTATTGTGTAAATACTTTAACTTGCCTATGAATATACTAAAAATATAAAGAACATTAAAAAGGCAATCATAAAAATAAATACAAGGACATAATATTTAAAAATATTCACACACAGAAATCTAAAATCTGATAAAGTAACTTCTGATTAGTCAAATGTATATATTTCATTACAAATTGGCGAATTCTGCATTTAAAATTTTAAAAAGACTAAAGCTTGATAAATAATTTTATTTTAAAGATTATTACAAAGTAACCAAATACAAAATTTTACTGAAGTTCATACAGACTTTTCTTTCTTTAAAAAATTTTATTAATAAAGTTTTGATATTTTTCTTCTTTTAGAAAGTGTTCAAAAATGTAGTTTCTTTGCCTAATTATTATTACTAAGTATCTTCAAATAAACATTGAGCCTTCTTTGGTAATACCATGAATATTTTTCAAAGTTTCAATATATTATATAGGTAGTTTATTTGTGTTATACCATGAAATTTGAATGATGTTTTGCTGATGACTGGCATTGATTGTCTTCATATCTTGCTATTGACTAATATGAGAAAAAAACAATGCAAAATAGAAAATAATAATGAACAGATTCTATTTATAAAACACTGATAGAGAGAGGAAGGTGAAATTGAACAAACAATTCAGTAAACAGAACAGTAGATAAAATCAAAAAATGAAAAAGTCTAAAGTTTGCCATATTATAAATTCATAATTCATTTTATATTTTATTTAGCCTTAATAATAAAAAAAAAAACCCAGATATTATTTCAGAACAAATTATAAAAAATAATTTTTAATAACTACTTTTTTTAAATAACTATTTTGCCTATAAAAATATATTTTAATAATGTTAATATTTGAATAGTATTTATTTATTTTTTCATGTATCAAAGCATCGGCCGGAAAACGAAACCGGGACAACTGCTTGTAAGGCAGCTGTGCTGACCACTCGACCACCAACGCTTGATGAATATTATTTATTTTAAAATGATTTGTGCGTGTGTGTGTAAACAAAAAATTGATAATTTTATTTTATTTTAATCTTTTCAAAAATTTGATACCAGTTCTATTTAGTTCATTAGTTACTATTTATATAAATATAAATTCAAACCAAAATAATCCATTATCATAACCTATCCACTATTTTTCCCATCGATGCCTATACATTATTACTTTTAGAAAAGTCACAAATTACTGCTATAAATTAATTTTTTTGTGATCATTTTTAGAAAAGTGAATAGTAAAAAAAATAAATTACTCCTTTAATATTCAAATTTATCTTGATTTGAAAAATTCAAGTAGTACAGCCTAAAAAAGTAAAAAATAAATAAAATTGCTAAATTACTAACAATCAATTTTTAAAAGTTGACATTAGCCAAGTGATAATTTTTTTATAATTAAAAGTGTAAGAATTTGAACTAAAAAAATCACAAATGAGCAACTAAGAATATTCTTTTATGAATAATTCAAGAGGCAATCTTTACTGCTTATTTCTGATTGAATATTCTTTCTCTCAAATGTAAAGGCTTTCCAATTTACCATATTTAATAACTTTCTTTTAAAATTTACATCTATTTTATAGTCTCTCTCTCTCTCTTTTTTTTTAAAAAAAAAAAAAAGAATTAAAACTAAATGGCTGAAAGACAAAATAAAATTTCTGTTAGTAAGATCTGTGGTTATAATTTAGTCAATTGCCTATTCCTATTAAAGACATTCCACAATCTAAATACAATAGACTGAACAATTTTCCTTTTGACAAAAATGATTAGTATTCTGTCAAACTACTTCCTCTCTATTTTAGAAGAGTATATCAAAAAAATGACTCCTCTTGGTGCTCAAGATAATTTTGAAGAAAAGTGGTTGTAAACTTTAAATTTGCACCATTAAACATAGAATTATAAGCATGTAAAAAGCATAAAAGACATGATAGAATAGACCAAATTTATATACCATTTATAATGAACATGCATCATAATATCCACTCAGATTTTTACAAACACATTTAACTATTATCTATATTTTGTATAGAGAAGTTATAGAAATATGCAAGCATTCTCATAATTTTAACAAAAGATAAGAGAGCTTAAACTTTTCTAAAATTTGAGTTCAAGATAGTGCCAGACAAATGAAGCCAAACCTATCATTGATACACAAATGTTGCTTTAAATTGCAATTTGTTGGAATAAAATCTATAAAACATAATTTACAGAAGTCTGCAGTAAACTCTAAAATAATAACACAATCTGATTAATTGTCAAAACTGCAAAAAAAAAAAAAAATTGCACAAGACAAGGTTAAATGATAATAATTTGAATCTAACTAAAGCAAGCATTATTAAATGCCAGATTGTTGGTAATGTAATGTTGAATAACAATACCAATGTAAAAATCACATTATATATATATAATGGAATCTTAATTTTAAAATAACTTTGATTACAAAATTAATAAGAGCTTAATTTAACATCAAAAAAAAAAAAAAAAAAGGTTTTACACAAAATAAATGTTCCTAATTTGGATACTGATAAGATTTCATCCTTTTGACCATCTAAGAAACCTCATAGATTCATGAAATAAAAAAATTCCACAATAACAGACTCTCAGCTATTTTTTTTTTTTTTTTTTTTTACAAAAATAAGAACAATTCATTCTCACCCTGTCCCTTTGTATTGGTTATATTATATTCATTGTAAATAATAAATACTTCACTTATGTACCAATTCCTTTGCAATTTCTTTCTTTATTCCTATATTTATAGTACAATTTTGACTATACCATGGTCTTTTTCAAAGCTATAAATATACAAATGAACCATATATACCAAAATTGAATGTAAAATGTGGAATTACAACAGAAAAGCTTTAAATATACCAATGAAGTTTTAAGCTTTACATTAGGTTTCAGGTTAAAGTTTATTTGCTGAAAGTAGATTATCTTTTTATTTCCACAAAAATTTATCTGTAAAAAATTATTTTTTTATACATACTTAAAATATATGAAACAAACTACATCATGTATAATAAAAACAACTGTATGAATATATACAAAACATCCATTAAGTTAAATAATAAGTGGTTAATGGATAAAGAATGGATAGTTAATTAATTAATATATGTGGATATATATCCATTCAATATATATAACAGAGTAATTTTGTAGTAGAATTGAGGAGGAAAAAAAAATCACATAATAGATCGTGTCAGATATCCATTTGTTTATCTGTCTTCTCTCATGTATTGATATAGATGTCGCTGTATGTGCTTTAAATCGTAGAGACATATTGAAAAGGGCAAAAAAACATAATTTGCCAAAAAAGGCTTTTATATAATAATTTTATAATTTGTAATCTTTGTTGCTTGTATATATGTATTTTTAAACATATTTGACTATTGTATTATTACATACTTTTTTATAATTTCATTTTAATAAGTTCAAATTCAATTCATAATTAAACTGTAATTACATAAATTTAAGTGCATCTACAAGAAATGCACACATACCATTTTACATGACACTTTTTCTCAAATTTTCTATATTCTTTAATGCACTATAATAAAAAATATAAATTATTTTTTGAAAGGATGCTAATTATTATCAATCCCATCATGAATTACATATTTGGAAGTATTTTTTAAACATTTATTTTTATTACAATAAATATTGGCTTTAATTTTTTAAAAAAGCAGCATTCCTTTAAAAGTTTAAGCAAACAAGTGTTCTAATTTACTTAATACATTCAGATCTTCAATTGGATGGACAATTGAAGAGTTGGAGTGGATTGAAGCCTGTCCATTAAAGTATGAAGATTGGCTATCTTAATATATATCTGAGCACTTATTGCATATATGTGTGGAGATAATAGTCTGGACCAACTGATGATTGCTGGTTTAGCATGAAATATGTATATTGGTGATTATTTATCTTTTTGATATATATGTATTTCAAGTGTATCAGTGAGTGGGTCGTGTGAAAGTCTGTGCTCATATATCCTATATATTAATACAATTAGGTAATATAGGGAGCATACCAATAGCCCAAACAAGCTCTTATTTAATAAGTGTGATAAGAGAAAATATTTAAAATCTCTATAGCTCCTCACTGAGGTGAGCCATAAAAGAATATTCTAGAGATTTTAAATATTTTCTCTTACTGCACTTATTAAATAAGAGCTTGTTTAAGGTATTGGCATGCTCCCTATATTACATATTTGTAAATACAAGCTTTTAAAAGCAATGGCACATTATATATGATTTGCTTTATTAATTATTACTTAATACAATTATAAGAGAATTATGAAAATAACAGATTCAGACTAAATGACAATATATCCTCCACTATCAACAATCATATAAGTGTTGCTGACTTTGCAGTTTCTTTGATTTGTTTGTAACCTTTAAAAATATACATTGGCACCCAACTAATCAGGCAATGATTCAATCACTGGGAGCAAAATGAGAACTATCTAGTACTATGCTTCTATCTGCAGCTTACTTTCAAAATTTAAAACGATTTTACATTTTCATTTTTAAAATCATAACTGGAAGGTTAAGATGATTACATTATAAGTGGAAGCTATTTCTTTTTAAAAAAATTGCATTGTTCATTACAAAATTTCATATTAAACAATAAATTTGAACACCCAGTAGCGCGAAAACTTCTACTAATGAACCAATCTTGATTATCATAGAACATATATTTCATATCTTGAAATATATTTAGTACTCCATTTTTACTTCATTTTTTTTTTACAGTGATGTTAGAAAAAACACAATTTCAATTAAGATTTTAAAGTCCTTTTATCAATATTTAATTTTCTCTTCCGACAGAACCATGAGTAAGCATATTTCGCTGAATATTAACGTCTTTATTAAAATGATCATACTTATTATATTGGTCAAAGGCGAGATTAAAAATTTAATGTTTTTTTTTTCTTGCATATTTCTGCTTACATATATGGAAATTTGTTGCTTTACCAATAAAATTATACAGAATCAATACCTGAAATTGATTTAAACTAAGACTATATAATATTTCTGAAATATTATAGAATCAAAGTTCATAATGCAGCTCTAATATAAGGTGCTAATATAATCGGTATGATAAGCAGTACCAAAATTAAATGTTATTACATGATCGTAGTACAACTACTGAATTATCAAATTACCTATACAGTACTATACTTTTAAACGAAGACCACATGATATTATAATTTAATTTATAAACAAATGTAAATTTTCATTACATAATAAAACTAAATGAAAACATTACATATAACCAGAAAAAGATAGAAGATAATTTATAGAAAAAAATATATTTTGAAACAATTTACTTAATCAGCTGTCACGCAAAATTATTTTAAATAAATTAACAATGTATATATTACATTTTACAATTAATCGCAATCTAAGTTACGACTAATTGTATTGTTTATTATTCATATAACTTACCTCACAAACTAAAGACATTATAAAGTAAAAAATGTAGGCGCTGACAACACAGAGTAATAAGTGAGCAAAGCTCCACCAAGTTTTTGGCAACGTTCGCCATCGTTAAGATTTAGCCTACCGGAAATCTCGTTACCAGTTATAATTTCGCGGGATATTTAGGTTGTATCTTGAATTCCGTAGTGAGAAAAATGAATAACTGTCACTTTGGTATTTTGGATTGTTATAGCAAATAGCTATGTACGATTCTATATCATTTGAGTATAATTTAAAAAAAATAACGTTTTTTAAAAGTGGGTATCAAAAATAGTCAATTATCCATGTGGAATTTGGTTGGATTTGATGGTAAGATTTACACCGCTATCTTGATATAGTTAATTCTGCATTGAATCTTCCGAATTTTTATGTGTCTCGTTTTTCCTATGTATGTGTTATTTTTAGATTATATTAAAGTTTTTTGATATTCCTTTTAATATAAAAAAAAAAAAAACACCGAAAAAAAAGTACATGATAGATTAGTTCTTTTTGTTTCTTCATCTGGAAGCAAGCTAGAAATCTATGTGATTTTATTTTACCCGAAGTATTTTTAATTAATTACTGACTAGTTAAAATTTTTAATATAATAAATTATGAGTATGTACTGTTTGTAATTTTAGTATTAATCGCTTCTAATTTTCTAGAAAATTACATTAAATATTTTATTCTTTTTTAAGCATAATTGCAAAATTATAAATGTATTATAGTACTGTTTTTATAAATTATATTTAAGAAACAAACATTTCCATCTTTATAAATTAGTTTGCTAACCGTAGATAAAATAAATTCACAAGATTCCGAGTAAAAAGTTTACAAAATTTGTGTTTTTGAAATTTGTCCGCATATGCTTAAGCTTATGGCAGATCCCATTTACATTACATAATTTATCTCAAATATACTAGATGCATCTTTGATTGCTTTCTTTGGAAGAATATGTCGAGGATCTGTAATTAGATAAAATGATCAAGTCTTTCAAAAAGAAAAGTACATTACAAAATTTAAGATAGCATCACTAGAAGTCAAAGCGGATTAAAGGAAGTGCGTGGGATATATGCGGTTACGTTTGTAATTCATCGCAAAATTTATCTTGAACTTTATTTTTTCATGATACTTTTTTTTCTTCTTTAGAGTTAGAATGGCTTTTATGGTAATGACAATTATAATTTTCTATTACTGGCAAAGCTAAATATGTGATTTGGTTATTATAAAAAATTAAATTTGAAAAAACTGCTCAAATATGCGGCAAATTTTGTTCCTAAGACAGTTTACTAGATAAATATATAATCAAATAGTTTGCTTCTTGATATGGTATGCGGCACTGGAAATGATGGATTGAGCTGTTATTCATAGACTTTTAGGTTTGAGTCCACCATTCGGTTATTCAATAGACAATGTAGGACAGCGCGCTTATTGTTATTAAACAACTATTGTTTTACTGTGATAAAGATCTCAATTTTTGCTCAGGTCCCAAGTCAGGAGAATAGATATTATTAATATTTTAAATTTTATTATAGTTAAAATTTGTAAAAGACTGGGGAGGAAATTATTTCATCCAGATTTTCAAATGTAGTAAACTGAACATAGTGATTATCATCATAAATTCCAATTCACCATTATTTATAACAATATTGTTTATAATAATATTTTTATTGTCATTTTCAAATTTATTTACATATTTATTCAAAATTTAACAGTAATAGTTTGGGATTAAATATTATTTAATCTAATCTCTGAACAAAAAACTAAAAGTTCTCATCTGTGTACTAAATCAGTTGATTTCTGTCTATGTTGCTTTTCCTCATTCTGCTACACTTTTATTCCATCAGCTGTAGATAAGAATTTTTTACTGCTGTGAATAACTTCTCAAGAACTTGTATATTACTACATGTTATTGTGTCTATAAATGTTTCTTCATTGATTGACTTAACTTTTTTTTCTGTCCATTTTTAAATATCTTCCAAAGATAATGTCTTTTTTGCTTTTTTTTTTAATCATTAATTTGTCCAAATAATTGTGCTTTATATGATATTGCTAACAAATCAATGTAATAGACTCTCAATTGCAGCTTTTTGTCATTTCCAATTTAAAGGTATGTGAATACATTTAAAATTTTTAAAAATTTAGTTTATTTTTTTGCTTTCATAACATATTAAAGTTCATAAAGTTTAAATATTGAGATGTTTATAAGAAATAATCCAAGTATTACCATTTGTTTATATTGCAGTATTTTATTGCCTGCCTATTCAAACTTCTATGCAGAAATATAAACAGTGTAGCTTTTGCATCTAGTCGATTTTATTCCAAGATCCCTAGTGGATAGCGTAAATTAACAATAATAGTTCAAAATTTATTCACAATCCTGTGTAACTGCACTGCCATGACCTTACATGAATAACATTTAAAATACTTACATTCTTATGTAGAAAGGATTAATGAATATGAATTGCCATTATGTTTTCAGTTTATAGAATGTGAAGAGACATTTGATTCTATAAGCATTTCCATAGTGATTAAAGCTTCAGAACATCAAGTTGTAGACCAAGGATACTGTTAAATTTTGAAGAATATTTATCAATATGCAATAGCAATGATTAGATTACATGATTACATTAGAAAGATTATTATTGTTAAGAATCTATGACAAGGTGATTCCAATTTGAAAAACTTTTTTTATGCAATTGTACAAGAAATATTTTGTGGACTACAATGGGGAAGTAAGGAAAGGAATAAAAATAAATGGATATTATTTAAGCCATCTAGATTTTGCAGATGATGTGTTTGTTTTTGCAAATAATGCTTAAAAAATTCAGAAAATGTTATAAGAGCTATCAGTTGAAAGCAAAAAAATAGGACTAAAGTTCTAAAAAGACTAAAGTAATATTCAGTAGCTTGTAGTAAAAGAATAGAAAGACTGATAATAATGAAAGTAGAAGTTGGCAATTACAATTATCTTGGTCAGATTATTAATACAGATGGAAACATAATTGCATGGAAATTCATAAGTTGGGCTCTGATGTGACGAAATCGAACCATGATCCATAGATCTTAAACTCCAGTCTGCCAATTTCTCACCATACTAAACCACAGGCAAATTAATCATAGAATTAAACTTGGATGGATGCTTTTGGTAGAAATAAGATCCAAAGGAAAAAATCTATGTGTTTGAAAAGGAAGAAAGTTAATAGATACATTTTATAAGATCTTACATTAGATGCTTAATAGAAAAGTATTAAAAGATTGCATAAATGGTTACATGCAAGGATAGAAAGCAAAATATATGGGTGAGAGAACAAAGAGACATTACTGATATTATTAAAAGAAGTAAGAGGCTGAAATGGAATTGGATAGGATATATCGTTGAAAGAGATGATAATAGATGGATAAGTTGAAATCTTAAATTGGATCCCCAAGAAATTTTTATTCCTAGAAAGAGGCCATAGGTGAGATGGATGGATGAGAAAGTTTTCTGGTGTTATGTGAAGAGATGCTATAGTTCAGAGGAAATGGATTAGATCTTCATCCTTCAGTATATTCTATTCTCTGTCATATCTTCACAATGGAACATTTGATATTACACTTTAGCATGTCTTAGAGATAATCCTTAAATTCTCCCAAGAAAATCATGTTCAAGTTCACTATAAAACATGCATTTAGGAAGTCTTCTATTGTTCATTGGTTTTATATGTCCAATCCAACAAAGATGTGATTTTACAAAAATGAACTCGATAGTATTGCATCTAGAAAGCTGAAAAACATTGATTGGTTTTATGATTTTGCCTCTGTATTTTTAGAGTTTTACTGTGCATCCTTTAGTGAAACTTTTTTAATGCCTTTATATTGCACCAATACGGTGTCCAATTTTGCTTTCATATAAAAGATCAGATAAAATAACATCTTAAACAATTTCAGCTTTCTTTATTATTGTTGCAATGTTTATTTTATTAAACCTTATCAATCTAACAATTTTAATTGACCAGAAACCTCCTTAAGAGCTAAAAGATATATATTGTGCCAGTCAAAACATGCTTATCCATCTAACACGAGCTGGAACTCACAAAATGTACTTCAAACCCAGTCGAGCCCGAGATTTTGGTCAGGGACCAGCCTGGATTCGAACCCACTCTCCAAGCCCCAGATCTAACACCCAATGGATAACATAACAATGGTAGCACACGAGATTTAATTCTTCATCTGGCCCACTAGCAAATCGGAGAAAACAATAAGACTCATGGACTTAAACATATATATAAACAACTTAAATACTAGACATTCCACAGATAAAATCTAACATATTTAAATAATAGGGGCTTTACTAATGAATACTTATGGGCAATTAGTGAATTGGATTGATTTAATAATGAGACAGAAACTGATATATGATGAATTAAAATATATTTATTGACAATTGTTGTTGGCAAATGCACACAGGCATTTCATTTATAAAGTAACATTCTCTAGACTATTTGAACAATAATTGATGTTGGCAAATAGGTTTGTGGCTATGATTCAATGGAGCCAAATATCCTGCTATACAACTAATCACTACATTAACTTATTTGTTATGTCCTTTTATAATCAGTTCGAGTGGCTCTTTTACGTAAAATCAAACCAAGTCTGGAGTGAAACTTAATACATCTGACTATAATCAATTTATATATTAACTATGGGCTTATAAAGCATCCCAGATAGCTTAAGATCGAACGGGTTTTCAAGAATGCTTCGGTTCAATGCCGAAGATTGCATATTAGGGAGGAAAGAGTTGGCTATAACGATTTTACTAATATGCTAGGCACAAGTAAAGTATAATAATAAAGTGGCTCTGTGGATGGAAGAATAGTTTTAGGGTTTTTGTGACAAACAACGGTTTACCCAAGAACCGGTCATCATGCTGCTAATGGGGAACCTTTATTTGGTTCAGAGGCGGGGGACTTACGTGCTAATCTGGCCCGTAGCTCAGACTTCGCTACTGCACTACCCATAAGAGAAGATGGGCTGGACTTACCGTGGCTCCATCTTATATATATATCAAAAAGAACAGCACAACGAGAAAATATTAATAAATCCCACATCCGCCAAGCCGAAGGATATTATAAATTAAAGATCATATATTAAATGAACACTAGATCATCAGCTTGATCAAAAGAGCCAACTCTTCTGTAGCATGAGAAATACGATATGCTACTGACAGGAATATATAGATACAAACTTTACTTTATCCCGTTCAATCTCTTTAGTTATCTATAACTACTAAACTTTTAAAAAGGAGGAAAAGTATATTTAATAAGGGACTTACGAATACTTTACTAAAAAAATATACTTATGATTGCACTCCAGGCTAGTTTAATCTTTAGTAATATAATAATTAAAGGTTGAAAAGCCACATTTTATATTTATATTAATTAATTTATTAAATGACAAAATATGAATTTGGGTTTCGAAACAGCGCACGAAATGACGCTATATAAATAATAATACGGAGATTTTAAATTCATATCTTTAAAAACATTTTAATAATTAAATGCACGCCGTTTCGAAACATAGGCATAACTAATAATAAATAAAATAAGCAAAAGAAAAGCAAAATATAATTGCAGTGATTAAATTATATAGCAAAACATTAATTAACAGAAATTTAGCAAAAGTATTTCATTTATAGAATTAAAATATTTTAGGAAACAATTTAGACAGTTTACACTATTGTATTAGCAAAAAGTATTTCATTTAAATATTATTTCGAAAACAATTTAGATAGAAATTTCAATAATATGGTTAGCTAACCTGTTTTTGAAGAAATAATGAATGTTTTTGAAATGCACACAGAGCTCTGCGATTTTAAATAATACTAAAATAGTTCTGTAGCTAAGGAGAGATTCGAGCTGGAAACGAAGGTGACTTCTTTGGCGGCTTATGGCATCTTCAATTTAGTTGGGAGACGATTTTTAAAATAGTGTTTCTTTAGCTGGATTGAAATCGGAACGAAGGCAAATTATTTTTACGGCTTATGGCATCTTCAAATTTAGTTGGTGTAAGCTTGGTTGTTCCTTTGGCATTTGATGGATTGAACTAGGCGTTCCATCACGGGAAAGCAGCAAATTTTTGCCTGACTTTAGCCAGACATGTTAAGGTTGAACAATAATAAAACTTCTCCTGTTGACTCTCTTCAAAAGTAAGATGGATTCTCCCTTCCCGCTTAAAATAAGGCCTATTTATATCCTTCTACTAAACTTTAACACCTTTCTGGAATTTCGTAAGCCTCGGGACCAATTGACTTTTAATTAAAGCAAAATAATATAATTCAATTTCTACAACAACTGATAAAATCTCCGAGGTGTTATATTTAATTTCCTTAAAAAAATGTATCAAAATATATAAACTATATAATTTGATTCATTTTCATTAATTAAATTCCTTTTCAGGTGTTATTACTTAGCAGAAGGAACGGTATTCTGATTTAATGAAAAAGTCTTTTGTTGCAAACAAAAATCAATCAGAAAACAGATTTTACTTTTTTACCCGGGTGTGTCACTAATTGATATCTTGTTTACAAAAATTCTCATTTTTAATTGCGAACAGATAATTCTTATTTTATAAAACTAAATAACTTTTAACATATTTGTTTATTAAAAAAAAAGCAAATTTAAAGAAAATACTTGTTTCAACTATATATGTAAAACATTAAATCAGAAAACCGTTAAATAAATTAAAGAAAACATTTACATTACTTTTATTTAAACTTAAATATATATGAATCATTTTGCCGTTATTCCAAGGTTTAAATTATCCATCCACATACGAATATTATAGCGAATATAATTAAGAATTGACTGAAAATTAATAAAACATTTTATAATAAATTATGAGCATTTCTCCGCTATAATTTTATCAAACCTGTCTAATTATAGCGTGTTTTCGTATGTAAATGGATGATGCCATTCAAGCGGCCATTGTAGCAAAGTTTTCCCGCTCGACTTATATATTACATTTTTACATTTAAAATAGGTTCGAAACTAGTTCAGACAAGTAGGTCATTAGGTTGATGGTGAAACGGAAAGGGATTGGAGATTTCCGTTTCAATATAAATACATGAAAACACAAATAGTTTCATATAAACAATGTAACCAATGTCTTATAACTGAGTCATTTTTATATCCTATTTCAGCAGTCGGCAACCGGTGGTCCATGACATAATTTTAACGGTCCGCAAAGAAATTCAGATAATATTTAAATTCGCTAAGCTCATTGAATAAAATTTTTAAATAAAAAAATTTTGTTTAAGCTGTATTGTTATATGTAAAATTGAACAAGAACAATTATATAGCTAATTGATTTGTTTCAAAATACTACTGTGACTTGCAAAACATTTAACTCAAAGGTGTTTAATTAATCCCTACTCAGTCAGCGGCATAGAAAAAGTAAAATAAGAATACCATATTCTGTACAATTGGCTAGGCATCAAATTTGACTATGGCGCACCCTTGGTAATTGATTGAACTAAAACTCAAAAGTTTTATTAAGAATTTTGAAGGAAAACACGTCTATATAAATTATTAAAGAATAGAATACTATTCATTATTAATCTTAAATAATTTTTGTAGATACGAATTAGAAAATTATACATATAAAACATAGCAAATATGTATTTATACATTCATTTATTTTTATGAAATAAAATGAACATTATATTAACAAAAAACAAAATAAAACATAATTGTTTAACTAATTATAAAGCATATAAATACAAACTTAGTTTTATTTTCATATAACTCAAAATGAAAACTAATAATTATAAAAAACCGTCACAAAAATTATATTAATATAATATTCTAATTTATTTTGTACTTTAAGTTCAATATTACAATCATTTAAGTATTTCTTTATATCTAATAAATCTGGCTCCATTCACAACGACCTACTTGTGTGAAAAAATGTTCTCAACTGTAACAGCTATTAAAAACAATTGTCACTCTAGGTTTGAAATAGAAGCTCCTTTACGTATTGCGGTGACATCATTGGAACCAAAGATTAGTAAAATAGTTTTCAACCAAGAGCAGCAAATGTTGCACTAATTTTTAATATATATTATAGTATTCTTTTTGTGTTAAAATTAAAATTATAAATAAATATATATGTATATCATACTCAATGCTCATATTAATTCGAAACTTTAAAAATTATGTTAGTGGTGTGCAGTATCTAAAAGGTTGCCGACCGCTGTCGTATTTCATATGTACCAAATGTATATATACATCATATATATTACACATATTATGCACAATTCATATACAATATATCTATGTATATCAATAATTAAAAAAGCAAGTCATATATAATGTGACATTACTTTTAATGAGCTTGTAGTTACAAAAATGCAAATAGAGAGCGTACCAATAGCTCAAACAAGCTCGTAATTAGCAAGTGCGGTTTTGAGAAACATTTAAAATCTCTATCCAGAACACTCTTATCTCCAGACCATGGTTTCGGGCTTAGGTCTAGTGTCCGAATATTCTAGCTCTCCACTGATGTGGGCCATAAGCCCGAAACCATGGTCTGGAGATAAGAGTGTTCTGGATAGAGATTTTAAATGTTTCTCAAAACCGCACTTGCTAATTACGAGCTTGTTTGAGCTATTGGTACGCTCTCTATTTGCATCTATGTATATCAAATATATATATACACTAATAATAAAATTTATACTATATTTATATCATAAAGAATCAAAATTACTATGTTCTTAGTATTTTATAAATTATTTTATATTAATATTATCAAAAGTATAAAAACTAAAAAAAATGTAGCTAGCCTATAAAACTTATAATGTTTTATTATTTGTGTATTAATTTTCTATTACTAATCTAAATATTTAATAATAATTATTATTAAACTTATTAATTATCCTTATAAATTATTTTTATCTAGCTAATATTAATATCCATCTTTTTATTATTCGTTTTTCAACTGCCATCAATTTGAATTAAAAAATTTTTTTAATGTTGTATAGTAGCCCTCTCTTTTTAATTTTTTATGTAACTTATTTTACATCTCTTATAAATTTATTATTTGAAATTATTTCAATTCTATTTATATCAAGACAGTTTTTAAGCCAAATCTTTATTTAATGTGGGTTAAAATATTTATATGGATAACTTCTTTATGCTGTCATTCTCAAATACATGTCCTTTTTTCTTTGAATGTAAATAAACTGGTGATTTTTTATTATATTTATGTTGTATTAAGCTTCTGTAAATTGAATTTTTTTGTTTCTTTAACATAATTACTTTTAATATTATTAATTTGTTATTTTTTGCATTTAATTTTTCATACATTCTATAACATCTAGATTTTCTTAGTATTTTTTAATGCATTTATTGTCTAAAATATTAATTGTTTTCTTTTAAAGTCTATTATATTGTTTAAGTTTTTATTGATTTTATTTATATTTTTAACTACATTATTATTACAAATTTTTATACTTATATAATTAATTTTATTATTATTAAAATTATTAAAACTTTTTTTTTGATTATTGTTATTGCAAATAAATTTACTTTCTGTCAACTTTATATTATTATTTATAAATTTAATTGAGTAAGCACTATTTAAAAGTTTTTCCTTTATTAGCGTTATTTATTTCTTATAATCATCTTTATTTGTAGCAATCATTTTTAGCCCTATATTTATTTATGTTTTTATTTATATTTTTTAATTATATTAGAATGCCAATTAGTAATATTATTATCCATATTACTTTTTTTGTATTGCTGCTCCTGTATTGTATCTACCATGTATATAGGAATTAATTAACTTTATATCCAAATATGCAATGTTATTTTCTTTTTTTCCTGCAGTAAATTTAATATTTCTATCTAACTTAATATCTTCACTAAAAAAAAAAAAATTATTTGTCTGAATTTTATTAAATATTAATTAGATAATCATCCACATATCTTTTTATAAAAAGTGGAACTTTTTATTTTTTAAATCTTCCATATATATACTACACAAAACCCCACTTAAAAAAAAGCTTTTTTAATTAACATTTTATTTTTCTATTAGAGACTAACATAAAGTATCAATATAGCATTACAAAGTGAATGCCTAACTTAACAACAGAATACAGTCATATACCCAAAGAACAGAGGGATACTTAAATTTATACATATGTTTGAAAGATAAGAAGAAGCCAAATATTAAAAAATACAAAAATTGGTTTAATAGTAAATGTGTGATTTGTGTCATAAAAAAAAACTTAGTTACTTGAAATATTGATTATTAAGACTTGATAGAGACAGCAATCACATATAGTATGAGAAGAATAAGGCATGAGGAGAAAATGAAAGTAATCTACAGATAATTTATATATATATATTGATTAATAGTAGAAGTGATCAAAAAAGAAAAGTCATAAAGGAGAATTTAAAGCAAATTCCAGAATAAAATAAAAATTCAAGAAAATCTATATTGATAAAAGATTGTCAGAGAGAAACCCAGTAAAATGGAAGATGATCAAAAAATTGTCAAGAAAAATGAAGAGAGATTAGATAGAGAATTGACTATTGCCCATATATATATATCAATTATGTTACAAATAAATGAAAGAATATAAGCTAAAAAAAAGTTGGAAATTTGGATAAAATATTTCAGAAAGATGTTGAAACTATGGAATCAAAAAATGGGAAGTGTGAAGACCCTAAAACATATGAATAGATGAAATATAAAAGTGATTGACATTGAATTTTTTTAGTTAGAAAGTGAAACTAATTTAAATAAAGCAAGCAGTAGTGAAAATAATTTCACGAAAGTTCATCCAAGGAGTAGCCCAATATTTCTTAATGAGTACATCTATTAGTGATATACAAGAAGAAACATTGATGTAGAAAATGATGATGAATCTAAAGTGAATGAATGATATATCAATGACAAATGTCAATGTTGTTATCACAAATAAATATGAATAAGGAGGCTGTGAATGAAGAAAAAATTGATATAGAGACTGAAGTTTTTGTTATATTGTTAAAGAAATTAGTGATAAGACTGACAGTGATATGAGGGAATATAAAATCTACATGGGTGTTACAACCACTGAAATTATTTCAAAATTTGTAAAAAAAAATCATGAAAAGAATGGGAGAGCTACCTAACATTTGTAAAAGAAATGCTTATTGTATAAAAATTGTGCAGTAGAAAATAAAAATGAATCAATCTGGGTCTAAAGATTTTATTCGCTAAAGGATGGATAGACTTGTAAGATGTTTTTTTTTTTTTTGTTATAACTATTTCACACTTTCACTCAAGAAATACGATTAGATAGACCAGCCAATATAAAAACTGCAGCACATTCCAAACTATCGAGGTGACTAGATGACATCTAAAATATTAAAAAAAAAAATGACAGTCATAAAAAATTGGGGGGAAATCATATAAAATGATTATCAAAAGAAAAAACTAACACTAAAAATTACATTTATATAAAGTATACAAAGACCATGCTAAACGAAAATAAAATAAAAAAGATAAGAGATTAATACCTGAAATGAGAAGAGAGGGGGAAATGCTGGATTCTAATATGACAGGAGTTCTAATGGTTACAATTATTTGGCTATGCCTTTGATTGCTGATGATGAATCACAAATTTTACCATTCGCCTAGGATTGGAGATGGTCATCGAATTCCTTGGGGATGTTATTATTTCTCCACTGCATTAATCCATCACAAATATATTTAAGTAGATGTGAGTCACTTTTAAGTTAACAAACTACTTATGGAAGTCAAGCTTGAAATTTTGAATGATATATAATTCTCACATGTATTAATAATTTATTTTAGAACTGAAATCTCAGATGGGTCTAATGAAGAATAATAGAGATATTGTAAAGATTTCTTTAAATGCTTATTAAGTGTTCAAATAACTGATAGTGCAAAGTTTTAGAATAGTGTCCTCATTCCTTGATCGATCAGTGGTGAAGTGCTTGACATATCTCAGAATCACCATAAACATTTTTTAGCTTCATGATTATTAATGAATGAAACTGTTGGTTTTTTAAATGAGAATTTTCCCAACATTCAAAGAGTTATTAAAAAATATTCATTATCATAAGCCATAGTTAAATACATTGAATCAACATATCTGCATTTATAATGATGGTATTAAGTAGTGTGTCATTTCTCTTTTATTTTAGTTCAAAGTGGAGGGAAATGAGGCAAAATGTATTTTGCATACATGTAATAATAAAAAAAAATGTTTTGTGGGTTTGTAGATTTGTGCTATATATGAAAAGAAAAAATGTCACACAATTATTTCATTTTAAATAATTTGAATTATAAGAAAAGTCTATTCTGCTTAAATAGATTACAATATGATTCTAATAAAAATCAATCGTTAAATTGTTTAAGTTGTTTAATAAAATATATATTTTGTAAAAATGAAATGAAGGTTGTTTTTATATAAATATAATGAAAGTTAATCACCATTCTTTATTAAGGATTTAGAGATAAATTTTTATTAAGAATTTATTTTTATTTCTGTTCTATATTGAGAATAAACTGATTTTGTTTTATGAATAAATAAATAAAAAACAACTATTATATTTAATAGAATTATCAGTATTTGTTATTAATTAAATAAGAATTTACTCTTTAATCTTCTTGGGTTTCTTTTTTTTTTTTGAGACATATAGCTGGTTAATCTCAATTAATTAGCTATAACTACTGTAAATTTCTCATTTTGCCTAAATTACTCAGATGATTATAATACAGAATTCATATATTTAATTCTTTCTTAGTTCAGCATTTTGGTTGAAAACCCTAAGCATACCACCTAATCCAGTAAATGAAGTCTGAGTAATTATAGTACAAACTTTATAATGGGCCAGAAAAGAAAAAGATCGGACTACGCAGCTAAATTGCTAAAAAGTTACAATGTATTTGATTTGTAATACACTAATACTAAGCTAATATACTTGTCTAAGGTGTGAAGAGAAGACGTTTTTGAAAAAAAAAAAGTCTATAAAAGGACCAAGGTAATTATGAAATAGAAAACATATCTAAAACATAGGAGGGGGACACACTAAAGATGGTGCATGGTAATATATTCAGATTTTTAAAAAAATGTTATTCCATTTTTTAATATTAAAAGGTATTAAACTTTTGGAGATTAAAATAAATTCAATATTATGTAAGAGTATACTGTATTTTATCTGTTAAAATAAATTCAATTTTATTTAAGAATATACTGTATTTTATCTGAATTATGATCATAAACTTAAATTGAAGGTAATTTAAAGGATCAGCTATGGTTCTATATTATATACACATGTGTGGAGTTATTAAAAATCATGGCTGAAATTAAGTGAACTGTTTGCTGAATAAAAATATTTTAATGATTTTTATATTTATACATGAAGTTGCTAAATGGGATATATGATTTACTTTTTTATATTTATACTTGAAATTACTGAATGGGAAAAGTAAGTATATGAATTTATTGTTTGGAACTGATTGATTATTCTATGATTGGTTGTGAAATTACTAAATGAAGAAAGAATTAAATATATGAATTATTTATTATAATCATCTGAGTAATTTAGGCAAAATGAGAAATTTACAGTTGAAATTTACATAATCTAGCTACAATCAAATTACTTACACTTTGTTTTGTTAATAAATGGTTATTTTATTATTTATTAATCCATTTGTTCATGTTTTTTTATATATGATTAAATGTTATAACCTTAATACACACTAGTCCATAAAAATATCCACAACTCTGAGAACATGCAAACTATTGAGTGATATGCTGGGGTGTTACTATAGAAATTGGAGTGATGATGACTATTATTTTAAATAATTCCAAGTAAACATTCTCTGTTTGAGGAGAGTTGGTGACTGGAGTTTCTGTAAATAGAAGCCTAAAACAAACAAAATACTCTGGAATGATTGTGATAATAAAAACCATCATCCTCATCAAATTTAGTTATTCTGATTTAAACCAGGAGTTCTAAGATTTTTAAATTTATATAGTGAAATATTTCTACAGTAATCATTATTATTATATGTTTGGGGAACCTTGAATGTTTTATATTTATTATATATATTATTGGTTAGGGTTCAAATCCGAGTTATTGAGATATTACCACTAGATAAGGTTGGTTAAACCATTTATATACTTTCATACCAGTACAAAATATAACAAATGTTGAATAACTTATTTAGGGATTATTTATTTATATGAAAAACAAAAAACATCAATTGTATAATTCTCTTTCAAGATAATTTTATTTGACCTATAAGTGATTACAAAAAAAAAAAAAAAACAAAAATAAAAAAATAACAAGAAATATCTAGTCGAGGTTACAGGGTAGTATATACAGAGAAGAAATGATTCAAAAGTCAGTAGAATATAACCTGTGGATGCAAGGTGAATATTAATCATCTAGTCTATAACGAAATACCTTTGTTAGTAAACCCTGTTTTGGCAAGTTATGGTTGGAGGGTTTTATTAAATCATAATAAGATATTAAGTCATAATAAATATTTTCATATAAATTATTTAGGGGTTGGTTGGAGAGGTGCTGTTTAGACCAGTTGTGAATTCCCATGTTAATATGGCCAGGTATGGATCGGCCTCTCTCTTGTCTGTTTCTTGGATATTTTTAATTATGCTGAGAAAGCAGTTATTGATTTCGTTAAGCGGTAATTTTTGAAAAATCACCTTGCATCTGGTCAACCAGATGGCAAAGTTTATGTAGGTGGCGAGCCTGATTTCAGCGAAAATGCCTCTATTTAAAACCCCTTCAAGAGATGTTAGATCTGGACCATTATTATCAATGTGTTTCTGGAAGTTTTGTCTTAGTCCCTGCCAGACCGGACAAAGGCGAAGGATATGGTCCATATCTTCTGGGCTGGAAAGACAGAGACAACATATGGGATCTATGCGGAAGCCTCTTCTATTAAGAATCAATTGTATAATTGTTTCTATTTTACTTGAAAATATGAAGAATGTCATTTGCACATTTATTTATAGTGCAGCTAAGTGGAGTTCATTAGTGCTTTACATAATTTATTCTTAAGTTTAACAGATATTGTTTTTCAGGTGGTAGTTTATTCAGTCAATTATATTTTATTATCATTAGTAATTAAACATTTATAAACAAAAGACAAAACATTAATATTAGAATACATTAATTAAAAATAAATAAATAATAATAATATGGTAAAGTGACTTCTAAAACCTGATATAACTGTAATATGATTATTATAAAGTGCAGTCTACACATAATAGGTACTTTAACTATTTTTAAATCTATTAAAACTGCCAACCATTGCTAATTCTGTCATCAATGTATTGTTCAATGAAGGAGTGAATGTCTTTTTTTTTTTATGGAATCATTAATAATATGTACAATTGTTGTCAAATAATCAGTTGTTGAGTTCGACAACAAACTTACTTATAGCAAGAACATATTCCTTAAGATAATTTCATATCATAATCAGCTTGATAATACAACTTTACAATGCTGTTGGAACTTAGCACAAACAGCATTTGTGTGTAAAGGAACAACTTTTCTACTAATATACTAATCAGTGATTTTATATACAATCTACTCTTATATGCAATCTGCTCCTGTTTATGTAATATTGATTTCTTACTAAAACATAATACATAAAATAGCTGTTCAGAATTTTGGATCCATCCGACTTCGGTTACCGTGATTTTTAGTTCGTGATAGTCACTTCATATTTATTTCCAATTACATTTGCTCATAATTTATTGTTTCTACATATTTATTCTTTAATTTCTGTGAAGAAAAATTTGGACCTTTGCTTTTTGATGTGATAATTTTATCCAGCGAGGAGAGGGGATAACTTTATTTGATTTTATGATTCTAATGTTGGAGCATAAGCATTGATAAAATGGTGATTGGTACTATTGCATAAAAGATATTTTAAGGTCAGTCATCTAGGAATTAAAAAAAAAAAAATAGAAGATACCAAGTTACGACTCACAACAAAAGCTAACTATATCTTCTGATACACTGCCCTATCTTAAACTTATAGCTGTCTACTTGTTCAAGGAAATTTCTTCTTAAGAAAAATAATCTGTAAACAGTTATATCAGTTTTAAACCTTGTCAATTAATTAGCGTTATATCAATTTTAAACCTTGTCAATTATTTAGCTATAAATACTATTCTGTATTCAGTTTATACAGGAATTCATATCAAGCAATGTTCAAGCATATTACATGCACGTCTTTTTAAAAAAGAAATACTTAAATATAGTAACACTCTTAATAAATGTGGTATTACAATTATTTTTATTATTTAAATAAGCAATTCACCAAGTCTGAAGATTTAGCCAAGTTTTGCAAGATAATACTTTTTTTGGTTTCTTCCCTACTTCGATTGACTCTTCAAATAAGTTCTAAATGATTCATTACTGATTGTAATAGCAGATTCTAGTTTACAAACCTATCTCTATCTCCACCCTTCTCATCATACTTAGACATTGATAAGAAAATAGAGGGATTTAGGATTTTCCAGTTTATATTCACCCTTCACTCCATCTCAAACAAACAACACACAAGACCAAATACATACAAAAAAGATAGATTATATGTATTTCATGCAGAAACAGCACTCACCAGTTGGACCAGATCATAATCTCCAATATATATATATATACAATCAGTGCTCGACTTATATTAAGATAGCAATTCCTTAAACTTAAATAGGCAGGCTTTAATCTTTTCACCCTTCCAACTAACCAATCATCCATTTCATTGAAAAAGCCTTGGATGGATTTTGATATTGTAGTGATACCCATGTAGACTTATTACCTTGCTAAGAAAGAAAAAAATATTGAGATCAGAATTGCTTTGTGTATTAGTTAAAAGATGGAAATAATCTTGCTTATATACCCAATTCCCTTGTTACCATACAAAGAAATGGTTGGTGATATGAGTATATTGTAATTTGTATTATACCATTTCTAAGTGACTAAAGATGGTAAGATAAAAAAAGAAAGAATAATAAGGTGCAATACTAAGGCAACAGTATCCTTTAAGAAATAAATAAAAAACTTTTTATGTGAACTTTCTATACCTAACTTTGAAGAATAACTTTGTTAAAATTAACATAGTAAATATCATTGCATAAGACATTTTTTATTAACTTTTATTGATTCATCTAGAAATTTTGCTAATAAAAGATATCAAGTTAAATCTCATGCTCAGAGTAAATCTACTCTTCAAAGTAAATTTAGTTATCTTATAATTATCTACTTGTTCAATTAAAGTGTTTCTTTGCAAAACAATTCTCATTACAAGCAGCTTTTATTTTGTTTTTAGCTTAGGAATAGTAAAGTATAACATTCTGCTTATATCAGAAACAGTGGCTAGCCTTTGATGAGCCATCTTATTTTGCAAAGCAGCAGGGATTATATTTACTTAGATACAGTTTATGGATTATTTATAATCATTTAGAAGTCATTCCATTTTTAACCAAGTATAGAGCCCGAGTTCAGGATCTGACAAAAATAACCTACAATTTATGTATCATTTAGAGTTATCAGAAGTAAAATAAAATATATTATACACATATTAAAATATTGTCTGAATTTGCATTCCATTATAATATAATATATACATCAAAATTTTATTGCATTGTTTTTGTTATCTTTATTTTTTTTTACATTTCTTTTGCTCATTTTGATTCCTATATAAATGTTGTTTTTCTTAAACTAACATTCATTGTATTGTTTTAACACTTTGATCATTGTCAAATCACATTTCTGATACTCTACTTTTCCACATGACTAATTGTTGGTTTTTTTAATTTAAAACTATGCAGTACTCTTTATTCTCCATTTTTTGGATTGAGGATTTTGCAATGAAGAGCATGTTTTATCACATTGATTATGAGCACTCACTTTTTAGTTAATTCAGTGCAGTCATTTTTATGGATATTTATATGTCAAAGATTCATACATTGACCTTATTTAGTTTGTTTTATTTCTGTTAATGTTTTATAGATATTGTAATACATTGTTTATTTTGTTAAATAAAAGAAAGTTGGTAAAATTGAAGTTGTGCTAAATTTTGCTAAGATGGATGTAGTGTTATATGAAATAGAAATTCATATAACACTACAATAATAGCCAAACAACATAATTTTAATTAAATTCTTACATAACCATGGTTTCATCTATTAACAAATAGACATTTTCTGACAAAGTGTATTTGTTAATAGATGAAATCATGGTTGTGTAAGAATTTTAATAAAATTTTGTTGTTTTGATTAGTATTGTAGTGTTATATGAATTTCAGTTTTATTTTTAATTGCTATATAGTGTTTAGACAGTACTTAATTTTTACATCATTTATGTGCACAGTCATTATCAAAGTACTGTTGAATATCACACTTTGAATTGGGCATAAAGTTTAAGCAAAACTGATGTCAAGTAATTTTTTTTTCATTAAATAATGTTTTAAACTTTTTTTAAATTTATAAATATATTAAGTTGTGAACGATAAATATAATGTTGGTTTTTTTTTGTATTTTTCCTCATACTTATGTTTTGTTGTTTGTAAAATTAATATCAAGATTGTTATGAATATAAATGCATAAGATTTATAAATTGCAAATATCCAATCATCATACCTAGTACTCATTTTTTTAATATTATATTATTTTTTATTGTAACTATTCAATAGTCAAATATGTTTAAAATACATATATACAAGCAATAAAGATTACAAATTATAAAATTATTATATAAAAGCCTTTTTCGGTAAATTATGTTTTTTGCCCTTTTTAATATGTCTCCACGATTTAAAGCACATACAGCGACATCTATATCAACATATGAGTAATTGTAACTATTATGATATTAAAATCATATACCTATATTTATACACATTTTGGAAATAATAAGTGTAGACTGTGTGAATTATAAAATCAGAATTCATCCTAAAATTAGTAATTAAATTATATTGCATATGTGATGTTTTGTAAAAATATTAACATTAGTATCAGTTTGTGCATTCTAGAAAAAGTAAAAATATATTTTAGATCATTTACGGATAAGCATCAGTTTTAATTAAGGATTAAATTTACGCTAATTGCGATAAGAACATTGCGATCGATAAATTCCAAGAAATATATTTGCTGATTACAAATATTTCTTGATAAGAGACTAATTAATTAATGGAATAGACTATAAATTACCTTATATGGAAATGAATTTTAAGACACCAATTAATTAGTTATAGACCTAAAAACATTATTGTATATGGAAGAAAGTAATTGTGTGAGTAATTAAAAACTATAGAGTAAGCAACAAAGTATGTAGGTTCTTTCTCCCAGTTCATTCTTCTGGTTCATTTTGAAGAGAGATGCAAGTGACAGTTGCTTCAGTGAGTGTGCAACGTTCAGTGAAAATATGTTTACAGGCAGCCGCTAAACAGGTTCAAAGGGTTTGGGAAATTGAAGCCAGAGGAAGCAGCTAGATGTGAAGAGTTGATTTTCCAGCGGATTTCCAGTGAATTTACCAAACAGACTGTTGTCGAGAAATGGAAATGATTGCAGCTAAAAGAAGCTCATAGTGATGGTTATAGTATTCTACGACGAAGCCGTATGTGTTCCCGTGCAACTGAATTGGACTGGGGCCAAAGTGTTTGGGAAATTGAGGCATTGGAAACCATCTTGAAAACAGCCAATCTTAAAGTTTGTTGGGGGAAATAAACCAAAGAGTACTATATATATAGATTGCGTTGTGTGTAGCAATACTTTGTTGGGGGGGGGATGTTAACCAAAGTGAATCATACATGTGTATAGTATGTTATGTGTGTAGTAATACCTCGTTGAGGGAAATTAACCATAGGGAACTATATATATATTTGTGTTACGAGTGTAGCAGACTGTTCCTATTCTTATTATGTATTATTTTGTTTGTTAGTTTTCGAAATACACAGCAACGTATATTTCAGAGAATAATTTTTAATGATATCCCGGTACTATTAATTTTTTATATACTATATATATATATATATATTGTTTTCCATATGTCAGGGAAATGATATTTTTATTTATCTGAATTTTTAATACATAATAAATTTATGAATGTCTTTCTATGCAGAGTAACTTTACACTTTAATAAATAGATCTTAGTAAGATTTTAAATCAAACATTTACATATATATATTATAATACCACCCATTATATTTTATATCGCCATTTGTACGCTTCTACCCGTAGCTTCGAGTGAGGATATTTGTGAGCATGGTCTGATTCCATCTCACGCGCCAATCTTACACATGGATAAGAATTATCTCATCGAAAACATAAATAAGGGTTCGGGTATATATATATATACCTCTATTTATGGTAGTGCATATGTACCAGCTCAATCTCAGGGTTTGGGGACTATAGCCTAACTAGAGAACAAAGCTAAACACTACCCAACTAAGTCTTATGTGTCTATCTATTCTGTCCGATAATTTATCCGTTATAAATCTAATAACCCAACCCGAATGTTATCATACCATTTACTCTATTTATTACCATACTTAATACCAATAAAATCTCATTTATCCACACATATAAATATATCAATATTCAAGCGCACAGCCCATTTACCCTGATACACACATATATAATTCATATACGCATCAAAATAGTGCAATTATACATCAGAGCTGTTTATTTAAAGTTGTTATTTAATTTAATTTAAAAGAGATTTATTATAGGAATTAATATTGAGGTAACACTAGTTTCTTTACCAAGGCGCATTCATTGAATATATATTTAGTGTAAACGTCAATTACCTTAAGTACCGTCGACCGTTCACACGGTCAAAGACAAGTCCGCATTTATCATTCTCCACGAATACTGGTCTGGTTGATATAACGGATGGCAAGGATTTCCAATATGATATATCGAATAGCTTATTCCGGAGGTGGAGTAGATGATTCACTCACTTTATGAAAGGGTCCCATTTCATCGATCTTTCGTCGCCATTACACTTGATGAACAAGGACTCTTTTGTATAGCGAAGTTCGTAGGTCCACTTCAGATGGGTTCCACGACAACTGTCCACTGGATCGGTTAACGAAACTAGTGCTATTGAATTACCCCGACATTTTGGGTGGGAAATATTAATAAACTTAAGAAAATTTTATACGTCCACACACTCCGTAGTCCAAGCCGCGTTTTTTTTTTTTCTCCTCTCGAGCCCACAAAAAGTTCTTTTGTTTTCACTCTTTAACTTTGTAAAATTTTCTTCCAATATCCCTACGCCACTGTCCCGTTCTTCTATTGTTTTCCAAAGATACCCACCTGACCCGTTTTCGGACTTCTTGACGCCAGTTATTACTAAACCGCCTACAGCAACTGATTTATTTCTATTTCTATCTTCATATGTTCAAAAGATTAATTAGCAAAAGAAAACACGTGTTACTGACAATATTATCAACCAGACTTAAAGAAAAATTTTAACAGATAAAATATATACGAATAATCAATTACAACTTATACAGCTCCGTATATAATTGCTTGTAACCATCACCGTTAATACATACACACATTTTATACTCACATATACAAATATATTTATATAAGCATACCCACCTAACATTCACACTCTTTGTAACAGGGTTCGAATGACTATTTACATATATCTCTTTTCGTATATAGTCGCTCAACATTAACACTCGCAATTAGTAATATATTACATACGCTTGTATTCGAACTCCGTTTGTTACAATATATTTAGTTGTTTTACTTTCAAATATATATATATATTTATGTGAGTGTAGATGTTTTCATTTTTACTGCAATATATTGTTAAGCAATTATAATAATGATGGGCAAGAGACTTGATTATGTGGATTACCATTATTTCTCACAAAATTATCACAATTATGATACTAGTGCTGTTAAATTATTATATCCCATTGGCTTTTCTACAAAATTATAGAGTAACAATGAGAAAAAAATTATTTAAATAATTTGCAAAAATAGTGAAATTTAAAATAAGATTTCATAATAATGTACTGAATGTGCAGATTATCTTTTATTTGGCCAACAGTAATTATCTAAGTAGTTTCTGAAGCTACTTTTATTATTATTGTTCAGGGTCAAAGCTAAAAAATCTTTTTCTTTTTTTTATAATAAACTCAATTTCTCTATTTCTCTTTAATATTGCAAATTTGTAACATTTTTGAATAAAATTAAATTCACATTTTTTAATTAATACAAAAATTAACTAGCTAGCTATAAAGAATGCTGATTTAAATTTTTATATCACTAATAATTATAACATATCTATATTTTTATTTTACATATTTAAAAAGTACTGTATTGCAGGCATAGATTATATGATTTATATACTAATTTATCCACTTGCTACATACACTGATATTCATCATCATCATTATCAACCATTATCAGTCCACTGCAGGATGAAGGTCTCTCCATGTTTAATCCATCTTCTCCGATCTTTAGCTTCTCTTCTCCACACCACCCCTACACATTTTCTTATTTCATCCATCCATCTTACATGTGGTCTCCTTCTAGGTCTTTTACAATCTCTTGGAATCCAGTTTAAAATTTCAATTGTCCATCTATTATCATCTCTTCTAGCAATATGTCAAGCCCAACTCCACTTCAATCTTTTAATTTTTTCAATGAGGTCAGTAACACCTGTTTGTTATCTTACCCATACATTGCGTTTTCAATCTCTTCTTGTTACTCCCAACATACATCTCTCCATACTTCTTTGAGTGGTCTGAAGTCTCTGTATTGATCTTCTATTAAGTGTCCAAGTCTCAGATCCATAAGTAAGAACTGGTAAAACACATTTGTTAAAAACCTTTCTTTTCAAACACATAGGCATATTTCCTTTTAATATCAAGTTATTTCTACCAAAAGCACTCCAACCAAGTTTAATTCTATGATTAATTTCCTTTATTATGTTTCCATCTGTATTAATAATCTGACCAAGGTATTTGTAACTCTTAACTTCTTCTAATTCATCATAATCAATCTTTATTTTCATATTTTGAGCAAATCGATTAAACATTACTTTAGTCTTTTTAACATTTATCTTTAGTCCTACTTTCCTACTTTCATCTGATAATTCCTGCAACATTTCCTGCAGCTCGGAAGCATTATTTGCAAAAACAACTACATCATCTGCGAAATCTAAATGACTTAAATAATCTCCATTTACTTTCACTCCTTTAGTTTCCCATTTTAATCCACAAAATACTTCTTGCAGCACTGCTGTAAAAAGTTTTGGAGATATGGAGTCACCTTGTCTTACACCTTTCTCAATGTTGACTTTTCCAGTATCATTATTACATTATGATATACATCTTAGAAATTATCCTTGAATATGCATGAGAGCATGCAATCACACTAACTTTAAGATGAAATATATGTAAGAAATTACCCCCCCCCTCTTTTTTTTATACTTTTTTGCATTTAGTAAAAATAAATCAATTATTAAAAAAAAATCCAATTAGTGAATAAATTTTATAACAAAAGTATGCTTTAGTTGTTTTAAATATTTTCTTAATGTATTTTTATCACTTTAAAAATTGTCTTTTAAAAAAAAAAGAAATTTTATTCTTATTCTTATTCTGATTTGTGAAGTTAGTCTAACTTCATTTAGAAGTCTTTCCAAAATAATATGATAGATCAATTAAATGGGAAAATTTTGCTAATTTATTATATATGTGTATATTAGTGTGTTTATATATTATAATGGAAGTCTTTTCTCATTTACCCCCCCCCCTTCCACCACCACCATTCTGCTGTGAAAACAGAAGAATAATGATTATGATCTGTTTAGTTTTTTCATTTATCTTAGCCTCTTTTTTTTTTTTTAAATTCTTATAATCCCCCTCCCTTTTTTTAAGTTTCCTTTATGGTTTTTTTTTTACTTCTTGAACTACTTTTTCTATCTTTCCTTAAAAACCGTTTATTGGTATTATTGTTTATTCTTTTATAAAAAAAACCTCCTTTTTTTTTTTTTTTTTAACATCTTGATATCCTTTTTCTCTAACATTTCCTATTGTTTTTCTCTGTCTTCTCAATCATATTTTGTATTTCTTCTGTCATCATCTTTGCTTACAGCAGAATTTTTTAGTCCTTTTCTTGTATTTTCTGCAGTTGGATTTTCATATTTTTTTGGATTTCTGAATTTTTATTTCTATTTCTGGCTGAATTTCCATTTCCATTGTTTGATGAATTTTTGTATTTGATTTTGATACCATATAATTTCTGCTTTTTTTACATGTAAAATATTATGCAAATGCCACCTGCCTTTTCAGTCATGTGTTCTCTTTTCAATGTTCAACATCCCATATTACCTACTTCCATTGTCTGTTATATATTTTGCTTAGCTCTATCTTTGATATACACTATTGTAGCCCTGTTAATACATTACTTTTCATTCTCTTATTATTTCTGAATATGAACTTGTGGCTATTTTTTAGCACTATTCTCTGTATAATCATTATTTATTTCAAGCCATTTTGTACAGTGGCTATATCTTTGGGCATTGTAATAAGATTCAGGCAAATATATTTATATTTACACCTTATGTTAGTTGCCAATTTTTGTAATAAATCTCTCATTTCAAAATATTCTGTTCTGAAGGCAGTAAATAGTGATGATAATCAAATCAGACAATTATTTATTTATAAATATGTAATAATCATCTAATAATATTCTCTTCAATTTCCATTACTAGAGAATAAATGAATTCTGCAGCATAGAGCTATCCCTATATTTCTCTATAATATTCTACTTTACACTTCTATTTATGTGATATAGCAGAAGAAAAAATACTATAGCCTAGATGACTCACACATAGTGATAAACATAATCTTAGGACAGAGATCTCTAAATATAACAACAATCTATTATAAAATTTATTTCAATTATTAATGATTAATACATGCAAGTGGGTAATAGCAAACAGCAGCCCATGTTAAAAAAATTATATTGAACATACTTGGAATAACCAACATTTGAGGTTATCTATGATGAACATCATTACAAGTTTTAAATAAAACTTTCAAACCTTTATGTTCATATTTTATTGATCTATAAATTTTCTTATAGTAGTTATACAGTATTATTCTAATATAATTGAAATTGTATATTTTACTCTTATGAACTTTCTTTTTCTCTACTGATTTGAAGAAGAATGAACAGCAGCTAAGCTCAGATACATTGTTATTATTTATTCTATTTTAATACATACTCATTACATTACCATTGCAAAAAATAATATATATATATAAATTTTACCAAAAAAATTAATATATTTTGCATACTTATAAATACATATCAAAACAAATTAATAAGGCCTTTTCAAAACTTCTTTTATATTTACAGAAAAAACAAGCTTATCAAGTAGTCAGTATTCTTCAAAATCAGCTACCTGACTAGTATTTGTGTTTTATTTTCACAGACAATTAATTATCAGTCCAGTATTGTTTGATTTTGTCTTAATAAATCATGAAATTTTTTGTTAGTAGCAAACAGTATTTTGTAAGAGCATCTTTAGATTTTACTCTTAGCTTTTTAGCAGTTAATTATAATTCAAGATATTGTAATTTGCTGCACAAATTTATAGCACTGTAACTT
This sequence comes from Epiperipatus broadwayi, assembly GCA_028023455.1. Taxonomy (NCBI): domain Eukaryota; kingdom Metazoa; phylum Onychophora; class Udeonychophora; order Euonychophora; family Peripatidae; genus Epiperipatus; species Epiperipatus broadwayi. The sequence continues at coordinate 3,931,637 of JAQFVV010006209.1, read as the reverse complement.
ATAAAATTCAGCATCTTCAGAGTCTAAGCGACACAATTTGATCATGTAGATTATCATTCGATTTGTCTAAATTATAAAACATTGAGATAGATATCAAGCTTCTTATATCTCCTAAAACTTGTTTGATTAAAGGTGACAAATGGCATTATTGGCTAGTTCTCAATAATCTATATTACAATGTACTATTATAGAACAGTGTATATACATAATTCTACCTGCTCAATATACTTAATAGTCTAAGTCAGCAGCTGCATTTTCACTTACTATAATATTCTACTTTCTAGAATCATGAACTAAAAAATGGAAGACTAGAATTTTTTTTTGTCTCTTTATTCTGGAATATTATCCAAAAGAGAGAATGTACATTAATATTGATAGTCTTTTTATAAAAAATTTCTTTTTTGTCAAACAGTATGTTGTCTCATGCACAACTGCCAACAAGATATTTAAAAAAAAATAGCAACATGAGATTGCAAAATTTTATTCATTCTTTATTATAATTATTTAAATTTATATTTTCAATCATTTAATAATTAGTTGTTGTTTTTTTAATCCGATGATCGGTTTATGAATTTTAATTATTGTAATTTTTTTCAAAAAAACTTTTCTAACAAAAATTATTTAAAAAACTAAATATTGATTTTTTTAAAAAACTCATTTACAAATAGTATAATTCTTAATAGTGAAGAAAAATTATGTTACATATTGCTAATGATGGTGATGATGATTGTCTTAATAAGCAATTGCACAAGACCCCCTTTATACCGTCTACTCATGAATCAAAGGTAGCATTAACTTCAGAAATTCTCTTACCATAGCTTTATTTCATATGTATACTTGAGAGAGACACACACACACAACTAAATTAACATCAATTATTGATTATGTTTACAATAAATTTTATTTATATAATAACTATAAATTCTGCACCTTAGTAATGCAGATTTGATGGTAGGTTTTTTTAATTTGAATCAGTTAAAAGCAAAAACAAAAATTTAATTTTCTTGGATTCTGGATTTTAAAAGACATTTTATAGAATATGCTTAATTTTTGAATGTAGCAAATATTTTGATTTAATAAATTTATGTTCAAAAAATTCAACTTCTTTATTAGCCAGTGAGAGAAGAAAAATCCTCAGCATTTTTTAGCTTAGATGATTATCAACTTGAAAATGTAAACCAATTTTTAAATACCTTAGTAGTTTTATAAATAGAAAGATTGTCTTAGATATTGAGATAAAATATTGCTACTGCTGCTTTTAATAAGTTAAAAGATAAGATATTTCATTGTAGGGAAATAACTACTACTGCTAATTTAACTGTAAACTGTACATAAAACTGTTATTTTATTTAATTTATTGTATTGAAGTGAGACTTGGGACACCATTTGACACATTATAATGATATAAGAAAACATCGCATGATCACTATTTCTTATGCTAGCACATAACTGTTATTAAAACAGGCAAAACTGCTTCTTAAAATTTTACAAATATAATGACAAGATCATAACCATTCAATATATTCTTCAATTTGCCATTCTTGAAAATCACACCTTTGTTGGGTTGGACATGTAAAGTGAATGAACAATGCATGACTTCCTAAAAAGGATGGTTTATGGTGAACTTAAACATGTTTTTGGTGGAAAGAGATGGATACTTTCTGTTTCAAGGATTATTTCAAAGTCGTGTTCCATTGGAGGATATGGCAGGAAATATAATACATTGGAGACCTACAATTAAGCATGGTATTGAAGTATTTCAAAAATAAAAGTTTTCTGCTGAAGAAATTAAAAAACAGCTTCACAAAATATTAAACAAAAAAATGGACCAACATGGTTTGTATAGGACATATTTGTGTTTCACATATTAGCTTGTACAGTCATTGCAAGAGCTGTTTTTTTTTTCTCCTTGGAATCGGAATTATCATACTCATTTATAAGTGGTTTCTATATGTGCCTATACTATCATTTATTCTTGTTTGTGCTTGTTTTAATTATTTGAACTTTTTTTTTTAATACTTTCTACCTTGTCTATTTTTTTCTGATTTCTACCTAATTCAGTTAAGTTGTATTAATTGTGATGATGTCATGATATCTGTTGCAATATACATGCTTTTTCCATGTAGTTACTTTTATGTGTAAAATAGAGTTTAAATAACCCACTGCAGGACAAAATTCTTTTTAACTATCCTGCAATAAGGAACAATAGAGATAACATTACTCGTCAGGCTTGCTGATTGCTAGGTTGCCAAGATTTTAGTGATTTTTTTGGTTTTTACCTTTAACTAAAAATAGCTGTATATTTTATTGACTATTAAATGAATAGCTGGATTGAATTGAATGAAAAATTGTAAATATTTGACACTTTACCTGAGCTGAAGTCTATTTCTAAATCATGAGTACAGCATTATTCCATGATTGTTCGCCATGCATAGGTTGGTGCAGCAAATTAGTAGCTTACTCTGGGGATTAACATCTGTGAATTGTAGTCCTGCTTTGTCACATCTGATACTTATAGTTTTTATGAATTTCTGAGCAATAAAGCATTCCATTACTTTTTTGCCTCTTGTAGTTTAGTGCTGGTTTCTAGTGATGGCTCTGGAGATTAAGATCCTCAAATCACAGCTCCATTCTGTCACTTGCAGTGTTTACATTGTTTTGGAATTACTGAGCAATTAATCATTCTATTATTTATTTTTACTATATATATATAGTTAAATATATGTAATTATATATTAGTTATGTAGGAATGCCTGTATAAAGTTGTTAAATCTTACAAGCTAGATTTCTAATATTCTAAGCTAATGGATGAAATCTAATTACAGCAAGATTCATGTCTGGATGAATACATACTATACTTACCTTTCCTAATCATTTCATTTGATTATCCTTGAAAATATTTATTAGGAAAATAATAGTATTGATGGCATTTAAAATGACCATTACAATTCTTGATACACTTATAATACGCTGTAACGGTCAGATTCATCTATCTCGCTAACACACTGCAGAATTCAAACACGAAACTGAACACTCTAGGAGGGGTTGCCTTCTAGATATCCTAGGTTCGAATCTAGTCTAAATTCCACAGCACCACCTATGTGAGAACGCACCTGTGCTACCAATAATACATTCCCTTTACCGGTGCCTGGTGGTCAGGGAGAAACAAAGAGACTCTATATTGCAAGATAAGTTTGGGTTGCTAATTAACGTCTATGGATGGTACAAAAGAGATGTATAAAATATATATACAGACTGAGACAGTGATAGGGATCAATAAAATAAAAGATCAAAATTGGTTTTATAAGATTTAAAAGATTTATTAATACAGCAATATATATATATAACGCCCACTGGCTGCCTATATTAGACAGGGAGGCTTACTAAAATGGCTGTTAAAACAACATTCCATACAAATTACATTAAAAAGGTTGTTAAGTCCATAGTCTATACCTCGGGCTAATATAGTGTTACAATAATGTGCTTAAAAGAGATGGGAAGATGTGCGAGGCACTTTGAGTAAATTATAAAAATTCTAATAAAACACTTGCACATTAAAGTTTAATATATTTCTTGACTTCGAGAGAATAGCACGGACCAATGCTTGTTAAGCGATAAAGTGGGAACTTGATCAAGGCATATATTTTATAAACATAATTAAATTATATTAGGAGGTCGGTGTTGCTAATAAGGAATTTATGTACGGGATGGAAGGTGTGATATGTTTAAATCATGGATGCCTTGTAAAATATAAATAAGTAAAATCATAGTGAATATGTGAGACAGCTACGGAGGACGTCTCGCCGTTGATCCGTAGGAATGTGGTGTCAAGGGCAGCCGAAGTCTGGACTCATCCAAAACTTAGCGACTGGGTGACGGCTGCATCTAATTCCCAGGTGTGACATTCGAGTACACACTCTGCCTGGGAACTGCAGAAAGTGAAAGGGGAAACGGTCTTGGCCGTTTAAAGCCCTTGGAAAGAAGCAAAGCGATCTCGACATTCAATACACCTACTAGCAACACTCGACTAACATATATAAGGCATACAAAAGGGATTTACTTAGATTGAGAAAATGCCTAATCAATTCTCCAATAATTATTCAAAGAGAGTCTGCCCATTCTCGATCTCAAATTACAAGCTGTGAAATTAAAGCAAAATATATTTTTAAAATAGGAAAGTGCATGCTTGTGGGTTTTAAAAGAAAGCATAGATTTACTTCCACAATCATGCATTTGTGACACATTTAGTCATTGGCCTCGCACATACTCTCATATTATGTTAAAATCGATAAAATGTGGATTTTAAACTATAAAATTATCATACATATTGACTAAGATTAGAATAGCCCTCGAACAAGTGATTCACGAGATAATGTGGGAACAATTTATAATTTTAAAATGCCTTAATATCGGCGTGTTGCTTTCAACAAAGGGAATAATTCACTCGGTCAAAGACTGTTCTGGCACACTATCATAATAATAAAATAAAGAGAGATTAATAAATATAAAATATTAACTCAAGGATATAGAGCAAAGTTACTGATTACATTAGAACATTTTAAAGGAAAAACAATGATAAAGTAAAGTAAAATGGAAAACAATTTAAATAGCTATAACGTATTAATTATAGGAGAGAATCACAAGAGCTCTTGGGTTAATTTTGGGGTTACCTCTTTAGAAGCATTTGCAGGTAGTTTCAGGTAGATTGATTGTCGGCAGGTTCCATATGACTCAGCAGCAAACTATGGTTATTGTTCATATTTCAGCAGCAGCAGTTTCAGGGTTTCCTATGTGACAGCATTTGATGGTATCGAGCAGTGGCCGGCCATTTCTGAGGGGAAAATAGCCTTCTTGCTGACTCTACTCCATCATTTCAAAGATAACAATTTTAAAGGCTGGGTGATTCATAGATATTTCAAGTGATATTGTAGAACATGGTAAATTTATTTGAAGACGAAAACTCAGCTTCAAATACTTAAGTTTTCAGGCAAGTAGCTATTAGAATCCGAAAGTCTCAGAGAGTTCAGCAACAATTATTTTAGAAAGCTCAGCAATGTGCTTAGAATTCTTAGAGTAAAAAAAAATACTTCAAAGAATGCTAGAAGAATCTTGAAGAATGCTAGAATAACTTAGAATATCTAGAATCTCTCAGAATAATGCTAGAATGAAGAACAAAAGAAAACCCTTATATATATAGTGAAATTACACAATAAAACTGCCCTGGAGCGTTACAAAAATATTTCAAAATTTGCCCACTTATCAGCTGTAATCAAATCCATCCGAATATCCAAAGGAATTCAACAAAATTTTAATGAATTTCTATTGTTAATTTCCCTGTCGACATTCGGATTACAACTTTGATTTAATTAAAACAAACTTGCTAATTGAAAGAAACGACGTTAAGTGGACATCTGCTGTATTTTTAGATAAGCTCCTAGAACATTAAATAATTAAAGCTATTGTTCTTACCAGCCCTCATTTATTTTAAACAGAAAATATATGGTGTGATTTAAATCTAAAAGAAAATTATTTTACTTTTTATTTTCAATATTTGAATCTATTTACGAAACAAATTTAAATTTTATTTTAAATCAAAAACAAATATTACGACTGTAATATATTTTGTAAACAGATTCAAACAAAATAATTTTAAATAACAATTTATTATTTTAACATAAGTTTTAAAATAATATCATAGGGTGTGCACAATTACGACCTATATAACCTACTTTTAAATAACTCTCGTTTATGTGTAATACACTTAATTTATAACATTTTATTTATATTGGGCATGAGTTATACAATTATATATAACACGAGCGTTGTACTCATGATTTAAAATTGGGCGGGATTTTTGGCATATAAGCGCATTGCAGACACACTACGATACACTGGGGTTTAAACTAAGGTATGAGGGTAGGAAAGAGGTGAGAAAAGGTGAAATGAAGACTGTTTCAATGCTTTAAACGTATATAGGTAAAGTTAATAAAAATTTTCACAAATAATGTTTAGCTTAGTGCTTTCGGAGTATATTTACTCCATATTCATAGCTATTATTTCATGCAAATGTAATGAATGGAAATTTATGCAAATCATTATCCTGTCCATTTTTTTGATATTGTAAAGCAGGCATCCCTTCGATTGATGGCATTTGGATCATTCACAATGAAATACGCTTCTTTTATTTTTCTTTTGGTGTCCTTTCTTTGCAAACAATTTCGATGCTGGAAGGTTCAAATTTATGACTAAATGTTTTTTGGTGTTCTGCAAATATTGAATTGCCATCATTTTTGTTTACTACTCTATTGCACATATATATGTTGTGCTACTCTATTGTTTATTGTAGCCTGAGTTTCACCATAATATGTTGCCTTATAGCCAGTTTGAGGGCAGGTAATCTTATATACAACTGAGGGGCTTGGTCTGGTTCTATTTTGTCCTTTGTGTTGTTGATCATTCTATTTATATTTAGTGGAGTTCTGAAGCCTATTTTGAATTCATTAGATAAGTTTTTGACTAAATGTTTGGCTAGTTTGGGAATATAAGGTAAATTTAAATGTGGTTTTTGTTCATTTGTATGCTCCTGGGTTAACTTTTTATAGAAAAGTTCGATCCTATTGGCTATAGCTCTGTAGTTGTATCCGACTTTTATTAAGTCTCTAATATAACAAATGATGTTGGTTTTTCTGTCAGCCTCAAACTTATATAAGTAATGATTCCTAAATGAGAAAGCTGAAAGTCCTGCCAATTTATTAGGTGATTTGGAATGTGGGTGTGTGTAACCCCTACCCCTTATTTGTAATGGTTTAATTATCATACTGAAATTAAGGCTTGTTGTTTCTCTTTGTATTTTTAAATCTAGATACTTCAGCTTGTGTTGTTTATTTACCCATGTGTAGTTTAAGGTTAAGTTTGTGTGCTTGCAGATCCTTCTGAATACTTATAATAAGGTTTTTAGGTGCAGCAATGAATAAATCTTCTACTTATCTTGTGTATATTATCATGGGTAGTAAAGCATAGTACTTAGGAAGAACTTGTTCAAAATAATGTAAGAAAACATTTCCCCTCAAATGTTGCCACTATTTTCATCGAGCCATTTTAAAAATTCTACAATAAAGTCAACTCATCCAATTGGACAATTTTTCTTTAATAGTTCCTCCTTAATTATACGGATAGACAGCTTCCTATTTATCAATCCATATAACTCCGTTACATCTAATGCAGCAATTTTAAAAACTATTTATTTCAGTTCTTCTAATTTTCTCAATAAATTAGAGTATGCCCAAATCATAGAAAAACAATGAAAAATTAATAACTTAAGATATCCCAAAAAGCAGTTAAATGATGTTATAACAGGATATTAACAAATTTGAATGTAATGAAAAGAATTTTATAGGCAACGATTTCTGAAATAAAAAAAAAATAAATTATACACATGATTCCCAGTTTGCATTTAACCCAATAGCAGGAAAAAATAAAAAGTGGTCACTTGATTAGTACGCAGAAAATTAGTTTCCTCAATCAAAAAGTTGACCAGCTAGGATTTGATAAAGAAAACCCGATTTCATTGCTTTTTAGTATGAAATGATTTTATTCATTCTTTTTGAGTTTCAAGAATGAAGAGATGAATTGAAAAAGATAAAGTAGATAGGGTTTAAGAATTTAACATCATGTTATATTTAATTAGCAAATTTATTTCTTTTATTTCAGTTTGCTACCTAGTGTAAACTTAAGTAATCAAAAGTATTGTGTTAGCTTGAATCATTTTTGTTGGTACATGCTCATTAATTGGATTTTATGGCAACCTTTGATTATTTAGCATTGGAAAATTTATTACAGTATACTATTTATTAAATTTTTAATTTCTGTTTCCACCAATTGTAAACAATTTATGACAACAAAATAATTTTATTTTGGATTTATTTATAATTAATTTGATGCTTGTAAAGAAAAAAAATTTAGTGCTGCAGTCTAATTGAGAATGTCTGTTTCTAGAAAGAAGTTTGTCCATGCCCATGCAAATAGTAATTTTGATTTTTTTTTTTTTTTTTTAATTATAATTTTAGCACTATTGTAATTTTATTACTAAAGTACTAAGGTATAGTTCAAAGTTGTATCTAGATAATTTGTTAAAAAGTAAATAAATAATGTATTAAAATTAGGAGAATGACATTTAATCAGAATAATGACTAGATTTTAATAAATTATTATACGGTTATTCTCTTTTTATCATTAGTATTGTAGATGTGTGGTTATAACTAGTAAAAGATGTAAAGATAATTGTATGGAAAAATCAACGCATATTTGATAAGTTATATATTTGATAATTACATTAAAAACCCAGAACATGTTTAACATTTATATATACATTTTAAAAATTATCAAAGTTAATATTTCAGTTATGCAATCTTAATAATGTAAGTACTTCAAGTGGAACAGCTGGCAGTTTTTAATTAATAATTAGTAAATTTTAATATGCAAAAAAAAAAAAAAAATGTTAAAAGTTATTGAATAACATAAAAAGAAATTAATAAGATGATAAATGGTTGATTTAAATTGCATTAATGAAAGAAATTTTGTTTATTAAAATATATAGTAATAATATTTGGGGAGGGTAAAGATTTGTCTTAAAAATTATTAAAAACAAATAATAATAATAATAATAGATTACAAATTTAATAAAATATTCTTTCCAGACTAGTATATCTTAACTATTATTTTTTGTATTTAAATTAAGGGAAAAAGTATTATTGTTTTATCAACTAATCACTTCTACACAAACATATTTTTATTAGATTTTTTTGTTGTTGTTTTAAAAGTAATAGTAATTTTACTCTAATTCAGATTTTAAGAAATATTTTACCATTTCATATATATGTGACTTCTAATTGTCTTACTTTATTGGTTTAATTTTTAATTAAACAATATCAGAAAAAAAAAAAATCTGATATTTAAAATGTTATACATTCAATGAAGAAAGTTATCATTATAGAGGTGGAAATGCTACAAAATACTATTTAATATTAAACCAAAAAATATCACTATGATTCTCCACAGCAATAGAATAGAATAAATAATGTTCAATATTTTATTTAATTATTTTAAATTCTATATATCTTACATAGACTTTAATATTGATTAAATTGTTTTTTTCTTTATGGGTGTAAATAGGGCAACCCTTGGAAGACTGGGAACAGCAAGAAACAGAAAAAGGAGTGACATATTATATAAAGTAAGAATTAGTTGAATAATTTAATAGTTCCATTAATGAAAACATTAATTGTAGAATGAACTTTGTATAATATTTTTTAATCTTGAAACAAAGAATTTATAATATAGGGTTACTGCAAAAAATGTAGATTATTTTATAATTGGCATACACAAAATATAGCAATGGATATGATTAGACCGATAGCTCATTTATAACTGGAATATTGAACACTTAATTGGTATAAAATTAAAAAGGCATAAAGAAGACATAATATCTTTATGATGACATCTTCAGTAACTGCTTCTTGTGGAATTCTATCAAAAATATTATTTGTTGTATTTTTATATATACAATCTGGATAATTAACATCGCTTTTGTCTCCATTGGTAGATAGAGCTATACTCAAAATGGTTTGAGAGAAAGAAATTATTTTGTTGAAATATATTGAATGATATATGTTTATGGTACTCATTTTGAAATTTATAACATTTATTCTTGTTCTGTATAAATTTCATAATTATAAATAAATATTAAATTCATATAACTTTATTGTATATTATAAACCAAACTGGAGTTAACTTATTTCTCTCTAAAAAAATAACAAATTCACCACTTTTATTGTCAGCAAACTGTTTATTCTTTGCTTTCTAATGGTATTAAACTTAGTTTAACTAATGATGTTGAAATTTAAGAGTGAAATTGATATTTTTGCCAGATCTAAATATAGTAATATTAATTGTGAAATAATATTCAATTATGTAATGAAAAACAATATCTTTTATGCAATAGATTATTTCATAATTAATATGGTCATTATTATATCTGGCTTAAATATCAATTTTATTCCCAAACTTCAACATTGTTAGCAAACTAAGTTTAAAGCCAATAAAATGCAAAAAGTAGAAGAATGCTCTATTCTTTCTGTAGTTTGCTGACATAAAAGTAATAAGTTTGTTATTTTCATGACTAGGAGAGATTAATCAACTTCAGTTTGGTTTCATAATATAGAATATTTTTAAGATTGACAGTAACCCTGCTTATCATGTTCACTTATATATGTTTTGTTTGATATTAAAAAAATTTTGGGATGAGAGTTGGAATTATAAGAAGATAGTTGAATATATGTTTGTTTTGTACTGTTTACTTTCATTTAAGAAATCTGCCTTGGCAGGAAAACCATTAACACAAGCCTGACACGCCCCTCAGGTTGATGCTGGACTTTGGAGGCGTGCATTATTTTGAGACTGCTAAGAAGATAAATCATTGGCTAATAGATGATTTAGGATTTGGAGAGTTTACTATTAAATCTTCTTTCGAATTTGTAGAGCGAATCAAGAATGCGCTAATAAGGCCCGAGTTTAAAATTGCAGCCTTAGATATTTCAGAGTTATACGGGTCTATTAATAGAAAGAAGTCTATTGATATTATATATCAAGAACTCATAAATAAAAATGTAGCTCAAGCTCGCGTTAGTTTTATAACAGAATTTCTGAGATGGTTAGATGTAAATATTATGGCGACCTTTGAAGGCAAGTGGTACCACATGAAAGACGGGTGGCTTATGGGATTGCCCATGAGCGGCATCATGTCTAGCATCTATCTGAATTTTTATGAAAAACAAGTATTATCGGAATACAACATAGTAGATAATAATATAATATACACGAGATATGTGGACGACCTATTTGTTGCTGCTCCAGTAAATATTGTTGAGCACATCAAAGATCGGATACAAGCGAACACAGCATTAAATTTAAATATTACATGGGAAGATATGGGGCAAGAGGTAAAATATTTAGATATCAAGGTACACAGAGAAGGAAATATGCTTAATTATGCAATGATTATGAAGCCACCAGAAGTTCGTGGACAGATTCACCATGAGTCATACACACCTATGACTCACAAGTTTGCTGGATTGACTTCATTTCTTTCAGAAATTACTATTTGTGCAAGTTTGAGGCAGATAGAAGGTCTAACTTAATTAATTATACTAACAACTTAATCAAATCAGGATGCAGGCGCAATATAGTATATAGCAAAATTAGACGTTTTGTAAATAATATTGGAAAACACAGAGATGAAGACAACAGGCCTTGAATATTGTTGCCCTATGTGCACTCTTTACATAAAACATTTTATAAGACTTTTTCTAAGGAATTTTGTTTGAGTTTCCATACACCTAACTCAACTAATAGGCTTATTAACAACACTAAGGACACTATAGCTTCTGATCAGACCCCACAGGCTGTGTACAGAGTGGCATGCCCTCATAATGGATGTAAGGCATCATACTATGGTGAAACGAGAGCCACCATAGCTACTAGGATATCACAACATAGGTATAAATACAATAAGGCACATACGGATCCAGAATGCACTTCAATTTTTGCTCAGCATCAAAAATTGTCGGGACATGTGTTCGAACCCACATCTGCAAAATTAGTTTGTACTGAGCGACATGATGTTAGGCGAAAAGTAAAAGAAGCATACTTTATAGCAGAGGACTCTTTCTCTATTAATCATAAAGATGCATGTTTTGCGATATCTAAAAGATGGTCTTAGTGACTCATTTGCAAATAATTTGCATATCAGATTTATTTATATAATGATTTCAAAGAAAGGATCATAACTGGCTATGAATATGAGAAGTACATCTTCTTGAAAGCGCTTAGCCATTTAATTTAGTTTTCAATTTGTTGTTATAGCTTTACGTTGGAAGTGTGAAAGCAAGATTTATTATTATATTGGACAAACGTAAAGTATAAATATACAGGTTATTACTTAATAATGGATTTGTAATTTAATTTTGGCTAATTCTGAATTATTGTACTTAATTTACATATACTGTATACTTGTAATTGGTGACAAATCTTCCATAGAAGTGAATCAACCTGAATTTTTGCAGGCATTGTTTTAATAATTTTAAAAAAACCAAAGCACAGCTTTGATGTAATTTTTTTAAATTTATTTATTGTATATTTAAAATCCATTAGTTACATAGAATCTTTTCATCATTTTTGTTTTTCAACTTTTTTTTAAAGTATGTAATCATCACTGGTCAAATTTTTAAAAAATGACCTTTGTTATAGTGATTTTTTGTGTGTGTGTGAAAAAAAATGTTTATTTTAAAAAATACAATTTTACAATTTTTTTTTTTAAAAATATATATAAAAACAATTATATAGAATAAAATAGTATGAAATGAATAATTGGTTGATTTTCTATTAAAATTCAAAACTCAAAGGTTTTTTTTTTTTTTGAAAGTTGCTTACACATGTATTTTTTGGTATAGATTGAGATTATTATTCTACAATATTTAGTTTCAAGGCTAATATATGTTTGTTTTAGAATTTCACAAGACAATAACAAAAATAATTTGACTTTCTACTATGATTGAAATACAAAGAACTGGATTTAGTTATTATTATAATTTGATTGGCATGTTATTAGTATTTTGTTCTGAATGATTTCAATTTTTATTTATTATATTCTTTCTCTCTCTCTATATATATATATATATTGCTAGATGTACTTATGTACTAATGGTAGAAGTATTTTAAGATTACATATATAAATTAATATTGAATTTCAAAAATCTTACACTTTTCACTTTTCAGCAAAAAAACTTTTATTATTTATATATAAATTAAGATATAAATAATAATAAAAGAAATATTGCAAAGTAAACAAAAATACACTATAAAAACAAAATTTAAAAGACAATAGCTAATGATATTTTTAAAATAATTATAAATATAGGGGATTTGAATTCAGACTTTCAAGCATCCTTCAACGATCCACACTATCTTATACTACTGATACACATGACCACACACATGTAGAAAAAATAAATAATCACCAATATACATATTTCATGCTGAACCAGCACTCGTCAGTTGGTCCAGATTATCATTTCCCATACACATATATATAATCAGTGCTCAGTTAAAATTAAGATAACAAATCTTTATACTTTAATGGACAGGCTTCAATCTACTCCAACTTCCAACTCTTCAGCCATTCATATCATTTTCTATTTCAATACTGTTCATCAATAAATAATTGTATTCAAAGTTCAAATCACAAATAAGTACTTCACATCAAACAAACCAATTTATAGTGTTTTATGTAAGCATGACCATACAATACTGATAGATTCTGCTAATATCGAATATCATCTTTGTCCCACTGCGAGAAAATGTGTCATGCAAGGTTTTTCATGTCCACACTTGCTTTGATATGTTTGATAAGATAATGCATTCTTACGTTTGACTCTTTTGATGACACATTTTAGCTTTTCATTCGAAGATTGGTATGTATTGTGTTAAACAGGATGTGATGTGATGTATCTGGTTTCTCCTTAAACGAAGTCAAGAATATCTCAGCAATTATGCCCCAGATAAACCTGTTATCCATTTTATTCTCCATTCCCCACTCTTAAGTCTTCCCATATTCTGCCCCATCCCATTTCCACAACATAATCTTTGTCAACTCTATGGCCTTTATATCTAAATCCCCCTTATCTCTTTGCAAACCCAACATAAAAACTAATAACTCACTTTCTGTATAGTCACTTTGTTCATGTCTATTCTCCCATAACTTCATTATCTGTACCCTTTCTGCTTTCAAGCATTTACATTCAATCAACAGGTGCCTAATATTTTCTATACCTTCCTTACACAATTTGTACACTAAATTATCCATGGTTTTCCATTTACATGTATATTCTCTTGTTGCTAAAGATCCCATTCGAGCCTTAAATAATAAACTACTTTCCTTACTATTATCATAAATTAACTCGCATCCAATATTCCGTTTACTTCTATATATATTTAAACTCTTCTTACCCTCCATACTAGTTCTCCATCTCTCCAACTCCCTATTTTTTATTAATACTTCTATTCTTTTATCCCATTTCTTACCACTATAACACTCAACAATCCTCCCAACACAATCATCCCACCTTTTATACAAGTATACTGATATAAATTCTTTATCCAAATCTTTCGCATACCGCATTACCTTTCTCACCCATCTTGTTACCTGCCCTTTACTCATAACCCAATTGAACACTATTTTTGCTATTCTTTTACTATCCATAAACTGCAACCTACCAAACATTTTCATATTACTTTTTGTATCTCTCATATAAAAACTTGACCATCCCATTTCTCCTTGAATTGCCTCCTTTGCTGTCCACATCTCTGCATCTAATGCATGTCTTCCTACTTCCCTTTGTACTTTCTTTAAATAATCTAAAATCCTTTTACCAACACATAATGCATCATTACCATATGTTAGCCCTGCTACTGCAACTCCCTTGCATACTATTCTAGCTACATTATATTTATTATATGAAAATACTGTTAGTTTCTTTACCAAACCCTTTCTTTTCTTTGCTTCATTTACCAATTTTTTCTCCCATTCATCCAAGCAATTTTCCTGATTACATAAGATGATTCCCAAATACCTATATCTATCCACCACCCTTAACTTTATATCCCCCAATAAAAATTCTACATCTTCTCTTTCCCCAGTATTAACCATCATTATATTTGATTTTTCTTCACTAAATTTAATCCCCATCTCTTTACCCACCCTTGCACATGTCCTCAACATAATTTCCATATCTTCTCTTCTTTCTGCACACAAAAAGATATCATCTGCAAAAAAAAGACCAGACAAAATATATATTCCCTTGCCACCTATTATTGGTATCTCTACCCCTCTTCCTAGTCTTTCTATTGCTTTCTCCATTTCACTCAAAAATAACAAGAACAAAATAGGTGACCTTGCCTTAATCCCACCCCATTTTTAACTTTAACTGATTCTATATCCCCTAACTGGTAAGTATAATAATTATTTTCATATAATTTCTTAATAATATTTACTAAAGCTTCATCCATTCCCAAATTGGCTAACCTTACCCATAATCTATTTCTATTTACTCTATCATATGCTTTCTCTATATCTATAAAACTGAATTCCTACTGATCTCCATAAGTTGTGTAACTACAAACAAACTATCTCCTATATGCCTATCTGACCTAAAACCTCCTTGCATTTCCCCCACTACATTATTCTCTTCCATCCATTTTACAACTCTTCCAGCTACCATATATGAGAAAACTTTATATAAAACTGATGTTACCGCTATCGGTCTATAATTATTTAACTTTCTATGATCCTTACCCTTTCCTTTAAATAATAATCTTATTCTTGTATTACTCCAACTAACTGGAAAAACTGTCTTCTGTGCCATTTTATTAAAACATGATAATAACTTTGCTTTTTCTTTATGCCCTAAATTCATACCATCTCTGCTGCCCATCCATCTAAACCTCTCGCCTTTCCACTTTTCAATCTCTTCCCTGCCTCATTCAATTCATTTTTTCTATCACTACTTCCTTCACATCTAACATCTTTTCAATATCCAGTACATATCTATTTAAGATTCTTTCTACCTCTTCTCTAGAGCTACACTCTATTCTCTCATCATCTATTAATACTATCTCTCTTTCCCCTACATTTCTTCTTTTAATGTAATTCCGAAAATTTTTACTCCCATCTCTTCCACTTTTATTAATATCCTCCAACAATTTACTATTTAACTTCATCCTCTCTCTATAATTATCCATTTTAGCCAACTTCTTCTTTTCTGAGTATTTTCCCCATTTAGCATTAATATCATTTTCACTTTCTTTGTTCTTAATAGCACACTTGTATTCTCTGCATGCTTTTTTCCTCTCTTTTACACTTTTACTAACTCTCATTTTTTTATTACTTTTATTCTTCTGCATATTCTCAACTAAAACCCTATTTGCCACTTTTTCTATTTCACCACACCAGTCCTTATACTCATCCCCATCCAACTGCTCCATGGTTTCTTCAACTTTTATATTTTTCCAACTTAGATATCATTCACTCTCCTTCCACATCTTTCACTATTATTTCTACCTTTATTTCTATCCTCCATTACATTACTAACCACTTCTATTACAATAAAATTATGATCATTATTACATACTCTCTCTTCATTATCAAACACCTTAATTTTCCATATTTTCTTCATTCCCTCTTTCTCTACCAATACATAATCTATTGTGTGAAATACCTTATTCATAGACCATGTGTATTGTCCCTCATACATATTTGATAAATTCCTAATGCTCAAATTTACTCTTTGACAAAATTCCTTCAAAAACTGACCATTCTTATTATCTACATCATCAATTTCTTCAATATGTCCATTCATATCCCCTATAACCATTATTCTCTTCCCCTTTTCTTTAAAAATTTGTATATCCTTAACTAAGTATTCATATATACTACTGTTCCACTCCATTACAATTTGACTATCTCCAGTAGCTATATACACTACAGCCACCATCAATTCTTGTCTATCCAACCTTATTTCAAACCACAAATGCTCTTGACATTTAACTATATTTAAATATTTCATCGATATAATATCTATACCACCACCCCCTTTTTTTTTTTTTTCTGTTTACAGCCATATCACCTCTTCCAAAATAGGTTCTTCTTCTTCTCTTAGATGAGTTTCCACTACTGCTAATACCTCCAGCTCTTTACTTTCAATTGCTTTATTTAATTCCAGCCACTTTTCTGGTCTCCTACCACCTTGCATATTCAAAAACCCAATTTTAATAATTTTTTCTTTCCTAACTATTCTTTTGATTCTTTCTTCTCCATTATGTTTATAACAAACTTTCTTACCATTAATCTTACAAAACCATTCCCTTTCCACATCTACACTTATATCTAAATCAACGATCTTTTGCTTATTTCTTATATCCCCTCCATTCGTCTTGTTTTTGATATATTACAACTTAAAAGCCCACCCCCTTTTAAAGTTTCCCGATTTATATTCTTTAAATATCAAACTCCTTAAAACTTCACTTCCTTGTTTTCCTAAGTGCAATCCATCTTTACTATATAACTCCCTCTTTCCAATAAACCAATCCTATACATCCACAAACACAACATTATTTCTCTCACACAATTTTTTCACTCTCTCATTTATAGAACATGCCCTATCTAACAAATACTCTTATCAAATCTTGGTAATACTCCAACTACCCTTACTCTTCCTTTAATCTCCCTCAAATTTCTAATCAATTCTACATACTCATCCATTACCATAACATATACATCTCTACTATCTAGCTTTCTTATTTATCTGTCACATCCCTAATTTTTGCTCCAGGCATACATACTTTAACATACCTGCTTCTATTTTTCTTTGCAATTATATCCCCACATTCTCTTATTAGTGAATCTCCTATCAACACTGTCTCATAATCTACTTTCTCTACTCCATCTGTATTCTTATCTACCATCTTCTGGACCTCCTTAGCCATTTCTTCCTTATCATTTCTACTCAATAATTCCTTTATCTCCTCACACTTTGTCTCTAACAATTTTAATTTTACTTCTACGTCCTTCACTTCTTCCTCTATCATACTTATTCTCTGTCTAACCATCTCCATTGCATTACTACTTTCTTCACCCATATTTCCTGTCACTCCACTAAAACCATACTCTGTCCTATATTCCTTAACTACATTTTGCTCCCTCTCCTCTGACTTTCTCTCTAGACTACCTACACTTAAAAACCACTTTCTCACCTCTTTAATCACATTTACACACTGACTACATAACCAAAAGCCTGTCACATCCTTCCTATTCTTATTCAAACATTTCAAATGATACACCTCAGCACATACTGTACGTTCTACTAATGCTCGTCTAATTCGTTTCTGCCGATCGTATATACACTGTGCCATACAAATACAATCCATATTCTTATTTTTTAATTCACCTATTGTATATTTGACTTTATAATGCCTTTCCTATTCTTCAAACATCCTTATAACGGAAAAATAAAAACTTTTTAATTTTTTCCCAAACTTTATCAAACTATAACCACTTATTTTCTAACATTAGGCCTCCCAAACATTAACTTTTTTATCAAAATAAATGTCTCTTAAAATTTAAAAAAACCTTCAATAACAAACTTAACTAAAACGAATTAAACTTACATACAACTTTTTTTATAAGTACCTCTTTATAATACCTCTCCTATTCTTCACACACTTCTATACAGAAAAAATAAAAACTTTTTCCCAAACGTGATCAAACTATAACCACAACCACATGTTTTCTAACATTAGGCTCCCAAACATTGCCTTATTTCTCAAAATAAATGTCTATTTTAAAATTTAAAAAAACTTTCAGTAACAAACTTAACTAAAACGAATTAAATTTACATACAACTTTTTTATAATTATCTTTACACTAACACACATTCAACAAGAACAACTTTTTTTAAAAAAAAAAACTACTATACCTAAAATGGCAAATGAAAATCTTTCAAACAGTTAAACACAAAAAATTTTCAATCTTTCAAATAACTCACTCTCTCAATCACAATTTATACTTTCATCCACAATCAACACTCTTTAAATTGCTTCTCTCAAAAGATCAATGTACACGTAAACAACATTAAACCAAAAAAAAATTTAAAAATTTTTTTTACTTAGCTTTTTGTCTTGTGCCAAACACAGTAATCAATGGATGCCAGAAGGGTTGTGCATAAAATCCCCATCTAGTGCCTACTCATCCAATATCCCCAGACTAGTTTCTGGCTTGTGTCCTTCATCAGTGAGGAGCCTTGGATCTGTGAGCACTGCACCTAGATCTTAGGATCTAATGTAACCCTCTAGCAGCCATCTTTTATCTCAACTACAAAACTATGAGAATGAAATTGAAAACACAATAGTATTTTCAATCTAAACTCAATAGCTTTTATAGTCAATATGGGTCTGAACTCAGTTCAGCATCCATACATTTTGATGTCTTTGGCTCTTTAACAGGGTTATTGGATGAGTAGGCACTAGGTGGGGATTTTATGCACAAGCCTTCTGGCATCCATTGATTACTCTGGTTGGCACAGGGTGGCACTACTGTATGGAGAGTTTTACCTGTTTAATAACAGTTATGTGCTAGCATAAGAGATGTTGATCATGTGATGTATTGTGTTTTTATCAAAAAAGTATTGTTTTTTTAAAAATTATTTTACTTCTTAATTAAGTACCTATTGGAATCATAGATATTTTGAAATAACAAACAAATAGCAATAGTAAGGGGGTCTATTTTTGCAGTCGTCGACCCCCAAAGTTTTTTATTGAAACTATCAACTCCTAGAAAATTAAAATCGACCACTTTGGGAACTCTTGATTTAAATTAGCGGTGGGCATGCGTTTACAATTGACCCCACATTTTGATTAAAAAAACATTTAATAGCTACAATAATTATAAACTACAAGTTAATTAATAAAATATAATAAATGTTTAATTCAGTAAATTTTTAGATTAAAAAGAATTAAAAAACAAGATTGTCAAATTATTAGGTTAACTAACTTTTTTTCTTTTTTTATCATTATGGTCAGCTACTTGACAAAATTCTTGAACTTTTCTGGAAAATTCTCATGTATCTGAAAAAGTGTCTCCAAGTTTTATTACTGATTTCAATCATAGATTATTAGAATATCCATGCAGTGACTATTTCAAAATGTGAAAACTCATAAAAATATTTTAATTCACATGTAGATTCACAAATCATGCATGCACATCTCACATTTGTTTTAAAAATATTTAATGTTGATAAAATAAATTTTAAATAGCAACAATAATTGTAAAATATAAAATAATTAGTATAATATAATAAATATTTAGTTCTGTAAATTTTTAGACTAAAAAGAATTAAAAGAACAAGGTTGACAAATTGTAGACTGGTTGTGGCATCTCACACAACTCAGAATCATTTACAAGATAAATTTCAAACAGATAGAGATTATAAAAAATAATTCAAACATTTTCAATTTGTCACAACTTGTGTTAATTTAAAAGATAATTTTCAAACAGATGGCAGTTTTAAATTAAAAAAAAAAGTTTTTTTTTTTTTTATCATTTGTTTATTTATACATTTTTCCATATGTTCTCATCAAAGATGTAGGCCTTTATCTGAATTTTGTTTAAACTTTTTATACACTTTTTTAATAAACAAATAGTTTATTTTTTTTAAAAAAGGACCTGACATCCGGATTGTTGTTTTTTTTTTTTTAGAAACTTCTCATTTTTATTTTAATTACTAACAAGGTATTTAATAGTTTTTGTTATTAATTTTACATAAATAGAAAATTAATACATTAACACATTATTCTTTTAACCCAGTTTTATTTTATTATACATTTTTTTTAGTTGACAGTTTTAATTTATCCTATGATTTCTTTTATTTTATGTTTACTTTTCTATAAATTGGGTGACTACTTTTGATTTGAATTTTTTACTTTAATTATAAGTACTTTAATAGACATCAGAGCTATAAAATAAACACGTGGTTAGATAGTAAATCACACGTGAACATTGGACTCTAAATTAGATTGCTGTGAACCAATGGTATTTTTAACAGATGTTAAGATTTTTGTGGGGTTATGAAATTTTTTGATAAAAAACAATATGACAACATTGAAAAACAGAGAATAAAATACATATCACTGGTAATTTTCAAATGGTAAGGAATAAAATCTTGAATAGAAACATTCATGAACCCTAACTTGACAACAAGACAGCTAGCTCTTTTACTGGAATTAGGAAATATCTTTTAACTGATTTCATCTGAAATTAATCTCTTGCAGAAACTTTGTGATTAGATAAATTTCACACTTGTTGATTTTTGTTGTGAAAAAAGGATATATAGTAAAAAGATTTAAGGAGATTGTTAGAAAGTTTGTTTCACCTAAGCTGGAAATCATTGGCATTATTGTAACTGATTAGAATGTGAGTACCATGTTTTTCTCTAGTCAGGAAAAGTTTAAGGAGGATATTTATACTAATAGTGTTGTATTATTTTTAATCTCTGGAATGAGTTTCTTAATGAATGGAAATCATCTTACAGTGCACTGTTATGCATTTTTAGTGAGTTTCAGGATATATTTGGAGGAATAGAAATAAAAAAAATATTATGATTAATTAAATGAGAGTTTAGATAATGGGATTTATAACTAAGGAATAAAAAAAGCCAATGTTTATGGGGGAAAATTGATTAATTTGTATGGAGTGTTTGAACTTGTGATCAGAACTATTGGTTTTTTGCATTGGGATTGACACAAAATTGGCTTAGATTTTTTTTAAAAAAATTTAGAAAATCTAATCAAGCAATTCTTAATTAACATAAAATAGTGCACATCATTTTTTGATGTTTGCATACATTGATGGAAATTATCATTTAATGATATGAGAGTGTCTGCTAAAAGTAGAGAAAAAAATAGTGAATATGTGCAAAAGACTAAGAATATAGCCATTTAAACTACAAGCAGTATAAGAAATTGCTAAACCTAAAAAGAGAGGCATAAAATTTATACTACATGAACTAAATTCAAACTAATTTGATTTTTGCAAAATAGAGTCATACTTAGGAAGGTACTGAGATAAACACCTGTTCAGTTTAAAAAAGTATATGAAATTAAGACATTTAAGTTGGTCCCACATACCATTTGTAGCATTGCAGGTTAATAAAGGCTGTGAAGATGTGTTTATTAATGGTTTACATTAGAAAAGTTGAGGGGGGCGGGTTCAGCACATTGTGAGATATTGTTTAGATAAGAAAAAAGATCAAAATTAAACTTCATAAGGCTAGAATGAGAGAAAAAGTATAGAACTTTAATTAAAGTTGATAGATTTAAATAAGAGAGAAATCCTATTTGAAAAACAAATACTGGTAGCACAGGTAGAATCAATGTCTGCTTCTGTTAACAACAAAAAATCATCCATAACTAAGAGATCGATCAGAATGAAGTCATATAATAATAAACAATGAAGAAAATGGATAGAAGATTATTGACTTTGCAAAAACAAAAATAGAAAAGTCATTATTTTATGAGAATCTTAAGTCATGTTCTATACATTAATAATATTGGGATTAATAATTTTTATGTAGATGCCTTGAATTAAAGGTAAATCTTTTATGTTACACCTGAATTGTTATTACCACTATTGAATAATATCTGGGAAGAAAAACTCTTCAGAATAGTATAAAGACATATTGATGAAGCTTCTGGAAAAGGTGATTTGGCAGAGTATGAAAATTGATTATGAATTAAATTAATATTTAACAAAAATGCTACAATTTTAAACAGCATTAGAAAATCATAAGTGTATAGAAAACTTTTAAACTACATTGAATATTATAAAGAATTAATTTACCTATTGATGATTTTTGACAGGTGACAGCCATTGAATACATTATCATACTATGTATTTTAAACTAGACAGCACAAAAGTTGATTGATATTTTCTAGAAATTAATTTGTTAATGTAGTTTGTGATGACTATGTATGTCAGGTGAAGTATCAAGGCAAACTATCTTAGCGTTTTGAAGTGCAATTAAAAACATGATGGATTTGCTTTCTTTTATCATTATTATTTATAATAGTTGAGGATTTGATATTGCTTAGAGCTGAGAAGAATTTAAAAAGATCCAGTGATCTGCTAATGATTGTGGAAAAACCTTTATTGTTTAAATGACCTGTATTTGCTAAATAGCGAATTTGAATGTAGGATAATAAGTTATGATCTTAAAATAGACATCAGGAATATTATTTTAATAACAATGCTGTCATCAAAATTAAAATTGATTATTGTCTATAGTTTTCAAAACTTGTTTGCTTAAAATGAAAATGGAGAAATTGAAAGAGAATAAATAATGCTACTGGTGTGTTTATTGATTTGAGATTTATAGAACTAAAATTAAAAGTGCACATCTTGCAGAGTAATGTGAAATTTGCTTTATATATATATTGATTGAAACTTGGAAAATACTACCATTTATTAATATATGTTTTTGGGTATTTTGAGTATATGATAGCTAAGAATTATGAACTTTTTATCTCTGCTTTTTAATATTTTTTATGTAGCAAATGAAATGTCCTGCATATATCCCCTGATCTTTTTGTTATCTAATAGTTACTGTATGGATAAAATGAAAATGCATTAAATGGCCATATCAAGGCAAAAGATTCTTCAACATCCATTCAGAAAGGAAAAGTGAAAAAAAAAAGATTAGATTTTCATTTACCAACTAACAAATGAAGGACTAACTCTGGGTGTCTGAAAAATTTCAAAATTCTATATATATTTATTAGTGATGAATTTCCAATAGATATTACTGTGCTTTTTTATAAAATAAACAAAAAATGTTTTTGAAAAAATATATCAAAACTCATTATATTTTTAATAGTTTAGGTCAAAGGTATCTAACCTTTTGGCTTCTCTGGGTCACACATAAAATATACAAATATAACCAAGAGCTGATAAGCAGAAAAAAATTCCATGTATAATTTGTGTGATATCCACTACTAAAGTCATTAAATAATAATCTTAATTATGTAGCCACCCATTCAGAAGATCTTTTAAATCATTGAGCAGATTTCAATTCTGTGATCATTAATATAAATATACATATCTTAGTAATAAAATGTCATCAATGTTTTTTATATATTTTTTCATTATAAAAGTAAAAGAGGGAAACAAAACTTTTTGGATATTTGACATTGTATTTGAGTTCATGTATACATTTATTAATCACATTGGGACATGTAATCACAAAAAAATGTCAATGTTTAAATAAGTTAATGATTTTGTATTGGGTCACATTTATTGCAATTCTGGGTAACATGTGGCTCTTATGCTGCAGGTTGGCTGGTTTAAATAAATATCTTTTTAATTTATAACTTGATATATATTGAATTTTTCTCATGATAATGATTTTACTCACTGCTAGTAATGTAAAAATTGATTAGTGGACAAAAAAATTCAAGCTGATTATTGTATGTTACTTTATAAATGAAAATGGTCATTTTAAAAATTACATTGCAATAACTTCATTTGCAAACCAAATGCAGGATCTTTTGATACTCTGACATTATTTAAATAAGTACCATATGATTTCCAAGTATAATGTAAACTTCTTTAGATAATAGTGATTGCTTCAGTCTATCACAATTGAAGGTCAACTTGTTAATTACTGCTTATGTTGATCTGTTTTATATTGCAATTTAATTTCTATTGACTAAATCAGTTCTTCATTATTATCCATAAATATTAAACATAGTTTAAGTTTGAAAAGAGAATCATATGATGCTTAATTTGATATACTCTGAAATTTATTTAATTCTGTATTTTATTTTTACTTCATATTTTATTAACAATAGATGCATCACGTGGTTTTCAACAATAATTAATTATAAACAGAGTTTTATAATTAAATATATCAAAAAATAAATATCAGAATTTGTTACAAAATATAATTTTTAATTTAAAAATTAAAAAAAAAATTTTTTAATACTTTTTCTTTTCAAATGTTGTTTTGTTTAATTTTATGAAGCATTTTTTTTATTTCAGTTTTCCTTCAATATTTCAACCATATTATATGTTTATTATCAAGGATTGGTTATTCCTATAATATATATATATATACAAATATAGGAATAATCAAACCTTGACAATGACCATATAATATGGTTGAAATATTGGAGGAAAACTGAAATAAAAAAGTGGTTCATAAAATTAAAAAAAAAAAAGAACAAGATTTGAAAAGAAAAACTGTTGAAGAATTTGATTTTTTAATTTTTAAATTATTAATGGATCATATTTGTAAAGAAAATGATGAAATACTTACTATTGACTTTATTAAATGATAATTTTTAATCATAGTAAAAGTAACCATTTTATTTAATGATTTTGCATTTTTACGCGCACATTCTTGAGGTTACAGCCTTAGTAAATATTAAATACAATTGAAGGTTGTTTTTTTTTTTAAATAATTACAGCCATTTAAATAATGGTTAATTTGGATGTAAATATTATAATTAAAGAATTATCTTCGATATATGTAAACTTGACAGTCAGGAAAATGATATAAAATATAATTTTTGTATTAATATGACCATCTCTTAGCATCGGAAGAAATTACTAATTATTTATGTGATTTTTTAAAGTATGTTAAATGGCTTAATTTGCAAACAAAAGCTAATTATTCTCTTTAGATTTGCTTAGAGTATTTTTAAATTCATGAAGGATTATATATTAATAGTTCCTATATGTATATTAATATAAAGATTTCCATTGTATATTTCTGATTTATTCATATTAGCATTAACAAATTACACCATTTGGCATGATAGAGATTATCCAAAGATATTGAATGTTAGTTGGGTTAAATCATTAAAAGTTTTATATATTTATTATGTTAAAATTAATTAAGAGAAATAAAATATAAATCCACATCAAGCAACCTCATTATGTCTGATTTCGATTACACCAAAAGATGAAAAAAAAAAGAAGCAGATATTGATGTATCCAAATTATAGATACGTTATGTATTACTGAATTAAAAAAAAATAATTGATATGAATGAATCAATAACTAATATGAAAGCATTAGATCTCACTGTTGCAGATTCTGCTTCTTTTAGTAGCAAAAAATCTGATCAGTATTTTATCTCTGAGAGGAATCACGAATCTTCTAACGAGAAATGAATTATTAAAAAAAAAGATGACAATGAAATATATATTCGAAAATCTCAAGATGAAGGAGATAATTCATCTGGGTAAATGGACATTGGCAAAGCTTTTTAATGGCAAAACAAAAACAGAATTTTGAAGTTTTTTTAAATACCAAGTTTTAATAAAAATATCATTGTGAGAAGCCAGTACAGTAATTGATTTTTTTGGCTCATTGGAGAATGAATTATTTAAAAAAAAAAAAATTACTAACTCACACAATGACAAATATGAAGAATTGCTTGGTGTTTTTTAATAATGAAACTTCCAAAACATAAGACTTCTACCATAAAGTGCAAAATTAAGAATATAACTATTTTTCTCATAAATCTGTAGATATCTTTTTCAACTATGGACCATGAAAGATATATAAATATTTTAATAATTAAGATACAAGATTCCTATGGTTTGAATACACTAACATAGGATCAGGCTACTGATCTATAATAATGAATATGAAAGTAATATATTTCAAACAAAATTTTGCTTTTTGATAATGTATTGTAATTATGCAAATGATGGCTGGATATAAGTAGGTAAATTGTATGCTATAGAAGTATATAAAGATACCAAACATTTAATTTAGCAGAGAATGATTACTTGTAAATATTTCTATAATATAGGGAAGACTGTGATTTGTGAAAATTATTTAAGAAAAGGAAAGGTTATCAGATTTGTTGTAGTAAAAAAAAATTGATTAGAAAATAGCATTATACTCAATATTCTATAATCCATTTTAATATCCTACAAATATGTTATGAGTGAAAGAGATTACTTTGTTAGTATACTAGAGCATAATTAAAAAAATTCTAACCATGCTACTTAGAATATAATGATATTCAAGAAAATATCATGTGTAGTCTATAACCACAGTGGTTCAGAAATTTTAGATTCCCGTAATAATGAATATATCTATTTACATTACATTAAAAAGTGTAAACTAATGTGAATCTAATAACAAATATTTCTGAAATAAAGAAACTGAAACATTGTCCAATTTATTTTCAGTAATGAAAATATACTAAAGAAATTTGGAATTTATGAATTTATTGTTCTACTCATTTTACAAGTATATTGTGGAGTAGTATTAAAATTTGGGCACTCTTCTTTAAAAAATTTGTAAAATAGAAAAATTGACAGATGCTATAAAAATAAATCAGCATCACTAAAAGAACAGGAAGAAAAACAAGTTGTGCATTCTGATGAATCAGATGTGCAAGAATTGGTTCAGTATATTCCATCTTGAGCTTTATTTATTTAACTCTTTTTGGCCTTTAATTGACAGATTTAAATATATATATAAAATAGAAAATCATATAACATTACAATATTAGTCAAAACAATAAAATTTTACTAAAATTATTTCTCAACCATGATTTTAGCTATTAACAAATAGACTTTTTCCAAGTGAAATTCAACAAGGTATATACAACATTTTTTATACAAAACAAAAGTCTTCCCATCATTCACTTCAAAAAACAACTTCCTTTAACATCAAAGGTCTTCATGAGGTTGATGGCCTCAAATTCAAGAAAATTTATCATCTGTTTCTTTTACTTTTTTTTATTTCACTTCTTTTAATTTTTGCATTGTCAGATATTTTATATACTGTATATTCAATTCATGAATGTACAAAGCTGAGTTATGATATCTATTTTCAATTCTACTTTTATGAATATCAACTCTTTTATTAAAATGTAATTTACTTTGACCTATATAAATTTTATGACAACTGCAAGGAATCTTATAAACTTCATCAGGAATAGAATAGATTTGCTATCAATCGACTGTTTTGAACTGTTCAATAAAGAATTTAATCAAGACCTTGCTTCCAAACTATTTTTATATATTGGATGGTATGAAAGTGGCCTGGAAGAAATTCATTGATTTAAATTCTTTATTAAATAGTTCAAAACAGTCGATTGATAGCAAATCTATTCCTGATGAAGTTTATAAGATTCCTTGCAGTTGTCATAAAATTTATATAGGTCAAAGTAAATTACATTTTAATGAAAGTGTTGATATTCATAAAAGTAGAATTGAAAATAGATATCATAACTCAGCTTTATATATTCATGAACTAAATGCAGGTTGTAAAATATTTGCCAATGTAGAGGTTATCTTTTATGAAAGAAGTGAAATAAAAAGAAAAGAAATTGATGATAAAGTTTCTTGAATCTGAGGCCATCAATCTCATGAAGACATCCTTTGATATTAAAAGAAGTTGTTTTTTGAAGTTTTGTTTTGTATATATATGTTATATGTGTCTTGTTGGATTTCATTTAAAAAGGTCTAAATGAAACCATGATTGTGGAAGAAATTTAGTAAAATTTTGTTGTTTTGGCTAGTATTGTAATGATTTGCTACTTTATTTATAAATTACTAGTATAGCAGTAGACAGTATTTAATTTATTATATTCATATGCATATGTAGATCAATCCTGAATTCTGAAACTTATTTTATTCAAAATCTTTTATTTCTGGTGTTTATATATATGTGTGTGTGTGTTAAAATAAAGAATTTCACAAGCAACAGATATAAATGATACATTTGGGTTAGATCAGTCCTGAATTCTGAAGCTTATTTTATTTAAAATCTTTCATTTCTGATGTTTATATATATATATGTGTTAAAATAAGGAATTTCACAAGCAACTGAAGTAAATTATACATCCGGATTTATCCATGTATGATTCATAAGTACTATAATTTCAGCTGGATTGCACCTGCCATCAAATGGGTAATGAATGTTATTGTAACATTTCTTAATCCAATAGATGGCAGGATATTAGCCCATTAGTACTATGAATCATGCACAGATGAATTCGTATAATATTTATATACATAGAATTTTTAGTGTGCATTATTACAAATTAAACTTTAACTGGATTAATTTTTTCATATATAACATTTAAATTTTTATTGATGCATCTATGTTCTATATATATTCATTAACCAAGCAATTATCTTATTTGATTTTTTTGTCTTGTATTTCCTTTGTTTTGTGTATCAATCCTATATTTATGTATTTTTATAGTAAGAAGACAAACAAGTCTCAATGGATCCATCCTTTGTTACTTGAAATCACAACAGACCTAGGTAAATTATGATTAGATATAATTTATAATTTTTAAACATTTAATATGAGTATTTCACTTAAATTATACCTTAAAATTAGTTAATTTGTTTTATGTATCAATCATTACTGAAGTTTGTATAATTTAAGGAGCAATTGGTTATTGCATTCTAGTCTTTTTGCTTTTTTACACATAACTGCTACTTCCCATGATAGGTTCAATAAACAAGTTGTTTGATAATCTTTTTTGCTATTATTGTTCTACTGGTTGGCTATTTTTAATATGCTTTATTCCAAAGAATCTTATGACCTGATAATTTTTACTTCCAGTTGCTTCAAATACTGTTTTTAACTTTTGCCATTTATGTAAATGCACAAATTTTTTCAATTTAAAATATCTATTTCTTCATCAATATCTTTAATATACTTTTTGTCATCAATATCTTCAATATATTTTTTTGTCATCCAATTTTTACAATTGTAATTAATTATATATAAAAAAAAAAGTATTGGCTATTTTGCGCTCTCTAATATATTCGTTTTTCCAGCCCCCCCCCCCCCAACTTATTATTCCAATGCATTCAAATATTATTATTATTTTTTTGGCTTAGATTCTTTATCTTCTATAATCTTGGATTTCAAGAAGAATGAATTCTTTTTTTTTTTTTTTATTGTTTATGTTATTGTTCTTTATTTTGATTTTGCTACTTATGACTTCCATGATTTTACTTTTAACTCAGTTCTTGTTTAATAGGTTTTACTTTAAAAATCAAATACAAATAATTAAAAAAGGATATACAAACAAGAAGATTGATTGGATGCAACTAATATAATATTTTATATAAATTCCAAGAGCAGTATTTTGGAAAATGAGAGAATTTGATGCGAGTCATATATGAATTTAAAATGGAATTAACCTATATATTGTAGTGATAGGATCAAGAGGTGAACCTGGGGTGATAGAAAAATCATCTCAGTCATAATATAAAATTGAATTTAAAAAATATATAATGAAAAACTAGCCTGAAAGATCAACACAGAATTAACTACAAGTTCACAAACATTACACAAAAGCAATCATCATTCATCATATCAACAGTCAATCTTGGTTCTGCTATAGACCAGGCTCATTATTCAATCCTTGCCAGCTTGGGGAAGATTATTTAAACATTAATTTGGATGCAGAAATTTAAGTGCTAATCCATCAAAATTTATAATAATAAAAATAATAATGACTAAACATCACATGATCACTATTTCTTATGCTAGCACACATTTGTTATTAACACAGGCAAAACTTTTCATACAGTAGTGCCACTCAGTGACAACCAGAGTAATCAATGGATGCCAGAAGGCTTGTGCGTAAAATCCCCATCTAGTGCCTACTCATCCAATATCCCCAGACTAGTTTCTAGCTTGTGGCCTTCATCAGTGAGGAGCTTTGGATTTGAGAGCGCTGCATCTAGATCTTAGGATCTAATGCAACTCTCCAGTAAACACTCTTTATCTCTACTTAACTACAAAACTATGAGAATAAAATTGAAAACACCTTAATATTTTCAATCTAGCTCAATAGCTTATATAGTCGTACGGGTCTGAACCCATTTCAGTACCCATACATTTTGGTGTTTTTGGCTCTTTAACAACTATAGCTACCACTATCCTATTAGGCAGGTTTGGTGTTAAACCACTAAACATCACATGATCACTATTTCTTATGCTAGCACATTTCTGTTAATAACACTGACAAAACTCTTCATACAGTAGTGCCACTCAGTGCCAACCAGATTAATCAATGGATGCCAGAAGGCTTGTGCATAAAATCCCCATCTAGTGCCTACTCATCCAATATCCTCAGTCTAGTTTCTGGCTCGTGGCCTTCGTCAGTGAGGTGTAGTGCTCTCAGATCCAAAGCTCTTCACTGATGAAGGCCACAACCAGAAACTAGTCTGGGTATATTGGATGAGTAGGCACTAGATGGGGATTTTATGCACAAGCCTTCTGGCATCCATTGATTACTCTGGTTGGCACTGAGTGGCACTACTGTATGGAGGGCTTTGCCTGTGTTAAAAATAATAATGCTGGGATACAAACATGCTGATCATCATCAATACTCTGGCCACTTAGTACCACTAATGTACTGGCCAACTATAAACTTAATTTCTAATAAATATTAAACTAAATAAAATATAGTGTATGGACTTTAAATGGTATCCCCTTTGCGCCAATCTAGGGTCATCATCAACCGAATGTCCATAAACACTAAATATAAACCCTTTTTATATAAGAGACCTTTATACACAAATCTAGCTCAGTAACAAAAGCTCTATAACTTTTACTGTGAACAAGATATAATACAAACATATAATATTCTAAAACTACTCAGGATTGAATAAATTCACTGGAATAACTTTAACAATAAAATATCAATTTATTAATAACAATTAAAATGAAATTAAAGTCTGCTGAGTATGTCATACCAAATCACATTTCCTTTAATTCAAAAAGAAATCAATGTTAAAAAACTTGATTATATTTCCTGGTTAATCTACCCCTGTCATCTGACATATATAATGTTGGAGCGAACTATGACTTGTGGAAGTTTTTTTTTTTTTTGTTATTTCTGGGCGCTAGTGCTTACTGGATGGTGCCTATAGAGCACCCAGCCATAGTCAATTAATGGAGATTGAACTGTCCCACTTTCTTTGCATCAGTTTTGATTAACAGAGACTTAATTAATGTAGTGTATTGACATTTATAAATGAGAATCTAAATGGAAGATTGCTGACCTTAAATTAACACATAGATTTAATAAATTAGTAAGTACAGATTATAAGTACAAAATTATTTATTAATATTACCCTTATTGAATATTATTAAACTATTAACATATAATATAGATTATAAGTATTATTAAAATAACTCAATCTAAAAGTTATAACAACTCTATTAATCTTGAATATTAACTTGATTCTAAAATCCTTCTTAATATTAAATACTAGCTCAGTTCATGTACTAAGAGTTTGTCTATTTTAGTTAAAATTTAAAAATGCATATATATAGTTTTTATTTATCTTACCAGAACTTTTTGTGGATATTTACTACTACTAGATATAGGTATGTCATAGCCATGAAATTTTTTTTCTGCAGGATCCATTCAGTAAAGTTGGAGTAGTGTTTTTTATTAGCTTGTTCATGGTCTGGTTCTTAAATAGGCAACCGTTGTAATCAAGACATTCTATCGACTTCAGGCAAGGCGCACTTAAATTCTTCAGGATCCACTAACAATTTCATTCAACAACAGACAAAAAAATGTTATTTAAGAAATCGCATAAGAATACTATCTGGGGATCGCTCTCTCTTTTTATATCCAAAAGTTTGAATCCACTGCGCAGGTTCTGTTTACACCTCTTTTTTTTTTTTATCTTGTCCAAATTTAACTTTATTTTTTCTACCCATTAATTTTCACATTTTTTCACCCCAAATTTAATTTTTATTGATACATTTGATGTACACACATGTTTATTCCTGTGATGGACAAGCTGTCATGCATAGTGTTTCAAACATTTTTTAATGGTGAGTCTTTTTTGTTAAAAAATATATTTCTCCGGTTAACTAATAGGAGTAACCAGGACCTATAACCTACCCTCTTCTTGAAAGTTATGAGATACAGGATCCTTCCTTTGTTTTCTTTGCTTCGCGCTCTGCTTCAGCTTTATACATTGCTTCCCATTAGTCTTCTATTCCATCAATATGATCAAGGGTAGTAGGCAGTTTAGTTTTATATAATCTAGGCACTTGGCAACCAAAATGCAATCTGATGTGTGCAAACCCAGTGGACTCATTAGTAGTCCAATTAAATATAGTTAATAACCCAAGGAAGTTGTTTTACCCATCCTATATAATTAGATAACACATACACCTGAAATAACCACCTTAATTCTCTCATAATTAGTTCACATGAGTTGGATTGCGGATTATGTGTATAGAGAGCAGGATATGACTGACCCCAATCTTCTCTATCCACTCATGCCATTTAGTGGGTACAAGTCGAGTACCATGGTCCAATATGATAGCTGTAGGTTTTTCTGCTAAAGGGAAATGCTGTGATTTTAATACTTTTATAGTATTCTGAGCATTTGCCTGAGATATAGGATACGCTGACACCAGCTTAGTAAATACATCATATGAGACCAATAGATATTTCATCCTTTGGAAAAGAAGCAAAGGTCTGTGAAAATCAAATGATAATAATTCATTGGATTTCCAAGGGATAATAGGATTCAATGGTCGTTCATAGGACTTATTTATAGATTTTATTCTTTGACAAGTCTCACACTAGTTTAATGTCGTCACAATCTTAGACCTTATCTTTGGCCAGTTCACTTTGGATGCCCTGTAATGTCCAGATAAACAGTGTGTGTACATAAATTAGCTGACTCTGCAGGTTCTCTGGCACCCCCACCCTCCAATTATTTTTCTTGATATTGGTTAAATATAATAGCACTCCTCTTAATTGATATTGTTCTCACAGGTCTCTACTTTGATTTTCTTCTTTCACTGCTTGATTATATTTCATCCTCTCCAGATAATCAATAATTTCTCAATAACTAGGATCTTGTCTTTGTCCAATAAATGTTTTAAATATTCTTCCACTGATGCATCCATGCCTAGCCCTAATGCAACCACATACATCTTCCATTTATAGGTAACTTGAAATATCGGAACCTGAATTACAACTTAATATGTTGGTCATTACATTTTTCCGATCCCCTACAATATTGAATGTATAATTAAATTCTTGCAGGAACAGGCTCCAGTGGATCAACCGGCTATTTGTCAAATAGCTGTGGTTGAGAAATTCCAGGCTCTTGTGATCCATAACAAAGATCACTTCCAACCCCAAGAAGAATTGGTGAAATCTCTGGAATGCCCATACTATGGGCTTCTTTCTCAGTGACTGAGTAATTAATTTCAGAATCTTTCAAGGGTCTTCTATTAAAGTTCAGCACCCCTGGACTGCCATCCTCCTGGACAGTAACAAGGTAGCTCCCAGTCCATATCCACTACTGTCCGCATAATAAATTGTGTCTTGAAATTAGGGTATGCCAACATCCTTGTTGATGAAATTTCTTCTTAATGCATTCAAACCTTTCATCCTGTTCTGGTGTTCATTTCCAGTCCTTGTACAGTAATTGTAACTAATTTTATGTCCCCTGCAAAATTTTTAATAGAATTTATTAAAGAATTTACACTACCCTAGAAATTATCTAATCTGTTTTTTCATCAAGTTGTGTGAAAATCCCTTATAGCTTGCATTTATTTTGGGTGAAGTTTAATACCCCTACTACTGACCAGATGTCCTAAAAAACTCACTTCTTCAGGGCTATATGCCTTTTCTGCAAATTAATTCGGATATCTTTGGTTTCACATTCTTGGAAAAACATTTGTAAGTGCTGGAGATATTCCGTCATATTGTTGGACGCAATGATCACATCATTCATTTAAATGGTGACTAAGTTCTTAATGTCTGGTGATAATATCGGTCCAAACATTTCAAAAGCCCTGTTCTACTATTTCTTTAACCCAAAAGGCATTATATTGAATTGGTATGAAATCTCTTACTGGTGATCAGCAGAATGTAATTTTATCTACTAATAACTGGCAGTCAAATCCAATATGGAATAAATATTTTTTCCTCTAAAATTTAGATAGCACATCATTAATGAGTGGAAGAATATTATAGTCAGGCAAGGTTATTCTGATCAATTATCTAGCTTCCAAACAGTCTCACAGAACTGGCCTTTTTTTTTTTACAGTCACCAGACGATTATTATATGAAGATGAACCTTTGAATATTATTCCCCACTTCACCATTTGCAGTAACCGTTCAACCTTCCCCTTATATTGATGCGGTACTGTATACAATTGCATATCATGTGCTCTCTACTATTCTATGCTCGTACCTTTTGATAATTCCAGGTATGTCTGAAAAATTGGATCTGTACCAATAAAAAAGATCTAGACTTTTTCCATTCCTCTTTTCATTTACTCATAGCTTCTCTAATCTTGGCATCCACATCCTGCCATTCTGCCTTGTGTTGTACACTACATATTTTAACACATGGGCACAAATCTTGGGATCAGAAATTTAATATCTCCTTTTCACAAATAACCTTATATGTTTTACTAATCCCTTTAGGATCAGTAATATATGATGTATATACCTTTATCCTACTCCTATCCACACCTAGACTTGTTTGATACCTGACTTAGCCTTTCTGTTGTTCACTAATATCACCTGCACCGATTTCACAGGTAGATTTCAAGTATCATAATCTTGGCTGATCATATGTTTTTACTTAGCCTCAGACATCATTGATATCTGACTGCCTGAATCAAACTGCACATACTTTCGTATGATTCATTTATATTGGAATCTTGGGGCATTCTTGCAACTAGAAATTTATTGTCTCTCCATCCCATTCACAAATTAAGTTATTTACTTTTCTTGTCAGGATGGGTTTTTTTATCTTATTTCTCTGCTTCTACTCCCATCTTAAATTAGTCCCAATCTGCCTCCCCTTTGATAATGATGCTGACTGGTGTTTATCTTCTTTTTTTTTTTTTGTATTATGTATGATTGATAACTTTCTGGCTCTTTTGTTCTTTATGGCAATCTCATCCATACTTATATTCCTTTCAAAGACCTTTTTATTTTATTTTTATACTGCTTGTTCTGCTACTCTATTCTTTCTTATTATTTTGGTCTCACCAAGACTTTCTGTAACTTCCTTAATCATTTGTTTCACATTTTTAATTATATCTATCATTTTGGCCTTTATTTTATTCTTAAATTCTATGACTAGTTCCCTGAACATTTCCCGTATTACTGGTGCAATGCCTTCTTTATCACTTGCTTCTAACATTGTGTTATTAATTTTCCTGCCACTTCTTATTTTTGTAAATACTTATACTTTTTTTTTTTCTGTCAATAACTCATATACTCATATATATGGGTGTGTGTGTATTCTATACTATATTTTCTGAAAAATCGAAATAATTTTTTTTTTTTAATTTAAATTTAATGCTCTCGCTCTATTTAACTTTTTTCAATTCAATATTATGCTCACCAATCCCTCTTCCCCTCTGTTGTCACATTTGTTCATTGATTCCTTATCTCCGTCTGTTTGCCTACTTTTATCCCTTAAAACATTTTAACTGCTTAAGCCCTTTTAAAACCGACAAACAACAATTAATTTTCCTGCCACTTCTTTTTGTAAATACTTATACTATTTTTTTTTTTTCTGTCAATAACTCTTATACTCATATATATGTATGTGTATACTATATTTTCTGAAAAAAATCGAAATAATTCTTTTTTTTTTAAATTAAATTTAATGCTCTCGCTTTATTTCACTTCAATATTACGCTCGCCGATCCCTCTTCCCCCCTGTTGTCACATTTGTTCATTGATTCCTTATCTCCGTATGTTTGTCTACTTTTACCCCTCAAAACACTTTAACTGCTTAAGCCGTTTAAAACTGACAAACAACAAAAACATTCAAACAATTGAATACATATTATTATATAAATTTACACTTATCTCGGGTTATGGGTTTTATTTTACCAAATCAAAGTGCCTCCTTGGACATCTTGATTCCAAGTCTCACGTTAGGAAGTCATTGTACCGTTTTTAGGTCATTTCAGAGTTTTATATACTTTTATGTACTCTATTTACAAGCGTATATAACTAACCAAATTGTATTTCCTTTTCTTAATTCAACAGAAATACGTGTTAGAAAAACTCGACCATTTCCTTGTTAAACCTCTTTGCTTGCAAAGCAGCCATATTGAATATTTAAAAAATTATGCTAACCACAAATTTTATCATAACTTTTAAGTTTTTATTAATAAAAAATGACATAATATATATTGTTTGAAAGATCAAATACCAAATAATGTAATTAAGCTGAATTTAAATATAGTCATTATTATTCAAAGTAATAAAAAAAGTAATAAAATTTAATATTTCTAATAATTATTTTCACATTTCTTCATAAATTCAAAATTATCATGCATACAACTTAAAATTATATTTTTGTTAGTAGGTTAGTTGGATTCATCATAAAATTTCTAAAAAATTAGTATATAATAACATTTAACCTAAGGTAATCCATCATTTGAAAACTTCATAGAATAAAGACATTAGTATCTTTAATTTTTCCTAGTAGCCCTTCAAAATATATTTCCATACAGGGGTTTGCAATGAATATCATTCCTAATAACATCCCTTATAACATGTAATTAATATTGATCAATAATTAGTAAAATTTGAATATTATAATAAAGAATATCAATACAGTTTGTAATTTATTAAAAAGTACTACTAAAATAGTCACTATATACAAAATAAAATAATAAAATGTAATCAAAAAGTGAATGAAATATTAAATTCATTATAGAGTTAAGGTTGAGGTACATAAGTTAATAATTTAGAGTCAATGCGATGTAGTATTATTTATCCTATCTTTATAGATTTTGAGAGCTCATATTGCTTCATGCTACTATGATCATAAATTTAGTAATAACTTCATCAACTGCTACCTCTCTTTGCATTTGATATTCAGTTTTGAAATTTACATTGCAGTAGTATATCATTGACCTAAGTTTATATACTGTCAAAATCTTTAGTTTTAGCATTTGCATATTTTTATTACTATTAAAATGCAGACAAGACATTATAGAAAAATCTAAATCAGGTCATAACATTTGCAAAATATGTTTCTCTTTGTCTCATATCACCTAATTCAAATACTGGGCCCAAGCCCACATCATAGCAAAAATGCAGATAGTTCACAATATAAATCTATACAATCATGAGCTTTTTTTTTATGTTAGTTTCAATAATAATTTTTTTCATATATTTTTTATCAAATATAAATTCAAAGAATAATTAAAAATAAAATAATAATTAAAAGATATAGAAAAATAAATATTTACCATTAAGCACCCATAACATTGTCTTCTAAATACATCGGTAAATTTTTTTATTTTTGCCTATGTATTTTTCATGTCGAATACTTTTCCATTAACTATCAAAAAAATGAAAGGTAAAAAAATTCAATTTACTTGGTCACAAAAATTATCGTAAAATCTTTATTTTTTTATCGTAGAAAAATAAAACTTACATTTTCTGAAACTAGAAAAAAAAAAAGAAAAGGAAGGTGTAAAAAGCACATGCTTAGACTGCATAGATTTCCAGTAATTTTAACATGAACTCGGATGTTTATAATTTGAAATTTATTTCCCACCTTTTGCGGCGTATAAGTAAATAGGTTAATCTACCTCTAAGCATGCGACATATATGATGTCAGAGTAGAGGCAATTCTTTTTTTATTTATTTGTTATTTCTAAGTGCCAGTGCTTAATGAACATTTTAAAGCACCTGCCACATAGTCATTTAATGGAGACTGAATTGTCCCCCTTTCTTTTCATCAACTTTGATTTATGGAGACTTACTAATTAATCTAGTGTATTGGCATTTATAAATGAAAATTTAAATGGAAGATTGCTGACTTTAAATTAACACTTAGATTTAATAAACAAGTAAGTACAGATTACAAATACAAAATTATTTATTAAAACTATCCTTATTGTATATTATTAAATCATTAACATATAACATAGACATAATACATATAAGACATATATAAAGTTATTGTTAAAATAAGTCATTAATATCTAAAAATTATATTAGTCTTGAATATTAACTTGATTCTAAAGTTCTTAATATTAAATATTAGCTCTGTTCATGTATTAAGAGTTTGTCTGTTTTAGTTAGAATTTAAAAATGCATATATATAGTTTTTATCTATCATACCAGAACTTCCTGTGGATATTTACCAGTACTGGATATAGGTATACCATGACCATGGATTTTCTTTCTGAGAGTTCCATTCGGAATAATTGGAATAAGGTTTTTTATTAGCTTGTTAGGGGTCTAGTTTTTGAGTAGGCACGACATCATGATCAAGACATTTTATTGAAGCATTGGCTATCGTATCCATTTAGCAACACATTTGATTAAGATCAAACCTGTAGGCAATGATGGACATACAGTAAGACATTTCTCTACAGCCCTCTAATGTTGAATAAACTCTTTCTTCCTTCAGGATGCTCTAACAATTCAGCAACACGAAAAAAATGTATAAGAAGCAGCTTAAGAATAGAATAATAATACACTATCTGGGGATTGCTTTCTCTTTTTATATCTAAAAGTTTGAATCCACTGCGCAGGTCCTGTTTATAAATTTTTATCTTGTCCAGATTTAATTTTCCCACAAACTTTTTTTTTAAAACCATTAATTTTTACTTTTTTTATTTATCAAGTTATCTTGCTAATCAGTTTTGATTGGTCATCTTTAATTATAGGGAACAAATGTCACACCTTATATTTTCTTTTAATTACATTCCGATTTTATTTTTTATCTAAAATCAGGGTAGTTATATAAAACAAACAATACGTATTGTTTATTAAATAAAAAAAGTCTACTAATTTTATATTAAAATTAAATTATATTTTGAATATAATTTTCTTTTAACAATCATCTTTTAGTTAATAATGTCATTACACATACCAAAATAATGGTACGGTACCCCCCAAAAAAAGCTATCACATTGTGATTTACTAATACATTTCAATAGATTTACATAACATACATATATATAAAAGCACACAGATGTTGCGGTATAATGATTTATGAACATATTTGAAGGGTCATGTGATTAATTTTAACATATACATGTCTACCTAACATGCATCTATATAAGTACACAGATGTGCCATAACATATGGGAAATGTCATTGTAATGGGATATATATATATATATATATGCATTACATTTAAATTTTCGTACTTATTTTTTTTTTGTAAATATCTAATACTGAATTAAAAGCACAAACGTTCAAAATGCACAAATAATGAATTATTTGTCTATTAGTAAGTTTAATTTAAATATTGAAATAAAATAAGCTTTAAAAAAAATATAGAATCGAAGCAAAGATCTAATCTTTAAATAAATATAATAAAAACCTTTTAATTTTAAAAATAGCGAAGAGAGTTTTAACAAAAATAAAATTACAAACCAGATCCTTAGGGCAAAATGATCATTAAAAAGATGATTACGAAATAGATAAGAGTTGAGAAATAGAAACAAAAGGCTTGCTTTTCCCACCCAAGATATACACAGACCACAGAGAAAAATCTACTGAATATGTTTGATGGATCCGTGCATTCCAGAGATAAGACGCCTCAGGACTATAGAAGGAAAAATTCAAAAAAAAAGAGAATTAATTAGAAAATTAAAGTTTTGAATTCATTTGTCTTTGCTGAAAGTAAAAAAAAAAAAAATTTTAAAAAGCTATTAT
Organism: Epiperipatus broadwayi; assembly: GCA_028023455.1. Lineage (NCBI taxonomy): Eukaryota > Metazoa > Onychophora > Udeonychophora > Euonychophora > Peripatidae > Epiperipatus > Epiperipatus broadwayi. The sequence goes on along the minus strand of JAQFVV010006209.1, from coordinate 3,891,273 downwards.
CGCCGTCACCAAGAATGTAATCAGCTTCATCGTGCTTCCTTTGGTTCGGCCGGCCGAAGGCAGCTTTCGTCTTCACGGATCCCAGGATCGAACTATTGGTGCCGTATGCAGAAATCCTCGTCAAGCTTCATAAATCGTCAACGTCTGCAAGAAAAGGACCCTTGCATAACTTAGATCTTTGTCGCGAAGAAACGAGCATGGACAAAGGGGGGTATAAATTTACAAATGATAAAATGAAATGTGAACTCTCTTAAATTTAAAATCTTCGAACCTTATCTATCTTTAAAATGAACAATAGACTTTGAGCAAACCTGAACTTTATTTTTTTTATAAACCTTGCAATGTTGAAAGTCATAGCTAAAGTTTAAAACATAATCTCTTAACATATGTATTGTTTTTTATTTATTCATGCTTAATAAGATCTGTTTGTAATAGGGCAGGAATTTGTGATTGCAAATGAATTTAAAGATAGAAATATATATCGTTATTTGTGCATTATTGAATTTAAAAGAAAAAAAATAGGTCGAATAGTATTTGTGGTAAAATAAGTTAAATACAGTGTGTCATCTTAAAATGATTTAAAACCTTAGACTAAAGATTTCTTGTTAAAGAATTAAATTAATAAATTGACTTAAATGTAAGTTGAGTGTGGGTAGGCGCTTAGCCTCGTTTAAATATATGTTAGTTTTAAGGGAGTTTTGATTTCAGATTATTTGTTTCGTAGTTGTGTCAATGCTGGTGGAGAGATATATGGACGTTTACATCGATGTATTGTGAAGTGTGTTCGCACATAAGGGCAATGTGCCCAATGGAATGCATAACCCCAAAGAGACAGTCATGGCATTGCAATGGATGCAGACGTATTTCCTGTTTCATTGACCCCTTTCAGCTCTATGGATTGGGATGATAAGCCGGCAAGATAGACCACTCTCCCATTCATACTTAGCATTATTCTCTTCATTATATTATATGCATGATTCCTTAACCAGACAGACGTACATTCCTGTATTGGGCGAAGGTCATGTTTCTTCAAATAATATCACGCTGTCAGATGCACATTCCTGTCAGCATGGTTTGATGCTAACCTGTTCACATTGCATTGGTTGCGGATATATATCTGGAAGCGAGCATTGGCGTGGCTGCGGACCTTTGGCCTGGAATCAAATGTTATGAAGATCTTTTAAATGCGTCATCTGGGTGGCCTACCTATACTCAACATTTTAAGATTAAAAATTAAAGTTAAACACAAATAAAATAATAATAATGAAACAAAATAAAACTTAATTTTTTTTTATATAATAATTTTTTTTTTTAAGTTTGTGTGTGTTATTACTTAGATATACATAAATAAAATCTTTTGTGTTATTAGTACTGGCAGTGATCTAATTTATTTTATTTTTAATCTTTATTAAAAATATATTTTAATAAATATGCTTTAAATCTCTGCTACTCCATGAGTTAGTGACTGGGGCTGACAGTCGATATAAAATAAAAATTGCATCTTTAACAGCACATATCTGCCTACTATATAAATTTTCCAGGTTCAAATAGCCTGGTGGCGCCCTGTAGCGCAGATACGGTAAGACTGGAACTTTCAATAAAACCCTGACTGTTATATCATATAATAATACTAAAAAAATAAACTATCTTATTTTAATGATACATAAATAATGACTAATTTAACATATTGTGAATGCACATGGAAATGTGTACACACTGCTGTTTATAAAAAAATAAACCATATTATATTTTCTTAATACACAATTAATTCAATATCAAAAAATATAAAATGTCTACATATATAAGCACACAAAAGTGCAGTATAATAATTTATGAACATATTTGAATTTTTATATTTTTAATAATATCTTAATACACGTGTAAGTATGTATATATAAAAATAATAGAATGAATCAATGTTATTAATTCATTCTTTATCTAATGTAAAAAGAAGTAATATCATATCTTTGACTGGTTACTCTTGATTAATCGTAAACATCTCTTTAAAAAAATAGTCCAGCAAGTTTGTTTTTTTTTTGCTCCCTAATCTAAAAAGATTTTTGGAGTTTACTTTTTTTTTTTCAAAATAAAATTGTCTATGAATCAATCATTTGTTTTTAGGCTTTAATTCAAGCAAAAATTATTTACTTGTTTTATTTTTAGTTGACAAAAATCATTTACTTTTAAAATTTGTTAATTAGAAATTTTAAAGTCATTTCAACAAATTATTTAAAATATTATCATTCTCAATATATATAACACTGCTTACCAGTTTTACTTTATATATAGATCATGCAGTATTTTTACCTATTCCTTTCTGCATATAGATAAAACATTATACGTATAAACTAATTGTTCAGCAAGCTGATGGACTCTCTGGGTGAGCTGATCTCTTCTAAACAGTAGACTGACTTATTGTCATGTTCGGCAAAGATATAATCCAATAACTGTGGGCATACATATAGTCAGCTCCATTTAGTCTAGAATTTGATAGACTTCAGGCATGTCATCTATACACAATATATCGGCTATGGAGAATACAGACTTTACTTCCTTGTCTATTCAAACTCTACTGTAGTGAATTAGTAGCAGCAGTTGGACTTGCACTCTCTTGTCTTCAGTTATAACTTCATGGTAACTCTGCTATAATCTGTAAAATTCTTAAAAAAACTTCCCTTATCTTTTTTTTCCAATCTTTTTACAGTCAGGGTGAAAAAAAAAATATAGTAATTAAAAATTGTCTTGATTGAAAAAAGTTTTGACTCTTTTCAGTCTACCTTGATCCTTTGAAATACAACTTTGTGATATTTTATCAAAATATATTAGACATTAATTTAAAAAATTTGCTAATCAAAATAGTTAGTGGAAATTTATAATTACCAGTATATCTATTGTAACATAAAAACGTGCTTGTTTTAATTTCAAAATCAAAATGAATAAAATATTAATTAGATTTTAAACATTTAATTTATAATTAAAAAAATTTTAAATTCAAAATTATTTAATCCTTAACTGTTATTCCAATGTAATATAGAAAATATCTATAAAAAAAAAAAAAAATTGTTTATTTCTACTTTTCCTTTCAACTTTAAATGTATATGTGCACACACACTACTTTGTTGTTATATATCATGAGACACATAACTGTCTCTATATTAACAATATGAATGTGAATATAGAATATATCAGTCAAAAAAATTTTGTTATTGTAGAAAATCAAAAAAGACTAAATATGGAAATGACAACTCTTTTATTGGATTTTACTGAGAATACTTTTTCACAGGATAAATGGCATCTATCTCAAGACATAACTGAAAATTCCTAAGCTGCCATAGATAATATCAAACAATGATAGTGCATTCACAAAAAAATTATGAAAAAAAAAAAAAACTTTGTAAAACATAGACAACTTTTAAGGAATTAATTAAGATCATATAATGAAAGTATTAATGATCAAAATAGCTATTTATTGTTAGAGAGTTTAAGATTTATTAGGATGAATGGATATTGACCACAGATATTCAACCTTATCATGAATTATCATAATTGGCTTTTGTTTTTAGTAAATAAACTAGAATGAGGAATTCTAGAATCAAAAAGTTCTTGGATTGAAGCTAAATTTATAACCTTTGGTAATTATACATTACATAACTTTCCAAGCAATAAAACAGTCATTTATTATTGTCATTGTTAATTAATTTTATAAAAATCTTCATATATATTATTTACTGTGCCATAAATGCTCTTATATTTTGAGTCTTTTTAATAATTGAGAGTACAATTGTGAGTTAATCAGATTCAAATTCTCAATAGTAAAGTAATATATTACAATGTCAATTAACTTCAATTTATTTTAAAATGTAGAATCAAATTATTGCTTTTATTTGATGAAGATTATTCTAATGATGTTACTAGAATTATATTTGAGACAAACTTTTATTAAATATTCTGATTGAAATTTTTAACAATTAAATAATTTTAAAGTGTTTATAGGGATGAGAAATATCAAATATTATGTAAGTAAATAAATATATTGAGACAACGATGTCTTATGGCATACAAAAACATAGTATGTGTGAGTGTGTATATATATATAAAGTTGAAAGGAAAAGTAGAAATGAACACAAAGAAAATTTCTTATACATATTTAAAATATATTCACTGGAAAAACAGATTAATGGTTAAATGTTTTATTTAATTCCGATTTTGATAATTAAAAAAAATCTAAAACAAGCTTGTTTTCATTTTGTAATAGATAGCAATTATAAAATTCTATCTATTTTTAATTAGATTAAGTAAGATTTTTTTTAAATTAAAATGTCTTTTGATAAATGAAAATTATTATAATATACTTTGATTTTAAATTCTACAATCTGATTTTGTTTGGAGGATTAAGAAAATTTTTAGATAAAAATTGATTTTGATTAATGTGAATAGAAAAGAGTTATTAATTTGTTTTTTTTTTTTTGGTCAAGATAAAAAAAAAAAATCTTAGTTATTGTTTTCAAATTTCACCATTCATTATAAAAAGTGGGATTGAAAGAAAAAAAAAACAAGATTATTAAGTGATAACTTAAAGCAATTACAGAGTTGTAAGCCAGCTGCTGCTAGTTTTATGATGGTAGACTTTGAATTCACATGGATGGAAGGATGGCTTTTCTCTGGTTCATAGCCCATATTCATGCACTAGATAGCCTGACTGCCTGAAGTCTATCAAACTATAGAGACTAAATGGGGCTGATTGATTGCCAACATTTACCCAGTATATCTTTTCCGAAAATGTAAATAAGACAGTCCATTCTATCACGGACATGATTATAATAGGCCAGCTTACTGAAAGATTACCATGCTATGATTTTATACATATGCTGATTCATCTATATGGAAAGAAGCATAAATGTGTAATTACTGCCAGTTATATAAAGATTGTCCATGCTGATATTTATTTCATGAACAATGGTATTAAGCACTGATAGAAGAAATTACCTGGTGAGTAGAATGTATTTTATATTGAAAATGACATATCTCAATCATTCATTTCGCAGTGAAAGAAAATCTATTTCTACTTATTGTCTATAAGAAAATATTTAACATCACATGATTATAATAGGCCAACTTACTGAGATCCCAGTACGCTAGCTTACTGAAAGATTACCGTGCTATGATTTTATACATGTGCTGATTCATCTATATGGAAAGAAGCACAAATGTATAATTACTGCCAGTCATATAAAGATTGCCCATGCTGATATTTATTTCAAGATGATGGTATTATATACGCACTGATAGAAGAAATTAGCTGGTGAGTAGAGTGTATTTTATATTGAAAATGACATATCTCAATCATTAATTTCACAGTGAAAGAAAATCTATTTCTACTTATTGTCTATAAGAAAATATTTAACATCAGTTGAAATGATTAAGAATAGATAACTTTGAATGAAATTAAAGCAATTAACCAATGGAAATAAATTTGAGAAAGTTTCTAAAAGTTAAAGGTCAAAAATTAGAAACAAAAGAACTTTCTAGTAACAATTTTAAAGATGTTTATAATTAAGAGTGATCTGGAAAAAAAAAAAACTTATGCAGTTTCAAAAAAGTAATATATATATTTTTAAAAAAAACCAACAACTTTTGTTTAACATTTAAAAATATGTAACTTGTTATTAGATAATAGTAATTAGAATTGGTGTTGAAAATATTTTATATTGAAATAAGCACATATGTCTGCACTTACTATGTATATGTTTGTTATTTAATGATAGAATAATATTGGCATACATTAACAAATATAGTATTATTGGTATATTTTAAAACACACTGGATAGGTTTATCTATCCAATAAACATGTATTTATGCATTATAATAGAATAATTTTTATTGGGTTGTTAATAAGTAGAATATTTTATATTCTTAGACATGCATGTGTGTGCATATATATATATGATTATTTAATACTTTTTATAATTTCTTTATCTGGAAATTATAGACCATGCTACCTATGTAGTTTATTAGTCTTCAAGCTATGAATTAAAATCAGAGTGATGCATTCCTATTTATAGTGTGCTTAATAGACTTTTAATTTGAATTTTACTGTTACTGTTTCTAATTAATACATTTATATATCATTGTTTTAAGTTATTACATGAATTTTAATATTAAAATGTGTTTAAAATATTATGTATTTTTTTTTATGTACAATCACAGTTTCTAGGTTCCTTGCTTTCCACAATAGCCTGAGCAATAATAGCTGGTTTATATATATATATACTATATATATATATAAAGTATTTATGTTTGTGGGTAATATCCAGATAGTTTTCTGGATGGTGCAAAAGTATCACCATTAATGTCGACTCATTACATTTTATTTTTTAAAAAGAAAATTGAATTTATAGTTGGCCTGTATGTATATTCATGATACTCTATGGCCAGAGCATTGGTGGTAATGCAGCTTGTAACTTATAATTATTGTCATAATTACTTATAGTTCTATTCAGTTCTGATTGTCATGCTTTCATGCTCTTATTTCTATTATACATGCTCATTTTCTTTATTTATTCATTTTATCTGTGATGATTACTTATGTTAAATGGGAATGATGATGATTGCCTGTCTTTCCTTGATTATCCCTATTTTCCGTACCATTACAGTATATTTATAGAATCACAATATATGATATCACTGATGTAAATTATTTACTTTATAATAATCATAATTTGAAAAAAATTACCTGAAGAACAAGTCAAGAAAGGCTAATCTTTGTATAAAATGATTTGAAGTTAGGATAAAACAACCTTTAAATAGCCTATTGCAAGGCACAACAAGTTCTTTCTAACAGCGCCTCTGTAGATAAAGAATAATGGAGAAGATATTACCAAACTTGCCAGATGCCAGATAGAAAGGATTTGAATGATTTTCTTTTCTAAAAATAACATTCTTTATTGACCAATTTTGAATGATTAGCTAAATGTGCTATGAGCTGACTAACTGAAAGAAATATTCTAAGACTAAATGGAATTTGAAATAATTTTCATACTTTAGCCAGTGTTGATTTTATTCCTGTTTGTGGACATAGTAGCAGTTCATAATAGATATTCTTATTAGTTTAAACTATTCTGAGATAATTTTCTGTATAATTGAAACTTATTGTGGCATAGATTACAGAATATAAATGTTGCAGTTATTCCATGTATATGTACAAAATATAATATGAAAGTACTTTGGGTGATATATATATAATTATGGCCAAAAAAAAGATCTGATGCCAGTAAACAGTACTGATTCCAGTTATTGTCATTAGATAGGTAGTGATACATTTGTTATGAGGAAATAGTCACATTGGTGCATTTCATATAGCCAGTTCACTTTTATTTAACAATTTTTTATATTATTTATTAATATAAATATTATATTATATTAGCTGTTATTATTATTATTATTTTTTTTAGCTAAATGCAATGTAATTAAATATGCCGCTTATAGGACTGCTGTGAAAGTGAGAAAATTACAAAAGCAGCTTCAGTGTAAGTAATTTCTAAATATATTTTTGTTCATAATTTTAATACCAGTAAAGCTGATTAAACTTGATATTTCACAGAGTTAAAAAAAAAAATTCTGTAAAGTTTTCACAAATGTCGTTTTTTTTTTTATTATTGTTATTGTTTTACAGATCCATGATTTTAATAAAAGATGGGAGGAAGATTCTTCCCATTTTATTTCAATTTTCTATCATAAATTATTATAGAATAAATTGTTTTTTATTTTGTCATTTATCAACATTCATCTACATTTTATATCCCAAGAAATATATTATCAAATCATTCTAGTATACTAATTATGGAAATGTATCACAGTTTTCAGATTTGCAATTGTTGTTTTTTTTTTTTTAATATTACAACATTTTAATTTAAATGAAATATGTATCTGCAATTTATATGAAGAAATCTTTTATCAAATATTCAATTAATATTCTTTGTCTATTGAGCTGAAAATTGATTTAGTTATGTAGATGGCTGTGATGTTGCTGACAGCTTGATAATTGTCTATGTCTATATTTCTCAACTATAATAAATTATAAAATTTATGCAGAAGATACTGGAAACTCTATCAGCAAGTTATGTAAACTAATATAATTCTGTAAGTAAATGAAAATTATAGTAGAAGTGTTAGGTGTGGGTGTGAACAAAGTTTTCAAGTTTTTTTATATATGTTATTGCTTCTTATGATAGCAGTGATATTTTATCTAGATCTTACTTACTATATATTTTAGCACTAGATAAACTATAGGTATTATGATATTAAGCAGACACATTCAAAAATAACTCAAATCCTTTACTCATATTTTTCACATGAATAGTTTTAATTTAATATAGTAATTATTAAATTACTACATTACATTATATAGTATAGATTAGATGAGTTATAAACATGGGCACATTGTAGTTTGATTACTATATAAAAATTGATTAGTGTGTGTGCATTAATTTAGTCTACTGGGACTAATTTATTAATGCAATTTTTGTAGATGATTGTCTAAAGATTTGTGGTGATGGCATTTTACTCGTAGTTATATGTTAAACTATTTCCAGTGACAGTTTAAACATGAGAAAGAGGATCTTTATGAGTAATTTTTTGTACTGACTCTTGTTTTTGGAGGAATAGTCTAGTTGGTTAGAGTTTTATCTTAAATTTATTATTCACAAATCTGAAGATTTTCCATGCTCATCTGTCACTGGTTTGGCCAGCAATATTCAACAAAAAAAAGACAGTAATATCAGTCAAAGCATTGTCTTATTTACTAATCTATGTGTTATTACTAACAATTGATTGCATTTGGAAAAACAAATACAGATTTAAATTTTTCTAAAAATATTTAACAATTCAATTAGATGAAAGAAATAGTTCAACATACTCTGCAAAACTTTTATAATGTTTAAATAATTATAATTATGTAATATTATAATATGTAAGAATAGATTATTTAAATAAAACATGATTTTTAATCAAACATAAAAATTGTGTTAGAGACTAGTATCACAAAAGATTAGTAAAAACTTTTTATATTAATAACAAGAGATAACTATGAAGATATTTTTATGAAAGTAAATATAGATTTAATGCTGAAGCAGTCATGCTGTTACAGTGAAGTGTTTAAAATTAATAGATGAATATGATATTATATAAAACATTGAACCATAAATAATTGGTTGATCTTATTAAAGACTGTGTGAGTACTACTAAAGATGAGTTATAATCACTAGCCTGTAGGTAACACAATTAATATGAACATGACAATTTTCCATTATTTAGAAAGAAACACATAATTAATAAAGGAAAAAAATTAAGTATATTGAACTTGCTATATTCCCAGGGATATTATTACAATACTAGCGAAGTCACATCAATTTATGTGGAATAAAAAAATTTAATGCAAATAAAATTTAAACAAGATTTTATTCACTCATAACAAAATAATAATATATATAAATAGATGAAAATTAAAGCATTTAATCTTCTTAGGAAATAAGATCTCTAATTGTAGACTTAGCTTCCATTCGGATGGGTTTAAATTCTTTATAGGAATAAGATTTCTAATTGTAGACTCATCTTCCATCAGTGTGTGTATTAAGTTTTTACAAGCATACTTGGCAAAACATTGTCCATTTATATGTGTTAACTTTACATAACATCTTTTACACACACATTTTGCTATATTATCTGCAGTTTTTTATCAGTCCAAAGTGCATTAATCTGTTAGCAAACATTAATTTTATTAAGTTCAATGCATACTTATGATATGTAAATTTTTTAGCGTGTAATTAATGAGGAGTAAATTTATTCATATGTTGTGTGATTGTAATTACATTAAATAAAATATCTTTATTTACAATAAACTAAGTATATGCATATCCATTCACACTGCATTATAACTGTTACAAGCCCAACTTTTCACCTCTTTATCTTTTTAATCATAAATATAATCCTGTAGTCTTTGGGATTGTCGATGGTCTTGATATGGGCGGGGGTATGTCTCTTTCATCATCTTGCATTTTTCCCCCCTCTTCTTGATGAGATTGTTTTAATGACAGGGAGTCTACCAATGGTATAATTGCTAATAAATTAGACTTTATTTATTACAGCTAAACAATTTCAATTGTCTGCTTATTATCTGATGATTCTTTATTTCATGGCTATTGTAGTGTTTTCTGCACATTCATCTTCTTTTATTAGAATATTCTCTCTGTGAAATGTAGATTTTCTACTAATGTTTACTGCCTCTAATGATCCATTTTGATGAAGTCTCAAACATGTCTTTTCATTTGGTTTCCATTAGACAACTGAATTAATCTTAATTGTTTTGATATAACCTTTATTATCACTCTGGGAAGCCACTTTTTTTTTCAGATTTTTTATCCGTGGTTGCTGACTTTGAATTTTTCACAGTCAAGATGATCTTGTTTAATCAAGTTCTTATTAGGCCATAACACTGAAATATGTGTTGAAACTTCCAATGCATTGGCATTTCAGGCAAGTACTTTTAGTAGACATGCAAGGAATGAAATATAACAAAATGTTGCAGCTGTCAAAGCTTCGCTGATATCTTTGCAGCTTTTATTTAAGATGTTCTTTAATTGCTGTACTGCCTTTTTGGCTAAACTATTTGACTCAGGGTGGTATGGTTGTGTTAACATATGATGTATCCCCTTACTAGCCAAAAAGTCTTTAAACTGCATAGACATGAAATCAGCTCCATTATCAGACACTATAGTTTTAGAGTATCATGACATGAGAATATTTAACATTTTAATAGTATAATCCATGCTTGTGCTTTTGACAATTTCATACTTTGTCCATTTACAGTATAAGTCAATTACTATAAAAAAAATGTAACCATTCAATGGTCCAGCATGATCCAGATATTGTTGTTGCCACTGTTGGTTTGCTTTAGACCAAGATTATAGTTTTTTGGCAGCAACTTAGCAGTGGGTTGGCATTCATTACAATGTTTAACTGTTTGCTCAATTTCTTGATTTATATTTGGACACCACACATATGACTGTACTAATTCCTTCATTCTCACAATTCCCAGGTGTTCTTTATGAATTAAAGCTAGTATTTATTTTCTGTCTTCAGTTGATATAACTACACTGTCATTAATTACTATACAGTTGTTGCACATTGAATGCTTTCATGTACATTCCATATAGGTTTTTCTACATAATTAGGTTAACTTTTAGGTCAACTATAACTTTTAGGTCAACCATGCCTAATCCATGTCCAATGTTTAATAGCTAGCACCTTTATTGGTCTATTTAGCTACTATGGTATTATTCAACATGTTTTCAATAAAGTCTATGTAGTAATTTTACGCTCAATCTCACACATGTCTGGCAATTGCGACAGTGCTTCTGCGTGGCCAATTTTTTTACCAAGTTTATAAATAAGTTTAAAATCATATACTGTCAATATGTTAATCCAGTAGATCATTCTTTGACTTGCACGAGTTTTTATTAAGCTTTCTAGAATACCCATCAATGAACTGTGACTAGTTTAAATTTGAAACATACCCATAAATGTACTGATGGAATTTTTTCACAGCAAAAACTGTTGCCAAAGCTTTTTTGTCAAGCTAACTCATTTTCTTTTGTCAGCTCTTAATAATGTTCTAGAAGCATAAGCTATTGGATATTCACTTCCATAACAATGATGTGAAATTACACCCCCTATTCTGTAATCTGAGGCTACTGTTGTAACAATTTTCTGATCATTATAATAGTGGACAAGTAATTGGTTAGAAGTTATAGGTCTTTATCTTTGTTGAAAATGTTTTTATACTATGGATTCCACTTCCATCATTATCCTTTTCTTAACAATTATTATAATGATGTAGGGCAACGTTTAGTTTTCCTTTTAGAAAACTCAAAAAAAAATTAAGCAGACCTAAAAATGCCTGTAAATATTTGATGTTCTTTAATTTTGCAATACTTTTTACAGCTTTCACCATTGTTGGAGGCCTATAAATGCCTGTAAATCTTTGATATTCATTAATCTAGCAATATTTTTTGCAGCTTTCACTTTTTTGGGGTTAGGGAACTCTTCTTTATGAACTAATTCCATATCTCAGAAACTTAATGTCAGTGATAGTTCACTTGAATTACAGATATTTAATTTTGCATCAATTTTATCTAATTTGGCACAAAATATAATTTGCTCTCTCATACCTGAAACAAGTTATCTATTTTTGTCAGTTCAGTGCTATTGTTATCCCATAGAGTAATTTTTTGCTTATAGCTAATAATTTAGCAGTTCTAGTCATGACAGAATTTGATGGAGTGAGGACTTTAAATCGATTTTAACAAAAAATTTTGCTTTTCATAATGATGCTATTATCTCCTGTATACAATATACCAGATAAGCTCCCTTTTTGATGTATTTACTGAACCTTACAGTTAATCTCAGCATAGACTGACAATCCTATCTGTTTTCGGTATAACTACAATTAGAGTGGCCCAAGATATCAGCTTATGAATTCTATTTTTGACCCAAATGCAAATGGGATCTTGCTACATGCAATTGGTTACACCTCTTTTATCAGTTTTATGTCGCCCAGCTGTTGTTAGCTATCGTTGATATATATGTACATCCAGAAAAATATGATTGTTGTCCATTTGATTTATTTTTTTAATGTCAGTTTTTTCCTTGATACTTCCTCCTCACTATCGTAAATCCAATTTACTATTTTTTTATCATTACTGCAACAAATGTGCTAAGTGTCCAATTATACCACTAGCATGATATCTTTTATTTTTAAAACTGCAGCTTCTCTTCAGCTGATTTTTTTTCCCCACAACAAAAGCATATGTAGACCTTATTTGGACTTTATCAGTTTGAAATTTCAGCTTCAATTTGTTTATCTCCATTGGAAATTTTGATGTGTCTTTAGTGTTTGGAATTTCTCACTGTCTACCACAACTAATTCACGGGCTATATATTTCTTAACTCCATGTTTATATATTAATTCTGATTCGCTCAAAAGAATTTTGCCTAGCTTATTGCTAGTCATTTCCCATAACAGTTGATCAAGAAGCATATCGTCTATCTCAGTATTAAAGTTATATTCTTTGGCTAATGTTTTTAATGCCATGTTGTAATCTTGGTATTTCTTGCATGACTTCTTTTTCTAAATCTTAAGATGCCAACCACCAATTTTGATATTATGGGTTTAAAATACACACTCAACTTGTCTTTTAATTCCAAATATGATATTTCTTCTGCAGGTTTAAGTTCACAGAATTGATTCACCACTTGCAGGATGTCTAACAGTCACATAAGCATTGCTATCTTTAAACTTATCATCATCCTTGCTATTCATCATATATTTTTTTATGTGTTCCACATAAAAGCGCCAACCTGCTGCATTGTTTACATCAAATTCACTTGTAGAATTATTATTTAATGCCATTTTTATATAGGTATTCAGCCACGTCATTATTTTTTGGAAAACAATAATGAATGAGATTTTTTCCCATTTTCTAACTCAATACACTGGTGTACTTTTTTACAAGTTTTACTAGCAACTAAACCAATCTGCTGTATTTCCTGATGGTATTATTTACAATACCAATCAACCAGGTGTTGCATCAATATATTTGGAATAAAGAAATATTGATGCAAATAAAACTTTATTATTTCATAAAATAATATATATATATATATAGAATAAAATTAAAGCATTTAATATTCTTAGGAAATAAGATCTCTAACTGTAGACTTATCTTTCATTGGAGTGTGTATAAATTCTTTACATGCCCGCTAACAAACGCCCGTTTATGTGTGTTATCTTGACATAACATCTTTTACGTGCACACATACTTTGCTAAATTATCTAAACTTTCACATTAATGTGAATTGTATTAAGTTCACTACATGCTTATGATATATAAATTTTCTAGAATATAATTATTGAGGGATAAATTTATTCATATGTTGTATGACTGTATTACATCAAATAAAATATCTTTGTTTACAATCAACTAAATATATACATATCTGCATACAGTGTGTTATAACTATTACAAACAGCCCAGAACTTAAAGCCTTAATCATAGATGCATAACTGCCTATACTCTATGTCAGCTTTTGAAAAGGTGCCACAACATTTTTCATAAACTGTTCATATTACAAACAAATAATTCTCAGTATTATTATAGCCGTAATATATAATATTAACAATTATTATAGAATACTAGAATGATCTAAGTCAGCAGTTGTTAAAATTAAAAAAATAAAAACAATGTTATAATTTAGGTTTACAAAGAAAGCTGTAAGCACAGATAAATCATATCCAGATGTTTTATCTCCATATAAGAAAATGGGCATGATTTTGAAAGCTCTCATTTGAAAAATCGTTATTAAAATTTTTTTATGTAAATATTTATATACAGTATAAATGTATCAACTTTATTTTAATTCTTTCTTATATATATATATTTTGTAAAAATAAAATACAGTATTACAAAATTTGAATGTATTGACTTAAAGATCAAAGCTGCAATCGAATTATTAGGAGCATCTTTACAACTAATTTACGAAAACAAATCAATGGAAAGACTAATAAGAATGGATAAAAGAAAAGAATAATAAACCCATTGTATGTATGTATTTTACCTTTTACTGTTCTTCCATATTGAATAAATGCTTGCATGTGTATATGATGATCAATAGAAATTGCAATAATAAATATTAAAAGAAGAGTTATGTGGTATAAAATTTTTGCATGGTGAGGTGTAAAATGGCTTTTACACTTCAAATTTTTTCAAATTATTTGTTATAATTATTTGAAAGATTAAAATCTCTGCACTTGTACACTTTTAAATTATTTAACAACCATTAGTATGTTTTTGATTATTGCTGTGTTAACATGTCACAGAAATACAATAAAAACTTAGAGAGTGCAATAGTGTTTGTTGGGATGGCATTATGTAAAGAAGATGAAATGGAAACTAAAAGAAAATAAATAAATGGACTAAAAATTTTGTATATATTTTGAATTAAACCTTATTTCCCCAATTCTGTCAATTAGTTTTCTTCAGCTTCTCTTTTGTAACTAATTTTTTTTTTGAGTAAATTTTAGTACTTTGAAAAACTCCCAAGCAATTACAAACGGGCTATTATTCATTAATTTATGATTTTTCAAGTCTAAAACCTCTATTTTAATTTCCAAATTGTCATCACACCGATTTTTAACATGCATTATTGACTTTTCATTTCCAGTGGACAATATTGTCATAATTTTTCTGATGGTTTGTGTTTGGCTGAATTGCAGGTTCAGATTCAAATCAACAGTAATATCAAAAAATATGAACACTCACAATTTAATATGTTTAATTTATTAGAACAAATAACATACATATTATACAATCATTAAATACAATTTGATGTATATCTTAGTCAATAATGAGCTGATTGCGCCAAATGACTGGACTCATTTTCAGCTGCATATATTAGCTTCCCTCATGAGTTCTAGTCTTAACTCTTCTGGCTGTACTGGACAGCTTGTCTCGAGTTTGTTAAATGACTCTTCCGGTTCTGCCATCGTCACAGCAGGGCACCAAATCAGTTGCTGAAAAAGGCTTTTAATGCATAAAAAAATTTTTAATATTTATATAGCTATTGTAAAGAATTCATTATTTTCTGATTAGTATTAGAAGTGCTATCTCTTTTATAGAGTAAATAGTCCCTCAATTAGAGATAATCTAATATGTTTATAGATAAATAATGCATTTATATATTAACTTTCTTCAAAAGATACTACGCATTTAAAATTTTCCTTTTTTCTAGTATTTTGTTTTCGGGAATACATATATATATATTTAATTATTTTTATATAAATTAAATTGTCATGATGGCAGCAATATATTTTAATTCCTTGTTCTTAGTATGGAGTAAATAAATATTTTTTTTCAATTTACATAACAGATTTATGATGATTGTTTATTTTTATAATTAATATTGAAATTATTTTTTGTAATTTATGTCATTGTAAAGATATATACAAATATTTTTTTTTCTTTTAGTACATTTATTGGATATATCTACAGTATTTGCAGCTTTTGAGCAACGAGGACTTCGTGCTCATCAAAATGACAGTACCATTGATAGTGTGGAACTGGGCAGTCTTCTGCGTGACCTTTATTTTCTCATTAAAAAAAGTAACTCTACACTAACTAATGCTGAACTGTGTTCCGAATTATTATTGAACTTATTGCTCAATCTTTATGATTTTAAGCGAATTGGTAGTGTGACTGTTCTTTCTGCCAAAGTTGCTTTAATTGTGCTATGTAATGCTCGATTAAGGGATAAATATCGATGTAAGTTGTTAAAAGTATTTATAATGTTCACGATTTGTTTTGTTTTTATTATATATCATTTAAAATCTTACTTATTTACTCTTCTTTTTTTTAGTCCTTTTTTGTCAAGTAGTGGATTACAACAACTGCTTGTCACAACAGAAGATGTTCGTATTACTTCATAATATTGCCAGGGTATTTTTTTTTTTAATGGATACATATAATATATTAATATAAAAAGTGCAATTGTCATATTTTTAATTATTATAAATTTATCTTGTACTTTTTTATACATAAACATTAAAAATTTTAAGAAATAAAATATTTTTAATGCCAAATGACCACATATATTGACAAAAAAAAATGTCATGCAGCTAATGTATGTGTTTATATTATAAAGCATTTTCTTTAAAAAGATTTTAATTTTACAAAAATTAAGTAAAATTTGAATTTTGACTTATGGTTGTATTTACATTAGAGGCTTTCAAGAAAAATAGTTTGGATAAAATTAAAATATTTAAAATTGTATAGTCCAATATATCAAATTTATAGTTTTCATTTTAATAATTGCTGCTAAAAAAATTTCAAATTGTTCAATATCTAACATTAATTGTTAGGAATAAAAATATATGAAAAGCGTTATCTTTAAATTCATATGAAATAAATTGTTTACAAGGTAAATTAATTCTAAATTTATTAAAAATTAAGAACTAAAAAAAAATTTGTAATAATATCATTTAAACATTACATTTTTTTTAAAACCCATATTATTCAAGCTGCTTTAATATCCTGATATTCTCTTGTTATTATTATCTATAATGCTGTATAATATCTGCCATCTTATTTATCCGTCTATAAATCTCACAAATTCTTTAATTATCTTTTCCTTTCTAATACCATTTTTGGCAATCTCTTTTTCCTTTTTCTCCGTAATATCCAGTTTAATATTTGTTTTTATAATCTTTATTGAGATATCTTCTGTCATGTCCATTCCAATTGATTTTTCTGAATTCATATACTATAGTCTTGTTCTACATTCATTAATTTTGGAATATTTTTATTGCCTATTAAAATATCTTCTATTTACTATCAACTACTGGAATCTAGATTTCTACCAGAAATATAAAGGCAATAATAGTAAGCAGCAATGATATCTTTCTCAGCAACATTATTGACTATATCCTTTAATATTATTATGGGCCAAAAGTATATCTTACATTTTCTCTCTGGATTTTGTTCTAGACCAAAAATCCTTTAGTAAATGTAGTGGATTGTTGTTGTTGTTTTTTTGTATCTTTATTATTGCATTTTTATTTTTTCATAGTAAAATAGATGTTGGATTTTTTTTTTGCAAATTATATTATATAAGAGGTAATAATTGTATCTACAGTTTTATCCAGAATTTCAAATTTTCAATTTCATATTCTATAATAATTTCTCAAGATAAATCTATTTTAAGAATTATCAAATAAAATAAAAATAAATATAGATCATCTTGTATGGCAAGATAAAAGTTAACATTAATAATTTCTTTTTGTATATTGAAAATATATTTTAGGATTTTTACTTAAAAATGTAAAAATTAATCAGTATCAGTAAATATAAAGTACTGCTTTTGTCTTGAGGTCCTTTGCTATTATTTAGCTTTACTGTTTAAGATATTATTAGGATTCTTTATGAGAAGAAATTATACGATAAGGATCGATGGCTGATCTAAGTTTAAATTAGGTATACTTTCCTAGTCTTTATAGAAGTTTTTCTTCATTGAATGACCAGACATACCAATTAAAAATTTATCTTTTAAACATTTGGAATTTTTATTTTAAGCTTTGAAAAACTATTGATAATTTTCTACATTGAAAACATATAGTTATTTTATTTATTTCTACGAATGATTAACTCTTATCTCATTATTGCTCAAGTTTGTATAGCATGTTTTTTCTTACATATGCAATTGATAATGTTAGAGATTTGATAAATTGAATTATCTGAAATAGTTTATCTTTTGTATAATTAGTGGACAAAAGCTAAGGAGGAAGGACTTAGCACTTTTTCTTTAACATATAGATTTATAAAGTCAATAATATTGATTTACTTAATCTTTTTATGATCAAATTTGCATTCGTATTTTGACAATTTATAACGATCTTAAGGCCAGTCAACTGACCAACAACTTGGAAAAAACATTTTCTACCAAAAGTCAGGGGATAGCAGAAAGTCCTATAAGTATGTTCCTTAATCATTTAATATTTTAAGATGATAAAATAAATTTAGCTTGATTTGAATTCAGAAAGTGTTGATTTTGTTGTATGACTGCCTGCTAATAGCGTTAATATTTAAAATTTTAAAGTAAGAAAAAGATAACATCATAATGATTGCTGTCTTTATAATTGTATTTTTAATTTAAGTTCAGTAATTAATCAAAATTAATTAGGTTTTAAATTTTGAATGTCAAATATTCTACAAATCCTAATCTTAACAGAAAGTAAATTTGATAGCAATATTATAAGCTAACACAGCTACTTTGATAGCTTATAGCTTTATTCACAAAGCCCATGTCTAGCAATAAGATTTTGATTCCTATTCTGAGCACTGCCTTAGTTATTATTACATAGAATGAATTAAGCAAATAGTTATAGCATAATGTAGCATTTTTTTTTAAAAAAAATGATGAAAATGGACTTTTTAGATGTACTAATAGCTGAAAATATAATAATACTTATTTAAACAAGTGTAGGACATGATCAAGTCCATCTTGCAAAGAAAATGAGATAACATTCAGATAACAAAATAGTATAAATAAAGACGATTAAATTAAATTAACAATTTACCAATAGATAGAAGAAGCTTATTTATTCTCAGATGTGCAGCAGCAACCAAAAGAAGAAATTAGGAGGAAAAAAGGAATGTTTCTTCAGAGATCATTTACATTTCAGCATCAGATGTGATAAGTTGATCTTCAATCCAGGAACTTTCTGTACTCTAGTTAAGCATTAAAATCAACAATTAGACATCTCAATGTCTGATTTTAGGAGTGAAATTTGGTAGTGATATCAAAAATTTCATGCTAATAGATTCTAAAGATAGTATAATCTTAACTGATTTGAATAGATTGAAAAGAAAAAAATCAATCCATCGTCATAGAAAAAGATGAATCTCAAGTACATAATCAAGCTATGAATATGAAAATGACAACTAGTAAAAATAAAAATCCATTAATTACATAATTATGAGACATGTTTAATATCTATCTCAATTAAATGAACCATGCCTGAGAGTTATATTTATTATTTTCATTATAACATATGAGAACAATTTGTAATTGGTTTCTTCTGCTTGTTCAAATTGATGTTCTGCTGTTGACATGACTATATTCATCTGTCTTATATCATTGTGTATCACTACTACTCTATTGAAATATTAGTAATAAAACTTTACAAAGAAGAAAAAAGAAATAATGAAGCAAAATAAAATAATAATGAAGAGAAGAAAAAATCTACAAAACATCCTTATGACAGATTGATAAAGGAGAGAAGGTGAAACTGTGTATAGTTAAATGAATGGATGGACACTTTGAGAACATTTTATTCAACTTAAATGATCATTTGGATGAGTTTAATATTTTATTTAAGGCTTCCATGCTAATTATATAGATAAGAGGAAAAATTAAATAAAAAGTTATCTATTCATAAATAAAAAATAATAGATTGAGAAGATTTGGTAAAGTTAATAGATTAATATAAACCTGAAGCAATACAAAATGTTTTATAAAAAATAGAGCAATGAATTGTTTCACTTTATGACTTCCATCTAATAAAATATCATTTCTGATTTCTGGAAGTCACTAACAAATGAGGTTATATGTTTACCATTTTAAATTCTTACATAGAAAATATTTTTATAACTAGAACTAAATTTTAATTTACAATCTTGTATAAAATATATTTTAATGTTGCTCAAATTTTTTTTTTTTTTAAAAAAAAAAAAAATGTGCAAGATCTTAAACTAAAATTTAGATAAAGCTTAAAATAGATATTAAATTTTTTTAATTATATTTAATCATTCCATTATTAAAGTAAATGTACCATATATATATAATTATTAAATTCTCTGCTCAAAATCAAGTTGGGATAATTAGATATAGTATTAAGATCAGGTAGCACCATTTTATTATAATTACAGAAAATATGTTACAGTCTTCTTAACAAATATTATTTTATTTTTTGCTTAAATTCTATCACAGATTTTAATCTGTCACTTACATTATTAAGCTAAATTAAGCACAACAGTTTTAAAGTTTTTTAATACAACATGTAATGTAATTGAATTATTATGGATTTTAAAGATAACACTAAACATCACATGATCACCATTTCTTATGCTTGCTATGTAACGGTCAGATTTGTACACTCACGCAACAAAATCCCGTCCAGGCAAAGTAACCAAAGCTGACCAAAGTGAGGTGGTGAGATCCTTAATCCGACCAAACCTTAACTCATTTGCTAGTTCTTCATGATTTAGCACCTTATGAGTGACAATTCTGAGGTCACACTCAGTCTCAATTTAATCTGCGAGCTGGCTTAGAACAGGGAGAAACATAAGACTCAAGGACTAACTATCATTATAACTTAAGTAAAACAAAAGAAGTTGGAATAAGATAATGTGGATTGGATTGAAATAGAACTATAATCAAGAAAGATATGAAACAAATTTTGTATTTTAAACATGTTTTTTAAAACAATAACATAAAATAAAGTAACAAAATAACAAGGATTATATAGCATTAAATATGTATGGCCAATATCCGCAGGCATTTACATAAGAGGTGAGATTATTAGCAGTACAGCGGTCTCATCTTAACATATTAAAATAAATGTATGTGCGGTTAATAAATCATGCCTGAATACATAGAGCTCTAAGATGGCTGATATATATATATATATATTAATAGTGTGAGCAAATAAGTAAGCTCAAGATAATGCAGATTCAACCTGGTAACCAAGATTCGAGTTCCAGTCTAATGCTGAATAATTAATTAATAAGGAGGAAAAGAACTGGTTACTTTTAGATTCGCATATATATACTATGGCGCTACATAAAATATTAAAGAATAAGTTTGCGGTTCAAGTGAGTAATTATTCAAGAGCTTCAGCATCAAATGCTTGGTGCTCCGGGAAGTTTAGGAACTTGTATAGGCTTTATGAAAATGGTCTGGATCCTCATGTTCCAGTTTTAATAAAGATAGCCATACTCAAACTAAAGAATGGGGCGATCTGTCACTGTCAACACATTTGAAAGGGGCAGCAAAATGTAAACACATGAATGTGTACTACACATTCGCTATGTACACACAAAAACCAATACGTATACATATAATTAATTAATTGTGCCTAAACATATAGCGTCTATCTGCCAAACTAGCACAACCCAGTTCTAAAACTGGCATTATAATTATGCCAACTAAAAGGACTTAAAATTAAATTATAATCTAAGTTAAAAAAGAAATGGTGATCATGTGATGTTTAGTGGTTTAATACCAATCCTGCCTAAAAGGATTGTGGTGGCTATGGTTATTAAAGAACCAAAGACACCAAAATGTATGGGTACTGAACTGAGTCAGACCTATATGACTCTATAAGCTAATGAGCTTAGATTGAAAATATTATTGTGTTTTCAATTTTATTCTCATAGTTTTGTAGATAAGAAAAGATAAAAGGTGGTTACTGGAAGATTGCATTAGATCCTAAGGTCTACCTGCAGTGCTCTCAGATCCAAAGCTCCTCATTGACAAAGGCGACAAGCTATAAACTAGTCTGGGGATATTGGATGAGTAGGCACTAGATAGGGATTTTATGTACAAGCCTTCTGGGCATCCATTAATTACTCTGGTTTGCACTGAGTGGCACTATTGTACGGAGAGTTTTTCCTGATTTTAAGTATTCACTGACTTGTTTCTTTTTTATTAATACAGTCTCTCTCTCTTTTTTTTTTTGATAAACTGATTTATATTTTAAACTATAGAAATAATGTGACTTTTCTAATCCCATTTATTTTTATTGTGTTCTAATATTTCCTTATATTCTGAAACTTGGATACCTAATAGAAAAGTAATATACTGCAGAATGATAGATGTTATGATCAGCAGAGAATTAATAGCAGGTATATATCTTTTGTGTACCTTCCACAAGATTCTAAATTATTTCTTTGTATACATCTTTGTACATATGTAAGATCATTTTACTCTGACTAGATTTACTTACATTAATTTCATCCTGTATGAGCCTATGTATGTAGATGTTATTTATATATAATAAGAACAATTTTAAATTAATGATATCCAAAAAAGCTTATTTTAGCACAAGAGTTCCCAAACTTTATTTTGGCTGAGACCCCTTTACCAAAAACTTTAAAATATCGACCCTCTAGTCATTTATTTTACTTATTCAAATTAATAAATTTGTACAGCACTCGATATTGAATATTTCACTAAATATCAAACTTTTCATTTTAATAATTTGTAATTAATGATTGAAAAAGATAAAGGACTATGGAATATGGCATTATCTTGTGCAACATTTAATATTGAAACCTGCACTAATGGAAATTAAAGCAAAAAAATATGAGCAGAGTTTTTTTTAATTTTTGACATTTATGAAATAAATATGTAAATTCAAAATAAGTACAAATATTGAAATCACTTTAATTCTGTCTGAATATGTTGATTTTTTCACTTCATTAATAAACATCAATAAAATTACAACAACAAAAGACTTTAATCAGAATTATAAAAATAAGAATACCAAATAAATTAATTTGGAAAACTGAATTTAATGAGATGGGTACACCTAGTAATCTCTCAACAATTTATCTATGTCTGGTTTTAAATTAGTGATTTTTCATTCTCAACTCTCCATGTTCTGTGATACACTGAAGCCTCTCTTTACCAGATATGGTGATGAAAATGCCAGCAAATACTTTTGTACAGCAGTCCATAGAGCCAAGTATAGAAGTGGAATCTCTTGTTGCAGCCAAAACTTTTGATAAGCCTCTTTGAATTGTACTTGAGATCCTCATTTATGCTGATGGTTATCAGCTCATCTTGCAAAATTATATTTGGTTCTGCACTAGTAGTATATGGATTTATTATCCAGTTCAGTATTTCCAATAATATAATATCTTCAAACCTAGTTTTGAAGTTTAAGTGAAGAGCCTCCAAGTGGTTGACGTACAGCAAGATGTTTTCTTCTTGGATTGTACCTATCTTAAATAAGTTGGGAAACTGAAGTTTAAGTGAAGAGCCTCCAAGTGGTTGACGTACAGCAAGATGTTTTCTTCTTGGATTGTACCTATCTTCAATAAGTTGGGAAACTGGGAAAATTCAGATCTTACAATAATTTGCTTAAAAAAAATTAATCTGGCAACAAAAGTCGATATGACCAAGTTTGTTTTGATGAGTTTCAAATTGTCTCCTTCCAGTTGTAAATTAACATCATTAAATTTGACAAATAAATCAGTTAAATAGGCAATATCTGTTTTGCTTTTTAAGTAAATTTTCTTTCAAACTGGAATCCTTGTCTGCCAAGAACTCTAAAACAGATTGAAAGAGTGCAAAAAATCTTACCAAACATAAACTCTTTGAAAGCCAGTGGATGTCGGTATGGAAAACCAATCAATAGAAATCTTTGTTACTTTTCTTACATAATCGAATGAACAGTTTAGTTTAGTGTTCAAAACACTACTTCAAATTTTATTCACAGCTGTTATAATAAACTGAAGCATTTGATACAATTTGTCGCTAAGGTTTTTGGCTATTAAATGTTGCCGATGGATTATGCAGTGAACTTCAGGTACATGTTGTTTCAGGTAAATTATGAAACTTCAGTAATGACCAACCATAGCTAATGCTCCATCTGTCGCAACCAACAGATATTACATTTTTTAATGGAATTACTTTTCTCCTGAAAAATAGCTCCATTAAATTAAAAATCGATTTGCCTCTGATATTATTTTCTAAAATTCTAGCAAAAAGCAACTCTTCATGCACTTTCTGAAGCGAACCTACACCAGCAACAAGGCTTCATTACTGGGTAATGTTGACTCATAGTCACTTTTAATGATTCATCTTATTCAGTGATTACTTTCCAATGAGAGCAGTTTAATATAATCTTTTTTAAAGATCAACATGTCTTTGCGGTTAAAATTATTATCTAATGAATTAGCTTACTGTAAGATTTGTCCCTCCACTGCTTGATAACTCTGTGTGATCTTTATTTTTTTAAAGTTTAATTGCAACATTAATCATGAATTAAGTAGAAATGTTGGGTCAAAATAGAAACAATAAAATACAACTTTCACAGTGATAGACTTATAAATTTGCAGATATTTATTAAACTGATTTTTTAAAAAAAATTGTTTCAAATATTTGTGCATATTAATTTATTTATTGTACTGTTATCATTATATTATTTAAGATCTAAATAAAAAATATTACTTATATAAATTATGCTAAGATAAATTCACTTGATTGTGAAAGATTAAAATTCACATGTTATTTTATCCTAATAATAGATATTTATGAATTAAGATTTTTCTTAAAGATTTTTATTTTAAAAATGTATTAATTAGTTAAGAGGGCCTTTTTTTAATATTAGATTCCTGAAGAACTGTCGGAGAAAGTTCCTTTTGGTACTCATTTAGTTAGTGCAGCAGTCGATAGCTGTTTCCAGAGGGTAGGAAAATTCATTTTTAAAATTTTTTTTTAAATACTTTGATTTGTTTCTTGATGTTGTAGATTTTATATTTTATTAAATTTTATATTTTAGTTAGTTGGCAATATGGGGATATCTGAAGAAATTTTTTTAGATTGGTTAATGGCTGAACCTCAGACATTAGTTTGGCTTTCAACACTGTACAGACTTTCTTCTTCTGAGACAGGTAAAATGTTTTGAATGACTAATAAATTCCTGAAGAATGTTTGAATTTGCTTATAATTTTTTTCCATATTTTTTCATTAATATAAATATTGTATTTATTTTTTTCTGATGAATTAAATCTATTTAAAATACAGTGCTACAATTTATAAATCACAATTGGCAGAAGAAAAAATGCTTTTAAAAGACCAATTTTTACCTTTGAACATAAATAAAATATGCTTCTTTTTTTTTTTTTTGCCTTTTATTAATTTGTAATAAATTACTTCATATCTCCATTTTTCATGAATTTGCATATATGTAATCTAAATAATTGCAAAATTCTATGAAAAAATTATCTCCAGTTTGTATAAGCTTACAAAAAAATTTATTTCAAAATGTGCATTGCAATTAAAAAAGTTAGAAAATGTTTAAAGATTTTAATATTGGTTTTGTAGTCTTGTCTAAAACTTACTTTCAGTGATGGACTCATCCAAGGAAAAACATTATATTTGCCTTTTGTTATGTTTGCAGAAAAGCTCAGCAATTTATTAGGAAGTGACTGGTTCATCTATTTAAAAGAAGTTAAAGTGAGCCAGGTTCAAATACAATAAATTTAAAAAGGACTATCCATATGTGTCTTTTGATAAACTAAGCCAGTGTTTGGGACTGACAGTTCACAAACTAATAAAGTAAAATATCTGAAATCAGTCAATGAAATTTATTAATAAAATAGATTTAGAAATAAAGATACAAAAAATAAATCTACAACAGATTTACCTATTAATGTAATTAATTTATTTATGTAGCCAAATAGAAAATTAAATATTTAAACAAATGGATAACTGATATAATTGGTTATTGACAATATTGTATAAAAAATACAGAGGCTATTGATGATAAATTAAATATGATGAATATAAATAGAAACCACAGTATCTTTGTGATGGACATAGAGTTGATTAAAAGTATTAGTATCATCATAAAGGCTTTTTCTCTATAAATCAATGATGATAGCATAATTAGTATTATAAATGAAGCATTGAACCTAATAAATAATAGTTTATAATTTAAATATAATAACGAATATTGGAGTATAAATAAGGGATGGTTAATGGGATGTGCGATTAGTGGGCTTATGGCATCTATGTTCATTAATGACATGGAAATCAATATTATAAAAGGCAGTATAATTAAAAAAGTACTACTACATTATTTTAGATATATAGATGATAGTTTGATAATTGGTAATAAGAGGGCAATATATAAATTATATAAACAATTTAATAATAATGTTGATAATATTAGGTTTACTATGAAAGTAATTGATAATGAAATAAGGTATTTAGATATTGAAATTATTCTAAATCAAAATAATGATATTATAATTAAGCATTTTATTAAAGATTATAAATTAAGGAAAAGATCATTTGATTCAAAACAACCATGTATACAAAAGATGAGTGTAATAAAGAATTTTAAATATAAGAACGATAGATTTAATACAGATAGAAATATTGCTATGTTTCAGAAGGATAAATTTAAACAAACATATATGGGATATGGATATGCAGCACATAGTATTGACAATATATTTTCACGATATGGGGTAAATAGCATGAATAAGAATAGATGTAGGACTAATAAACAAAAGAAGTGGATAAAAATTTCATATTTGCCTAGTGTATACAATATATTAAATAAAAAAGGAAAAATTATATAGATAAAAACATTAATGTGGGATGGGCTAATTGCAAAAATTGAGATAAATTGATAACTAATTGTAGGATGAAAGATTATATAAAATATAAGAGAGGAATTGTTTATAAAATTAGATGTAATTTTTGTAATATGGTTTACTGCAAAGCAATTGGGAGAAAGAGCTAAAGAACACAATGATGCTATTGCTAGGAAAGATGATAGATCTGCATTATATGTTCATTATTTGCAGTATAGACATAAAATAAATTGTATTGATAATGTAAGTGTTCTTGATTATATTACAAATGTTAATAGATGTAAAATATATGAAACAAACTATATCATGTATAATAAAAACAACTGTATGAATATATACAAAACATCCATTAAGTTGAATAATAAATGGTTAATGGATAAAGAATGGATAGTTAATTATTTAATATATGTGGATATATATCAATTCAGTATATATAACAGTAATTTTGTAGTAGGTTTGAAAAAAAATCGTGTAATAGATCATGTCGGATATCCATTTGTTTATATGTCTTCTCTCATGTATTGATAGAGATATCGCTGTTTGTACATTAAATCGTGGTATTCTGGAGACATATTGAAAAGGAAAAAAAAAAAACCTAATTTGCTGAAAAAGGCTTTTCTATGATAATTTTATAATTTGTAATCTTTGTTGCTTGTATATGTGTATTTTTAAACATATTATTGACTATTGTAAAATTAAAAAAGTATCATCTGGATGCATTGCCAGGAAGATAAGGGTCATTATACTTTTGTGAAACTATTATTAAGTGCTAAGGTCATCCAAAGATTACATAAATAAAAAAATTGGTCAGATCTTATGTCTGCTACCTAACTTTTAGTCACTGATATTAAGTCACTACGAATGCTGCCACAACTAGACAAACAAAAATATGCTAGCAGAGGTTAAAACCAGTCATAGACCTGGTCTAGTATTATGAAATGGTGGGAAAGAAGAGAATAAGAAGACTGCCTAGATATTTGTCATCCCACTTCAAGGATTATGTACTCTAACATTAAGTTCACCCAAGAGGATTGTTGTGGACTTGTCTAAAGCTTATGCTCAATAATGAATTTATTCAAAATTATAATGCTCTTTAAATCACATTCAAAATATAATGTAAAACCAGTAAAATAACACAACTAATGATACAAACAAGCCAATTAAATAATAGATCTAATGAATCCAGTATTACTCATAGTAAGATAGGGCATCTGTTCCTAAAATCTGAATTCCATGAAAAAATTCTCAAGAATTACTGAGTGTCATTCATATCAGTAATTCACTAATCTGGAATTACTTTTGACAGTAATGTCCATATAGTACTTGTTGAATTCAGTCAGGTATTCTCAAGTTTGTATCAAAAAACTGCTAATGGTAATAATATCAGATTTTTTATTAGGCAAGCTGAATTTGTTGAAATTATATTTAGAACAAGTCACTGAATTTCTCCAACCTTAACTGGTTGTTATCAGCACCAACTAATGCATTGTATTCTTGTTCATGCTTTCAGATAGTGAAATTAAATATATTTATATAAATAGATTCAATAAATGATTTAAAGTTTATGTTCATTTTTTTTTATTATTTTATTAGGTGAAAATTATTATTCCCTTATATATAATAGTTAGTATATCAAACTATCAAATAACATATTGGTGTAGCAATAATTATTACTGTATATAAATTTTAAGAAAAAAAATTAAGTATGTTTTAATAGTAATTCTTTGCTATCACATGAAATAATTTTATAGATTAAAAAAAAACATTTTTATGCTTTTTTAAATTATAAAGCAAAAAAATGAAAATTCCCTGAGTTGTTGTTGGGAGGGGGATCCTTTTTTTTTTTTTTTTGGTGCAAGAAATATTACAAAATATATGTCAATTGTTTTTTTAATATAGTTTAAAAAATTAATTATGTAAACACTATATAATTACTTATAAGCAATTAATTATCTTAGATTATGATAAATAAAAAATATTTTTTAAAGTTTAAAAATGTATAGGAATTCTGATGAATTGCTTGTATTTTTTTTCTTAGTAGAAATAAATAATTGAAATACAGGCATTCTTCATATACCTGGAACTTAATTGTAAACATAGGGGATTTGAACACAGACTTTCAAACACCCTTCAACTATCCACACTATCTCATACTACTGATGCACATGATCACACACATATAGAAAAGATAAATAATCACCAATATATATATTTCCTGCTGAAACAGCCCTCATCAATTGATCCAGATCATCATCTCCCACAAACATATATAGTCAATGCTCAGTTTATATTAAGATAGCAAATCTTCATACTTTAATGGACAGGCTTCAATCTACTCCAACTCTTCAGCCATCCATACCATTGAAAATCTGATGATGGAATGTGCAAATCCCATGCTGATTATATATATGTGTGGGAGGTGATGATCTGGACCAACTGATGAGTGTGGTTCAGCACAAAATACATATATTGGTGATTATTTATCTTTTCTATGTGTGTGTGATCATGTGTATCAGTAGTATGAGATAGTGTGGATAGTTGAAGGGTGCTTGAAAGTTTGTGTTCAAATCCTTCTTGTCTACGGAATAAATCTTCTTTCATATAGGTGTGTGTATATATAATAATCATTTTCATTGATTATCAATCCATTGCAAAATGAAGGACTTTCATATTTAATCCACTTTTTTCAATTTTTATGTTTTCCACATACTTTATTATTTCATTCATTTATCTATACACAGTCTTTTTAAAGATTTTTAATAATCTTTTGGGATTAAGTTTAAGTCTTTAACTGTTTATCTTTGTCACTTATTCTAGAAAAATATCCAACTACTTTTATTTTAGCCTTTTAATTCTTTCAACCATTATCTATAATATTTATCATTTTATTTTAAACATTTTTGTTAATCCCAATTTATATCTCTACATATTTTATTATGTAATTTGAAACTTCTTTATTTCTATTCTGCTAAATATCCAAATCTTAAATCCATAAGAAAGTGCTGGTAAAATCCACTGGTTAAATGCCAAACTTAAATGATCTTCATTTCTTTTTATACCTTTGCCATTTTAATTATAAAACGGTTGCCATATGAAAAGTTTAGGAAAAATGAAATGTTTTTATTTTATATCCAGTGTTAATCTTTTTAATGATATTATTGTATAATCTCAGTAATTAGTATTGAGTTTTGATAAATATTCTTCAGAATTTGACAATAACTTGGATCTATATTTTTACATTCTAAAACTTTAAGTACTGGCAAAATGCTTATAAAATGAAATGCCTTTTCATAATTATAAATCCAATACAGTACAAAATTTTAACTCGTATTTATTGGTTCTATCTATAATTTCTCTTAATTTTTGAGTGTGATTTTTCTGTTATAATCACTTAAAATTAAAATGTTCCTTTGATTGTTTTTTGATTGGTTCTCTGTGTTTGTATATTATCTTAATGAATATCTTAGGTAGAACTGATAGAAAAATTAATTATAATTTCTAATACCATTTTTGCATATTTCTTAATTATTTAGAAATTTGATATATATTAGTTTTGCCAACAATTTTTTTTTTTACCTGCTTTCTTATAAAATGTAATAATTTCATTATTTCTTGAAGCTTTTGTATTCTTTGTTTAAAATTTCTTGAATAAATTGTGGGTGCTATTTGGTTTTCTTGTTTTTTATTACTATATAACTCTTTCTAATCATCTTTTCTGCATACTTCACGATGTCATTCTTCTTTTTCATAATAGGACTAGCTTTTTTTTTTAATTGTTACTGAAACACTTTTTTTTTTCCAATATTAGAATGTTGTTCTTTCTTATAGTTTTTTTTTGCTTTTTTATAACTATTTTTTATATACCATCATTAATTTCTTTTAATACTTTTGTACAGAATTTCATTTATTTATTTATAAATGGGGTGTTTTAAATAATTTTTTATGAATTGATACTTTTTTGTGTGACAAATACCTGTATAGTATTTCCTATTAGCAGATATATATATATATTTATTTAAGACTGAGCCATCTTTAGTGTCTTAAAATTTTAAACTAATTTGCACTTCTAGCTTAAATTCATTTGAATATTTATGAAATACGAATTATTAATACTGTCTTTCATAATAACTTTTATCTCAAGTTTTGCAATAATACATATTTTATATCTCACTAATTGATTATTATTTCTCATGTTGAATCTTGTATACATAATACAGTCATGAAGTACATATTTTCTATTAATAACAGCATAATCCAACTCTACTGTGATTTCATTTGTATGCTTGTGTAACAATTTCTGCCATGTATTTTTTTTTTTAATACAATAATGTGCATTGTTTTGTTTTTTCACACTTTCCGCAAGTTTTTGTGAAAATCTCTCATAAACAAATTTATTTGCAGGTCTTTCATCTTTCATTCATTTTCTAATTTTAGAATTAAAATTTTCTATGTCAATTTTAAAATATTTGGTCTGATCACAAGCATTCTGCACATCTATATTTATCTTTCATAATCTGTGTTCAGTATGTCAAACTTATAATCTTGTGGCTTGCTCAATCTTTTCTACACAAACGGAAAATTTTTATAGTTTATTAATACTTGACAATATATATAAAACATTTAATCCTATTTAATTTTAAGTTTGGAATCACAATTTTTTAAAATTAATGGTAAAATAGTTTAGTTTAAATACAAACATTTTTTGTAAATCTATATATTGTATAGCTTGTTATATTTTAATGTTTAAATTTTAATATTTTTTGCTTATTCTAAACAATTTAAATCCACATTTTTATCTGTAGTTAAATGCATATTTATAATTTTATATCAAGCTGCACTTGATATTTCCCATAAAATAGCAATTTTAAAATTTGCTAACTATTATTGATTCCTGAGTAATGTTCTTATTATTTGACAAAATAAAATCTATCATTTTTAAAACCATAAATTTTTTTTACAGACAATTTTGATTAAAATATTTGTTTATAAAGAAGGAATTGAAATAAAAATATTGCCATTTTCTGAAAGTTCAGATATTATTTTCCTCTTGCTCATCATTTTCCATATTCACAATATATAATATAAATTTGGGTCCAGATTTCAGTCTTTGCATTAAAATCTTTTATCATTTTTTAAAAATATGATTTATTACCATTTATTGATCTTTGGATATGATTTTTAAGATTGATGGGGGTGCATAAAGTTGAAAGATTTAAAGATGGCATTTATTTATAAAACAAGTGCAAGTAACTTTTTATATTTCTCTCATTATTAATAAAAAACTATGTCACTTTTTGCTTTTTATTATTTTTATAGTAAGTTGCTATTTTTCCTTTTTAACTTTTTTATTTTAAAAAAAAATAAAAAATCTAATCTTGTTTTCTGATTTTTAGCCATGCTTCATTTGAAGTTGATTCAGTGATTAGTTTCTTTTTTCTTATTCAGTGAATTGTCCTGCAGAGTTGACATCATTTACCATATTAATCAAATATAGATTTGATTGAATTTTTTTTTTCTAATGCTGATCTTTTGATGTTGAATCTTCTTTTATAAAATCTTTTATCCAATTGAATATTACTTATGAAATTTTAGTATTGCATAATGAACTGTTATATTGTAACTGGTGCCAATATGATCTTTAATTTCTGTGAGCCTAAGGGTTATGTGACCATTTCAATAAGAATGAGTATTATCTTGATTTGTGATACTTCAATGAGTCAGATTTAATCTTAATTTTTGATGAAGATTTTTTTGGTAGAAGTGGTCCTTGTAATAATTTTATTATTTTCAGTATAACATTATTTTTTTTGAAGCAATCAAATCTCCAATCATAGTAAGGCAACATTGTCATATTGACATAATCATCAAACTCTTATCCAATTTGCATTTTACCAAAAAGTAGTAAGTAATTCAGGGAACAATTGAATAAGAATTGGAAGATAAAATTTAAAATATTGAATAACATGTTTTAAGATTTAGAGACGTGTACCATAAACAGTATTAATGATCAAATACCAAATTGGCAAGCAGTTCGATAGAAGGATTAAATCAAATGATAAAAAAAATGTTAATATGATTTAAGCATAATAAATATTATATAAAAGAAATGAAAATATTCCGAAAGTAACAAAAAAAAAATCATAACTGAAAATGGATGTGGGAAAAATCTATTGACATCCAAAATGAAATAGATTTTATTTTATTCAGTAATAGTGTTCTCAACTCAAGATATGGATGATAACTCATAATATTTTCAAATACTTCTAGATTTGTGAGATTCTGCTTAAATTTTATGGTGAAATTATATAAACATAGACTAATAAGAAAAAATACTATATATACTAAGTTGAAATAAAATTCAAGATTATTAAGATAAATAGATTGAATAAGTTAGTTTGGACATTTTGATATATTATCTTATTATGTATTTTTTGTTGTTAAATTATTTGATTGTGAGAGTTAGAAATATAATTTTTTAATTAATTTAATCATTATAGTTTTAAATAATTGAATTATTATGTATATAATTCATTTTTTAATATTATATATTTATAGTCAAACATGACACCAAATGTAATTTTTGTAAAGCCAATCCTATTGTAGGTCTTCGGTAAGTTCCTTAGATTAATTTTTACTTTTTTCATGCCATTAAGAATAAAACCTAATAATAATTGTGAAGTATAAAACATTGCATTTGCAGAAACATAAACATTTAAGATATACTATTTGGATTCTCCTTGTGTAATTCACAATAATATAATATTTTGTCTGGTTCAAATCTGCATATCATCTGGGGTAAAGTGTAGTTAGCAATATTAATTTAATTATTCATGGATGAACCTTATTAATATATCTTTTATATCTGTTGACATCACATGCATGATAATTGGTTCAAAGTCACTTGTGGAAAATGTAAATCTGTGGATAATAGCAAACACTATGTATTAAATGAATAATATTTATAGAAATAATATTTTATTTACATATACTTATAAAACATTTCAGATAGTTTTTTCCCATTGAAGTTGCCATATTATCTGTATACATTAGATGCTTTAAGTTTTTTCTTTCACTTATAAAAATTTTAACAGTTTACAAGGGTAAGCAAAGGAATGATGATGGAGAAAATTCAAGCTTACAGATTAGTAGTGGTAAGGCATTGAGTACTTTTACCATTCTCGTTTTTTTCCTATCACTAAGAATAGCTAGATATCTATTCACCATAACAAAATTAATTTTAGATTTCTTCAAAATTATTTTAATAATTTCTGTAATAAAATCTCCAGAATGAAATGAATATTAATTGTGGATTTTATATCCTTTTTTTTTTTTTTTTTTACAACAAGCATTTAAGATTTAAGTAGAAAAATTAAAGTCTGCAGTAAATTCTAATCAATTGAAAATTTAACTTGTAATTTTAACAAATAGTAATGTAACGGTATACAATATTGTGCCCGTCGAATGTATATGCTGGTTTAACCCGGTTCGAAATCTAGACAAAAGTACCTCGAGACCAATCACATGTGAGATATAAAAATCAAGAATAGTAAGGACTCTGCCCTATTTGTCTATTTTTCAAATCTAACAACGAATCAACAATATATCTAAGACACGCATAGATCTACATTCTTCTGCCCATCCTGCTAGAATCAGGAAGAAACAATCGACTAAAAATTAAATCATTAACCTAACTCGAGTAATGATATATAACTCGGAGAATGTGTGAAAGACTTATGCAATACTTGAATCATCGGAGATTAACAAATAGATAAACATTAAAAATATCACGTATACAGATAATAAATAAAAGCGACTGTTTAGTTTATATTAAGAATAGATACTTTAATAAGGATATTAATAAAATTGGAGGCTTTATTCTCCGCTATTTCCAAATAACACATTCCCAAATCATTAAATAAAAACACAATATTGAAATCTAAAATTCTTCTGCGGTAAGAAATTGATTGGTTTGCCACTTAAACCCACCTTAACATTTAATCATTTAACATATTTTTGCGTGAGCAAGCTCGAATGACTTTACAATAATTTATTAAGAACTCAACGAAATTTTACAATAGTATTTTGTTTAGTCCGGCCCCAGGAAATCAATCCAAAGATAGTGATGCACAAAAAAAAAATAAAACCTAGTTTATATGGAAAGTAATGATATTCTCCCCAAACCCATTATTAACAAAAATTAAAAAGACTTGATTTACTGTCAAATGCGAAAGACTAAGTAATTGCTGATGACTGCTTGATGCATAGGAATCTTATTAATGCCTGGAAATAAAATTAACCAGACGATCTGAATTTGCATGAAGGTTGAACATGAAAGCCCAAAAGAAAAAACAAAACTGGGAATACTTATGCGCATTCGTACAAAGACAAATTTCAGGTGAAAGAGCATAATGTCAGCCAGCCTAGCTCAGCTAGTTAAACATTTATGTAAATCCTTCATATCCTGAGACAATCGAAGAACATTTAAATAAATTGGGTGGCCATGATAATCCGGGCAAATAAAATATATATTTTTTTGATTTTGCGAATCTGAAGGTAAACTGAGCAATAAATTCACATGACAACAAATCCACTCTAGACACCCTCCCAGCAGAAAAACGAATATATAAAATAAATTTCCCAAGCTAATTAGAGAATTGATGAAATAAAAGTAGCACTAAAAACAAGAAAAAGGATTTCCCAAAACCCAGACTCGGCAGTACTACATCGCCAGTTCTTTGAAGTCTGATGACATCAAATAATTTGATTTTAACCCAAGCTTGCACACACACGATAACCTATAGGTTTAATGCAAACTTATTTTATAAACCAGAAATCTTCTCGATAAAGCGAGGCTAAAAAAAATCTTTATAAATACTTTTAATAAATAATTTGCCCCGTACGCTTGATTTAAGACGTTTTATAATTTCCCTTCCCCTTATATTTTTAATAAAATATCTCTTATAGCTCTCAAACATACGAAGGAATGAATAAGCTTTATTGAGAAAATCGAACTAGCAAACTATCGAAACAGACATATTATATAAATGGTAATATAAAATATTAAAATTTACCCCTATAGATAAATATTAATACTGCATAAATAATAAGCAAAATATATTATACAGATTTGATTTAAGAAATGAGGAATAGTAAAGGAAAGCATGGAAATTATAAAGAATGATCGGGGGTTAAATTACAGAGTATATAAAGTTACATTGATTAAATTACATTATAGGAAATCAAAGATTTAATACCAATAAGATATGAAGATTTACGAGAACAAAATGGAAGATAAAAGTTCGTGAGGAGTATTTTAAAATGTTACCGGCACAGGATTTTGGGTCTTGGCAATGATACAATTCCCACGATCCCTTTATTGATTTGCCGACAGGAAATTCATTTTTACAGATAGCATGTTTAATCCGTGAAGCACCAGTTCAGACCGCAGGCAGACAGTTCAACAGTTCAATTCACTTAAAATACTATAGTCTTTGTCATTCTGCTGGATAGAGGCCCGGACGGCAGGCAAAGCTGATGGAGCTAGCCTCCATACATGGTCTCGTACAAAAAAATAAGCATTTCAACAATATCACATAACATTCTGTCTCTTCAACAAAATATAATCTGATCCCTCTTCTTTTGTTCTCCCACTATTTATAATTTTCAGCCCAAACTCACTCTATTGTATTTTGTATCATTCAATCTCGACAAGTCTCCGCTCTCCTTTGTTTCAAAACAATTTTCTTTTTACAAAATCAAACTTTAAGATTTTGTAATCTAATTTTGATTTAACTTCTAATTTCTTATTAAAGAGGCCATACTTAATTTCCCAGAAACGAAACTCTAATTTAAAATTAATTAATTCAGGAATGTTAGAAGGCTTATCTAAGATGAACCACACAAAATATTTTCAACATAAGAATAAAATAAATAAAAATATTATTTTATGTGTTTTTTTTATATATAAAGTTTAATTTTAGTTTTACCAGAACCCTGCATTAATTTATACATATATGTTTACCACACATACGTGCCTATTTCATAAATTATGACAAAAGATATTTTTATGAAAAAAAAATAGTTTCTTAATTGCATTTACTTTAATAAATTATTTCTATTTAATGCAAAATTCTGTTAAATACTTTTCTACATACAGGAACCAGGTTTGAAATACCGATTGTTTTATGTAAGGCTGTGAAGCATGGATCTGACTTCCAGATCCATTGCTTCAATATTTTCAAATAAAAGTGAAAAAAATATAAATAAAATCACCCTCAGATAGAAATATATATATATAAAAGAAATGACTAAAAATTTTATTTAAATTAATATATATAATGCACAGATAGCAAACTAATTATATAATTATTTAAAGTTAAAAATCTAAAAACAAGATTGTTTTAATATAAAAGAATAAAAAAAAAAGCTGTTAATTAGTTAAAGTTAAAAGTTATTTTTAATCTTAGAATAGAAATGATTTTCTATAATGACACAATAGCCAACAGGTCCTTGGGCATAAAGTCAGATAAGAAATAAATAAAAAAAATACTAGTGATAAAATTTTGAGTTCCTGCTTTAAAGCAAGCTGGCCAATAACGATGGAAATAAACACACAGTCTACAGAGAAAAGTCATCATCGCCAATAAGAACAGCGCCAAATCTGGCAAGATCGATTCTGGAATTTGATGATAAGAATTCAATATTAAAAGGAAACTTTTAAGTGGAGATTTAGATTTGGATTGCTTTTTCTGATTGTGTGTTATTGAAACATATTTTGTAAGTGTATTGTAGATCTCCAAAATGTAGTGGTCATGTAATAAATTATGTTTCCCATATTTGCACCAGCTGAGGCAGTCTCCAAGAGTGATGGTTCCCAGAAACTGTCAAGCAACAGATTTGTCTCAACCTAGGACAATAGTAATGTGGGATGGAAGGAACTGTGAACATAGTTGTGTAACGTATTATGGACTGCAAAGATGGACTTCAATAAACCTACAGCATTGAAAAGTATGAACTTTAATTATATAATACAAATTTTTCCAAGTAATAATTTTAAACATCACTTAATTTTTTTAAAGAAATCTCGTATCTGACTAAAATTTTTAATTATTTATTATATTTTTTATATATGCTTTTGATATCATTTCCATTCTTGTAAATTTCATTTAAATTATTTAAAAATAGGCATAAATGACTGCATAGATTTATAAAATTCGTTTAAGGTGTATTAATTTTGTGCTAGTTGTATTGTAGTTGAATCGGTGCTGGTGGATAGATGTAAGGATGTTTTATGTCAATGTAATCTGTGTATGTGCATTGGATAGTTGTTCCCTTGTGCCGCGTTAGCATACAAGGCATAATACCCACTTGAACATATGGCCCAAAAGTGTGGCCATCGTGTTGCCAACTGTTATAGACATATTTCCTACACCATTGATTTTTTTACAATCTGGTTGGGATAGTAAATCGGCAAAGTCCATTATCCCTCTTTTACAAACCATCTCTTATGTATATATTTGAAGTAATTTCGTTTTTTATCACCAATTGGACAGTGGATCGTTCCTGTCTGTTGGTGAAATTTATTAACTTTCATGGGAAGATGCTCATTCTTGTCAGCATGATTGTGTTATGCTAACACTCTCATTTTGCATTAGTCACATCGGTATACAGTAAACTAGCGTTGGTTTAAACGCGAAATTTATCCTAAGATTAAAAAGAATGGGTTAGTTACATGCTTATTCTATATAACGTATTTAAGCTTAGTAAAATATTAAAATTGTATTAAATCTTAAATGTATCCATCTGTGCATATAATTTAAATCAAATATATTTAATAGTAAATTTAATCTCCAGGTGTTTGTATTATGTGTGTGTGCATAATAAAATGTTTTGTTTAGTTAATTTTTTGCAATAATTTATTTATATATTATTAATAATATTTTTTAAAACCAAAAATTAGAAATTTTAAATATTCAGTGTGATATTTTAAGCTCAGCTTCTCCCTGAGTTAGTAACTTGGGTTTTCGGTTCGATAAAAGTTGAACCTCACCCATATATATCTGCCACTTTTATAAATTCACTAGGTTCGAATAGCCTAGTAGCGCTCTAATACGGCAGTTAGGTTTGTGAGGTTCCGTCGACCTTTATAGTAACTGTAAGAAAATGGTTAAATAGCCCTAATGTATCCAAGAATTAAAGTTTCTTTTTTGCAATTTATTTCTATCATTTCCAATACTCAAACTTATAATATGATCTAAATGAGAAAATGTTTGAATATTTTTTTTTACTGATTAGACAGAAAGTAATTTTTAATAGATTAGTTATAAATAATAAGAAATAAAATAAAAAATAATAATGGCCCAATGCATTATTATTTTTTTTTTAATGTTGCTTTTAATAACTGAATAACTAACTATCCTAACAAAATCAAGGTTATTGCTGTTAATTAACTGCTAACATTTTCATACATTTTAAAATATGCTATAAGAACTTGGACAATTTTTAAATAAATTTGAATAATTTCTTTGCTCCTTCTATTTCTTTTCAGTAAAATATATAATAGTTACTATCAAAGAAAATTATTGAATTGTTAAATAAATTTGGTACAAATAAAAATGAAAATATTTTTCATGATTAGGCAAGGCATAAGCAAATATTGAATTTCAGTTCCAATTCACAGGAAAGTTTTTTCTTAATATAAATGATAATTTATCTAATTTTTAGAAATGTGATCTGTTTACAGGATTTTAATTTGTTCTTAATGGGGATATATATATAAATTTGATATCTTTTGCCAAAATTTATTTGTAACATTACAGAAATGTTTCAAGTCTTAAGCAATATGTAAACTTTGAATCTTCATGCGAGTTTTAACAGTTTTGTAAGCAGGTGTTATGAATTAATTTTAAAAGAATCCAGGTTTCTACAAAAAGTGTACGAAATTGAGAATATTTCTACCTTTACAAAATTTTAATACATTATATATTTAACTTTAATAAATAAAAGGCTTGGAGCAAGGGTCAGGGGTAAATATACTAGTATTCAATATAATATTCGAATCCTCAGGATCAAACAGAAATCACTAGATCAAAGAGAAAAATATATGTTACATTATTGAGACTACAAGTACAGTGAACATTATAAGGTTAGGTGCTCTATAATGAAAATCATAATTTTGATTACTTTTACTGCAAGGAAATCTGAGAATAACAAATTCAGCAGACTTAGAAATTAGAAACATTTATTTTCTGAAATTTTAATTACAGTGTATCCTTGAAATAATTGCATTCCAAGTAATAGAATATTTGAACAAAAAATGGTATACTTAGTATAATTTTTTTCATTTTATGGAATTTCTTTTTTTTTTTAATGTTTATCTTAAATTAAAAACTTATTATAGTATTGTGGTTGATGTGGAAAGCAATAGATAAACTATTAATATTTTATTAATGCATTTATTTTATATGGAACTGTAATTAATTTGTATAACATTATGCAATGAATTATTGTTTAATCTACATGAAGCATATGAACAAGAGGCTATGAAAGCTTTAGAGGAGGTTGATTGCTCAACAGCTATTATATGTTGCTGATGAAAATATTTAAGGTATATCAATTCTAATCACTTAACAGAATATACTTTCATTGAAAATAAGATTTATCATGGTTAAGGTTTATGATTATAACTCATTATGCCCCATAAAAATATTTACATTAAGCATAACTTTGTTGTTAACATCACTTATTGAATTGCTTGCAACAAAAGATACTCTGATATTTTAGAATATCTGTGTTCATTCAACTCAGTAGAGTTCTGTAATATAAAATCTTTTACAGTCATAGTGAAACAGTTTTTCTTGTTTAGAGAAAAAAGAAACAAAAGCTGTTATAAAGCTAACAGAGAAGTAAGTCTTAACAAATACTGAAGAAATCAGTAGAGACTGATTCAGAATTTAAAATTGACCAAAGAAAAGAAATTAAATAATAAAGAAGTTGCCAAGGAGAATCTGTTGTTTGGTCAAGTATCAAAACCATAGACTCAAATGATATTTGATTAAGGACAGCTCAATGTTAAGAATGTAACTGACATTTTTCAAAGAGTAATTATTAATAAAAATAAACTATTAAGTAAAAAGTCTATGGTGAAAGTTTTGAGAAAAAGAATCTGAAGGTCTCCGATAAATATATATATATTAATTTTATTTCATTAATATTAAATGGCAATTTCTCTATAGTAACAGTCTATTTAAAGTTATAAAATATATATTGACTATTATCAATAACATTGTGCGTTAGCTATTTATTATTTGTATTGTAGGACATGCTATTGTAAATATTTGTAGATTGGTCTTATTGAATTCATTAAATAAAAGACATTAAATTTACATTAAAATTATTATAGTAAAAATCAGTCATATATCACATGACCTATATAGCTTGTATTACCAATATGAAATATATAAAGAGCTCTAAACAAGCTTAATTTTTTTTTTTTATGATAAATGCTACAAGAGAAAATACATGAAGCCTTTATCTATGATGGTCCCCAGACCGGTTTCGAGCTATGGCTCTCATCAGTGAGGAGCTAGGACATAAGATTCAAAATATTAACTCAAGCCAAGCATTTATCTAATTCTTAAATATTAAGAAAAAGATCCAAATCTTCAGACACCTACATGTCTTCAAACTCAACTCTTTAACCAAATTGTAGATTTTATAATATCATATTTTACTTATTTAGAATCAGCATTCATATAGGCAAAACACAGAACTTTCTAACAGATGTTTCTTATAACTCCTATAAATATGTA
Organism: Epiperipatus broadwayi; assembly: GCA_028023455.1. Lineage (NCBI taxonomy): Eukaryota > Metazoa > Onychophora > Udeonychophora > Euonychophora > Peripatidae > Epiperipatus > Epiperipatus broadwayi. The sequence goes on along the minus strand of JAQFVV010006209.1, from coordinate 3,849,464 downwards.
CAAAATTTTCTATATATTTTTTTCTATAATTTCAGCAGTCAGTTTCTTTCTTTTTTTTTTTTTTGAGTAGCATAAAATTTAATTGGAGCATTAATACTGTTGGTTGATAAAAAATTTTACTTTTCATATTATAATGTGTTATATTATTTAAATTTCTTTGCATTTTAGATATAAATGCCTAAAGTGCTTTAATTACGATTTATGCCAAAACTGTTTCTTCAATGGTCATGTCAATAAGAATCACAAGATAAAACATCCAACTCATGAGTACTGTAAACCAGTAAGTATATTGTTTAAATTTATTACATGCATTATATAACTTATAATTGATTTAAACCATTATTTGAAAATCTTAATTCTACTGAAGATAATTCAAAATACATTAATCAACAAAGGAATAAATTTAAAAAATAAAATAAAATAATTCATGAAACATGCTTTAAATTAATAAGAAAATAATGCAAGATAAAGAGACAAAAAAAAATATTTAGGAAACCCTTTGATAATAGTATTGACATTTCTGGCATTCAAAGTTTGTTATAAATTTCCTATTGATGGAGTCATTCGATTTTGCCCTGCATAGTTTAGTGCAGTGATAGAGTCCAGAATCTGGAGTATTCGATTCCAGTTCTGATATTCGCCAGTGAAGTTTCTATTTATTTTTTTATTTAGTGAAGAATGAAACAAAATATAAAATTTGAAATGGCATATTTTTTTTACTGCTTGGTTTTTGTTATTGTTGTCTCATTGCTCAAACTGAAAATGTGATGTAATGTAAAATGGCTTCTTAAATAAAATCAAAAGTTTCTGCTCATAGACTATATGACCACAAGCCCTGTGGTCAAGTTAAACTTTCTCTTCCTCTATCACTATAAATCTCAAATCCTTTCTTTAGTATCTAGTTATTTTATAACATTTTTTTCTCATTTCATTGAGTGATCTGAGGTCAGTATCCAAGTCTCAAATCCATAAATAAGAATTGGTAAAGCATATATAGTAAAAACATTCATTTTCAAATACATAGTCATATTTCATTTTAATATTAAGCTATTTCTGTCACAGATATTCCATCCTTATTGAATTTTATAATTAATATTATCCATTATGTTTCTATCTATATTGATAATCTGACCAAGAAATTTGAGCTGTCACAGGTATTCCATCCTTATTGAATTTTATAATTAATATTATCCATTATGTTTCTATCTATATTGATAATCTGACCAAGAAATTTGAATTGTTAATGTCTTCTAATTCATAATTATCAATTTTTATTTTTTTTTCTTCTGAGAAAATCACTGGAACATTGTTTGAATTTTTTTAATATTTATCTTTACTTCTGTTTTCTTATTTTCATTTGATGACTCTTGCAACATTTTCTGAAGCTTTGAAGCACTATTTATAAAAACAATTACATTATCTGTAAAATCTCTTAAATAAAGAATGTTCTTCTCAATTAATCTTCATAGTATCTCCATGTAATTTAATTACTGCAGTTGCGTTTTGATATTCTTTAAAATGTGACAATATCTTGATGATCCAAAATTTTAATCACCGTGAAAATGCTTGTAAAATCAAATATCTTTTCTTAGCAAGTATAAAGCACAATGGCAATTTATATTCATTAATCTTTTCATTAATTTCTCTCAATATCAGTACTTTGTGATTCATTGTGCTTAAATCACTTCTAAATCCAGCTTGTTTTTTTTTTTTTAATGGGTTAGAATTCAATGTATGTTGTAGATAAATTACAATTAACTTTGTAAAGATTTTGAAAAACTAATAGGTCAGTAATTTTGAATATCTTCTTTGTAACCATTCTTAAATATCAAATATTGCTACTGCATTTTCCCATTCTACATCTTCTTTATTTAAACATTGGGTATATAGTTTTGTTAACAATTTTTCTATTTCTTCACATACTTCTTTTAAAATATCAATAGTAATTTCATCATTTTCTAGAACTTTTTTCCTTTTTTATAGATTTAATTGCATATCTCACTTCTTCATTTAAAATACTTGCAATTCAAAAAATATAGTAATTATAGGGAATACTTTATTTTCTTGTTTTTTTATTACTATATAATTCTTTATGGAATTCTTCCATTCATTTAATAATGTAATCTTTCTTTTACTAATAGTTCAATCTATTCTTATTGCTGAAACAACTTTTCTTCCAGTACCAAGATGTTGTTTTACACTTTTGAGACCTCTATTCTATAATTTTCCTTGCCAATTCACAGTTATATTTTCTTTTATCATTACTACCTCGTTTTTTGTATCATTTTACAAAATCTCTAAGTATTCAGTTCTTATTAATGGTTCATTTTTAAAAATGTTCATATTCTTTCGTTTCTTCATACATTTTCTTGTCTTAGTAGAAAATTTACTGATAGATTGCTGCTTTTTTATATCAGCTATCTTTGTTGCAGTTCTCAGTAAAGTATGAATTATATTTCTTGTTGATTACAGTCAAGTCTCAAACACTTTCAAATTATTTTAAAATGATTTGTAATTTCTAATTTAAATTCATCGGAGTATTTTTGAAGATAAGGAATATCAATTGTAATTTTGTCTTTTTAAATAGTTTTCATCTCTCTAGTTTTGCATTAACATGTATTTTACACTTCACTAATCGATAATTAATTCCTGCATTGAGTCTATTAAGAACTTTATAATTTTAGAATATGCATTTTCTATTAGGCAAAATAATTCTACTGTATCTTCATTTGAATGTTTCCATGCCCATTTCCTAGTATTTTTCTCAAACAAAGAATTTATAATATACAGTTGTTGTTGTTGTTGTTTTTTTGGAAAATTCACAACTCTCTGTTCTCTTTTATTTCTGTCACTATAACCAAATTTATTTACAGCACTTTCATTCTTCAATTGTTTACAGTTCTATTATTAAAATCTTCCATGATAATTTTAAAATGTTGTTTGATCTGATCAAAGCATTTTGTACATCCTCTTGGAGAATAAATCTGAATTATCTGTATTTGTTATCTTCTATTAAGTTGATTGATTAATCTTGCCCCTCTGTCTAATATACTATCAATTTTCACAATGTTCTTACTGTTTTATTTATAATGAATCCCACTTCATCTGTGCTTTCAATTTTGTGCCTTTGTAGTAAAATTTGTTTATTCTATACCTTTTCTTCTAACTTCACAAAATCCAACAGAATCCCATTTAATGTAAGAGAGTTCTTTCATTTCATACAATCTTTTTTTATTTGAGAGTGATCTATAGTTGTGAGTAACCAAATAAAAAATTATCATGAAATGGCAGCCTGGATTTGTAATTGAGATTTTTGGCACTCTCTACCTTCGTCTGCCTACAGCTGTCTTGTATGGTAACTTTATTGAATCTGTCATGATTGTGAATATCTATAAGAAAAATAAAAAGATTATTCACATATACATTTATCTTGCCTCCTAGAAAATTAATGTAATATTTTCATTTCAGTGTAAAAAAAAAAAACTATGGTGTTTCTTGATCCTAAACTCAGAAGTAAAAAGCCACTATACTCACCACATTGGTTAATGTGTACTGGTGAGCTCATCCATATTTATTTATCATTAAAATAATCATATAATAATAACTGCAATGATAAAAACATATGAAGTGGACATTATGAATTTTTCCTGCTCTTTTTTTTAAGGTCTCAAAGAGGAATCAAAGGGTTTTTTTATTATTAAGGATGAGAGTATTCATTTTTAAACTGACAGTGATTTATATCACAATTTAAGAGCAAAATTTTAAAAATATAAGAAATTCTCAACTAAGTAAAAAATTACATCTTAATAAATTAAAGGAAGATATTACAAAAAAGTTCTCAAATAGGAAATTTCTGGAAAAGTGAGAATAAATAATAGAGAGGTGTAAAGTATTTGAAGAAAATGCATTAAAAAATAGAATATATATAAAATAAAAGAACAAAAGTTTGACTTTAGTAATGATATTGATTAATAAAATGGAAAAGTAATGTATATATAGAAAAGTAAACAGTAAATTGAAATATATTGTATATGAAACTAAACAGTAGTGGTTAGAAAAAAATTATAATTCAGATAAAAAAAATAACAGCACAGAAGTGTTGTAATAACAGATGCAAATAGTGAAAAGTTATTATTTAATAGATAGAATTAAATGTAATAAGATTGGAAAGAATATGTAGAATGAGTATGTAAGTAATATGTATGAAAAAATAAATAATTTAATATCTATGTTGTGAGGCAGATACGATTAAGTGATTTGTCAGCAATTGGATATGAGAATGTAAAAAGTATAGCTGACATGAAGTCAGCTATATGAAATTGCAGTTGAATTATCAAAAGTTTGGGTGGGTAGGTGGGTGAGAGAATTAATAAATGCTTGTAACTATATTTTATCATTCAAAAGAGAACATGTTTATAGTAGTTTAGATATTTGTTTTACTTTTCTCAGGAAGACTTTTGATGGAATGAATTTAGACATTTCATAGGATATTTGAAGAAGAAAAATATGGATGGAAGGAGAAATTTATAATGAATCAAAAACTATTTGTGTGATTAAAAAAATATTTTTATAGTAATAGATATAAATAGTTGTATAAAACCAAATTCTTGCTTCTGTTTGTTCAATATTTATTAAATAAATTTAGATTTGATGTTTCATAACTATGTTGTTAATGATGAAAATAGAAAGATTCATTGCATAAGTTCCACGTATGACTGTGGAATGTTTGCACATATCAAAAATAACTTTATAAAACATAAGTAAGATTGATGAAATTTGTAAAAGGTTTAAAATGAAAATCAAAATGTATAAGTTTAAAACAAAAATTATAAGTAAAGATGTTAAAAGAGTTTTGTATTTTCAGGGAAACTTTATTTCGAAAGGTCTCCAACATATTGGGCGACTACTATATGATTAAGAGAATAGTAATTACGCATTGTTGAAACAATTAGATGGGGTGTTATGTGAAAAGCAATTACTACTTTACACTTTACTGTTATTTAATCCAATAACATTTTTTATGCTCTTTTTCTGTTTGCTTTCTTACTTTAAAAGTTACATTACCTGGACATTTTGTTCTCCGTATCATGATAATGTAAATACTATAGTTCTATTGAAATTCACGTTGTAATATGCTTGAATTTATGAGATTGGACATTTTATCATAGTGAAATAACTACCACCATTAAATTAGTTTTATTTAAGAATGCTTTGTAAGATTTTAAAAATACAATAACAAGATCATAAAATCAATTGCTTTCAGCTTAGTAAATTTGATGCTATTGAATTTATTATTATAAAAGCACCATTTCATTGTAGTAAGCATGTGAAATGATTGATAATGGACTTTCTTAAAAAAAAAAATCTTGAAATTAGCTTTCCTATGAGAGACAAACCTATTTATATTATAAAGATTATGTCAAAAACAGCCTAAAGGTATGCAATATTGATTGCTTTGCACAAGATGTGGATGAAAATAGAATACATTGAAGAGTCACAATTAGACAACATCTTTCAAAAAGTAAAATTTACTGCAGAAGAAATTAAATGGTTGCAATTTAAGATGTTAAATAATGAAACTAAATGACCACATTGTGGTACATGTACATATATTTGTGTGTTCACCCAATGATTTTTATTGTCATTAAAAAACTCATTTTTAACTTTTTATTCTTTGATTGTTTTTTTTTTTTGTAATTCCATAAAAAACATATTTATTGTAAATAGTTGCTAATGATAATGATGTAATAATTAACTGTCAAAACATGTAGTAGAAAATCTTTTATTATAAAGGAATCATGAAAGTATTGCTAAAAAAAAAAAAGGTAATTCATTTTTAAATGAACTAAGTAAAGAAATAGATATACATCTTTTCTTCACACTCTCATCCAATTTACTCGTTTTATTTTTTACTGTGTATTCTGATTTTTTATGTTTATTAACTTGTTAATTAATTATGTAAGTATATAATTTTATAGATTACACCCAAAGAAGATACAAAGGCCTTTATGCAAACCATTTGCAATAATTTGAGTAAGAAACATCGTCAGCAGAGCAAACAGCGTTACCTTCCAATAGGATTTGATAAAGAATTGACAGATAAAGTGTAAGAACTTAAACTTCATTTTGTGTTTTTCTGAAGGTTTGTGATGATGGTGTTCTAGCTGTATTTTTATATTGGACTATTTCCATCATCTAATATGTGTGTCGAATGTCTTTAGAAAAGTTTAATTTTTAGTTAAATATTCCAAATGCATTCAACTGTTAGTAATCTCACAGCAAACAGGTCAGTATATGCACCAACTGTTAGTAATATCACAGCAAACAAATGTTAATAATATCACAGCAAACAGGTTAGTATATGCACTAACTGTTAGTAATATCACAGCAAACAGGTTAGTATACACACAACGTTGAGAGGTATTTTTCTCCCCTCTTCTTCAGGTGTTGCTGGCCTGACCAGTGACAGTACTAGCATGGGATTCGAACCTGGGTCCTTAGATTCTTGATTATTGAAATTTAAGGTAACGCTACCTTAAATTTCAATAATCAAGAATCTAAGGACCCAGGTTCGAATCCCATGCTAGTACTGTCACTGGTCAGGCCAGCAACACCTGAAGAAGAGGGGAGAAAAATACCTCTCGAAACGTTGTGTGTATACTAACCTGTTTGCTGTGATATTACTAACAGTTAGTGCATATACTAACCTGTTTGCTGTGATATTAACATTTGTTTGCTGTGATATTACTAACAGTTGGTGCATATACTGACCTGTTTGCTGTGATATTACTAACAGTTGAATGCATTTGGAATATTTAACTAAAAATTAAACTTTTCTAAAGACATTCAACACACATATTAGATGATGGAAATAGTCCAATATAAAAATACAGTTAAACTTCATTTGTTTGTTTGTAAAAAAAATATATATTTGCTATTATAGTGTTTTAACAATGATGGGTTTATATTCTTTAGTGAAGAAAATTTAAACCATGTTCACCCACCCAAAGTTAATTCAGCAGAAATGCCATCTAGGAAAGTGATTGCAAATTCTCTTCAGGCATATTCCTGTCAAGATTGGAGCAAAAATACAGAGGTATTCAATTTTTAATTATTTATAGAAAAATTAATTATTTTAAATATTGTGCATTTATATATTATAATTTTAATTGAAAATTCAGGTTAAACAAGTGTCTTTAGTTCCTAATAAAAAACGAGATTTAGAAAGTATTGTTTACCATTTAGAGAAAGAAAATAAGTAAGTAGTAAACATTTTAATTTATAATTTCTTCATTTAAAATTTTTCATTTTATTTTACTACACTATTTTTTTTTTGTCTTACTTAATAAAATATATTTATAGGGGACTCCATCAAGAACTTGAAAGTCTCACTTCTAAGATAGATTCTGATGCTGAAACCAATCCTACTCAACATCTTCTTGCTAAACAAGAAGTCCTCCAAGATCACAATAGGCAGCTTGAAATCCAGCTCCAAAGATTAAGGATTCTCTTAAAAGTAATTTACTTCATAATTTCTTCAATTTTTCTTTTCATTATTAACTTAATCTTTTTAAATGACTTTATTTTTTTCTTCTTCATTTCAGGATCAGTTAAATATTACAGTTTCTAATTATTCATCTAACAACATGGTTGAGGAGTGCCATCCTTTACCTCCATCAGCTTTACATTCTAAAAATCAAATAAATAATCCTCTTACTTTAGGAAACTCAACTACAAATGAGATTTCTATTACAGAAGATCCTCTAATAAATTATTTGCAGAAAAGTCCGCCAAGCAACCTGAATACAACAAAACCTATTATTGATAATTTACATTCAACACGTTTTCACAATGCAAGTTATCATTCCAATAGACTTATGGACAAGTTTGATAATTTATCTGTAAGTGATACATTATATCATGAAACTAATTCACAATATCATGAAGTTCCTATCAATAATCAGCTAATGTTGGAATTTCCAACATCTGCTTATAATAGCCAAAAATCACAGACGCACACTTTAAATTCTTTGCCGTGTAATTCATCATCTTTTCAACTACTAGATTATACTGAAATTATTTCACATTCTAGAAACAGTAGTAGTTCCTACAACACAATGCATGACCCTTCTACTTTATATTCAATTGATTTCACTGATGTTAACCAACAAGTAAATGAATCTCATTATTCTTTACCCATACCTAATCAATCTCATTTTTCAGAAGAAGAATCAGAACTTGATGAAATTATTCAAGGTTTAAAAAATATGTTCCCTACTGCTAAAGGTTAGTATATTTATAAATCATTGCACTAATTAACTTGTTTTAATAAATATGTTAAAAGTAATTAAATTTACTGAAAAATTGTATTTTGTAATCATTTGATCAATAGTAAGTCTTAGTCATAATATATGCATTATATAAGTTTTTTTTTTAATCTTTAAAACTAATCTGTGCTTTAGTTGAAGTGAAATTAATGTTTGACTCTACTTTCCAATTTTTAGATTTAATATGTTATAAAATAAAGAAGTTTTACCAATACAATTCTTACTATCATCAGCAGAAAATATTTGACAATGAAAAAGAGAATTAATAAAGGGTTGAAATCAAAACTGTTCATACTATTTCAGAAAATGAATTAAGCATTTTGTAATATCAAATAATCAAATGGGAAAGCTTTATATTAAAGAAAGAATAGAATTTTTATTTTTCTGGTCAGATTATAAACCATATTTTGTGTGATGAAGCAAGGAAACTATTTTATATCATGGCTCTGAGATTTATATCACAAGCAATGAAGGCCACTGACAAATTTGTAAATAGTCAAAAAGAAATCAATTAATTTTAAAAAAATAAAGTATAAAGATGAATATTAAGAACTAGTATATTTTTGGGAGAAATGGAATTAAAGATAAAAGATGGCAATGTTATTTTTGATTAGGTAGCCATAAGAACAGCTTTTAATAATATTAAAATGTATATGGTTTCCAAAAAAAATTACTAAAATATTTTTTCTCTCAGTTTTTGAAAATGTTTGAAATGTATTATGAATCACAAATCTGGAATATGTTTTTAATTTTAAAATAATTATTAAAAAAAAAAAAACAAGATTGTTGTTTTTCAATTTTTTTTAAAAAAATTATGTAATTATCTTATCACTTTTATTAACTTTGCCTAGAAATTACAAACTATGTTTACTTTTTTTGTTAAATATATGAGTAAGAGCACTGAAACTTTTTTTTAACAAACTCACTGTGAAATAAGATTCTGAACTATGACAGTACAAGGCTCATTTACAATTAAGAAGTTGATTATTTTTAATATTTATTTGATAATAAGCTTACTACACTGAGCTTAGAGCTCTTATACATATTATGACTTTTGGTTCTTTAATATAAATATACAATAATTGATTTTTCACTTAAATATATATTTATGCAAGTTCTGCATCTGAACACATTTTTAATACTCAACGCAATATAGTATTATAACCAAGTAAGTTATATTTGTGATCGCGATAGATTCCTATTGTTGGAATGCCTACAGTCTCATATTTAAAATTGCTTAATAAACTTTGAAAATTTTTTTTAAATCTCAAAAATGCATAATTAAAAGAAGATATCAGATATTACAGATCTATCAGTCTTTTATCTGTTTTGTACAAAATTTTTACCAAGATAATTACAACTCGTCTACAGAAAACTTTGGATTTCATCCAACCAAAAGAATAAGCTGGATTTAAAAGTGGTTTTAATACAGAGGATCATATTCAAGAATTGAGAGAAGTTATAGAAAGGACCAATTAATATGAGTTGCTATTATGCTTTGGATTTGTAGATTATGAAAAGGCGTTTGATTCTTTAAGCATTTCTTCACTGATTAAAGTATTGGATCATCAAAGATATAGACCCAAGTTATTGTCGTATTTTGAAGAATATTTATAAAAATGCAACAGCAATAATTAGATTACATAATGATAGTAGGAAGATTTAACATTGAGAAGGGTTAAGACAGTGTGGTTCCATACCTCCAAAACTTTTTATAGATGTGCTGCAAGAAGTATTTTGTGGATTAAAATGGAAAGCTTAAGGAATAAAAGTAAATGGACATTATTTAAATCATTTAGATTTTGCAGATGATGTAGTTGTTTTTGCAAATAATGCTTTAGAGGCTCCAGGAAATGTTGCAGGAGTTATCAGATGAAAGTAGGACTAAAGATAAATGATAAAAAGACTAAAGAAATGTTCAATGGATTTTCTCAAAAGTTGAAAATAAAGATTGATAATGATGAGTTAGAAAAAGTTAACAATTACAAATACCTTGATCAGATTATTACCACAGATGGAAACATAATGGATGAAATTAATCATAGAATTAAACTTGGTTGGAGTGCTTTTGGTAGAAATAACTTGATACTAAAAGGAAATATGCCTATGTGTTTGAAAAGGAAAGTTTTTAATAAATTTGTTTTACCAGTTCTTATTTATGGATTTGAGACTTGAATACTTACCGGAAGAGCAATACAGAGACTTCAGACCACTCAACGCAGTATGAGAAATGCATGTTAGGAGTAACAAGAAGAGATTGAAAATGAAATACATGGGTAAAAGAATAAATAAGGGTTATTGAAATTGAGGAAAGAATTAGAAGACTGAAGTTGAGTTGGGCTGGACATGTTTCTAGAAGAGATGATAATAGATGAACAGTTGAAATCTTAAGCTGGTTTCCAATAGATTGTAAAAGACCCAGAAAAAAAACACATATGAGATGAATGGACGAAATAAGGAAATATGTGAGGGTGACTGGAGAAAAGAGGCTAGAGATCAGTGAAGATAGATTGAACTTGGATAGACCTTCAACCTGCAGTGGATTGATAATTGTTGACGATGATGATGACATGTTAATTAAAAACATATATGTAATAATTTTATAAAGAAAAAATATTACTGGCATAAATTTGGATTAACTTCTGTAGACAATTGTTTCCTGACTATTTTCTCATATTATAAAAATGTATATTCTAAGTGAAACTTATAGCTTAAATGAGCATGCTCATTTATTTTTTTTCAATAAGACAAATATGTTATTCATTTTACTAAAAAATGATATCACAAGTGGAATTTTGGATAAAACTTTATGGTTATAGATTTTTTGCAATTGTTTAATCATTGTTTTCACTTTCTCATTGCACTTAATATTTTGATATTATTTTATAATATTAACAAATGACCAATTTTACGTTTATTTTTTCGTTCCCTTTTATTTTTCGTCTTTATATATTTCAATTATCTAGCAATTTTTTTTATGACTTCCATTCTACAGTGAAGTTATGATTTATGCTGCATCAATATACACTATTTCACTTATACACTATTAAAAAAAAATGTAAATAAACAGAAAATAAAAACATTAAAATGTAAACTTAATAAATGTTATGATACTATAGCAGTCATTTTTTCATATCAGCACTGTGCATAATCGCATTTATGAATAATGTTTTTTGGGGTTACATTGAAAGCATATATACTTGATTCGTCACTTTGATGTAATGCAGTTCTACACATAAAGCTAAAAGTTTTATGAAAATTAAAGTAATGCCAAAAAAAAAAAAAAAGAATTGCAAAACATTCTTACTATTGTGTCAAAAAGCTTAAAGTTTGAATAGTTTTTAATGTTTCCTTAGGGGGGGGGGGGGTATTGAAAAAAAAAAAGAATATTGTCCAGAATGTGTTTAATTGCAATGTAAGGTTGACATTTAATTATTCACTTTATTTGAAAAAATAACTAGTTAAAAGTATAATACGTTTTTTATTGTTTTATTTTTCAAATGATTGGGAAGAAATGAACATACACTTAGTAAATGTATATGTAAATGTGCTCTCTTAATTTACTGTTTATAACTATATTATTTTTTTAAATTTTGTTTAAAATATTAATAATAATAAACAGCCACTCAAAAATGAATATGGACTTTTCGGCTCTCCTAAAAAAAAAAAGGGGGGAAGAGAAACAAAGAAAAAAAAACTACTTTAGGAATAAGTTTTGCAATGACTACATAAACCAATCTGTGAACCACAAATACATCCCCATGTAGATCATGCTGGTCCATTTTTCAATTTTCTTGATATTTTATGATGTTTTCTTTAGTTTCCTCAGTAGAAAAGTTTTCTTTCTGAAATATTTTGACACCAGATCTAATTGTAATTCTTCAATGTATTCTAGTTTCTGCCTTATCTTCTCCCCAATGGAAACAATTGCCATTCCACTTCTTTAGAATATCTTTGAGATAATCCTTATAACGTAGACAGAGGCTATCTCTCTATGAAATTCAAGTTCACCACAAAACACCCTTTTAAGAAGTCTTTCATTGTTCATTCACTTTATATGTTCAATGGTGTAATTTTACAGTGATGGATTCAATAGGATCACATCCAGCAAGTTGAAGAAAATAATGATTGGTTTTATGATCTTGCCATTCTATTTTTAAAACTTTAAGGAACATCTTTAAATGAACTCCTTTATATTGCACTGAGAGGATAACCAAGTTTCGCATCCATACAATAAATTAGATAAAATAATAGCTCCATATACAGCTAAATTATTTGCAATAGTTCCTTCCCTTTGATGAAATACTCTATCTTTTAACTTGTTAAAAGCAGCTGCAATACATTAGAGTCTGTGTTGGATTTTCTACTTACAAAACTATTAAGGTATTTAAATTAGTTTATATTCTCAAATTGATAATGATCCGAGCTGAAAGTTACGAGAATTTTTTTAATCATCACTGGCTCATAAAGAACTTGAGTTTTTTTTTGATCATTAATTTATAAACTAAGATTTTTATAAGTTGCATTCAAAACCTTAACAACATTCTATAATTAGATTTTTGAATTGTCAAATATAGCATAATCATCAGCATACTGTAAATTGAGAATCCAGGAAGATGAAATTCTTGTTTTTGCTTTTATTCGATTCAAATTAAAATTCCACTATCAAAACTGTATTATATCTAAATCTCTGCCTATTAAGTCACATATTTAAACACCAGTTTTTATTTCAAATGCCTCAGATTTTTAACTTCTAGTAATAACACTTTTTCTCATTTCATCATGTAAAAACTGTATAACCCAAGTAAGTCTTAGTGGATAACCAACTAATGTTAAACTATGCCATAGATCTGTCCTATCAAATCAATAAAAGCAATATATAAATCATTCCTGGCACAAAAATTATATCTATAATGTTTTTTGATTCTCTAAAATGGTATTGAATCTCTAGCAAACATCTATAAATGGAAGCAATCTATTCAGCACAATTATTGATAGTACTTTTTCTAAAGTGGATAATAATGATATTCGACAATAATTACCACAATCTTGTCTGCTTCATTTGTTTTAAAAGTGGGATCAATAAAAGCTTCCTTATGATCAGAAGGCACAACTTTATTTTATAGGTCCAGATATTCCTAAAAAAATTTCAATATTTTTGAAATTAAAATGTCATCACCATATTTTAAAACTTCTTCAGATATTTCATCAGCGCCTGCAGCCTTTTCATTTTTAAGATTACAAAAAGCTGTTTTCACTTTATTAAGTGGGGTATCTTTATCCAAATCCAAGTGAATGGCTATATCGTTAGAAATCATTATCCCATTTCTTGCATGTTATTCAAAAGATGATCAGAATAATCTTTCCACCTAGTCAAAATATAATTGTCATTCTATAAGAGAAATAAGATTGTGATACTGTTTTTCAGATCCATATGTTTGTTTTCAATGTATCAGAAAAGATTTAGAATGATCACGATCAGCAAATGTCTGTCTTCTTTGTAATCTTGTCAGCTATTGAACTTCTTCAGATCTTTATATTTATGAAATTCCACATTTAATCCTTTATTTTGCCAAGTAGATCTTAATTTATATATGCATACTATATATATAAAATTGTTACATTTTCATTAACAAGTGCCAAACTTACTCCACCCACAACTTTGACACGATCCGTTCTAGATAATATTATAATAAAAAATCATGCAACAGGTATATAAATACATATACATTAATAATAATTACACATAAATTATTGATAATAAAAGAACTATGTATAGCAATATCTATGATGATTTTAATAATAATATGTAAAATATTAAATTTATAAAAGTAGAATTTGAAGATTAAAAGTAAATATTTAGATATAGAAATTCACCTAGATAATAATAATAGATTTATATTAAAACATTTTATTAAAGAAACAAATTTAAAAAAATATTGGATGATCAAATACTAAAAGTCTGGATAAATTACTAGATAATTACAAATTAAGAGTTGATATAAAATACAAAAAAGGAGTCATATATAAAATTAATTGTGACCATAGCAATATGATTTATTGTGGCTATACAAGAAAACAGAAAAGAGCCAAAGAACATAACTGTAATTAATAGGTGAGATGATAAATCTGTTTAATACATTCATTAATATGCTACAAAAAATATTAAACCTTTAAATTTCATTAAGAATCCAAAAAGACAAATATATGAAACATTACATAAAACATCACTTAAATAATTGTATGACTATTTACAAAACGTAAGTACATTTAATTAACAATTAGTTAATTAAAAATGAATGGAAAATTATATAAAATAGTATATATAAAGCTATAATAATGTATGTTTTATTTATTATGTATATTGTTATGTTATATAATCAACTCTGAAGTTATATTGAATCTCTATATGAAATTTTTTTTATTCTGTTTTATTGATATTGCATTTTGTTATTGTTATTATTTTACTTCCATTATGGAACATTAGATAGTATTCTATCTGCAATAATTGGTTAACTTTAAAATAGATGCTTAATATTTAAAAAGGGCACAAAACCATGTGCCAAAAAAGGCCTGTTTATGTGTAATTATTATTAATATATATATTTATATAACCATTGTGTATAAATTTTTTATTATTTATTATAATTTGTATGAAAAAAAGAGCATAATGGACTTCATTAATTTTCATTTTTGATGATTGTAAATACATCAATGATTATCATTAATCATTTATTAAACTAGAGATTATTCCTAGCCCAGACATAAACTTTAAATCTCAGATAAATATTAATATATTTGGTTTTAATTAAACTCACACACACGGACAAATCCAATTTCATTTTTCTATGTGTAATATCTTTTATAAAAGTACTTAATAACCATCACCACGCAGTCTTGCAACATCAATAGTCATTTTAAAGAAAAGCATCTGTTATATATATATATGTGTGTGTGTATGATGAAAAATACTGTACACTTGTAATTCAATAAACAATATGTACTCTATTGTAATCATATGACTATACAAGCTAATGAGTTTGAATTGGAAAATATTATTTTGTTTTCATTTTGGACTCAAAGCTTTATAGTTAGTTAAAAAAGTAAAAGGTGACTGTTGGAGGGTTGCATTAGATCCTAAGATATAGGTGCAATGCTCTCAGATCCAAGGTTCCTCACTGATGAAAACCACAAGCTAGAAACTAGTCTGAGAATATTGGATGAGTAGGCACTAGATAGGAATTTTATGGACCAATCTTTCTGCATCCATCGATTACTCTGGCTTGCACTGAGTAGTGTTATTGTATGGAGAGTTTTGCCTCTGGGTAAAATGAAAGTTATTATATGTGAAGGAGGCTTGGAACAAAATTTAGTAGATATCATGGCTTCACTGTATTTGTTTGAAAACGTTAGACAAGAAGCCATTAGGGAGATTGTTATATAATCAAAATGTATCAAGAAAAATAAAAAGTATTGAAAAGAAATGCAAAATTATCAGACCTTAGTATTATAAAATAATATTGTAGATTTAATCAAATGTTTTCATGCAAATTTTTCACACTTTCACAAAATCAAAAAATAAATTTAAAAAAGGTTGTTGTTTTTTTTAGATAATAATTTTATAAGATTTATTTTGCTTTTTTTTTTTTTTCTATTTTTGAAAAAGTAAATACACAAAAGTAGTTTCTAGAAATTGTAAACAAAAATGTTACATCAAAAAACTTTAATTATTGTAGAAACTAATTATATCATTTAAAATTTTTTTTTTCGGTTCATTTACTGTTAATGTAATATTTAACCCATTTACATTATAAAGATTATACTTAAAAAAATTTAAGATGTGCAATGATTACTGCTTTCATTGGAAAATATGGCTGAAGATAAAATTTATTTGAGAGCTATGCTAAAGTAAGATATTGCAATGTTTTAGGGAAAAACGTTTGTAGAATTTAAAAGCCAGTATTACAAGATATCAATAATCACTCTTTAACATATATGGGGACTATATGTAGCTTGTGTTTGTATAGTCTTCACAAAACCTTTTTTTATGTGTGTCATTAGAATAGTCTTTATTTATGAGTGCTACTGATGATGCATATATTTAATAGAAAAATGTTGCATTTTGAAAGAGATTAATGGCTTTCAATTGCAGTTTGAAAAATAATAATTAAGCCTATGTGATCTTCAAATCTTTTTGTATTAGAAATGTAAATGATGCTTCCGTGCAACAATGAGAAATAATGTAAATATTTGTATAACATTATAAAAAGCTATTGCTACTTGTAGTCTTGTGATGTTATTTCAGAATGATAGGCATTTCATGCAATCTCAATTCAATATCAATAGCTAATTTTTTTTTTTACAGCTTTTATAATATTGAAATTCTTTCAAAATGAATTAGATGTCTTTTTTTTAGTATATTAATATAATAGGAATTTCTAATAAAATATGTTATTTGTGAAACCCTTAGTAATTAGATGATTTATGTATCCCCTGTCAAAGTTTCTTATGCACAAATTGGCTGTGTTAAGAACATTATGATTTAGAAATAAAATGTTATATAAATTTTAAAATAATCAGTTATCCAACATTGAAATATATGATAATGAATTACTGAACAGAGAATATAAAAGTAAAGACATTTTACATAAATTTACAGATAGATGGAGAAAGTTAAATATTAAATAGGAAAAATGAATTTCATTACTGTATATAAATAGTAGAATATGTGCTATGGTTAAATCAATTGTTTTTTCTCATTTTAATAGTGCATTTAATATAGTATATTGTAGATTAATTCTTAATGAGAAGAGTAAAGAGTGTTGTTGAAGTCAACAAATACAATGTATATGCAACTATGAATCAAATTATGTATGATGAATCAAAATGTCCATTAAAAAAGAGAAAAATAATATTACTTCAAATGTGAGTTTGCATAATATTCAATAACTTGCAGTGGAATTTTGTTTTGACAATGTTTTTTTATTTTACATATGGAAAATAATTTGAGGAAAAGTCAAGGAAGCATATTTTATAAATATGAATAATTTATTATATAAGCAATATAATTGTGGAAATGGTAATCATGCTACAAGTTAGTTATAGCTGTAATTTATTTTTTTATATATATTGAAAATTATACAGTTAATTCCAATGTTTTATTTATTATATTTTATTTTATCTTATATATATTTACACACATAGTATATCGATTAAATATTAACTGCTTAGGAACTCATTTCATAGATTTCAAATTAAAGAAGTTTGTTGTGATAAATAATACAACATTGTAAAGAATTACATATGAAAATGTAAGTAGTTTGATATACTATATTTCAAGACTATATATTTCAAGATTGTTAATTTATAAGTAAAGGAATTGTTGAAAAGCCTTTATTAGTAGTGTTCTATTTAAGGATATATACATAAACACACATTGCTTATCAAAACTTGCTTAAGAGAGTAAAATTATATATCAGCAACATTTACACCTGAGCTGTAAGAGTATAAAATGCAACATGATTCTAGGGAGTTATCTAATAACATATGTTTTACATTAAATGGAAGTTTGCATTAATGATTTTAGTATCATTGCAGCATATTCAAAAACTTGGATCTGTTAGCTATAAGAGATATAAAATGCATCAGGATTTCAGGGAGTTATCTAATGTTATGTATTACATTAAATGGAACTTTGCATTAATGATTTTAATATCATTGCAGCATATTCAAAAACTGAAGTTGTTTTTTTCAGAAAAGTGATTGTAATGAACTAGTTGACTTGTATTGAATCACACCTCATGTTAAACAGAATAATTGCACATGCTTAACAAATATGGTGATAATATTAGTTGTTCTGCAGAGGTAATTTGTGATGGTTCCAATCAACTGCACATTATTACTTGTCAGGCTTTGAATATAGGGAAGCTGCTTATGCAGGAAGAATTGTATTGTCATGTAAGTAAAAACTTATGTATAAAATTTTATTAAATTCAGTTTTGGTTGTCATAGAGCTAACTCACATTGTTTCTTTCTCCGATATACTTGTATAGAAGTTAATTATTCTTCGGACACATATTATTGGCATAATGACAGCTGGATTGTCTGAATATAATTTATTGTCATTATTAGTTCATTAGGCAACAGTTTATTATCATGATAGTTTGTGGCCATATTTTGCCAACTTCTTCATCAATGTTTATAAAAAATCAAGAATGTTTTATTTGACCTTTGAACCTTTCACTTATAAAGCATATGCAGAAGTTTGGTCCAATTTGCTTGTCATGTAGTGATTTTTCTTATCCTTACAGAACCACTATTTGTTTATTTTATTTATAAATTAGTAATGCAAATTATTTCAGAAATAATTATTGTTTTTAAGAAAGTTTTATTTTGTTAAGATTATTTAAACAATTGTTGTGATATTTTTTAATTTAAACTCAGTTAATGCTGTATGGTTTTATCTTTAAACTAATTCAGGAACTGATTTATTATTTCCACTTTTCAGTCAGTTAATAATTTTAAAAACTAGTTGAATTTATTTCCCTGAAAATAATGCTTTTTAAAAAATCATGAATGTTTAGAAAATTATTTATTATTAATGGTGTAGAAGAATTCAGTTGTTTAATATTACTACTGTTTTTCTTACATAGTTATATCATTAATTATTATAGACTTACTGTTTCTTATAAACATTTATATAAATAGTTGTAGATTTCCAACTTTCACGTTATAATTCAAATAATGATATTTAATATATAGATATTTATTTTTAGTAAAAATGTGAAGTTATGACATATTTTAGCTAAAATCCAGATAATTGAAAATAGTTTTGTTTTGAAATTAGTTTTAAATTCACAAAAGTCATTTATTTTTACTAATTTTAGAAATTGAAATAACTTGCAATAATGCACAAGTAGGGCCAGATCTCTATCACATGTAAATTAGAATTTT
The DNA here is from genome assembly GCA_028023455.1 of Epiperipatus broadwayi. NCBI lineage: Eukaryota > Metazoa > Onychophora > Udeonychophora > Euonychophora > Peripatidae > Epiperipatus > Epiperipatus broadwayi. The sequence continues at coordinate 3,830,184 of JAQFVV010006209.1, read as the reverse complement.
TTTTTCCATTCAAATTCATGACGCAACTATTGTATAGAATGGGCTAAAAATTACTGTAATATTTTTTTGACACAGTTGTATTTCATTAATTATTAATATTTTATTAATACTATTTTTTTAACATAATTAATTAAACATTTACAAACAGAATTGAAAAGAAATTATAAAATAATATTATTATATGGTGCTTAATGTGAACACAAAATAAATTGACTTTTATTGAGTACCTACAAATAAGAACCATTTGTAGCTAAACAATTTTTTTTTTTTTGTAATTATTTGTTTTAAAACATGTGATGTGATACACTGTGGCTTCTCCTTAAACGGAGTCAGGAATCTCTCAACAACTATGCCCAGAGAAACCTGATAGCCAATTTTCCCATAATCTGCTCCATCCCATTTCCATAACATAATCTTTGTCAACTCTATGGCCTTTATATCTAAATCCCCCTTATCTTTTCCCAAACCCAGCATAAAAACCAATACCCACTTTCTGTATAATCACTTTGTTCATATTTATTCTTCCATAACTTCATTATTATGTACCCTTTCTGCTTTCAAGCATTTACATTCAATTAACAAATGCCTAATATTTTTTTTGCCTTACTTACACAATTTGCAGACTAAATCACCCATATTTTTCCATTTACATGTATATTCTGTTGTTGCTAAAGATCCCGTTCGAGTTTTAAATAATAAACTACTTTCCTTGCTATTATCATAAATTAACTCACACCCAATATTCCGTTTACTTCTATATATATTTAAACTCTTTTTACTCTCCATACTATTTCTCCAACTCCCTATTCTTGATTAATGCATCTATTCTTTTATCCCATTCCTTACCACTATAACACTCAACAATCCTAACACAATCATCCCACATAAATTCTTTATCCAAATCTTTTGCATACCTCATTACCTTTCTCACCCATCTTGTTGCCTGCCCTTTACTTGTAAACCGATTTAAAACTATTTTAGCTATTTTTTTATTATCCATAAACTGCAATCTACCAAATATTTTCATTTTACTTTTTGCAACTCTCATATAAAAACTTGACCATCCCATTTCTCCTTAAATTGCCTCCCTTGCTGTCCACACATCTGCATCCAATGCATGTCTTCCTACTTCCCTTTGTATTTTTTCTAAGTAATCTAATACTCCTTTACTAACACACAACGCATCATTACCATATGTTAACCTGTTACTGCAACTCCCATATAATTCTAGCAACATCATATTTATTATATGAAAACACTTAATTTCTTTACTAATCCCTTTCTTTCTTTGCTTCATTCCCATTTATCCAAGCAATTTCTCTGATTACTTAAGATGATTCCCAAATAACTTTATCTATTCACCACCCTTAACTTTATATTCCCCAATAAAAATTCTACATCTCTTTCCCCAGTATTAATCATCATTATATTTGATTTTTCTTCACTAAATTTAACCCCCATCTTTTTAACCACCCTTGCACATGTCCTCAGGATAATTTCCATATCTTCTCTTCTTTCTGCACACAAAAAGACATCATCCACAAAAAAAAAAGACCCGACAAAGTATATACTCCCTTGTCACCCATTAACAGTATCTCTATCCCTCTTCCTACTCTTTCTATCGCTCTCTCCATTTCACTCAAATATAACAAAAACAAAATAGGTGATATAGGGTATCCTTGCTTTAGTCCCAACCCATTTTTAACTTTAACTGATTCTATATTCTCTAATTGATACGTATAATAATTATTTTCATATAATTTCTTAATAATATCCACTAAAGCTTCATCCATTCCCAAATTTGCTAAATTTACCCATAATCTATTTCTGTTTTCTCTATCATATACCTTCCCTTTATCTATAAAACTCATATATAACTGTCTACCTAAATTCCTACTCATATTCATAAGTTGTGTAACTACAAATAAGCTATCTCCTATACATCTATCTGATCTAAAACCTTTTTGCATTTCCCCAACTACATTATTCCCTTCCAACCATTTTGCAACTCTTTCAGCCACCATATTATGAGAAAACTTTGTATAAAACTGATGTTACCACTATCGGTCTATAATTGTTTACTCTTTCCTTTAAATCAGAATTTCCCAACCTTTTTTTGGCTCACGTACCACTTGGTAGTACATCACGCTAAATCATACCACTTCATAAAAATGATTGTATTTCATGAAATTTGTTATTGCGAGTGTGTTATTTTATTTGCATTATAAATATTATAGGGTGCCATGTATTCACATCACATAATGAGACAAATTACATTGAAGCACACCTAAACATCATGTGGATTATAAACTCACTGTAACATATATATATGTATGTGTTTGTTCAAAGTTTCATATTTATCTACTATTTTGTCATATTTCGTTTACTAATAAATGATTTTAATAAAAACACAAAATTATAAAAAATCAATTAGTATATTTTCTTATCATAATCAAATATTTTTATAAATAAATTTAATGAGATCCTTGTGCTTGTTTTGAAGAACTTAATTTTTTGAAATTTGGTTCAAAAGATACGAGGTATACCCTTAAGTCTACAGCTGCGTTCAATCTGTTTCGATACTTATTTTTTAAAAAAAATATATGAAGAAAAAGCTCTTTCTACTAATTCCGTACTAGTAAATGGTAATAATAATTTAAGAGCTTTCTCAGAAAGTTGTTCATATTTTTTAATGTTTAACCAAAAATTAATTAGATTGTGTCGTTTGAATTCTACTTGTAAAGTTCTGTCATATGATAATTCTATTAAATTTTCTTTATCTTTTATTAATAATGATGTAGCTTTTTCTAAATTTTCTTCATGAAGGGGTTGAAATTCAATTATCATTTGTGTTTTTGGGTTTTGGAAAATATTCCATGAAAGACAATTTTAATCCTGTTAAATGTGCTACTATATTTTCTCGTATATCTTGGGACAGACTAACCTTATTTTCAAACAAAAAAATATGTAGAATTTCGAATACTTCTGGTTGATTGTTTTCGATACACTGTTTCCAAAAATCTAATTTCTCAATCATACTTTCAATTTTATCATTAACATTAAAGATCATTATCGAATTGTTCTGAAGTGTCATATTTAAGTTATTTATTTGCAAAAAAATATCATATAAATATGCAAGCACCTGAAGCCAATTAAAATCATACAATTTTGAAGAAAGTTCAAAAGGATTGTCTTCAAAAAAACCTGTGCTTCTTGACTAAGTTCAAATAAGCGGGTTAGCACCTTACCATGAGATAGCCATCTCACTTCTGTATGAAAGAGTAGAGAAGTATGAAGACTCATCAAGTCTTCACATATAACTTTAAAATTCTTGAGTTTGTGGAGCTTTTCTTTATAAAATTAACAATCTTCACTGTATCGTTGAGAACAAGTTTCAATTCTTCTGGAAGGCGCTTTGTTACTAGATTTTGCCTATGGATACAGCAGTGGCTCCAAATTACAATAGGAGCTATATTTAAGACAAGGTCATGAAGACTAATATATAAACCTGACATTGACTTGGCACCATCAGTACACAATCCACAACAGTTTGACCAACTAATATCTTTCAATATAAAATAATTATCAATAGCTTTAAATATTTCTTCACTTCGCCCATTGTGCATGTGGAGAGAAAATGACAAAGTAAAAGATTCTCTTCAAATTCATTGTTTTTAATGTACCTAGCCATAACAAGCAATACAGCATTGTTTGTTACGTCTATGGTCTCATCTACTTGAATTGAGAAAAATTTACTTTTTTTTATTCCCTCTAACTTCCTCGATATCCTCGGACATATCATGAATTCTTCTTGTTATCGGATTGTTTGAAAGAGGAATACAATTAATTTTTTGGATATATTTTTGGTCAATCATAAGGCCAATGGCATCCTTTATACAAGGTAAAATTAATTTTCATTTGGCGATATGGTAACTACTGCACGTTCATTATCTTTATTAGCAGGTGGAATGTAAGATGATAAAATAGACACTTTATTTTGCTCTTTTAAATGTTTAAAAAAATCACAATTTTTGTTTTTGTAATCCGTATGTTTTGTATGTAGATGTCGCGAAAGAAATGAAAGCTTCATGCATCCATTTGAAAGCACTACCCCACACACTACACACTTGTGTTTAGGACAGTCTTCGTCTCCAATATGCGAAAATCCATATTTTATATATTCATCACAATATTTTCTCTTAACGCCTCTTTGGAGAACTGAAGATTGCGCGATTTCAATGTTTTGCACCGAATTTTCAGACTTGACATTTGTAGAACTCGGCAATACATCACTGTTCATGTTTTGCTTGAGATTTTGGCACATACTGGTTTTTAACCACTGATCCATGGCTTATTTGGTTAATTATTTAATAAGCCTTATTAAAAAAAAAGTTAATCAATACGGAGATCAATGAATTTTAATAAACAAAGACAATACAATCACAAACAATAACCTGTCACTAGTAAGCTGCACGGTGAAGTGAACGAGAGTGCAGCACCATCACAACAGTGGCGGCGACATCTCAAGTTACTGATGGCTAATGGCTAAATTTAAAAGTGCACTCCAAAACAACAATATAGATTGCTGGATTTTTAATCATCGACTGTACATATTAACAACTTTACTGTATAATATTATTAATTAAAATAATTTTTATGAATTATAGGAAAAAAATGTTTCTATGATATTTTTATGATTTAATTTTTTTTTTTTATGTCTGCCATTATTGATTATTTTTCGTGTACCACCAGCGGTACACGTACCACAGGTTGGGAAAACTCTCCTTCAAATAATAATCTTACTCTTGTATCACTCCAACTACCCGGAAAAACAAAAATAGTTCTCTTTTCTAGCGCCATCTGCAGTAAGCTTGGATAATTAGTGATTATCAGTTGATCGTGTATTTAATTCACCATCATGCAAACTAAAGGATTCACTGATTTATAAAAATAAGTGGATGAAAAATATTTTTCAATAAATAAAAATAGTTCACCCTCATTCTTAATAACATATTTAATCCAAAAATTCTTGATTTTTAAATAAGTAGATCACTAACTGCAGTTTTTTTAATAAGAATATCTATTTCTTTATTTTTTGGTTAGATATTGCAAGTTTCATCATAAAGAAATATTTTTTACAACAATACATTGATAGTTAATTTTAGTTATGATTAAAAAAGGAATTGTAATATTATGATTTTTAATGCCAGTGATGAATCTTTAGTGAAAAAAATCAACTAATATTTTTGCAGATGTGAGAATAGTTTTTAACAACAACAACAAAAAAAAAAAACGTTTAATTAAATAAATGTAAATCTTAATCTTACAAAAAAAAAATTGTGTCAAAACAAAACAATGCTTTGATTTTATTTAAAATAACATTGAAGTGGTGTTTTTTTGGGGGGGTGGAGGAGGTAGGGGGATAATGATCATGTAGTTGTTAATACAAGATAATATATCAAAAAAAATGTTACATAGTCAAAAGTTTAATTTTTGTGTTCAGTTAAATGGGGGGAAATGTTATTGGATAAAGATGAAAAGTTTTATTAAAATTTATGTGTGTACACTCACACATGAAATTTATTGCAAAAACATTTTCCCAAACATCACATGATCACCATCTCATACTAGCACAATTGTTGTAAACAAAGGCAAAACTCTTTTCTCCATACAGTAGTGCCACCCTGTGCTAACCAGAGTAATCAATAGATGCCAGAAGGCTTGTGCATAAAATCCCTATCTAGTGCCTACTCATCCAATATCCCCAGACTAGTTTCTGGCTTGTGGCCATCATCATTGAGGTGCCTTGGATCTGAGAGCACTGCACCTAGATCTTAAGATCTAATGCAACCCTCCAGCAGCCACCTTTTTACTCTACTTTACTACAAAACTATGAGAATGAAATTGAAAACACAAAAAATATTTTCAATCTAAGCTCAATAGCTTATATAGTCATATGGGTCTGAACTCAATTCAGCACCCATACATTTTGGTGTCTTTGGCTCTTAAACAACCATAGCCACCACTATCCTATTAGGCAGGATTGGTTTAAACCACTAAACATCACATGATCACTATCTCATACTAGCACATAATCATTGTAAACAAAGGCAAAACTCTTTTCTCCATACAGTAGTGCCACCCTGTGCTAACCAGAGTAATCAATAGATGCCAGAAGGCTTGTGCATAAAATCCCTATCTAATGCCACAGGGTGGCACTACTGTATGGAGAAAAGAGTTTTGTCTTTGTTTACAACAATTATGTGCTAGTATGAGATGGTGATCATGTGATGTTTAGTGGTTTAACACCAATCCTGCCTAATAGGATAGTGGTGGCTATGGTTGTTTAAGAGCCAAAGACACCAGAATGTATGGGTGCTGAATTGAGTTCAGACCCATATGACTATATAAGCTATTGAGCTTAGATTGAAAATATTTTTTGTGTTTTCAATTTCATTCTCATAGTTTTGTAGTAAAGTAGAGTTAAAAGGTGGCTGCTGGAGGGTTGCATTAGATCCTAATATCTAGGTGCAGTGCTCTCAGATCCAAGGCTCCTCACTGATGATGGCCACAAGCCAGAAACTAGTCTGGGGATATTGGATGAGTAGGCACTAGATAGGGATTTTATGCACAAGCCTTCTGGCATCTATTGATTACTCTGGTTAGCACAGGGTGGCACTACTGTATGGAGAAAAGAGTTTTGTCATTTTCCCAAACATTACTATATATATAATGCTGGGGCCCGGATTTCGCTAATGATCAGCAATGTTAACTTTGGTTTAGTAAACAGAGACTAGGTGTGCAATATAATAGTTTAATATACATAAAATAGCTAACATACAATATAATATGGAAAACTAACTACAACAGTTGGGGATCTTAATATCCTAATGCTCCCTGCATACCAAAAGTTAAAAGTTTATAAGTTCACTCTACCTGTGACAGGCATAAATTTATTATCCACAAAGAGCCCAGTTGGGCATGGTAAACTAATAAAAGATCAGTATGGTCTGTTTAAGATCCTAGTCAGGTAGATTATCCGCAGGCACCGATTACCTGGGATATTCTGTCCTTTTGAACACACACCCGCCACTGTAGCAGGAAAAAGACTTTGAGAGTCTTTTGACTTTTGTTTTTATGCCTGTTGCATCTCGGTCTCATTTTCTTCCTTTCTATTTCTGGAGTAGTTGGGAACCCATATCTGTCAGATATACAATCCGGGTTTCACTAACTTGTTTTGTTCAATATATGCTAGTTGTTTTAGTTAAGAAATCAGCTTGACAATCTATAACTGTTATCAATTTGTTATTATTCTATATACATATATAACACTCTTCCCCTTACTCCAGAAATGGCTTCTTTTTTCTTTTTTTTTAGACATAGTCTCACAATTTGTATGGCTTTTGTATTTATTTTTTTTTTGGTCGGCGTATATCCATTGTTCCTTCATCTGGCTTTGGCATAGGAATCACGTCTATTTCGTTATTGTCCAATGTTGTCTCTTCTGTTTTTGCTTGTTGCTTTATATCCAATTTTTCTTAGTCCTGCAATCCTATTTCATTTGGAATATGTATCAACATTTGCAGTTCTTCTACCATGCGATGTCTGAGATGGTTTATGTATCTTCTGTATGTTGTTCCATCTTGTAACTGGGAGATTACTATGTGCTGTGATAATAGTCTTGTAATTATCCCTTATACCCATTTTTTCTGTAGCATATCCTGGACACAAACTCTATCTCCTTTTGAGAAAATGTTTGTATAATTTCCTGCCCATTAGCAATTCCGCTGGTGACTTTCCCGTAGCTCTCGATGGCGTTGAGTGTTGGTGTAGCATTGCATCATTGATATCACTCTGAAGATCCTGGTTATCTAATTTTCTTAAGACTTTCTTTATATTCTGTACCACCTTTTCGGCCAATCAATTCAACTCTGGGTGGTAAGCTGGTGTCCATATGTGTTTGATACCATTTTTGTGGAAATATTCTTGTTCTTTAGCCGTAAATGTTGTTCCATTATCAGACACAATTGTTTCTGGCAATCTGTGGCAGGCAAATACTAGAACTTAGTATCTTAACGGTTTCATTGGCACTAACGTCTTTCACTATTCTACATTCTGTCCACTTTGAATATGCATCAATAATCACCAATATCTTCCCATTTATTGGGCCAACATGGTGTATGTGGAGTCTTTGCCAAGCTGTTGTTGCCTTTGGCCATGAGTTGTAATCTTTCATTGGCATATTCATCTGTCTCTGACATGGTGCATATTTTTTAATATTTTGTTCGATGTCTCTTGACATTTTTGGCCACCATATGTAGCTATGAGCCAGTGCTTTTGCCCGTATCAACCCTGGGTGCCCTTCATACAGTAAACTTTAAACTTGTCTGCCCTCCATAGGAATCACAACCTGATCACCCATTAACACACAGCCTTTACAAATGGATAGTTTATTTCTATCTGCCCCAAAACTCGGGTCAATGTATTCAGGCCTCGAATCTGGCCATCCATTTTTAATCCATTTTTTCAATCTCTGTAGCCCTAATCAACATTTGTCCAATTTGCTACCCTTTTACTATTCAATATGTCCGAGTTTAAGATATCTATATAATTTATTTTAACCTCTGTACTAATTTTCTCTTGTTTATCTGGCATTCGTGACAGCGCATCTGCATGTGCTATTTCTTTGCCTTTTTGATATTGGAGTATATAGTCATATCCTGCCAAGATATTTCTCCAGCGCATCATCCGTGGGCTTTTAAAGGTTCAGGTGCCAGTCTATCGTGGCCCAGAATTCCAAGCAGTGGTTTGTGATCTGTAATTATTACAAAGTTTCTGCCAAATAGGAATTGATGAAATTTTATAAGACCAAAAATAATAGCCAATGCCTCTTTGTCTAATAGGCTGTAGTTCATTTCTGCCTTTGAAAGAGTCTTGCTTCCCTTTATAGCACGGATGTGATAATACTGCTCCTACCCTTATTTGGATGCATCGGTGGTTAAGTGTACTTCTAAAGTGCTATTATAATGCACTAACAGTTTATCTGATGATAGTATGCTTTTGTTTGCTGGAAAGCTTCTTGATGCATTTTTTCCCATTTCTACTTTTGATTCTTCTTTAACAAATCATATAAGGGATTTTCCAATCTGAGCCTTGTTCTTCAAAAAGGCTTGAAAAAATTCATCAATCCCAAAAATGCCTGCAGCTCTTTGATGTTTGTTGGTGGAGAGGCATTCATCACTGTAGTTACTTTCTGCGATGATGATTTTTCCCCGTCTGAAATCAAGTGACCTAAAAATCTTAATTGTTTTTCCATCCATACGGTCTTTTGTGTGTTCAGTTTTATGCCTAATTTCTCGCACACAGCGAGGAGCCTTTCTTGTAACTTGTTTTCTGCATTTGCTGTGATGAGTATATCGTAGAAATGTGGAATGACTCCCTCTAAATCTTGTAACAAAGCATTGACCTTTGCTTGGAAAAGTATTCGGCACTATAGAAATGCCAAATGGTAGTCTGTTGCATTTATATAAGCCCATGTGGGCCATAAGCGCTAATTTTTCTGCTGATTTAACCGTTACGCGATGGGCGTTAATACTCCCTTTTTTGACTAATGATTTTAGCATATTCAACCTTCACTCTTTGTGCAAATGGCACTTTTCGCGGTTTGCAAATACTGGACACTCATTTTCTAGTAATTCTATTTTGGCTGGTTTCGTATCTATCAACCCTAATTCTTCGTTAAAAAGCTCTGGGTATGTTTTAATTATTTCCTGTTCTACAGAAATCCCTTTTATAAAATTAATTTGTATTTTTAATTCACGGAACCAATCTCTATAATGGGGTTAATTTTTGCTTTTACGATATATAACCAAAGATTTCGTTTTTACCATTATACTTAATTGGTGCTGTAACCTGGCTGCAAATTTTAAGCGTGTGGCCATTTATGTCTTTCGCTCTAATACTTGTCTTCTCTAGCGAACTCTTCAAATTAGTTGCTGATAAACTCTCCCGATTTGTAAGAGACATTATAGAAATTGCTGTTCCACTGTCTATTTCTATTTCCTTTTCCTGAATTTTAACTTTAATCATGAACTGATGTATCTCTTTCACTTGTAGATTTTTAATCGTGGGTTTTTTATCAATTTCCCTCCCTTACTTTCTGACATGGGGGTTTTCCATTATACCCTCTTTTTTACACACTAGCGCCAAATGCTCCCTTTTATCGCATTTGAAACATGAGTTTGTTCCATTTGCACTCTTTCTTCATATGGCCTAATTTACCACAACATTAACAAGTAATTTTAATGTTGTTTTTACTTTTTGACTCACAAGGGCTACCGTTCTCACTATTTGTCTTGAAAACGCTCATTTTTGCATTCTCTTCTGACCTTGCTCTATAAGCCTGAGCTTGCTCCAAAATGATCTCGTATGCCATGCCCTTCTTAATGACCATTTCATATGTTAATTCTGGTTCTACTAACAATTGTTGCCTAAGCCTGTCATCTACTATTCCCCAGAGTAATTGATCCATAAGAATTTCCTCTAAAAAATCGCCATACCCACAATCTTTAGCTAATTCTTTCAAAGCCAAATTATACTCCTTTATTTTCTCACCCTTTAGTTGCTTCCTATTATGAAGGTTAATCTCACAATATGATAAGAGGGACGCGGGCTAAAATGTTCGTTTAATTTTTTAATTACTTTCTTCATATTTAACCTTCTCAGGCAGTGGTAATTCAAAATATTTACTTATAACTTTGATTATCTTCTTGCCTGTGAAACACGAGTACTGTGAGGTTCTTTTTATTATCGTCTATCCCATTCAAAGTATAAAAAATTTCTATTTGGGTTATATATAATGGCCATTCTGACACGTTATCTACCCTGAATTCTCCTATGCTATTTTGACCAATTGAATACATTTTTACTATGAATCTAAACTGTTCGATTTTTTGCTATTAACCGCTATCCTTTAATCCTCCCTCCCTTGTTTACAAGGTTTACTCCTGCCTGCGCCACTTTATTTGCTGTGTCCTGGCTTTCGCCAGTGATCAGCAATGTTAACTTTGGTTTAGTAAACAGAGACTAGATGTGTAATATAATAGTTTAATATACATAAAATAGCTAACATACAATATAATATGCATAACTAACTGCAACAGTTGGGAATCTTAATATCCTAATGCTCCCCACATACCAAAAGTTAAAAATTTATAAGTAAAGTTCACTCTACCTGCGACAGGCATAAATTTATTATCCACGAAGAGCCCAGTTGGGTGTTGTAAAATAATAAAAGATCCGTATGATCTGTTTAAGGTCCTAGTCGGCTGGATTACCTATAGGCACCGATTACCTGGGATATTCTGTCCTCTTGAACATACACCCGCCAGCACTGTAGCAGGAAAAAGACTTTGAGAGGCTTTTGACTTCTGTTTTTATGCCTGTCATGTCTCAGTCTCATTTTCTTTCTATTTCTGGAGTAGTTGGTAACCCATATCTGTCAGACGTATGATCCAGGTCTCAATGACTTGTTTTGTTCTATATGCGCTAGTTGCTTTAGTTAAGAAATCGGCTTGACAATCTATAACCATTATTAATTTGTTATTACTCTATATACATATATAACATCTTATTATTTTTGTTATTTTATTTTATAAGTAGCTTTAAAATAAAAAATGTCCTAATACTTATATATAAATACTTTCGTCACATATTCAATATCATTTTTTCTTTTAAAGTTTTGTTTGTTTTAGGAACATCCATATAAAACAATGATATTGAATACTGTACTTATATATTAAATACTGTACTTATATGCTGAAGTGAATGGACCAATATTAAATGGAAAAAAAAAAGTGTTTTTATTTTTTTAATTGTATTAATATTAACTTAAATGAAATAATATGATTTTATAGAAATTAAAAATGGCATAATTGTGATTGAGGAACGTAATAAAAAAAAACAGAATTAAAATATTGTCATAAAGAAATTATAAAAAAGTGAGAAATTTAAAAAACAAGTTATAATGTAATTAGAAGTGCCTTGACAGAGACTATGAAATGGGATTGATATATGAATATAAATAAATTGGTTCACAAAGTAAACTAAATTTAGTAAGTAAAAGTGATAAGTTTTGTATATTGAAAGTAATTGGCCAATTTTTTTTAAATGTTTTTTTATTGATTGTTATATTTATTTATATTTAATTATTATTTGTCTTTAAATTCTATTATAATAATAAATCAGAAACTTTATTTATCTTAGAACTATATAAATTCAAACAGTTTACATTTAATAATTTTCCAGAAGAAACCAATTTGCATTACACAAACATGGTATTAGCAGCACACTCTGTTGGTCAAGCTTTGTCAACATTTGTCAGCCATGTTGCATGTAAAGGTAAATAAGTGTTAATTTTCTTTATTGTTTTTATTATTATTAAATAAATAAAGTAATGACCATGATTAAAAAATATAATTCTATATAGTGTATAAATCATCCAGTTTCACAGAATACTGTATATCAGTTGAAATTACTGAAGTCCAAGATTTAGATTATCAGTCAAGAGAAAAGCATTCTTACATACGTAATCAGTAATGATTATATTACAATGTAACAAGTGGAATTATATAACTACAGATTGAGTTTTTAAAAAGTCATTGTTTTTAGCATGAACGGATTGAACATTCTACTTCAAATAGTCAATCATATTTTTCTTCCACATTTACAAGTAAAAGGAAAAAGATAATTAATGGGATAAAGTAAGACAAAATTATATAAATGTATAAAGTATCATTTAAGAAATTTAACAGCAATGCACATAACTGTAATAATCTTTAAGGTCTTTCAGTAAATTTAACTTTTAGGGAGTGATCGTCATATATATGCCAGTTGATCAATTGATTAATATTGCAAAAAGTCTCTTTAAAATTATTGCTAAACTGAATAGCAGCTGCTATCATTTCTGGTATAAGACTTGAGACATAGATGTTGAAGGTGAAATTAGGATTACCAAAAATTGGATTTTCTTTAAATCTTTATTAACTTACATTGTTAAGCTGCTGCATGATAGTCTCTCCCAAGTTCAATCTATTTTTTCCAATCTCTACCCTCTCTTCTCCACATCATGCCTACACAGTATCTTATTTCATCCATCAATCTCACACATAGTTTCTTTCTGGGTCTTTTAAAATTTCTTGGAATCCAATTTAATGTTTCAATTGTCTATATATTTTTATCTCTAGAAATATATCCTGCCCAATTCCACTTCAGTCTTCTAATCCATTCAATGATATCATTAACACCTGTTTATTCTCTTGCCCATGTATTGCATTTTCGATCTCTTCTAGTTACCCCTAACATGCATCTCTCCGTACTACTTTGAGTAGCCTGAAGTCTCTGTATTGCTCTTCTATTAAGTGTCCAGTCTCAAATCCATAAGTAAGAAGATAAAAAAACGTATTAAAAATCTTCCTTTTCAAACACATAGGCATATTTCCTTTTAATATTAAGTTATTTCTACCAAAAGCACTCTAACCAAATTTAATTCTTTGATTAATTTCATCCATTATGCTTCCATCTGTAGTAATAATCTGCCATGGTATTTGTAGTTGTTAACTTCTACTAACTTATCATTATCAATCTTTATTTTCATCTTTTGAGAAATTCCATTGAACATTATTTTAGTCTTTTTAATGTTTATTTTTAGTCCTATTTTCTCATTTTTATCTGATAGCTCTTGCAACATTTCCTGCAACTCTAAAGCATTACTTGCAAAAACAACTACATAATCTGAAAAATCTAAGTGACTTAAATAATCTCCATTTACTTTTATTCCTTTAGCTTCCCATTTTAATCCACAAAATATATAATGTCCTCTCGCACTGATGTAAAAAGTTTGGCAGATATGGAGTAACCCTGTCTTACACCCTCCTCAATATTCACCTTCCTAGTATCATTATGTGATCTAATTGTTGCTGTTGCATTTTTATAAATATTCTTCAGAATATGACAATATCTTGGGTCTATACTTGATGATTCAATGCTTTAATCACTGAAGAAATGCTTATAGAATCAAATGCCTTTCATAATCTATAAATCCAAAGCGTAATTGCTATATTCATTGGTCCTTTCTATAAACTTCTCTCAATACCTGGTTATGATCCATTGTACTAAAACCATTTTTAATTCCAGCTGTTCTTTGTAGAGTTGTAATTATCTTGATAAAAATTCTATATAAAACTGATAAAAGACTAATAGGTCTGTAATTTCTAGTATTTTCTTTATCACCTTTTTAAAATATTAATATTAATACTGCTTTCTTACAATTATCTGGTATATCTTTATCATTTAGACATTTGTTATATAACTTCACCAAAAAATTTTCTATTTCTTCACATGCTTTTAAAATATCAATTATAATTTCATCATTATCTGGAGCTTTTGCCTTCTTCATAAATTTAATTGCATGCATCATTTCTTCATTTAAAATCCTAGGCAATTCACAAGATATAATAGTTGTTGGAGATACTTGTTCTTTATTACTATATAATTCTTGATAGAACTTTTCTACTCATTTCATGATGTCATCTCTCTTTTTAGTAATAGTTTCATCTTTTTTTCTTATTGCAGATGTAAGTTTCCTACCAGTACCAAAATGTTGTTTTACACTCTTGTGACTTTTATTTTTCTCTATAGTTTTTTTTGCTAGATCACAATTATACTTTCTTATATCATTTTCAACTCTTTTTCACAACATTTTACAAAATTCAAGATATTCAATTCTTCTTAATGCATTATTTTTATATATTTTCATATTCCTTCATTCTTCATAAATTCTCTAGTCTTAGTAGAAATTTTATTGGTCAGTAGCTGCTTTATTCTATCAGCTATCTTTGTTGTAGTTTTTAAAAGTATATCAGTTATTTTCCTATTAATTTCATTCAAATCTGAATCATGTTTAAAATCTGCTAATATTTGAAAACAATTTGCATGTTCTAATTTAAATTCATTAAAGTGTTTCTGAATATTAGGAATATCAACTGTGAATATGATTTTTCTTAATAATTTTTGTCTTTCTACTTTTGCTTTAATATGTATCTTACATCTCACTAATTGATGCTAACTTACTATATTGAATTTATTAAGAATATTATAATCTTAAAATATGTATTTTCTGTTAGTCAAAATATCCAATTCTGTTGTACTTTCATTTGGATCCTTCCATGTTCATTTGCTTTTAACATTTTTCTCAAAAAAAGAATTCATAATATAAAGTTTTTCTTTTTTTGCAAACTCCACAAGTCTATGTCCTTTCTCATTTCTATTACTTTAATCAAATTTACTACAGCACTTTCATCTTTCAATTGTTTTCCAATTCTAGCATTAAAGTCTCCCGTAACAAATTAAAAATGTTATTTGATCTGATCAAAAGCCTTTTGTACATCCATATAACAATCTTCTATTTCATCACTATGAGAACTTGTTAGGGCATTAACCAGAATTGTCTGCATTTGGTATTGGCTATTAAGTTGAATAACTAATCTTATAATTCTGCCTGATACGTCATCAATCTCCACAATGTTGTTCTTCCACTTTTTATTTATAAGGAATCATATTTCACTTGTATTTCCAATATTTATGCCATTGTAATAGAGTAGATGTCGACTTTTTAAATCAGTTTCTTCACTGTTTCTTCTAATTTCACAAAGTCCAATAATATCTCATTTAATAGGAGACAGTTCTTGCAATTTTCCTTCATTTGAAAGTGATCTGCAATTGTAAGTACCTAAATAAAAAGTCATCATCAAGTGGCAACCTGGGGTTCATAATTGGAATTTTTAGTACCCTCTGCCTTTGGCTACCAACCGCCGCCTTGGCTGGTGACTTTTACAGTCTCCTGGGGGCCATGATTTACTTTTGTCTGTCATGATTGTATATATGTATTATAAAAAAACATTTTTTCATTCACACAGTGATTCTGCCTTATCAAGCAACTGAGAAGAAAGACTGGTGTTTCTTGATCTTTAACTCTGAGGTAAAAAGCAAATCAACTCACTACACTGGCTATTATATGTCGGTGAGCAGCCCATCCATGTTTGTATACTATTTGAATAATCACATAGTAATAACAGCTGCAACAACAAGAATGTATGGAGTAGACATTAGGAATTTGCCCTGTTTTGTTCCTTTAAGACCTCCAAGAGGAATCAAAGTGTCTCCTTTCAGTTAACAGCAAACTCCTTTCTGCAGCCATTTATGTTACAGCTTTATATTTAGTTAAAAGGTATTTATCCTTTTGTTTCATTAGGCAATCAATGATAAATACATAGATTTAGTATTATATATATTAATGACATTGTTTTACTAACGAAAAAACAAAAATCTTTCTGGAATACTCAGTCACATTGCAAGTTAATAGATATTTCAATCTGTTTTCAATATCCAATGAATGTTGATGTATCAGACTATTAAAATCTCATTGAATTTTGAATATCACTGTAGAAGAATAATACTGGCTGAGATATACACTTTTAATGACAATATTTTTAATTATATATTGGCAAAGAATGGGCAAGTGATTAAAACAACATCTTCTGATGCTAAATTCTATACAATAATTCATCAAAAAATGGAATTTAGATTAAATGCTTAGGTGGGATATATAGAACAAGCTTTTTCCTTGGGTTCTCATACTAAAGATTGATGGGAAACATGGTTTAGCTCTAGTGATATTTCTTTCTGTGCTAGTTCTGTGATCATTCTTGTCCTTGGTCAAATATCTGAAAGACTTCACATAAGGTATGGAGTATTACTTTATTTTAAATTAGAATGCTTTATACTTGAATTTGATTTTAAATGAATGAAAATAAAATTTTTATTGATCATCAAGATTCTCATAGGATATATTTGATGAAATTCATCCACTTGATCTTGAAATATGTTATTGAAAGCATTGGAACTCCATAACTGAAGTTTTTTTTATCATGCAATAAATCCAAAATCTTTTCTCATTCCATGATTCTGTTAGTTTTCAATCTTTAATTTATTCATTATGACATGTTAAATTAAATTAATCAGCAACTTGCAAGCACAAATCTTACTTGCTTTGAAAATCAGAATGAACAAATTTTTTTAGGGTATATGATATGAAAATGACTAGAATTTTTGGAATCTTATCTGTAAAATGTCAAAAAAATATCTTTTAATATTTATAACATATAATAATGATTTTGAATATATATATAAAACAAAAAGAATTCTAAGACCTAGGAGTTCTTATACATTCCTTAATTTGCTTCACAATTATTTCATCACTGGATAAGTTAATTGACTTCATTTTTTGTTTGATGGTGATATTTTACAGAAAATTTGAAACATATTTTCCGAAGCATGAAAAACGATGATGTTAAAAAAATTAAAGCAACTATCCCTTTATCAAAGAGCTTAAAAAAAACTATTATTTTTTTGTTTTGCCTCCTTTTTTTTTTCTTAAATTTTTTTTTTACCATTTTAATTTTGATAGAAACTTATTAGAACAAAATCTATGGAGATTTGGCAGTTGCATTTTGATGCGTATTTCAAAGCAACTAGATTTTATACCTTTTTTTTTGTAAATATATAATCTTTAAAATACTTATTAAAAAATAAATTAATTTATACCTAAAATTATTATTATTATTATTAGGTATCATTGGATCAACATTTACTTTGGGTTAATATATCCTGTATAATTTTTTCAATGTGCTCAAAGACATATTCATTACTGTGATGATGCCATTCACCTTTAATAAATAAGAGAATGGATTCTTAATTTCAGCATTTTGATAAAGCTTTTTTTTCCCATGTTAAATATCAAGTAGCCAAATTATTTAATTTCATACTATGTGGTGGAGGAAGATCACAAAAATGTTGGTAAAATCTATAAAAAAAATTGTAGTTTCATGATAAAACTTATCTGATAGAGTTAAATGTAGAAGTAAATGATATAACAGTCTTTAAGTAGCTCATTTCAGGACTATGGCCTGGGAATAGCTTACTAAAGAAGAAAAATGAAATAGCAGACATTATTTACCAGACTTATTAATTGTTAATGACAAAGGTTAAAGATTTTAATTTTTTATTTTACCTTCTGTCAAAGAGTTGCTAACTGTTCCTGTATGTAGTAATAATTTTTTCTCTTTTTCATAAATGAATATTAATTTATTTAGCCCTTTGCATTTTGTAAAAACTTATAAGATTTAAATGTTTTATTACTGGTTTTATAGAAAAATTACAAATGTTACAAATTTATTAAAAACAATGATTACAAGAAAAAATTAACTTATAATTCTTGTTTTATATACTATAACGATCCAAACCAAGTGGAAATCGAATCTAACCTCAATCTACGATATCTGCATTACATGGGTGCCATCTAGGCATTTGAGCCTAGAAAAATTTATAAAGTGGGTAGATACGCGCTGTTAAGATTCCACTTTATTTAAATATTCAGATCGTTAGCCCAAGTCACTAACTCAGGGAGTAGCAGAGATAATAAAATATAACTTTATATCTTAAATATAAAAAAATAAAAGCCACTGCCAGAAATTAACACATAAAAATATTTATTTACGCACATATAAAATCATTCTAATTTGAGGAATAAGTTTAACATTTTAGATTTTTATATTAATCTTTAATTTTACATTTAAATAGATTGCAATAATGAGTTTAATATTTATTTAGTGAGTCGAGTATGAATAGACTACATAGATCTGCATTTGAAAAGAAAATATTCTTTCCCTTATTTAACCTTAGGCCAAAAGTTCGCAGTCAAACCGGCGCCAATCCATCTGATACATTTATGTATTCAATGTAGCATGAAAATACGACAACACAAAATACTATACTGTCAGGAATGTACATCTGAACAGTAAGTAGAGTTAGAGAAGACATTGTCTCTCCACCAACAGGAATGCTACATCTGTTGGCAAGTAGAACAATAAACAAAAAACTCCATAGGAATGGACTGCAGTCCTTTGCTGACTTACAAACCCATCCATAGGCAAACAGAAGGTGTGTGGCATATATATGCAATCCTGCCCATAGCGGATCTCATACTACATCTACTAATTACACAAATATATCCAATCCATTGAGCTAATTCAACTACGAAACGAATAACCTAAGATTACCCTCCCTTAAACTATATATATAACTTTACAAATCTATATAGCCATTCATGCCCGACTTAAATTTAACATTTAAATACGTTCGCACAGATGAATTTTATACAATTTGTTTTATAATGTCGAGTATAGATCGGCTGCATAGATTCCACGGTTAAAACGTTCCAGAATAAACATAACCGATCAAAATACAAAGTCATCGATAACGTCAATTGCAGAGGGAATACAAGAAGCCCAGTGGCATTCAACATAAGATGCCGCAATGACCTATATATTCCAATCGAATATGAAACAGCAACACAATTAACCGTTAACGAATCCATGCAACGTCTATACCCAACTTAAATTTCATGCATTTAAATAATTTATACAATAAGGAAAAAAAAAAAATGGAAATGATGTTTATCAATGCAAAACATATAAATTTAAACATTATTAATTTGATCTAAAAACTTACAAAAGTCAGATAAGAGTCCATTTTAACATTTAAGTTGGCTTGTTTATTAATTTGTCAACTCTTGATGAAAGTTCTTAATTAATTTTATGATTTTAACAATTTTTCAGTTCATATAGCTTACGGTAGAATAGTCCAGGTTCCTGTTTTTTAATTCCCGCGATGTCTCCATTGGAAGATAATGTTCTGGAGGTGGCATTAGCTGGTTCCATCCTGGTATCACAGTCTTTTCATTTTTTAAATAAGTGATAGAGAACGACAAGTGCGTCTTGTTGTTCTTCTTACCAAATCAAGTTGGAAAAACCTCCTGGAACTCAATATTTTTCTTTTTATAGTCCTCCTATGGATTCCACGAACAAAAACGTCACTGTTCCATTTTTTCGTTATGGTCTGGGCCTTTATTTGCTTCCATTGGTCAAGCTAAAATCTCTTTATTCTCTTATCTATTTTTGATCTGACTTTTTAATTACACAGCTTTTGGATAATTAATAAACAATCATTTCCATCTACAAAAATATTTTATCTTTAAATCTTGTACTTTTTTATAAAAAAGTACGTTCAAATACTTATTTATTTGATTTTTTTTTAAAAAAATATTTTTAAAGTTTTGAATCTGTGCGAATATATACGTTTAACAAAACATTTTAATTTTAGCGTTTAGTTTTTTTTTTTTAATAGATTTTATTTTTATTTGCGAACTTTAAGATTTTATTTTAAATTAATGTAACGGCATATTTATATACCGTTACAATACATATATATATTTATTAAAAAATAAATAAAGTTGTGAGTGTACAAACTTTTAATATTGATATTTAGAATATTCCAGAAAATAAATAAAATAAATAATTATTACTGGAAATTGCAACAGGCTAATTTGCATGTAAAGAAATTCACTTTATGCAAATTAGTAAAAACTGATAAAAAAAATCTGCAGAAGAATTAAGAGAAGAAAAGATGAACTAGTGAAAGTGAAGTTGTTCTAGAAATAAATAAAGCGCTCTAGTTAAAAATCTAATTGGACTATTTCTGAATTATGTGTGTGAGCAAATTGTGCTTACAGAATTATAGAATTAAAAAGTTATAGAGTAAAGAGACTTTACAGATATTAAATCTCTAAGGAGATATGAACTTTAAAGAGATCTAAATGATCTTGTTCTCAACTAGCAATTAGCAAATTGAAGTTATTAATCTTACTAATACATTTATTATTTTTTAGAATAAATAAACTCTTGAAGTTTTATTTAAGCTTTGTTATTTTTTTTTTTTTTTTTGTATTTAAAAATATAATTATCCAGCTGCCAACTGACTGCATGGTCTTGGATGTATTATTTGGCTGAGATAACAGGATAACCTATGAGGCCTGGATATATTATTTGGCACAAGTTGATAGAGGGTTTTTCACTTCAGAAACTGAATATATTATTTGGCACAGTTCAACAATTTGCTTAGATAAAGGATTAGTTGGAGATATTAAATTTAGTAGTATAGTGAACCAAAAATGCAGAACAACATGACAACAACTTTTGTTATACAAAATCCAGTTAATGGCAAATATATACAAATCATATTGAAAAGTATATACATACGAATGGAATAACAAATGATAAAGTTGCAACGTTATTATGGATGTTCGGCAAAGATGTCTTGAAAGTGCAAATCGTTTATGTGATCCCAAGCTGCCCGAGGAAATACCCTATGAAGAGTTATTGATAAAATTAAATACATATTTTTAAACCCATAACATTGAAATGTATGACATACCTTTGTTTTCAAGTGAGGATACAGTCGCAAAAATGAAAATATATGCTAATATGACTTGAACGTTGGTAAAGAATTGCAAATTTAAGAATTACATTGATAAAATACTGCTGGATCAGCTACTATGGTAAATAAGAGATGTAAAGCTTACAGAAATATTACAAGCGAGAAGGAATTAATATACAAGGTTGCTATTAAAAATGTATTAGCTTATGATACCATGGTGGTCCATATGAAAACATTCAGAAACACAAAAAAAAGAATGATCCTTTGGAAATGAGTATAAATATGGCAAAACCATGAGAGATAAGTAAAAAATTAACAAAGATTTCTCTTATTTGTTGTAGAAAGACTGGTCATTTAAAACCTAGCTGCAGATTTAAAACGAGAAAATATCTTAATTGCGGACTTAAAGGTCACTTGTCAAAAATATGTAAATAATGAATGACAACACAAGATTTACAGTGAAAGAGTAAATCAAGAGGATATTAATGCACCGAAATTAAATATGAAAATTTTGAGTGGGCATAATTATTAATATCATGGAAAGACTGGAATATGATTCTTAGAAAGTTAAATGTCAATGACAAATTGAAATAGTCTATTGTGATAGTGTCAGATGGAAACCACATAACAATTACAGGAATGGGCATAGTGCCTGTATGAGTAAATAATCATTATGTGTCGCGGAACAAAATATCAATTCAATATTAGAAAAAAATTAGTTTTAAGCCTCTCTGAATAAGTATCGGACATGTTAAAACTGCTACAGTAAAAATAAATGCCCCCAAAAATTTTCATCCTTATAAAAGTTAAAATCCGAAGTAGTTAACAGCAAAACAGTTCCAAATAAAAGTAGAAGGAAAAACGACTATTTGGAAAATGTAAATTTTTCTGTGAACCAAAGTGTATGGATTAAGGATATAGTAAGGAGAAATGGCTGTTGGGAATAATTATGAAAATAATATCTGAACAAATATGTGAAATAAAGTTAGGTCATATAAACCATATTAGAAAATGAAGAATAGAATCATTAGAAGACATAGGGGTTAATCCAAACTCAGAGAAAGAAAATCATGCTGATATTTCTGATGAAACTGAATTAAAAACTCTAATTGGCTCTCCTGTTCAAGAAGCTATCAAAGTAACAAATGAACTGGGGGAAAAAAAGATTATGAAGCCAGAAGAGAAAATAGAGCCTCAACAAGGCCTACCTGAATATGGAGGAGACTGAAAGAACTAAAAGACTATGAATAAAACTGATTATATTGTAGTTCATGCAGAACCTGCAAAAAATTATTTGCAAATAAAATTAAAGAATAAATATGTACGTACAAACTTTTAATATTGATATGCTAGAATACTCAGAAAAGAAATAAAACAATTAGGTAGTGTTTGGTGATATATACTGTGGCCGCTAGGCGATTTTGCAACACCACCAAGAAGCCTGTAAGTGATAAATTTATATCCAAATACAGCTGAAATTGATGGAAAATTAAAATTCCTAAGGCAAGACGTCAAAAGAAAGTAAAAAATAAATGCAAGTCACAGCTGCTTTGAAATTATGACATATCATTTAAATTCATCAATAATTAAAAAATGTAAAGCAATAGGAATATTACACAAAAAATAATATTAATTTTCCATCGATTTCAGCCGTTTTTGGATATAAATTTATCACTTGCAGGCTTCTTGCTGGTGCTGCAGCCTCGCTTAGCAGCCACAGTACACATCACTAAACACTACCAACAATTGAATATGCAGAAAAAGAAAACTTCCTGGAAATTACAACAGTCTAATTTGCATATAAAGAGATTCACTTTATGCAAATTAGCAAAGCTGATAAAAAAAGTCTGCAGAAGAATTAAGAAAAGAAAAGATAAACTAGTGAAGGAGAAATTGTTCTGGAAATAAAGAAGAGCTATAGTCAATAATCTAATTGGACTATCTCTGAATTGTGTGTGAGCAAATTATTCTTAGAGAGTTACAGAGTAAAGAAACTATAGATATTAAATCTCTAAGGAGATGTGAACTTTAAAGATATCTAAGTGATCTTGTTCTCAATTAGCAAGATGAAATTGCTAAACTTACTAATACAGTTATTATTACTAAATAAACTCTAAAATTTTATTTAAGCTTTGTTGGGTTTTTTTCTTATTTAAAAATATAATTATCCAGTTGCCAACTGACTGCATGGCCCTGGATGTTTTAATTCTAAAAATATAATAATTTATATTCATTTCTTGTACATGACTGTAGGCTATTGCTGCTTTAAAAATTTTTTTTTTTACATTTTAAAATTGTTGCTGCTATATTCAATAAAAGCAAAAAATTAATAATTAAAAATTT
The DNA here is from genome assembly GCA_028023455.1 of Epiperipatus broadwayi. NCBI lineage: Eukaryota > Metazoa > Onychophora > Udeonychophora > Euonychophora > Peripatidae > Epiperipatus > Epiperipatus broadwayi. Next base: position 3,806,451 of record JAQFVV010006209.1, on the reverse strand, counting down.
GACAACCTATTTTAGATCAAATGATTAAACAGTTTTTCAAAGAAAAGTAATGAAGATACAGTATAATGTAACAACCAGTATTACCAATTACTTGGTAGTGATAGTTTTAATGTTTTTTATCTTTGTTTTATCAACTAGTTAAGATTTGAAAGAAAAATCTTAAGCTTTTTAGGAACCTGAAAAAATTCTTGAAAATATACTCAGCATAGAAAATTAATGCGCATACCACTTCAGTACAAGTTGTCTAATCCAATATATTGAAAAGGTCATTTATTTTAAATTATTTTATAATTTAGTTTTAGTAATCAACAATAAGTTGTTTTTGAAAAAGATAATGTATAAATTAAAAATGACAGCCGTTCAGTTTTATTTCAAAAAGACAAATATTCAAGTAATGAATGTGTTCTTATTTAGATGCTTAATTAATTAGTTTTAAAATTCTTTTTACTATTTTAACAATTTTTTTTTTTTTTTGTTATATATTTATTTTTCTGTTTATAATAGAATCTGGATATTAATTGATATTAGCAACTTCTTAGTCTTCGATATTTGCAAACCAAAGAAAACACTTCTTCCAGACCTACATATGATGGATATTCCAGAGATAAATCATGTCTTCTCATTTTTTATTTTATTCATTATTAAAGTTGTTATTTGTACTTAAATTCTTTTTCCAAACAAATTTTTTTTAAAATTTTTTACTATTCTTGTTACTTTTTAGATTATTTATTATACATATCTCAGATATTTAAATGAACTTTTTATGTAAAAAATATTTATATCCAATTTAACACTGGTTAGCAAAGTTTTTTTTAAAATGTATTTTTTTGAAATGCAAAAATGTAATTTTTTTCCTTAGATGGAAACCAGAATATTGTTTATATTTTCCTATTATTATGTTCATGTCTTTTTTTTTTTTACAAAATAAATTATAAATTAGGAATAACACATGTTATGGTGTCATTATATAAAGTTAAAAAATGCTTTCTATTATAAGTATTTATTATAGGTGGATGGTGATGGGGTTAATTAATATGTCAACTTAATATGTGAACATGAAAAGATATTTATATAATAAAATTTCAAAATGGCAATTAGTTAAAGCTTTTGCTCATTATAATAATAACCATTAATCCAAAAAACTTTGATATGAAAAACTTTCTATTTTTGATCTGACCTTAGTTGATTTATTCCTGTATAATATGATTGATAAGGACATTAATATTCATTTGATTTTCACAATTCTTTCTACATTATTCATTAACGATATTTGCATTCTTCACAGTTTGTTGATGGATGGACAATAAATCAATGTGATCATGTTGCCATATACTTATTACTAGTTTCTGACTTCTTAGCCTTTATTTTAAAAAGTCATTGAATTTTTCTTTTTAAATCAATTCATATAAATCCTTAGATCTATCATGCAAAACTTATGATCTAATTTTATAGTCTTATCATTTTTTTCTGTACAATATATCACTTTTGTTTTTATTCATTACAACATTTTTTTATTGTATTAAATAATTTATTGATAAATATCTGTTTAAAAAATAAAAATAGGTCAGTTGCTCCAAAGACTGATTAATGTTTAAACCCTTAAGTGACTAAGATATTCCATGCACTTTAACAAGTGATAGAGTGACAAACTCAAGAGCTAAAAATTTTTTCATTGAAATTCAGCTTATCAATCAACTAATCATTCAGTTTAAAAATCGCAAGATGTGCACAATACTTCATTAATTTACCCAGAGTGATATATATATTTTTTGCATATCTCAGTTGGGAATTGTGTCATAGTATCGGCCGGGAAGCGAACCCGCTAACCCAGGACAACTGCATGTAAGGCGGCTGTGCTGATCTCTCAACCACCAACGCTTGACAAGAAAACAAAGTTTAAGATTCATCATTACGGTAACTACAAGTAAAGTATCACATGACATTTAACAGCAATAATTCACTCTGCAATTCCAGAATGATCTATGTTAGAGTGAATAATCAATAGATCCTATATGTTATGCCAAGTAAATTCTCTAAACTAATTTCTGTCTATTTACCTTCCTTTCTCATGTATTTGTTAATTGCCTTTACTTTAATCACACTTTGATTCTGAATTCAAGGCAACTTTTTGACTAGTTATTTATTCTTGACACTATGTACGTTACTGATGAAGATCAATTTTGTTGTTACTATCATGTAGTATTTATTGATTAATCAGACTTTCATTAAATGACTTGGCAGTAGAGTTGTAGAGAGAATTACTACTTCTAAAGTATATGTTGAAAGTAATATGAGAACATCCTTACCAAAGGAGAGTGCTTATATTTAAGTTAGGGTCAGATTTATATAGTGAGTTGATGTAGATGTAAAAAAATTTAGTATTTTGAATCTCGAGTCATTACATTGAATAGTATAAAAATATTTTCCTAGTATGTATTAGTAAATCCAATGCTTCTCACTGATGAATAGGCATAACCTAAACTGGGATGTTTGATTACCACTATTGTTTGGTGTTCAGTGATTTCTTGCAATAGAAAGTTATGGAGTAAAATTATATAGTTAATTTGAGTAATTACAGAATGCTAGATGATAGTGCATTTAAATTCCCAGACCAGTTTATGAGTTTTGCTTTTATCAATGAGGTTGGGATTTAAAGCTAAAAGTAATACAGCTTTTTTTTTGAGTTGGGTTCAAAACTAAATAAGATATTTTGAATTTCAAGCTTTTAACTTGAATAGTAAAGTTAAAAATGGTTCTAGATATATAATTGCATTGTTCCAGCTTTTAATCTCAATATCATTGATAAACTCAAAAGTCAGAAAGGAGATGGAAAGTTAAATGCAATAATTTTTGATAATTGATGCTTACTAAGCCTAACATAGATGGGAATAGAATAAGGAGGGAGATACTCTTGTTTTAAGTTTATTATTGGAACTAAATGCTCATTTAGGTTTTAAAAAGCATTTTATTTACGATAAAATAGATTGTACTTAATTGACCAATTGAATTTTCAGATTTAATGGCAATTATGAAATAATTACTTTATAATTATTTTGTTTTATTTAGAAATATAAACATTTATGGGTCAACTGTAAGATTACTTTGCAATCATTAACAATAGTAAAGTATGCAATGAAATTGCCTTATTCTAATAACTTGAATTTCACATTTCTTTTCTAGATTTAGACATTGGCTAGTCTCTCTTATCATTCCCTGTCATCTATTATTGGAAACTAGATACTATTGCTAATCATGTTCTTTGACCAATTTTTATATTAATTGACTTTCATTTAAATGAAAGTATTTAGTACTGGATCTATCTATTGCCGTCTAATGAAACTTGAAATAAGAGTTTGCATGATAAATATCTTTATTCAAAAAGATCAAAGATATCTGCAGTTTACAAAAAATGAACGTATTAACCTATATAATTTCTGAACTAACTTGTTAAATTACTAGTTTGGAAACAATATTAAATTGATTAATAGCTGGATATAGTACTTGAAAGTTATTTTTTTTTAATTTTAATGATATCTGGTTACAAAACAGTTATGAGAGCTTCTCATTTATAAGTATTCATTTAATATTTAAATCATTGTCAGAAATAAAAGTGAAAAGTATTTTTTGTCTGTGTGTTTACTGCAAGGAGGCTCTCAAACTAAGTCATACATAAGTTTAATTATTTGAGAAAGAGGGTAATATTTGAAGTATAAGTTTAGGCTAACACATGTTTATTGATTGCCATTTTAAAAAAAAAATTTTTTTTCCCTTTTGTATAAATAGGCTTGAATTCAGATTGGTAGAAAAATCACAAATTTATATATAGAGTAGAGGAATTGAAAAATAAGGAAATATGGATTGCATTTGGATCCCACAATGTATGTATGATGGTCAGAAGAAAATTAGGCATGTTTTGATAGAGTTTACAGTATGTGATAAGGTTTTCCATTTGACATGCTTAAATAAAACTAGGAAGAATGTAAAAGGTGAATTGTTGTGTAGATCATGTAGAAATATGATTAAAGAGGTGAAAAAATGGTTTCTAAGTGTAATAATTAAAAAAAAAAGTCAGGAGAAATGGAGGAAAATGTAGCTAAGGGTGATAAAATAGAGTATGTATTTAGTGGAATGATGAGGTATGGATGACCAAATAAGTAGTGAAATAGTGATAGTTGGCAAGGAATAAGTAAGATAGAGGAAAAGGTAAAAGCATTAAACATGAAGTGTGAGCAAATCAAGAAATTAATAAATAGAAACAATAAGGAAGAAGTAGATAAGGAAGTCCCGAAGGTGAAAGAGAATGTTATGGATGAAGTAGGGAAAGTAAACTACGAGACAGTCTGGATAGGAGACTCACTAATTAGAGAATGTTGAAATGTAATTGCAAGGGATAATAGAACTAGGTATGTAAGAGTATGTTTACCTGGAGCTAGAATTAGTTATGTTACAGATAAAATAAAGTAACAGGAATAGAGATATTTTTGTTATGGTAGGGACAAATAATTTGTCAGAGCCATCGGAGAGAGTAATAGATGAGTACAAAGAATTGATTAGTAGTTTGAATAAGGTTAAAGGAAGAGTAAGAGTAGATGAATTACTACCAAGATTCGACAATAAATATGTGTTAGATGGGGCATGTTCTATAAATGAGAGATTGAAAAAATTATGAGAGAGAAATAGTTATGATTGTGGATATGTGGGATTTTTTATTAGTAAAAGGGGGTTATATAGGAAAGATGGATTGTACTTAGCAAAACAAGAAAGTGAAGGATTAAGAGGTTTGATTTATGAAAAATATTATAGTTCAGGAAACTTATAAAAGGATGTAGGATTTTAAATTGCAGTATTATCAAAAAGAAGCTTAAGAATGGACGGAATATAAGAAGTAAACAATGCATAGCAGATTCAAATATAAATGTAGATGTAGAGAGAGAATGGGTTTATAAAACTAATGATAATATAAATGTAATAGAGAAGAAAGAGTCAAAAAAAATTATAAAAGGTAGTAAGAAATTGTTAAAATTGAATATTTAAATATGCAAGATAGGAGATCAGAAAAGTGGCTGGAATTAAACAAAGCAGTTAAAAATGAAGGGCTTGAGGTATTAGCAGTAGTGGAAACATGTCTAAGAGAAGAGGAAGAACATATACTAGAAGATTTGGTATAGCAGGATATAAATAGAAAAGAAAAAAGGGATGATGGTACAGGGGTTATATAAAAAAATATTTAAATACTGTAAAGTATTTGTGGTTTGAGATAATGTTAGGAAGACAAAAATGGATTGTGGCTACAGTGTATGTGGCCACTGGAGATAAACTAATGGAATGGAACAGTAGCATATATGAATGCGTAGTTAAAGATATATGGAGTCAAAAAAAGGGGGAAGAAAATAATGATTATAGGGAATATGAATGAGCATATTGAAGAATTTGATGAAGTTGATAAAAAGAATGGGCAGCTTTTGAAAAAAAATTGTCATAGAGTGAATTTGAGCAATAGAAATTTATCAAATATTTATGAGGGACAGTATACATGGTTTAGACATTTATTTCACATAATAGATTGTGTATTAGTAGAGAAAGAAGGAATGAATAAAATATGGAAAATTAAAAATAATAGTAATCATAATTTCTTAATAATAGAAATGGTTAGTAATGTGAATGGTAAATAGTAATAAAAATGAAAATGATAGTGAAAGATGTGGATGGAGAATGAATGATAAGAATAAGTTAGAAGAATATAAAATAAAAGTAGAAGAAATCATGGAAGAATTTATTGGGAATAAATATAAGGACTGGTGTGGTGAAATAGAAAAAAGCGAATAGGGTTTTAAATGAGAATATGAAAAGTGAGAATTAGTAAAAGTGTAAAAGAGAGGAAAAAAGCATGCAGAGAATATAAATGTGCTATTAAAAACAAAGAAAGTGAAAAAGATATTAATATTAAATGGGGAAAATTATTTTTAAAAAAAGTTGACTAAAATCAATAATTATATAGAGAGAATGAAATTAAATAGTAAATTATTGGAGGATATTAATAAAAGAGATGGGTGTAAAAAATGTTGGAAATATATTAAAATAAGGAATGTAGAGGTGAGAGAAATAGTATTACTAAATGATGAGGAAAAAGAGTAGCTCTAGAGAAGAATTAGACACAATCTTAAATATGTAATGGATATAGAAAAGATGTTATATGTGTAAGTTCAGAGTGATAACAAACAAAAGTGCACAGTAGTGGAAATATTAGTTTTACAGAAAATGAATTGAAATGAGGCAAAGAAGAAATTGAAAAATGGAAAGGCAAGAGGTTTAGTAAGTGGACAGCAGAGATGGTGATGAATTTGGGAAATAGGGCAAAATTAAATCTATTATCATAATTTAATAAGATGGCTCAGAAGAGAAAATTTCCATATAGCTGAAATAATACAAGAGTAAGCTAAAGGAAAGGATAAGGACCATAAAAAGATAAAAAAATTATCGATCGATAGTGGTGAGTGTTAAGGCGGTTGAAAGGATGGCAAAATAGATGAAAGATGTAGCTGCTGAGAGAATCCTGACCGATAAAGGAGAAGTCATAGCACTAACATACCAGAATAAAAGTCCAAGCAGTAAAGAAATTTAAAGAAGATTATAAGGAGTATGTTGATATTATATAGTATATAAAAAATAAATTCTTTGAAGAAAAAACAGAACTGAAAGGTTTAATATTAACCCTATTATCCCAGGGTCTTAATATCTATTGATTCAGCGATGTTTCATTAACATAACTCCTTAGCAGAATAATTTAACTCTGAGCATTTTAAATGCTTGATGTGATAATTATAACTTCATTTCCTCAAGTTGAGCTTCTGCATTATATCTGAATATCACATGATTTTTTCATTGGATCTATTAAGATCATTGTTCTCTGTCTCAGCGATTTGGTGTTTCTTTTTTGATTACCTATATTTTTAGCTTATGAAGTGCTTGACAAAGTATTAGATTTTTTAGAATTATATTTTTGATTTATTTTTATAGTTAATCATTTCAACCTGTTCTGTACATGAAGCTTTATAATATTCCTTATCTTACTTCTGCTGTTCTAAAGTAGTCAGTTTTTTTAAAAATACTCCCCATTAGCTCTTTTCTGATTTCTCTTCAGATAAATTTGAGCAGTAGAAAAGTATAATGAAATTTCTAATTAATATTTTTCAATATCTTATGATTGTGGGTATTGCTGATTAAGTACTCTTCATCAAAACTATTATTGAATCTATTTTTGAATTATCTGCCAATATGTTAGAGACACTTTTAGTATGCATGGCTCCTTGGAATCTTCACTAAGGACAGACAAATTACTTTTTAGAATTTATTATTGATCTGGTTGGTATTCATTGGATCGTGTATCTCTATCTAATGCCAGTATACTTTGACCCAACTCATTCACCATGACCGAGATTATTTCCTTTTTTATTCCATAAATTTTTATGAGTGCCTTACAATCATATATCTATTAACTCTAAAATAAATAGTCCTGCATACATTTGGCAACTTTATTTTATCTTATGATTTTCATTGATTTCTTTATGGAACATGATCATATCCAAATTCTTTGTATCTTTCTTCTACTCTGAACAATATCATATTTTTTTATCATAATATTTTCTTTCAATATGATACATATTCTAAAATTTTATCTTATTTTCTAAAATTACTGTATTTTAATAAATATCTGCATTTTCTATCCTGTAGAACATATTTTATAAATTGTAATCTTTTTTCTATTTTTTTTGTTTTGTTTCTAAATTACCCAGCATTCATTGCCTTAAACTATAATTCACTTTCTCACTACTATATCCTCAAATTTAATATTGGTTTTATATTAATATGCACAATATATTATTTGAGTGTTCGTCCTGATAGTAAATATTTTAATTATATTTACTAATTCATCTGAGATCTTTTTTAATTAGTGTAGCTAAAAATTTTAATCTTCTAAACATTTTTAATTTGCATTTCTCATATGAAATTAAGAGGCATAGCATTTCTTTTTATATAGTTATATTTGTTGTCCTTTATATGTGTATCCTCCCACATCTTTCATAATAGAAATCCAAATTTGCTAATAATTATGACATAATTACACTGTTTCCATAAATGAAATTGGATATACCACTTTTTTCCATAAGACTTATATCAATAATAAGAATGATTATTTCTTAATTGCTTTTATGATCAAATTATTTTTTCATTGTAATATGTTTATTAAAAACTATAATAATTCCATCACTGAAATGTAATAAATTAAAGATGATACTAATACTGCTTCATACATAGAAAAAATATTGAAAACATTCCATGCTGAGCAATATATAAAGTAGTTTATTATTACCTTAAATTTATTCTATTACTAGCTTTGCCTCCCGAGTAAATATATTTCTACACACTCGTACATTATTTCCATATTTCCCTTTCATCATATACTTATTAATTGAGTTAATGGAAAAAACATTAGTAATTGTGAATTTCATGTATATATATTAATGGTAAGGTTTGTAAAAAAAGAAATCTAATATAATTTCTATACTATAAAGAATATCTTATTTAATTATTGTATCTCATATTTTGAAATAAAACAAGTGAAATTAATGTAAATAAGTTTCAAGCCTTTATGAGTAGTTATGTTAGAACTGCAAATCTGATGAAGAAGATTCTCCTGAAATCAGTCCTTTGGATCTTGTATTCTTATGTAGTTCATAATTCAAAATTTGATTATTATATAATATGAATTAACACAGCATGTTTAAAAGAACTCCATAATTTTATTTTCATTTTCTGATTATTTTTTTTTTTATCATTACCTTTTATTCTTTTTTAATGAACTATAGTGTCTCAGTTTTTCCATACATATCTTAAAAATCAGAATAATATCTTCTCTTTCAAAAGCAAAAAGTATGATATATACAAAGTTTTAAAATAATAAATTTAAAACAAAATTGAAACAGTCAATTAAAAAAATTATTTAATACTTCAATTTGGCTTTTGTACCTTATTGGAACCTTATCAAGATATTTCTTTTTATAAAATCACATGATCAATTACTTTACAGCAATTCCACCTAATCAGCATTATTTACATTACATTACAATAAATATAATAGTAAAATACATATATGTACATAAAAATGAATAAACTTATTACAATCTTTATATATATTTACAAACAATATACAAAAATAATATTTTAAATACAATTCTAAATTTTCCAATAATCTAATTGTGCTGGACCTTTAACCATGTTTATACATTTTTAAAAAATTTCTTGCATATACAAAGTTTCATAATATTTCCTTGTAATTTTTAATTTACTTTATTACTTGAATATTTTTTTCACAATTCATTCTATATCCAGTATCCAAATATATATGACCCTGATTTTATGATATATCATTTCTCTTAATTGCCCTATCATGCTCCTTACTTCTTTCAGTGGCAGCCTTTCCTGTCTCTGACCTCTATATCATATTGCAATGGTTGCAAAAAAGAACATTATGAACAAATTTTTTAACATTGAAATTTGTTCACTTAAAATATGCAAAATTTTATCATTATTTTCAAGTCTTTATAAAATAAATTTTGATCCCTTATCCTAGAATATTTTTATTTTTTTTAAAAAAAAATCCTGAAATTAACTTCATAAATACTTTTTCCAGATCTACTATTACTCAAACTAATCACCATCCTCAGTGAACATTTTTCTATATGAATAATTTTTTCACTTAATTTGAAACAATATACAAGCATTATATGCACACATTGAATAATACTCTGAGAGTTTTCATAAATTCTTATTATAAATAATAGATATAAAATATATACAATGTGTTTAAAATAATTCCTTACCATTTTTCAATGACAATTTTTGCTATTATTAATCAATTTTGTCTACATTGATGATGATATTATATATAAAAAGTCTTATTTTCAAAAATAATTAGTTAAACTTTATAATGGAATCATGGTATTTCTATATTTTGTTCCAATCTCTTTATGAATGTTGTATATAGTGGATAATAACTTTATACTTTGTTTATAAGTTTTGATTACAATACATATTGTTTAAAGTACTGTAGATGTACAGCACTTTTCAAACACACATGTAATAGATGTTTTTTATGTATATAGTATGCATATACATTTAGTATAAAAATTTAAAATAAAAATAATGTAGCTATTATGAATAAATTGAAAGAGCACATATATATTTATTGTGTATATGTTCACTCATTCCCATTTACTGAAAAAATTTAAAATATATACTATATCTTTATTTTTTAAATAGAGTGGACAACAAAGTATCAGACTTTTTTCTCAGACTTTCAGCTTTGTAATGCAGTTCAATAACATCTACTAGAAACATTTTACCAATTCATATCTTCTACCCATAAATTCAATGACTTAACAAAAAAATTATCTTTTAATGTATTATAATTTTAGCTATTATAGAAATGCAAGCTACCATGACACAAAATGTTTTTTTCATTATTTCTCTAATAAAATTTTTAATATATGACTAGCTTCCAAACACGATTTATTTATTTCACTACAAATCAATAACTTTTGATCGATTATTAAGGAAAGTATGAATTTTCTTATATTATTCTTAGAGAACATTCTGTCAAATGATATGCTACATTATATCAATTTTTTTGGAAGAAAAAAAAATGCCCATGTTTTCAACATAGTTGACATGCAAAAATGTAGTTAATAAACGGATTTTGGTTAAAATTAGTGAGAACCTGCAAGATGAAAAAATGGATGCTGATATAACTATTTGTGGTACATACTTGTAAAATCATCAAAAGAAGATTTAAAAAGTTCTGAAGAAGATTGCAGGGGCAATCAAAACTTGATGTTGATGGATGTTATGTAAGTATTGTACAAAAAATAATTTTTTTTTAGAAAAAACGGATTAATTAAGGCAATGCAAAAAAAAGGAAAAGAAAAGATTAAATAAAATCTATTAAATTTACTAATTTTAATATTTTTACTTTTGATGGATGTTATGTAAGTATTGTACAAAAAATAATTTTTTTTTAGAAAAAACGGATTAATTAAGGCAATGCAAAAAAAAGGAAAAGAAAAGATTAAATAAAATCTATTAAATTTACTAATTTTAATATTTTTACTTTTTGTTAATTTTTTTTTTTTTAGATAATTGAAATAATGCATATTGATAAAACACATATTATGGCTTCTCTATATCCTTCAAAAATCAGCTGCAGTATTGTGTTGAAAAACTTTCACTTTTTTTTAGTGTTATATTTATCTTAAATTATCAAATCACTACTTTGCAATTAAATCTGTTGCTGGTATTATTTGAACTAAATGAAAGGAAGTATATAATAATCCTAAAGAAAAATGGATCCACATTACTTTGAATCGATCAAGATCTGAAGTTTGCACATAGTAAATATTAAGAGATTTTTTTCTTTCAAGTAAATTGAATTTAAAAAATGATTGCTTATTTTAATAAATATGATAATTACAAAACAGTAGCATATTATACTTAATTATTGTAATTAACATTATTCTGGATAGTTAATGCAGTGGTAGAATGGCAGAGTTTAGAGATCAAGATCCATGAGATCATGGCTTAATTGTCATTTGTGGTAATTAAACTTATATAAATTCCCAAACTACAAACCATTTGATTATAAATATCAAATACAGTTTTTTAAATATAATTATTATGATATAAAATTATAATGTGACAGTAATATCTATGCAATGCTTGCTACATCAAAATATAATGGTTCACATTAAGTATAACAACAATGATTATAATCAAATGACATTTGCATTTGGAAGGTTAAATTCAGTCTAATACTCCAAAATCATTTTTTTATTTCCTCTTTAGGTCGAATGTAAATTGGCCTTACTCGCCATTAAAATATTTCTGAATGAGTTTATCTCTGATCATCATCAAGTTGATGTGTGTTTATTACCCTCAGCATGTCCCTCAGAGAATAGCTTGACTTCTCAGGTTTAATGGAATATTAAATGTATGTTTGGAATGAGTTCAAGCAGGAAAATAACTAAATTTGATAAAATAATATAATTTATAATAATTGTAAAATAAAATAAATTATTGGTTATATATTCACAAGTACCTTAAAATCATAAATAAAATACAAAATATTGAAATTAATAAATAATCATAAATATTAAAATTTAAATGTAATTATGAATATACATTAACCCATACTAATAATAATAATTCTAAGGCCTTATATTCGAATATAGAAGGAAAATCTTATCCATACAGTAAATGTTTTTATTATGGTTTTGTTGATATCATAAGCTTATGGTTCTATATGTTGTACACATCTTAAATAATACTCTCTACAAATTGTTCTTACTGAAGTGGTAAATCTGTAATACAGATTTTTGCTTCACTAACTGATGACATGATTAACCATAAGATGAGATTTGAACCCACCCTTCCGCTCGCTCGGGCCAGCATAGAGCATAAGCACGCATATACACATAACTATTCTCACTCATAATAATTTTAGATATTTATCTATAAGTATTTGGTTTATAAAGTTAATTATAAAGACTGGGAATATTTAATTCCATAACTATATGACGGATACTTATAAAATATTACATTTTTTTTTTTTTAGCATTAACTCGTATGCAATAGTTATAGAAACTGATGCAATATTTGAGAAAGTTCTGGAAGTTAATTAGCACGCCTTAAATTTAGTGAACAAAAGAGTGACACATTGGTTTAATTAAAAAGTCGCTCATGTAATTAATTTTGGCCAGCCTAGTAATTTAATTAGAATTATATCTATTTGAATCTTTCTAAATTAGAAATAGAGTCGAACAATACTTTCTGAAACCTATCAGTCAATGGCATCTACTATGCTTAAAGACAAAAGCATATTTCCTGCTGATTGAGGTCACATGTGGTATCTTGGTATTTGCATTGCTTCAGGTGATTCTTTAAAAGCATTCCAGAGATAATAGAACTGGATAAATAGTGCTGAATTAAACAAAAAAAAGATTTTTTTTATGTTCATGGGCTAACAATCCACATCTCTCAAAAACTTCAATAATATGACGCTCCAGTAGTGGGACAAAATTCACCTTTTCTGATCTTCCAAAGATCATCTCCGAGTAATAATGCCATTCCTGTTATATAAAACCCATGAACTGCCTAATTAAATATAGAATCCAATGAAATAAGTATTGCTATCCATGCTTTAATATAAACTTTCACAAGAATGTGAATCCGGCTGGCAAGTCTACACGTCCAAAGGTAACCATTTCCCCTGATGCCGCCATCTTGAATTTTTAAAAAAATTACAACAAATATAATTTATAATATATCTTCTCTTTGAATACAATAAATATTAAAATATGTTATCCCTATCTTGGATTGGTTGATCTCATGTTCTATCGGTAAAGTGTATGGCCTTCAATATGTGATTCAAAATGATTAATCTCTTACTCGAAATTTTAATGTTAAATTAATACACAGGAACATTGGAAGTGCTCTTCAATTGTAAGATAAAGCTCTACAGGTTGAATGGCTAAATATGTGTTTAATCATTATCTACATGTTTGTAAATTAAGCAAACTTATGTGTTTAAATTGACTAACATTGTCATATATATGATCAGATTAATGTAAATTGGCCATAATTATGATTTGCTGGATTGGGAAATTATATGTTATCAATTTTGGGTGATACTTAATGTAAGTGTTATGAAACTAATTGGTTATTCTATGTCTACAAGTGTATCTTTTGATTTTATTAACTGATCTCCATTGAGATTGATATATAATGGTCCCTTTTTTGTAAATGATTCTTATGGATTGTAAATAAACTTTCCTTTTGAAAGATAAATATAAAAATATGTGCATTGTTAGAAAGAGCAAATATGAAAGAATGTAATAAAGCTGATAATATAATCATTTCTTCAAAAAATAATTAAGAAAAAAAGATTTTTAATACTTTTAAAAATGTTTATTTTTACATTGGTTCACAAATTCTATATTTTAAAAACATAAAATTTGAAATGAAATTTTCATATTCAGCATCACATTTGTCATAAATTGCTGGAAAAAATAATGTCTTACCTAAGGTAATTTTCCAGTGAAAAAAATTACAAAAACAAAGCAACTGGTAACTTCCATTTTTACTAGCTGACCCAGATCTTGTCCTTCCATAACCTGTAGAAATGTTTGTTTGTCCTTCCATGCAGGGTATCTGTTATGAATATATTTGGTTTTTAGTGGGGGGAAAAATAACTAATAGTTTGCAAGATATTATGCAAAGAGAACTTTAGTAAATTGTAATATATATTAATTATTATATTAGTGAAAAATGAGTGTGACCTAAAATGTGTATTCTTTTCAAGTAAAAAGTACTCAAATAAATATCAAACAGTAAGAACAGGTTATGATATATTATGCAAAGAGAACTTTAGTAAATTGTAATGTATTATATTATTATATATTAATTATTATATCATATTAGTGAAAATGGGGTGTGGCCTAAAATGTGTATTTTCAATTAAAAAGTGTACTCAAATATCAAACAAAAAAATAACAGTAAGAACAGAGCATGAGATATTATGCAAAGAGAACTTTAGTAAATTATAATATATGAAGAAAATACAATTTACTATTATATTATTGAATAATGGGGGGGGGGGGGGGAGCCTAATATATGTATTCTTTTCAAATAACAAGTGTATTTAAAAAAATAAATATTAAACAAACATTTCTGTAAAATAAAATAAATAAAAACAAAGCAAATCAATAAACATCAAACTAAACAAATTTATTATGAGCACTGAGTAAACACATGTGGGGATGATGATATTGACAAAATGCTGATTGCTGGTTCAGCATGAAATGTATATTTGGGATCATTTATTTTCACGTGTGTGGTCATGGGTGTGTATCATATGAGCATGGATGGATTGAGAGAGAGCTTGAAAGTCTGTTCAAATGACATATATTACAGTGTAGCCTGATTTTATAAATGTATAGCATAATTTTTTATCAAAAATTAAAAAAAAGGCAGTACTCACTAGTGGTGGGGAAAATGTAATGTAAATGTAGATATTACATTTCCATAAAGGCCAAAATTAAAATTGCAGTAAGCGGCAAATGAATCCATTTCTGTGGGAAA
Organism: Epiperipatus broadwayi; assembly: GCA_028023455.1. NCBI lineage: Eukaryota > Metazoa > Onychophora > Udeonychophora > Euonychophora > Peripatidae > Epiperipatus > Epiperipatus broadwayi. The sequence goes on along the minus strand of JAQFVV010006209.1, from coordinate 3,791,259 downwards.
AAATTTTTTTTCCAGTGGCTTAATCCAAGAAAATTGAGGGGAAAAAATAATCAAAAATTGAATTTTTCCCCCAAAAAAAAAATCATACAAAATTGAAATTTTATCATAGAAAAAAATATACATCTTTTTGTAGGCAGTAAGATGGCAGACAGAAAAAAGTGATACTCATAGGTTTGAGATTAATCACTACTGTGCAAACTCATTAGTTATGGTAAACTTATGCTGATGGGTTCCGGGATAACTCCAGAGTGAAGGGGTTGTAAAGAACTTGCATACTCCTTTTTCAATTATATATACTTTATTTAATCTTTGTAAATGTGATTCTCTGTCTACTAATTCACTGGTGATGTAATGCCAGTTATATTTATTGTATTTTAATTTATTTAACGACTCAATCTGTAATTTCTTTTCATCCGTTTCATGCTCTATATATATTTCTGTATCTTAGTGCGGCAAATTTAATCAATATTATTTTATGTTTTATGTATTTGATCTGGATTTGAATTAAAATGTCAATTAGACCCAACCTCGTGAGTCTAATTTATTATTATATTCAATCCCACTATTAATGGGAGGTTTAATTAATGTTCATAAGTTTTCTTACAAAACACATGCTCCACGGTTGAGTAGTGATTGAATATAATTATAACACTGCCCTCCTATTAGTAATATCAATTTCTCATTAGTTGCCTAATGCTATTAAATCATATTTTGAAAGTAAGTTCAATGACCTTCACATTTTTGAGCACAATAAGTTAACCATTTACTCATAATACCAGTCGAGTGTTACATTTTGTGTTATATTTATATTGCCTATTTAAAACACGAGATTCATTTAAATGAAAGGATAATACACCATTTCCTTATAAATAACATTCTAACAGTTATTTAAAATAATATTTATACTTATAGTATGGTTTAATATTTAGTTGTGCCATTACACTTGATGTTAGATTTCTTTAGGACTATAATTGATATATTTTTAGGGACATGCTTACTTACTGCAGCATTGCTAACATGTCAGAATTATTAATTATATTTTGCTTTGTCATCTTGGGATCATCGGGAACTCCGAACCCATCTCATCTTATTTGTTCAAATCAAGGGGTATGCGCTCACACCCCAGAACACTTTCAGATTAGCATAGTGAATGTTTTGTGTGGGATGACCCTGGGAAAGCTGACCCATCACACCTACCTACCATGTCTTGAGGTACTGCTCTGCCAAAAGCGCGGTCATACACTTATTTTTCTAATACACGATGAAGCATCTTATTGGCCCCCAAGCAGATCAAACCTTTATTGCTGCCATTCATGCTAGCACTGCAAGGTATTACTATTATAGATTTATGCCCATTTATTATCTGTAAATCATAATGATAATACTAACCCATTCGTTATTCATTAATAGTAATTGTATTTGGAATGCTGCGAGTCAATGATTCCTGGATGCATTAGTAATTCTATTATTTAGATTGTTAAACTCTGTTAAGTTTATGGATAAATAAAATCTTGTTAAGTTAAATCCGCAAATAATTGCATATTCATGTCCCAGATTTATTGTAATTTATATTGCTACCTTTCATTAATGATATTCACCCAATGTTAGAAATTATGCACCAACCATAGTATGATTATTATATATGTTAATTCAATCATGACTATATCAACAAAGGCTTTCATTCATTATGTATATTTCTTGATGGTCATTAGTTACATTTTTTCTCAATTCTAAAGTGGTGTTAATATTGTTAAATTATTATGAGAAAGTTTGTTCAATTATTATTGGCATATTAAACCATGCTGTATTGATTATACACTATATATATATATATCATTGCTAAATTATTATGAGAGTTTAATTATTCTTGGCATATTAAACCGCATTGCATCGATTATACATTATATATGTATCATTCTGAATTTGATTCTAAATTCACATTTTCCTTGAATGACACGTATTAGCACCATGTCCTCTACAATATTAAATTATGTAACCATATAAATAAGCAAATCATATATTCCTTGTGTGAAACCTATGATTAAAGTAGATATATGAAGATGTCATAGTGTATTTATTAAAGCTTGTATCTTAATTTATTCAAGTGTTTGAATCATTATTTAATTTAGTCCCTATATTTGTTTATAATTCATTACTCTAAGAATTCATTATGTCTGGGTTGCCTGGTATGATGCTCATTGTAGGAAGACATCCCTTTCATTATAAGTTGTTTGCTCCTTCATTTCACTGTAGTCATTCACCAATCAATTCAGTCTCATCATTCCTTAACTTACCCATTCTTAAGTATTATCTTATTGTTTATATGTAGCATTCATTATTTAGTTAGTCATACTTAGCCGCAAGATATATCTCTCTGCTGTGTCTCCAATCCTGGAATGAATTAAATTCATCTGTATCATCAGAGATGTTGTTCATGTTGTTATAGATTTGGAGAATGGGCAAATAGATTAGAATTCATGATTGTTTCTGACCTATATATCTCGGCATGATTGGATTTGAGGTACTTTTGCTCAGATTCTGTCTTGTTGAGCAAAAATACAAATTGGACTGGTACATTACTTTAATTAACTTTCTTGGGCATCAATGACTATGAAGAAAGGAAATGAATCTCACTACAAGCAAGTACATGGTGGATCTTACAGCATGGTCCCCTTTTTTACTTATAGCATGGTTTCCTTGTAAGCAGATGAAGTTGTATTTCTATGCATGATCAACATTCATATCTGAATAAAACTGTGTAGTTCCAGGTGTGCTTTTGATTTTTTAACCATATATAGCAAATAATTTCATAATTGCTGAATTGGGTGTAGGTTTGAAAAATACTTTTTTAAACAGATCTTGATCACTATGTAAAGCTATACTATCATTAACCTGCAGGACAAATATTTTTAACTAATGACCTTATTTTATTGGAGGTAAAGTTACAACACATGCCACATTAATATTGTTTGATTGATTATAATCCTTTGTCTTTTCTACTTTCTTACTAATTTTCTCTCCTCAGTCTGCATCATTGTATTCTCTAATTCAAGACTAAAAACTACTATTGTTTTCAGATCTATTTATCCTTTTGCTCTCTAGTATAATGATAGCACATCATATTATCCCAAGCTTTTGAAGATATTTGTTTTTTGTTTTTTTTAATTAATAAAATTAATTTATTTCTTTTATAGCAATAATTAACTGGATTAATTTACATTGAAATGGTTTCCAAAATAAACTTTATTTCAAATATGACATTTTAATCGTACAAAACATTTTTTAAATATATTTTTACATTCATATTATTAATAATAGTTGCTTTCCAAATAATTATAAAATAGCTTTAATTTATAAAGGCTGGGAAGAAAGAGAGAAAAAAACTCATGACTGACCCTTCAAAAACCATTCTCTAACTCATTCAATTTTACTCCTACATAATTTTCAAAGAAATATCTACATTTACTACAAAGAAAAAGTAACTTATTTCATTAAGCTCCTTCCAAGAAGGCAAATCTAAAAGATAATAAAATATAGTGTATCTTTTTTTAACCGATACATTTTTAAAAACTGCAATAAAGATAGCTGGTATAAAAAAGCAGCAATTGACCAGTAAAATTTCTTCTGAGAAGACAATTTATGAAGAAAAGAAGGAATATGAAAATATACAAAATGATGTATTAAGAAGAACTGAATATCTCAAATTTTGTAAAATGGTGTGATAAAGGTTTGATAATGATATAAGAAAATATTAGTGTAAAACAACATATTAGTATTGGTAAAAAAATTTATTTCTGTAATAAGAAAAAAGCTGGAACTATTGCTAAAAAGAGTGAAATGTGTAGAAGAGTTCTATCAAGAATTATATTTGTGATCTGATTGGCTAAGCGCTTGAGAGGTTTGCACTCTCTCAGTTTAGTTTCAAGAATTATATTGTAATAAAAAAACAAGTACCTCCTACAACTATTATACCCTCTGAATTGCCCAGGATTTTAAATGAAGTGAGGCATGCAATTAAATTTATTAAGCAGGGAAAAGCTCCCGATAATGATGGAATAATAATTAATATCTTAAAAGAAGCAGGTAAATAAATATATATATTTTTGGCAGTTATATACCAAATGTTTAAGTGATCAAGATGTACCAGATAATTGGTAGAATGCAGTATTAATATTTTAAAAGGGTGATAAAGAAGATATTAGAAATTATAGACCTATCCGTCTTTTATCAGTTTTATACAAAATTTTTACCAACACGATTACAGTGAACTTTGGATTTTAACCAAATAAAAGAACAAGTTAGATTTAAAAGTGGGTTTAGTATAGTGGATTATGTCCAAGTATTGAGAGAAGTTTTTGAAAGGATCAATGAATATGAAATTATAGTTTTTGTAAATAATGCTTTAGAGCGTCGGGAAATGTTATAAGAATTATCAGATGAAAGCAAAAAATAGGATTAAAGTTAAATGTTAAAAAGACTAAAATAATATTCAATTGATTTTCTCAAAAGAAGAAAATAAAGATTAATAATGATGAGTTAGAAGTTAAAAACTGCAAATATCTTGGTCAGATTATTAACACAGATGGAAACATAATGGACGAAATTAATCATAGAATTAAACTTGGTTGGAATGTTTTGGTAAAAAATAATTTAATAACAAGTGGAAATATGTCAATGTGTTTGAAAATGAAGGTTTTTAATAAATGTGTGTTAACCAGTTTTTACTTATGGGTCTGAGACTTAGTCACTAAACAGGAGAGCAATATACATTTTTGACTATTCAATGAAGTAAGGAGAGATATATGTTAGGTGTAACACAAAGATATCGACATTATTAAAAGAATTAAGAGATTGAAGTGAAGTTGGATTGGACATATTAGACGAGATGATAATAGATGGACAATTGAAATCAAACTAGATTCCAAGAGCTTGTAAAAGACCTAAAAATAGACCACGCATGAGATGGGTGGTTGAAATAAGGAAGTGTGATGTGGAGAAGAGAAACTAGATATTGGAGAAGATGAATCGAACTTGGAGAGGACTTCATCCTGCAGTGGATCGATAATGATTAAAAATGATGATGAACTCACAAATTATAAAAAAAATCAAATTTATGCATATTTATTTTGCTTATTCTTATATTTATAAAACAGAATTTATTTTGTTTATATTGTAAAGTTTAAATCGGTTCATTTTAAAAGAATGAACTATTTAATTAGTAAAAGAGATCATCAATTAAAATGATCTAATAATTTATTTTTCTTTTCTGATTATGAGCATTAGATAACACATTGTTATTTTATAAAGAAATAATGAAAATAGCAAGTAATAAGATGAAATTTTATAATCGAAATATGGAACTGGGGAGGGGGGTTCAATTGAGAAAGATAATTTTTAAAGATACATAAATAATGTGACAAAATAAGAGTCATTGATCACATGACCCTATTCTCTTAAGCTTGTAAGTTATAAACAATGAGGATTGCCAATTCTTCAACAAGCTTTATAATAAATGCTTAGCTCTGGCTAAGCATTTATCATAAAGCTTGTTGAGGAATTGGCAATCCTCATTGTTTATAAGTAATGTGGTCTTTTAAATTAATATGTAATATGAAAAACTAGTTAAACACGATTTGAATATCTTAATAGCAAAGTTTTCAACATAATACATCAGTGGAATTCCAATATTAACAAAAATGGCAGGAATGTATTGGCTTAAATTATACACTATAATTTTTGAAGGAAATTATATGCAAAAATAAATAAGCAATTCATCATTATTACATAAATTAAAAACAACTAGACCACATTCAGGTAGCTTTCTGTCTAATCCCACCAAATAATATAAACGACCTTATTACAATATTTTTTATTATTGTCCATTTTCAGTATTAGATAATGGTTGTAAACATCTGAAAGAAAAAATAAGCGAAATGCTTTAGAGTTTTTTTGGCAAGGAAATACCAATACAAAAAATATGAAGCTAATTGTTAATTTTACCATTTTAAACTTATGACATTTCCAAATTGACACACCCTAATATCCATACTTTTCTAAGACTTTACCCTTCTGAACTACCAATTCTCTTGGAAAGAAAATAAATAATAAGAATGGCAAACAAAATTCTCTTTTCAATCCAGTCTCATTTTTAACCAAGTTCGCATTTCCATGTTGAAATTTACGAAAATTGCCATAATTTTATATTTTTAACTCATTGTTATTTATTTTATCATATACTTTTTCTATATCTAAAAATGCTATAAATATTTTCTTCTTCTTTTCTGTAAGCTATTCCAATCTACTGAATAACTGTCTCTCAGAATGAAACCATTCTGAATCTCCCCCAAGATATTGTGTCATACCATCCAAGTTTTTTACCATATGCTGATAAAAAAAAAAGCTGAATGATGGGAGCAATGATTCAAAGCTCTCCATGTTCTGTGTCTTTTGTGATAATCAAAACATGTTATCAATTGTTTCCTTTTTTTTTTTTTTACCATAGCTCTGTAATATGTTGGTTCTAAGATGATTATCACATGTGAAATGACAAAATTCATTATTTAAACATTATAAATAGAATTTGTGCAATTTTATTGAATCAATATTTGAATAAACAAAAAGTACATGTAATGCAAAAAGCTATATATATATTGCATCATGATTCAAAATAATAAAAACTTTAATGAAAAGAATCTTTCATGATTTGATTTATACTAATTGTAAAACAAACTTGGTGTTTTTTTAACATATGAAGCATCCGGGCCTTGCTTTTTCTCGGGCAGCTTCTATAACAAATGACCTCACAATTTAAAAATTGAATCTAAATTATTCTTACTATGTAGTTCTATCACTAAGTAATTAACATTTGGATATTCAAATAGTAATTACTTAAATTTTTGCAGTGTTTAAATTTTATAAAATAATGTTAACATTTTAATTGTTTAACAATTGTTTTTCAAAGACCTTTTTTCTTTTCTTAATAAAAGCAAAAAGATTTTTGAAATGGTAACATTATTTAATCAAATCTAAACATTGCAAAAATTTAATTGTTAAAAGGAGTTAATTTACTTAGTGCAAGAAAACATCTCGTATACCGGTTATCTACAATTTCATGGTAGACTGCTTTCATCACAACAAAATTACAATTAAACTGTTTTTTCAATTCATAGTCCTTCTAGCATTTGAAAGTAGTTTTAAATAAACAAAAAATAAGAGACAAAAGGATGATTAATTAAACCGGAAAAATACTTCCTATCTCAATTGCGTTTTAGCGTGAATTTCAAGGTTATTCTATCTAGTTTTTAAATTAAATTTTAAAACAAGATTGTTTTTTCATTAGAGTCATCAACAAAAATCTGGTATTTAAAAACAAAACAACAATAATTCGCATTAATATTGAAAAATAAAACGGAGAGCAAATTCACTGTCAATAATTTCAACACACCTTTGATGACATCAATTAAGTCTATTTCAGTTAAGGAATTTTTTCTGCGAAATGGGGGGAGGGGAATATCGATTTTCGTTTGATAAACGACAACCACGCCCTCTTTTCTAAATTTTATTGTTTTTGGACACGTTAATAATTTACCATATATGCACTGATATTTTTAGGTAAATATGCATTTATATTATTAAATTTTACTTAGAATAATATTGACACTACATCTTTATATCAAACGTGGCGTAGAGTTTATCTTCTAGCGAAGTTACGGATTGTTGCTATGGAATTATATACCCAGCTCAACCATTTTAAAATCTGAAATATTTTGGCTTTTTTTATAATTTATATTATTAATTAGGCCTTTCTCTCCATTTTTTTTCTTGCGATTTTTTTTTAAAATAAAGCTTCGGGAATTACCTATTATTCCGCCGATTGAATTAACTCGAAAGCAAATCGTTTACGACGGGAAAAAATTAAATATCTGGAAATAAGCGCAGTCACAGATTTTCTTTTTTTAATTACCTCCACTGTCTTTTTTTTTATTTAAAAAAAAAACACCAAAACTTTGGCAGCCATATCATACAATTAAAAAAGAATTTTACCGCATTTAAAACTCAGAGGTAAATGCAGCGCAACACAGTCGCTTTGAGTAATAACTGCAATGTAGTACTTGCAAATTGATTGCCGGCTGAAATCAAATCCACTGACTATTGTTAGAAAGTAATAATTTACATAGCTCATATGCCACGTCCAAGATGCCTAATGGTATAGAAACATTTCAGCAATATTCATAAGAAATAAAAAAATATTGATGCTAGAGATAAGCTTAATAAAGACTTTTTGTAAGCGAATAAAAAAAGTAATGCATATGAATGAAACAAATATTAAATTACAAGCGCGTAATCTTCAATTGTAGAGGAGGGAGGGGATATTATAGAATAATGTATGATAATATTCATTAATATTGCAAATGTAGTTAAAATTAAAGGAAATTTTTTACACTAGTTTTTGACCCTGCACTTTAAGTAACGCCGGTTTGAATAAATCAAATATTTAATAAATTAGTTAATTAAGTGGATAATAGTTAGCGCACTGCCTACAATAATCATGATCTGAAGTTCAAATCTAAATAAAAGGAATTTTATTTTAATTCACAATGATTTTTCTTTCAGATAGTCTAACCAGTTAATAATTTATGATGCATTATTGGCTAAGACGGCAAAGATTCCACATTAATCTAAATTGGACTCATAAATATTGCCGACTGTAAAAACAGATACCAGCAATTTTACTATGATATTGTCTTAACTAATATCAGATTATATACCATACATAGACCTTATGGCCATAGTTTGATTTTGACAATTTAGCAGTATTCCTACATTTATTGTAAAATATAGCATGTTACACGAAACTTCCTCAATCTTTTAGTTTGAAGGGTTATAGCATTTAATAAAAGTTTTTGTGTTCAGTATTATAATTATTTCATTTTTAGAGTTACATTTTATAAGTGTTACTGAAGACTACTATAATTTATCTGTATGCTAGTTAAATGAACTGCTAGAAAACTATTAATAACTAAAATTATTCTTGGAAAAAAATATTTTGATCAACAGTGTTTTTAATAATAATAGAAAAAAATATATTGTGCAAATTTTATATATATCAATGAATAGGTAAAGCAGTCTTAAATAGATTACTGCAGAATAAAGATCTCCCCAGTATTCTTTGACAGAAGAACAGTGAAAGAGAAGAATTATTGATCAGATTACTCGAATGCCTGATAGTGAGGAGTTTTGTAATTAGAGTTAACAGTAACCAGATACCAAAAGTTCCATTGAGATTCATATCAAGTGTTAATTACCAATATAAAATCCTTCATGACAATGATTATGGAGATATGCTATTTTTTTTACTATGATAAATTGCTTTAAAAATACATCTATTCTTTTAAATTGATCAGTCTGAGTTTTTTTTCTTTTTTGTTTTCCTCATTGTGGAAACAATTCAAACATTTTCTGCTGTATAGCCATCTAATTTTATTATTAAAATTTTCAGGATAATTCATTCTCCAAATATTTATAAAATTACTATTTATAGTAATTGTAATTAACCACAATGATATCAGCATTGACTATCAATGGACTCTAGATAGCAGAATAAATAGACTTTATCTTTTGGCTTACTGTTGGCACTGCTATCTAATATTTAGTGATGACTCAATACTTAAATACAATGATTCTAAAGAGGGAATGGAAAAATCATTGTAAAGTTGTATGGATTAAGTGGCAGCAGAAGACATTATGTGGTGCATATATCATTAAAAACCAATCAACACTTAAGACAATCCCAATATCAATAACAATCAAAGTTTGAGTTCGAATCCTGCATATATTACATATATAAATTCCGGTTTAAGCCTGTACAATGTATTAACTGTTGTCAAGGGAACCTATTTTTAACATAAGGGATATGTATATATATATATTTATTATAACAAGCATGCTAATAGCTCTAAATAAGCTTTTCTGATAAATGCCACTAGAAAAAGCATTAAAAAATCTCTATCTAAAATTAGCCCTATCCCCAAACTGGTTTCAAACTACTGGCTATCCTTCCAAAATACCAGCTCAAGCTATTAGCATGCTCATTATATTACATTTGTAATACAAGCTTATTATATTTAAGCCACGTGATGTATGACTTGATTTTTTAACTATTATATTTATTTATTGAAATATTGTCTATCTCAATTTATATTTAAGAAAATAAAAGTAGTTGGAGTCAGATTTTATAAATTAAATTTAGATTCATTATTAAAGTTAGGTTTCTATATATTATAGACTCATATAAGCTTTGGTAAAGAAGTATGTGTTCAAAAATAAAAGAGATGGTTTATTTATTTTTATTCAGTTTTTTAAAAAAAAAAAATCTAAGTTATTTTAGATAAATAAACTTGTTTAAAAGTTATGCTATAGAAAGAAAATTATTTTAAGCTATTGTTGAATTAATAAAATTTTGATATAAAATGGTTTATCATAATAATAAGGTAAATTCCTTTGTTCAATGTTTTTTAAATATTTAAAATTTTAATTGTTTTTTAGAGATTAAGATAACTAATTGTCATGTAGATAAATATTGTTTTTTTATCTGAGAGAAATTCTGTAAACATAGATGATTAAAATTTTACTGGCTTGTTTTAATTATATCTTTTTAAAAAATATTTTACAAAAAGCGGAAAGTCTAAAAATAAGTAGATTCAGAAAATAATTTCATCTTTTGGTCTTTGCTTGCTGCCTCTGCTCATTGTTCATCAAGATCATTGATGCTGTTTATCTTAACATTATTCCCATTTTTGTCAATATGATTGAATATATATCTATGAAGAATGCCCTTATTCCAAGAATCAAGAAGATGACAATATTATCAGTTTATGCGAACTGTCTTGTTTTCAATGTTCTTCACGAAATGTTACCAATGGTGCTAGACATTGAAGTAACCATCATATAAAGAACCTCTTTCTTATTATAGATCCCTAATTTGAATATCTAAATCTATGTACTGAATTAATTCCAACCTCACACCAACTAGCTACAGCATTAACAAAGTTTGATGAAACTATCAGGAAACATGAAAATCTGGTTGTAACTGAATATTTGAAAACTATCAACTATATATTTCATTAATGAACTACAAAGAGCTTTTTTACATCTGACCGAAGGTAAAATGTATATGCTCAAATTTAATCTCTGCTTCATATTTAAAATAATCTCTTCTCCAATTTAAGGTAACAATTTTATTTATTACAAACAGTTATAATTTAGTAAACGTAGAGATGCTAGTTATCACAAGCCAGTAATATTTATTTATATCAGTTAATTGATAGTTTAATTAATGACTTTTGTATATGTATTTTATATTTTTTCCAGTGTTAACTTCTACATTTTATTTATATTTTGTAATACTTACCTTGGTTTTAGTATAAAATTTGATATGTGTGTGAATATATGCTATTTAACCATAGTGAGGAGAAAGTTATAGGGAGTTTTAATTAAAAAAATTTTAAACAAGTCAATTTTGTTTTCATTAATATTTTCCAACAGTTTTAAATAACCAAGATAGTTTTAAATAATCAAGATTTAGTTTAAGGATATCTTAAATCAATCTTTCTCCAAAAGAATCAATCTGTTTTAAAAGATTATAAAAAAACATTGAGTTTTAAATAGTTGAAATTTAGTTTCACAAAAGTTATCTCTCTGAAACTATTTAAAAATTGCTTGGATAATGTATTTTTAAAGTAATGAAATTAAAATATGTGTGGCTGATGCCAATGTGTTTGTATACATATAAATAGTTTTAAAAAACTGATTTAATTTTACTTAGAATAAAATTTTTAGGCAGGTTAATATTCGTTTGTATCTCATGTATGAAATTAAAGGTTAGAATATATATATATATGCATTTACACAGTGATCCTTTAGATATTTTATCCACTGTACTTGAATTCTATATATATTTGTTTGCCTCCCTATGATATATATATATTGCCCAAGCTTGAATTTGATTTTATATGTAATCATTTAGTGGGGTGTTGTAGGATCGAATGCATATTATATAAGGCTGATTTTGTGATAAAATATGTGTGGTGAATATGTATACTTAATTTAGTCTGTTTTATTATTGCCTTTTCTTTGAAATTTAAGATTGAAATGTGTATGAGTACACATCTTGACATAGCTAACATATATCAAACAGAATCAGATAAACAATATAGTTATTAAGAGATTTTTTGTTATTGTTAATATTAAAAAGGCTACCTGATGTCAAGAAAGGAAATGTATGATAATATATAATGATAATTTCAGTTTATATATAATAACTGAACTGTTAGATTAATCTTTTGTATTTATTTACCATTGTCTGCTCTTGCCAATTGGTGCTTTCAAAGAATCTCTGTTCTCTATGAACTAGAGACATTACAATATCTATTAGTAATGATTTGAGGCTGTACAGATGCTTATAGTTTAAGATCCTCATTGTGTCTTTTGAGATGTGATGTGATGCACTATGGCTTCTTTATCAGTGTCAGAAATCTCTCAGCCTCTATATTCAGAGAAGTCTGTTGGCCACCTTATCTTCCCTTTTCATTTCCCAACCTAAGTTTTTCTCATATTCTTCTCTATCTCACTATAAACTTCATCAACACTCCTTTAACACTTTAAGCAAATAATTTTATTTATTATAACAGTTTCGACTGTACTAGCAGTCTTCTTCAGATCTTCTCTATCCTGTTCCAACCCATTTATCATTGTCTAGATCCCTCTTATCTTTTTCCAAACTTAGTATTAAAACCAAGAACCTACTTTCTGTATAATCACTTTATTTATATTTATTCATCCACAAATTTCATTATTTGTATCCTTTCAACTTGTAAGCATTAGCATTCGATTAACAGATGCCTAATATTTTCCATGCCTTCCTTATATAATTTGCAGACTAAATCATCCACATTTCACCATTTATGTGTAATTTCCTTGTTGCTAACGATCCTGTTCCAGCTTAAACAGTAAACTACTTTTCTTGCTATTATCGTAAATTAACTCACACCTAATATTTTATTTACTTCTATATACATTCTGAATTGCTTAGTGATGCATTCTGATATTAGATATTGATCGTGTCTATAGTGAGATACTGCCCATTATAATATATTGCAGCTATAACATGTCTGATGTAGCCAAAACTGATTATATATTACAATGTGGCAGAGAGAGAACAAACGTGTTTAATAAAAACTCATGTGAACTGACTAATAGACAGAAAAACTGCCATTTACATGTGTGCGCATATATGCTCATCATGGAGAAATAAAAGTATAAATTGCCTAAAGGTTAAAAGAAAAATTAATTCATGCATCTTATTAAAGATTATTAAGTATTATTTAGTAATATCTCAAAAACAAGGGTCTGATAATAATACTGTAAAGGAAGAAAGAAAAATGCTCGATATACAAAGAATTGCATAGTTTAAAATAAAAAAATCTAAATTCAAACCTTATTTAATCTGTCTTTCAAATGGAAGCTTTAATTAAATAACTTACACATTTTTATAAAAAATCTGATAGTGGATTTGAATCTTGATATCATTTTAGAAGTTTTGTCTACATTTTAATAATAATCATTTTAGAAGTTATAATTAAAAAGACAAAAGTCGACAGTGAATTTTTCTTCTTCCTAGATTAACAAAATGTAAATAAAGGGGAGGGAAAGAGACAAGCTATTTTTTCTCTTCTTTTATTTATAAAAATATATGATATAATATACTAAAATTTGTATCCACAATATAATTTGAAGAGATTAAAGGAAATATTTTTCAAAAAATATTGTTGTAATGACACAAAGATCATATATCCTCTAATTGGTTACATACATTGTTTGAAAAAAAAAAAGTTGTTTAAACAACATCAATAAGATAAAAATAGGTCTGAAATAAACAACTAGGCATTCTTATTGCTATCATTCTAATCCTAGGAACCCAGTAGTTCATTCCATATTGCTTTGCATTAGAATGCAGTTTACAATTGAAGCCATTTTGCCATGATCCATACTGAAGAGAAAAACAACTGCTGTTTAAAACTTTTTCTACCATAAGCTATATTTTTCTGACTGTTTTTAAATAATTTTTCAATATTCCAGTTACAATAGTCAATATGATCATTTTATTTAGAAGAAGTCTATCTGTCATGTGTGGCAAAAAACTTCATCAGTCAAAAATGCCTGGAAAAGGCAGTCGGATTTATAAATTAGTGCAGAAGTTTGAAAAACTAGCTTGTACAATCCCTCTATAGTTCTGTGAAAGAAGAAATGAATAGTTCATATAAATTACTCAAGATTTACAGATAGTATACCTCATAGAATGTCACCAGTGCCTCTATATTACTCTCTCCAATATCATGTGTTCAAGGATTCAAAGAGATCATAATTAGAAAAACTAAGGAAGACAACAGTAAAAAGAATGGTACCTGGGGAAAAAAAACCCATGGTTATTTAACATGGTAAGATATTAGGCCTTAGACTTGAACCATAACTTAAACTTAAAATATCTTTTGTTACTATATTTGTGTGTGTATATTGATAGTTGAGATTATGTAAGCAAGTTTTATTTATTCATTATTAATAAAATGTTAATTCTTTTATTATTATTAATCCATTTAGTTTGTTTTTGTAATCGAATCCAAATATATGCTTTTTATGCCCATATGCTATTTAATATTCACAGCCCTGAGAAATCTTGTAATCCACTGAAGGTCATGATAATGATTGTTCCTTTAAAAAAAAAACTTATTTAAAAGTAAACTTTCTTTTTAGAAGTATTAAGTAATGAGTGTGAATATTCCCTTTTTAAATTTCTTTCCCAATTTTTTGGGTGGGTTAAGGGAGAAAGATATTAAATAAACCCCATTATTATATTATAATTTTAAAAATAATTAATTAATTAATTATGTTGTTTTTTTTTTTTTGGGGGGGTGCCTTTGAGTTTCTTTTTATTGAAACTGAAAAACAAATAAAATATTTTTGAGAGTAGTTATATTTTTAAATTATAAATTATCATAATCACATTGGTTAATATTATTATATATTTGAATTTAAATTTTTTAAAATTTTTATTAACCATTCAACTTAGTTATTTAAACCAAAATTTATAATACACATCTTGATGATCTCATTACATATATGTGTATATCTTTGTATATAGTTGGTATCCTGGTTCAAACCCATATTTTATTTAATATAAATATAAACTTGTGTATAACAGTAAAAGTTATACTGTTACAATATATGTGTATATGATTGATGCAAATCTAAAGCTTAATAGCAACTTATTTATTGAGAGAGAAGTTATAAAAAAGGACTAATGAATAAGATGCCATTATGCTTTGGTTTTGTAGATTATGAAAAGACATTTAATTCTATAAACATTTCTACAGTGATTAAAGCATTGGATTATTAAAATATAGACCCAGTGTATTGTCATATTCTGAACAATATTTATCGGAATGCAACAGCCATGATTAAATTACATAGTTATACTAAGAAGATTAACATTGGGAAAATGCCTTCTTGTTAGAATATAAAAGAGTATGAAGAGTACCTATAAGGCCTAAATTTTGAGATCTTTTTCAAAAGAATAATATTAGTAATAGACCTGAACTTTATAATAATAATAATGTAGTAATTTACATGAAGCAATCATTTGGTAAAATTTAACACATTTAAAATAATAATAGTAATGTAAAAGTTTAAATTGTATTAGATATAGCTAATAAAAAAAGGATATTTTTTTATGTAATTTCATTATATATATATATTACTTTTGAAAAATAAAAAAAAAACAAGCACTCCAAAATGTATATTGTAAAATTTATTTATAAATTTTTCTATTTTTTTTTTTCAAAGGTATTTTATTGATTAATCAAAGGCTTACATTATGTTTTCTTGGTATTCATTCAAAGTATACAAAGATTACAAATTATGTCTATATAACTTTTAAAAAAAAGCACTAAATTATTCTGTCATTTTGGAGATATTTATAATGTTAGTGGTCCAGGTTCTGTCTCATTAAGAATCATGTGATTATAAATATGTATTGAGGGATAATCTTTTTATCTCTTTTGCTAATGGTGTTTAATTTTTTGAAAAAGCTGTTTATATGTCTTTTTGGATTATGATTATACATAAAAGTGCATCTTGGATATCACAATGTATGTAATACAAAGATGCTTGCACTCACGTCAGCGTAAAAAAACCCTTTGAATATGAATTAAATAGTGATTCAGTATTAATATTTGAGTTGTTAAATAGACTGAGAATTTCTGCACAAAGATTAAAACATGAAATTCAAAGAATAAGTGTTTGGTTATCTGTATCTCTATGGCATAACCAGTATTTATCTTCAACATTTCTGCAATGCCTTTTGAATCTGAAGAAATACAATGTAGGTAAAGAATCCAGATTTAATTTGATTAGGAAATCAGAAGTATTTTGGTTCAAATGAACAAAATCTGAATTTCCTAGTAAACTGCTTGTTATTTAAATTTAGTACTGTTTTTTTCATAGTATCTTTTAATTGTTGATGGGTAATTTTCTAAATGTTGCAATGTTTGAATTTGTCCATAGATGCCTAAAAGGAAAACTTAGGATTGAAAGTAACGTGGTTGTATATAGCTTTCATTAGAAAAAAAAAAAAAAGGCTGCTCAAATATAAAATTTGTTAATTTTAATTGTTTACAAAATTTTTGTTTGTTTACATTTTTTTTTTGATAATGTGTAATAAGAAGTTGAGCAATTAGATATAGCATAGTTCATAGCTCCATTGTGTTCTGAATATAATTATTTGTTTTAATTAAAATATGTGTATATTTAGCAATCAAAATTTCAGAAACGTAAATCAGTAACTTTAAATTTCAATTTTTTACCCCAAAATATAAACAGTGGTTAAGATCACGTGCAGTATAATGTTGAAGACACTCCTTCAATAAACTGTTGTAAATCTTTTGCAGCATTAAATTCTGAAAACAAGAATAAAAATTACCAGGAAATTCTTATTTACTTTTGCTTTCCATTATTTAAAGGAAGCAAAATAAAACACAATACACATGAGAAAAATAAATAAAACACAATTAAAATTATTAGTTTTTTTTCTCGCATTGCTTGCAGGCGCAAATATTTTTTTCAACTCTAAGCTGTATTTAAGATCCAATTAAATCATTTTAAAACTGCAATAATATTTTTTAATTTTATCTTTTGATAACATTAAGAAATTTCATTCACTTGTCCATTTTAGCATGTTGAGATTACCTGAGAAATACTGTAATTTATTTTATGTCTAAGATATAAAAAAAAAAGAAGCAAATTCTTTGAACTGTTTTATTTATATTTTTGTTAACATATTTGTTTTATTAAAAGGTAATCAGTAAAATTTTAAAAGTAAATGGAAAATTAATTCAGAGAAGTGAACAATTTTTAATTAGAAAAAAAGAAGAAGGTATTTTCATTAAAAATGTCTGAAATCTTTGTTATTTAAATATATTTCTTTTATTAATTTAATATATATTAATTTTAAAAATGTCTCACTTTTGTATCTGACACACGTCGACACCTGAAGTAATTGTCTCTTTGCCTCATCTATTGGACTGGCTTAAGTCTCTCTTTTAACTTCATAAGCTTCAGGAGTTCTGCATGATTTAGGGCAATGATAGAGAGCTAGTTTCTAGAATTTAAGGTTTTAGATCAATTTCAGTTCTGGTCTTTTTAATGCTCAAACTTCTTATGAACTCATGATATAATGGTTTCTATAGTTGCAAAATAGATGTAACTACTGTATATTAGTAATTGATTATTCTCTTTGTATTTTGGATAGATTTTTTTTTAATAACCTTTATTCTAACGAGCTTATTTTCTATTGGCTCATTTTTACTCTTTATTTTTTTTGTATATCGATCATGATCATGACTTTGTCGCATAACTTCAACTTACTCATTGCTGTTTCTGCAACATATTTTTTTCTTCACCCCTCTACGCCAGTTACTGTAAGTTTTACTAACTTAATAGATCCCTATCTTGTGTTATCCTATCCAGTATTTCCAGACTGGTTTTAAACTTATGGGTATCATCAGCAAGGACCTTTAGATCTTGGAACAATGCACTTAGCCACAGGATAAAGATGCTTGTAGTTGAAAAAACTAAAGTCCCCACAATATGTAGGTACTGAATTAGTTTCAGATTTATATGATTATAATGCAGGCAAGTTGGGTTAGATTGAAAACATTTTTTTTTTTTAAATGTAAGTTGATAGTTAAAAAGAGAGTCAAATGATGCAGGAAAAGGTGCTTTACATTCTAAAGGTCCAAGGGCACTGTTCCAAGATCTAAAGCTCTCACTGATGAAAATCATAAGCTTGAAACTAATCTGGGGATATTAGATAGGACAACACAGGGTAGGGATTTATCAATCACTATCATCTGGGATTTTCTGGTTTCTAAAGCTTATAATAGATGGTGTAGAGGGATGAAGAATAAAAATATGCTGCTAAAACAGCTATGAGTAAGCCAAAGTCTGTGATTTTTTTTTAATACTAATTCTGGCTACAAATAAAGATGCTATAATTGTTCAAAAACTAAGGACTCATAAATAGATATTGAAGTGCTTTCAAATCTATATGATTATGCAGCAAATAGGCTTAGATTGAAAACATTTATATATTTTTCAATTTGAGATGATAGCTTGATAGTTAAAAGTAGTAAAAAATTCAAGTATACTGTTCCAAGACCTAAAGCTCCTCATCTGGGGGATATTGGACAGGATAACACTGGATAAGGATTTATTGAACATTATCATCTGATATTTATTAGTTAGGAAAGTTTATAGTAGACAGGGAAGAAAATATATATTAATAATGACATAGTTGAAACATTTAATGTAATTTTTTAAAAAAATATAGCTATTTCTGAAAAAAAAAATTTGTGAGCCATTTTCATTTATGTTGGGAATAATTTTCTAAGGAGAATTGATTTAAATGTTTGATTAATCAAAATTACACTAAATTCACAACTCAACCAGACTAGCCAAGACAATAAATTCTAAAACACTACCAATTGTTTCACTGCTATAAGCAGACTTCTTAAGTGTAAAGAATTACAAAATAACATATTTAAATGAAACATTATCCACAATTCCATTTACCTGCCATCCACCCTTAATATTAAAAGAACTTTTAAATAAGTTAATTGCTTCAGAATGTTTGATTAAGAATACATTTATAAAAGGAAGCAAAAGACAAAAAAATATCAGTTAGTTTATTCAAAATAATATGGAATAAGGAAAAATTAAGATCGTAATATCAAACCAAATAATAAAATATATTGATAAAAACTAATTTTTTTAATTATTTAAGAAGTTAAAGTTTATAAATTGACCTTGAGATGTGTTTCAACTACAAACAATATGGAACCATAACAAATGATTTAGCATAAAAAAAAACAGGGGTAATTAATTACTTTTAAATTATATTTAAACTATGTTCTAACATCAATAATAAATTTCTGTATTTTACAGTAATCTATTATAAGGCCCTGTATGACTTAATACCA
Organism: Epiperipatus broadwayi; assembly: GCA_028023455.1. Taxonomy (NCBI): domain Eukaryota; kingdom Metazoa; phylum Onychophora; class Udeonychophora; order Euonychophora; family Peripatidae; genus Epiperipatus; species Epiperipatus broadwayi. The sequence goes on along the minus strand of JAQFVV010006209.1, from coordinate 3,771,670 downwards.
TGGTAAGGTGTCAGATTCTGAAGTGTAATTAAGGTCCTTGAATCAATTCCAATTCTGTTGCTTAAACTTCTTATGAACCCTGAGCAATAAAACCATCCAATTATATATCAAAATTGTAAATAAATTAATGGATGTCTGATTGATAATAGCTTGTGATGTGATGTAAAATGGCTCCTCCTTAGTCAAGTATATGTTTCTGAGTGTAGGTCATATATCTGAAGACTATTAATCAAGTTAAACATTCTTATTCTTTAAAACTGCTGTACATTAAAAAAAAAAACATCTACTTAGTCTATTATCCCCTTATATTTATGATCATCAAACCATTCTCCATCTATATTACTTAATTATTTTTTATTTTTTGACTTAGTTTTTTTTTTTATCTTATTTTAATAAAAACTTTTTTCGTCTCCTAATTTGAAAAGCCAAAAAATCTATACTTTTTCATTCCTTTCATCTTTATATTTCACTCTCCATACAATTTTTTTTGAAACTCTTTCTCTAACTTCAGTTCATAAAACACAGTTGCAGCCCAAATTATTTCATTTATACCTCGGTCTTTATCCTTGTATCAAATTATAATATGTTCACATTGCCATTTATTATAAACATAAACAGTATTATCCTCAATTATTGGTTATTTTTGTTAAATGTACAATAATTGAATAATGACCAAAAAAAATCATAAAAATCTTAAAATTATAAAGAGATTATTCATATCTATAAAAAAATAAAGAAAAAGCATAAATAATTTTTATATTATAATACTTTCTTTATAGGATATGACTGACAATGATGCATTTTGATTCTCTGTAATATCTCATCTATCTTTTATATATAAAAGATGAAGTTAAAAAGAAAAATAATAAAGAGAAAATAGGAAATCCTTGAGGCAATGACTGATGGAGAAATGAATGAGATAACTGTAATTCATAATATAAATTTGACTATTTGTTTAGATAAATGAATAGAATGCAATAAAGATTAATGGAAGAGGGGTCAAATCGAATTGCATAGAGTTTAAACAGAAGATAGAACCCTATGTAGATTTCAAGTCATACTTAATAAAATTTATTACATAATTCATTTAATATCTCACAACTGTGTTTATTATCATAGAAATAGCATTAAGAGAGAAATTCCACAACTAAACAGTATTTTTATTTAAGTAAAATATTTTCTAATATATTAAAACTAGAAAACTATATTACCATTACCAGCATCATCATCTGTTAATAAAAATGAAACAGATTTAGAGTCTACATGATAGAGATATAAATTAGATGATTTAAACATTTTTATGATTAATATTAAAAATTTATGGAAACATTTTGATGAAATTACATATGCTACCTTATTATTATTATTACAAAAACTTGGATATCATTGGTCAAAAGTAAAATATCTAAGATTAATAATTTTTTAGAACATTTGTCTGCTAAATCTGGAGGTTTAATGATTTTTATTAAATTTAAAATATTTATTGAGACATCCACAGCTCAACCTTTAATTATTAAAAGTATGACTGATACTGATGAATTCATATTATTAACAAATATAATTCTTCCATTTGCTTTTTTAATCAAGAGCTGGAAAGTGTTTTAAAAAGTATTAATTCTAAATATATTATGTTAATGGGTGATATTACTATTTTTAAACCTATGCATATTCATTTTAGACATATGCTATATAGTTTTGGTTTATATCAGTTACCTACTGAATATACACATATAACACCTTTAAGTAGTTTTTTACTTGATAATGTTTTTGACCATTATATACCAATATTCAGGTAGAGGTATCTATTGTTATAATTGGTCATTTATCTATTGTGAATATTAAGAATAGCAAGATTTTCTATATAAATTATTCTTATTAATTTAGGAATAGAGTATACTTACAGTATATAATAAAGATTTTGAATATATTTGAAATTATTAATATATGATGCTTTTTACAATGTTAGTTCTAATAAACATCAACATAGATCTCATTGGATGATAGACAACATTGTTAAAAAGGTAAGTGAAAGAAATGTTTTAGACAAAAAGTTTGAATTTAGACGGGGGTGGGGGGTTGTAATGAAATAAAAATTTTATTTAAAATACAAAGAATAATTATTATTACAGAATTTTATCAAATAAATGTACTACTACAAAGTGGAAAGTCATAAATAACTTTATTAAAGATTCTAGACAGATCAATAATGAAAATAATATTAGGAGATGATGAGTTGATGAATGTAAATGAAAATTAATTTTAAATTGCTAATGCATTTTTAAAATATTTACTCCTTTTTATGTACATTCTGAATTTTCATCTGATGCTAATGCAGAAAATAATATAAGTGTTAAGTCACCATTTTTATGCATAGATTCAGAGTGGATTTGGCTACATATAATTTGAAAACTGTTAAATCAATTGGTATTGATAGAATAGATGATTGATTGTTAAAAGAGAATACAGATATAATAGTTTCTACATTAATATTTTAGTTTAATTTTGTGTTAATCAAGTATTTTTCCAGAATATTTAAGAACTATTGTTACACTTTTTTTTTTTTTTTTCAAAAAAGAAGAATCTAGTACTAGTGACAATTTTCAATATTTTTGTTGTCTAAATGAATCAGTCTTTATTGGTAGCATTACTGCTTACTTTAATTGCCATCTGGGTTACAAACATTCATGTTCAATGGCTGATTCCAATAGTTATACTAGTTTAGTGGCTACAAAAAAAACGAATTAGTGAAGAACATGCTGTTGTGCATTTAAGAAAAGAATAGAAGACTTTTTATAAAACATAGACAAAAAAAAGTTTCCTATTTATGTTAAGAAATGTTTGCCATGTCAAATTATTAATGTTTAAAAAAGTTTGCAAGTAGCTGAAACCAAAGTCTTTTATATTGTTGTTTTTGATGATGTGTCTTATTGTAGATTATGAGTATCAGTGTCATTGAAGATTATATTGAGAAATAAATGTTATTTTAAAGTTCATACTATACTTGTTTTATTTTATATAACTATTTGTAATCTGCTGACTTTTCCACAAATAACTTAATTTCAATGAAAGGTGTTGTAACTATTTAGTTTATGGACAAATAATTAATATATTTTACTAAGAAATTGCATGTAAAGAAATATTTTATAATCTCATGTTACATATGAAATACTATACTATTAAAATGTTTAATTTCACATCTTAGCAATATGTATGAGCCTAGTTAAAGCCTGCTGAAGTTATTTTGAATTGCTCACAAAAAATATCTCTAAGCAGACAACATTCTATAATATACTTATGAAATCATTCATAATATATTGGGAAGCTTATCCTATAAAGATTTTAGAATATCATCTATAGAATAGTTAGTCTTGAAGTCATGGTGAGCTTAAGAGTATCCAGGAATAAATCTCATATCAAATTAGCAAGCAATTTTGTATATAATATGCATATATATATTTTCAAAAGATAAATACACTATATCTAAATTCTTTTGTAATAACTGAGAATTTTGCTGCACTGATCTTAAACATATATAAGAAAGTTGGCAGAAAGCTACATTATCTCTGCTTATTGTGTTGAATGTAGAAATTGTTGTTTAAATATTTTATATGGAAATCACATTAAGACAGAAACTGAAGTTTCAGAAAATATCCCATTAAAAAGAATATGGATTATTAATCAGATGAATTGTGTAATTACACTATCATATATTAATTTTAGGAATTGTAATATAAAATTATATGTATCATGCAGAATTAATAAATGATAGGATTTAAAATAATAAATGAATTTATTATTTTAATGTAGTCATTGTTTATATTAAATAAGAATGCCAATGATATATATACAAAATATGTTTATTTAATAAATGCAGATTGTAAAATTAGCCAAAAGAGTTCTACAATCCAGAAATACCATGTACTATTTAACATGACACATTCAAATCTAATGTAACTTTTCATAGTGTGTCCTTTATAGTTGATTTACAATTTGGATGGTAACAAATTGGAGTAAATGATGAAATCTCATAGATTTATTATTCTGATATCATTATACAAAGTACAGAAACCACATTATGGACCATTATACATTTAATTTGTTTTATTTAACATATTTTAAAGATATTTTTTATTATTTTAGGAATAATGGGTTCTTTAATGACAAAATCACTTGACAATAATTTAAAAAAGAATCAGGAATTCATGCTTGAAAGTCAAAAAGTACAAGTAAGCAAATTACAGTCTTCTTATTTAAAACTATTTAAGAACATTTTATAACAACTTAAATAATTTCTTTCTTCTCATACAACAATACAATATACATTTAATATTATACATGCATAACATATCTATCTCTTTATGATAATATGAATAAATAGATAACCATAAATGATGAAAATGAAAGGCATTAGTATTTTTTTCAAATTATATATATGTATTAAGTTCATTAATTAATATTATACTTATGTATGAGAAAATGGCAAAATTTAAGTTGTTTAGCATCAAAAATGAGATTATTTGAAATATTAATGTTAATAAATTGGGTTACTAATAAATATCAAAACTTATAGACTAATGCAAAGCAGAATGACATCTAAATAGAAATCAGTTTTTAGTGGGATTAGTTTCTTTAGAAGAAAAAAATATATACAAACTTGATTCCAATATATGTACCTTATCTTGAGTTGGCCAAAATTTATGTATTTTAAATCTAATTCATTTCCACATATAATAATGATGATAAATTTGTTAAAAAAAAATTTCATATTAACTTATTCTAATATTCTACTCATGTTACGTTAGAATATTTGATATATCATTTTCAATATATATTATAACCTACAAAAAGATATGAAGAAACAAATTGAATAAGCCAAATAAGGGACTCTTGACAACCATCACAACTATGATCATGGCAATACTATGCAATCGCCTTCAGAGACTCTGATAATGATAGAACAGTTAAGCTCAGTGGGTTATTGGTTGTATTAATGTTTACTACAGAGACATGCATCAAAATAAAGGGAATTATAGAACAATGACAAAATGTATCTTATTACAAAGTAAATGAATAAATTAAAGAAGAGGAAAAACTTCACTCATTCCTGTACAACACTTTTAAAAACATAGATTTTCCCTTCATCCAAATGCATTCTCTAAGTAGCATAAGTATTTGCATTTAAGGTAACATCTTATAATGGGATTTTTTTCTATACCTTCTTTAAACATCTTAAGGAGCAAATATTTATCACCAATCAATTTTTATTGTCATGATCTGATCTACTCTACTCTTGTAGAATGAAAAATAATGTACTTGTCATATATTGTACAATGAGCAATAATAAGTTTCTTATGCCACAATATAACTTTTGCTAAATGAATTAATAATAAATCAATGAAATAATAAATAATGATCTCAGGGTTCTTTTTTATTAATTTTGAAAATAAATTATCATATTATGTTGTTGAACAAATGAATGGCATACTAGTAGACTATAGAAGACATACACTTCTCTTATAAGTTAATATTCTAATATATTATAATAATAACAATAATTACTTAAAGAAAAGTTTAATCTAATTAATTATTGTGTAAAAAAATATAAATTTGGAGTGATCTAAGTCTTTTACACAGGATGACACTCTAGTAAATAGAGAGAAAGGGTACCTTTTATATCTTTCTACTACTCATCAATACCACAATCAAAATAATCAAGTTCTATATAATGTATTCTTTGTTTGCAAGCTAAATAAAATAATGTGCATTCTGAAAAATGAACTAAAGAATTCAAAATAAAATTAATTAAATATTCAATTCTTTTAACTGCAATTCCAATCTTTGAAATTGTAACACTCGTGCAAATTTTGCATATTAAAATTGGAATTTTGGATCTGTTTGAAAATTGATTATCTGATTTACCAAGATTTCTGTAGTATAAGTCAGAATTCAGGACACAAGAAATCATATATAGAAAACAAAGACTAAATTTAAATAATAAATACATTTATTAAACATTAATACTGAATCTACAAGTGACAAAATTTATTTACCAAATTATTATAGAAAGTCATTTGCTGAACATAGGCTCTGTTACAGACAGGATGCCAAAATAAATAATAAAATAATCACCTATATATTAACAAATTACCATTACTGCTATAAGCATTTGGGGTGAACTATTAATGATACACTCATTTGAGATAAACTGTTCCAATATTTGACTAATCTATTTTTTTTCACCTATTTGAAGCTAAACCATCCCACTAAATTATCGTTTAATAAAATAGCTTAAACTATAATTAAAGCAATACTATCCTTGAGATACACTTCTTTGTCAAGTAATAACTTATAACCTTTTTATTGACAATGTTTAAGACACATTAAATATTTAAAAAAAACTTGAATCTGAACTGAGTTATAGATTAATTTGTATTAGCAAATTTATATGATAATGACAATTATCGTATAAAATACAAGTAAGACAATTACTGTCTAACATTATTTGCTTAATAATAAAATATGGGAATGCTTATTAGAAGCCACACACACAAGATATATATTTTTGTCTATGTTCACATAATAAAATATTTAACCTTAAATGTCTTATCAATCCATCAGTGAACTACTTCTGGAAGATGATAAAGATGATATTGCATATGCATATCTCTTACCACGCTATGCATAAAACAAACATTAAAATTATTAACATGTTGGCTTACTTGTTAATTGCTGGCAAAGCACAATAGCACAATACACACTGTTTCATTGAACAAAAACACTACTGATAATAAAGTGCTCCTTGAAGCAACTAGATACTTCAAAATCTACCTTATCATTGCTGTATCAATCTTAATTTCATCTCCTATGGTGTAAAATAACTAACATCATCATGAAGGATAAGTCAAGAAAGAAAGACTTCTCAGAGCAACACTACATGACTGAAAAATAGCATGGTAGATTCCAATATCTTTATCTTAGGTAAAATATATGTGTGAACAAAGTCTCAACACATAGGAAAAATGGAATACATACCATGGAAATGATCCTCTCTAAGGACCAAGCTATCTTAGCTAAACATGAAAATAATCCTTGAATATAAAATACCATCCTCTCATAGAATACAAATGCCAGGCAATGGGGAGAGCATACTTCATCCCTTAAAGCACAATATAAGTGAAACAACATTTGATAAAGCGTCATGCTTCCCAGACTTACTAAATGGGAATAAACATAAATCCTAGACTAAGCAATAGGAAGAAAACAAAAATTATCTCTCAAAAGCTAGAGAAATTAATATTCATTCTAAAAAAATACTACATTAAATAGTGTGTGAAACCAACAATTTACTATAAATCAAATGACTAAAAATAATTTAAAATAGCATAATAAAAATTTTGCAATTAATAAGGAATACATACACTTAATAAAACAGCCTAAAATTTTATAAAATTAAAATGCACATAATAGTATAGACAAATATTACTAAATATGAAACTAATAAACACTTTGTTATACGAAAAACTTAATAATGAAATTATTATCATATTAATTATAAAAACTATTGTGAGTTTCTGATAAACATATACTGTCTGTTTACCCATTAATAAATAAAATATTAATAAACGCTATTCATAAATGCAAAAAATATGTATCTCTACCTGGACAAAGCATACCATAAAATTGATCCAAAGCCAACAAATAAAAAAATATATAAAAATATACCTTCCATGTTATAAGAGTAACTGCACAATTATGTTATAAATTATAGAAAAAATATCTTGGTATGGTAGTAACATAAGATAGTAAAGAAAACAAACAAAAAACTTTTTAAACATCCTAGTTCATCATTAAAATTCCTTCCATAGTGAGCAATCTGTTGCAGGCAAATGATGTCCTTCTCCAGGTGAATTTTTTAAAGAATGTCACATCTGTACTTATCATACTTTTTTATATAAAAACATAAAAGTGAGAATGACCTTCTGGAAAGAATAACAATATAACAGCAATACTTAACAACTAGTTATTTTATTTAGGAAAGATTTGAATCCATTTTTACTGGTTCACATTAAAAAAAAGATCAGCCAGCTTGTTTCAATATTTCCATTTTAATAACAAATATTATTAAGAAAATTTTCACTTAATTCTGTCCATGGTTGTATTGGGAAAAATAAACGACTTCTTTTTTTCTTTTTAAAACGCATTTTAAATATTCTTCTTAACTTGCATTTTTTTTAGTTTACTCAGGCACATAATTACAGCAATTTTTTTTTTAAAATTACTATCAGCTCTCAAAACTCTGTAAATTAAAATAATGCATTTAAATAATGTATAATATTCTTAGACATTAAAGCTGTGTCTACTTCAGTAATACATTGTGTAAATTTATTTATTCACTTGAATTTTATTTTAAAGTTTCCTTCACAAAACATTAATAAAATAAGTATATAACAAAGTTCTTTTCCTTTTATCAATTTAGGCAAGTCAGTGTTTAAAAAATCTTTATTAAGGGAATACTTCAAATAATCTACTTTAATAATCATGAATTAAGCATTTTGACATCCGATATTAATATCTGTTGAAGCATTACTTTTTATCTCTAAAGTCAATTTTTTTTTTAAAAAGTCTTTTCACAATTAATTTGAAATTAAATAAGTAAAGGCAAATTAGTACAATGTTCAATATAGTCTTGGAAAATAATATAAAACATATCACACGGTCTCTTTCAGAATTCTGTTTTTTAGCATATTTGAATAAATTGAATGATTATAAAACAACTATTCCAAAACATTTTGTTAATCATTTAGACAGTTCCAATCAGATTAGATATAAAAACAAAAATACCTTATTCTTCTGCCTAGCTTCACATTTTAGAAAACTAACATTTTAGAAGAAAAAATAATAATTAAAAAAATATTACTGTTATTCTTGTTGAAGAATAAACATGCACAAGGTCAAAGACAAATGAGAAGATTGCAGTTCACACATGTACACTGACAATTCTTCTTTTTTTCCCCATTTTTACAGGCATCTCTATCGAACATACTTTCAAAATTATGACTTCTATCAAAAATAATTCAGACTACTACATGGAACTAATTAAGAAAATTACACAATTTTGCTCTACTTTCAATGCTCACATTTTAATTTAAACTTTCCAAAGTTGAACTTAACTTTTATTAATTAATATAATTTTAAAAAAAAATAAAACATGATAATAAATAATATTTATTATGTTTAAATCATCACTTTTAGATATATCAAAAACTCTATTTATCTATTTATTTTAACCCTTTTATGACTGAATTAACTAAATATTTATTTTTAAATATTTAATGACTAAAATTAACTCTATTTGCAATTAACAATATTTTACTAAATCTACTCTCATACATGCCAATTCCCACACATACGTATACAGGAAATTGCTTTACATTTTCTAAATTTAATCTATTTTAATAATTAACTCACATATTTTTTAATCAACCTAATATTACCTAAATAAATTAATCAACTTTATTCAGATATTTTTTTAAATTAAATTCTGTCAAACAAAATAACTAAATTATTACATATTTTGAAATGAATTAAATAATTATAACACAAATAAGCTCATACATTATCCTATACATTTTAAAACAAAAATTAACTTTATCTAGTCCTATATTATTCATAACTCTATTTATCTTTCCCTCTTTATAAAAGTATACATAAATTAAACATTACTTTTAACTTGGAATATACATCTTTATAATAAGATTTAATTCAGTATATATTATATTTAGTGTGCTTATGTTTATTTGACTGGAGTACATTATGTTAATGAGATAAGATTTAGATAGTATAATTTACACATAAACTTATAAATTAAGCTAGCCAACAAAGACAATGTGCAATAGCACAAGGTCACAACATATATTAAAAAAGATATATCAAACATTCCAATATAACAATAATAGTATTACTCATCACTATTTTCAGATAGGCAATGAATAATTTAGCACTGACTCTGATAGAACTATTATTTATGATTCTGAAATGTTAGATTGCTGAATAAACTTTTAATTTCTTTTTTTTTGTATTTCTCCATATTATGTTTTATCTGTTTACTAAAAGTAATGTCTATGCATACACATTGTGTTCCAGTGCAAAAATGATTAGTTCTCTTTCAAAGCTGTTTCAAGTGCCATTTATGAATCAATGCACATTTTATATAGTGATATAATTTAGCTATTCATTCAAAAAATTTTAAGATGTCAGCATGTCTGGATCATAAGTTATGACATAAAATAGGACAATGAGTTTCAAATTTTTATAAAAAATCCACAATAACATGTGTAACAGTCAGATACTTATAATCAGCAAAATTAATCCTAAGAACCAAGCAATGGTCACTAACTCACATGTGTGTTGGTAACATTGATATAAATGCTAGCACAGATAATACAAAGTTGAACCTCATACCCTATACCCTCAGGATAATTTCCACATATCTATCATATCTGGTGTTAACATATATGGCCTAAAATCTTGCTGAGGTCAGGGAGATACAAGAGACTCTTAAAACTAATGTTCTTTTTGGCAAACAAGATACAAATGAAAGAAGTAATGAATATAAATATTTATTAGTAACAATAAAAATTAAAAAATAGAACAAAGTGAAATAAAAGTTCATATGTGGCTAATATTAGATGTAGATTTAAACCTAAGATTCTATTCCATTTTTTACATGTTTATAATGTATTAACAAATAAACAATATTATTATCACTAACTTTGTTAAATGGAAGGATTACATGTTTTACATCTTTCAATAACCTTCAGGGTAGACATTCTACAATGATTTAGCTATTAATTAATGAATAATCAAGCAGGGTTAAACTAAGAGTATTGATTTGTATACATAACATGAAATATTAATAAATAACAACAAATGAATTAAAATTGAGGACATACTATATGATTGCTAATTCAGCCTTTAAATTGCATTTAATAATTACTGAGTGTAGTGCTAGGTTATGTTAAACACAGAAAGTTGTCCAATGCTGAAAAAAGGGTATGTTAATGAGGCCATACTCAAGACATTCATCAGATTATAAGTCATATGATGCAGGAAAGAACATCTGCCTATGTAACTTATAACACTTGTCACTATCAATCATAAAAATTTATCTACTTTGATAATAATACTAATAACAGAGTGAAGATTCTCTGAGTATGAAGTTATAAAAGAGGTATCTAGAAAATATTCTGTAGAACAAATATACAAATTAATTACATAAAAATTATAATAACATAGCAACACAATTTAAATAAAGAAATGAGTAATAATTGATCATTAGTTTTTAAAGCTTGGAAATTACAATTATATTAAAAATAAGCATGATTCGTCACATTAAAAAGATTGCAAAAGCAGTCGTATTATTTGGCCAGTGCATTAATAACTGGTCCACTCAGTCAGTATTAATGCTCATGAAATAATAACATATTCTCTTAATCTCTGCCCAATGATGTCCATCTTAAAAATTATACTCATCCATACTACTAATAAATACCATATATATGTGGTAACTCATGAGGTCTGTGATTTAGATATATAATCATAGTTAAATATTTACCTAAAAATGATTTGAACTTATCTTAGCTAATGTCACTTAAATGTCATATATATTTGTCCATTAAAAAAATGTAAATTAACTTTTATTCTTAATATTGTTTAAAAATAATTCAATTTTATTTCATATTTGTTTAAAATCTGGTTTTCTGACCTTGATAATTGTAGTAAGAGTAAGATTCTAATTGAAATATTTGAATAATTATAGAAAACAAAATCTTTGAGTCAAGTGAGGAAAAGAGATTAAAGCATTTCTGTGCTTTTATTAATTAGCTTTCTTATGTTAAAGAAGGAGATAAATTCTTGGAATTTAAAAAGAGTAGTTTTCAGTTACGCATACTGTGGCCACTAGGTGATGCTGCAGCACCATCAAGAAGCCTGCAAGTGATAAATATCTATCCAAAAATGGCTTAAATTGACAGAAAATTAAAATTAAAACGCCTAAGGCAAGATAGCCAAAAATCGCAACAGCCTATGAAATTAAAATGCCTAGGGCAAGACATCAAAAGTAAGTAAAAAATAAAGTAAAAAAAAATTGGTTCACTTAAGGCAAGACATCAAAAGTAAGTAAAAAATCAAGTAAAAAAAATCAGTTAAATACATAAAACACAAACGTTCCTGCCCACATAAAAATTAAAATGCAAAAATCGGTATCCATCAAAAGTAAGTAAAAAAAATAAGTAATAAGTAAATCAAGTAAAAAAAAAAGGTTAAATACATAAAACATAAACCTCCCTGCCCACATAAAAATTAAAACACAAAAATCACCTAAATACATAAAACATCACCCCCCCCACATGAAATAAAAGAAAAACTATAATACTAAATGTCAAAAAAATTAACATATGCTAAACTCTATTTAATGCTTTTTTTCAAAAACCTAAACGAAGCAAGAAGTAGAACAAATGGCAGATGGCGTGAAAAATGAATGGCACTACATGTATAAAAAAAATAAATTCCAACACTTTTATGGAGTATCAACAAAAAAAAACCCTAATTAACCTACTTTTCGAAAATATAATACTAAATTTCATCAATATTTAAAAATTTATTAAATTAATTATTCTCTGCTTTGAAATTATGGCATAACATAACATATGAAATGAAATAAATAGAATAGAAAATAGGAAAGTGTACATTATAACTCATTACAGTTTCAGGAAAAATTATTAAAACATTACATTTGAGAAGTTTTTTAAATAGATTTGTAGATATGAATGTAGAAATGAAATATAATAAATAGAATAGAAAATAGGAAATACTCTTACCCTAAGATAATATCTACCCAATTTGCAATAATAATCACAAATTTAAAATAAAATATTTTCATTAAAATAAAAACTTAATTTAGAATAAAATAATAATTTACTAGGCTAGCATTCAAATACCAAGAGTAGATAAGGATTTTATGGCCACTCTTAAAAAAATAATTGCATCATTGATTATATAATGTAAAGATTTCTGAATAAGTAGTATGTGATCAAGATGATATTAAAGCTATGCACAAATTTACTAATAAAATATAACATTTATTTAAACAATAAGGACAATCAAATAAACATCAATTTTGGAAATCTATAATCTTCAATGTAAGCTATTCAAAAACAGCTTATGGTAATAAATAAATGAATTTCCAAATTAAATGATCATTGACTATTGTGAATTTGTCTGATAATAAAAGTTTTTTATTAAACGTGGGCATCATTATAAGGAGTTCTACATTTTTATGTAACAATCATATGATATTGTCCCAACAATAATGACCTTTAAATACTAAGTATGTCTTACCAATTCAATGATGAATCATTGCTAGAAGTGATGTTTATCACTTATTTAGGTATATAAATTAAATTTTAAATTTTTTAATAAAATAACTTTCAGTTTTATGTTCTGAAATACTGGAAAAACACAGCTAGACAGATTTACACATTCGAACCATCTCTAATCTACACTTAGAGTATTCAAGAGTCCAACTAAAAACTATGATGTTCTTTAAAACAAATAATATCAATTGCCAAAAATAATAAAGTTATGGCTATACCATACATGGCTTCATACAAGATATATATAATATAATAAAGCTGAGAGGAAATGATACATAAGGTAATGAACTTAATGATGTCATGAACTTAAAAGGAGTACATACATTTTTGAGGGCAAACAAATATGCTAGGACTTTTGTCTCTGAACATATAGGGAAAATGACAATGAACTATCAAAAATATTACGAACAATAGGAGTTGCCTTAAATAAAGTATTTATGTTAAACATGAAAGGTGAAAAATATCGATCACAGAAAATACTACAATAAGAGAGACAAAGCTACCATAAATATCTCTTATAATGACAAGATAAGCATAAACAATAAAACAAGAGAGAGACTAACTTCACAATCCCCTAAATAAATATAACTATTAACTGATATAAAACTGATAACAAAATTATCTGTCAAATCTGTTTTAATAAAATATAGCCTGAAATAAACAAAATAAGAATATACAACATCTTTATTTGTTCTGCACAAACATATTCATTAAAATAGATAAATTACTCATTACAGGAGACAAAGTAACATTTTACAATGATAGAATATTATAAATAGTAAACATTCTATGATCTTGATATTACAGTTGATAAATAATGCATTAAAATATATCAGACAAAATGCATAATATAAATAAAAATACATGCTGAAATTACAAAACTATAAAATTGTAAATTAAAATTATACCCAATTTATCTAAATTTTAATAAATAAATATCCTTTACCCTGGAGGGTTCACTGTTCAACAGGATACAGTTCTGTAGACATAGAACATTTTTCCCCTTTATTAAAAATATGGCAAATTTAAAACTAGATATACAGTATTCAAAATTATTTCTGTAAGCATGAAATTTCCTGCCAACATAAGCACGCAAACATATTAATGGCCATTCAGTTTCACAAAAATATTTTTAAATATGGTGCCAGAAATTTCTGGTATAATGTGGTCTAGGAGCAAATATTTCTTATAGAGTGGAGTTTAAAATTCATAACTATCACACTAACAATAACAATGCACCTAGTAAACCAGATTTGTAATCAAAAATAAATTGTACAGTAACTTGAATGATAATTCATTAAAGCATTTTGTATTTCTTTTATAACACATATATGACTGTTTCAATTATTTTGTCCAAACATAGTTAAATAATGATAGTAATCAATTTTTAAATAATGAACCCATACAATGGTATAATGTTACTTTTCAAACATAAGTATTCAAGCAATAATTTTCCAATGAAGGAGTAAGTTAACAATTTTCATTTGACAGAGTTGGGGAATATTTTTCCTATCTCTAGCCTGTATTAAACATAAGTTAAAATATTTTTAAGTGAATGTCTTTTACTCTGCAGCAATAATGATAAATAAATAATTATAATAAGTTAATTAAAATGTCATTTCAAAATTAATACAGTAGTTCTACAATAGAGAATTAAAATAGTTCATTCATTAAAAATAAATTATCCCAGAGAAAATCATTGTTATGATATTGAAATAAAGACAAAACATTTCCAAGTCTTTTGATAAATTTATTACTCTTTCAGCATTTTTTAAAATATAAGCAAAGTCATTGAAAATATTAAGAACTGCTATAAGCATTGAAACACATGAGTCTTTAACAGTCTTAATATTATGACCCAATGAATATTAAATCAATAATAAAGTTTACTATAAATAAAAAAATTGGTAATCAATAAAGGTTTTTACATTAGTGAGGTAAGCCAACAAAAATTCCCACAACATGTTAATTCTGCATAAAAGTAATTCAATAATTGTAGAAAAGTAACTATTTAAACTTTCCATCATGTTTTTTTTTTTTAATAATGTAGATTTTAGACTTCCCGGTCGCTTAAAGTTTTGACTCCTGAATTAGAAATTATTTAAGAATACATATTACTTTAACAAGAATAAAATTGATTAAAAATAATTAAATTTATAATTATTAGAAATGATTATCTCTGCAATCATATAATAAAAATTAATTAGAAAATAAAATAAGCAAATTTTTCTCTTTCCTGTGTGTATGCAAATTCTTCCTATGTGCTTTATATACTCCCTATCATGTGATTAATTTCATTGATTGAAATTGAATTTTTAAATCACCTCCTCTTGACCTCTTGCATTAAAGTTTAAAAACTGATTTGATATTTGGGAAACAAAGCTAATAATAGAAACACATTTACATATTATCTCGGCTCTTTAATTAAAATATTTTAACTAAGACAATTATTTTTCAAATTAAAATTATTACAATAAATAAAATATTTTAGAATAAATTACACTGTTTTGAAAAGAATATCAATTTACCGTATTCTTTATAACAATTGTATATCTTATTAATTAAATGAGAAGTAAAACTTTTATTGTTTTAAATTAAAGATATTGAAAAATATTTAAAGATTACAAACAAGGAAGTGAAAGACAAAATTAAAATGCAATCACGCTCACACATATTCTGTAAAGTTTCTATTAATTGAAAACTAATAACTTTTAATAATAATAAATTAACTCTTTATCTTCCTATAATTAAAGTAGCTTAACTTTATTTTCACTGATTTAATCTTTATAATGATTAACATGAATAAAAACATATTTTTATTAATAACCATTTGAAAACACCAGTAACCACATTTATCCCATTTAACTTTAAGCATTATTTCACTTTTTATTAATAAATAACTTAAATAGAATGCTTTCTTATAAGCAAACAAATTAAATAATAATACTTAACATTAATGCTTTTAAACTTAGCTGTTATTATTATAGTTGAATTTGAACTTTAAATTTTAATATACTAGAAGCTATATGAAAATAACTTTAGCTTTTAATAGCTTTCAACATTAATTTATTATTGTATAAGGAAATATATTTTTAATTTAAACAATTGAAAATCATTTATAATTACAGACAGGTTCAAACCTATACAACAAAAATATTAAAAATGATTTTAAAAATAATTAAGACTTATAACAATTCTTAGAATGATTTATAAAATGAATTAGCTTTAAGTCCTGTTAAAATTACCTTGCAGCAAACTAATTTATTTAAATTTTTTTATTTTTATACTTAGACAAATTAGATGGCTGGAAGTTTAGCTTTACTGGCAAAGCAGAAATTAAGATTGTAAAAGGAAGAAGATAAATGAACTAAAGGAGGGATATGGTTAAGAAAATATTAAGCATGGAATAAGAAATGAAAAAGATAGCTGAAACTTTAACTAATGAAGATGACAATGTATATTTTGAATATTTTAATAGTCTACTGAAAATTGAAATTTTTATAGGATATAATGAACTATTGTCTCAATTTTAAATTTCTAATATCATCCATAATTATGACTTAGTTCAGTGATTTTCTGCATCTGAACATATTTATATATAAGAGTTAAAGTTTTAAGCCTATATAAATAGTTGTTTGTAGAACAAAGATTTCATACATTTTTTTTCTAAGTCTACTTATTAATTTTTTCCATTTCATTTATATGTAATAAATTATAATTTTGTTCTTTCTTAATAGTATTTTTTAATACTTTTCATTACTAATTTAGTCTATCATATGTATTCCTGATAATACTCATAATTTTTAGCTTTTCATATCATTTAATTTGATGTCACCAATCATCTGTTAATTCAATATATATTTTTTTCTGCCTTTGCTTTTACTAATTACACAGGTTTTAAATATGTGTGTATATGCGTGTATGTGCATATGCTAACGCCAAAATTTAAACATTAACATATATATCAAAAGGTTTTTAATATTTTCACATTTTCTTTGTAAAAAGATTTTATTCATTTAAGTCCAATTTTTTTTAAAAGTGTTAAAAAAGAGGAAAATGGTCAATTTTAAAATATCAATACAAATCTAGTGTTAAAAAAGATAGATAAAGTCAATTCTAAAGATTAATATAACTTCAGTGTTAAAAAAGAGGTAGAGCAAAGAAGAAACTCATTAGTAAGCAGTTTAAAGTTAAAAAACAAACAAACTGCTAATTATCGTAGACTATCAAAGAATAAAATTTTCAACTACCAGGTAATTGTATTCCAGCTGTACAGACAAAGACACATTTTGCTAATAATGGCATCCACAACTGTAGATATTCCAATAGATAAGAGTGCTGTGATATATTCAGGGAAAAGATTTTTTTTAAAGTATTAAGTATTATTACTTCTGAGAACCAACTTGTCATTTTTTTTATTTATATATATTTGAGAAAATTCTACAACAAAATGCAGTGCTAAAATCAGTATATTTTGTTGGCAGACTGATTGGCCATCCAATAATTCTAGCACATCTGAAAATTTAAATAGAGGATGAAACAAGAAACATCCTATGGCTGATTTCTAGTGACCAAAGAAGATTCCAATCTTACTATTGCTTCACATCTCAAATAAAACAGTATATTAAATGCAAGAAGTATATGAAGAGGAGAAAATACCCATTTACCTATTGCCATGCCTACAAACAGAGCAGAAAAAGAAGGAAAAGGGAAGAACAGGAAGAAGCCATTGCAATATTTAAAAAAGGCTTCCCTAAATAAATGCAGATGGTACACTGACCATTTTTGTCCAAGACCCATGTCATTATTATCATCATGGTAACATAAGAAAAAATTACTAGCCTGAGCTTAAAAGGAATTTTTCCAGCTAAACTGCTGTAATCTATATCTATGCATGTCAAACAGTAGTGTGGGGCTGAATTCAAAATTCTAATCTTGAATAAACCTTACTTTGAATAAAATTCATTAAAGTAACTGAAATGGTTTCTACATTGGAAAAACAAGAAGTCCCTGGTAATATCAAATTCTTTTTTTCTCTCAATAACTCTGAACAATTTTTTTGTTTTTGATTATTATTAATATCCGTTTCTCTCTCCAAAGCATTAAAATAAGCACAAGTTATTAAAAAGTGGCTTTTCAATAATGACGAATATTGACTATATCAAGATTATATTATTTTACTATAATCATTATATGTAATCATTTATATATATATACATATTTTTTATAGTGTTGTTTTCTTTTTTTGTTTATTAATTTTGGTATCATGAAAAAAAAAGATTTTTTTTGTATATATTATTCTTATTATATTTAAAGGTTGAATACAAATTTATTAATAGTGGGATATAACACACACACAATAATGAATATGTCTGCCTGGAATTACGTGTTGGGTATGAATGGGCAAATTCAGAAAGAGAATGAGGATAAAAATTTATTGCAGTGAGAAAATAAATTTAAAGTAATCAGTAATCTAACACAATAGGGATTAAAATGAATGAGGATTATGATTAGAAACAGATCTTTCTTTAGATATTTTTATCTTTATAATTTAGGTAAAAAAGGTTTTCTCTACCTACTTTTCAATTAGTTTTTTTTTTTAAGTTTTATACATACATTTTACGTTATATACTTACTATTTGCTCCAGGTGTTTATTTATGAAATCAAAATTTCCCATGATATGAGACTTCTATACTCCTCTTAAATGTATTAAGTATACATATCGTGCTGTATTCATCTAATGATTAAGTTTAAATTTTATTAGGAGGGGGGTATTTTATATTTATTGTTGTTATCATTAAATGTAACCAATGTATTGATTTTTATTTATATTTTTCAATGTATATTAATAACTAATAATAAAATTCAATTCCTTGATTAAAGAAGTTTATAGTTTTTTTCATATTGATTATTTTTCTTGTGAAAAAATGGCTTAGCCATCCATCATCTTAACTAGTGGATTCCAATCATAAAACATAGTTTAAAGATGTGATAATGTAATAAATAACTAGAGATAGGAAGCTACATAATATGACTTAAAAGAGGCTATGCATATTAATCTATTGTCATTGGAATATCCAATGAACTATTGAAGGTTGTTATATTATATATTGATGTATATCAGAGCATTAGTCACCAATGCTAAATTAATAACAGACATGATTTAGGTTAGTTGTGATGTTAGTTATAAAGCCATGGATGGGAGAGTCATCACCATCATCATTATATTAATTATTAAACTAAGGATAGATAAACTAAATGGCTGTACAAATGATGGTTGTCCTTTTGATTATTTATTGTTTGTGAGCAAAGCTAGGAGTATGCCTTCCAGTGGTGAATCATAACGACTTGGAATGTGGTGTGATTAAATATGATCGTAAAGACTTATGATTTTGAGTGGTTAAATATGGTCTCCAAAGACTTGTGATGCTAAGTGATTAAATATGATCCATAAAAACTTATGGTGTTAAGTGATTAAATATGATCTATAAAAACTTATGATGTTGAATGATCAGATATGATCTATCATATATGCATCAATCCATTTGTCTTGGACCACACTCTAATACAAGAATTTATTTATTCTCTCCAACTCACTAGATCAGGTTCACCAGTGGGGAACTAGTCTACACATTGATCCAGTATAAGAATATATCTGATCAACTATGGATCGATGATGATCATGTGCTGATGACCATCACTACAAAATTATCATCAATTTGATCTCAATCACATTTGAGGAAGTAAAAAGTATGCATTTTGTGCAACAATTTTAAATTATTCCTATGTAAGAATTTGTCTGCATGACTGTGGGCTTAGTATGATGTTTACCATCACCACAGGTTCAAACTATATTCTGTTATAATATATATATTGTAACAAAAAGAATGTAGCAATGAGACACCCAATCAAATGACTACAATGTAACCAAAATGTGTTAGGCTAATTCTGATGCTGCTTATAATAACAAAAGCATCTAATTTGGAGAGTTCTAATAATCTCTAAACAAATCTTATAAAGCAGGTTACGTAAAATCAGATTATTTCAAAAATATTATTAATCAAAATAAATCTCTTTTAAAGAAATCAGATTTCTTAATCCACATAACCTTTTCAGTTGTTTTCCATTCCCTGATATCAGCCACATGATGACACTATTTCTATGTCAAGTCCTAGAATTATACTGTTTCAGTGGCCTACACCCATCCTAAGAGGCTTCTTTCTATGATAATACACAGAAATAGTCCCCACCGGTCATGGTTTTTTCTATGTTAAAAGCACCGACAAATGCCTTTATTGGCTGCCATAGTTGGTTGTGTTGTTAACTTTACTGTAATGCTAGAATGTCTATTTTCTCTAAAATTTGGTATGAGAGTGTGTGGATTTTAGCCTGTCGTAATTATTTAAAATTTCATTTCAAAGGTATTTATTTTCAAGTGCTCTAACCTACTGTTATGTTGTAACTTTATTAACAATGTCCTGAAGGTTCCATTATGAATGTGTAACTCTCAAAAATTGCTTCTATGATTAATTACTGTCCAAAAAACGTCAATTATTCGGGTATCATTTTTAAATTTCCTATTATAAAAACTAAAAAAGCCGACATTTATATATATAGAATCACAGGTACGGAATCGTAATATGTACGTGTTTTTGATTAGCATCAATGCCATCAAATGCCTGGCACTGTACCGGTATAAATCCACCACGCTTACTCATACACAGTACCCGAGTTCAAACCCAGTCCACGTTTAAGAATAAATTCCCAAAACGCCAACTGAATTCAAACCCAAACCCCGGCATGACCAACCGATGATGACTTTACACCAGCACAGGGTTATCCCTTTTCTAGCTCAGCTCAGAACATAGACTAATTCTTACAGTTAATGATATATATATTTATTAGACTCTAGATACTGGAACGGTCATTTATGTAACGTATATATTTAAGTTGCCAATACAGACAGTAAGTGGCTAAATAGACTTAGAGAGTAATAAGGTGGAGGACACAAAAATTTAATTAAATAAAGTGTTTAATAAGCAAAATATAAAGCATATAAATATAGTGTTAAATAAGACAAATAGAAAGCACATGAATATAGTGTTATATAATAGAAATATACAGCATATAAATATAGTGTTATACAGTACGGTAAGACTTCATAAATCCTCTTGTATTTGGCTACTAGTCTTTAGTGAACGTTTTATTTAATAAACAAACTTATGCCAATAGCTGGGTAGTTGAAGGATTGACGGGTGGTTAAAAGAATCAGAGTATTTGAGCACTGGAAAAATATTTCTCTAAAGATTTTTATTAACTTATTTTATTAGAATAGGCTCGAGCCGGAACGTAGACGAACAGTGGAGATGGCTTTATATAAATACGACATAAGAGATAGATGTACTGGTGGTTTTATATAAATACGACATGGAAGATAAATGAACTGGTGGTTTTATATAAATACGACATGGAAGATAGATGAACTGGTGGTTTTATATAAATGCGACATGGAAGATAAATGAACTGGTGGTTTTATATAACTACGACATGGAAGATAGATGAACTGGTGGTTGCCTGGATTCAAAAGCCCTACAGTAATCAATTGCGGTGCATTAACGGAATACCGGGCGGCTTGTTCTTTGACAAGGCTTAATGCCCCCAAGTAGTTCCGGGACACGACAACCAGCCGGGGTCATTTCGAACCCCGGTGATCCAAGAGATTACCGGGAAAGAAAACTGCTTTCATTCCCCAATGGTAGAATGGCGAGACGCTAACTTCAGCGAAGGGAAGGCATTACCACAGACGTGAATGACGAATACTTGAAGCGGATTTTTAAAAGAAATTATATAAAACCTGGAAACTATTTGTCTGTTTCTACGCCACAGGCTGAGATCCTTACCCCAATAAAACGTAGCGGACTTAAACTGACGGTGAAAACAATAACTAGTTAAATTTACTCTGAAACTCTAACCCCTCGGGTTGACAGGCGGTATCGACAGTATCAAATTACACAAGGAGTTATTTCTCAGATCAGACATGACATTACTATAACACTTTGAAACTATTATATATATATTTAATATTGAAACTTCGATTGTAATTTTATACCAACTTAAAATAGAATACTAAAGTGATTTATCATTTACAAACTCGGAATGTGAAAGAATATTTAATTCAGAACATGAAATTACTTTTAAATTAAATTGATCATTATTACACACTAGTTTACACAGAGTTGGAAATATTACTATTGGCAATGTTTGTTTATGAAATAAGCAACATAAGAAAATATAAATGCATTCAGTTGAAATATTATTACTATTAATTACAATTTTATAAATGATTTCTAAAGACTAGAGCAGAGGGTTAAAAAAAAAAAAAAAGGAAAATTTACTGACAGGTTAAATAATAGCATTATAAATGATATAAAAACTTACATATGATTCACTTGATTGATCATAAGCAGGAAGAAAATTAAAGTTCTGTAACAAAGTTCTCTTTTTCTTCATCCAGCTTGGCTTGTGAGACGTAGGCGCGCATTTTTGAAAGTTATTTGTAAGGCATAGTAAATTTTGAGATTGGAAGTTGGAAATTCTGAAGTATATGAAACAGATCAAACAGCAGAGGTCCATATTGGGGGCAGAGACAGCTCCTGGCAATTAGCCCATCAACATGCGATTACTGGTAAACTTCTTAATAAGATATTTGAATTATTATTAACTGCTGTGTTGTCTCGAGATACTCTCTCAAACAAAAAAGTTAGAATCAGTTTTTTTCTAAAATAGCCACTGCTGACCTTTCCGACTTGTTTTGTTTTAGGCTCCGCCTACTTTCTCTAGCCTCTAGCGATGCAGCTTGACCAATAATCAATTATCTGTTTTTAGCAATCTTTTAATTTAATATTCCACTTTTAAATCGGTACAGTAATTACATATAAAAATTCCTTACTAATTTTGAATACAACTTAATTGCTCTGAACATTTGTGCAATTAGATTTTAATTAAAAACACTGATCAACGGAATGTGATTTTTGATCAGTATTTTTAAACGACTTTATACAATTTTAAAACTAAAATTTAAAACAAATACGACTGAAACTTTAAATTAAATGATATAAATAAACAGACAAAATATTATTTCATGGTTTGGACATTTATATACGGACTTTAATATTTATTTATAAACTATAGAATATATAACTAATTTATATTATAACTTAAAATAGACAAAATCTCACTGCGGGCGAACAGTGGTTTGAATTACCGTACATAAAAACACCTGAAACGAAGATCGGTTCTCCGATCTGTCTGTTTCATTTCTTGTCACTTTATAAAAAAAAACAACAAAAAAAAAATGATTGTACATAATTTCTGATTAACATTTTTTTCATCCATTTTTTTCACATAATTGATTTTTTTTTTTTATTGATTTGACCTTGAGAAAGTTGGTGAGGGTTTGAACTTAATATTTACAAAAGTGGGTATATTACCGTAATTCCTTTTCTCATATATGTGATGTCATAGTGGTCATTTCGGGTTATCATTTTGTATATCTCTACCTTTCCTGGGTGGGAGGTATATAAAGATTATGGGTATGTCTTTTTAGATCTCTTACTAAAATAGCAAGGTCACAATATTGTGCTTTGGTATATTATTATATTGTTCATTATTAAAAGTATCTTGCTTTAAAAGAATTTGTCTGACTTTCTGTGATCTAATGGCATCCATTATAACATTTTCACTTTGGGAGTTGAGAAGTTTTTCCCCATTTTTTATGAAACTATTTTTTTTAACATATGTCCATGCTTTAAAACAAAGTTTATCATTTCTGTTTAAAGAGTTCAGTTCCTCATCAATTTTGTTCAGATCACATTTCATAAATAAATAATCATGGAATTTATTAAAATGGGCAGTATTGCACACAACTCTTTCTTATTTAAATCAAATCTCATAAGGTAAATAAAGCTTTTTAAATCAAAACAGATATCAGGCTTCTTATTATAAAATTCTTTAATTAAACAAATATAATCTTATTCTTCATCTTAAGCTCTTATTCAAACCATGAATTCGATCTTAGTAAGTAATAATAATAATAATAATAATAATGATGATGGTGGTGGTGATGATGATGATTCATCTTTGGATAATATCTTACTTTAACATTAATCATGATAATATAGCAAACTAGGATTGCATTTATTATTCTATGAATGGAAAAGGGATTTTGTTGTTTCTCATATATCACATTATAGGTTCTCTTATAATTTTAATCCAAAATAAAATAATCTTATCCATGGGTATTAATTTAACATCAATAATATACATTTTAATAAAGTGACTTTTTATATTCTTCTTGTATTCTTATATTATAATAACAAAATATGTGCAATTTTTTTTTTGATTTCTGAGAATGTAGATGATGATAGAAATATAATTTCCAAAATTAATAATGAAAATATTTATTAACACCACTAAAGTTTAATAGGAATAATCATTAAATATTTTGATAAAATCATAAATTATAATTATCACAATTTTAAAACAAAATTGTAAATTACAATTAGAAAAATAAATAAATAAAGAATCCCATTATGATTTACCTATGAGTACAGATAGCTCTCACATGTTATTAATTCAATTTTTACTTATATATGTCCCTGTATGAAATGTATTTAATAATTTTAACAAATGTAAATCTTACCATTATAGTAATAATAGTGATGAATTTGGAAGAAGATATATAATTTTAGAGCCACATAAATAATTATAAATTTAAGCAGATAATACTTTATATCAAGATTTTTAAAACACATAAGATATGTAAACTGGGCATATCAACAAAATTAACATTCATCAACTACTCTGATTTCATCAAAAGCAAAATAATGGCATGGTTGGCATCACTTATGATTTTAAAATATTTCAAGAGCAAAAAATAAAGACATGGTTGGTATCATGCACAATCTCACCAAGATAAATTAGGGATACAAAATAGGCACTAGGATAGAATAAACTTACAATAAACATCCAAAAGTGCACATAAAGAATTAAGACTTTGCCTCTAATCTTAAAATATATGAAGAATAAATAAACCATTGCAAAATGAACTGCTTAAAATATAGCATCTTCTGCTGCCACCTATGACAAACAATAATTCACTAAAATGATAAGAACAATATATAAAAATGGAAATCATTCTTTTATCACATATAGCAATAATAAATAAATGATGTGAAAAACCAATAAAATAAAACAATAGCATATAAATTTGTGACTAAATAATTTAATAAGAAAAATTACATCTATCCCATGAATTCTTCCATATGTTTATACACAATCGAAATAATTCCATACAGAATTGATATATTTCAAAAACAATAATTTTATGAGAACTATCATGGTAAACATAAAAAATCATATATAAATAATATGTAGGCAATATCAGAAACATAAAACACACATAAACAAATCTTATAAGTAAGTACTTATACTCTTTTACTAATTAATATTTCATAAGTTCTTAGATATACTGAAGACTTAGTAGAATATCAGGATGATAAAATTATCAAATATTGGCAAAACCTTTAGGAATAAGTGTCTGAAAAATTCGAAGGTAGGGACCTCTATAGGTCTTAGCCACAAGCTTACGCTAGGAAGAAAAGAGGGAAACCCCTTCTTTACTTCAACCTACTTTTATATAGCGTAAGCTTGTGGCTAAGACCTGTAGAGGTCCCTACCTTCGAATTTTTCAGATGCTTATTCCTAAAGGTTACAGCCTTAGTAAATATTACTTAATATAATAATGTGCATTTAATAAAATTTATAATTAAATATTGGCAAAGTAAATAATTCAAATTCCATACTGCCATTACTGAAAAGCTGTTTATTAAAGTAATAACAAACTTTATTTAAATATCATGATGATAAGAAATACTTTCTTTTGAAGCAATTCAAGTATACAACAATGAAATATAGAAAGCATACTATTCATTTTAAGTAGCATGTAGATAAAAATGTTGTTTCCTTTGGAAATACAATTTGTAGCTTCAAGCAATGAAACATTATAGAAGAGCAGAATATATTCCTATTCAAATAATGCGAATTCTTATATAACAATGAATAATTTTTATATCAGCAACACAGTAATCTTTTTTAAAACAATATATATTACAAAAATGAATAGATTATGGAAAGCATGGAATAAATAACCTTTTATATTTTATGAGCAATACAATATTTAAAAGCATATTTATTGAATATAATATTCTTTTATCAGCAATATATAGATTGAAGTAAGCGCTGAGTTCATCTTATATTTTATCTTTAAGAGACAGATAAAATATTTATTAGTGAATAAAGTATATTCAAGCCTGATTATATTCATTTCTATTCCTAAAATAAGGCAAAATATTTTCATACTAATATTTTATCACAAATATTTCATTTGAAGTTAAATGCATGAAAATAACATTTGTTTAATTTATAAAATATTTCATAAGATAGAATTAATAATAAATATATCATTTTTGCAACTTTATAAATGGTGAAACAAACATTTCATCCATTCCAAAATATGTAGATTTAACAATAGAATATTTTCTTCCAGAATAAGGCAAAGCATTCATGCAT
Organism: Epiperipatus broadwayi; assembly: GCA_028023455.1. NCBI lineage: Eukaryota > Metazoa > Onychophora > Udeonychophora > Euonychophora > Peripatidae > Epiperipatus > Epiperipatus broadwayi. The sequence continues at coordinate 3,744,607 of JAQFVV010006209.1, read as the reverse complement.
TCATAATTATTTAATAGCAGCTACCTTGTTAATGTTTTACAAGCTCAGAAAAAGTTCTAATTTGACTTTAAAATATCAAATTAAGCTTAAATAAGAACATTCTGTAAATGATAGCAAAAAATATATAACATCTATAATTCCTTATGGAATTAAGCATATATTTCCTTTAAAATTAAGCAAAGTTATATACAGTTCTGGCATTCAACATTTAAAAACTATTACATCCAGATAAATTTTAAGCATGACTAAATAAGCTAATTGAAAATTAATGAGTTCAAGCAATATTTTTACCTTCTGTAGAAAAATTTCCTATTTTCACAAATCACTATAACAGCATATTGCTTCCTTCCTTATTTATACATTGTCAGAGATTCCTTAATAGTGTATAAATTTGAAGAAGTTCTGTAGTGATGATCAGGCCAAAGCTAGAGACCTGAGTGGAGAATTACTAATTACTTTAGCCTGTCATGGTTTAAACTTTACAAAAATAATAAATAATTGGAAAAATTATACTTATTAACAATGAAGAAAAATATTAAAGTGTTTAGAAATATACATGGTCAAAGCTTAATTAGGATAAGACAGGTGGTAAATAATAAATTAGATATTAACAATGAGGGAATTAATTTTAATTAATTTATTTGACCTAATTAAGTTTAAAAGTCAAATATCTAAAAATAACCTCTTAATTGTAATGTCTGGAAAATTTTTAGATAAAATTCACTTATATAAATCTGTCTTAACTAATAATATTTTATAATATTAGTTATGAATCAACAAAATAGCTTATAAAATGTCTCACCATCTTTAACATGATACTGACATTTATTTGTTAGAGAATAAACTATGTAAACAATTTTTTTAAAATTTATTATCATGAATACTTAACATAAAGTTCTATAGACAGAACTTAAGGTTATAATATATATATATTATTGTACATTAGTATACAAATAAATTGTGCCAACTTCTTAAAACTATTATAAATATATGTAAGTAAAAAATGGAAGAAAAAGTATTTTGGTTGTGTAAAATATTTGTTTGTTTCTATAATAGTAATCAAAATAATTATTACACAAGTTTTTTTATCCAGCATATAGACTTTTCAAGAATTCTGAGATTTTCACTTATATACATACATGCACATATTTAAATCTAACGATTTTAATGAGCACATAAATAATTTTAAGGTTTATCAAATATATAATACTAAGAATATAAACTATTTAAAAACAAAACATTACTAAAATAATTCGCAAATCAGATTCCCAAAAAATCATTTAAATGAATTTGTAGGATCTACAAAATAACAAAGATGAATATTATTTACAAATTTGTTTAAATGAATTTTTGGAAATCTCATTTTTGAATTATCTTATTAACATATTTGGGTTTGTTTATTCTTGAATAGATATGTATATACTTAATTATAAAATATGTAAATGTGAGCAAAATATTTAGTTTGAACTTAAATGTATTTCAGTTGGAGCGCCAGATTCAAATGCAATCCCAGATGCAAATTCGCCTAGCTGCACTTCAGATCGCTAAGACGAGAGAACTTTTATATTGGTGGCTGACATTTTATGGTACAGTTGTTGTAGCTATGGTAGCTGGGTAAGAAAAAAATTGAATTAGTTTTTTTAGCTACTTTAACAAAATAATTTTTAACGTTTATATATATATATTTTAAATGTGTTATAATTTATTACCAATTCTGCAATTGCAGTTGTTTTGTTTCTGAGATAAGAACTTTAAGCAACCTATCTGTTTGGTATAAGTTAAACAATGTGTTCAACACTTGTAGGTTTGTGTTATACATACAAGACTAGCAGCAGGGTGTGTAATCATGATCTGTGATTAAGAGGTGTGAGCACATAAAAAGGGATCAGACATGCAGGGTCTTTCAGAGAAAATGTGAGGCCCAGAGCAACTAATATTTTAGAGGTTCTCTAAAATTTAAAATAAGAAATGTGGATGGAAAGAGAGAAGAAGTGAGAGTTTTTACTTACAGGGCTGAAAACAGGACTCCATGAGCAGTTAGTTATGATTCCCAGAAATGAGCAAGCAGATCAGATCCAGATTGCACTTGGATAGGGTAGATTCATTCTAACTCTTAGTATTGTAAAACACTGTTAGCGTAGAACTGACTGACAGGGGGCTGAAACTATTCTGTTGGTCGCTGAGCAGTGCAGTCACTTTTGTCAAAGAGTCATCAATTTGGCACCTCATCCCTAAACTGGCTTACATTTTCAACTTGTGGTATGCCTGCTTGGAAAAGTTTTTCTCGAATATTCTTTTGGGGAATTTAACTGTAAAAATTAAGGCCATTCTATTTTTGTTTAACATATTGAGATGCCAAGTTGAGGCCCCTAATATTGTGAGACCTGGGCAACTGACCTTCCTGTCTCCCCTTCTGACTGGCCCTGCAGACATGTATCAAATAATTTTAAATATTTTGTATATTTATATTTTGTATTTAAAATCAAAACACCATATAATAAATGCATAAATCTATAGTGTATTTTAAATTAATGCATAATAAAATTATATATATATATTAATTAATTATTTTACTATTTTAAATATAAAATGTAAACAAATGAAACAGTATGAAATTTCTTCATTCTTGCGAAATTGTTGATTGCTTTAATAGCAATAAAAAATAATTGAGTTTTAACTTTATTATATAGGAACTAGAGTTAGACAATTATTAAAAAAGCATTACTTTTGAGGAATGTGTTTAGGAAGTACTCTCCCCACCCACTTCTTTTCATTTTGCCTATGTTTTGACTATCAATCATGGTTTTTGTTTATGATTGATGTCTTGATACTCATCTATTTGTCATTATCTGTCCTAGAATTAGCTCTCCAGATAGAATAGCTAATCTCCATTCCTCTACATGGAAAACTAGATTGGCTATAGATTACTATTTCAAAAAGTCATGGACTTTTTGAGAAACTCCAAACTATATAGAAAATCTTTCAACTTCATTCTCAGTTGAATTCTAGATTATCGCATTCCATCATGTGTTCTTTCAATATAATACATAAAAGCTTTGTTTTAGTATTGTTGACCTTGTCTTTGTTCACCTAAATACAGAAAGCATTTTTAAACAAGTAAAGATAGTTTGCAATAACTACCCAAACCAATCTGTGAACCACGAGTAAGTCTTCATGCTGTTTCATTTTTCTGCTTAATTGATATTTTGTGGCAGTCTTTTAAATTCTTCAGCAGAAAACTTTTAATACTTCAACACCATATCTAATTATAGTTCTGCAATGTATTCTATTCTTTGTCATATCTTTCCAATGGAAACAATCAACATTGCATCTCTTTACAGTGTTTTTGAGATAATTCTTATATCTAAATGTACTGGCATGCAGTTAATGGCGAAGCTAAAGTACAACTTGTAATATTAAGTGAATGAGCGTTTTCGAAAAGTTTATCATTTCGTAATCATAGCAAAAAGATCATCTGAAAAAGATGTAGTATATAGGTGATGAATATTTAAATATATGCAAAGTAGTGGATTAGAAAATCATTTTTTTGGAGAGGGGAAAGCATGATTTCTTTTGTTTTATAGCATGGGTGTTATTAGCTATATGCCATGCTTTTTTGATTTTATGTTTGGAGTCATGGCATTCTATACATAAGATAGAAGTGAAGGAAGGTTCAAGCATATGGCCAATGGCCCTTTGGTGTTCTAAAAAGATGGAATTGTATTTAGGTTTATTAAGAGCTCTTTTATATAAGTAACAATGTAGAAAGATATGTGTAGATAGAGATGTGCAGAATTCACCATAGTATAGGGCACTGCAATTGGTGTGAGGGCATGGGATCTTGTACATTGTGTGAAGAGTCTGATAAGAGGATAGGCAATCTTTTGAATTATTAATTAATATATTGATTGAAGGAAGGGGGGTACAAAAACTTAGCTTAAATGAAGGAGAAAAGATTTTAATAAAGTTTTTAATGAGAGAAGAAATGTGTGGGAGGAGAAGCCATGGTCTGTCATCTTTGAGAGAATTACTATTTAATTTGTAGTAAAAATTATTTTATTTTTCTAGTAAGATGACTGTATTGGAATTCAATACTGGTAAGGTCTTTTAAATCTTGTCAATGTTAATTTCATGAGATACTTCAAATTTACATAAGTGGTAATTGTGGAAAAGAAATGAAGAAAGACTTGCAAATTTACGTGAGCATGGCGAATTTGATTTAGGATGTGTCAAGCCTCAGACACACATAGTGTAATTTAATTGACTTGCTTCTCATTGTAAATAAATGTCTAAGTATTTAAGATTATTGTACAAGTCTTCCTAAACTATGGCTAAAGATAAAGAGGAATGTGCTTGAAGATCAGCTTAAGTATTGGTGATAACTGATTCTGGTTTGATGACAAACACATTATCAACAGAACAGATATAAGTGAGATTGGCAGTAGTGCTGAAGTATTTAAGAAGAAGTTTATCCTCAAAATGATTTTAAAAATTCCACTGAGAGATAATCCCATGGACAACCATCAATCATGTGAAAGTATTATACATTGAATGTGGTGATAGTATTGTCATTGAGCCAAGTAAGAAATTCAGAGTTGAAGTTAATACATGTCTTGGAGTAATAAGAGTTTATTAGCTATAATAATATTAACATCACATGATCACCACTTCTTATGCTTGCTTATAACTGTTATTAAAACAGGCAAAACTCACTATACATATTGACACACACAGCAAGCTAGAGTAATCAATGGATGCCAGAAGGCTTGTGCATAAAATCCCCATCTAGTGCCTACTCATCCAATATCCCCAGACTAGTTTCTGGCTTTTGGCCTTTGTCAGTGAGGAGCCTTGGATCTGAGAGCACTGCACCTAGATCTTAGGATCTCTCTAGCTTGCTGTGTGTGGCAATACGTATAATGAGTTTTGCCTGCTATAATAATATTAATAGAATGTTTGTGATTGGTGGAGCTGTATAACTCAGCAATATCTAAAGAAGCAAATTTGTATTCTGGTTCCATCTTCGATTGTTTGACATGAGTAAAAAATCAAAAGATAATTTGAGGGTGTAAGCCCTGTATCTGATTTGGTCTATTAACCATTATTAGTGGACTTCATTTTACATTTTTATCCAATGAAGGTATGATTTTACAATTGTGGATTCTAGTATCATGTCTAGCAAGTTAAGAACATATTGATTAGTTTTATAATCTTGCCATTGCATTTTTAAAGTTTGTGAAACATCATAAATAAAAATTTTCGAATGCCTTTATATTACATAAATAAAGCAAACGCATCTCACTTTTATAATAAACTACATGAAATAATAGTTCTACACACAGCAAACTTAGTTGCCATAATAATTTCCTTATAATATAATACCCTATTTTTAAACTTGTTAAATGCAACACAATGGAGTCTGTATTGCATCTCAACATCTAAGTCCATCTTTCTATTTATAAAACAACTAAATTGTTAACCAAAGTTGGTGAAATTTTTTCTTTCAACATTGTAAAAGAACTTGAATTTTTTTTTAACAGTATTTATCACATGATCACCATTTCTTATGTTTACACAGAGGCTAAACTCTCCATACAATCCTCACTGATGAAAGCCACAAGATGAGGTTATTGGATGAGCAGGCACTAGGTAGGGATTTTTTGCATAAATCTATTTGCATACATTGATTACTCTGGCTTGCACTGGTGGCGCTACTGTATAGAGAGTTTAGCCTCTGTGTTAATATTTATTCAAAGCAAATCTTTGTATATTGCATTTAAAGCATTAAGTACATTCTGGATATTATTTTTTTGAACTGGCAAAAATAGAACAATCATCAGTATATTATAAATTCAGAATCCAAGATGGTGACGTTTTTAGTATTCTTTTTTAATTGATTCAAATTTAAAATTTCACCATTAAATCTGCTTCATATCTTGGTCCCTATTTTGTTAAGCCACTAAACAGTTCCAAAGGCTACCATCATTAAAATTATAAGCAATGTTGGAGGCAGTACCCTTCTTTGTTTAACAACAGTTTTTATTTTAGATGCCTCAGATTTTTCGCCAGTAGTAATAACACTTCTTTTCTTTCCATCATGTAGACAATGCCTAATATAAATAATTTTGTTGGACAATGCCATACATCTGTTCTAATCATTGAGTCAAATGTCTTGACCAAATCAATAAAAGCAATGTATTAATCCCTCTTGCTGATAACAAAAAACATGATTATAGTGCTTCTTAAGTGAGTCACTGGTAACCATTCATTTATGACTGGAAACAACCTATTCAACAAAATTTTTAAAAATACTTCTGCTGTAATGGATAACAATAATATTCCATAATAATTATTGCAATCTTGACTATTTTTTTTATTTTCAAAAATTGGAACAATAGATGCATTATTGAAATCAGATAGCATATCTTTGTAAGTGATATATTACTGAAAAATTTCAATATTTTTGAAGCTGATATATCACCATCATATTTTAAAACATCCCCAGATATTCCATTAAAACCTGTTGCTTTTCCATTTTTAAAATTACAAAGAACTGTTTTGATTTTACTAAGTTGGATATCTTGGTCCAAATCTAAATGATTAGATATCATTTTAATTCTTGTACCATTATTTAAAAGATGATGATCAAAATTATTATGCTTATAGTACTTTGTTGGTTCAGTAATTTTATGTACATTGCAGTTGCAATCAGAAAAAAATCTTGATTTTCATGTGCAAAAGTGAGTAAAAACCCTCAATTTTCTTCCCACCTTCAAAAGAAGAGAAATCAGCCTGACTTAGAATTTTTTTTTTAAAAAAAAAATTTTCAACATTATTTTCTTATTATAAATTATAATAGGTGGGTAATGAATATTTTTATTATTCTTTTATTTGATTTTATAAAAATTTTGCATAATAAAAGAATATAGATTTTACAATTTTGATTGATGATTTTTGTTTATTTTACTGATTTCTAATTTTTTTCATTATTCCATATATATCACTTTTTTTTTTATATCACATGATCACCATTTCCAATGCCTCTGCATTTATTTTATAAATACAAATATTTCAAAGTGTTATAATTTCAATTACATATATATCTATAATTTAGTAAGTCAAATATTCTACCAATTTTTTTTTTATATTTTAAAATATTACAATATTTTTTATTTTATATGAAAAATATTAGGTACTGATTTATAGTGTGTTCATGACCATTTTGAATTCTAAGGATTGCACAAATCATGACTGACACATCCAAGTGATAAATAACATCGAATAATCCACACGTGTTCATGATATGACCCTTCATTACAAAATTACAATTTACATCAATAATTAAAAAAATTAAAGTGCAAATTTTGTAAGGATCTCACATGATCAAGTGTAGATCTGTTAGTCACTTCAGAAGATCAAATGTGAACAATACCATTTTTTCTTGTCTCCATTTTTTTTTCTAACTACATGTAACAAAGGAAGCATGCAACATCACAGTTTCTTTCTGGTAAGAAAAAATCCGATTAATTATAATATTAATATGCTTTATTTTAACACGTGGTTATAGGCATATATTGTAATAAAATTTATTATTTTAAAAGTTATATGCTTTTATTTTTTCGAAATTGTAGCTTGGTTAGATACATTTTACATGATTTCAATGTGGTTGTAGGCATGTATTGTAATAAAATTTGTATTTTAGAAGTTATAAGCTTTTAGTACTTTGAAATTATAAGCTTGGTTTAATCAATTTTACATCATTTCAACTTATGGTTATATATTGAAATAAAATTCGTATTTTAGAAGTTATAAGCTTTTAGTATTTTGAAATTATAAGCCTTATGCAAATTTTGGATATTTTGTATCGTCAAAAACATCCTTTCCTCTCCCTGCATATTTCAGTGATTTGTGCCATCATTATTGTAATAAAATTTATATTTTAGAAGTTATAAGCTTTTATTATTTAGACTGTGTTTACCACCAATTTGTTGAATTCCAAGGACTGCCCCAAACTACCATTGACACATCCAAGCGACCTTGGGTAGATTATTTGATGTCATTTATCACTTGGATGTGTCAATGGTGTTTTTGGGTGGTTATTAGAATTCAAAATGGCAGTGAGTGCAGTCTAAATCAGCACTAAATATTATTTATTTCATATATATATAAATATTTCAAGACATTAGAATTTTAATTATATAACTATTTATATATAGATGTTTAAAAAAATTCATTTGGGGGGACAAAAAATGTTAAAAATAACCATGCCCTGTTAACAGATTAATAATATTTGTGATAATTTGAAATACTGTAAATTATTTAATATTAAATAAAAGTTTCTCTGATACAAATAGATTGTTTAATTTTTATTTCTGATTTCTAACAAAAATCTTAATTTTTAATACAGTAAAAAGAAAATTATTTAAAGATTTTTATTTTAATGAATATGTGATTATAAAAGTTGTTTTCAATATATTTATACTTAGAGGAAAATAATAATAATAATAAATAGTTAAGGAATTATTTTTTAAACTATGTTTGTTTATAATTCTGTACATTTCTTAGTATATTTATAAATACTGAGATCAGTTCTAATTAAAAGGACTTGCAGAGTTAAGAAGGAAGCAGCTGCTAAAAGTTTCTGCAGTGATCAACTTTGAGAAACTATAGACACCATTGGTGCTCTCTGTGGAGTCTCATAGGCTATTCATGTGTAACTACAGATTGCTGGATATAAAGTTCAGATCGTATAGCTAAATTTGAATTGAGAATTAACAACATTTGTCTTGTCTATCTATTGTGCTACATACCATATATGAAATAATCTATATGTGACAGTAATCTACATGCATGTAGCAGCACATATGAAGGAAACCTAATTTTAAGATAGCAAAATAATGATGATTAATATAGGTGTAAACAGAGTTGATAATAAAAGTAGGATAAAAGAAAAGAAGCAAGTTTAATAAAAATTGAATGAAACTTTTGACTGCTGGAGTTTGTGGATCTGTAATTTTAGTTATTAATGGTTGATGGAGGATTTTTTTCTTCACAATACTGTCACTCAACTCTATAGAGTGTTTCTATCTCATGCACTGCACTAACTTATTCACAAGTCTTATATATATATATTGTAATGGGATGACATAAATGCTACTAAATCCTCATTTGATAACCCTTTTGTTTCAGATAATACATATAATGGGATGAGCATTTATAATATATTAAACATGTGTATAGACAGAGAAAATAACTTAATCATCAAATGTCATGGGCAACAGGATGACGTAAATTATTTCCATCAATATGATTATGAAATTATTATAGTAAAACAGTAGGAAATTCATTTTATCTGCCTATTTCCATGTATCTTCTAATCTATTCTCACTATTCCACAGAATTCGATCTCAGGAAGAATATACATGAGTTCTAGTTCAGGGGTATGATTATATCTTGCTTGCATGCCAATTATATATGTATATGGTGTGTTGGGATATGATGAATTGCAAAATAGATAAATAATCACAAATGATTTATAATAATTACAATTTAATGAAATCACATCAATAGTAAACTATTTATAATTCAATTTAAATATAATATGAATTATCTAACAAAAAAAATATAAACAAAAATGGAATAAATATGATCATCCTTTGTTTTTGGATCTCTATTATATGGTAAACTATATAATATACTGTTATGAGGGATGGTCATTCCTTATATGAATATACTAATTCAATATTCTAACATAAAATAAATCTGGCTCTTTTAAATGGTGATCTATACATTATAGTTGACTTTCCTATCACTATGAAATAATACCATAAAGATATAAAATGAATATTATATTTTATTTTAAAATCTATTATTGATGCTGTTAAAATATGATAGAGTAGATCACTTATACAAGAATATTAATCATTCATTCCAAATAACAAAAAAAAAATTAACTAATACTTTAATTACAACAAACAAATTACATTTATAATAAAACATTATAATCATCATGGTGTGTATATTTAAAATTAAGTAGAGTAATAAATCTTACCCTTTTAGATCTGTAGATAGTAACAATGGTTATTAAGTTAACTTGAGGCCTTTATCTTTAGATTTTATTAATAATCGGTGGATATCAATAAATTTTGCTTATAGTTGAATGAAGCTTGCCCTATTATCAAAAGAAAAATAAAATAAAATAAAAAATATATACAAAAGAGAATCAAACATATGATGTTAATCTTGTGTAGTCTAGCCTAAAATTGATTTATAAACAATTCATATTGATGAATGAACTAAATTTTAATTTTAAGGATCCTGTCTTTCTCATCTTTCAAAAAAATATTATTCCATGTTCGAATGCTGTTCAAATTTCCCAATGGCAACTCCATTCTTTCATTTACAATAATAATTTCCATTTCAGGATTTCCTCTGTTTTGTGATAGTTCATTTTGATCTGATGTTTAACACAGCTAGGTAGTAATTGCTTTTCATTACAATCAGATACGACATTATGGTAGTATGGTCAACATTCAATCTCTACAATGTTTATTCCCTTCTAGCCAATCACAATTGCATAACCATGTTCTTTGAAGTTATTGGTTCTATTGAAATTTGACAACGTAGTTTTATTTTACATGATCCTCTAAATAATGATGAAATTGTTAATTATTTTTAATGTTCAGATTCAATCAGATTACAAAAGAGATTTTTGATATTTGTAAAGTATATTTTTATGTATATTAAGTCTATTCATTTATTATAAGCACAATTTTTTTCTTAATTCTCTGAAATTATTATCTTCTTTGGAAATGTGATATTTTACTGATTGCTGTCAAATGGCTTTGAGTGGTGCATTCAAATTTACATTTTATTCAAAGATGTATTGATTTATAAGTATTACGTTTGAATCTCCTTTTTATTTTCAAGAAGAAGAGGGAAAAAAAGGTTTTATTCCTCTCTTTCTGTTACTGTTCTATATTATTATTTGTGTCAATTTAAGTTCACATTTTTCTTGTTTCAATTATGATGTCATTTTATTATCTGTGTATTTAATGAATGGCTGACAAATGACAATTAAAACTTAATAGTGATTTCTTTTTTTTTTTGATAATTTTGGGACTTATATTTTTTACAGTGTGGTTATCTACATATCGGTATAGTTAAGAATCGTTAAAGTTATAATTTTTAAATGACCAGTTTGTTCACAATTATTAATGTATAAAATTAATAATAGATTTTAAATAATTATTGGTAATAATTATATTCAAGACAGGTGTATGTTTTGCATTTTTTTAAAAAATGGTTTGATTGCATTCTCATATATATATAAGTCTTTAAGTATCAAAGAAGTGAAGCTATCTTTCAATGGATTTTAGCTTTTACATATACATCAGCTTTTTGAAGGGGCCAGACTTAACTTTCATTGTTCTCCTAAGTATGGATTTTTATTGTAATTAGGTTTTAGATAGCTTATAATGTTTAAACTGAAGTAGTCCTTCTGCTTCATTCATGTTGTACTGCATATTTTATTGTCTGATAGTTTTACATATGTCAAAGTTTCAGGACATTATTCATTCTGTTTAATTGTTAGAATATCAGTTAGGTTTACTTTTCTCCAAAAAGAAGTCTAATGAAAGATTGTCTCATAGCCCACAACACAAAATTGATTAACTTTGATAGTGTATATGCTTACATTTAATTTTACAAAGGAAATGAATAAATATAGAGAAAAGTAACTCATATAAATATTAAAATAAAGTCTATAGTGACTTAAATATTAATTAAGTGGTGATAATATTTGTGATATTTTGAAATACTGTAATTATTTAAAATTAAATAAAAAGATCTCTCATATAAATAAATTATAATGAAGCAAAAAAAAAAACATTTTTATAAACAAAGTTGTTTATTTTTAATGGACATATTATAAAAGTAGGTTTCAGCATTTTATACTTAGAGGAGATTAAGAAAAATTAATTAAGAAATTATTTTTGAATCTATTTTGTTTTGATGAAATTAAACAACATCTATCATTTTATAATTATAATCTTTTATTTATTAATTAAGAAGGGAACTTTCTTATCTTTAATATTTATTAGATCTCTGCATTCCCTACTATTTCCTGTAAATACTGAAGTGTGTTTAACTGAAGAATTTCTTTGAGAAGAATGAAAAAAAAATAAAATTAAAGAATTTCTTTTAATAAAAATTCATGATTCTGAAGCTATTAACTTGTTTAAAAGACCTTTTGATATTAAAGGTACTTGGGATGGCAGTTGGAATTATGGGAAGATATATTTATTTGTTTTTATGTTGTTACTTAGTACTTGAGAAGTCTGCCTTGGGAGAAAAACTTATGCTAGTGAATTTTTAATTTAATTTTGACTAGTAATTTAATTATGAATTGGTATAATTGGTTTAATATAAGATTGTCTTAAGAGCAGATTGAAGATTCATGGTTTAGATAAACTTGGGATGTTATAATGTGATATATATATACAACTACTTTCAATTGCAATATTTTTTATATATTGGAATTTAAAAATTAATTAGTCATTAATAGTATCTATAATCTCAAGCTTTATCACTACGGAGAAGACAATACATTGGTGGTTTGAATATCAGAATCCTCTTTACTCTTTCTGAATCATTGGCGTTCTAAAAATAATTTCTGTAAAATATGAATTTTCAAATATAATTTAGTCATTATACATTTTTATTAATCTCTCCAATCATATAATTTAAAACATGAATGCATAAATCCTAGAGCCATGATTTTAAATAGCATAAAAAGTAAACATATTTAGCAAATAGATGTTTAATTCATTGCTTCTAGTTGGCAAAAACCAATACTTTAGAACAGTAGATCAAACCCACTATTAAAGGGAAATTATAGATAAATATGTATGATCTTTTTATATTGGATTTGACCTTTTAAATATTGATAAACAAAAATAATTAATTTGAAAAGTTATGAGATTCCTTATTTTAGTAGGTGTTGCTTAAACTTTATAATTCATCTGATTGTAATGGTTATTTTTTAATTACATTTTAAAAATAATATTATGCATAATATTACTTTAAAAATTACTTTTTTTTAATTGACAGGTATCGTAGGTATAAGAATCCAATGATCTTTTCACCTTTGTTGCCATTATCATTTGTAGTGACATACCAAGCTGATCTAGCATATGGTAGCAAACTGCATCGGATTAAAAGTAAGACCAATTATCTCTCATAGTGCTAAAATATTTTAACTTTGCATCTGTTACTAACAAAAAATTACATTTTTTCTTCCAGAAATTAAATAATCTCTCTCTTTATCAATACATATCATTCCAAGCCTTGCTATGGACCCTAAAATTCATTGATAATAACAAACTATATAAAATATACTTATAGAAACATTTTGCATGTGCATATATTATCAAATTAATACATATACTCTTTATATAATTATAATACTGTCTAGAGTCACTCATTTAAAAATATAATTAAAAATAAATAAATTGAATAAATGCTTATAAATTAATATGCCTAATTGCAGTGAGGTGCTGTTTTAATTGTTTGTTTTATTTTTTAATCCAATCATTCTGTTCAATTCATGCTAATAATGCAATTCATTCAATTGAAATAATAATCTTTCAATTAATTTATATTGGATTCAGAATTTGTTTGTTTTTATATTTTCTACTTAGAACTAGAGTCTTTAGAGAGAACACACTGTTTTGGATTAACATATTCTTAAGAAGCAAGATAGATTTTTTAATTGAGAGATTTTTAAATAACTTACTAAAATATTCATTAAAAAATGATATTGCCAAATTACATTTTATATATTCTTTTGTATCAGCGTAATAAAAGCTGAATTTAAACAATTATTCCCATCCATCATGTGGTTCGTCATCAAAAACCATAATTCCTTTCCTTAGTGGATCAGGAAATAAAGCGTTCATAATTGATACAAGTTATTGTATTACCTGGATTAATCACTTTCTCTTTAAATGTGAATTTTGGTACTAAAAGAAATATTATTAATTTATACTGTTCTATTTATACTACTTCAATAGACATTACTTGACAATAAAAATTTGTCATGTTAAATTGTTTTAGTATTGTTTCAAACTGCTTGTTTTATAGATTATATAAGTGTTTATTGATTTCTTAACAGTAAATTTCAAATGTGTGACTGAAAACTATTTAATGGATTATTAATAATAGTAGCATTTAAATCCTCTTGAAAACAAAACTGGTCTGCCATTATTCACATTGTTTTTCTTGAAATTGATCAGAAGCCTTCTTGTCCAGATAATCTTATAAAATAACACAATAAATAACTGACATTTTAATGTGTTTGTAATAAGTCTACCATACATTTTTTTAAACTACAAGAATATAAATCTTTATTTTTATTTAATCTCAAATTTTATTGGTTGAAGGCTTTTATTCATGCAAATAAGTAATTTAAACTCTTCATAACTTCGATTAGCAATCTCTTGTTGCTATTGGTCAATTATTTATAAAGAACACATTCCATTGAAATCAGTATCATGATTTTTAATGTAAGTGAATAAATAATCTGTACATTAGATAACTAACTTCATGAATATGTTCTCTTTTCTGATACTGATTTAACATTTGGTCTACCATTAAATGAATTATAGCAGATTTGACATAGATTTCATAAATTTTATGAAATTCCAAAAATATTTTATTCTTGAGCATGGAAATTTTTTTTATCATTTTTTAAAAAAAGTAGTATAAATGATATTATTTTTATGGTGAACATTATTAATTTTTTATCAGTGACTTTTATGTGAAATAAGAATGACATAATTCATGAATTATCAAAATATTTTATCTTATTGCAGAAAATAACAATTTCCTTTTATTTAAATAATTTTCATATTTAATGTTAATTTAATTTTTTTTTATGTTTTACATCAATTTATATTCTATGTGTGCTGCTTCCTCTTGTTTCTATTTTGGTATTTCTAAAATCTCTATGAAATCTGTTAATGATATTTTTTGCTCAAAACCATTTTCCCAATCTATTGTACCAAACTAATAACTAAATCCATTACATTCTTCCATATTTACAATCTGATCATATTCAGTTTTATCTTCATTATGCTTATCATTATTCAATATAAATTCCACCATCCTGCATTTTTTCATATTTCCTTAGCAACCTTAATTGACTACATTTTTGCAATTTATTATCTCTGATTAAATCTAAAAAAAACAACAACTAATAAATATAAATATCTTTTACATAAATAAATTCATCATCAACCATTGTCAGTCCACTGCAGGATGGTCTCTCCAAATTCAATTCATCTCTGATGTCTAGCCTCTCTTCTCCACGTCACCCCTGTACACTTTCTTATTTCATCTATCCATCTCACATGAAGTCTCTTTCTGGGTCTTTTGCAATCTCTTGAAATCCAGTTTAAAATTTCAAGTGTCCATCTATTATTATCTCTTCTAGCAATATGTCCAGCCAAACTCTACTTCAGTCTTTTAATTCTTTCAACGATGTCAGTAACACCTGTTTGTTCTCTTACCCATATATTGCATTTTCGATCTCTTCTTGTTACTCCCAACATGCATCTTTCCATACTTCTTTGAGTGGTCTGAAGTCTCTGTATTGCTCTTCTATTAAGTGTCCAAGTCTCAGATTCATAAGTAAGAACTGGTAAAACACATTTATTAAAAACCTTCCTTTTCAAACACAGGCATATTTCCTTTTAATATTAAGTTATTTCTACCAAAAGCATTCCTACCAAGTTTAATTCTATGATTAATTTCATCCATGTGTTTCCAACTGTAGGAATAATCTGATCAAGGTATTTGTAGTTGTTAATTTCTTCTAACTCATTATAATCAATCTTTATTTTCATATTTTGAGAAAATCCATTGAACATTACTTTAGTCTTTTTAGTCCTACTTTCTTACTTTCATCTAATAACTCTTGCAATATTTCCTTAAGCTCTAAAGCATTATTTGCAAAAACATTTACATCATCTGCAAAATCTAAATGATTTAAATAATCTCCATTTACTTTTATTCCTTTAGCTTCCCATTTTAGTCCACAAAATACTTCTTGTAGCACTGCTGTAATTTAACATCTTAATATTTAAATTTTTATACTTAGTTGTATTTCTGAAGAGAAACTTTCTGTGCAAAATAGCAAATGTAATTAATGTCTAATAAAAATATAGTATTTATGTATTATCAGGTATTTAGATTTATTGAGGTTTTTTTTTTTGCAGGTAATATAAAATCTACTACATATGTTTTATAAATATATATGTTAATAATATATACACAAACATGTGTACAACACATGAACAGAAAATGACACTAATTGATAGATATAATTAAATTGTTTCAATTTTAACATCATATACAACATAAACATGTTGGAATTTGTAATTAATTAAATATATGTTGTTTTTAGTATCATGCTTTGGAATGCTTTTTGTGCTAAGGTTTTTAATATATATCAATAAACTTATCACATAACATATCTGAAAGTATTTAAATAATGACTTTGATAATTATCCAAAATTAGAATGTGTATATATTTTTTTCAGATTTATATACTTAAAATTAATATAGAATCTTAATGTGATTTGTTTAATATTTTTGATATTATCTTACCATTTGTATTTTTGCACATTTACATCTAATTACTGCATAGAAATTGTGAATACATTAATGTATATGACAAATGATTACTTAATTTGGGTTCAATGTAATAATTGTAAATGTTGAAAATAGCAAATAAATATCATTTTAAAATAAAATTAATTCATTTAAATTTCAGAATTTAGCTCTTGTATAAAAAAATCTTTATTAAATAAGGAACTAATAGAGATCACTTAAATGATTTTATTCATAATAATATATCATAATAATATTGGCATTTGATTATTGTCCAAAATTAAAATTCATAACTTTTTATCTAATTAACATTTGGTCTTAAGAGGTTCAAATCCATATCAGGTGAAATATGAAATTTTTTTTATTGTGAACGGGTTATGATTTTTCTTTCATATAATCAACCCATAATCAAATAAGCTAGCCATCCAATAAAGCATCAGTAAATAGATATTTAATTAGTATTAAATAGAGAGTAATCGATCCAGATTAATAATGAATAATCAGATAAGTGTATCCTAACTACCATATGATATAGTCCTCTCCCCTACTGGTAGAAGTGTTGTACTTTTATATCACAGAGTCTGAATCTGCCTTTGCCTTAACTGATTTAATTTTAAAAAAAATTCTGAAATGAGTAAAAATGATGAATTAAAATAATAATAATAATAATGGGAAAAGGTCTGCTTTGATTTCTATTGAACAATTAAAATTTAAAAATAATATATATATATTTATCTGATAAAATTCATCTAAATAGATAATATATTCTGATTTAAAGAGTCTGTGCAGTTTAGCACAGTGGTGGACTCAAGAGCTAAACATTTCCAAATCAAAATTAATATGCCCCTTCTGAATTACAAACATTATCTAATTCCCTGACATAATTGAAGTGATAGCTTGATGAACTTGAAAGCTGAAGGTTCCTAGATCAAAACTCTACTTGTAATATTGATGTCTAGGTTTCATATAGCCTTCTGAACAACAACTTGATTGTTGAAAATTTTTGTTGACAGGAGTTGGTGTTAACTTTATGGTATCTAATAATAACGATCCAAATTTTAACTGTGTTTATATATTATTTATGATTTGATAAATAATCTGACACAACTTTTTTTATAGAATTGTTATTACTAAAAGTATTGAAAACTTTTTTTAGTAAAAATGTTTTATTGATATAATTTTATTTTGTAGAACATTAGTGAAAAGATCAAAAATTATTTTTTAATTTTGTAAATCCATAAAAAAAAACTAATCAGATTTTAATGTTTTTAAAGTTATTTTAATGTTTTTCAGCATAGCTTTCTTGCAGTTCTGCACATTTGTTATGTTATTCATCAACATCTTGACTTGTATTTTTTATTAAATCTCTGCCAGTATAATGCTTTTTGAAACTGACAAAAGATAAAAAGTTCTAAATATACATAGATATAAAATATAATATTTTGAAGAATCTTCACCATTTCTTAATTAAAGAAATCTTTTAATGGCATATTTAACAATAACCCAATTAGAGCAGGGACTGAGGGGTGGATTTCAGCTTATAAACCCCTAAAGCCATTACAAAATTGAAAGTAGTGTGCTGCGTATGAAAGTTTCACCTTGTCATATTTTTGTTACAGCATAGTATTGCAAATTATTATAGAAGTTTCTGACTCCATTTTTATTAATGAATTGTCATTATTATGTTGCATTAAGAGTTGTAATTCACTTTACTCTGCTCTAGAGATATCTAATGCAAGCTTGTTTAATCACTGAACATTAGATGGTAATGTCAAACCAAATTTTAGACTAGTTTCTGTTTATTGATTTTTGTAAATAAAAAGCATCAGATTTCCACATATCTGACACTAAGCATGTCACTATTTTTCTGAATATCAGTTGTGTACTAACTGTAAGCATTTTTGTCTTCTGATTCACCTGGAAGATGTTGAATGTAAGGAGGTAGGATTGTGTAACACATTCCTCGGAGTATGTCTCATGGTTTTGTAATTAATTGACTAATTAAAAAGAATAGACAACTATTGCCTTTGATAATGTATCTACTTATTAGGTTGGAATTAGCACGTTGTAAAAGAGATACTCTAGGAAACAATATAATACAATCTTATTTCTTCATTATAATTTAAAAATTATTTTGAAATTAATAAAGTTTTAACATTATTAAGTTATATCCAGATTTCTTTTTGTGTGTGTGTGTGTAATCTAATTATTATTGCTCGGAAAAAAAAAAAACTAATGTTATTCAAATATTCAGTAAGCAATTTTTAAATATCATATGCAATTGCAATAACAATCATTTTCATCCATCCACCGATCTTTCTCCACACGAAAAGTCTCTTATCTGTTCTTAGACATGGAAAAATCCAAAAAAATATTTAATATTTTTTACTTGAAGGAATAACTGTATAACATATATGTATTATTAGTAAAGATGTATATCTCAATTCATCTAAGTATATGGATTTTTGCAAATTAATATCAGTTTTGCACCATCATTTCAACCAGCATACACCTGCCATTGTCAGATTGCCAACTAGTGCACTACACTAAGCTACATCTCTTTACTAACCAGATGATGGAAAATCTAATCCAACATGCAATATTGATATAGTAGCAAACACTTACATAGAATAAATCTAAGATATGTATTTAAATATATATATATATGAAAATAAAAACTTTTTTGGGTCAAGCTGTGTATCAGTTTTTGCATAGAGAAATTATTCCACACAGCACACAAAGAATCCTTTTTAAAGTTTCTAAAATCTTCATCCACCAAAAAAGAAAATTCCTTCATTGAATTAGATTCCCAATTCACATTCAACTTTGTCAAGGCTAAGATTATAAGGAAGAACTATAATGTCTTAAGTAATATCAAAATTATTATTGTGCATGAATTAAAGAACATTCATTCAAATATATATTAGATGATTGCCCAATCAAAATAGAAAGTGGATTAACAAAAAATTTTGTAGTCAGCTGATTTATTAAAAAAGATTTTAGAAGAAATAAAATTTCGTAAGATTGGAATATGTTGTATTTCATCACATTAGGCCTTTTAAAAATTTCAAGACTCTCTCATAGTTCTTAAATTATATTTTTCAAAGTAGCTAGTATTTTAGAACTATCAAAGTCAGGAGTATAACCAATTTCTAAAAAATGTGATGAAAAAGCTGAAGTAATCAACTTTTGATTGAAGACATTTTTATGCTCCCTAACTCTGACACCAATATGTCTGTTTGATTGATCCACATAGCTTTTTGTGCACTGTGAATATGGAATTTCATAGACACCTTGATTTTCTAAAATTACTTGGTCTTTAATCTTCTGAAGAAAAATCACCAATTGTTTTGCTAGTGGAAAAAGTAATTTAATATTTAAATTATATAGTATTCTACTAATCTTATCACTGACCCCTTTAATATAAAGTAAAACAATTCTGCAAAACAGTTGAAGAATTCTTAACTTTGCCATCTTTTCTCTTCTTGGTATCATTACTATGCAAAGCCGTATATATATATATATATTGTTTTTACAGTAACCATCAGAGAGTAGAATATTTTTAGTTAGTGCTTATTTCTTGGGAAAGATGATCCTTATCAGACAAACTATATGCTTTCAAGATGGGCAGTGATGAAAATTAAAACTGAGATATCTATTTGTATGAATGGATTTTCTATAAACAGAGTGACAAAAAGTCATCAGATTTTTTAATAATTAAAACAACTAGAAGAGAAAATGTTTTGTTATTTTCAGTTTCCATGACAAACTTAATATGAGAATGTGAACCATTAAAAAAATAAAAGAATTCAAAGCCTAAAGATGAGTTTTTTTTGGAACACCAAACTGTCTATAAAATTCCATATCCACAATGTCCAAGAAGCTATATCGGTCAATCAAATAGATGTACTGTTAGAGTTAGAGAACTTAAAAATGCCTTCAGTCAAAAGTTAGTTACATCCACTTTCACGTCACATTGTTTTAGAAATTGGTTCCACTTCTGACCTTGATAAGACTAAAATATTAGCTACTTTGAAAGAATATGACTTAAAAACTATGAAGTCTATTGAATTTTAAAAAGGCCAAATAGTTTAAATAAATATGTTGAAATACAACTTATTCCAGTTGTATGGAAGACCATTATTTTACCTCTTTCTTTTTCTAAAATCATTTAAAAAAAATCAACTGACTGTAAAACTAAAGTAAACACAAATTTTTTTGTTACTACACCTTCCTCTTCTGATTGGTCAACCTTATAATATATATGAATGAATATTCTTTAATTCAAGTACAATCACAATCTTATCATTACTCGAGACACTATAGTTCTTCATTACATCCTTAGCCTTGACAAAGATGAATGCAATTTCACCAAAATGTTGGTAATCTAATTCAGTGAAGAAATTTTCTGTTTCTGTAGATGAAGATCTTTTGAAGATTTAAAAACTTTAAGCAAGATTCTTTGTGCATGGAAAAGAATAATTTTTCTTTGTAGAAAATTAATATATAATACAACACAAATAAGTTTTTATTTTCATCTTATAATTATGAAAATTTTCATTATAATATATATGTATACCAAAGACCAAGAAATGTTAATGATTTATGATAATTTCAAGACTGCATAGAATTTCTTTACTAAAAGAATCTAAAATGAAAAACATGGATAGTTTTATTTAAAAGTCTAATTTCTAATTATCATTGTAAATTACTCCACATGGTTAAAAAATCTAGCACTGCTCTCTTGTGAATAAATATATTAGAGTCCATATTTCAAAATAGCCAGTTTCAAAATGATTATTTTCATACAATGCTTATTAAATTTATTGTATATTTTGTAACGATTCAAATACATAGAGAGAGATTATTTTGTAACCATAAGGAATATTTGGAAAATCAAATTGCTATAACATCTTTCTACCAGTCATCCTAGGAATAAGGTGATGATGTTAGCTTATCTATGCACTTGATAAAATCAGACGAGTGCCACCTACAATCTTAAATTATAGGCCATGATCATCATATAACTAACTTATAATTCAAAATGCCATTACTCATAATACTAGCTGTTATAGAATGATAATTAATTATCATACACCAATTTAAAACTTAATCTATAATTATCACACATTGTGTATCGAATTGAGAATAAAGAAATATAAAAACAAATATAATTTAATAAAAATAAACGTAAAATGGGACAAAATGAGAATTTGCATTTTATAAATCATATAATAATCTTATTACTTAATTTATTAATTCCATAACAATACTTTTAAAATTAACATATATGTAGGGTATTCCTTATTTCTATTATATTGATCATCAACTTAAAAATCTACATGAAACATTTTAAGTTTGGTGTAAGAGACAGTCTAAATTGACGTGATTTTGATATAAACAAACACAACTCAAATTACTTCTCTCTCCGTAAATTGACATTCTAGTCTGTAATCCCATTAATGATCAATATGTAAACACAAGGGAGAATAAACAAAATAGGTATTGTTCACTATCCGGGCTTCACATTGTCGCATAGAGCCTGCATAAAGATAGCTGCAGAGCATGAGGGAATAGTTGCAACGAAGCATTCGCCAGTCTTCCGGTACAATTCTCTGAAGATCCACTACTGAGGAAGCATTCTGTCCTGGTGGTTTTTCCTCTGGATGAAAGGTATCTCACCCACCTCTACTATAAAACCTGGCCTGCCTATTTGACAGCAGGGGCAGGAGGCCAGGCTCTCATAGCACAGCTCCAGCAGAGCATTGGTCCAATTGACCAAGGCACCTCTACACATCTCCAGATTGGTGATGGCTTGCTCTAGGGTCAGCTCATGACAGCAGCAGAAGTACACAAACAGTAAGGCTTTCATGAATGGGATTCTGAAAGTCGAACCAGATCTCCTTTTTGAGCGAACACTTTCGATAACATGAACGCGACTACAGATGATATTCCAGATGGTTTTGGACACCTCCAGTCTTATCGATTCACCGCACTCACATCTCTTGGCATGTAGGAGTATATTGTTCTGCTGGAGAAACACCAGCATGCTGGCTTCTGTGGACGGCAGTTGCCACAATTTGAAATTGTCAGCCATTTAATTTATCTCATACGTGTTCACGTCCAAATGTGACTTTTCACATGAACTTGTCGAATAGTACATCAGATGAGTTTGAAGCTAATTACTTTGTCATGCATATGTGACTTTTCATGTGAACTTGTCGAATAGTACGTCAGATGAGTTTGAAGCTAATTACTTTGTCATGCATATTTGAAGAGTTATGGCAGGCTGAAGTCCAGACACCTTCACACAATACTGTAGCAAACTTTGAACTGTGAGCATTTGGATAAAGTGCATAACACAAAGCAGGCCGGGCAGCCACGATAAGCAGCATTTTTCTGTGCTTTTGCATTGAAATAATGCCAGCAGCAGCCATGTATCTTTTTGTGCTTTTGCATAGAAATAACCCCAGTAGTGGCTAAGTAAACAGTATATTTCTGTTTTTGCATTGGAATAATGCCATTAAGCGGCCATCACCGGCTAATAGAACAGTATCACAAAATATTACAATTCAAGTAATTAATTAATATTAAATACTAAACAATGAAATATACTGTAGTATAAATAACACCAATAATAATAAATTTTAAAACTTATAAACTGTATTAAACAAAATAAATCTCACTTAAGAAGATTTTTAAAAATTGAATTCTAAGAAAACTTCATAAATTTGCATATGACTGGAATCTTGTTGGGCTAGTTCAAACTCTTAGAATGCATTCTATATTGCTTAAATTTTTTCTCATACATATTTTTTTCAAATGAGCTATCTTTATGCTGATGAATTCCTTTTTTTTTTCTTCATTAAAATTTCTTCTTTGGGTAACAGTTACAAATTTGAAACATCTTCATACTGATATTTAGCAGTTAGTTCTTTTATATTTGGTTAGTCATATCATAAGAGAGACAGGCCGATTCAGAAACTGATGACAGTGATTTTAGATCAGGCAGAGTCCATCATGACAGATCAGTTACAACTGCACCGTTAGGGAAATTAGTCATGTTGGAGCTTTTTCATACTGTGCTGTTACAATACAGCTTCAATTCCATATATGTAATCTAAATGTTCTGCTTGATGGTCACTATCTCTTAAATTGCTGGACAAGACTTTTCTGGCCATCAAATCTTATTTTTAAAATTAGCCTGCATGAATTTGATATTCAACTACAAAGTACTGGAATGTTAATTGTTCTTCATTGTTTTAAACTTGGCATACTTTTTCATCTTATGATATCAATAAAGATCAAATATCAACCATTGTTATTTAATCAAAGGCACACAAAATTAAAAATAATGAACTTAAAACAAAAATTGAAATAGACAACTCATTATAAATAAAATAAAAAATTTAATATATCAATCTGGCTTTCATTCCCTAATGGTATCTTTTCAAGATGTTTCTTTTTACCCAATCACATGACCAATTATCCTGCAGCAATTCATCCAATGGATATTATTTCCATTACATTACAATAAATATAATTATTAAAATACAGACATTAAACATAATTAGTAAAATACACTATTAAATTTATTCAGTCCTCCCCTCCCCCATCATCCATAATATATATTTACAAATAAAAACAGTTATTGATAAAATAAAAAGGAGTAATATAATTTCAGAAGAATGGTTACATGTTATCTGAGAAGCATTATTATTGATAAATGATGCTTTATATTTTAATAATAAAGAATTTTAGAACATAACAAAGGGATGGGTTGCTTTATTAGTGGGATTTTATCATCAATTATGATTAACTATCTAGAGAAAAATATAATTGATAAGAATATAAAAAATAAAAAAAATTCTAGAATATCATAGATATATTGATGATATAATTGTAATTGGTAATAGTAGAAGTATTGTTAATGCATTTAAAGAATTGAACAAAAATAAATATAATATTAAGTTTACAATGGAACAAGAGAAGGGATTAATGTATTTGGACATTTTTTTAAGAAAAGGAATTAATGGCAAAATACTTATCAGCCATGGTTGCAGAAAATTGCAGCGTAGAAAGTGTTTAAATTAAGAAATGATAGGTTACCATTGATGAATATAAAAGAAGCATTTGAGCAGAAATTGGAAGTCAAGAATGATTATGTTATGGGATATAAAAGAAAAGATATTAAAAAAAATTTCAGAAATAATAATACAAAAGATAGTGTAAGGCATGAGTATACATATAGGAAGTGGGTTTCAGTTTTATATTCAGAGCATTTATATAAGACATTGATAAAAGAAGTTACCTGATATTAAGATAGGAAGGAAAAATAGTAAATCTTTAGGGAAATGGATATGTAACTGAAAAAGGATGGGTAATATTAAAAATAGGATAGGGTTGGTTTATAAAATTAGTTGTGATCTTTGCAATATGTATATATATGTCAGACAGGAAAGACTGCCATGAAAAGAGGTAAGGAGCATGATAGGGCAATTAACAGAAAGGATATAAGATCAGAGCCATATATACATTTTTTGGATACTGGATATAAAATTCAGGTAATGACATAAAAATGAATTGTGTAAAAAATATTCAGGTAATAAAGTATGTTAAAAATTACAAAGAAAGAAAATATGAAAGTTTATTCAAGAAAATTTAAACGTGTAAACATGGTTAAAGATCCAGCATAATTAGAAGGGAAATGGGCATTGTTAGATTGGAAACTTGTTATAATTTTAAAAATAAAAGGGATTATTATTGTTTTTTTTTAGATTTGTATATATATTTTATGGTGGGGTGGGGGAATGACTGTAATAAGTTTAATCACTTTTCTGTACATATGTGTATTTTACTAATTATATTTAATGTATGTATTTTAATAATTATATTTATTGTAATGCAATGTAAATCATGTCCATTGGGGGAGTTGCTGTAGGATAATTAGTCATGTGATTGTGTAAAAAAAGAAAAATCTTGAAAAGGTTAGCAAGTTATTTCAATTTTTGTTTTAAATTGATTATTTTAATTTTATATATAGAAGGCAACATTATGGATAAATTTTAACACTGAAATTTGATCATTTAAAGTATTAATTAAATACATATGCACTAATCCAATAATTGCAACTAAACTAATTAAGTAAGTGCATATTTTTCTGTTATCCAAAAATAAGCTGTATTATGTAATTAATATTGCTTGGATAAATACATTCCAAATTAATTTTAATCAGTTTTAAAATAAAAAAAAAACAACAAGAATATAAGTTTTTCCATCAAAATTATTCTCCAAACATTATATTTTTTTAAATTTTACCGACATAAAAACTTGATATAAGCTTTGAGTATAATATTTAGGCTCTTGTATAATAAAATTTTACTAAATACTGGAGCATATTTTATATTAATACTAATAAAGATATTATAATTCATTAATAAATGACAATTAATTCTAGACAATATTATATATTTTTTATTTTACTAAATGTATTAAATTTCAATAGCTTTTGAAATAAATACTGATTTCTGTGTAATAATTTTAAATTCTATTATTAATTTATGGTTATATATGATAGACACAGTGTTTTATCACAATATATATATATACCCATAAGTGCAAATAGCTAAACAGGTTATAATGTATCTATTACATTACCATATCATCATACTTAAATAAATTAATAAAATATTAGTAATGTGATATTAAATTAATATTATTTTATTGTCATATTGACAGTAAATTGCTAATATGCTATTGGTTTATTTAAACATGAAGACTGTGGTAATATATCTTATTTTACTTTTGATTAATTCACCTTGCTTAATATAATAAGACTTATTTTGCTCTCCTTTTTCAGTTCTTTTAATGCATAAAGATTAAATAAATTTTACTTCTTCAAATAAAATAAAATATTAAGATGTATATATATTTATTGTTTCTGTGTATAAATGATTGTATATATATTGGAGAAGATAAAAACATTTCACTTAAAAATGTAAAATATAACAAGAGTTTGAAAAAGAGAAATTTGAAGGAATATAATTTATTTAACATTTAAATTAAGCATATAGATAAGACAATTGAAAAATAAGAAATGACTGTTCAAATATCCTATAATTTATTGACAGATTTAACGTCTAATAGTTGAAAAACATATTGGCTTAGTGTACAACTTTTAATGCATTCTAATTCTTGTCACTAGATTGAATTGCAAAAATGTATCATTGCTAGCAGTACTTCCACCAAAACAAAGACTAACATGCCAATAACTATGAATATGTTTGAAAAGTCATTTACATTTATGTCAGCAAAAGAAATATAGAGATCATTGACATCTAATACACATATAAGCTAAAATAAATTCTTATTTTTTTTCAGATGAAGCAGAAAATATTATAACTCATGAAGAATTATTAATTACTTTACCGCATGGACTGCCTTCCTTCCAAGACATTGAAAATGCAAGGGAACAACATAATAAAGATGAAAATCTTAGAGTTTCTCATGATATTTTTCTCTGATGAGAGAAAATAAAATTCACTTGTAAAAGAGATTGAAATTCTTAAACTGAATTCACAAACCACAAGCATCATATGGCCCAGCTTATAATGCTTTTCAAGAGTAAACTATTTATTTTACTCCAGTTCTGCCAGCTATGACAAATTTGAATAATCAATTATGTAGCATTTACAATGATTTTATAAGTACTACATTTAAAATCTGTTGATCACTCAAGATTATAACTAGCAGAGCTGAAGTGCAATAATTTCCTCTTAATAGGATTCATATGATAAATCCACCAGAAATGAACTTTATATATATATTTTTAAAAATATTTTAATATGTTTATTATAATTGTTATTATACATATATATCAGTGGTGAATTAGAAAAATTGCTGTATCAAATACTACATGCTAATTATTTAATTGATTACATAAATTGTATATTTCATAGGTATTAAGCATTTTTCACTAAATAATTTTGGTTTTTTGAGATAGTCTATGTCAATATTAATGTCATATGTTAAATTTCTATAGATAAGGAATAAAAAACTTTTACCTCTTCAGAAGTAATAAAAGGGGGGGAAAAGCATTTAGACAAAGAATTATCTCAAGTCATCATTTGTCTCAAATTTTTCATATTTCTGATTAAAACTTTCAAATATTCTAAAATCAAAATATATAACATTCAATGTACTATATGTGTTTATTAAAAACTTCCATAGGCTGTTATTTAAATGACAAAAAAATGTTATTTGAATCTAAAATATTATGGAAAATATAATTCAGTTAGATAATCTGCCTCATGTATTATGCAAATAGATTTATTTTATTCAATTTTGAGAAATTGTTTGTTTTCATGAAATTAATATTCTTGGAAATATTAAAAAATATACAGCAATATTTGTAAATAAAATATAATTATTATGTACAGTAAAAAATTCAGTAATTGTACGTGTTTTATCATGTGTGATAATATAAGAGATTATTAATTACAAGCATTTTATCAGCATCTTTTAATGCCGAATATAGATTTTGGCACTATTTTTCAAAATCACTATAGTATAAATTCAAAATTGTTTTGTTATTGTCTTGAAAGTTGATAATTTTAATACTACATTGATTATATTAAATAAATATTTAATTTTGCTATAAATTAGATTTATGCAACTTGGTCTATGTACGTACAAAGGCATAGTTTGATGTAAATGAACTATTTAGTATAATATTTTATAATATTCATTCCATATTTTGATGAAATATTGTATTACTTATAAATATAAGATGCACTTTTTAACTAAATTTTGACACTTTAAAAGTGGGGAGGGGATGTCTTAAATTCAGAGTAAAAATTTTATTAATTTATAGACTTTTTGTCAATTTTTTAAGCTTAAAATCCTATTGTGTCTTAAATTCAGGGTTATCTTATATTCAAAGTAATATGTAATTATTATTGTTTAGGTCCAATTTGTTTGTTTATTAACTTGATTTTTATCACATTTTAAAATATACCATGATTTGATGTAAATGAAGTATTTGGTGTCTAATATTTTATAATATTCCTTTTATATTTTGATAAAATAATTATTATTGTTTAGATCCAATTTATTTATTACCCTGTCTGAGACTATTAAATCCCTACTTCATCTTTTTCATGATCTTTAAAGCTAAAAATATAAAACTTTGTTTTTATTAAAAATTAAATAAATTTCACATTAAAAAATAAATCATTAATAAATTTTTCTAACCCTTCTCTTCATTTTTTGTTTTAGGAAATTATATGAACATCATATGACCTCTATTTTACATGGTAATACCTACAGTAACACCAACACTTCTATTACATCACTCTATTCCTAAGTCATCTATGTTAGCATACTGGTTTCTGAATATTGGCTCTTGACAGTGAACATCAGTCCAGCAGCCATTTTTATTTCTTTTGCACTATTCAAGTTAATCATTTGAAAGTTTCAACACATTATGACTGTGGGGCATGTTAACTTGCATACAATATCCTCATAAGTATGATATTAGACTAATAATTATTATACTTTAGTGATGGCCTAAGCTACTTGCTGTCAGTGTGCAGCTTTGATTCTTGGGAAAAAGAATGGGTATACTGAAATAAAGTTCCATATAACTCAGCTTATTTTAATATCTACATTAAACTATAATAGTTCACTCTACTCTAGCATCAGACAGAAATTAGTTTTATGTCCATTGATTGCTCATAACACTATAACTCTAGAATAGAATTGATTAAAGCTATTAACATTAAATGTGAACTTGGAGGGTAAAGAATTTTTGTTTTTCATATATCAATCCTTTTACCAAAAAGTCAAGAGAGTCTAAAGTCATCTTGTAAAAGGATATGTACTTTGTAGTTTAGTGTCAGATCCATATAACTAGATAAGCAAACTGGCTTATGTTCATAACCATATTATATAAAACCTTTTAATTATTAGTTGACTAATATAAAACTAAAAATGACTACTCAGTGAATATGTGCAATTTAGTGCTTACTATAGATGAAGGCTGATAAATGAACCCTAATCTGAATATTGAGTTGGTGTTACTATTTGGAATCTATTGAGATAATTGATTTTAGAGTAAAGGGAATTTCTGCTGTAAATATCTAAAGGTAATCAGAATTGAAATTTTATAAATTATCTTCGATTGGCAAAGTTTTTTTTTTTTTCAAATGCAAACAATTTTATTAAACCAATTCTTAAAGCAGTGAAAATTTAAAGACAAGATTATTGTAGTTATATGTGACCAGGAGAACTATATAATATTCAGTGTTTAAACATAGTGTCATGTGAGATTCTTATGTATCTTATAAAAGATAATAATGTGTCATTTGATTTGAATACCAATTACAATTAATATTTAAAATGGTATAACTTCAACTTTCTTTTTTTAAAATCCTCAATTCCTTGTAATATTTCTTCAAAAATGTGTCAGAACCAATCCTTTTTTTTTTTTGACATCGTCCTTTAACGTCTATTTCTCATTCACTTTTTTTTTCATTTCATAATTAAATCCTTTTTTTTTTTTCATATTCAAATTCATATCTTAAAAGTTTCTCTTTTATTTTTACTTCAACATATACTATTAAAAAAAAATTTTTTTTTTAACAAGCCTTTATTTAAACTCCAATTGCAAGAAACTTTTTTTTATCTTTTTAAAAATCCATTATTAGTTAACTAGCTTGTTAAATATTTAAAAGCCTTATCTTAAACTTCTCTCCAATTTTTAATCCAATTATTAACCTTAATTTTTTTACCTTTTCCATATTTGTTCATAATTTTATTTTCAATCCAAAATTATCCCAGATTTTATTATTTTAAACCATCAGTAAATGTTTAACTTTGTATTAGAAACAATAATTTACTCCAATTATTATAAAGCTATATAATGTAATCGATGGGTATTAACTTATCGCCAATTTTTGATCCAATTATTATCCTTATTTTTTAAATCTTCATTCATAACTTTGTTTTCAAACCAAACTTATCACAAATTTTATTATCCTGCTTACTGTTTTGTTTAAGTAGTATCATTACTTTTTAATCATATAACTATTTTATTTTAAACTATTGGTGAATGTTTAACTTGTATTAGAAGCAATAACTCATTTGAATCATTATCTAGTTTAGACAATGGGTACTATGTGTTAGTGTCATGTCCAAATCCTAAACAATTTTGGACTATTAGTTTCATTAACGAGAAGTATTGAATTTACATCTGTTCTTTTGGGTTCTCACTTTTAACTAACCAAACTAATGATTAAAGATTCAAATACTTAGGCTGATATTAAAAGTAAACTGAAAAGTCATATGATGCTTTGTTTAGTAAAAACAGTTAATGTTTTAAAAAAAAAAAAAATTCTGTAGTATCAGAGCATTCATCACTGACTTATATATTGAATCAGTGATGTATTTTCAGTTCAAACTTTATATATTTCAAATTTTAGGACTTTTACTTTAGTATGTTGGCCAGTCCTAATTCACTGATCATCAGATAAATATATTGGTTTGAATTCTTATGAATTTCTTAAAAATATTTTTTAAAAAAGAAACATTAAATAGTTTATTTACATCGAGTACATATAATCTATTTCTATTATATATAATTTTGGACAAAGAGATACTTCATTTATTCATATATAGTAAAGATGTAATATTTACAATTGTTCTTGTGAAAATTCTAAAATATTTTGAAAAAGCTGTTGCATTTTATTTATCAATTCTAATATATGATTGAAGTAACCTCTTTGTTCTTATACATAGCAATTATGAAAGTATTGGATTAGTCTAAATACAAAACGGAACACAAACAGACTGATAAGTGTTTTCCCATCTTCTTAGGAATAATTGT
Source organism: Epiperipatus broadwayi (assembly GCA_028023455.1). Taxonomy (NCBI): domain Eukaryota; kingdom Metazoa; phylum Onychophora; class Udeonychophora; order Euonychophora; family Peripatidae; genus Epiperipatus; species Epiperipatus broadwayi. The sequence goes on along the minus strand of JAQFVV010006209.1, from coordinate 3,713,052 downwards.
TGCATCGCATTCATTCAATGAACATTTTATTCATATTTTCCTATCATAATTGTTGTAAATGAAAAAAGAAGTCACTGCTGTCTAATGCAGATAGAAGGCCTCAAACCTATGGTGAATTATTGATTTTTATGCTGGGTTTGGGAAAAGATAAGGGGATTTAGATATAAAGGCTATAGAGTTGACAAAGGTTATGTTGTGGAAATGGAATGGAGCAGAATATGGAAAAATTTAGAGTGGCGAATGGAAAATAAAGTGGCTAACAGGTTTATCTGGGCATAATTGCTGAGATATTCTTGACTTTGTTTAAGGAGAAGCCACAGTACATCACATCAAGTAAATTCATTTGGTTTTTAATGTAACCATCAAATTTAATGATTCCCTTTTATGACTATAAAAAGTTTTATAAATATCTGTCAAAACTTCAATATGTCACATTAGAAAGTTAATCCAATATTTTTATTGCTTTACATAAAACTGAATTATTTAATCATTCATATTGTTTAGCATTTCACAGCTTTTTGCTAAACATTTTACCATTTAATTTAAATATGCAAAATTGGATAGCTTTTTATGCTGGAAATAATTGGAAGACTTATATGTTATGCAATTTTTTTTTTTCATAATAGATTAAAATAAGTATAATTTAAAAATCTTATTAGAATCTGGCACGATTATTATGTATTAATTACATGACAGTCCTAAAGTCATGAAGCTTATAATCATTATAATTTTAAATATTTGTAATTTTATTACAGATTACTTCACATTCTACAAATTAATAATGGCAAAATTCACAGCAAGCAAAAGTAATGAAGTTGCACTTTTTAAATGAAATAAATTGTTATTCCAAAAAATTATTGTTTTCAAATCCTTTATAGCACTTAAATCAGTTTGCATATAGGAAAATAGGAATTGTTAAAAACCAAATAGTATATTATTGTCATTTAAACTTTTGAAGATTGTAATATCTAAAAAATAGTGTAGCTTTATAATCACTTTTTATGGCTACTCACCAGATGGCAGATATTGTTACAATATAATGAGAATAAGCTGGCTGAAGTTATTTGATACTATTAGAAATTATAATTAATGATTCCATTGAGCTTCCACTTACCAAGCAGATAGGATAAAGTAAACAGCTATTATTTTATTAGGACATTGTTAATCCCGCACTTTTTTATTATAATACTTTACAACTCATTTCTAAATATGGTTGTTGAATAAATGCCATGAAGATAAATTCTAGTGGTTTTAAAAAAAAAAAAAGTAAAGTTAATAATTTATCAAAAGAAAAGTCTATGGGCATGTCACCAAAGCAGTATAAATAAAAGATTTTTCAAATAATAACTGTGAAATGTAGTTTAGATAGATTCACATTTGGTTGATGAAGTTAATGTATAAAATGATTCATATCATTAATAAAAATAATGAAATGGTCAGTTGCTTTCAGGAGGTCGTGATTTTTTACATTGGAAATGATAGTTTGAATTTCAGTTCAAGAAACTTGACATTTGAATTTGTCACTATATTGCATAAAATTACAATTTCTGAATCATTTTGTAATAAGTAATAAATAATAAAGAAATTGATTTAAAAATATTCTTTTGAAAATTGTTACCTACATGCTTTCTTTATTTTATTTTTTTTAGTAATAAAAATTTTCATAAAGATAATAATGTAAAGTATATGAAAGTTAACTCAAATATTCAAACAAATCCTAATTCTTATAAATATAATAAACAAATAATTAAAGGAAAACCCATTAATATTGGAAGATAAATATTCTGCCTAAATTATTAAAATCAAAAATAATTAATAATAAAATATACGATGGGGAAAGGAGTAAGCATATTTTGTAAAAGTAAATTAAAATGATAAAATAAACTGAAATTTATTTATATAAATAATTTAAATTATAGTTCATAATTTGAATGACCAAATGAATCCTGATTTTATATCATGATATAACAGAAGGTAATTATGAATTTTTGTAAAAAATATCAGTACAGTATATAATTATTACATGGAAATCTTTTATCAGTTTTTGAATTAGATTAAACAATATTTTTACTCAATGAAATATATGTATTATAACTCTAAACAGTTCAGCAGTGAACCTGAAATACATTTGAAAAATTAAAAGCATTGATAAGTATGCAATAGCAATGAAAATGATGATGATAATAATACTCTTTTTTCTTAAAACCAAAAAAAAAAAAACTTAAAAGAGAATAATTGTGAAAATAATTCATCTATTTAAGGGACATCAAATTGAAATTTAAAACATAACTGAGCAGAAAGTTGGATTTAAATTTTAAAAATTATTTTATTACAAAATCATTAAAACATTTTTGACTATGCTTAACTATCATCATCAAATTTGGATGAAAGTTTGATAATTCAATAATAAAATAAACACACACACAAAAGGGTTACGAGTATTATTTTAAAGTTGAACAATTGCAAAACATTTTTTTTTGTGTGTGTGCATACATTCATAAAAAAAAAAAAACCTTTTTTTTAATGGTGGTTTCCTAGCATGAAGACTCATCAAAATTTAAAATTGTTGCACTTGATAGTCACAATTCATAAAAATAAAACATCTAGATAAATGAATTAATTGAATAAAATCTATTATAATACATAGCAAACTTCTATATAAATAATTTATAAATGTAAATAAAAATGGAGAAAATATAGAAGGTATATATCAAATAAAATATAATTATCAATAAAGCAAGTCACATATAACGTGACATTGCTTTTATAAGCTTGTACTTACAAAAATGTAATACAGAGAGTGTACCAATAGCTCAAATAAGCTCTTAATTGATAAGTGCGGTAAGAGAAAATATTTAAAATCTCTATTCAAAATACTCTTATCCCCAGACCAATTGTGTTTTGAGTTGACATTTTAGATCTAGTGTCTGAATATTCTAGCTCCTCACTGAGGTGAGCCATAAGCTCGAAACCAATTAGTCTGGGGATAAGAATATTTCGGATAGAGATTTTAAATATTTTTTCTTACTGCACTTATCAATTAAGAGCTTGTTTGTGCTATTGGTATGCTCTCTGTAAAATAAAATATAAAGAATGCTATAACAACAAAATAATAATTATCTACATAACAAACATAAGAATAAATTATCAGATTAAAGCCTTTAAATAATAAAAAATCAATCATTTACAATAGATAACTGATTGATATATAAAAATAACTTAATTTTACAAAAATAGAAAAAAATTAATAAAATAACTATCTTAATATTGACTAAGATATTCATTTAAATAATAAAACTATTTATTAAAATTATGATATTGTAAATGGTCAAAAGAACAATAATATCCAATGTACAAAGTACTTATAAAACTATTAAAATAGAGTAGCACAAAATCATTGTTTAACATAAATTAATACAACTGTATTAAGTATATTGAAAGTATTAGTTTATACAATAAATAAAGAAAAAAGAATTAAAACACTTATATTAAAAAAATTAAATATGATAAAAATATATATCTTATATAAAAAAATATTTTATAAGAATACTAACCCTTGTTCAATTTTTCATTTTATTTGTTTTAGCATAAGATTATATATAAATGTAACTCTGAAGATGACTTATGCATAAATAAATCAAAATTGAATATATATATATAATTATAAATTTTAGTGGATATTTTAATAGCAGAAATAGCAATGATGCATCTTTAAAGTGACATAACATTATAATGATACTGGAATAGAGATAAATCTATACTCTGCAGCAAATGAAATATAGAAAGCTAATAAAATAATGTCAATGGTTGAGTAATTATTAATCAATGATTTATAACACAAGTGAAACAGATATAAGTACAAGGATTAGCTAAGAGAATATTTAAAAAAATATCAAGCTATTAATGCTTTTTAATTAATATATAAATAATGCTATCAATAGCTGTTTAAATGCCTGTGCAAAATTTTATTTCAGGGCCTCAATTATATTTTTAAATAAATAATAATAATGATTCCTGCATTTATATGCTATCCATTGATTGAGCTAGCATTCATATACCAAAGTATACCAGAAAAAGCTAATCGATGTTTTTTTTTTCTCACTATAAAATAATCAGAAAAAAAGGTAATATATTTAAAAACATGAAAATAGTATTATCTATTTACAAAATAAATATAAAATTAATACATTTTCATAATACATTTAAAAACATGAAAATAATTTATTTTGAAAATGAATTTAAAGTAAATCCTTGTAGAAGACATGTGTAGAAAGTATAAATATGTTGAAACCATGAAAATATTATTTATTTAAAAAGCAAACATGAAAATATTTTCATAAAACATTACGACTGAAAAATGTTTAAAAACAGGCTTCAAGTCAAAAACTTCATGTATTCTACATATGGACTTCTGTCATTGGGTCAACATTAAACTGCAAGTGATTGACATATGATGGAAACTTATAGCATTTAAATTTACATGATTAGACCATTCATCAAAATGTATTACTAAGACCAGTGTTTTCTCTCCACTGCTTAAAATAAAAATCTTTCAACATTTTGTTGGAATATATGAATGATCAAAGCTATTATTTTCAGACTCAAATAGCTGTAATAACAAATCATATGCAACCAAATGGTCATGAGGTCTAATGTTATCATGTCACTAGTGGTGTAGCATGAAATGTTTACTCATCAAGTAGTGACAATCAAAACCTAAATTTCTTTAAATGAACACTTTGTGTTTAAGCTGATTTTGCCATAAATCTAATGAATTTTTATTTGTGTAATTAAATTTTGTGTTACTTGGTTTTCTAATTCATATTATTATGGAATTGTATTTGTTAACAAAGAAATGTAATCAAAGCAATTTCTTTAAAAATACATTATTTTTTTTTTTGTCATTAGTTTTATAATTCAGTTTATTAAGAAAATGAGTTTATTTTCATTCTTAAAATGAATGTTTTTGGCTTCATTTACCATTAATTTATTATGAATTATATTTGCTCTCATCAGTAATTTAATTTATTTCGGAAGGTTTGTTTTCTGAACAAAATATTATTTTCATGTTTTCAAATGTATTTGCCTGAAAAGTAAATTAATTTCTGCTTTGTTTTCTAAAAAAATTATAATATTTTCATGTTTTAAAGATAATGTTCCCTCCTCACTCCTGCCCCTCCCCATGAAAATAATTGACGAGTAATCTGATATAATTTGATATGAGTATGGTGGCTTCATCATTTTTGTGTTCATATCATCATCATTCACACGTATTTGTAAATTAAAATAATTATTTTATTTATACTTATCTGACTTTCATATAAGTAAATTTATTCAATATTGTTAAAAATATTAAAAAATTCAAATCAACAAACCTCAAAAAATTTAAAAACTAAAAATTAAGATACTAATTAATAAGCTAAGTTTTTATATAGCTTATAAATTATATTTTATAATCACACATTTATTTATGTTTTATATAAATTCAATACAGTAAAATATCTATCTTGGAAGAGAATTGTAACAAAATAATATACTAAATGTAATTGTTTTTTAAAGGACTTTGAAAAATTAAAGTGCTAAATTCTAGCAGATGATCTGCCACCTTAATTCTTAAAATGTACTAATATATTTTTTGAGATTTTTGTTTAATAAAACTCATCTACCTGTTTTCATGATAACAAGATGTGAAAACAAAATAATTAATTTATTATTGAATCACAAATTTAATTCAAACTATTATTTAAGTTAAAATATTATTTGATAATTTTTTTGTCAGTTCCATTTCATAATCATATATAGAGCTCGCAAATAAGCTCTTATAAGCTGGTTGAATTAGGTCATGTGACATCTGACTTGATTTTTTTTTTTTGTAATTTCATTTCATAGTCCTTTTTTTCCTGGGGCCTATATCTGCCTAATTATGGCAATTAATAATAATAAATATATAAAAACATTAAATGAAAAAGTAATTATACATGAACAATTTTCTGTTAAAGGAGTTTTGTTATAATCTAGGACCACCATTACAGAATGTTACATTTTTTAGCACAATGAGAGAATCCTGAACTCAAAAGCAGAAAGTTTGCAACTGAATAAAAAAAAATCAAACTCTTATGCTCAATCTGTTTATAGGAAACTCAAATTATACGATCTCCAGTCACAAGATTAAAAAAAAAATATTAACTTTATTTGGTGAATAATCTTCATCTAGAAATCTTTAGCAAAAGATTCTGCAACTGCAATATAAAATATAGGCACTGTCTAATGATAACAATACAATTATTTTAATAGATATTGACAATATTTTATCTTATTAATTTGGCCACCAAATATTATTTAAAATGATAAATAAAAGAACAGTTTTTAACTTAACATTTTATTATATGTCTGCTATTAATGTAAATTTAAAATTGTCCATTTAAAGTCCCACACAAATATATATAAATATATAAAAGTAAAAATGTAGCTAGAAAGCTATCTTTTAATTTTCTTGTTATTGGAATCTGCTGGTTATCACAGTGATAGACTCAAAAGCTAATTTAAGATTCTTGCCTAAATTCTATTAATTAAAATAAAATCTGATTGGTTGATACAGCCTGCTATTTTGATACTCAAACATCATGACCTCCAAACAATCTTATGATCATTATTATTAATATTAATATATGAATCATTTCATTTGAAGATTCACTTTCAGTGCCTCCTAACAAATCATCAGTGGCAACTACTTCAGAAGGGTCCATACTTTTTCCAAAAACAGTTTTTGCAATAATCAAGAAAATTTGAGAAAATAGTGCTTTTTTCTTTAGGAAAAATAATAAAAGATATAAAATCTAAATAAAGTTTAAAATATTTTTTTTGCTAAATTTTTACCATTTCAAGTGACTAATTCTTATAATAAAACAACAGGCCATTATGAGAATCAACCAAGGAATACTTGGTCATAGTGCCTTTAGTGTGATGTTTTTGCTTGTCTTCAAAGAAATCAAAAATTAAGTCACTATAAAATTTCTTCCAAGATTAAATTTGTGATTTTTTTGGCATATAAACCTTTACAACATTAAACATTTTTGGGGGTTTTATTTTCATTAGTAAAAATTTAAGACAAGGGAATAATTTCATGTATTTTCCAGCAGAAATTTCAACCTCATTCATTTAACTTTCAGTAAATTCTGCTAACTTCCATAAGTAATAGTAATTAATTAGTCTGTCATGATTAAGAACTTTTAAATGTTATTTTTGTCTTTACATTATTTGAGATCATCAATTTTATTACTGACGATTCCATATTTTGAGTAAATTTGTAGTAAATAAACCTAGGGGCAGCTTTGCTTAAGACTTTTTCAATGGTTCAGTTTATTGATATGCAAACCCAGTGAAGTTTTTAAATTATGAATGTATATTTCACTTAAGTAAAATTATATTAATATGTTCTTTCTTGATATGGAAAAAATAAAATATATTTTTTTTAAAAAACAAAATGTTTTTTCAATGGGTAATCTAATCATTTTTTGAATGTACATATACATGACCCCCCCCCCCTTCCACAAACACACGTATAAGGAGTTTGCTGTTAACTGAAAGGAGATCATTTAATTTCTTTCTAAAGCCTTAAAAGAACTGATCAGGCAATATCCCATATGTTCTTGCCATTGCATCAGTTATTACTATATGATTATTCACATAGTAAATGAATATAGATGGACTACTTACAAATACATATCAGTTAGTGTGGCAAGTTTATTGGCTTTTTATCTCTGAGCTAAAGGTTAAGAAATACTATGATCTCTCTTCTCAGTTGTCTGATAGCGTTTAATTGAAATGTCAGTTGAGTTTTCTTGAAAACAGAGTGAATGTATGTGTGTGAATGATATATATATATAACCATGATAGACATACCTAAATTATAGCTCTTATTCCTAGGAGGATATAAAATCAGCCAAGGCAGTAGTTGGTGATCAAAGTGGAGAGTGTTAATAAACATCTGATTGTGAACCCAGGCTGCCATTCATTTATCTTTTCACAAATACAGATCACAGTTGAATGAAGAAAAATTACATGAATTGGAAGACAAATTATCTAATATTAAATGGAACATTATTTGACTAATGTTAAAAGAAAATATGAAGAGACAATTTAAAAAGTGGCCATATACTACAGAGGCACAAATAATGGGCACATAAGTGGAATGCAATTCATTATAGATATAAAAAAAAAAAGGAAAAACAATATTGTGAAGTGATGGTATATAAGACAGAATACTTATTCAAATTAATGGAAGATATCAATGCAGATAATTCAAATTTACACCCCTACAAGTTCTCATTGTGATGAAGAAGTAGATTTTTATATGGATAAACAAAATACTTTTGATCAGACCAAAAAACATTTTAAAATTATCATGGAAGACTTTAATGCTAGAATTGATAAATGATTGACAGATGAAACTGTTGTAAATTTTATTATGGTGATAGAGTTGAGGAAGGAAACAAATTTAAGGAATTTTCAGAAAACCTATATATAATGAAATTTTTTTTGGGGAGGGGGGGGGATTTAAACAAAAATGGACATGGAAGCATCAAAATGAAAATACAGCAGAATTGGATTACATTTTGATTAACAGAAAATAGTTGATTTCAAAATTGTAATATTCTAAATAATTCAACACAGGTATTATTATTGATAGTGAGATATAAGATATGTGTTAGTATAAAACTGAAGAGAAAAAAATTATTAAAGAAAAAATAGTTTCAACAGTTGATATTCCTAATCTTCAGAAGCACTCCAATGAATTTAAATTAGAACTTGCAAATTATTTTAAAATATTAACGGAATTTGAAGATGGTTTAGATTTAAACGAAACCAATAAGAAAATAACTATACACTTTTAAGAACTGCAATAAAGATAGCTCATATCAAAAAAGCAGCAATTTACCAGTAAATTTTCTAATGAGACAAAAATGCATGAAGAAATATGAAAATATATAAAAATGATCCATTAAGAATTAAATATTTAGTTTTGTAAAATGGTATGAAAAAGAGTTAATAATAATTTAAAAAGATATAATTGTGAATTAGCAAGAAAAGCTATAAATGAAAATAAAATCTCAAAAATGTAAAACATCTCGATATTGAAAGGAAAATGATTTCTGTAATATGTATAAAGAAAAATGGAATATTTACTAAAATAAGAGATAACATCATGATATATGCAGGAGTACCAAAAACAATTGTATAGTAATAAAAAAATAAAAAAAAAAAAAAATTGTCTAAAATGCCCAGTATAGTGAGACATGCAATTAAATGTTTTCCTGAAGGTTTGTGATGATGGGATTTTAGTTGCATTTATATATTTGACTATTTCCATAATATAATATTGAGTAGTGAATGTCTTTAGAAAAATTTAAATTTTCAAAGTATGTCAAACTGTTAATATATGCACAATGTATCAAAAGGTATTATTCTTCTTCTCCAGGTGTTGCTGGCCTGACCAGTGACAGTACTAGCATGAGAATGCTATAATACTGAAGCAATGGTATTATAAAAATTGGACAATGACTTTGGTAAACATATCACCAAAGAAATCATTTTACTTACCTAAGCTACTGTAAGTTTGATATTCATTAACAAAAGAAGTCTATTAAACACAATGTTTTCCCATATGTGAATGATACTTATGGAACTATTATGAATTAGTCAACTATATCATAGAATTTTTTTTCAGTTCAGAGATGTAGATCACATTTTAGAAGATATTTCATATCATGATGTAAATATTGTGAATGATCTGCCATCTTCAAAAGTGATTATAACCAATTTATACACTATACAGTCAAATATTGGTTTAAGAATTATGAGAATAATGCAAATGTTGGTCCTCTGAATAACTCGTAGCAAGGCAAAGTCCTTTCCAATGCTCAATAACAAGCAATGAAGAATGCATTACATTAGAATTAGACCGTCAATTGCCGAGTGGGTAAAGATTTTGCATTTTTTCATACTTTAATTAAGAAAACCTAAATATTCATTTACCAACAATTTTGGATCACTGATAAAAAAAAAGTTTGTTTAGAATTACTTTAATTTTTTTAATATCCTTTCAGATTACATTGACTGAAGAAAGAAAAATACAGTAAATTAAAGAATAGTAGTGAATCTAAATAAATTGTAAGGTTATCAAAAATGCCTTGATAGCTCTAATCTTATCTACAGTTCTCAATTTAACAGTTTATTTGTAAATAATTTTGATAACTGCATTGTAGAAAATGTAATAAATTAAAGACAATAGATTGTATTTTCAATATATTCTCTGAATATATAGTTTTAGTATTAGCTTATATTTTTGAATTTTTTTGAGCTATTACAACAATGGGTTTCTTTTTCTTATCATTTTTCAGTTTATGTCAATTAAATCTGAAACTATGATTGTAAAAAAAGCAACAGTGTAAAACATTTCTGATTCATTTGAATTTGTATCAGGTTACTCTTCCAGTCATTATCAAAGGATAGCTGATTTGAAGGGGAAGACCTTCGAGAGCTAAATATAAATCTTTATCATTTGAATCATTCTATCATTTTTTAGGATTTTTTCAATTGTATTACTATTCTTGTACAACCCAGTTTTATTTCTATTTTTGACAATCAAAAATCTCCAATTATTTGATTTTTCTGGATTTTTTTTTAAAACTTTGTTATGCAAATTTATGCTTTTATCATTTTATTATGTATTTTAAATAATAACATATTTTATTACTTATAATTGTAATTTTATACAATATCTTATTAAATATATATACACATACTTTGTATAGAAAATTATTCTCCAAAATGTAATGCTTTAATCAGATACTTTGTTTTTTTTTTAATTACTAAAAACATTTTGATTATATTTAAAATAGACAATGATTGTTTAAAGATTGTTTATTTAAATAGTCAAAACATTTATAGTACTTTCAGTAATATAAAAAAATATGTATAGTCAGTTATTTGAAAAAAAAAAAATTTTTTTTAACAAATTAAAACATTTGGATTGGATATTGTATGTTATATAAATGTCATTTATAAATCATGTTTGGACATAAAGGTGTATTATTAAATTTTATTTAGTCATCATCATTATATAAACAAGTAACATTTACAAAAAAAAAATAAAAACAACAAACAAAAAAACAACAACTATTTTCTATAGAAAACAGTTATATTTACAAATGAGAACACTGTCGAGTTGTTTATTTAAAATACAGTATTATTAAAAAAAGAGAGAGAGATACATACATTAAAAGAATGGATCCATAATTTGATCAATTAATTTGTAAACCATACTTTGATCATTTAATTTGTAATGGATGATAATAAAGATACTGTCCTATATTTGTATAAAATTCTTCAAAAAAAAAAAAAATCTTTTCCAAGGATATATTTGTAAAGAAGATATCCAGTCTTCGGTAAAGGCCTGTGATAATGATTTTCACATAATATCATTCATCAAATTCAGTCAATTACTGCCCAGTTTATGGAGCAAATAATGGATATGCTAGTGTGGTTTTTAATGATTCATTGTGTTCTTCTAACGATGTATAATAATAATTCAAAACCAAATCCTTCAGTGATTTATAAATGTTATAAGGTTCAGCAAAACCAAAGCCTCTCGGTGTACTATAAATAATACAATGACCAACTTTACCATCAGCCCTAAAAAAAAATAAATTACTTTAAGTTTTAGAATTTAGTTGAAAAGATTGCTACATAAAATTAAATATAAACTTACATAATTGATAGAGCATAATTTCCTTGATACCTTTTACGAATCAAAAAGGTTCCATTTAACTTATTGGCGAGAAGATCTATTGCCCTGTCTCTAGTACAGTCTGGTAAAAACCAGGTAGATTCATCTAAATGAGGTAAATTTGTTTCATCAATTGGACTTGATGAATCCTGTAGTAATTTGTTTATTTTTTCTTGTTCTAAGCCATGACTCAATAGCCACCTGAATAAAAATAACATAGGATTACTGTTCCAATTCATTAACATACCTACGCATAATATATTTAGGTAAAAGTCTTACATGGCCCAACTACAAAGCAAAGGCTTCTCCAGATTCCTCCACAGAGAAATGAAGATCACAATACTCACCAGGCAAATTAACTGCCAAGTGGTGAGGGTTTTAACCACTTTTCTTCATTGATTTAGCATTTTATTAATAAATAGCTAGATATCATTTATTGACCAAAAAATTGGAGAATTAACTGTGTTGGTTATTATCCAAAATTATTTGAAAAAAAAAAAAAAAATGCCATAAGTTTGTTTGAAAATCCTCATTTATAATCAAAAAAATTTCCAAATTTCATACTCATTTAATCACCAGATTATGGGCATGGAAACCAATATACTAAATATTTTTAAAATTAAAAATAATCAATTTAAAACAAAATTGAAACAGACAACTCACTATAAAAAAAAAAGTTTATACATCAATCAGGCTTTTCAAGACAGCACCTCCCCCCAATGGACTTTATTTACATTACATTACAATAAATATAATTATTAAAATACATATATTAAATATAATTAGTAAAATACATATATGTATATAATGATTAAACTTATTACAATCCTTTTTTTCTTCCTCCCATAATATACATTTACAAATAATTTAAAAAACTAATAATAATAATCCCTTTTATTTTTAAAATTATAACTCTAAAGGAAGAGATTATTATTATTGGTTTTTTTAATTTAATTATTTGTAAATATATATAATATTATGAGAAGAAAAAAAATAGGATTGTAATAAGTTTAATCATTTTTATGTATATATATATGTATTTTACTAATTATATTTAATGTCTGTATTTTAATAATTATATTTATTGTAATGTAAATAATATCCATTGTGGGGAGTTGTAGGGTAACTGGTCATGTGATGGTGTAAAAAGAAACATCTTGAAAAGATTCCTTTAAGGAATAAAAGCCAGGTTGATGTATTAAATTTCTTATTTATTTATAATGAGTTGTCTGTTTCATTTTTTTTAAAAATTGATTATTTTTCATTTTATAAATAGAAGGCAACATTATGGCAAATTTTAACATTGAAATTTGATCATTTAAAGTACTAAATATTCTGTCAGAAATTCTTGCATATATATAATTAATAATTTTTTAAAATATTATTAGTTACCTGATAAACGTAAATTCTTTATATATATTGGAGCACATTCTTGAAGATTTTTTTTTTTATCTATCTCTTACTCTGTGTAGATATTTACTTTTTAAGATCAACCAATTTTTTCCTTTCCTATTCCTTTTCTTCATACCTTCTATAATCACTTTAAACATATCCTTCCTAATTTCTCTGGCTCTAAGTTCATGTTCAGATTAGCCACTTTTTTTACAATACACATTTCTAAAGTCTTAAATTTTTTTCTATTTATCATTGTTTCTGCTCCATATAAGGCAATACTCCAAATAAAGCATTTGACAAGCAGCCTTCTTAGATCTAATTTTAATGGTACATAGAGTAATTTCCTAGCCATATTAAAAGCTTGTTTTGGTATTGCTATTGTCTGATTTATTTATCATTACTTTTATCAATTATCCACTTTCCAAATATATCAAGGTGTTCATAATTTCCTGTCCATTACTTATTCTTAATGTTTTTATCTCTGTACCTACTTTCATTTCTTCAATTTTTATTAGTATTTATTTTCTTCCTAAACTTTCTCTTTACATATATATATATATACCCACAAATTTCTCATTAAAGATATTTCCAATCTATACTTTTGATTTTCAATATACTAAACAAGATTACTCAATTCATTCTATCAAATGCCTTTACAAGATTTTTTTCTATATACAGTTTCATCATTCTAATTGTACATTTTGTCCTTTTGCTTTTCCTAAATCCAAACTGTTCTTCGGACAGAAACATATCTAGTCTATTTAAAATATGTATTCAAGACTACAACAACAACTTAGCTACATGGAGATTCTGAAATGCATATTATTTTGAATTAGAATCATTTTCTAATGGAATCATAACAGTTAAAGAAAATTCCTAATACGTAAATTGCATTACAAGTATCAACTAATTCTTAGCTTTCACTAATTCAAATGAAATCTCTTTTATTACATATCTTATCAGCTTTCATTTTGTTTAATGTTTTTACTCTATTATCCTTCATTATTGAGAAATTATCACTTTTTTTTAAAATTAAAATAAAAGATATTATTTCTATATATAAATCATTGATATATTCTTTCTTTCTTATCAATGCATTTATTTTATATATATTTAATCATTTCTATCTTCAATTTCTTCATTCTAGCAGTTTTGCTTTTCTCTTCGAACTGTTTTATTCTACAATAGTCACAATCAAATGTATTTTTTCTTTGCAGCATCTATTTATCTACATTTTCTTTAATTACTAGCTTTATTTGTTTCTCATCTCAATTCAGTGTTAATCTTTCTAACTTCTACAGAATTCACATTTTATTTCTTTTCTCTAATCATTTAATTCACCATGTCATTACTAACTCAAAACTTTTTGTTTTTTTACTTCTTCAACAATCTTGTTCTGTAGTATCTTTTAAATTTTCCATGAAAATTCCAATCTTTACATGATTTTACTTTATCAATTTATTTATGTTTTTTTTCTTATTCAATAATTTTTAATACCCACTTTTAATGTATCAATTTATCTTATCTAAATTCTTATTACAATTTTTCTTTCTTATCTAAATTCTTATTATTATTTTAAAGATTAATCTTAATTCTATCATTGTTAAATTATAACACAAATCTGTTTTCAGTTCCACAATATATATATATTCTTAATGTGTTTCTAAATCTATTTTGAATCAAAATAAAAATTAATTAAAATCCTGGAGCTTTAATCCTTATTTTGTTATTTTTAAAGCATGTGTCCACATTGGTATATTATTATTATTTTTTTTATAAAAGCTTATCAGTTTTCCAACTTTCTCATTTCTTATCTCCAATCTGATAAACAAGTTTAATATCTTCCCTATCCTATTCTTTATAATTATACAATTATTTTTATATTCTTCTTCAAAGATTACTTTGATTTCTTCATTCATCATCATTATAATTATTAAATGATATAACTTAAAACAGAAGATTGAGAAAAATAAAAAAAATTAAAATCTAAAATTTAACAAATCAATTTAAAAAATATAAATATATATTTTTTATAAAATATTGAACTATATTTTTTACTAACAAAAACAAAATATGGACTTAAGCTTATAAAATGAAACAAGTTTTGAGAACTAATAAAATAAATCTAATATTAAAATAAATAGCACATAAATCCAATTTATAAGTTACATACATTGTAATAGTGCTATTTCATAGATGAATGTTAACACAAATCAGAAAAAAAAAAAAAATTTCATAAAGCATTTTAGCAATAAATAATAAATTACAGCTGATCCAACAATAATACCATATGAGATAGAATAAATATCAGTGCAAATATAGAATTTTATTAGGCAAAATATTAACTAAAGTGACCATAAGTGTTTCTAAATCAATAAACCCAGTATAAAATAATGGCTAAAATATTATAATTTGAAAACTTTAAACAATGAATTTCCACAAAATAAAATCCTCAGTTTCACTTATATAGCATATCATAGTAATCTACAAACGCTTGTAAACCTATCTGCACAATTATTTAAACTGGAAACATCAAATGTACAAACAATCATGAAATTTTGTAATCCTATATTTATGTAGGTAATGAATATAATAAAGATTTGGATGTACTAAATAGTAGCCTTTTTTAGTAATAAATTCTGGAAATATAATTTATCATAAATAAATATGACATTCAATAACAGTGAATTGATATATTATAATGGATAATCATTTGATATTGAATTTCAAAAGTCTTACATGTTTCACTTTTCAGCAAAAAAAACTTTTATTATTGATTACAGTTTCGACTGTACCATACAGTCGAAACTGTAATCAATAATAAGTTTTTTTGCTGAAAAGTGAAACATGTAAGATTTTTGAAATTCAATATTATATATGAAGACAGCAAAAACAAAGGAGAAAGAAAAGAATTTAGAAGAACTATATAATAATCATTTGATACCACATTCTCAAAAACTTTTGTTTTACTTCATTGATAATATACTTGAATAAATTCAGCATTAAGACTGAACTCCCTTTGTTTTGTTTTTTTCTGGTTTTGAGCATCATTATGATTGTTAAGAAATCTTATGTAGAAACTCAATACTATTAATTCAAATACATACTATTCAAAAGCTATTATTTAAATAAAATTTTAGAATGATCTTTAACGTTTTATATTAAAAACGTTAATTTGTACACATATATACAAACAGTTAAAGTAAAAAAAAAATATCAGTAAATATTTATAAATTAACTTAATTACAATCATTTTTTTATTTCTATCTTAATTAAAAAAGTTTAGGTCTATTATATTGGTAGAGGGGGGGGGGGGCATTTTTGAAATTTAAAAAATGCACAAATTTGAACAAGTTCTGGAATCAGATTTTGGATTAATGGCATTTTACCTGTATTTTCATGGACTTTCTGAATCCATTTTTATTCAGTAGAAAACATATTCTTTTGTAAAATCTTTTAAATTATCTTATTACATTATGATCTGCTATCATTTTAGTTAGATTAATAATTGCTATATAAAACATTTATTGAAATTAGTAATCAAAATAACAATATATGATTAGAGAATCAAAAATGTCTAAATGATCTCTTTGAATTATTTTTTAAAAGATTCTTATAATTTTGCATTAGTTTTCTTTTGTGAAAAATGCTATAACCATTTCTTTGTATATTTAATTTTAATTTATAAATTTTTAAATTAAGTTTATATGTATAATGTGATCCTATTTTTTTAAGCATCTTGTATATGATTTTCTTATAATTAATATTAGTATAAACTTTTTAAAATACAGCATATAATTATATATTTTAGAGTGAATAAAATCTATGTCAAATTATGTTTAATTATGCCATCCTTGCGGATTTTCTTGTGGTTCTTTTTAAGTGGTAAACTCTAGGTAATGAAAATAAGTTTATCATCAGGATAAAAAAATAAATGAAGATAGTCATTGTTCGAAAATGTATAAGAAATTTCAGTGATGAAAGTGCCAGAGTTGAAAATGATCCGAGAACTTTACACTTCTGAGTCTAACACTCGATCACTGCACTAAACCCACATAAACTTGCAAACTAATAATGTGAATACATAGTATTTAGAAAATCCATATTCTTATCAGCAATCATCATTTTAATTCGTAATCCTTGAAAAAATGAAGTAGCTTCATATGAAGCACTCCATTCCCCAACTCCATACTTTATGGCTTTAGACTGTATGTACTCATGAAGCCTGTGGCCTAATATGATCTATTCATCATATTGGAAAATATGTTCTTTTTGTTAATGATAAACTTTTCTATAATATAGGGTTTCTTGCTATGTATCCAAAATATGCCATTATCCTTTGATTGGCACTGACAATCTCCGGTTGATCTTAGTCTAAAGTAAATTAAAAGTATTCTCTGACAAAACCACGTCTTTTTTTTCTTTTCATCTACCAACAAATAAAATCCTTTAATCAGGTCAAAACTCTACAAGTACCATTAAAATATAATCAACCAGGATTTCAATAGAACCAAAAATATTAATATGAATACTGTATATATTTAGTCAGCATGATTGAAAAATAAATAAACTATGATAGAAAGGTAAAAAGCAGTATTAGAATTAACAATAAGTCAAAATCCTTAGCATAAAAATATACACAATGAATAATTATGAAAATCTATATTAAACTACAATATTTTTATTTTTTAAATAGTAATTTATTTAAACATAAAAATACATTAAAATAAATTTAAATACAATAAATTAATGAAAATACAAATATATAAAATTTTAAAAATAAGCTTCCTTAAGATTTGATAATTAGGTACTTTTTCTGCTACATAATTTATTTGATAACAGTAACCTATGAAAATGTACTGTCTATTGAACTAAATAACAGTATGTATTATGTAAGTAAAATAGTTCTTTCTGATAGTTACAGTCACAATGCATCACTTCAGAATTTATCCATCACTTTAGTATTTATCCATATAAACAAATGAATTTATATTTACATGATCAAAAATATAATCACAACCTTTTTTTATTGGCACAAACTTCATTATGAGTTCCTCTGCTGTGAATATTTGGTAGCTCCTATGATGAAAACATGCCAGGAAGGGCAACACTCCAAGTTAACTTATGTATCATTTTTTCCAAGATGTTGATGACCAATTTAAATTGTGTATATAATATGATGAAATTTTTATCTCTTCTGCACTGCAGTTATATATTGATTGCCAATTATAAGTACAATCAATTTATGATACTTCTTTAGAACACCGAATGATGAGAATGTTTATCAAAGAATATTTATTTAACTCAGTTTGGTATCTGGGAAGAGTTCCCATCGGTAGTCCTGTTAAATATCATTCAGTCATGTTCATTGTTTTATGATAATAATCCCTGAGAGTGTCATTTGCTAGTGAGTCATCAAAGTACTGATGTCTATTACTGGATTTACGAGTTCTTCCCTTCAGTGATTAATTACAATTATGAGATCTGTCCAGCTTGGGAGACCCTATTATTTTAAAAAGAAAGTTTGTTTACAATCTACATACATATATACATTTTTTTTTTTTTTTTATAATAATAACAATACTTTCCAAATTTTAAAAAATGATATATAGAGATATTTATAAATAAGTAGAAAATAATTTTGTAAACCTTCTAATATATATATTGTTAATTATTGCTATCACTACATCATGGATAACCCAAACTTAACTAATTTTATAAGAATTATTATACTAATAATAGTAACAATTAAAAAAAAAAAGTATTATAGTTAGGCTACTGCTGGAATAGTTACTATGATTAGACAGCAGCATAGAAATTCCACCTCCAATACCCAGACCATGATTCTTTTTTCTTCTAAAAGCATCAAGCTAGGAATCTTTGTTCGTCATTCTATCATAATGAATACTGATGATTATCCTAAATAATTTTTCCAAAAATTAAGAAGTAATCTTAATTTTTTTTATATCACTGTAGTTTCAAAACAAAAATGGAAAAAATTCATTAAAATATTAATCATCATTATAATAACTATCTCATAAAGTCATTTTTTAAATATCAAAAGAAATTTAAGCAACATGATTTGCTTACACTCATATCTACGTCTAGTTTAACAAGATCATGCTGTAACTTATTAAAGTGTTGAAATTAGAATATTTCTTTTTTAACAACTAATAGTTTTAATAGACAGATTTTTAGCACATTAAAGATGTGTATATTTTTAAGATGCAAAATAGAATTTAAAAAAATTTAAATATGACATAAAAGAATTTACAAATGAAGAATGAACACCAATGACTTTCATCAAATTTGAGGGAGAAAAGAGGCTTCAATTTAATTTAATTGCTACTTTCATTAAAAAAAATTTTAAATTAACTCCATGAACAATATATTAAACAAAAATACCCTCAGTATTAAAAAAAGGATCCATAAATATAAGAAATAAGAAAAGTATTTTAAATAATAAGAAGTTATATATATCCCTCACCAAATTATCATAGATAATCTGAAATTTTTATATCTGAAGATAGTTTACAACTAGATTTCAAATGAAGAATAATAGTCTTTAAATTCTGAAAACTGATTGCTTATATATATTTTAGCAATGCAATATTTAATTATTAATTAAATACACCTGCATATATATTCATATATCAATCACAATCATAGTTTAAGGCAGGGGTCCCCAACCTTTTTGCACTTAAGAGCACATTCTATAATACCGGCCAGGTGGCGGGCACCATTTATTTTTTCAATGTAAATTTATAGTTAAGATATTATTAATAATACACATAATGTACAAAAAAATATTTATTTCAAAAATAAAATTTTAACATATAATTAATGTTTATATTTTTACGCTGTAAAAGTATAGTATGCCCTACAACAATTTGATTACAATATAATACAATAATTTATAAGAAATTTTAAAAATTAAATTTATTTATATCAGATAAATAATTTTTTATCGTGTTTGGATAGCGGCAGGCACACATAAAATGGTCTGCGGGCGCCATGGTGCCTGCAGGCATAGGGTTGGGGACTCCTGGTATAAGGTTTTATATGAATAGAAATATATATATTGCTCAGTATAAATATTTTTCACATAAATCATCAAAGTTGATAGCCAATCACATAAAAGATGCAAGATAAATAAGAGCACAAGGATATAGGACAGCAACTTGGCTGATTTTATGTTAAATGAAGCATTCCATGTTATTATGGTACACATAGGAACCAAAATCTAATTGTCAATACTATCTACAGTAGGATGGGTAGAGCTTGACTATAAAGCTATTTTAGATCTATATTCCTAGTTACAGCTTATCTACATTACAATGTAATAATGATTAGAAGTATTCGACAACAGTAATTTCAGAAAAAACACAGCAGTCACTTAGAGACTAGTATAAACAGAGGCAAGTATCAACTCAAACAGATAAGTTTAGTCATTGCTTGGCAATGACGAAATCAAAAATTATTGCAGCAAGCAGTTGATGAAAAGTAGTCAAGTAAACAAACATCCTCATCATAAGTCAGATGGTGAAATTAAAATTAAGAGAGGCTACCCTGAGCTCCTGGCAATTCTTGATAATTTCTATTACCATAAATCTTGAAGATCAATAAAACTATGCAATAACAAGGAAAGGCATGTGTTCATAAGTTGGTCATGATTTTGGTTATTGTGTTTTTATTAGGCAATAATGTGAAAATAGAGATAAATTACTGTAATCTGCAAATGGTTTGGTAAACCTTTACCATTATCAGCTAAAATAGCCATTACCATTAAATTGATAGTTCAAGGTTATTTCAGCTTTCTGATTTTGTCTTTTCAAAATAATATCCTGTAGTCATTTTCCTGTCAAATAACGTACAGCACACATCATTATCGTCTAAAAATTTTTACAACATATGCAGATACAGGCCAGTTCAATCTAGGATTTCTCATTCATGGCAAGTTATTGAATGAACTTGCAAGTGATCTCTTAAATACCATGCAATGTTGTCAAATTATGAAACCAGATGATTAATGAGTAGTCATACATATGTCCAGACATCTTTAGAAGTCCTTATCATCCATATCATGTTGTATGTCCAACAGCATGGCATATCATAGTAATTTGATTGCTAAAATTTAATTTTATCTAATCTGTGTCTAACTAATATATTATTTTGGAAATCAAGAAGTAGTTATTAATGTGCAATTTTATATTTGATGAGTTCATCTCATATATATTATTAATTATCAATCAATGTAACTGTCATTTCCCTAACAATGAGAAAAAAATCATTTTTGTTTTGATCCCAGAGTACATATAATTACAAATTATACATGAAACTCACAAGAATAGATTGAGAATATGACAAATACAGAAATTTATCAATGTACAAACACGGCATTAGCTTATAATTTTAAGAATCTGAAATAAAACTAGCATTGAAAATGGCAAGAATTCAGCAAAAACATGGGGAGATTGAAAAGTATAACTCTTACAAAAATTTTTTTAAAAAATAATAGAGCAAAAACTTAATAAAAAAATAATTGGGGAAAAAAAATAAACAAAAGTTCTAAAGCAAACAAAAAAGTCTATTCTTTAATTAGCTTGCCGCACACATCTCCAATGATCACTTTAAATTATTCTGAAAATTATTTGCATTATAAAATAATAAAATTAGTTCCACTTAAATTAACTAATTGCTTTGATCTAAAAAAACTCATTTAAATATTGCAAAGATGTTAAACTATAAACATAATAACTAATTAAAACTTTATGTTTAAATGAAAATATTTAAAACAAATAAATTATAAAAAAAATAAATTATTTCTTAATATGTAAATAAATTCAATCTTAGTTTGCATTAAAATTTTTGCATTTTTCTAAATCCATATTAATTTACTCAAAAAAATTTCTATTACTATTTTAATAAAGTAAATTTAAAATTATCTATTATGTGTATGTAAACATACACATACATACAGATATATTTGATATTGTTTATTACTTACATTTGACACTGTTCCCTTTGTTTATAAAGTTGCATTATTTCTGGTTTGAGCCCGTTCATCTCTCGGTCCAGAGTCCTGTTTAAGGCTGCCTGTTGTTTTATGTCACTTTCAAGTTGTTCTTTACTTCTTATTATTGCTTGGAGACGACACTTAAGAAGTTCAAAATTTTCTAATAATCTTTAAAAAAAAAAAAAGAAGTTGTTATCAAACAACAGTAAAAATATATTCTCAATAAATTATTCAATTTTTTTTTTTAAATATAAATTATACAAAAAAATTATAAATTTGCATTTGTGTGTGTATGTGCATACATTAAACAAAGATTTTCACTAAATAAAAATGTAAATATAGTTTTGATTCCACCGAAATGTGAAATTGCTTGTTATTCTTATTGCACTGCCCCATAAAGTTTAGAATAGTAATAGAGCAATAGATTTGAGACTAAAATGTTCCTGGATTAAAGTTCACCTAAGATTTCAATGCTCCAACTAATCCTTCAATTTATTTTACTGTTAATATTATAGCATCAAAATTTGACTGAATCTCATCTGCCATTATCTGGTTAGTAAAGATAGCCTAGTAGCTGTTGTTGAGATTTTGATAAAATGTAGACAAGAGATCATCTTTTGTATGATTTAGCTGTTAATTATTTTATCTAATATAAAAATAAAAATAGATTTTATATATCAACATTTGTACAAATTCTTGTTTTTTTTTTTCTTAATATGTTGATTGCTAAAGGATTTGGAGTAAACTTTCCAGAAGCAAATACGTAAATTAATATCTTGGAATAAAATTTCATGTGATTGAATATATTTGCTGACAGTCACGTGAAAGTAATTTTGAAATAATTAAACTAATTTACTGGAAACATGTAAATTGACAGAAAACATTAATATTATACATCATCTGACCCACAGATTACAATTGCTTAATTAAATATAATCAGTGGATTGGGACAGAAAAATCAAAACTTATTACTGGAAGTTCAAACCACCAGGTACTGTCTTCTAATGTCTTAATTGTACTTAAACATGCTACAGAGAGAGAGGCGTCGATAGAAATATCTAATGTCATTCATTCACACACACACACATATAAGAAATTTTTGTTTGTCATAGGTTTTGGAAATATCATAATGAGTGAATTTATAATGTGGTGAGAGGGGTTCAATTCTCATAAAAATATTTCAATATGACTATACTACAATAAAATTGAAATGATTAGTTTTATAACTTAATATTTAAATACCGTGTCCTTAAGCAATGTATTCATATTAATATGACATTACACGCATTTATTTAAAAAGATAAATAAAATATGAATTAAAAAACAGTTAATATTTTCTTTTTTTCTCACTCACTTTATGCTGGCAAAAATTTTTTTGAGCTAAAACTTACTGGTAACAATTTAGATTTACACTTAAAAAGTGGATTGTTTACTTTAATATTTAAAACTTTTTTTTTCTCCTAAGATATTTAAGTGTAAAACAGTTTTCATCACATTTTATTGAAATCAAAAATTAGTGTTTTGCCTGGGTCATCTTTCTTTTTTTTTTTTGGACCCTAACATTTTTAAACGTGGCCTTTACTTTTTGTTGATCAATTATAAAATTCTTATGTGTCCTAATTACAGGATCAAGGACTATATTTTCAATTGGCATGTGATATCTAAATATTTTTTATTCGTGATAACTTCTAATTTCTCACTGATGTTTTATAAGTACAATGTGGAAACAACTATATGGGCTTTTGTCCTATGAATATTCCCATTTAATATGATGCTATAAAGATCTAATTAACTTGTGATTGTTCAAACAAATGAAGATGTGATCAACAAATGTCTATTTTGTTTTACTTTTAATAAACCATTTTCATTTCAATATATTCATTCATTTTTCCTTCTTACATTTTGACCATATTAAAACATGCAAAACTCTCCATACAATAATGCCATTCAATGCAAGACAGAGTAATCAATGGATGCCAGAAGGCTTGTACATAAAATTCCTATCTAGTGCCTATTCATCCAATATCACCAGACTAGTTTCTGGCTTGTGGCCTTCGTCAGTGAAAAGCCTTGGATCTGAGAGCACTGCACCTAGATCTTAGGATCTAATGCAACCCTCCAGTAGTCACCTTTTATCTCTACTTAACTACAAAACTATGACAAAGGCCACAAGCCAGAAACTAGTTTGGGGATATTGGATGAGTATGCACTAGAGATTTTATGCACAAGCCTTCTGGCATCCATTGATTACCCTGGCTTGCACTGAGTGGCACTACTGTATGGATAATTTTGTCTGTTTTAATAACAGCTATGAACAAGCATAAGAATGGTGATCGTGTGATTTTAACCATATTGAATGGTCATTTTCACTGATTATTCCTGTAAAATATATACATATTTATAATATTTATATATAGAATATAAATATATGTTTACTAACAATGTACAATAACAACTTAAAATATTTTCATATAGACAATAATCTTACTTTTAAAATTATTTTCTACATTTTTTTCTTTTAGGAATTTTTTTTTTAAAAAAGTAGAAAATAAATTTAAAAGTAAGTAAAAAAAATTATAAATTATATGAAAAATTATAAATTACATTGTTTGTAAACATATATTTGTATACTATATATAAATATATTATGGAAATAATTCTTGAAAATGATCATACAATAAATATATTCAAAATATAGGAAGGAAAAATGAAAGAATGTATTAAATGAAAATGATTCATTCAAAATATAAAATAAGATTTAAAAAGAAAAAAAAAAGTGCAATAGGTTTATCTTTTATATGTTGAAATTAATGAACCATATTTAAAAAGAAAATAATGGAATACTTATTAATAATGGAATAATTAATGAAGTATTAATTAATTAAATGATATATATATATATTCAAATGACAATTTTGCTTTAAATGAGAATCATTATGTATCATATTTATTAATATACATTGAAAACAATCTAAATAATTTGGGATAATTCCTAATTAAAAACGACTTTAATAATAACTTGCAATTTGCTTTATTTAGTTATTATTAATATGATTAAAAAACCCACATTCAGTTACAATTTTCAGCTAAAATTAAATAGCTACATTCTTTTAGTTCTCAGAATTAGTTTATGCGGTGCCTTTGATAATTCCTAATTTCTCTACCATATATTTTTTAATTTTTTCATAGAATCTAAACTATATTGGAAACATCAGTAAAAATCATTTTAGTCTCATTTATTCAGAGTTAACTTTTTTTCAATTTCCTTTCACTATACATTTACACTACATATAATTGTTAATAGCACAAAAATTTAAACTATTCACAATGATTTCTACTACAAATATCAGCTCCCTATTCATTTAAAAAATTTCTTCTAATAGCACATAACTTTTATTTTAATAATGTCTATTATTATTGATGGAGGCATTAATCCATCTATTTACTAACTTATATTTTCAATTTATCTATAATTCATTGTTCTCAACAAGAAAAGCATTACATTAAATCCATACAATGATAGGATTTGCCATTGCAATTAACACAGAGAAAAAAAATCCACCATCATTATATAGCTCCAAATATAGAGTAAAATCATTTTTCACTCTTAATTCTTGGCCTGTTTTAACAATTTAAATATCGTAATCAATGAATCATTATATAATAAATCAAAAAAATAAGAAAGGTTTTTAAATTCATATTTATGTAATTGTTAATTTCTACTCTGTTAAAATATAAAAGATTAACAAAAAATTTTTTTAATTCATTTCTCTATTGCATGATAAGTTCTCTATGATTTGCACAACTTAAAAATTAATTGGAGTTCCTCCAATTAAAAGTGAATCATGATTAATTTACTCTCTCATGCTAATGCAATGATCTCTTAGTTTTAGAAATTTTAAATGACAAATTACTTATCAGCAAAAGAATTATATACATCCATCCTCAATATGAATTTTAAATTTGTAAAAAAAAACATTTTAAAATACAAATTATCTTTGCTTATAAAAATAATTATATATCTACTTCTGTTTCTTAACTATCTATTGATATGAGATTTTTTCCCTACCAGTCTTCAGCTATAATTTATAATGGGTCTCACCTCTCTCCTAAAGCCTCCAAGATTCTTTAAAACCATTATGAGCTCGTATACATATCAAATGTTAATTATTCTCTCTTCAATGTCAGCACAAATCAAGAAGGATACATAACATCTACTGTTAGTTTTAGAATCTTTTACACATTTTTCAGATAGACTGGCTCTAAGTACTCCCAATTACTTTTAAATGTCTTTGTGTGTCTTCCTTTTAAGCAAAATTCTGAGTTAGATCTTATAACAATATATTCAGAATAACTGTGATGGTTTCTTTTTAACAAACTGTAATTATATTCATTTTTTTCTGCCACATAATTCTCAGGTATAATGTAGCATGCAATTTTATTATTATTTTTTATTATAAAAAATGATTATGCAACATAGCACTGAGTAATATATATTTCTACACAAAAATATATGAATGTTTAACAATTTTGCTTCACATATAACGAAACCAAACTTAGTTTTTTAAAAAAGGCAATGTGATAAAGAACTAATTTCCAGGCTGCAACTAAAATACAGTTTCACTTCTACAATTTTTGATAATTATTTTTAAGACATATTTACAAATTTTAAGCAGCCAGTACATTTAAAACAAAAACCAATTGCAGTTTTAAATATTCCAAAACAATAAAAGTAAAAATAACCATGCATATATAGTTCAAATATCACATTTTCTTTATTAATAGTTAATATTGCATCACATTACAAAAATATTTTTTATTTTCACAGTCAATGCATCAATATTCATAAGACCAATTCAAATGGAATCTTATTCTCTAACTAATAATCACTTACTGATCAAGCTATGCACCAGCTAGCTTTGAGAATAGTCTAAAGCCTGTTGAGACTTGAATTTTTTTTTTAAAGATACCATTAGTTGGGATCAAACTTCATATTATCATAGCCTATATATGTACTAACCATTTCCCTAACATCATTTTTACTTTAAAATATGTGAAAAAAATAGCAAATATTCAAATGGTTTTCTATAATGTGCACAAATAAAACAGTATACATATTAATTTTTTAAAATACTTTCTTCATTCTAATTAGAATTGTTTTCTTTTATAAGTATATATAAAAAAAATAATTAAACGACTTAGTCTTTGCTACAAATGCAACAGTTGTCAACATTTATCATAATAAAAATGTATAATTTTAAATTAAATAAATATATCTAATATATATATAAAAATTTCTCACCACTGATATTTATTAAAGGTTTACCTAAAAGTTTTTTAGATTTGTCTCCTATTTTGTTATTCCATTTTTTAAAATATAAAAGAAGAAAAATTAACATAAATTATTTATTTAAGTTCATTAAGTATTGGCAGCATATAGTTTAAGTACTTAGATAATATTGTATGACTTTAATAAAATAAAAAAAAAGTTTAATGAATAATTAATATTGGTTTTTATTGACACATTCAATAACCTGTTTGCCTTGAGGGAGTCTTATCTATTATTATCGTTTTTATAAAGAGTTGTAGATGAGGAATATTCCTACTCTAAACCAAATCCATTCAAAAAGAAAATCCCATATATATATATGTAATAAGAAGAACACCAATAATCAAATAGAAGTTTAATCATTGGAAAAAATTGAACTGGGTGGAATTCACGGATCTTAAGCTCCAGAATTGGCTTCTCTATCACTGCATCAAACCACACAGGGTTATACATCTATATACAGTGAAATAAGAAGAGATGTATATTTGGATTAATAAGAAAAAATCGAAAGTAAAATATATGTGTTAAACGAACAAATTTATTAGCATCAGTGAAAGAATTAAAAAGATTAAATACAAGTGACCTGGATATTACTGGAAAAAATGACATAGAAAGACAAATGAAATCTTAAATGGCTTCCAAGAGACTGTAGACAACTTAGAAAAAGACCACATATGAAACAGATGGATGGGGAGAAGCTAAAGTAAAAAAAACTGGATTAACCTTGGGGAAATTATTATCCTGCATAGACGGTCTAGAATGACAATGTTATATATGCTTATGTACATGTGTATTGTTTAACTGGATTTATATATTGGTGAAATACAAAAAAATCATCTACCTATTGTATCTACAATTTTAAATTTATTCATAAAAATGAATTTTTTATATTTTACATCTTTTTTTTTTGCTTAACTAATTGAAATTATTTTTAAATATTTATTTTTGGATATTATTGCTACTAATATAATATCATTTTAAAAAACACTACTGTATCACATAATATCAGTATTCAGATAATATTAATAATAATAAAAAGATTGCTATGGAAAGAATATGATGTGCTAATATTAATGAGAAAAAAAATTGAAGTGAAATAGAAATAGGAGGAATCAAAATAAAAAATAAAAACTAGTTCAAATAAGCTCACTAATAATAATGCAAATATATTTATGCATATCATTCCAGAAATAATAAGATGAAAAAATAAAAATAAACAATATTTGACTCCAAATATAAGATCCCTTTCTTATGTTAACAATATTTCGGAATACATAGCTTCATTAAAACTCAATAATAAAAAAAATCAAATAATTTTTTTAGTAATATATATATATGTGGGTGTTAAAATTACAAATGGCAAAATATTTTTCAATTGTCTGGTCATATTGAACTTTTTACCATAGGCATCTATCATCAAATGTGTTTTGATATGATAACAGTTATTCACATATATAAATTCCAGTTAGTTAGAAAGAATAAACTTACTTTTTTGTTTCATGTGGTTGAGCTTCCTTTTGAAATTTTTCATGCAAAACCATTTGATCTTCAAAAACTGATACAGTTTCTTTAAAGGCATCTAAGGCTTGTCTTTTCAGCTGAATTTCCTGGGCTGTGCGAGAATATTCTTCGTAAAACTGATCAAAAGTTTTTGTTTTATTCAGATATTCTTCATTTATGTGTTGAAGTCTTTTACTAATTTTTTCTAAGTTGGCGTCAACTTCAACTTCATCTTCAGTTTGTTGAAAGCGCGACACTGAATGTAACAACTTGACGTCCAGGGTTTTGTTATACTGTGCCAGAGATGTTTTTCTGTAATGGTTAATTAATTCTACAACTGAATTAAATTTTAATGGTTCAGAAAAGCCATACTTTCCCTCATGATGACAAATTTTTATTAATTTATTACTTCCTCCTTTCCTAAAATAATAAAAACATTATTATTACTATTTAAAGTATTAATAGCAATAACTATAATAATAGACAACATAAATTTTAAAATTAACAATTTATCATTAATTTTTATAAAAACCTTAGTGTCAATGTATAATCTCCATGTGCTCTTGTTGAAGCATCTCTCACTAAAAATGTTCCATCAGGTTGGTCTTTTAATTTTTCATTAACTTCCTCTCTAAAAAATAACAACAACAACAATAATATTAATGAAATCATCTTAAAATATTTTTGCTTCCTGTTCTTATTTATGATTTAAATATAATGCAATAAAACTAAAAATAGTCAATTGTATTTAAAATTTAGAATAACAAACCTAGAAATATCACCCCAATACCATTCAGCTTCTTCTAAAAATTTGATGTCATTTGGTGACCGTTGGCTAGATGAATCTATAGATGCAGAAGATATCTTACGAGCTGATGGTCTAGGTGGTACTGCTATAATAGAAAAGATTAATTTAATTTTCCTATTACAATAATAATAATAAGGTAGTGACGCAAATAGAAAAACAGGATTTCCTGTAAAAGAATCTACCTGGTGGTAAGAGATCGAAGGTAGGTAGATTTTCATTCCAGTTTCCTTTTAATAGTAGTAGTTCAATAATTCTATTATGATCCTCTGAATTGTATACAATTTGACTACAACAAATATTAATTAAAAAAATTATACTCATATAATGATTTAATCTATTATAAATTTTATCTTTAAGATAATAACAATTCTTCCTTAAGATTTTAATCAAGGAAATGAATATATTTTAAAATTTTGCAAAACAAAAAAAGTAAAATTAACTATTTATGAATAGTAAGGTGTGTGTATGTATGTATGTATATATATATATATTACACACAAATGAGTAAATTTAATGAAAATTCAAATTCAATGTGATGAGTTCCATTGTCAATCTCCAAACAGTTTAAAAATTGTATTTAATATATATAAATATTTCAAAGATTGAAGACAGTATAAAATAATCCCATAGTTAATTGTTTGGTGGGATACACAGGATGTTGGAACACCCTAGTAAATAGATTGAACACAATAGTTCTATTCAAGTGACTGAACCAAGTTTTAATATTTATATTGATTTCCTGAAAATTGATCCTAAAATCATTAGTTCTATGCCTCCTACTCTACCACTGTGTTAAAATTCACAAGGCAAAACTTCCTGGATGAAAACTAATCACTAGCTAATTATGAAAACTGAAAATTGTGTGAATGGTATAATATTCCATTTTAATGGATAATAAAATTTTATGGATTAGTATTTAGTTATATATATTACATATAATTTTAAATTAAAAAGCACATAAGTTATTAACATTCAAATTCAAAAATTGTTATTTTTATAATTTGAATGTGTGTCAAATAATCATTTGCTAAATAGGTAAAAACCTATTATCGTGCATTGACATGAACAATGGACAAGCTATCATTAACAACATGTGGATTCACTTTTTTTTAAATGTTACTTTTATTCTTAAAATATAATTTGCACTCAAATTAATCTTATTTTGAGTAATGGCAATCCAAAATATAAACTGCCTGTCTCTATGGGTGAAATCATAGTGCGTTAATAAATCAGCATTATGGGTTCAAACATGCCAAGAAGTAATTTAAACAATTTTTGTACACCAATGTGCAAATAATAAAACCTTAAATAGGCCATAATGGCAACAGCACCTCAAATATCTCTCCATTAATAAACATGGAAGGAAATGACAAGACTCACCAGACTAAATATTTAAATGATAGATAATGAGAGATTATAGTTTCCATTTATTTTACCCTCAGAAACAATCAGATACTCATAGTATATATTGTTGTATTAAATATTTTCATGAAATAATTTATAATATATACAAAGGAAAGAATGAAATTATTTTCATGTATGACTAGAAACAATTTATTAGCAATAGTGTTGATAGTTAACTATCGGTTGTTGTTGACAGTCTTTAAACTAAATAATTTGTTCTAGTAATCCACAATAGCTTTTTTTTACTTAGAAATAAAAGGTCCCCTAATTTACTAAAAAGGTCCCTCTTTAATTTCTAATTCAAACTATTATACGAATATAGACCCAGACATATTTTTAGACATGAGGACTTAGAAGAATTTCATTTTCTTTTTTATATCCCGTAAATATTATTTCATCAATTTCATGGATTATGATGTAAGCCAAAGGAATAAATAGTTATTTCCATTGAATGACTAAGAAGAATTTGTTAGTAATGGGATTTCTAGATGGCTACTAATTGCTATTGACAGTCACTAAATTAAATAATTTGCTGTGATAGTTCAAAATAGTTTTTTGCCTTGGATTTACTTAGAAATAAAAGGAGATTCCCATATTAAAAAAGATCATTCTTATTTCTAATCCAAGGTGTTATATAAATTTAAACCTAGACATACAACTGATAGTTATCTAACGACACCCCTACTAAATTGTTTCCAATCATTACATGGAAATAACCCTATTCATTCCTTTGTATACATATATATAGATAGATAGAGAGAGAAAGATGGATAGTGTGATAGAACTTCAACTACATTATCCACCTAAATTTACTCTAGGAAAGTGAGCCTGTCCCCTTTCAACATAACATAATAGCATTGAAAAAATTTTGTTTAAAAATGTTATGTAATATTTTGAAAATATGATGTAATCAATCTCTTATTGTAAAGACACAATTTCACTGAAGTGAGCATGTAAAGCAAATGAATATTAAGACTTAATAAAAAATAATGTTTATGTGGGAGAGACAGAAAATATTGATTGATTTCATTGAGAGGATGTAAATGATAATAGAATACAAAGAAAATGTATTAAACAAGATTATAATTATATGTTGGCTTATATCCATCATCTAATATTAATTGTAAAATGTTTTTTAAAAAATTCAAACTTTATTTAAACTTTTCAAATAGCAACAAATTAGTATAAAATACAGCATTTTCAGTGGTATGATTTCCCCCTCTTCTTTAGGTGTTGCTAGTTTGACAACTGTTTACTACTTTCACCGGTCAGGTCAACAATACCTGAAGAAGGAAGAAGAATAAAATCACTCAAAATGTTTTGTTATGTAAATTTAAATAAAGTTTGAATTTTCTAAGAACATTTAATAATTAATATTAGATGATAGAAATAGTCCAGCATATAATTACAACTACAATACCATAGTCATAAACTTGTATAGAAACAAAATTAAGTAACATATTGATGTCTCTTAGAAAAAAAGTAGGAAGTTAAAAAATAACATCATAAGAATTGTCAAATTAAAATATTTACTAAGGGACCAGCAAGTGATATATGAGAATATATCTGTTATATGGATTGATTTATATAGCCACTGCAAACTCATCTTTTAACTTTATTTCTTCAGTTTAAATGTTCATTTTTGTTGAACCTTCTTATAAAATAAAAGGATAAAATATCCAATGTTTTTATAGAATAATTTATAGCTTCTCACACATATTAATGAATCATTGTTATGAAAATTATGTGTAGCCCATATTTCATCTGTTCACTAATATAAAATAATGCAGATTCTAAATTGTTAAAAATGGGCTTCATGATTAAATTTTACACTCTTAAAAATATATATACTGACTACTTGAATAAAAAAATTGAGTTGAAATCTCAAAATATTCTGATTAGAGACTAATTTTCAGAAAGTACTGATAATTTGTGAGTAAAAAAAAAATACTTAATTTTTTTTTTTTTTTTCAAAAAATAAAACACTATGCAAAAATTTAATTAATAACTATTTTAAATCAAGGATTATCTTCAAAAAAGTTTATATGATTTTAAAGGATTTTTTTTTTTCATTTGTGGAAAAAAAAAAAAAAGGTTATCAATTATTACTTGATTATAAATCACTTTTCTGAGAAATGAAAATATTAATATTTTTATTATCAATAAAGCTCTTCAATAGTTTTATAAATAGCCAAAAATGATTACAGCCTGACAAAAATTGTTAAATTAAATTAGCCTGATCTTTCCATCATACCATTATACAATTTACTTTTTTCAGCTTCACTAAGATATAATGTCAATGATATTTATAGAATATAATCAATCAAATCTCAGATTTTCAGCACAATTCTCTCTAATCTAATATAAAATAATGCACTATCATTCAGTATAAAAAATTTTGAGATAGGGTTCTCTTATTATGCATATATTTTTAGAAGAAAAAAACCCATAAATGGGCTAGAGACTTGAAACACCAAACTTCCTTGTCAAAATAAGTTTGATATTCTATTTATATATTGTAATATAGGATATATCTTGCAGACAATAATGAAAAAAAGATCTATATTATTTTTGTTAATATATAATGTGTTTTAAAAATTTAATGGCTCATTAAAGTTAATGATGCAGATCTAAACTGTATTAAGAAGACAAGAAACATCAAACTATCATTGATAATAATAAAGTATTATTGCTTGGTCATAATATTCTATAACCTAAGCTACTAAGCTTGCTTTCAAGTAAAGATTTTATGTTTTACATAATTAATTAGCAATTAAAAAATATATGTGAGGACATTGAGAGCTAAACTAGATTTGTAACAAATAATTTACTAGACTCTATGAAATCTTTAAAAAAAAAAAACAAATAAAAAAATTTTTTTTTTTAAACTTTAGTATTTTATTTATTTGGTAATATAATTTATCGTATAATTTTGTGCTTTAAAAATAAAAATTATAAATATGGAAAATCAGCCCCAACTTTCTTGTCAAACCTATGCATACTTTACATAAAACTACATCCTAAGTTTCATCCGCCACTTTTTTCTTACTGCAATAGTTTTTTTTTTTCCTAGTACCAATTTAATACATCAAATTAGGTAATAGAGCTTTTCAATTACTCTATGTCTAAGAATGTGTCCAATTCCTTTCTTTTTACATAATTCCTGAAATCAGAATATGACTTTTAATTTTCAAAAGTTTTTGTCAGTTGTCCTAATTCCTTGTAATTTGTAATCAATAATCAATCTAATTTTCTTTTTTTTTTCTATCTTCATATTTATTTTTATGCAAAATTAAATACCTCATTATTCATATTTTCCCTGAATACTAATTATGTTGAAACCATTGCCATATATATATAATAATATATTGAGTTTTCTGTGATTATTAAAGATAACATTTACAGCATTATTATTTTTTGATTCATCTTATTTTAGTATCATAAAATTTCAGTTGCATCATAAAATAACAAAGATCATTACATTATTATTATCATAATGTCAGTAAATGAGTCACTTTCAATAACTCCATCAACTTGTTTTAAAAAACATTAATATTTTATCTACATACTTAAAAATAATACATGTGCCTACTTCACACTTTCATTCAATTACCTATAATATGATTAATTTTTTATACTTTAAAAACAAATATAATTTCTACATTGCTTTATTCTCCTTTTTTTTTTTTATATGATCAAATGTCAGTTTATTTACAAATTTACAAAGTAAATCTGTAAATTAACATATATTATAATCTACATACTTAAATATATAAAAACTCACAACACTAAGTGAATTCCTAGTCCCGTGATCTTGTTTAAAACAATGTATTAATTTTTTTGACTGAAATTCGTCAAATTTTAAATAATACGAGATATGTATATAGTATATTGAAATCAGGTTATTTTATATTCCTGCTTTTACTTTTGAATTATACATATAAACAAATTAGAAATTTCAAAAATTTAAAAATCTCCAATCCTATTCTTCCTTTAACAATATGAACATTCATAAATAATCTCAAATATTTTATTTTATAATTTAAACAATTTCCATTATGATTTCAAAGCTCTATTATCTTATTTCAACTAGTATATTTATTTACAGCATATCAATTATCTGAATATTTATTCTTCCTTCAAAGAATAGTTATTTTTGGCTTTAATAATTACTCATCATATATCTTTCCTTCACCCTTTTTTGGCAATAATATTGATTTATCTTTCTGTATAATAAATCATACATATCCTTTGTCCCCAACTATTTTCACTTTCTCTCACTTTTTTCTTTTCCTTCAAATAATTATGATTTATAAGTTTTCTAAATTTACTAAAATATTAAAACAGATTTCTTGTAGTTAAATAAAACAAACTTACAAAGATTACTTTTAAGCATTAATTCTTATTACTTTTATAAAACTTCAACTTTATCTTTTGAATTTATTTTCCACATACATAGTACCTAATACATTTTTTAGCAAAAATAAAAAAATTATTCATTTAACTTATCTAATATATTTTTTAGCAAAAATAAAAAAATTACTCATTTAACTTAATTCTGGAGAAATTTGAAGGGATTTTTAAAATTGAGGAACAGGTAGAAATCAAGGATATAATAAAACCGAGTACTAAGTAGCACAAATTAGTAAAAGGATTAGGCCAATCTGAAATAAGATAAGAATTTCACAAAAGAAATTTAAAAAAACCTGGAGTATTAATAAAAAAATAAAAATATCCACTATGAGTTAGAAGGTAACGAAGCAATTGTACAAGAGAAATTTTATAAGATTTCAGCTAGTGAATGTAAACAGGTAAAATCAAGAGTTTCACATAGCTGACAGAATGAGTATTATCGGATCAAGAATCATAAACCTGCTCATCCCAAAAAGGGAAATCATTATAGGTGCAGGGGAGATGAGAAAAATTTTATTGATATAAATATGCTGAAATGGTTTAGCCTATCACTTTATAATAATGATGATGTTATAGACAATAGCATAGGTTCAAAAGATAAGCAATATAATTTCCCAAATAAGCCCTATCCCAAAAGGATATACCATACCAGTATTAACATTCCAATGACTACTAATGGCTAGCATAATCATTGTCATAAATGTAGAATGAAAACACACATTGTAGATAGATACAACTCAAATGATAGTAAGTATAAGGACTCTTTTATTATACACCAATTTAAACCATTTCTTAGAAAGCCATTTAAGCACTCTTTTTGTAATTATAAATCTAAACGGCACAAAATTTGGTGTAAACATGGAAGAATAGTTCACAATAATGTCTCTAAAAATGTTAAATTTATTAAAAAGTTAAACAAATTATACAAAACAGATTTTAATCTTTGTTACCTTGAATGTAGTTATGGGGCAGAAGTTATGGAAGATGTAAGCAACAATCAGAATAAAGCTTATAATAAATCAGTTAAAAAATTTAAATGCTCGAATTGCAGCCATGAGACAAATAATATAAAAGAGTTTATAAACCATCAGACAACTCATGACACCGGAAAAGTTAAGCGACATGTCTGTTTGCAACAGAAAATAGAGATTATTTAGAACAGTATATCAAAGATCATTCTGGAAACTTTAAACATTATTGGAGTAAGTGTACTTATGGGTTGAATACAATACCATATTTTAACTGCAACTCATGCTGATTAACTTGCAAAAAGTATAAGTACAAAACAAAAGTTAAGAAATCTTTGAAGATTCATAAAGTACGTGCATGTGGGGAATATGTTAAAACAGTTGTAGATCATCTAGGGGCCAAACAACCATTTTATAAATTTGAATATAAAAGAAGGGATGAATATAGCAGACTTCAAATGATAGTTCATCCAACATAATTTACATAATTTTATTTAATTTACATAAATAAAATTATATTTACATTCCATAAAAGAATTCCAAGCCTCAGTAATACGATCAGCCTGAAAATTTTAATACAACTATTCTAAAGAATGTACATCAACTTTGTTACTAATATGTATAATACCATCTACTTTTACATTCTGATTTAATTTAAGCATAGTCTAACAAATTATCATAACTTTTTCTAGTTATAATCTGCTCTAATTATAATCAGCATAAGCTTTTAGAAGTAATAAATTCACACTGTACTCTACCATAGATCAATCTGAAGTAAACATAATCAATGGACACTAATTGGCAGTATATATTCATTATCTTCAGAATAGTTTCTGGCTAAAACCATCTTGATGAAGAGCAGTTATATTTATAATCAATATTATCCACCATTAACTCTTTTACCCCATCAAATTAATAAACTATAATTCAAAAATACTCGTAAAGATTTTAAAACCAATCAAAAGTTCTTGTATAATAGTTATTATATAGGTCTGATAATAGGCCAGTAAGTATATATAGATCTCAGTTTTATGTACGTATCAATATTTTTCAATCTTTAGCAAAATAATATAAATCAACACGACTTTTGATATTTTTAACTTCTGGTGCTTATTTAATTATTCAAACTTATAATAGATGGCTCTAACCTAAAGGAATGTTATTCTTTCAAATAAATGTGGATGCATTCCGATTTCTTCATAGAAATTTTTCTTCTTACTCAAAGTGTTTTATGATAGTCAATTCATTTGTTCTAAAAAAATCAATAGTAGACTATGCCTCAATGCTAAAATAATTATGAATAATTTTAGTGTTAATAGCTGTTAAAATATTGTACAAATAGCAAATGCTTTTAAAAAAATAAACATCATATTTCATATCATTATGTTGGCAATAGAACTTATTTTTTTAACACAATTATTCTTTTAACTTTCCAACATACTAGTTTACAATCTGTTCAAAAAAAAAAAAAAAAGGCAACATAAGAACTAATATAATACAAGTTTTGCATTCCGAGTCCTATTATAAAAAAATTTCAATAGATTCTATTGTTTTGAGCATGAATGCATCTAAATTTCTTTATAATGTGAGCTTTAGATCTAACTTCAATGTTTTTACTATCATATATTAAAGTCTTAAAGAAAAAAAAAATATTTTAATGATATTGATATAACATTTCCAATAAGGTAAAAAGATTTCTTTCTCTAAAGTTTTTGACTCTAAAGTTAAAGAATGTGCATTAATAATCATTAGTCTTCCATGAAATATTTAAAAATTCCAGAAAAGAATATAACAAATTAGATATCATATCACAGCAAATTCCAACATTATGTAGTCTCTTTTCACTGGTTGATCTGAGTTTTCAAATAAACTTGTAATTATTTATCTATTCAGTAAAATTTCCTTCCTCTAAAAAAATGAGTTTCATTAACAGAAATTATATCAGTCTTAAATCTTGACAATTTCTTATGTATGAATCCAGCACTTCATTCAAACTTTGAAGAATTCACATCAAATAAAGTTTACACATTTTATGTACTAGTATTTAGAAGAAAAAATTAGATACTTATATCTTTATTACTATTCCTTCTACTTTATTACCGTCAGCAATACTGAATTTACAATTATTTCTACTAATTTAATGAATAATCCATTAAGAATAATGATCTAATCAAATACAATATTTTAGATCAGTATTTTTATTTTTTTCTACAGTTATTGTAGGCATGGCAATCTTTAAATAAGACTGCTCAACAATTGTTTACAGAATTTAAACTCCTGTCCAAATCTAATTACAAAGTGTTTTCCTGGACGTATGCGATGATGGCATTTTAGTTGTATTTATATATTGGACTATGTCTTTAAAAAAATTTAACCCTATTTAAATATTCCAAATACATTCAACTGTTAGTAATAGCACACAGGTTAGTAGATACGCAACATTTTGAGAATATTGTTTTCCTCTCTTCTTCAGGTATTGCTGACCTGACTAGTGACAGTTCTAGCATGAGATTCGAACCTGGATCCCTTAGATTCTTGAATACTGAATTTTAAGGTAATGCTAACAGTCAGTAAAACTTTCATATACTTATCTATGAGGTTCCTCCTGATTTCTCTACTTTTTCCTAAGAGTAAAGTTGATTAATGGTTTCCACATATTATGTATATTTACAGTAGGTTTACTTATGGGGTGTTTGCCATTGTTATGTGAGCAGCTTCTTTAAATTTGCTTCTTTAAATTTCTTCTTTGTACCTTTTCTTCTCTATCCAATATTTTTGTATTCTCCCAATTGAATGAATGTTCATTGGTACATACATGGTCTGCTATTTTAGACATAACTTTTTTCCCTCTTCCAATCATCAGTTTGGGTTTTTGCAATCTCTTTTCAATAGGACGACTGGTCTCATCAAATATACATTCTTCCACATTCACAAGGTATTTCATAAATGCAGTTTATAGATTTTTTTCTTTTTTCAAATCACTGGTTTCTGAACTAAAACTTTTTTTTCTCTGTTCCATAGTGATAGTAAAGCTCCATATTTTGTGTTTCTGATGTGATTGGACATATATGCAAAGTTTTTCCTGTATGTATGTATTTTCTGTAAACTGTAGTTTTAATTTTTCCATTAGGGAGCCTTGT
Source organism: Epiperipatus broadwayi (assembly GCA_028023455.1). Lineage (NCBI taxonomy): Eukaryota > Metazoa > Onychophora > Udeonychophora > Euonychophora > Peripatidae > Epiperipatus > Epiperipatus broadwayi. The sequence goes on along the minus strand of JAQFVV010006209.1, from coordinate 3,673,291 downwards.
CACAAGAACATCTAAAAATGCCAATTTTTGTTCTTGTTCTGATTCTATTGTATCCAACCATCTAAATTCTTTTATGAATTATTCCAAGTCTAATTACTTATTATTTTATTTTATTAAACCATATTAATCTTTAATATCTTTAATATGATTTTCAAGACCTGTTACTCCAAGCAAAGGAGTAAATAAGATTAATATTTACATATTAATCATACCTCCGGTCAGACCGAGATGTAATAAAAATATTAAACAAACTGTCATTTTTCCAGACTGAGGTATGGCTAGCTATAAAAAAAACATGAGGTCAGCATAACAGAATATTTAAATAAAATTGTCTATTTACTCATAATTAAATTGAGACAGAGAGAAACATACAATGACATTAATAATTTACAAACCCATTTATTAAATAATATAACACAAATAATAATGAATACTTAAAAACAAAAAACAAAATATGAACACATATAAATCATTATAATTTGTAGCAATCCTATGCTTATTTCAGTGTAGTTATTATTAATACCTATGAATATCTAAAGTTCTATTTAAGATAAAATTTAAAAGTTCAATACTGGTATTAAGAATTCAAAAGTTCTATTAATGACAGAAATGAATATATTCACCTAGGTCTAAACACAGTCTCTGGTTTTTTTTATATGGGTGATCATCCCTGTCTTCTGATCCAGTTAGATTCATGGTAGGCATATATTTTAATACAAATGAAGCTTCTTCTTTGTTCCACATCCTACAGTGTGGGCTGTTACCATTGAGTTGGCATGGCAGGTTCAAACATCGGCAAAAGGCAAGTCAGAGTAATATATCACAGCATCTGGCTAACGGCACAAAGGAGATGAGCAGAGGAAAAAAACGAACACCCAGCTTTTGGGTCTAGTCATACATTTCTCTCTTGGCATGATTGTAAAAAGATGGTTTCATTATGCTGGACTTTGTTGTTTTAACTGTTTGCAGATTTAGTTCACTGCTGCTGGCTGACCTTGGTTAATTCTCTGGTCAACCATATTATTTTTTTAACTGACTTCTATAAAATTCTCTGGATAATCATTTGAATAATCTCAAGTCTGAATACACCTATCCTTGTTCAAGTTTTCACCAATGCTATCAATCCATTTGATCTTTATTTTTTTAATTAGTACATTTTTTTTTTTTATTCTCTTATTTTTCCATTTTAATTACACTGAAATTAGTCCTATATTGTTCATTTAATCAGTCTGGAATCTTAATCTCCAGAACCTAATTAATCTTGTACAATTTGTTTCAATTCATTATAAACTTTTAATTAAAAAGTACTTCTAACCAAAAGTATTTTTAAAAGAATTATATAAAAATAGAATGCACAAAAAAGAAAAAGAATAAAAGAAAGATAAGTTATAATTAATAATTTTTAACCTACTTCCCAATATTAGTACTTTTTTTTTTTTTTAATTTTTCCCTTTTTTTCTTTCTAAACTATTAAATATTAAAACATATAATTGTAATTTTTCTATTTTATTTACAAAAAAAAAAAAATCCTGTAACTCGTACATATACACACACCTATGCAATGTGTATATATATATACATTGTTACACTATTATAAATTTAATTGAAGAGGATATGTTGTTGATGCGTTTACAGAAAGTTTGTGGTAGGGCTCCACAATGTCCCCATATTTATCATCAACATAGTGAAGCTCAAACTTTAGGTGATGCATTTGTTGTATGGCCACAAGGTAGAGCACTACTATAAACTTTCTGGAAACACATCAATAACATATCTCCTTCAATTAAATTCACAATAGAATCAGTACAAGAACAAAAATTGACATTCTTAGATGTTCTTGTAACAAGACTTCCTCGTGGCAAAATCAAAACAACAGTTTACAGAAAATCTACACATAGGGAAAATATTTAACATATAAATCCAATCCCACCAGAAACAGAAAACATGGAGTTATACTATCATTATGGAACAGAGCAAAAGAAGTTTGTTCAGTAACCAGCGATTTGAAAAATGAAAAGATCTATATAGAACAAATTCTTATGAAAAATGATTATCCATCAGCTGCTATTAAAAAAATCTTAAATAGACAACAAAAAGAAACATCAAAAGAAAAAAAAAAAATTATTAGTACGGTAGTATATCCATACCTAACAAAAATAGCAGACATATTAAGAATAATCTGCGATCAGTATAACATCAGAACAGCTTTCCAGAGCCATAGTACATTATGAGGAATTCTAACATCCACAAAGCATAAACTTGAAATGTTGAAAAACAAAAATTGCATTTATAAAATATCATGTGGATGTAGAAGCATGTACATTGGTGAGATCAGTTGTTCCATTGAAAAGCAATTGCAAGAATCCAAACTGATGATTAAAAGATAGAAAAATGATATGTCTAAGGTAGAAGACTGTGCATGTTCCATTGAACATGTTCAACTAGGAAAATACAAAAATATTGGGATAGAGAAGAAACGGTACAAAGGAAAAAATTTAAAGAAGCTGCTCACAAGACAATAGCAAAGAACCCCATAATTCAATCTAGTGTAACTAACTATATGTAATGTATGGAAATCACTAATCAACTTTCTCATAAGGAAAAGTAGAGAAATCAGGAGAAACCTCATAGATAAGTATATGAAATTTCTACTGACTATTGTCTTTGATAGGATAGCTCAGTTGGTCAAGCATTACCTTAAAATTCAGTATTCAAGAATCTAAGGATCCAGGTTCGATTCTCATGCTAGTTACTTCACTGGTCAACCAAAAACATCTGAAGAAGAGTGCAGAATAATAACTTTCAAAACATATATACTAACCTGCGAACTATTAGTAACAGTTGAATGTATTTGGAATATTTAAATAAAGTTAATTTTTTTTAAAGATATTCAATGCTTATATTAGATGATGGAAATAGTCCAATATATAAATACAACCAGTTACAAAGTATCATCATTCTTAGTTGTATTATATCATGCAAGATCATAACTAAGAATTACCAGTATATGAATCTTATCTCCAATATTCTTTTTTCAGTACTGAAAATTTACACACAAAAAAAGTAACAAAGATTTGTACATTTTTAGTAACTAATAAAATCCGATTGCACAAACATACAGTTCTATTATCATATTTAAGGAAAGATAGAAATAGACAACCAGAAAAGAATTGCTGAAGCCATGGAAGAAATTAGAAATGACTTCATCCAGCAATCAGAGGCTAAGGACACAAGAAATGGACTTGACAGGGAAATTAAGTGGGAGGAACAAAAGAGTATGGAGCCATGTGTATATGATGAATTAGAAAGGGCCGAGAGTATAGGTAGAGAGTCAGCAGTTTGATCTAAGGGAAGACATAGGGCGGCCAGAGAAGAAAATAAAAAAGTTAGATAAAGAAGTGGAAGTGATAAGAGTCTATAGAAGATAATAGGATGTTGATGAGCATGCAGAAGGATATAAGTCAGATAGTGAATGCAGTAGAAAGGTTAAACACAAAATTTGAAGAGAGGATAAGTAGGTCAGCCAATAACAGCACCAATACTGACATAAAGGGCATAGGACCAAGAACCACTGATAAATGTACAGATATGGGCTATGGGAATTGCATGGATTACCCTATCGGCTTCCACCAATTTCTAAAAATACAAGTGTTCGCTGGAGATCCTGGAGAAAGCCTTATGGAGCACTTGGGAAGCCTGGAACGGTATTTCAAGTTTAGTAGAATGAATGAGAAAGCCAAGATAGCGGGCCTGTAGTCACTTGCAGGGCGAATCTCAAGTCTGGTGGAACTCACTGTTCCAGAAACTCACCACATTTGCAGAGTATCACAAGGCTTTGAGGACCAGTTATTGGAGTGAGGAACTCCAAGAAGATATGCTGCATCGGATAACACAGGAGAAATGGAGACCGGAGGAATCATTTACAACATTCTTTCGCCGTCAAGTAGCCAAGTTACGGATGATGACCGCAAACCCATTATCTGAGATGCAAATACTCCGGATAACTAGGCATGGGTTCCCAAAAGAGATAGAACAGACACTAATCAGTACAGAGAGGAAGACGGTGGACCGTGTGGCCGAGTTGCTAAGTGCATTGGATACCACCAGGGCTGACCAGAAGGAGGATAAATGTAAACCTAGACTGCCTCCGAAAGAGCCACTTATAATAAAAAATGGATGGGATCCTAGTGAAGGACGATGGAAAGAAAACCGAAAAGTCTGCGGAGTGGAACTCAAGAAGACAGGAAAATGGACGACCGAGATTGGAGACGGAATGGAAGCGTCCATACAACAGGACTGAGGACCGAGAATGCAGGGATCAAAATCCATATTCCAGAGGCAGATGTGAGGTCAACAGAGAAAGACAACCGCCAGATAAAACCTGAGTGTGATCACCAATAAAGGACGGATTCACTGATACCGGATTGGAAATGGAATTGGACCACGAGTAATGGAAAATGGATATGAAATTAGGAAATATTTGATCATGATAATATAAAGGAATGATGAGCCAGTAAATGGCCAAATAGTATAAAGGACTTTACCCAAACTGAGAAAAACATATGATAGATAGTAGTGTGAGATCGTAGATAGAGGCTGAAGATGTGTAGGTATAGACATTTGTAGGTGGATCTTAGCAGTATATGGTGAGCCTTCTCTGTTATGCATTCATGTGTGAGTTCTGCAATCACCAGATCTTATTAGATAGAGAAGACAGGGACAGAGATCCCCTTCTCATAATGACTCACTGGATTAAGATTTCCAGTTAGATATTTGACAAATATCGTGAGTCAATGGATTAGAAACCAATGTATGGGGGAAGAATCCCTTTATAAAAATACGAGCTATCAGTAAAATATTCTGAGCTCATGGATGAGCTGGATAAAAAGATGCCAGCCTCCCAACCCACCTCAGGATAGTGACCAGTGTTGTCACTCAGAGGGTTGTCGTTTGTAAAATGTGAGGTATGAATGGGTTTAATTGAGTCACAAAGATATCCTGTGTACTCGAACCTGTATATACAAGTAGGAGGCAGAAATAATGTATTGTTTATAGCAAGATTAAATCGATTTAGTAATACTGGTTGGGTCGTCAGAGTAGGGATGTAATTTGCCTGGTCGCCTCTCTAAGGATAATCTCATCACTAAATCATATTAGGAGTGCATGGATATAAAAAGGTTCGAACAGTAGTTAGGAGCATCTAGCTTTCAATGCATTAAAATTAAAATTTTTTGGAAAAAAAAATTTTAAAAGGAGGGGAACGGTGTAATGTGATGATCGCACATACTGTGATCACACATATAGATATTTAACATTTAAAGAATATTAAATATTGTGTTTGGAATACTAAAAAGTGAATTTAAAAAATTATAAACAAAGAAATGTTTTAATTTAGAAAAGAGAGGGAATTAGAATCGAAAAGATTCTTATCTTTTACTCTCCAAAGTCAAGATTTTGTGAAATGAAAAATAAGTAAAGTTAGAAATATTGAAATGGTGCATTAGAAAATTAATAGTGATAAAGAAATATAAATGAAAGACAAATTAAAATATGATGTATAAGAAAAGTAAAATTTGAAGAGTTTAAATAAGAGTAAAATAGAAATTTAAAACATGACCGAAAGATAAGGATCTGGGTCATAAAAGTACACATTTGATGATTAAAACAAAATGCGTGTATGGAGTGTGTATGAAGTGGGATGAAAGCAGCAATAATTAATGCTTGTCAAACCTTTATTAAAAATCTGTTTAAGTAAAAGTAAGAAAATTGAAATAAGAAATAAATGTACATAGTGCTATGAGATTGGGTAAAACAAATCTATATAAATGGCCGAAGGCGCATTAAGAAAAGAAAGGTGGGAATAAAAGCAAAAACAAAGGATCGAAAGGACAAAGGACTCTGGAATTTTTAATTAAAAAATTTCAGTATGATTATTAAAGGTGAAGACTTCTTGTCGAGAGGTTGGTGGAAAGACTGCTCCGATAATAAGCAGCCATAGTTAACAAGATATGATTTCTAACATCGGTGCCTCATCAAGAATGGATGGCTAAGGACCGTCGTGATCGCTTGCCGATCCAGATTCACTGTGCTCTAATGGTTCCCGTCTAGATGTAACAATTGCCGATGTAGCGCCTGCTGGAGGATTCATTTTGCCTGGTCCTTGATGTCCTAAATGCGGAGGAGTTCCCACAACCAAAATCTAACCTAAGAGCAACCGTTCCCTGCTAAAGAAGTGGAGAAATTCCACGTGGCGGTCAGCAAGACTTCAAATTAATTCAGAGACTTAATAACCTAGGTAAATATGTATACTACATTTTATATTCCATGTGCACATACCTTTAATTAAGACAATGGCCAAATTCTTAATTTGAATGATACAGATATTCTTTAACTTTTTATATATACACAGAATGACGATTATAAATGTACAATCATTTATAGGATCTTTTTATTTTGTTTTACTCTTAGCATCATAGCATATAATCTGTTTTTTATTGTGTGTAAATGATTTAAAGTATTTCTTTTATTGTTTAATTTATTGTATTAAATATTTATTATTGATTTAAATCTGTTTCGTCTCGTTCTTCACCACTCCAAAAAGTAATATAGTCTTAGGGTTTGGGAAAATAATTATTACTCATTTTGAGTACTGAATTAACACGTGAAGCTAGTGGTGCAGTATTTTGATCCCATTAAAATTTATAAATATCCAAGCGCTGTAACTCTGTTAAATCTTACAGCAGTTGAGAGACAGTTGACCAGGAAAAATAACCTGGGGCTATACCCGTATAGTTACAGGTTCGGTCAAGTACGGATATAGAATCGTTTGTCATATGTTCTCTCTGCTTGCTGTAGCGGAAGGTGGACGATCTTGAATTTTAAGAATTCCCCATTATATATAAATAAAAGGGAAGTTAAGCTTTCGATCGCCGTGGTTCCGTTACAGTATTTAGCTAGTATAAAATTTTCTTCACTTTTAATCTTGCCAATGATGATTTATATATTAATATTATGTATTATATAATAATTTATAGTATTAAATATTTTATGTAATATTTGGGAATAACTCATTACAACTATCTATATATAATTGAAGTGATTTCTAGCTACAGCATAAGAGCATAAAGACAAAAAAGATGGGACTTCAATTATATATAGACAGTTGCAATGAGTTAATCTCAAAACATTATATAAAATATTTAGCAATGCAAATTGATATATATTAGTATATAAATCATTATTGGCAAGATTAAAAATGAAAGAAGCTTCACACTTGCCAAATATGTCAATCAGAATGAAAAATATTTAAAAATAAGTTTCTGATAGATTGAAAATTCATTCCTGCTAGCAAAAATGTTACAGACAATCCTCTAGATAAAAGAAGGAAAAAAAGTAAAGTATTCTCTTTTGCCTTTAAAAAGTATTGTCATATGCTGTAGATAGATACAGACAATTATGAGTTAATCTCAAAATACATAAGTTTATAACATTCAATTTCTATTTAATAAAATAATTAGAATAGATATTAAATAAATATTTTTATATAAACTTGTTATGAATAAAATGTTTCAATTTCAGATGTAATAAAATAGATAGAATATACTTTTTAAAATATATTTTACACATAAAATACAAAAATATAAGATATAGTGTATAATGGATGATAAAATTAGTAAAAATGATATAAAAATAAAATCAAATTTCTCAGCTTTTGTTATAAATTATATTTATAAATATTTCTGTCTTTTATTAAGAAAGTACAATAAACAGTTACCTAACATTTCATTTCTGGGAAAAAAAAAAAAAGTCTTAAGGAAATATGCTAATTTTTTTTATATATGATAAAAATACTTCAAAATGATGGCTATAATGTTTTCTAAACTAAGATAGCATCATTTTTGCATAGAGATTTTTCCTTTTTCTTTATTAAAAACAATAAATATATTTGTAGTTGATGTTTTTTAAGAAAATTCAAACATTATTTACACTTTTCAAGTATATTCAAGGCACAAAGGTTAATATATATCAATGTTAGATGATGATAGAAACAGTGCAATATATAATTATTTCTAAAATATCATAATCACAAAATTTCAGAAAAACACTAAATACACAGGATTTGGTAGTTTTATATTCTATGATTGTTGAAAATTAAAATTATTTTTAATATCAACAAAACAACAAATTATTTAATACAAAATAAATTGTAGAAAATAGAACTAGATTTATTAAAGTTATTGAAAGATAATTTTAAACTTTTGTTCTATTTAGGTTTTTGAATATGTTATAATATTTTCTATAATCAAAGATATCTAGAAAATCACATAACCAATCTCATCAGTAATTAAGGTGCAATTATAAGCTATTGTGCAAATACTTCAATATGCTGGACAATATGACTAATAATTCATAGAGATGGATATATTGATCATCAAGCAAGGATAGATCTTCATCTTACTTGCAGAAAATTGTTCATGATAGAATACAAAAAAGAGGCAGGTCTAACCTATCAGTAGCTTTATAACAGCTCTCATTTATTGTAAATATAATCAAGCTTAGAGAACAACAAAAAATACCAAATGACAGGAATGTTACAATGTCCTCTTCAATCTTAATCATGAGTGTGCCTGAACTCCAACAAACATTGATTTAAAAGAAGATATAAATCACAGTGCTGATTCAGTTATAAACTATTTTTCTTAAATAGTATGTCATCAGACATAAGAAACAATCTCTTAAATGATAACTTGGCACAATCACATATTGTCAATCTCTACCAATAACGTCTGTAAAAGTCTCAGATGCTGTTTTTGATTATATTCATCTCCTAACCATGTCCCTATTGAGTTAAATGGATAATGTCTGTTAGTGTTACTTCAAATATTTTCAATGAACCAGAAAAATATTAATCACATATACAAAAATAATATTAGATATTTTTATTATTCTATGCTATATCACATATCCAAAAATAATGACTAGTAAACAATTCTCAACTACATTAAAAAAAAATTCCATCTGGATTTGAACTCTATCTTGTGGCATGGCAGACAAATACACAAACACATATATACATATTATGCATATAAATTGTTTTTTTTTATTTTATTTAAAAAAAGTAATAACTTACATAATTTTTTCCCAAGGTGGACGAAGTAGAATATGACTAAACATTTTAACAAATGCAGTTGGAGGGGTTTTATTGCCCCTGGAATGCTGTAAACAACAAACATGGCAGAAATGAGCCATTAGATAATGCAATGTTAAACGATGATGAATAGGAAAATCTGCAAAATGCTGTAAAATGAAAGCTGCACACTGACTATCATCTGAGATTTCTATAATGAAAAATAAAATTAACTTAAAATATTAATGGAGAATATTAAAAAATTTAATATTTTTATTATTAAAAATATGCAACTTATATATATTAATTTTAATATAAAACAACTTTATTTAAAAAATAAAACAAATAATAGTTACTAATATATTAAATGGAGCATAGAATGTGTTACTCTCTTTCCCCAATATACAATCCAATAAATTTTAATTACTGTATTTATTTTTTAACAATTTATAAGTCTAAACACATAATATATATTTCTCACACTATAGTAATGGAGCAATGACATTATTATTATTACTAGAAAACTCCAAAGACAAAAATAAATAAATAAATAAAACATTGATTATGATTTTCTTCTTTTTTTTATTTTATTATTTAACATATATTTAACATGCACATGCTGCATTTTATTCTTTTATTAATTGGATCAGAGCAAATTTATCAGTAAATAAATAATTAATAATTTTTTATTACAGATGCATTGTTTCAGCTTAAAGTGTTTTTTTTACCAACAATTAATTCTGAAATCATATATATTAGAATCGTATAAAAGAGTTAAAAATTAATTTCTCTTCATAGACAACATTTTGGGTATTTTTCTTGCTTTAAATAAGTCTAATTATTTTATAAAATGTTCAACTTTAACATATATTTAATTGCACCAGAGCAAGTTTACTGTTAAATAAATAATTATTAATAATATTACAGAATACTGTATTTTTTACTACAAATGCTCTTTTTTCATACGTCAAATGTGTTGACCAGGAAGCGAACCCAAGTCAGCTGCAACAATTTGTTCTTTTTTAAAAGAATAGTCATTTTAATTGCATATTAACAATGTACATCCAAGATTTTTAGCAAACTATGTCATTTGGTACTACTTCCATTTCACCATATTTTTATATATTTATATATAGAAAACAGATTCTTGTTATTATAGAAAATAGTAAAATTGATTTCTTGCAGTTTAATAAAACAGACTTACAAAAATTACTTTCAGAGAAAGGCTTTAATTGTTATCATATAATAGTCAAACTATGTCTTTTTTTAACTATAGAGGGATCTCTCAAACCTCGACTCAAGGTAGCGACTTCCTATGTGCTTAATAAAGATTACTTTTATAAAATTTACATTTTATCTTTTAAATTTATTTTCTACATACATAGTATCTAATACATGTTTTAGCAAAAAGAAAAAAAATTATTCATTTAACTTAAATTCATTTCCTCTTGTCATAAATTTAAATATAAATATTCACTTATTCTTTGTTATGCTATAAATGCAACTTTTGGTATTTGAAAGATTATTTTACTTTTTTCTTTAAACTTCAATATTTAAAATATATATATTGCAATGTGATGTGATGTATTATGGCTTCTCCTTAAACGAAGTCAAGAATATCTCAGCAATTATGCCCAGATAAACCTGTAACAAGACTGGTGTTTCCACTCCCTCTGGTGGTTAATTTATTTCCTGATGAGCATATTGTAGGAAGGAAAAAATGATTGATGTTATTCAATGCTGACATAACCCCCCCCCCTACAACAATATTTGCTGCTCATCAGAGGATGTAACATTAAATAGACTGAAAACATCGTGATATTTGGAATCACTAAAATTCCAGTTCACTACAACCTGATTTACTCAGATCAACTTATGCCAGACATAGCTAAAAAAACATGAGATTCCTCTGAACAAGTGCACCTTTTGATGAATAGTGCAAAATGAAACTGACAACATATGACAGTTTTGTGTAACAATAATTTATTTAACCAACAGTATTTGGAAAACATTCCTCCTAATAGTTCATTGCAGTTCAGGTTCCATGCATCAGTTAGTCTACTCATTGGTAATTCCTCTGATGCTTGGTCCCATTGTTGATGATCATGCAATGTCCATCATTTATATTCCATCATCCTGTTCTGCCAGCATTCTCATAGTAGGGATTTATCTAGATATCCATATGTACATCACGGTTATCTCCCCTATCATTTCTCAAGTTTAATTTCTCCTTTTATGAGTCTAGATTCTCTTCATATGCACATATATCTAATTTTGGAGACATGTCTATTAATCCCCATTGCAAAATACTCATAGGTAAGTTTGGTTTACATCTGGATGAATCCCTTTTATTTAATCATTCTGAAATCAATAATTCAATTAGAATATATTCACATATTTAATTACTATATACAGACGCAGATTTAATTCATGTATATGGACACATATTTGATTCCAGTATATGGTCGCAGAGTTAAGTCATTCAGGTATATAGAAGCATATTTAATTCATATTTATAAGCGCATATTTAACTCAGGTATATGGACACATTCAATTCCTGTATATAAATCAGATTTAAGTCATTAATGTATATAGAAGCATATTCAATTCATATATATAATGAAGCAGTAAATCCGTAATCCAGATTCACGTTTCACGGGCTATCAACTTAACCAACCACTAAATGAGGTTTAAACCTATTCCTGCAGGTGCTTGGACAATGTAGAGAGTCAGCACGCACATCCACGTAATTCCTCCCAATTCTAAATAACCATTTAGATAAATATTGTTGATATTTAGAATTATAAATTTAACTATAGTTAAAATCCCTTAAATAATATGTAGTCATGTATGTGTGTTCACATATATGTGATGTAAATATTAATATTATTTGTTTAATATTTTATAATATATATTTATTTAATTTAATGTAAGATGGTGGCTGAGAATGATGCAAGGTTCTCGAATGCACTTAAAGTAATAGAAAGTTTATCAAACAATAGAGAAATCAATTAATCAAAACTAGCAAAATCGCTCTATTGATTCAAATTTAGTTTTAAATATTTTAATTGAAATAATAGTTATGCGAATGTATTTCTAAATTAGAAATAAATTAAAAACAATAGCTTCGAGGGCTTATCAATATTTTGCATCTTCTATTGCACAAAACAAAAAGTACATTTCCTGCTGATTGAGATCACACAAGGTAAGCTTGTATGCATATTGCCTCAGGTGATTTTCTAAAAGCATTCCTGGAAAAACTGTAACCAAGCATAAATAGGGCTCATTTTTCTACCAATAAAAACAAATAATTAATTTTGAATTCAGTTGTTCCCCAATCTTTCTAAGATCGTCTCTGTGCCATAATGCTGTACTCTAATTACAAATCAATGAACTGCTTTAAATGCTATTAAAGGTAATTTCAGAACAAAATGCAACCTCCATTTTAATGAAATAAGGATCATCCATGCTCCAATATGTGTTGCCTCCAAAGAACATGGATCTTTCAAGCCGTCATGCCATCACGTCGAAGGTAATCCTCAATACTGCCTTAAAGACTCATTTAATTTGTTATAATTATCTATTCAGTCCTATTTAACTTTAGAAATGTATTTCTATCTATGTTAACATGCTAGGAATTTAAGGCCAGTCATATTACTTGTAATTAATCTCTCTAATGACTCTCTATAACCCTGTCAAATCTATATATAATCTCTCACATCTATGTCATGCTTCAAGTTTATTCTATATTTCAATGCAGTAGAATTTTATTATTATTATTATTTTAAGGTTATACATTTTATTAAAATTGTCATTTATATGCCAAACTAACTCAACTTTACGAGCATATAGATATTAGTATTATAAATCCCAATCATTTAAGGGATGTTCATTTAATTTAAATCATTTATTATAGCACATCTCGTTATTATACTGTCATATATTTTATTAAATGTTACTACTGTCCATTAAGTATGCTATCAATCAATTTTATTTATAATATTTGAATTGTTGTAATGATCGTCACTCCTTCTATTCTAATGAGATAGCCATTCCCTGTAACACCCTTTAGCATGACAGTTATTAAATAATGTTTTATGTATTTCAAACGTATATGAGGCCTGCTTAGTGAAGATATAACATATTCATTTTATGGTTTCGACATTCACTTAATTATCTTAAAAAATAGTTATTTTATAGAGGTTTTATATATCAGCCATGCCATTATGCTTGATCTTAAATTATATTTAGGCTATAAGTATTTAAACGTCATTGGTGGTGTAGTTATTTGCTCAGTGTTGCCAGTATAGGTCAGCCTTCGTATTTTCATTTTGCTTTGTTATATTTGGGATTATCGGGAACTCCAAATTCCTTCCTTCATGTCTTCATGTTTTAGTATGGCATTGGTCATGCCCTAGAACAAAATTTGGAAAGGGTAGTGAACGCTCATCCCGGGACAGCCCATTGCACCTTCCTTCTCTCCAGATATCGCTCCACCAGAGGACCAGGTATGCCCTTAGATTTTAATAAATGAAGCGTCTCATTGGCCAAAAATGGACAGAAACTCTTAGTGCTGCCAATCATGCTAGTACCGCTCTTTATTAATATTTAGATTCATGCCTAACCAACATCTATAAGCCGTAATGCTGTGATTTCACTAAACCATTTATTGTTTATTAATGTTCTTATATTTAGAGTGTCGCGAATAAGTTTGCATTTAAGCTACTTCCCTTGGGTGAGCGATTCCCAGATGCATATAGAATTCATTCTTTTATTTATAAATATAAACTTTACCACTCGAAAACAAAATTTTTATCTTCTTGAGTATGCAAACATTCGCGTATTCAATTCTTTATTATAAACAACATTGCAATCCTTCCATTTAATAAAGTTAACAAATGCCTGAGAGTAAATTGCTTGTATTATGATTAGGTTATAACTTTTCTCATATCATCGAAGTGGCATCGATCATGGCTTGATCATATATATTTTAAGTTAGCTGTGTTTACAGATAACAAAGTGTCTGATTATCTTAACTGTTTATTGTGGAGGTCATTAATTAATGATATCTCGATCCCAAATAGCGTTTTTAGCATTAAATCATTTATGTAAAGCTTATTTAATTTAGCATTGGCATATAAGCAAACCACACTAATATAAATTATACACACATGTCTGCATATCCATTATGTATTACAGTATCATCGTTATGACGTCCTATAATAATATTCTCATAAACAATAAGTTAACTGACTTAGCATGAAATTTGTGAATAAACACATATATATCACATTATCCAAGTTGTTCGAATCATTATTAATTTTAATTTAGTTATATTTCATATTGAGAGCTTGTTGTGCTGGATTACCTGAGATCACAATCACACTTGTAGTTTTATCATCAATAATCTTAAGATATCATGCTTCTCCGCTGTGTCTCCGGGACTGGAATAAAATAAATTCAGCTGTATCACCAGAGTTGTTGTTCATAGTGTTATAGATTTGGGGAATGGGCAAATAGGTTAGAATCCACGATTGCTCCTGACCTGTGTATCTTGGACATGACTAGATTTGAAGTACTTTTGCTCAGATTCTAGATCTTGTTGGATGGACATACAATTTCGATCGATACAATAAACACATATTTAATTCAGATATATATGGATACATACTCAATTCCTGGATATAAATGCAGGTTTGTCATTCACATATATAGAAGCATATTCAATTCACACATATATATATAAGCACATATTTAATTCAGGTATATGGACACATATTCAATTGCTGTATAGAAACATGGATTTAAGTCATTCACATATATAGAAGCATATTCAATTCATATATATAGATGCAGATTCAAGTCATGTATATAAACACATATTTAGTTCAGGTAGATAGATGCATATTTAAGTCATTCATGTATGTAGAGACATATTACATAGACGCAGATTTAAGTCATGTATATAAACACATATTTAACTCAGGTATATAGATGCATATTTAAAACATTCATGTATATAGAGACATTATATAGACACAGATTTAAGTCATATATATATATAAACACATATTTAATTCAGGTATATGGACGACATATTCAATTCCTGTATAAAAATACGGATTTAAGTCATTCACGTATATAGAAGCATATTCAATTCATATATATAAGTACATATTTAATTCAGGCATACGGACACATTCAATTCCTATATAGAAATGCAGATTTAAGTCATTCATGCATATTGAAGTCATATATATAGGCGCAGATTTAAGTCATGTACATAAACACATATTTAGATCAGATATATAGATGCATATTTAAGTCATTCATGTATATAGAGACATATTATGTAGAGGCAGATTTAAGTCTTGTATATATAGACACAAATTTAACTACATATTATGACACAAATTTAACTACATATTATATAGATGCAGATTTAAGTCATATATATAGACACATATTTAACTGAAATGTTATCTAGAATTTTCTTATCTTTAAATTTATATGTTGGTGATTCACCGCTGATAAATCTTTACATAAAGGAGGGGTTGGTCTTAGAGCTGAATAGTATACATTTTCTTTGGTGGTCACTTAGACATTATTTTTTAACTTCTTCATGGTGTGGGAAGGGAGGGCCAGCTATTCTTCTAGCCGAACATTCTAGTGTTTTCCATGTTGATAGATTGCTTCTTGCAACTTTACAGAACTCTGGGTTTCTTCTGCAATAGATGGCCACGGCAGTTCCAAGCTTATTTGGTCCAGTTTTTCTAAACTGCGATTAGCTGTGTAGCAATGACAATGATCAATTCACCAATAATCATTTCACGAATTGCCTAATTCATTTATTTATACCCTCCTGCTTTCCGCGACTTTCTTTTCAATATCTCTTCTTATCTAATCCATGCTAATCAACCTATTTTTTCAAAAACATGTTGACTTCTTTTGTCTAAGACAAGCAAGTGACACTATCTTTTTGTTAATGAACTAATTACAGCATTTCTATACTGTAATTCATAAACATTCAGCTCTAACAAAAAAAATATTATATCCTTAATATTTGAAACCGCAGATTCATTAATTAAATGTGTCATTTAATTTTTAATTGTACATTTTACATATTGATTTTTCTCTTCTTTTCTTTTTTTCAGAAAACTTAAATTTACACATTTTATTTTTATAACTGTGTCAGATTTTTAATCAAACCATTTTAAAATAGAAATGGGAGGGGGGGTGACTTCAGGATATATGAAACAACGTGTCTGTTTCAATATATATATTTTTTCCATTTTGATTTTTACAACTTTTAATTTAAAATTATTATGAAAGTTATTATATATCTAAATAGTATTTATTAATGTCAATCATTATATTTCTTTGGAGATTAGTCTTTTTCTCTTTATTAATATTTCACACAATTATATATATTTCTTTATTTGTAATTGTATATATAAATAGTTATCATTTTTCTCTTTATTAAACATTTCACATAATTATATATATTTCTCAATAATTATAAATAGATAAATATACCCAGCAGAACTTTGATTATCTGTAAAAAATAAGACCGAGACAATATATAGATAACAGAATGTATATATAATATTATATCATTAAAAACCAGTCAACACCTAGACAATCCCAATATCAATAACAATCAACAATTTCAAGCTGTTGTCAAGACAATCTTCTTTTAACAATAAAGGTGGATTAAAGATATATAATATTATATATACAGTTTTGAGCAGGCATCTAATTTTGTTTTATATAATACATAAACTAATAAAATTTAAATGAATTGCAATTATTATTGATTAATTACTGGATACAGATATTTATATACCCTACTATTTTTAAAAATTTTGATTTATATATTAATCTAGTAAAGCCACAAAATAATATAAATATTACGTATAACATTATTCGAATGTCATTAAAGAAAAGTTTAAAAAAACTACAATAATATTACACATTATATAAAAATGATTAAAATAAGAAGCAATAAAATAACATTACATCTGTATACAGCATTATCACAATACATTATATCTAAGTGAGTTAGTTAAATGATAACAGACAATGGAAGCTTTATTGCATAATCTAAAAATTATTAGTTTTTTTTTTTTTTATAAAGACATTTAGAAAATAGCCTAGATGTATAAAAATTTTAATTACTATATATATGTAGTTGTATATAATAAATTAACTACTATTACATTTGATAAGTGGTAAGCAGTTTGTTTATAGTTATATTATTTTTTTAATGATGTAAAATAACAGGGCAAATTTTATTGAAGAGTATCGTTAAATATACCAATTGATTTCTATCTTTGGCAGAAATTTGTTTTTCAGAATTGAACGGTATATAATCAAAAATTAATTGTAAGACTAAATACTCTTTTTACAAAAAAGATAGATATAATAACGAATGTTAAAAAAAAATTGTCTAACCTTGGATTTGTTTAATACTTATTTTGATGAACTATTAAATGTGTACTAATGAAAATATAATTAATATCAGTGATAGGCAAATTTGTGTTAATATGGCAGTACTTTCAAATATTCAGAAAGAGTTTAACACAATATTAAATAAAACTAAGGATCTTTGTAATAAAGTTTGGAACAGAAATAACTATATCTAAATTTTAAACAAAAATAATTGATGAAGATACTAAAAAATTAAGTTGGGCTGTGCTTTTAATATTTAGGTTAATACTTTTAAATATTTAAAAATTTGAATTGAAATTAGTGACCAAGATATTACGTGAGGAAAAAATTGCACATAATTTTATGGCTTATTAAAGTTAAATTTAAAGATAAAATTTGATGTTTTATTTAAAGTATGCTTTCTAAGGTGTAAATATTGAGACCATAATTTAAAAAAAAAAGAAAAAAATATTGTAGGCTTTTGAGATAGATATGAAAATGAATGAAAAAACTCAATGGATAGAATATTAAATGTTAAAAGTGTTGAAAAGAATTAAATAAACAGGAAATATTTATTAAAAAATTATAAAACACAAAATATGTTTAAAGAATATTATAATGGATATATTGAAGAATTTGTGGATAGTAAAAGGAAGAGAAGTAGAAAAAAGAAGTTGACTGGCTATCTAAAAAACTATATATTAGCCTTTTCAAAAGTTAAGGATACAAAGATTTAAAGATGACTGGCAAACTGACAATACTAAAAATTGTTAAAACAATTTGAATAAATGTCTTCATTACTGAATGAAATCAGTAAGATGCATGGTTATTGAATATATACCTATATGTATATCTACAAGTATGCATGAATGTAAATTAGAGGACAAAAATAATTAAAATTTGCATCTTACATTGTTCAAGCATTTAAATATAATATTTAGTCACCCTGATAGAAATTCAATCTTAAAATCAATATGGAAACATGAACAAATGTCTTTTTATTTTCTTCGTAGGAAGAAGGTAACCATATGATGATATATTGTGAGTATACTGTATATTTAAAGTCATGTATGTAGGTATGTATATGAATGTTTACTATGTAATATTTGCAAGTATTACTTACTTGAAGCTTCTATTAATTTTTCATAAAACTGAACTGGAATGATTGAATCAGGAAGTTCTCTTAAATACTTTTTTAAGGCACCAGTAATACAACTTAAATGAAAGTTTGATAAATTCACCGTGTTACCTAAAATATATAAATTTATGAATTCTAACTGAATTTTTATATAGTATACAAGAAATTAAACACTTAACATAATATAGCAATAAAAACAGCAAAAAAAAAAAAAAATGTAATGACCATAAAAAATTCAAAACCTTTTAGCATAAAGTATATTCTAATTATGCTTGATTATGCAATAGATAAGTAAATCATATTTTGCAACTTGGGCTGCTATTACACTAATAAATTAACTGTAATCTCAAAAAATTAATTAGATAAGATAATTTGTTTGCATTTTTTTAGGCCATATACTACTTTATTGCTGTTTATGTAAATAGTAAAAATATAACATAAAAAGTTTGTTATATGCTTCATTTTAAATTATTATAGAAAGTTATTTTATATATCTAAAAGTATAGCAAATCCATTTCTCTATTTTGAGAGGTTTTATATAAGTACATTAACACTGATAAGATGATTGGAAAAAGCATGTTTCAACAATATTTGAAGCATCTAATATTTAATCTTATTCAATTTTTTATTTATATTAATTATCTTCAATTTTGCCTTTGAGTATTGAAAGATTTAAGCATTTGTATTGTTTTTAAAGTTCAAAATAAACTAAGCATATTGTTTTTTAAAAGAGCAATTATTTATACATCTAAGTATCTTATGATTCTTATGCTATCTGACTCACAATTGTTTGCTTCATTTCTGCCAAATCTTTTATTTTGAAGAATTGCTCAATAATTTTATATTTTTAATACTGTTATTAAATCTACTTTAAATTTATATATATATTGTAATGGGATGGGGTGATAGGAAGTACCAGGGGTAATGGCAAATCATCATCAACCACAATTAAATTAAATACAAATTCAATAATTTGAAATATTAAAGTAATAATAAAGTTATTAAATGAGATATTGTCTCAAAATATAAGTATTGATATATATTAAGAGGAGCATGAGATCAAGATAAATCTCTGAGAGATCAGCCAGCTAAGTCAAAAGTGCAACTACAAGCATCATTAACCATCAACCATATATCGACCAACATTATCAAAAAGTAAGTAATACTATTATTCAAAATAAATAAACATCCATCATCATCATTAATGGGAATAAACAAATCAGTACAATAAATCAGAATAAAATCAACACCCCATCTTGTGGCTGGATATAAATCAAGTCAACCTTGTGACTGGATTGAAAATCGGTCTTTTGTAAACTGGGCTAACTATTAAGCATTTCTCAGCTTGGGCAATTATTTAAACATAACTTGGATAAACCATCTTAAGTGCTCATCCATTAGCATACACAACTATAAGAATCAAAACAATAATGCTGGGATACAAAAAAATGCTGATCATCATTAATGCTCAGGCCACTGGTGCTGGCCAACTATAAACTTAACTCCTAATAAGGCTAAACTAAAATAAAATATAGTGCATGGGCTTTAAAGAGTATTCTCTTTTGCACCTACCAGGATGATGATGATTGATCATCACTGGATGCCCGAAAAGCACTAATATACATTTATATATTCATCCCGTGCTCAAATCTAGCTTAGAGACCATAAGCTCTATTACTATTTGTGACCAAGAGATGATGAAAACAATTTTTAACAATTAAATAAGTTTATTAATAACAATAAAAAATTATCATATTTATGATTTACCAAATTACAATACACAATCCAAGTTATTACTACGGTTTACATGTATATGCGCACAGATGTGCAATTTATAATATGCAATTAATATTCAATAATAAAAAATGATTAAAATTTGCATATATGTCCTATTTGACAAGCAGTGACATATATGCGCACATATAAATATGCAGGACAATTGACTTATATTACAGTCGTCATATAAAATAATAAATACCCAATTAAACCTTTCAGTTGTATATAAAAAAAAATACTACAAATGTTTTAAAATGTACATGTGTGTGTGCGTGTATATCTTTTAACTTATGATAATATTCTATTTTTTCATAATTAATTCAATATTGAAAATATATAGAATCATGTTGCTTAATGCTTTCATAAAGTTTAATATCATTTTTTTTTTTTTTTTTAATTCAAACAAAATTATGCTTCCAGTTAAGTTATATATTCTTCTTTTAACGTCATTTTTTTAAAGGAATTACCAAAACAATTTCTTTAAAAATATATATGTATTGAATCGTCTTTCTTTTAAACATTTGACTCAAGCAAATTATTTACTTGTTTTGCTTTAAGTTATTAATTTATAATTTTAAAAGTCGTTTCAAGAAATATTAAAATAAAATAACTCACTGTATATATACACTATGTGTTTATCTGTGGTTTCCTGCGTTTATAGATAAACAGCAGCATACGTACCCCAATTTCTTCAAGATTTCTCTCGATAAACTTGGTTTTTGGTCCATCAGAAAAATATAATTTCAGGCTTGTTGTCATCATTAGGGAAAAGTATTCAAGTAATTTGTTGACATACCATGAGCTTCCTTTTATAGTCCAAGCAATTGTCAAGCTGTCTTCTAGAACATATTTAAGCAGTGAGTTGATCCATTTGAAGTGACCCTGGCCTCATGAATCAAAACTCTGCAGTAAACTATAGGGCAGCTACTGGACTGTACTCCCTTAGATCTTCATAGGAGCTCTGTATAACTCTGCTAGCTATTTTGCCCTCATTTTTTTCCAGGCTATTGATTCAGAAGTGATCCATCTTTAAGTAAATCAAAATTCCTGTGAAGGAAATAGTAGCAGCACCCGGATCCACTGTCCTGCCTTCAGCTACATCAGTTTATGGTAGCTATTCTGCCAACTATCTGCTACAGCCAACAACAAACTGCAGCTATCTATTTTGGTCAGCTAATTGCTGCCACTTACTCAAAAATGTTTAGTAGCCAAGTTGTTCTATTCTTCTGCTCAGCCCTTACAAAAACTACAATCCAGACTGCAGCTGATATTTTTATCAGCCCTTTTATCAAATCATCTGAGGTGATAACAACACCCTTGATTGAAAACAGTTTTATTTTTATCTCTCTAATCCCTTGGAATCTACATACGTTTTTGCTTAGATAATAAAAAATTAATTAAAGATTTCAAAAATAGACATTTTTAAAAATTATCAAAAAACATGCTTACTTTTAAATTTCAAAATCAGAATTACAAATATTTATCAGACCTTTTTAAAACATTAATTTCATAATGAAATTTTATTTTAAACCCAGAGTTATTTAGCCCTTTACTTATTATTATTTTATTTTAGAAAATATAAAAAAAATCTACAAAAATTTATGTCTGTGTTTATTTCTACTTTTCCTTCACTTTATATATATGCACACACACTATATTATTGTGTGCTATGTAATCCAACTGGTTACAATATGTAGATGCTAATGTATTACTGTTTTACAGATGGATTTTCAATTCAATTTACTAATGAAGTCCTCAGACAGCTGATAATGATCTTCACCCATGTGAATAACCAATAAGTAGCGCCTGATCAAGAATAACTTCTGCTGTCTTGTAGGAAAAGACAGTGGTTCATTAAAATCAGTGCTGTGTCCATTATAGTCTTTTCTTTTTCCTCCCTTTCTTTGCCTTCTCCAGTCAATTAAATAAGTGTAGAGTCTGATTAGTGATTATCTCCTTTCATTTTGTGGAATTATGTTTCCATTCTGTACCTGCACGAGTAAACGAGTTGTGTTGAAACTACATTTGAGATAGGACTTTCAACACAAGAAAAGTTCTAAATATAGAAAGCTCTATTTAAAAATTCCTCTATCTGGTGTGAAAGTGGAAAGGATAGGAAAAAAACATCTAAAAATTACCTGTCTCACACAGTCTGGTTAGATTGTCATGTCTGAAAGATCAATTGTTAAGGCAATAGAAGTTATTGTAAAATCAGTATTGTTAATGGCAGTAAAGCTAAGTATTTTAAATCTATTTCCCCCATATATATATAATTGATGCAAACTCTTTAAGACCAGACGACATCCCTGTAGCTAAAAAGCTGTCAAAATATAAGAGTGATATAGCTGCTCTTAGTTGAAACTCATCTTTTAAAGAAAGAAAATTTAATAGAGAAGATAGTTGGCTACAAGTTTTTTTTAAAGATGGTTTCAGATCAAACAATAAAAAGGGACTACTGGTGTTAGATTTGCCACAAGGTTTAATTTAATATCCTTTGTTCTTGGAATTTTTCAATATGTCAATGATATGAAAAATAATTTTGTGAAATGATATTTGCACTCATTTTATTAATATACATATACTCTAATGTTAGATTCAGAAAGTTCAGAGAAAGAAAGTTTATTGGAGACGTTAATGCACAATGGTATAATTATATATAGCTGTTATATACATATGATATTTTTGTTATTTATTATAATTTATTTATAATGTTCAAATTTAATAATATAATTTATATGAAAAAAAAAACCATAATGAACATTAATTTACATTTTTGATGAATATATTATGATTAGGAATCAGAATGCAAAAGTTCATATTATAAGAGCACTAACAAATTTTATACTAATATATTCCAAGACTAAAATGGTAATATTGCATTAAAAAAAATCTTATTTCAATCATATTTGTAAAATATTGTTAAGCATTAAAATTGTTAATTTGGACTGTCAGGACAGTCATATAAAAGAGTATATTATAAATAAAAAATAAATCTGTTCTTGGTTACTCTAAAAAGAAGAATCAGCACTGATTCTTGAAGGATGATTTTATTATTGGTAAATTGATTTTAAAAAACATGACACTTTCTGCTTGGCAGAATAATATATTGAATGTGGAGATACATAATCAGTATTGAGATATAAAAGCATAAATTCAACAATTGACAAAAAGACTTAAAAATACCTGCTGGGTTAAAAATGAAAAAAAAGATAGATATTTGGTGATTGTGGTTACTTATAAATTTTTGACACATTGAAAGTAACATATAGGCCTAAAAAAAATATAATCTTATTAAATGAATTGATGGCCTTCTTTGGTATAATGATATTTCAAACAGACAATATTTTGATTATTTTTTGAATAATGATATTTAAAAAAGGGTACTTGTTTTGACCCTGTAATGTGGCCACAAGAGGCGCTGTTTCCGTGTCAACACACAGAAGCATTCAGGTTACAGGGCCAAAAGTAGTGTTTCTCATTACAGATGCTAGATAACGCTGATCGCGACGCGCAAGTACATTTACCTTACGTCGTCTGCTACTAGAAACAAACAATAAACCAGGTGGCGCTGATAGCCAGACATAAGCAAATTTAGCATACGTCGTCTGCTAACAGTGACTACCAAGAACATTGAATGCCCTATTGCCGGCGCTGTTACCAGCCATGACGGTCGGCTAACAGCTAGAACCAAGAATATTGATATTCACTTGGTGGTGTCTATGCACGTACTTAATACAAAGATAACATATAATGTGAAGGTGTTAATAATGTAAAAGGCACAGCTATTTAAATCTACTCTAACCAGTAATAATGTTACATTCTCTTTCACCTTCAGGTAAATCGATGTATTTTAAAATAGTTTTTTTTTAAAATATACCTTTTTTTAAAATTATTTTAAGACTTTCAACACTACTAAAAATCGGTCTTTTTTTTTTTAAAAAAAGCTAATTTTCGAAACTGTGTTATTTTAAAAAGTGATTGTTTGTAAAACTTTTTTTTTAAAACTAATACAAATTATATTTCGTTTTCAATTATTCTTTCACTATCGTGTTATTTTCAAAAGGTTTTTGTTCTTAAAACTAAACAAAATAAACCACACATTTAATAGAAAACAACGCTTTTTTTTTATTAACGTTAAGATGCTACAATGAAACATTGATGTGCCGTAACAAGTAATAATGCGTGCTGTTATGCACAAGCAATAATTCGAATATGATTCATTTCTATCCATTCATTTTTACAATATCTTTAGCCGAGAGAATTTTTCTGATCTGTTGTTCTGAACTTGTTTCTGTGCGATGCTTCTCTTATTACAATTGTTTTAAGTTCTGTTATTCTATTTCTAAAATTCATATTTTAACTAAAAACCGTATATTGCAGTTTATAGAGATTTTGATCTGTTTATCAAAGAGTTTCGTTCACAATAAATATTTTTAAATTACTTCAAAGAAAACAAACCAAACTCTCCTTTAAATATATTAAAATACCTATTCAGTTCAAATGTAAAAAAAGTTAACTGTACAATTTATGTATGCACATACATGTATTATTTGTAATATAAGATCTAAATAACTCAACTATACTTAAGTGGTCAGTCAAAAAGCAGATCTGTTGTTCTGAACTTGTTTCTGTGCGATGCTTCTCTTACTACAATTGTTTTAAGTTCTGTTATTCTATTTCTAAAATTCATATTTTAACTAAAAACCGTATATTGCAGTTTATAGAGATTTTGATCTGTTTATCAAAGAGTTTCGTTCACAATAAATATTTTTAAATTACTTCAAAGAAAACAAACCAAACTCTCCTTTAAATATATTAAAATACCTATTCAGTTCAAATGTAAAAAAAGTTAACTGTACAATTTATGTATGCACATACATGTATTATTTGTAATATAAGATCTAAATAACTCAACTATACTTAAGTGGTCAGTCAAAAAGCAGATTTTATTGCTCTAACAATTTCCTGAATAAGCTCTTGATTATCATCCATTTTTCAAATAATCCATAGAAAAACATTTCCATTTACTTAATATCATAAATGATATATAAATTTATAAACCATTCAAGTTTTACTATCTTTGGTAAAAAATAAATTTATTAAAATTAATGCGTGTAAGCAATAAAGCATCAAACACATTTTTGTGAAATAACAAACAAAATATAGGATTCATAAAATTGAAGAGTATGGACAAGACCCTTATTATCAGTTCCAATTTGCTGTGAAGAGATGTTGCTTATAAGTATATTCTACATATTATTATTGTATTCTTTGTAGGCTGAATAAGATGTTAGAGAATTGCAGTTTGTGTAGTGTGTGGTGATTTATCCATGAACTCTCTTCAGTGTAAAAATCGAGTAGAAATATTCAAGTTGTATTTAAAACTTTAGGATCATTTTAATAACTAAAAATGTCATATACTCACAAGGAAATTTCAAAATAATACGTTTAATAAGTGTGGCAAAAGTAAGATATTACAGAGACTCAGAAAAAAAAAAAGATTTAGAGCAAAATGCAAAAGCTAATGATATTATAGAAAAAAGATTCTGTTTTGAAGGAAACAACACAAGATGTAAATTAATGAAGATAGGACAGTAATTTAAGAGATGAGAGAGACAGTGTCATCCACTGATTTAAGTTGCAGGTTAAAAATATATACATTTAATATCTTTATTGATGGATAGAATTTAAAATGTCATGGTCTATAAAACAAACAGATTGAGGAACTATTTTTGAAATTTGGATTGTTTTGTTTAAAAAGTTAAGAAAAAACATTGCAGTCAACTGCATTTAAATTATTAAGAGCAACATAGAATGTATGAGGGTCCGTTGAAATAGATATGAATGTTTGATGCTTATGTTAGGCTTGTATACTGTTAAAATTAAAACTATTAGTTCTCAAGTAATTTGGAAGACATTGCCTGTCAAAATTGGATGATCATTGAAAATTATATATGATCTTAATAGCCTAAAATTCAGAAGCCTGATAGTACAGTCATTGCCAGTACGCTGTTTCTTTCTTTCATTATTGAATTAGTAATATCACCACAGCTTGTAAAAGTAATGTTACTTATTATAAGAGTTTAACAATGAGTTAATTTGTTCCATAATTACGCTGTTAAAAGTGTTGTTAATTTTGATATAGGATATGTCGAGATGAACGTCTAAACATTATGAAAGAATTTTGAGAAAAGTAAAGGCAATACATTTTTAGTAGATACTTTCCAAGCTCAGGATTTATTAATGAAAGCTGAAATCTAATTAGAATTTTGCAATGGGTCACTTTATTTACTTTATGATAGAACCATCAAAGTGAGAGTCGTGTGGTGCTGCATAAATTTGAGAAAAAAAAAATTCTTTTTTAATAAATTAAAGGTTATTGTTTTATCATGATATAAGTATATTATCTGCAAAAGCTAATGAATATGTATTTATTTTTAATAATGGTAGAAAAAGTGTAATTAAATTTGCATATTAAAGTAAAACAAGATCATCATCATCAACCATTATCAATCCACTGCAGGGTGAAGATCTCTCCAAGTTTAATCCATCTCCGATCTTTAGCTTCTCTTCTCCACATCACCCCTGCACACTTTCTTATTTCATCCATCCATCTCACATGTGGTCTCTTTTTGGGTCTTTTACAATCTTTGGAATCCAGTTTAAGATTTCAATTGTCCTTCTATTATCTTCTCTTCTAGCAATATGTCCAACCCAACTTCACTTCAATCTTAATTTTTTCAATGAGGTCAGTAACACCTGTTTGTTCTCTTACCCATATATTGTATTTTCAATATCTTCTTGTTACTCACAACATGCACCTCTCCATACTTCTTTGAATGGTCTGAAATATCTGTATTGGTCTTCTATTAAGTACCAGATCCATAAGTAAGAACTGGTAAAACACATTTATTAAAAATCTTCCTTTTCAAACATGTAGGCATATTTCCTTGTAGTATCAAGTTATTTCTACCAAATGCACTCCAACCAAGTTTAATTCTATGATTAATTTCATCCATTATGTTTCCATCTGTATTAATAATCTGACTAAGGTATTTGTAACTGTTAACTTCTTCTAACTCATCATAATCAATCTTTATTTTCATATTTTGAGAAAATCCATTAAACATTACTTTAGTCTTTTTAACATTTATCTTTAGTCCTACTTTCATCTGATAACTTCTGCAACATTTCCTGTAGATGTAAAGCATTACTAGCAAAAACAATTACATCTTCTGCAAAATCTAAATGACTTTAATAATCTGCATTTACTTTCACTTCTTTAGCTTCCCATTTTAATCCACAAAATACTTCTTGCAGCAATGCTGTAAAAAGTATTGGAGATATGGAGTCACCCTGTCTTACACCCTTCTCAATATTGACTTTCCCAGTATCATTACATAATCTAATTGTTGCTGTTGCATTTCTATAAATATTTTTTAAAATATGACATTATCCTGGATCTATACCTTGATGATCCAATTCTTTACTCACTGAAGAAATGTGTATAGATTCAAATGCCTTTTTATAACCTACAAATTCAAAACATAATGGCAACTCATATTCATTTGTCTCTTCTATAACTTCTCTCAATACCTGGATATGATCTACTGTACTAAAACCACTTTTAAATCCAACTTGTGCTCTTGGTTGGTGGAAATCCAATGTTCTCTGTAGACGAATTGTAATTATCTTGGTAAAAATTTTGTATAAAACTGATAAAAGGCTGATAGGTCTGTAATTTCTAATATCTTCTTTATCATCTTTTTTAAATATTAATACTGCATTCTTCCAATTATCTGGTACATCTTTATCATTTAGACATTTGGTATATAACTTTGCTAAAAAAAATTCTATTTCTTTACCTGCTTCTTTTAATATATCAATTATAATTCCATCATTACCTGGAATCTTTCCTTTTTTCATTATTTAATTGCATGTCTCACTTCTTCATTTAAAATTCTGGGCAATTCAGAAGATGTAATAGATATAGGAGGTACTTGTTCTTTATTACTATATAATTCTTGATAAAAGTCTTCTATCCATTTCCTGATGTCAACTCTCTTTTTAGTAATAATTCAATCTTTTTTTCTTATTGCAGATATAAATTTCCTACCAATACCAAAATGTTGTTTTACACTCTTGAGACTTTTATTCTCTTCTACAGCTTTCCTTGCTAGTTCACAGTTATACTTTCTTATATCATTTTCAACTCTTTTCCGTACCATTTTACAAAATGAGAGATATTCAATTTTTTTTAACGCATCATTTTTGTATATCTTCATATTCCTTCTTTTCTTCATAAATTCTCTAGTCTCAGTAGAAATTTTATTGGTCAATTGCTGCTTTTTTTAACCAGCTATTTTTGTTGCAGTTTTTAAAAGTGTATCAGTTATTTTCATAGTAATTTCATTCAAATCTGAATCATGTTCAAAATCTACGAATACTTGAAACCTATTTGTAAGTTCTAATTTAAATTCATTAGAATGTTTCTGAAGATTAGGAATATCAACTGTAAATGTTGTTTTTTTTAATAATTTTTGTCTCTCTAGTTTTGCATTAACACGTATCTCACATCTTACTAATAGATGATCACTTCCTGTGTTAAATTTATTAAGAACATTATATACTTGAAATATGTATTTTCTGTTAGTCAAAATATAATCCAATTCTGCTGTACCTTCATTTGGATGCTTCCATGTCCATTTCCTTTTAACATTTTTCTCAAAATAAGAATTCATCACATGATCACCATCTCTTATACTAGCATATAATTGTTTATAAACAAGGCAAAACTCCATACAGTAGTGCCACCCTGTGCCAACCAGAGTAATCAATGGATGCCAGAAGGCAGCTTGTGCATAAAATCCCTATCTAATGCCTACTCATTCAATATCCCCAGACTAGTTTCTGGCTCGTGGCCTTTGTCAGTGAGGAGTTTTGGATCTGAGAGCACTGCACCTAGATCTTAGGATCTAATGCACCCCTCCAGCAAGAACCTTTTATCTCTACTTAACTATAAAACTATGAAATTGAAAACACAAAAAATATTTTCAATCTAAGCTCAATATCTTATATTACTCTGGTTGGCACAGAGTGGCACTACTGTATGGAGAGTTTTGCCTTGTTTAATAAGAATTCATAATATAAAGTTTTCCTTTTTCTGCCTCCACAAGTCTATGTCCTCTCTCATTTCTATTACCATAACCAAAATTACCTACAGCACTTTCATGTTTCATTTGTTTACCAATTCTAGCATTAAAGTCTACCATAACAATTTTAAAATGTTGTTTACTCTGATCAAAAGCTTTTTCTACATCCATATAAAAATCTTCTACTATTTCATCACTATGAAAACTTGTTGGGGCATAAACCTGAATTATCTGCATTTGGTATCTGCTATTAAGTTGTATAACTAATCTTACCACTCTGTCTGATACACCATCAATCTCCACAATGTTGTTCTTCCACTTTTTATTTATAATGAATCCTAATCCACTTGTATTTCCAATATTTGTGCCTTTGTAGTAGAGTACCAGTCCACTTTTTAAATCAATTGTCTCTTCACCTTTTCTCCTAACTTCACAAAGTCCAATAATGTCTCATTTAGTAATAGACAGTTTTTATTCTAACTCTTGCAATCTTCCTTCCCTTGAAAATGATATGCAGTTGTAAGTATTTAAATAAAAAAGTGATCATCAAATGCCAGCCTGGGTCCGCAATCAGGGGATTCTTTGCACCCTCCGCCTTTGGCCACCAACTGCTGCCTTGGTTTGTGACTTTACAGTCTCCTGGGAATAAGGGCCATGATTTATTTTTCTCTGTCATGATTGTATATATGTATTGGAAAAATATTTATCATTTACACAAACATTCATTCTGCCTTATCAGGCAACTGAGAAGATCATGGTGTTTCTTGATTTTAAACTCAAAGCTAAAAATTCAATAAACTTACCATGCTGGCTAATGCATGTTGGTGAGCGCCCATTCATGTTCATATAGTATATAAATAATCACATAATAATAACAGCTGCAATGACGAACATATGGAGTAGACATTGGGTATTTGTCCTGCTCCATTCCTTTAAGGCCTCCAAAAGGAATCAAAGGGTCTCCTTTCAATTAATAGCAAACTCTTTCTGCAGCCAAAGCAAGATAAAAGGAATTATTCTTATACTGCACTTTTAGGATCTTAAGTAAATAATATATATATAAATTGATAGAATTTTTTAGTCTGATAAATACAAAATACATTAGATCCAAGGAACTATAAAGGTAAACGCTACTTTATAGTTATGGCAATTTGGAATTAAGCTAAATGTCTATGAGATCTATGAAATTTTTTGTAAACTTAAACTGAATCTCAAAAAAGCAAAATTAACAGTCTCCAGTTGAGACCAAAAATAGAATGTCATTTTTATTATATGTCTAGTAAAAAAAGTATTGTAAAGGCTCTCAATAATATCTGGACATATTCTATATGCATAGTGGGTAAATGTACATAAAGTTATTTTAGATGATTGCAATAATAATTGAATATTAAATGTGTAATGAAGCCACTGATGGTATGGAAGAAATAGGTTGGATATCTAGCTTCAACAAAACTCAGAAGATATGTTTTTTTAAAGAGAATTTTCAAAATTGATTTATAAACTTATTAAAAAAAATCTGTAATTCATCATGAATAAGTATATCACATAAACAATTGTTGCAAGTATGAAAATCTACTTAAGTAATTAAGATGGCAATAAATTTTTAACTTCCTGAGTGTAGACAATTTCTTGCATTAAATCAAATCTTAATGATTAATCAAAGTAAATAATAGTTTATTAGTTGTTATTGTGAATTTGGTAAATATTTAATGTCTCTGTTGGGTGATATATATTAGAATTTGTCTATTTAGAAATTCATTTATAGATTCATTAAGCCACCTAACTACTCACAAACATTATATTAAAAAATCTGTAGAAATTCTAACCAGTAAATAAATTCAAGTATATTTATTAACTCCTTTAAGTTTTCCACTGTTTTCTGTTTGATCACAACCCCATAAGTTAATAATTGTTGAAATCTACCAAAAAATGTTATAATACATCATAATAAGAATTCTAGAGATATCATTCAGGTATAATTTTAAGTCACTATGAATCATTTATGAACTTTCATTTTAGTATTGGTTATTAGAATTTGTTATAATCCTACAAATGGTCTAAATAGCACTTTCAATGAGACACATTCCCATCTTTGCAACTTAAAAAAAGGACAACAAAATTTGAACGACTGTTATAATTTTTCAAAAACCTTTTTAAAATAACATGTTTGCGAAATAGTAATTTCCACCAACTTTTAAACTAATACAAATTATATTTTGATTTATATATCTTTCATTATTTTAAAAAAAATGGCGAAGCTTATTAAAGTCTGGGAATTGCCAGCCATAGAAAAGGAAGCCATTGCATTTTTACAGGCTGAAAATGTTTTGCCACAGAGCATAAAATGTTCTTGTGGCAAAGATATTACTCTGCATTCTTACTGCGGTTGGCATTTTTATTGCAATGCCCATGCCTGCAAGAAAAGTCATTCAATTCATGAAAGCCCCTGGTTCAAAGGCTTCAGGATCCCCTTTGTGACAGTTGTATGTCTCCTCTACTACTGGAGTAGGGATGGCCTTTCACTCTAACCTGCTCATGAAGATCTACAACTGTCCAACAAGGCCTTAGTTAGCTGGACCAATGGGCTAAGGGAACTGTGCAGTGAAAGCCTGCAGTCCCGCACAGGATGTCTAATCGGTGGTCCCAATAAAATTGTGGAGGTGGACCAAACACTGTTTAGCAGGTGTAAAAATCATCAGGGTCATATGCTTTTCTAGCAATGGATCTTTGAAGGTGTGTGCTATCACACAGGGGAATGCTTTGTCATGTGTGTTCCATGTAGATCTGCAAGCACACTACTTCAAGCTATATGCGATAACATAGTCAGGATCCACTATATATTTGGACTGCTGAAAAAGCTACAGGACATCTGTCCTTGAGGATGCAGGTTTTAGCCACATGAAGGTCAAACACCGCTATAACTTTGTTGACTTGACAACTGGTGCTCACACACAGAACATTAAGTGTCTGTGGGGGCTGTTAAAGTGGCATGAGAAAAAAGTATGGTACAGCCCGCCAAAACCTCAACAACTATCTAGCAGAATTCATGTGGAAATGCTTACACAAGGGAGATTTGTACCATGCCCTTCTAGCGGAAATCCATCTGCAACAGTTGGATGGCAAGTTAGCTCCTGCACAGGTAGTTTTTTGGAGATATGTTTTATAGTAATGAAATGGTTTGTATAAATGTTATATTTTTTAGAACTCAAAATAGTAATGAAATGGTTTGTATAAATGTCTATATTAATGATTTAATTTTTGTTTTGTTTTATATTTTTTAGAACTCAACAAGACACAACTAACATTGCAGGTATTCTTTTTCTTTTTTAAAAATTTTCTTTAAAATGGTTTTTTTCTTTAAAACATGTAAATAAACTTGTTATTTTTCCATTGAAATTGTCTTCACTTTCATTAAAATAGTTCTTTTACAATTTCATCTCTTACAGCTTGCTTGAAAAGTGTGTATGTGTGGGGTAAATGTTATAATTTTTCAAATGTCAAATAAGTCCATTATGTTTTCCGTATTTTTTTTTTTACAGTTGAACTGTGTGTGTATATCTCATAATTAGTGTGCATGTGTGTATTGGCCATATGTAATTTTGGGGATTACAATGGGAAGCTAAAGGAGTAAAAGTAAATGATTGACATACAATATCAAGACTGCATTCTTCTTAAAGACAAAAATATTTCCCACATTCTAACTTCTTCAATGATCCTGATATCTCCACTATATCTTCACTAAATCATCTAACCCTATTACACAATTAACCTATTGTGACAATAAAACCTAGATCTTAACTTTTTACTTATGGATTCAGCCTTGCTTGTGGTAACCATAATGAATATTAAAGATATTAATCCACAATTAAAAGTTCACAAGCTAATTTTTTTGTGTTGTAATCCATTTGCTTATCAATAATGTACAATTCTGAAAATGCTCAAATTTTGGCTAATTCAAAATAATACTTGAATGACAGACTAGAAATGGGCATCATTATCTTATTTAATTTGAAAAATGTCTCTGGTCTGATTTAATTTTAAAAATTATTGGCTTTGTTATAATTATACATGTATTCCAATATTAATACTACTTTTCTGACATTTTCATAATACATCATTAAAACCAAAGATGTCATTATATGTGGTTTTTTAATTTCACAAAGTAGTCAAACCATAAATGATTACAATTTTGCATTTTCCATGCAACATTTATGCAAACTATCATTTTTATTCCACTTCTCAGTACTTAACAGTCCTTACAGATTGTATTGTTGACAATTTCTCAGCCTCATTAATTGACCGCATATTTCTCTCTTCATCACTTCCACCAGTCTACATAAGTAAAGTTCATTCTTTTTTTTCTCTGATATTATATGATCAAACTTAGATTATGATTATAACAAATTCTAATAACCATTACTAAAATGAAAGTTCATAAAGAATTCGTAGTGACTCAAAATTATACCTGAATGATATCTCTAGAATTCTCATTATGATGTACTATAGCATTTTTTGGTAGATTTCAACAATTATTAATTTATGGGGTTGTGATCAACCAGAAAACAATGGAAAACTTAAAGGAGTTAATAAATATATTTGAATTTATTTACTGGTTAGAATCTCTAGATTTTTTAATATAATGTTTGTGAGTAGTTAGGTGGTTTAATGAATCTATATTGTAACGTTTATTTATATACGTTGCAAATATATTGGCATTTGGTAAAAGGTAAAAAAATAAAAGTAAATTTAGATTTATTTTTTTTGACTAATTTTTTTAAAAAAAAATAACGTACAGTGAAAGTTAAATTATTCTTTTATATTTTTTTTATGTAATTAGAAATAAAAGTTAGAATTGGAGAGAACAAAAGACACAAATTACCAATCTAGATAAGAGAAAGAAAAATATTTCAACTAATTAAAGATGGCAGAATTATGCTGGAAAAAATAAAGACTTTGTAACATAAATTTTATAAAGAATATATAAGATTATCAACGTATATTTTGACAAACAAAAGATATGCGCAGAAGTCTGAAAACTGGACCTCTAGTATAAAAAGGAGGGATTCAGTTGGAAGAACG
This sequence comes from Epiperipatus broadwayi, assembly GCA_028023455.1. Classification (NCBI taxonomy): domain Eukaryota; kingdom Metazoa; phylum Onychophora; class Udeonychophora; order Euonychophora; family Peripatidae; genus Epiperipatus; species Epiperipatus broadwayi. The sequence goes on along the minus strand of JAQFVV010006209.1, from coordinate 3,638,589 downwards.
TCTTGGGTTACCGGTTATTCTTTTGGTTGGTTTTGGATTAAAGAATCCAGACCACTCTACGATAAAATAATTCTTCATGCGAGAGTAGACCGGAGCTTTAGCTGACATCGTTCATGATGGACACCAGAGAAGCTTACGCGACTAGCCTATGGATTCAGCACCAAGATCAATTTATCACTAATGGCCGAGCTCATTTCTAACTCAAAAAACTATGCATAGTAAGCTACAATCTTCGTGAATTCACAAAACTTACCGGTAAGTTAAGACTACTTATTCCTGATTGTGACCAAAATTAAGCGTTTGCAAACAAGTCTTAAAATAATCCCGATATAGACATTAATTTTCTTATTAAAGAGACTTTCGTTTAAATAATTTTATACAAGATCTTGGAAATGAATTGTAATAAGTGAACATTATTAAATTAATTTATCCAACTGTTTTTTATAAATTGATTCATGTTCTCTCCAATTTAGTTAATTCGTAATTTAACTTACAAATATTTTTAGTTTGTTGGAATAAAAGAGATTTTACTTTTATCAACCTTTTTCATTGTGCGTTATTAATAATAGTTATTAATTATTATTGAATTTATTAATATTATTTTAATGATGTTTAAATATATAATTTACCTTTGCCAATGTGTTTAATAAATTCCAGGAATAATAATATTTTAAAAAAAGTAATTCTCGTTACGGTATGATGCAATACCGATTAGTTTAAAAGTATTTTCTTTTTTTATTTGCGAGACATGCTGGCGACAGATTTCAGCGGTCTCTTTAGAAGAAAAGGACCTGGTGCCCATATTGAATAAATTAAAAGCTGATTTCGTCAATAGCATAATTCTCAAGAATTAATAGGCCGAGTTGATCAGGAAATATAGCTATGTTTTTAGAATAGAAATACAACTTTCTTCCTTTTTTGACTAGCTTGATCAACTCGCGCGCAGTTTATATTAGCATGTAGAGGCCTAGAAAAACGGAAAACGTTATAATATATAGACAAATTTTAATATATATCACCCAACAGAGACACTTAAATATTTACCAATTTCACAATATCAACTAACAAACTATTATTTACTTTGATTAATCATTAAGATTTGATTTAATGCAAGAAATTGTCTACACTCAGGAGGTTACAAATGTATTGCCATCCTTAATTACTTAAGTAGATTTTCATATTTGCAACAACTGTTTACATGATATATTGATTCGTGGTGAATTACAGATTTTTTTTCTAATATGTTTATAAATCAATTTTGAAAATTTTCTTTAAAAAATCTTATATCTTCTAAGTTGTCTTGAAGCTAGATATCCAACCTATTTCTTCTATACCATCAGTGGCTTCATTACACATTTAATATTCAATTATTATTGCAGTCATCTACAATAACATTGTGTACATTTACCCACTATGCATATAGAATATGTCCAGATATTATTAAAAACCTTTATAATACCTTTTTTTTAAACTAGATATATAATAAAAATGACATTCTATTTTTGGTCTCAACTTGAGATTGTTAATTTTGCTTTTTTGAGATTCAGTTCAACTTTACAAAAATTTTCATAGATCACTAAACATCACATGATCACCATTTCTTATGTGCTAGCACATAACTGTTATTAAAACAGGCAAAACTCTCCATACAATAGTGCCACTCAGTGCCAACCAGAATAATCAATGGATGCCAGAATGCTTGTGCATAAAATCCACATCAAGTGCCTACTCATCCACAAGCCAGAGACTAGTCTGAGGATTTTGGATGAGTAGGCACTAGATGGGGATTTTATGCGCAAGCCTTCTGACATTCCATTGATTACTCTGGTTGGCACTGAGTGGTATTACTGTATGGAGAGTTTTGCCTGTTTTAATTTTCATAGATCTGATAGAAATGACATTTACCTTAATTCCAAATTATCAATCAGTATTAACTATAAAGTAGCATTTACCTTTATAGTTCCTTGGATCTAATGTATTTTGTACTCATCCAAGTAAAAAATTCTATCAATTTTTTTATATATATACATAGATTATTTACTTAAGGTCCTAAAAGTACAATATAAGAATAATTCCTTTGATCTTGTTTTACTTTAATATGCAAATTTAATTACACTTTTTCTACCATTATTAAAAATAAATACATATTCATTAGCTTTTGCAGATAATATACTTATATCATGATAAAACAATAACCTTCAATTACTGAACAAGTAATTAATCATTTCTCAACTGTATGCAGCATCACATGACTCTCATTTTGATGGTTCTATCATAAAGTAAATAAAGTGACCCATTGCAAAATTCTAATTAGATTTCAGCTTTCATTAATAAATCCTGAGCTTGGAAAGTATCTACTAAAAATGTATTGCCTTTACTTTTCTCAAAATTCTTTCATAATGTTTAGACGTTCATCTTGACATATCCCATATCAAAATTAACAACACTTTTAACAGCGTAATTATGGAACAAATTAACTCGTTAAACTCTTATAATAAGTAACATTACTTTTACAAGCTGTGGTGATATTACTAATTCAATAATGAAAGAAAGAAACAGCATACTGGCAATGACTGTACTATCAGGCTTCTGAATTTTAGGCTATTAAGATCATATATAATTTTCAATGATCATCTAATTTTGACAGGCAATGTCTTCCAAATTACTTGAGAACTAATAGTTTTAATTTTAACAGTATACAAGCATAACATAAGCATCAAACATTCATATCTATTTCAACGTACCCTCATACATTCTATGTTGCTCTTAATAATTTAAATGCAGTTGACTGCAATGTTTTTTCTTAACTTTTTAAATAAAACAATCCAAATTTCAAAAATAGTTCCTCAATCTGTTTGTTTTATAGACCATGACATTGTAAATTCTATCCATCAATAAAGATATTAAATGTATATATTTTTAACCTGCAACTTAAATCTGTGGATGACACTGTCTCTCTCATCTCTTTTTTCTATAATATCATTAGCTTTTGCATTTTGCTCTAAATCTTTTTTTTCCCCCGAGTCTCTGTAATATCTTACTTTTGCTACACTTATTAAAGGTATTATTTTGCAATTTCCTTGTGAGTATATGACATTTTTAGTTATTAAAATGATCCTAAAGTTTTACATACAACTTGAATATTTCTACTCGATTTTTACACTGAAGAGAATTCATGGATAAATCACCACACACTACACAAACTGCAATTCTCTAACATCTTATTCAGCCTATAAAGAATACAATAATAATATGTAGAATATACTTATAAGCAACATCTCTTCACAGCAAATTGGAACTGATAATAAGGGTCTTGTCCATACTCAATTTTATGAATCCTATATTTTGTTTGTTATTTCACAAAAATGTGTTTGATGCTTTATTGCTAACATGCATCAATTTTAATAAATTTATTTTTTACCAAAGATAGTAAAACTTGAATGGTTTATAAATTTATATACCATTTATGATATTAAGTAAATGGAAATGTTTTTCTATGGATTATTTGAAAAATGGATGATAATCAAGAGCTTATTCAGGAAATTGTTAGAGCAATAAAATCTGCTTTTTGACTGACCTCTTAAATATAGTTGAGTTATTTAGATCTTATATTACAAATAATACATGTATGTGCATACATAAATTGTACAGTTAACTTTTTTTACATTTGAACTGAATAGGTATTTTAATATATTTAAAGGAGAGTTTGGTTTATTTTCTTTGAAGTAATTTTAAAATATTTATTGTGAACGAAACTCTTTGATAAACAGATCAAAATCTCTATACACTGCAATATACGGTTTTTAGTTAAAATATGAATTTTAGAAATAGAATAACAGAACTTAAAACACTTGTAGTAAGAGAAGCATCGCACAACAAGTTCAGAACAACAGATCTGCTTTTTGATTGACCACTTAAGTATAGTTGAATTATTTAGATCTTATATTACAAATAATACATGTATGTGCATACATAAATTGTACAATTAACTTTTTTTACATTTGAACTGAATAGGTATTTTAATATATTTAAAGGAGAGTTTGGTTTGTTTTCTTTGAAGTGATTTAAAAATATTTATTGTGAACGAAACTCTTTGATAAACAGATCAAAATCTCTATAAACTGCAATATACAGTTTTTAGTTAAAATATGAATTTTAGAAATAGAATAACAGAACTTAAAACAATTGTAATAAGAGAAGCATCGCACAGAAACAAGTTCAGAACAACAGATCAGAAAAATTCTCTCGGCTAAAGATATTGTAAAAATGAACGGATAGAAATGAATCATATTGGAATTATTGCTTGTGCATAACAGCGTGCATTATTACTTGTTACGGCCCATCAATGTTTCATTGTAGCATCTTAACGTTAATAAAAAAAAGCGTTGTTTTCTATTAAATGTGGTTTATTTTGTTTATTTTTAAGAACAAAAACCTTTTGAAAATAACACGATAGCGAAAGAATAATTAAAAACGAAATATAATTTGTATTAGTTTTAAAAAAAAAAAGTTTTACAAACAATGACCTTTTAAAATAACGTAGTTTCGAAAATTAGCTTTTTTTTTTTAAAAAAAAAAAAAGACCGATTTTTAGTAGTGTTGAAAGTCTTAAAATAATTTTAAAAAAAGGTATATTTTAAAAAAAAAACTATTTTAAAATACATCGATTTACCTGAAGGTGAAAAACAATCTAACATTATTACTGGTTAGAGTAGATTTAAATAGCTATGCCTTCTACATTATTAACACCTTCACATTATATGTTATCTTTGTATTAAGTACGCGCATAGACATCGCCAAGTGAATATTAATATTCTTGGTTCTAGCTGTTAGCCGACCTTCATGGCTGGCAACAGCGCCGGCAATCGGGCATTCAATGTTCTTGGTAGTCACTGGTAGCAGACGACGTATGCTAAATTTGCTTAAGCCTGGCTGTCAGCGCCACCTGTTTTATTGTTTGTTTCTGGTAGCAGACGATGTAAGGTAAATGTACTTTGCGCTTCGCGATCAGCGCCATCTAGCAGCTGTAATGAGTAACACTGCTTTTGGCCCTGTAACCTGAATGCTTCTGTGTGTTGACACAGAAATAGCGCCTCTTGCGGCCGCATTACAGGGACAAACAAGAACCTAAAAAAGAGACTTAATAAAGTATGGAGGTTGTTTAATATATCTATAAAGATATTACACATGGGAAAGAGAAAGTTGAATAACTCCATGTGTGTATCTTTAAAAATTAAAAAATCAGACATATTAAACTTTAACTGAGGTTTAAAGTTTATATCTGTGCTAGAGATAATCTCTAGTTTAGAAAATGATTATGTAATAATCATTACTGTGTTTATCTGAGGTGGATGGTGTCAAAGTTGTGAGTGGGGTGAGTTTGACCATGCTAAATAAAAATGTAATAATTATATACAGTATATCTATTCTATCTATTTATTTAGACTTGAACAAAAATATTCAATTAAGTGAAATTAATAACAGCTCTTTGTAATTTTAAAAATGTAAAGTCTGAAGATCTTGATAAAATACTGAAGAAGTTATAAAATACCATGATAATAGGTTAGCTTCAAAAGTATTAGAATTTTTTAGAAATAAATAAACTCATGAAGTTGTAACTTCTGATGACTTAGGAATACTATTGTTCCACAAAACTGCAATAATTATTATGGAATATTAATGTTATCTATTACAGAAAATATTCTTTAAGAATTTTATTGAATATGTTGCTTCCAATGATAAATGAATGATTATGAAAGATTCAATGTGGTTTTAGAGAATCATGAAGCACTATACAGTTTTTGTAGTATTGAGAATAAAAGATTGATTTATATATTGTTTGAATAAGTTGGTTGTCCACAATTTTTTTTTGCATTAGTCAGCTTTTACCTATTGAAATAAGTGAAAATATTATTAGAAACAAAAAGGCTGAGACATCTGAAATAAAAAAGAATACATACTAGGTTAAACTTTTTTTTTATTTTGGATAAATTAATTTGAATAAATTAAAAGCAAAAACAAAAAGTTATTGATTTCTGGATTTGATTGTCCTCTCCTTGCCAATTCAAAAGAAGATCTACAGGATATGCAATGCACAAAGATTTTGGTTTAGTAATAAAAACAAATTCGAACTTTTTATTAGCAAGTTATACATAAAGAAATTTTCAGAAACTTTTAGTTTGAATTGCTACTAACTTAAAAATATAAATCAATTTAAATATCTTGGTAATTTTAAATAGAAAAGCAGATTTAAATGCAGTGCAAAACAAACTCCATTGTGCTACTCCAGCATTTAAGAAGTTCTATTGCAAATGAATTAGTTGTAACTAGAGCTATCATTTTACCTTATTTCATGTTCAGAAGTGAGATTTGGACTGCAAATGTAAAATTAGCAAAGATATTAGAAAAATTTCAAATGCTCTGTAAATTCTAAAAATACCATGACTAGAATATAAGACAATCAATCATTTCTTTAGTTTACTGTATGTGAAGTTATAAAGTCCATTGTAAAACTATATCTTTATTGAATTGGACATATAAAATGAATGAACAGTAAAAAATCTCGTAAAAAATATTTTAAGGCAGATTTGAGCCTGGTTTTCATAGAAGAGACAAATCACATTTATGTTATAAAGATTATCATTAAAACATCCTAAAGAAATGCAATTTTAATTATTTTCATTGGGAAATATAGTTAGAATAGAATACAATAAAAATTTACAATCAGATATAGAATTGAAGTCTCTCAGAAGTTAAACCAACATAATAGACTAGCATATTCTAAACACATTATTACTATTTGACTTTGTAATTTTTTTTTAAAACTTGAATTTGGAATGGTTGTCTTTATTTGCAAGTAGTACATAATGCTGCTGCTGATTTAACATAATTTTATATTAATTTCTATTAATTATAGTACAAATAATTTTGTGTTGTAAATTCTACTCATGAAGGAGTGTTCTTGTTGCTTTTTTGCTATATCATTATTCTTATGCATTCTACATTGATATTGCTTCTATTAAAATCAAAAAATAAATATTACAACCAGCTTCTATTTTAGTTTTGGACTTAATGTCCAAGTCAATATCAATAATTTCTATCATAAGTTTTAAAATCCAATTTTTAATTTTCCTTTGGCAGCCAATATCATCTGTAAAAATTTTAACATTCTTACATTTTCATCTGTTTTATTTATGAGTATGTGTACTTAAATGCGAGCACACAATTAGAAATACAGATTGTTTTTATCTGATTCTGAGAGGTGGGTGAGAATTCAGAATTAATAAATGACAATGACATATTTTAATAGGAATGACATTAATAAAATTTAAATGGATCTATGGAACAATAAAACTACAATTCCACTTTTATATATTTATATACACTGACACATATGCACATACTTATAGTTTTCTTAGTCAATTGTTTTTTACCTTTATCTAATAATATATTTATATAAAGTGAACAAATTCATTCTGCAAAAGACCGTAGTAAATTTTCAGAAAAACCAAATCTGTCTCCATATAGATTTTAATTTACATACAATCAGTTTTTTAGGAAGTCAAAAGTAAATGAAACAATATTATTTATTAGATAGTTATAAGTCATTTACTTAAGGTGAAAGAATTATAAAGGATGTATTTGTAGGAAAAAAAAAACCCAGAAAGATGGAGATAATGGTTAATATTAAGATAATATTGTAGTTCAAATCAAAAATTGAGCAATGTCTAGAGAGAATTGGTGGACTGATTTTATTATAATGGTAAATTATACTTTTATATACATATTAGCATACTGATAGTTACCAATTAGCATATAAACTTCTACACCATCAAATTAACATTTATACAACTTTGACTCCATATAACTTCCATATTTTTTAGAGCTAAAACAATAATTGCTTCACAATTACATTATTCTTACAATATTTTTAATGAATTTGGAAATTATTCACTGGCATTTACATAACAATCAAATCTGATGATTTAAAATTTACTTCATCTACATACTTAAAAAAAACCCAAAAACTTATATTTACTTTTGAATTTGTTTTTTCTCAAACTACGACTACAAATAGAAATAAAAAAATTGTTACTTTTAAAACAAAATACTATAATAAGATTGAATTAAAAAAAAAAAAAAAATTCTACAAAATATATATTTTAAAACATAATAAAATTAAAAAAGGCTGATGGTAATATAATAAATAGTACTCATGTAAATAAGAAGGTTATCAAAGTGCAGAAATAGAGCATCCACTTGCGATGTTATGACTAATTTCAAATCTGGACAAAGAGAAATACTTTTCAAAAGACAAGATTTTTCTCACAGGTAGCCGACCCATTGCCAAACCAGATAAACATCCAATATTGGTCAGTAAGTAAGTATTTAGATATCCTTAGTTATAAGGTAATATAAATACAGAAAATCTACATTACTCAACAATATGAACTGATAACATTGCCTTCTCCATTTCTCCTGAGATACTGACAGAGATATCTAATATAAACAGAAAATGGAAAGATAACAAAAATTCTAGATATCCCAAAAGGACAATTAGAAAAAAAAAGCAAACCAAATAGAATTCCAGTATGAATTTGAAATCTTTATTAAGAATATTTAGCAATCATTAGAAACAAAAAAACTTATCATCATTGTCAACCATTAACAATCCACTGCAGAATGAAAGCCTCTCCAAGCACAATCCACTTTCTCTGATCTCTAGCCTCTCTTCTTCACATCACCCCTGCACAATTTTTTATTTCATCCATCAATCTCACACGTGGTCTCTTCCTAGGACTTTTACAATCTCTTGGAAAGCAGTTTAAAAGTCAATTTTCCATCTATTATCATCTCTTCTAGCAATATGTCCAACTCCACTCCAGTCTTTTAATTCTTTCAACAATACCAGTAATACCTGTTTGTTCTCTTATATATATTGCACTTTCGATCTCTTCTTGTTATTCCTAACATGCATTTCTCCATAGTTAGAGTGGTGTAGAGTCTCTGTATTGTTCATTAAGTGTCCAAGTCTCAGATACGTAAGTAAGAACTGGTAAAACACATTTATTAAAAACTTTCCTTATCAATTACATAGGTATATTTCCTTTTAATATTAGTTATTTCTGACAAAAGCACTTCAATCAAGTTTAATTCTATGATTAATTTCATCTATTATGTTTCCATCTATAGTAATAATATCACCAAAATATTTATAGTTGTTAACTTCTTCTAACTCATCATAATCAATCTTTATTTTCATCTTTCGAAAAAATCCATTGAACATTACTTTAGTCTTTTTTAACATTTACCTTTAATCCTACTTTCTTACTTTCATCTGATAATTCTTGAAACATTTTCTGAAGTTCTAAGCATTATTTGCAAAAAAACAACTATATCATTTGCAAAATTTAAATGACTTAAATAATCTCCATTTACTTTTATTCCTTTAGCTTCCCATTTTAATCCATAAAATATTTCTTGCAGCACTACTGTAAAAAGTTTTTGGAGATATAGAGTCATTCTGTCTTACACCCTTTTCAATGTTAACCTTCCTAATATCATTGTGTAATCTAATTATTGCTATTGCATTCTTATAAATATTCTTCAGAATATAACAATATCCTGGATCTATATCTTGATGATCCAATGCTTTAATCACTGAAGAAATGCTTACAGAATCAAATGCCTTTCATAATCTACAAATCCAAAGTATAATGGCAATTCATATTCATTGGTTCTTTCTATACTGCACTAAAACCACTTTTAAATCCAGCTTGATCTTTTGGTTGGTTGAAATCCAATATTCTCTATCGATGAGTTGTAATTATCTTGGTAAAAATTTTGTATAAAACTTATAAAAGGCTGATAGGTCTGTTATTTCTAATAGCTTCTTTATCACCCTTTCTACATATTACTACTGCATTCTTTCAATCATCTGGTACATCTTTATTATTTAGACATTTGGTATATGCCAAATTTTTTTCTATTTAATTCATCTGCTTCTTTTAATATATTGATTATAATTCTATCATTAGGCTAAGGTTTTCCCTTCTTCATAAATTTAATCGCAAGTCTCATTTCTTCACTTAAAATCCTGGACAATTTCATGATATCATCGTTCTTTTTAGTAATAGTTCTTTTTTTTTTCTTATTGTAGATATACATTTACTACCTATATCAAAATGTTGCTTTACATTCTTGAGAGTTTTATTCTCTTCTACAGCTCACAATTATACTTTCTTATATCATTATCAATTCTTTTTTGCACTATTTTACAAATTTCGAAATATTCAATCCTTCTTAATGCAAATTTTTATATATCTTCACATTCCTTCTTTTCTTTAAAAATTCTCTAGTCTTAGTAGAAATTTTATTGGTCAGTTGCTGCTTTTTGTACCAGCTATCTTTGTTGCAGTTTTTAAAAATGTAATAGTTATTTCCCTATTATTTTCATTCAAATCTGAATCATGTTCAAATCTACTAATATTTGAAATCGAATTGCAAGTGCTAATTTAAATTCATTAGAATGTTTCTGAAGATTAGGAATATCAACTGTAAATATCGTTTTTCTTAATAATTTTTGTCTCTCTAGTTTTGCATTAACACGTATCTTACATTATGTATTTGCTGTTAGTCAAAATATAATCCAATTCTGCTGTACCTTCATTTGGATGCTTCCATGTCCATTTCCTTTTAACATTTTTCTCAAAAAAAAAAAATTCATAATATAAAGTTTTTCTTTTTCTGCAAACACCACAAGTCTATGTCCTCTCTCATTTCTACTACCATAAACAAAATTACCTACAGCATTTTCATCTTTCATTTGTTTACCAATTTTAATATTAAAGTCTCCCATAACAATTTTAAAATGTTGTTTAGTCTGATCGAAAGCCTTTTGTACATCCATATAAAAATCTTTTACTACTTCATCACTATAGAACATGTTGGGACATAAACCTGAATTATTTGCATTTGATATCTGCTATTAAGTTGAATAACTAATCTTGCCATTCTGTCGGATATACCATCAATCACCATAATGTTGTTCTTCCATATTTTTAAGGAATCCTATTTCACTTGTACTTCCAATATTTGGGCCTTTGTGTAACAGAGTATATTCCACTTTTTAAATCAATTTTCTCTTCATCTTTTCTTCTAACTTCACAAAGTTCAATAATGTCACATTTAATATAAGACAGTTCTTCCAATTCTTGCAATCTTTCTTGAAAGTGATCTGCAGTTGTAAATACCTAAATAAAATGTCATCATCAAATGGCAGCCTAGGTCTGCAATCAGAGTATTCTTAGCACCCTCTGCCTTTGGCTACTGACAGCCTCCTGGAAATAAGGGTCATGATTTATTTTTGTCTATCATGATTGTATATACCTATTTAAAAAAAAAAATTTCATTCACACACACATTTATTTTGCCTTATCAAGCAACTGAAAAGAAAGACCATGGTGTTTCTTAATCTTAAACTCACAAGTAAAAAGCCAATAAGCTCACCTCGCTGGCTAATGCATGTTGGTGAATAGCCCATCCATGTTCATATACTATATAAATAATAACATAGTAATAACAGCCGCAACAACAAGAACGTATAGAGTGGACATTAGGAATTTGCCCTGCTCAGTTCCTTTAAAGCATGTAATTATAAATCAAAGATTCTTTATTTCTTTTCTTATTTAAATGTAATTCTATAATATAAACAGCAATTTGCACATTTGACAAGAAAAGATTATACATTTATAAAGTGTTTAACTTGCTACAATAAATCAAATATTTATAATATATATAAATAATAATTTTAATAATGTATATATATATTTTAATGCAATGTAGACTACATATTATAGTAAAATTTATTTTTATAATCTGTAAAGATATATTTATAAATAAAAAAAATAAAAAAATGTAATAAATAAATTTGGATTATCAGTTTAAATATTGATTTCTAGCTGGTCCAGTCATGCTATTAAATAATACAATATAATCAAGAAAAAAGTTTATTTAAAAATCTAATAATTAAGATTTGTTTTTTTTTTACTTTTATTTTTTTCATTTTCTCAAATGAACTTGTTCCTTTTCTCTCTCTTCAATTCCATTTTGTAAAAAAACATTAAAATTAATATTTAATTAGCAATCAGCTAGTTTATTCTTATAATTTAAAAATAATATCAAACCTAAATATCAGATGTAACAATTTATTAAAAACTAAATTATATACAATATAAGTTTAACAATATATTTCTATTTATAACTATTTAATTAAGAATACAATAAATTGTATTAAAACTTAAATTTGCAAAGTAATGGGGGTGGAGGAGATTTACTATAAAAATAAATCATGTCAATAACAATGCTGAATAACAGAAGATCATATTCTTAGAGCAAACAATAAATCAACAGTAGAAGGAATAATAATACTTTTTGAACAATAACATTTTCTGTTAAAAAAAAAAAAAAACATTTAAAAAAAAGAAGACATAAATCAAAATGAAATTGAATAAATTTAATATATGATTCATAAGATTCATCAGATATATTGCTTGACAATACTGTAAAATTCAATAAAATTTATAAACTTGCCATACAATGCTATATGCTATCTGCTCTCTCTCATACACACAATTTTAATCACTCTGCACATTGTCAATCTTATCTTTTCGTGCGTTTATAGCTTTCTCAACTGATTATTACATCAAATTTGGAAGTTTATCAAAATGTTGATGAACTGGTATCAAAGGGTCCAGATAATAGTAATGACAATTAATAATTGTTATAATTAGGTGCTCAGCATATTAAGTGATATTCAAGCAATTGGTAAAGCAAAACAATTCCATTCAATTGAACATGTGAGATTTTTTTCCCCTTACTTTCAACAAAAAATCATTCAGGTACCTCTTGAGTCTCTCATTCTCACCATTGCACTAAATAGTGTTCAGCAACAATTCATAAACAATAGTACTCCCCATATACACATAATATATTAATGTTCTCCTTATTTTTTGCTTTACATAAGAATAGAAATAAAATTCTCTTTATGTGCATTCTTTTACATTGCTGTGATCTCACTGATAGCTTCATTTTATCAAACAGAGTGAATATCATTATTCCAAAACTATTGTTTTTGGATCGGTTTTGGAAATTTTATAAATTCAAGCAATGAAATAAATACCTGTAATTATGACAGTAAAATAAGAAACTGTTTAAAAATTAAAGCTATCTATTAATACAATTTAAATGAAATTTAATAGAAAATATTAAAAACTTAAATAAAAAAAAATCAATACTATAATAAAAGTTGCAATATTTTTGTTTCATAAATTGCAGCCTACATAAAAAATGAATGGTAAAATGGGAAATTGCTTAAAAAATAATCTTATATTTGCCATTTAAAAAAGTTTAGTAATTAAAAAATTCAATTATTACTAATTTTCTTCTTTTCTGACTCAGCCCATGCAATATCTGGTAAAATGAAAATACACAAAGAAAAAGTAGTTTTTTTTATGCTTTCAATATATTATTATTATATCATATTCATGGCAAATAGTTGTGTAATTAAATGGTTCTTAAACAATATTAAATGAACAAAATTAAATAAAAATAAATAAACAAATTTAGCTTTTATAATTACTTAATTATGAAAATTTTTTTTGCAGTGTATATATAAAAAAAATTCATAAAAAAGGTTGCATCTTTTTGTATGCAGTTTCAAAAACTGTGGTCTAATATTAAAAAAAAAAAGATTTTTTTAAAAATAATGATTATGTATAAATAGCCAACTAAAAATACCAAGTAATGAAATAATTCCCTTTCAGTTAATTTGCCCTTCTTGAAAAATATCAGAGGTCTTAAGAATCTAGATTATAAAACAATTGGAAATTGCAGCAATATTGACATTTCATAAAAGCATTTAAGGCCTTTTTCATTTTTATGATTTATTTGAATGTCAAATGCTCTTATAAAACAACAATATTCCTGCAATTTCCAATTGTTTTATAACAAGTCTAGATTCTTAAGATCTCTGGTATTTTCCAAGAATAGCAAATTAACCGAGAGGATTACTTTGTTATTTTGTACTTTTTAGTTGGCTATTTACATAAAAGCATTATTTTTTAAAAAAATATTTTTTTACATCTTATTTTTTTTTTACTTTTTAATTATATTTACATATTATTTTAAAAAATGGTTAAAACTATAGAAAAATCTGACTAAAATTATAATTTAATAACATGAAAATAAAAAAATATGTCCTCTAACAAACAAATTCTAAATTTAAATATCATGTGATTGTCTATCACATAAAAAATATTTATGTATTGACTTTTTAATTAAGTACAAGTTTAATTAAGTATGAGTTAAATGAATATTAAAAAAATTTTATTCTACAAATGTAATGTTTCCATCAAATATATATATATATATTTTATTTTAATTAATTTAATAATAAAATCAGTACACCTGGGTCTCGTTTTACGTGATAGATAAGTTCCTCAGAAAACACGCGCAAACGAAATCGTGCAAAAATAGACGTAATTTACATTGAAAAGGGGGGGGGGGGGGCGGTCTGTGATTTTTCAAAATTCGCATAAAAGCAAAGCACCAATGTAAAATTACTTTAAAATTCGCACAAAAAAAAATAAGGAAATAAAATATGACTAATAAAAAATTTCAAATTTGAAAAAAATTGATACAAGACAAACTTTTTTTAACTATAATATTTAATTTTATTCAAAATAATATATTTTTATGCATAATTTACAGTACAGTAATTTACATTTTTTTATACACGTTTTAATTATTACGATTTTCTGGTGACAACGTAATTAGTAATTAATCTTTGAGACGATGATTTTATTAATTGTTTACGAAGCTCGCGATATCCAGACATACAACCATTTAGCTCTCGTTGGAATTTAAGAGCACGTTAATGATTAGTGTCATTAATAAGAAAATAATAATTGATTATGTTCTTTTTTAAAAAGCAAAAACAGAATGTGATTTAAAATGCAAAATTAACACACACAATGTTTGAACAAATTTACATTATAATCTTGTAAAATTTAATATGTGTATACATAAAATGTGGAAATCATGATTTTAATTTCATTATTGCATAAAATCTTACTATTATAAAGCACTGAAAATATTGAAATTACTAAGATGAAAGTCGAATTCCAATAATGTGCCATTACTTTCAATGTAACATAAGTGCGTAAAATTTATTATTTAAAGTAATAGCACATTATCGGAAATCGACTTCCGGTGAAACACGAATCGCGTAACTTCAAAATTGTGTTAAATAAGTCCGCGTAAAAAGAGACCCAGGTGTATTAACACAATTTTATTCAACAAAGGTAATATTTCAGTTGGTTCAATTGTTAAGGAGTTTTCTTGGAAGTGTAAGGTTGTGAGTTAGGGTTCTAAATGGGAATGTATTTTTTATTCATTGTTAATTCAAAAATGTGGATATACTGACAAAAATACAGGCAAGGCAAGGTAATATAAAAGCATTTAATGACTAAATATCAGACAAATTATTAGTACTTTTCTGTTGATATTTTGAGAATAAATATTGCTTAGCATAAAATTGAAAACTTTTTACTTTTATATTTTGTCCAAAGACAAACAAAGAAAAGAAAGATAGTTAAAAATAGAATAGAGAGCTATAAAATAAGAGTAATTGTGCTAGAGAGAGGAAAAAGAAGAGTAAGACTGGATATATATAAAAGGGACCTAAGTGAGCTGTTGTGTGCAGTTGAGAGGGGCACAACAATTATTAAATATAAAAGAGAAAACTTATATATATATATTTTCCATAACAATAAAAAAAAATCTTTTTTTTATAATATAGTTTTTTTTTGTAAATGATAACATGAGCAAAAACCAAAATGTAGGCTGGACAATGAACTAATAAAATAGAGCAAGTAATGAAGGAAATACATGAGCTAATTTCTGAAAGAACTCAAGAGAAAAGAGAAGATAACCATATCAGTCCAATTATTGCAAATGTTGAAAGAAATGAAAGAATAAAATCAAATGCTGTGTAAGAAAGAAAAAGAAAAAATGCCACTAAAGAAAATAACAGTCAGCAATGTCAGAAGATATTTTCAGAAATAAAAGAAGATAGTCAACAAAGAGACGATAATCAAAAAAAGGAAAAGAAGTAATACTGTTACAGAAAATAGAAGATGAAGTGGGTAAAAACAATAATAATAAAAAAAGGCTAATCAAATAGCAGACTATATCAAACAAGTTAGAGAATATTTTATGAATGAAGTTAGACGAAACAAAAAAGAACAAAATGTTAAAATAAACCAGGTACAAGAAGTAATGGATATTAAAATAAGCCAAGTACAAAAGACAATAATTAGTGATTAATCAAAATCAAAGAAATATGAATCTGTATAAGAGTGAATAGGGGACCTGGCTAGCCAAATTAAATCACAGATCAAAGATGATAGTAGCATAGTAAAAAAGAATAAAAAAGCTGGAGTTGGCCACAGACAAGATGGTCAAACTTATTAAAAAATAGGCATGACTCTCTCAAAAAGAGAAAAACATAAAAAAAAAAAAAAGAATAAAAAAGAGGCAAAGATCAATAAACCACATACCTGGGATTGTAAAACAGTTCCTTAAAATAAGTTTTGTCAAGTAATACTGGTGAATCACCCATTGAATTTATTAACAGTTTAGAAAAATATTTCTCAGCATTAATGTTAAGTTTAAATGAGCACCAGAAAAAAATTAAATACCAAATATTCCAAGAGAAATGTTCACCTGGTAAGCCCTACATTCCCTTTTTTAGAAAGCAGGTGGCAAAATTGAGAGCACTCACTGCAGACCATCTCTCAGAACTTTCAAATTATAAGGATTTTAAGACACAGCTTCCCAAGCCATATTGAAAAAATGTTCATTGGCATTGACAGGCATACAACTGAGCAGGTGGCTGAACTGTTGAATGCATTTGACAGGAGCAAACCTGCATATACTGAAAAAGAAGGGGAATTTAAACCTCCAACTAAAACAGTATACAAAACAAAAATAATTAGACAATCTGGAAATAGATCACAGCTTATTGAAAAAACTTATTATAACATATCAGATATATGATCCACAATCTCCCAAAGAAGGATGCAGTTATGTTTCTAAGTTCTAACACAGAAAAAAAAAAAAAAAGCAAAATGATAATGCGGAAATTGAGGGGGAAAAAAAGATAATTTCTGGATAGGGGGTAAATTTTGTGAAATATGACAGCTGCACTTCCAGTCCTGATGGTGGATGGATGACTTTTTCATAGATGTAAGGATTCAGTTGTATTCATAATGCTCCAAAAGATTATCTCAGCCCTACATATACCTAGGGTTTAAAATCTGTCTAAATAAGCCCTCAGAGAAGCAAGGCTTTCTATCACTAAAATAGAGTTGTATATCAAGCACAGAACTGGGTCACAGGTCTGGAGCTTTTAAGACTCATAAAGTACATGAGAAAGGCTTTCTACTTTGTCAAACATTAACTTTGTTTTTTCCTTCAATGTGCCATTTGGGTTATAAGTTGCAGTTGTGCATAAATTAAGATAGCTTTTCTGATGTTTATGCTGCATTGCATACTTCTGTTTTGTGATGAAGTTTTCTGTCCCTCATGGTTTTGGAAGAGACATGCATATAATATGCCAATAATCACCTCTATCTCAAAAAAAAAAACCCATGTCTGCAGAGTCAGATGAATAAAAGATGACAAATCCATGTCTGCAAAGTCAGATAATTATTATATTTTATGGTGGAAATTTATATTTGCAAAAATCAGAGAAGTATAATTACTTTCAACTAGTCCAAAGTGGCCTAGAGAATAGTATCCCAACTTGTTAAGTTTGTGGAATATTAATACACAGGTGAGGGTGACTAATAATAAAATTTTTCTTTTTTTAATTGTGAAATGAAATTAGTTGAGTTAGACCAAGGTATCGGAAGGGATTCAACTCAATTTCATACCCCAAATTAGGTGGGGGTTAATGAAAACTAGTTCCAATAGTTTACATATATTAAAAAAAATAACTATTTAATTGTAATGCTAGAAATATTCTGCTTGTTAAGATTTATTTACTGATTTGTGTGTGTGCGTGTTAATATCAATATAACAAAACTTTTATTAACTAAAAAGTACATAAGTTTGTCATTTGCATAGCATATATTTTAATATGCGAATATGTAAAAAAAAAAAAAATGTTAAATTAATATTTTCTTTAATTATTTAATTTAGAGTCCCATGTGATGCCATTATTCCATCTGATTGGCTGTCACTTAAGCATTTTTTAAAGCGTATCTGTTTGAAGATGTTTAACTTTCACGTTATTTATTTAATTATTTTTGTAATTAATTAAAGAATTTGTAAACATACCTATAGCCTTGAGCTATATAAATAATTAGGTTAGCACATGTAAAACACATATAGTCATGGGCTACATGATTTATTTTGATATTTGACAAATAGTTATATAACCAGAAGTCAGTTCACCACTTATATAAGCACAGTATAGTTCATCAGATATTCATCCAGTGTTCCAGTCATCAGTTAGCCAGTGTTCCAATTGCTGTTGAAAAGTTGCTTGGTCATTTTTAAGAAGTGGCTATCAAAGAATACAATTTTTAATAATTGATATATATATATCGCATTCATTTTAAATATAAGCAATGGCGATGGATAATTTAGAAATAGTGTTCGATCCAATGGAGGACTAAGGCAGCTCATAGCCTCTGTCAACTAGCACAATCAGCTCTAAAATAGTGTTTTTATGATAACCGGTCCAGACCTTAAGAATAGCTAGAAGTAATCTTTAAATACACATTTTTCAATTGATTTTCTCTCTCTTTTCTGAAATTAACTTTAACAAATTTTAAATGTGGATTTTAAAAGTAAAAAATTTATAGAATTACAGAATTATGGACTTATAAATAGAACAAAATATAAATTTAAACATTGCATTCACAAAAATTAACTGAATATGAAGGACAACTGTTTCATGAACTGTAAATTTATTAACAATTATAAATTCATACTTCAAATGGAACATAACAAGCCTAGTTTCCTTAAAGAAGCATGGATAAAAAACCAAAATACATAAACAGACAAACAAATCAACAAAGTAAAAACAAAAAACAAAAGGACTAATGTAAGAATTACTTTGGTTTAAATTTTAGTTAATCATTTGTATTTAATATAATTGTATGTGTGTATAATATAATTGGTCAGACATTTGAAGTAAAAGAAAATATTTTAAATCTCAACTAATTTTAATAAACTATAATGTATTACCCATTACAGTTAAATACCAATTGCCCTTATCACAAGAGATATATTAGTTTCATATATATATATTTTAATGTTATTGTTATATGATGTTGACGCACATCGCATATGGTAAAATAATCCGATATTGTTAACTATATATTACTATGTACATTTTTCTATTTATGCATTCCATTCACAATGTAAGTTGTGCAATATGTCAACTAATTCTCATTGCTTCCTGAGCTATGTTGAGTTAACAGGATATCATCCATAAATGGATATAGTTTGAATCTGGGCAATAACTCGTATAATTTTTAAAAAAATTCAATTGTTTCATAAAAAAGCAAATTATATTCTAAGCCTGTTTTCCTAAATTGAGATAGCTAAAATAATTGGACTTGAACATTAAAGGCTGTTTTTTTTTTTTTCAGTTTTAAAAATGAACTTTTAGCATATATTTCATTTTTCTGCTTGATTGTTTTATATATCATACATAGTTGTGAATAAATATAGATTATTCATAAAGAATATGTATAAATTCAACTTTTCTTAAAAATGTATTACAGATATTCAATTCTTTGAACACATATTTTTTGCTATTTATTCAAAAGATTGGTAAAACTGTAATCAGAAGCTGTCGCCATATTTTTTGCTTTCATAAGCCATGAATAGTTGAGATTGAATGTATAAAGTATCATAGATATGCATATAGCATATAGATAAACAAATTTAGGGCTGATGTTTTTGACAATTTAATTTTTTCATTGATATATGAACTATGGAAAATGTAGTCTTTATATATAATTTTGAATACCATGAAAGCTGATTTGAAAATAATCAAAAAATAGATGTTTTTGATTTTGTGAGCTTTGGACTAAAAATATCTTATTGTATGTAGAAAGATTAAAGTCACTATTATGATTTTAACAATAGCTAATTATGATTCTGACATGTGTCAGTTTACACTTTAGTAGTAACTAGATTGCTGTTGATCTAGTTTCTATAAATTATGCAGTTTAACAATTCTATTTCAAATGGCAAAACTAATGGCTTATGCAGGGCAATGGCATTTTTAACAGGTCTTCAAAGATCAACAATTAATGAGCTTTAATATTAGATAGTTTAAAAGTTGAATTCTCGTTTTATCCTCTGGACAAGAACAGCTAGATATTTATTTACTGACCAAGTATGAATTGCAAGTTATTCAATCATAAATATATATAATTTAGAATACTTTTGATCATACTTGGTCCAATAAGTTTTTCCATAAAAAAAGAAAACAAAAACCAAATATTTGTACAATTAACTCAATTATTATTATTTTCTTAATTACAAAATAATAACAATAAAAAGATGATTTTACAAAGTATTACTTAATTTTTATAAGTATAAAAATTAAATTTATAATTAATTTAAATAGAGAGTTAATTTTATATAGCAAGATTATTTTAATTAGATTGCTTTACCTGAACTAAACTTTTCTTCAAATTCTGTTATAGATTCAGATGATTCTGGTAGACAGTACACTTCATACAAATCTATATCATCTAATGGAAAATAAACTTAATTTTTAAATGCTTCAATTATAGATAAAATGCATTAAAAAAAAAAAAAGGATAACTCACTATCTGTTTGAACCCTTGTTTCAAATTCATTCACACATGTCATTAAAAAAGGAGGAGCTGGATTTTCAAAAGGATTAAATTGTTCTGCAAGATCAATACCAAATACTGAAAATATATATATATACATAAATGATTAAGATTCATTAAATATTATTTAAATCATGATCACTAAAACAAAAATAAATAAAACAGATGATAGAGAATTAATCTATTGTGCCCTCAAATTCAAGGTACATGAATCATTGCCCAACTTCATCATTTCCAGTGCTTGACCTTTTTATAAACTCCCATGCAATAAACATTTCATTATTATACAGTTTGCTGCTTCAGAAAATCTGTTTAACTGCCATCTGTTCCCTCCCTTCAATATCATCATTTATAATTCAGAAATTAGAAGAATCTTATTTATGTAAAGCAGAAATCAATTATTTTAAGTGTGAAAAATGTTAAGCGTAGATTTATTGTACATTCTACAATTATATTGGCAAGAATTTAATTAATTCAATTTTAAGATAGCAAATCCTCCTACTTTAATGGACAGGCTTCAATCTACTCCACACTCCAACTCTTCAAGAACTGTCCATCCAATTGAAAATCTGAAGATGGAACGCTCAAAGGCTACCCTGAGGCCGAGATTGTCATGCCCATGTTGACCTAAGGGCAATCTGACCCCTCATGTACAGGACATAATCCATTAAATACATATACAAGGGATAGGCAGACATCTCTAATATGTAATAGCTGAAATACACAGGTTTATATATACCTGTGTCCATATATGTAATAGACAGGGTATAAGCCTGTGTATTTCAGCTATTACATATTAGAGATGTCTGCCTATCCCTTGTATATGTATTTAATGGATTATGTCTTGTACATGAGGGGTCAGATTGATCTTAGGTCAACATGGGCATGACAATAATCTTGGCCTCAGGGTGGCCTTTGAGCGTTCCATTTTTAGATTTTCAATTGGATGGACAGTTGAAGAGTTGGAGTGTCGAGTAGATTGAAGCCTGTCCATTAACGTAGAAGGATTTGCTATCTTAATATATATCTGAGCACTTGTAGCATATATGTGCAGAGATGGTAATCTGGACCAATTGATGATTGCTGGTTCAGCATGAAATATGTATATTGGTGATTATTTATCTTTTTGAGATATGTGTGTTCAGGTGTATCAGTGTTATGAGATAGTGTGGAGAGTGGTGGGTCATGTGAAAGTCTTTGCTCATACCCTATCTATTACATATATAGACACAGGTATATATAAGCCTGTGTATTTCAGTTAATTCCATTTTATATAAATCTCATCCAGCAGATTGTGTGAAATATATATATACAAAGCCAATATTAGCATTTTTTATTTGAATGAGTGAAATGTATAAATATACATCAACTGAGTAATTTTTAAAAAATAATATTCATATTTATAATAAATTATGCTTCATTTCCTTAATATACAATAAGTAAGCACATTGTGTCTTACTATGAATATATACACTGTAAATTCTAGAATCATAGGATATGCATAATTGGTTGTTGTTTTTTTCATTATCTATTGTCTCTTTTCACAGGTTCTGAATTCAGAGCCCCAAAAATATGTTATAGAAATAGACATATGTCATTTTTTGTATTATTATTTTTTAACATCTTTGATTGATATATCATGATCCCAATGCAATATTTTCTGCAAAATTAAAAAATTTGAATAGACATTTTTATTTTTAAAAAATATTATTAATAATAACAATCATATCTTAACCATCTCTCTTTTCTAATTCTTATAATTAAAAAATGCAGTATTATTTTTTTTTATTAATTTTAGAAAAGATTTAACTTTTTTCTCTCTCTAAACTTTTTCCCAAGAGAGATTTGCAATATCCTTTTAAAAATCATAACATTTTAAGAGATAATTAAAGGAGTAAATTTATCATACGCAAATAAATGTCATCTTTTTTTTATCATAAGAATTAGATAAAAATTTATTTTTAAAAAATCTATAAAAACTCTATTTTTTTAATTATTGTATTAAAGTTATATATATATTATGATGGTATATATGTTGGTAACAGTATATATACATCTGTTAAATAGTGCTAGTAAACCCAGATATTTTAATAAGACACAATTCGGATATTCTATGATTGGAAATCCCAGATTAATATATAAGTATGGAAACAACTGGATGATGAAATCCAGCTTTTATTTCTTTTAAATACATTTTTAATTGCTGTAAGACATTCCCAGATTATATATACAATCCTCAGAGTATAACTTTTACGTTTTGGTGATCAGACAAATACATACACATATTGTTGACTGATAATAAAATTGATATTGTTTAAGTGTTGACAGCTTTCACATATTTATATATAAAGAGAATACATTTTTAGAGACTAAAGATTATATCTACACAGAACTTTATTATATAGCAAGTATAAATTAATGGAATAAATAAATGTATCAGGATTAATAACTGAAAGATCTACACACTCATGTTGCTCTGACTAGAAATTGCTATGAAAAATAATAATATTTAAATAAGATATTAAATTATTTTACTATCTGGCAATAATATCTGGTAAAGTGAAAATACAGAAAAGGTAGTTTTTTTTAATATTTTGCTTTATTACTGCCTAGCAGCTTTCAATATATTTTTACTAAATCATATTCATGGCATACAGTGGTGTGATTAAATGGTTCTTTATATCAATGTTTAATTAACTGTTCACATATTCAATGTTAATTTAAAATTTAAATTTGAATATTCAAATAATGGGGTACTCTTGTTTCCTTTTTGTTAATAGAAAAACAGTCACTAGCTATTGCACATGGTTCTTTTATCCGTTTTCTATCCACTCTTTCTCTCTGTGTGTACATTATCTCTGCTTTTGTTAGCTTGAATCTATGGCCAGGGCTATTTGAATATTCAAATTTAAATTAAAATTGAATACATGAACAGTTAATTAAACATCGATTAAACCAGGGGTCCCCAACCTTTTTGCACTTAAGAGCACATTCTATAATACCGGCCAGGTGGCGGGCACCATTTATTTTTTCAATGTAAATTTTTCTGGATATTGTTAATAATACAAATAATGTACAAAAAAATATTTATTTAAAAAAAAAAAAATTAACATATAATTAATGTTTATATTTTTATGCTGTAAAAGTATAGTATGCCCTACAATTTGATTACAATATAATACAATAATTTATAAGAAATTTTAAAATTTAAATTTATTTGTATCAGATAAATAATTTTTTATCATGTTCGGATAGCGGCGGGCACACGTAAAATGGTCTGCGGGCGCCATGGTGCCCGCAGGCATAGGGTTGGGGACCCCTGGATTAAACACTGATATAAAGAACCATTTAATCACACCACTATATATATGCCTTGAATAGGATATAGTAAAAATATATTGAAAAAAACTAGGCAATAATAAAGGTAAATATTTAAAAAAACTACCTCTTCTGTATTTTCATTTTATCAGATATTACTTTGGTTCAGAAAAAAAAAAAAAATAGTAATAATTGAATTACAAAAGATTACCTGGCAATAACTAGGCTTGTGTGTATATCCCAAAGAATATATATAATAAAATTGAATTTTAAAAATAAATATATACAAATTAGTAAAATGCGTATGCATCCAAAGCTTTGCTCAATGAATTATTTACAAAGAATAGTAGCTTAAAAAGTTGTTACTTATTTGAATCTAAAATAAAGCAGTACATAATGTGTGAGTGCCACACATTTATTAAAAGGTCAAATCAATGTATATTTTCAAAGTGATTTTTAAAAATAAAATAAATATTAGATTTTATGATAGTAAATAATTAGAAGTATTAAAGATTACAAAAAAGTTCAAAATTAAAATACCTACAAAATAAAGTTTTTTAAAATATATATTTTATATGCATAAAATTTGAATTCTCACCTATAGTTTATATAATCAGAACTCTCAAATGTATTCTATAATTTTCAAGTTGGTTGTCTTACTAGTTTTGTTCATCAATTTTCTTTTAATGCTAGTTTCTTAACATTTATCATTGAGTTTTCTGACTTCTTCAGAATTCAATATAATGTGCAGGCAATATATTGTAAACATATTAATAATTTTCAAACTCATAATTTAGCAAAGCAGGCAATGATATTTTCTTTTTTAGACATTCAGATATTTACCTGGAATCTTTCTTTCAAATTTATTGCAAGATTATATGATTGGGAGAAAACAACACTTCAAAAAAAAATAATGCCCTAGTCAGTCATTTTATATATTTTTAAACTATACTGAGAAATAGTATAATTTTAAAAATACAGATGAATTATAATAATACTTAAAATTTAATCTGCTATAATAATTAGTGATCATATTAGTGACTTTGGCATCAGCATGCAAATGTTGATAAATTATTCTCTCTTTGCACTTCATTTCTTTCCATTCTGCAACTTTAGAATGATGAATTACATGGATAATTAGAACAACTGAAGGTCTGAATTGGAAATGAATACTAATCAGCTGCCTATGTAATCAGTGTTTGGTAAACATGTTATTACCTATCTTATTACATAACTATCTGATTTTTGTAATTAACTTCTTTAAACTCCAAACAATTATTTTTCTTTAATTTTTCTTAATAAAAACCTACAAAACATAAGAAATGTGTTCTTTTCATTTTGCACTAGAAACGTAGTCCTTCCCCCCATTGCTCAGTTTAACTATCTAATATTAATATCATCTGTATTCTTTATTACTTTTTACAATGTAATAAAAAAGATACAGTTTAACAATGCTGTATGTCCTGTCATATGAATTCTATAACTTATTTATGCTTTACCAGTATGCCTTAATTTTGAAAGACAATCCCATTTTTTTCTCTCTCTTAACTCTTACAATTCAGAGATGAGCTAACATTTTTTATTTTAGAAAAAAATTAACTTTTAATTTTTTTTTAATTTTTCTGTAAGTTTAAACAAAAGAAACCTTCAACTTTTTTTTAAAAAAATCTTAACAGTCTAAAAAGAAAGGTGCAAATTGCTTAATATTAAAAGTCCTAATATTTTCAGGGAAAATTGAAATGTAAAATTTATAAATAAATAAATGTTATGTGAATTCTTTTTAATAATCATTAAAAAAGATTTGTTGAAAAAGATTTATACAAACTCCAATTTTTTAACACATGTAATTTATTATATTAATGTATGTAATTTGAATATGTACACACACACACACACATTAATGTTGGAGTTGTATTTAAAATTAACAATTAAAGTTTACTTTATGTATAAAGTATTTCAGTGAATAATTATTGAATTGTTTGATATCTAGAATTTATGTTTATTGTTTTTATATATCTTTTGTTTATTGTGTAAAAACATATAATGAAATAAATTAAAAACAGGAAATGTTTGTTACTGCCAAATACAACTGGATAAGATAAACACTCCAAGTTACCGAAAAATAACTAACACTAACATATATCAAATCCAATATTAATTTTCTAAAAATGATATTTTTGGCAAGCCATTATTATGATCTTTCTATTATTTTAACACTTTGATTTTTAATTTAAAAAGAAGAAATGCAAATTTATTTACTTCATGTAAAAACATAAGCATAATTATATAAAATGATAATATTCAAAATATTTAACAACCCATACATTAATAAAAATTCATATATTATTTAAATAAAAAGAGTGTGTGTATGTGAATAAAAACATTTGCATTACATATCCCATTTAGAAATAATAAATCTTTTGTACTTTTCTTTAACAATCAAACTGTTTTTCATTGTAAAACTATTATTCATTTTTGTTTTGTATTTATTTCTGAACACATTCAAAAGTTTGTTCTGATTGTTGGAGACAATGTGGAAATTATTTTTCCCCATTTTACTGATTTAGGAGATTCATGTTTTATTCTAGCATGTGTGCGGCACAACTGTTCCCAAAAGCTATAAAGTGTTAGTATAAAATAGATAACTAAAAACAAATGAGCTGAACACTTTATAAAGTTTCAATTGAGTATTCTAAATTGTTTCATTAAAAATATTTGATATACAAGTTTTTAATGGCTGCTAGAGAAGTAAATATACTATTGATATTGCCTGAATATTATTAATTTCTGGTTATGCCTTGTGTATTTTAATAAAGTGATGGATTAGAAGGCAAAAAGATTCTGATTTAAAATTCAACTTACTTATCACTTCTAGTGCTTGAATGTCATGTGACTTCCTGAGTGACTAATCAATCGATTACTTTTATTTATTATTGGTTATAATGTAAAAGCATATTCTTTGATTGCTTCATAACATATAATAATGAGATCTAATATTATATTCAAACATTAAAATGGTTCTATTTGTGTCATTTTATTTACTTCTTTTCTCATT
This sequence comes from Epiperipatus broadwayi, assembly GCA_028023455.1. Lineage (NCBI taxonomy): Eukaryota > Metazoa > Onychophora > Udeonychophora > Euonychophora > Peripatidae > Epiperipatus > Epiperipatus broadwayi. Next base: position 3,611,271 of record JAQFVV010006209.1, on the reverse strand, counting down.
ATTTCTAGTTTGTTAGTTTTAATGTTAAACTACTAAACATCTCATAATCACCATCTCTTATACTAGCACATAATTGTTATTAAACAAGGCTCTCAGATCTAAAGCACCTCACTGATGAAGGCCACAAGCCAGAAACTAGTCTGGGGATATTGGATGAGTAGGCACTAGATAGGAATTTTATGCGCAAGCCTTCTGGCATCCATTGATTATCTGGTTGACACAGGGTGGCACTACTGTATGGAGAGTTTTGCCTAGTTTTAATGTTATTTAACTCCTCCCTGTATATGATTTACTGATTTTAGAACATATAGTAATAGTTTTTAAACTTGAAATAAATGCTGCAATGCATATATATATATAATGCAGTAATGAAATATCATGCAAGTCAATTATTATTTGCATGTTTCCATTACCTCCCTGCATAAAAATTATAAATTTATGATTAGAACAAAAGTTATTGGGCCACTCCTGGTGCGATTGGGACGCCACAAAAAATTTTCAAAAAAGTTTCAAAATGACTTAGAATTATGACGAAGTGAATTAGAAGATAAAAAAACAATGATTTAGAGATAAAAATGGGTTTATAGGATGTTATAGGCATAGACAGAAACATAAGCAGTTAATTATTCAATCCCTTTAGATTTAAATTATTAAGAAAAACCCAAAGACTAAATACAAATCATTAGATTTTATAATTGGAACTTTAAGAATAAAGAATTAGAACTCAACTTGGATTAGAAGAACTCAATAGGATCAGTAAAACAGAATCACAATTGAAATTTTGTCACAATCTAGTTCAGAACAAGATTATATAATATGAACTGGATCATGAACCCTGAAGACTTAATGGGACCATGAGACTAATTGTTTTTTTTTCCTTTTGGGTTTTGCTTGAATTCTCAGTCTCAAGGGTAGAGGCGATGGCCATAAAGGGTTTGTTGATTGGCGGGATCGGAAGGCGATCATTGCCGCACCCAGGTTTGAGGATGATCTGGCAAGGTTCTCGTGGCCCTCCCTGACTCGCTTGGTGTTCCGGATATGCTGAACTAATGTTACACCCAGATAAATTGCAACCCACTTACGGTGGGGGGCCAAAGTGGTTTAACCTTGTACAAGGAATGGGTCTGGGTTCTCGCTAAACTGAGTTCTGGCTGACAGATGTAGATGGAGTCTGGGGGACTGCCTTGGGACATGCCAGGCGGGTTGAGAGTTGATTGTCCTGCATAGACATTGCCTTGAATAGATGTCGCATCCCTTAGATTGACTGACATTTAATCTGTGATAATTCATGTCCGTGTTTTTTTCTAGATGTTTATACTCCGAATGTATTTTTCTTTTTCAGATACCCGTAATACCTAATCTATTGGACAAGGCGATTATATTGTTTTGAGCCACCGCCAGTTGTAGAATATAAATGTATCATTGTAGCCTCTATTGCCCATTGCTGCAGGTGACAGAATATGGCCCCTGCACAGGTGGATCATACTTTAGTGACTTAATAAAGTTGTTTTGAAACATAGTCATAAATTTAAAAATATCAATGTATTGTAATTGATCTAAATGTGAATAAATTTGATTTTGGAAGTATAAATTGAATTTTATTTTAAATTATATTATTCAATTAATGTTTAAAAAGTATAACTTATTAATAGCAAGAAGACATTTTTACTATGATTAAAAAAGAACAATACAATTATTTAAAAATACATGCACATGTAGTAAAATCTGAATTATTTGGTTCCAAACTTTTATATAAATATCATAAACTATGTATAGTAATCAGTACTATTTGTTTTTAACACACACATATACATGGAATGGCAGTACATCTGTGATACAATTTTTTTAAAAAATTTTACACAATATTAACAAAAAATAAATAAATAAAATAATGCACTTATAATAAATTTAGAAAGTACATTTATATATATATAAGATAATACTGTGCTCAAATATAGCTGAGTAGGCACAATGTGAAAATGGATTAATTCAATTATCATTTCTTTCATAAAAATACATACTTTTTCTTTCTTCATTATTCTTGTAATAAAATTATTGTTGATGAATCCCTATTTGATGAAATGAATTGAAATAAATGATACAATTTAGACTATTTACTTTCTAACCATGTCCTTTGAGTGATTGTGGAGCACAAAATAATTTAGATAAAGTATGTCTCTTGCTTTCTCTCTGAGAATTTAGATATTTTAAGCATATAAACTTGAAATACTTTCTTCTTTATCTTTTTCCTATGCAGATTTTTTTTTTTTTTAAAAAAAAACAAAACAAAACAATTAAAGTTGTTTTTTTATCTCCTTTTAATTCTGCAAAGTCTTGCAGAAATTGTAATACTTTGGAGAGTACACATAAAACTTCAATGCTGCTTTCTATCCTAAAGTTATAGTTCCATAATTTAATTTTTTTGATTTAGTGCAATCTTAAAAACTTCAAAATTTTTTATGTCACATGACCGATTCTTCTTTTTTCATTTCTTCTTCCATTGTTAATGATTCAATAAGAATTTGTAAATTCTGAGTATCACAACTTTATACTTTCAATATGATTTATTTCTTCAAAAGTCATGAGAATAAATCCATCTTCCTTGAATTCTCATACTACTTGAATAAAGTTCTATAATTTTTCTCAACATCAAACTCTGGAAAGCCTTTGAAGTCATTCATGATCTCAATAACAGTCTTCCAGCAGGTATTAACAGTTTATGGTTTTAATTCATCTATTACTGCTTTTATAAATGGTATTGCATCTATCTATATTGGTGAACAATTTTCAGTAGTCTGTTAATTCAATATTAGGTTTCTTGAAAAATACTAGACAGATGTACATGGAATTGACACCCAAATAATACTTAAATCTAAAAACTGTATCAATGAAATATTTGAAGATTAAATATATTGAACTGAATACTTTATCCGAGTCAAACGTTCTATCACGTAAATTAAAACCAAGTTTTATATATGCAATAACACACACACTTATTTATATTTAGATCTCATATATTTAATTCTCAATTGATTTTAGTTTAAAATATATTTTTTTTATGACACTTGTTTTCTTTTAAAGTAATTAAAAACAAGCAAAGTTTAATTAATCTTTTTATAAAAGTATTTTATTTAAAAAAAAGTTGATTTATTTTTAAAGCTGAGATTTAGTTTGGCATGTTTTTTTTTAAAAATTAATTTTATAAGATAAAGCCCTGTCAGATGTTGTCTTTCTAATTAAGATTGAGCAGGAGATAGAGATTTACCCTGATTGAAACTTGCAATAAAAGATTGGTGGAAGATAACGATGGACATAAATAGCTTTGGGTTTTTTTTTTTATTCATTCATTCAGATTATTCAGAGAGACTATTCTAATCAATCAGCTTATTTATTCTGATTGTTCAGATTATTCAGCTTCTTGTTATTGAGGATTCATCCAGATTTTTCTGTTATTGAACTGCTGCGTCATTGAAGTGATTCTGATTTTATTTGATTTTTGTTCAACGGGAATTCACCAAGTTGAATTTCTGTTGACCGACAATAATTTCTACTATTTGCCATGATAGTAGCAGCCATTCAGATGCTGTGTCTATAATCTACACCATGAAGGGCTAAACCTTTCCAAAGATGAATTTCCGGAGCTCCAAAGTTGTGACTTCAATCATGACCTAAGTGCCAAGTCCAGAGCTGATCCTGAAAGTGCTTCCATTCTTCTGAACTTGTAGTAAATTAAAGCCGCCGTACAGTACTCTTTATAAACTGTAACCTTGCATGAACAGCAGAAATTAATATTACCTCGAGGTAACTGATCTTTCCATATTAAAATCGGGGTTAAATCTCTAATTCAGCTTAATCTGAAAAGGAATTATATTTATTAATTTAAATATTAATGTTTTTTTTTTATATTATAATATTAATGGCAAAATTTTCCACCTTAAAATATTACTTATTTGAGAGTGTATAGCGAGTGATATTTTATATGCTTAATGTTTTCTCGGTTCTATGGTTAACCCTTGATAAATACTCAGGCCGATCTTAGTAGTTTTCTTTTACCCGCCTGTCCTTTTTGTTTGTTTTCTTTGTTGTTAAACTTAATCAAACTTGGTTTGCGTTTTCTGCAGACCACTGGTGGTTTATCGAGTATATTATTCTGTTTTTCTTGGCAGAGATTTTATTTGTTTATAGTTCAGATTACGTAGTCCGTAATCTTCCTTTTTTCTTGTGTGAAACTAACCTTGACTGGTTTAAATGTATTTAACCATGTGCGTTTTGCAGAATTATGACATTCTTAGTTCCGACATTTCTTTCCCAGGCTAAGAAAAGCTCATCTGCACTGTTCCTTTGGTTCTCCACACGCATCCATCTTTCTAAATCTCTATTAAAAAATAGAATTGGTTTAGGTAAAGCGCTAGCAGGAAGATATGAGTCCTTCTTATATTATAGGTGAGAAATGAACTTGTCTGCCTGGGTATTTAACATATTAATGCTCGGATATACCAATGATAAGATCTGCTAAGAAAATGTAGGTCAAGTTTCCATGTTTATTTTGTTATATGTTTAATAAATTTAAAAAGTTCTTGTAATTATTTTGGCTGACATTTGTCTCAGTATTTTCTCAATTGTCTGAACAACATTCACATGCTCTTGCTTTCCCTGGGTTTAGTCCGGCACATTCATGTTCATATATCCTGTCCACCCTTAAAATAAATGTCTAGTTCCGATTTTCGGATTAGTAGCGCCCTTGTGGACAGTATATGTGAAAGAAAAATCTTTTTGTCCGGTACAATATATATATTATAATGGATAGCAGGCATCTTAATATCCATCACTAGGGAATGTCACTATTCCAATGCCTACCTGTACCATCATTCAGACATTTAAAATTTTCTCTAGATTGTGGTGAGCAGACATTCTTGCAACTATTAATTGCAGAACATACAGCAATAACAGAACATGAAAAAACTCTAACAATAAACAAAACAAAGTTTATCATCAATATAACACAGCATAGTATGATAGTCAAATTATAATAAAGGTCAGATATGTCAGGGTTAAAATACAATAGTTCAAATATGTATCAGAGTTCAAATACAATAATTCAAATATGTCAGTTTAAAACGTTATCTTTAAGTCCAAGAAAAAAGACAATAAAAGAGATATTATTTTCCAAAAAAGTTGAATTCTTTACATATGTAAGTATATGTGCAAATGAAATTTCTTAGTGGTTATATGCATGAAGTCTCTTAATTTACCAGTTTTCAATCTTGTAGAGAGTTGTCATGAAATGTTTTCCTTAATATTGAGAAGAGTGTCTGTTAAACAGCATATATGAAGACAGTAATTGGCATGTTGTTGGCCAAAATTCAGCAAGCAAAGTTGGACATTTAATAATTATGAGCTACATAATAAAGAAGTGAAGTTCATTTCCCAAGCCTAGACACTCATGGTTATTAATTTGACTACTGGTAAAAGTTCAAGTTATATCATGCTAATCAGGCAAAAGCAATGTTTACAAAAAAAAAAAAAAGCAAGATGAATAACAAATAGAAGCAGACTTATCAAAATAATTCTGAACTGGTTTTTTTATATCATTCACTTTTCTTAATTAATAAACCCACTTGTTTACAAAAAATTTTAAATTAACAAATCCACTTGTTTGTCAAATTTTTTAATTACAAAGCCAATAATTTACACAATTCCTAATTAAGCTAAATAATTATTTTTATTCATTTGGTTTACAATTTTTTTTTTAATTAAATAAATCTGTTTGTTTATAGATGACACTTAAAATATTATTAATTGCAATCTAACATTTTCAAAAACATGTTTTAAAAAAAAATTTATTTTCCAAGAATTTGAATTGATAAAAAAAATAATGAAAGAATTGAGAAAAGTTTTATAGATTTTTATTTAATTAAGCTCTGTTCCTACAATTCTAAACAGATTTATTTGAATTAACTTTAGTTACAATAAAAGAGTTTCTTTATTTTTTTAAAACTAAAGTAAAATTGACCGAAATTACTTATATATACAGTTTTATCAATGTGTGCTTATATAATAGAAGCATATATAACAAACTTAATGAAGCTTATGAAAGCTGAATTTGACTTATACTTTGTCAACCACTACATTTAAAAAAAAAAAAGTTTGAGATAGAAGAGTTACTAAATCAATATATATATATATACACAAGACTTAATTGAAATGAAGAGATTCAAGATTACCATATGCACAGTCTAATATCAATGAAATGATCTTTAACATAATATTTTCAAAATTAATTGCGTAAACAGCTTAAACTCTCTCTCAAACTACAACTTTTAACATTATTTTGCCCATTTTATCATTATTTTATTGAGAAAACTGTAGTGAATACTTAAATTTTTTTTACTAATAAATCAATACAACAATGAAATAAGAACATGCCTTCCATGGCAATGATTGATTGTTTCTTGTTCTCCACACAAGAAAGTGCCTGTGAACAATTTTGACAGTTCTGACACCTTCGTTTTGATTTTCAAAGTGAAAATCTATGTTTTATAATCTATTAACATTATTTTTCTGATTTAACAATTATTTTATCAAGAAAACTGTACTGAATAATCTTTAGAATTATTTTACAACTAATAAATCAATACAATAATGAAATAAGAACCTGCCTTTCATGACACTAACTGTTTCTTCTTCTCTACATAAAAGAGCATGTCAATGATTTTGACAGTTTGGTATCTTCGTTTTTATTTTCAAAGTGAAAACGTAATCTTTTTTTACATTTATATTTTTTTTCAGAAAATATTTATGAATATTATTTTAGAAGAAAAAATTAACTTTTATATGAAAGCAAATTGACAAAAAAATTATAATGTTTGGCTACAATTTCTAATTGGATGACAAACATGTTTTATTGTTTGAAGCTATAGATTATATTCATTAATTATAAATAGAAATTAAGGTACTTTATTAGTATAGCTGCAGTGGCTTTTTCACTTCCACAATAAATGTGTTATTTTCACAAAATATAAATAAATAAAAGTGATCAATATTAAAAACATTTGTAAGCTAATATTAATATTCTAACTCCAAAAAAAAAAAAGTTAGACAAAAATGAAGTTGAAAGAAAAAAAAAGTTTGTAGTTAGAATAGTGGAGTGTGGTGGGTAGTGTGAAAGTCTGTGCTCATATACCCTATATATTACATATATTGATACAAACATATAATAAGCCTGTATTTCAGTTATTATAATTAAAAAATAAAAATGTGATTATATACAATTTCATTAATGCAAATACAGAGAAACATCTATCAGCATGAACAACTCATTATGACTGAAATTCGTACTAAGTAAAATAATAAAAAATAAAAAGTAATAAACAGGACACAGGTAGAATATCAATGAAAAGACACAATGGAAAAAAAGCTGTTGCTAGAAAGAAATCTAGACAATAACTGAAAATGTCAAATGATTGTAAACACATTTATTGTGAAAGTGAAAAAGCCACTGCAGCTATACTAATAGAGTACCGAAATGAATTTTTAAAAAAACTTTCATTGACTTTAATAATCTGACAAATTATTAATTTGCATTTAGAAAAAATTTTTAATAAAAAAAAAAAAGATTTAACAGAAACATTAAATGTCAATACCGTATTGTAAAACCATTTTTTTTTCCTTTGGAAAAAAAACATTACAGTATTTACACTTAAAAAGATCTTGTAATACAAACAATATATATATAACTTTGAATGGATATTGCAGTCTTGAAAAAATATATGTGAAGAAATTATCAAAAAGATCTTTCTTCAAATGTTGCATTACTAACAATTTAAATGGCCTGAAGATGATGTATCCTAATGGAATGGATGAAAATATAAGTTCTGAAAGTGAAGATGTAGAAAGTAAAAGTATGTCTGAAGTAGATTCACAATAAATTAGGTAAGCTTATTGTATTTATAATAGTTCCTATTTAATTAAATAAATGTTTATTTTTTAATAAAATCATTTAAAAATTCCCCCCCCCAATTTTCTGAGCTTAAAATCCTACTGCATCTTAATTTTGGTGGTGTCTTATATTTGAAGTAATACGGTATATATACTGCAAAATTGTGAGCAGCAGCCAACTCTAGCCCTGCCAATATTACAAGCTTCTTAAATTTAGAATATATTTAATTAATAGGGAAATAATATTTAATTTTGAATGTTTCTTTTAATCATAATAATGGATATTTAATTTAAATATTTTGTGGACTACATGGATAATGACTATTCTCAAACATTAAATTTTTAGAAATGATATGAATGTTTTAATAGGGGGATAAATCTTTGTAAAAGTGAGAGGATAAATGCAAAATCAGATAATTTATGTTGTTCACTCTTTTCATTAATTTTAATTATTTACTAATATTAATTTTAATCTTAAAAAATGTACTAAGAAAAATTATTTCTCTTCAATAAATTATTTAGCAATTCTAATTTTAACTTTTTAAAAGATAAAGTAGGTAAACATTTATGTTTAGTAATATTTTTGAAGACAAGAGAAAAAAAATAAGATGTTAAAATTTTTGTTAAAACTTTATTTTAATTAAGTTTTTTTTTCTTTTTTTGTTTCTTTATCGCTCTCCAAAACAATAAGCAGTGTTTATCAGATCAGCGTAATTAACTGATTATCTTGTTTTTCTTTTGGCATAAAAAAAAAAAAAAAAATACAGGGGATTTTTTTTTTTACTTTTTTCATAATTTTTTTTTTTAAAAAGGAAAGTAACTAAACAATTTTTTTGTGTAAAAATAGACTTAATTGGTCAGTGTTTAATTTGATCCATATAGGAGTCAGGATTGTAATTGATTGGACATAGCATTGTTCCAAAAATAGGAATGTGAGTAAATCAACTTCAGTGCTTTGTAAGATGTTCTTAATCAAGCTGTTAAGAAAAACAGTCAGGAGTTGTGTAGATATAAGTTTAGCTGTAAAAAACACATTTTCTAAAATGAAGACAACCATGTGCTAAACCTTAGCTAGGAGCTAAACATCATCTACCTCCATGTAATCCGCTTCATTAAAAAAAATGTATAAGAGAAGAAAATACCCTGCAGTAATCTGCAACAAATTGTGTCTCCAACTAAGAGCATGAGTGTCTCTATGTGTTTGTCTGACCTGGAAAATTTATTAGAAAAAAAAATGGATAAATTCTTTCCATGTGTTGGCCTGAAATATTATACTGCAAAATGGAGAAATTTGACAATGTAAATTAACCTGGAATGAAGAAGCCTTCAAAAAGAAAACCTACATGAAAAAACTGTAAATTACAACTGTAAAAAAAAACTCCCAAAAAAAAATTAAAACCATGGTACAAGATTTTTTTTTTTTAATGTGCAAATTATATTTTCATTTAGACATAAAATTTTTCTTTCTACAACAGTAATTGATAGGAATGAATAATTTTAGTAGGATAATATTTCCTTGTGAAACATTTTTTGCCTTATTCATTATTCTTTTTTTTTTCCTTCAAAATTATAAAAGAAGGTTTTTAGATTATTTAATTTTTATTAAATTACATTTAACAATTTCTTTTGAAACATGTTTTTTTGTGTATTTTATCTTATTTTTGCCCCAAAATTATATACAAAGGGTTAAGCAAATTTAACTTCTTATTTTTAATTAAAAAACTGGATTCCAACATTTTTTTACTTATAAGGAAATAATTTAATGAAAGCAAAAGTTAATTAATTTAATGAATAAAAATCCACTAGTTAGTTTTTTTTAAAAAATATGAAACTATACATTTAATAAGAATGTAATAATTTTGAATTACCATATTATCATGCCATTTTTTTAATTTTGTAATTATTAATCAGTTATTTTATTAAATAATTGTGTAAAAAATATTTTAGTGTTACTATTGTTGTTCCTCTAGCTATTTGTTCTATGAGTTGCAATTTGTGTGACTTAATTTCAATGTTTTAGGGATTTTTAAATTATCCCAGTATGGCTATTTAATTATAGTTGAATAAACCCATAATTATTAAATTATTTAGAGTAAGCTTTTATATTTATTTCTCTCTTGTTCACAGTCCCTAGAGTTCTTGCCTCCTAAGCTAGTTTAGAGCATAATGGTTAGTTCTATGGATATAGGGATTTGTTGGTGTTTAGTCACCCACATTATATATAGCTCTGAATGGCACAAAGGTATTACCTTTAAAATTCATTCACTGCATTTTGTTATTTATTAAAAAATTTAGTTTATAGTTGGCCTGTATCCTCATGATACCATATAGCCAGAGCATTGATGATAACCAGCATGTATCAGTGTTCCAGCATTATTTTTTTATTTTCAGCTGGATATTTTAGCACCTAAGTATGTGCATCTAAATAAAGTATTGTTATATTCTGCCCTGAATTTGACAGTGGCTAGATAAGAAGCCTGTTTTGCAGTGTATCTCTTTTAATTCATTCACAATGTTGACTGTTGATAGAGGATTGTTACAGTTAATCGCTGATGAATTAATGAATTTATCTTCTTGTGTAATGCTGGATAATCTGTAGTTTATTAGTATTATAGTATACCTGTTTTATTATTCTTTGCTGATCACATAATCTCATACTACTTATTTTTTTATAGTTGTCATTAATAATTTGTATTATTTGGGAAAGATGATGATTTGTCATCATCCCATGTCACCCCTTTTTTTCTCCCATATTATTGCAATATATATATATTTAATATACATATATGTTAAACCCTTAAGATGAGTTGTATTTGTATATAAAGAGATTGAAATATTAGAAATTTAATAAATAAAAACTAAATCAGATTTTAGTGTTTTTGATATCAGAAACAGAAAAGTGCATGCATAAAAAAAAATTACTTAATTACATTTACTTTAGTGCCATAGTATATTTAAGTAATCAGTGATTATCAGACTTTTATTACATTTTATATCCCCAGACCAGTTTTTTGCTTTTGTCTTTATCAAGATGTCCTTGAATTCAAGGTTGGAAGCAATGCAATTAAATATCTAGCACCCAACTTTAATTCTATTTTATCATTCAATTTAAATCAGCCTAAATTTAAGAATGGTAAAATGAAGTTAAAATTAACTACTGGATGTTTAACTGTATTGCCTCCCAAATTTCTGAATCCAAACTCATATCACTTTAGGGAAAATTCAGAAACAGATCCGGTGATGTAGATTTAAAATGCAATTGAATGTTTAGTAATCAATAATACTCAAGATAGATAGCATGAGAATTGAGAGCTGCTATTATTTTATCATATGTTCTGAGAATTGGGAATTAAGTAATTTTTTGTTGTTATTAACACTCCAACTGAGTGTATTAAAATGTACAATAAATAGGAGTTAGATTTATCTAATATTGCTCAAGCAGGTTGACTTAAATTTTAAACCTTTGGCTGATTTGAAATTCAGATTTTAGGTTGAATGATGAAATGAAAGTTGGTTGTTTGTCGTATGCTTAATTCCAAAGCCACAGTTGGTAAAGTTATAAATCAGAAATAAGTCTGAGAATGGGAATTAAAAATGCAGTAAAAATATTTGGTAATCATTGATAACTTAACCTTACAATAGAAGAAACTAGAAAAGAGAATTGTTCTTGTTTTATCATATATTATAATGTATGAACGTGTAAATTAAATGTTTTGTTTTTATTATTACATTTACACCTCTAAAATAGAAATAAACCAAAAATTTGCAATAAGTATAAGAGATGTGAAAGTTTATTAAACTAATTATTGATAAAAAAAAAAATACATATATTTATGTATATGATACTTACTAGGAGACAAAAAATTTTCCTTCTCGTCAGGACTGCAAGAAGAATTTAAAAAGGCAGCGCATGTCCGATGGCAAATATAACCACAAGCTTTAAAAGCATAAATAAATACAGCAAATGACATAGTAAAATTGTCATAACAATTATAAAAATATTTCAATATATGAAAAAAAAATTGTTTTAATATTTTATTTGGTGATTAGTAATAATTTTATATACATAGAAATATTTGCATTTACAAATAAAAGTTATTATGCATAATATTGTTAACAAATAATATGCAATAAAACAAAAACAAACAAGTAATAAAGAATCGCTATTTATAGATCACTTCAAAATAAATGCAATTAAGCCTGAAACATTTTTACATTCTTTACATACAAACTGGCAATGAATATCACACCAAAAATTTGCTCTGAGCAAAATGTTTCACATTCTCTGGCTATGTGATCTAAAATAGCTCCTAGAGTGGGTTTAGAATACAAATATGAAGCTGCCAAGGGCACATACAAAAAAATAAATTTTATATATACACACTTATATTAACAAAAGTTTTCCATAAAATCAATTTATTGTATTTCAATTTTTTTTGTTAATATTATATAAATCAAATTTTGATTTTAGATAAACATCACTAAGTTTCACAAACTGTAATCTTTACATAAGTTACAAAAGTCTAAATAATCTATTTATTTTATAGAAATTATTTACGAAATAATGTATATAAGTAATAAATAAATACTACAAAAATTGCATTAATAAGTTGTTAGTATGAGGCAGTGAAAACTACTAATGTATGACAGATGTAGATAATCTATAGACTATAGTGTTTCCTTCATCTTTCTATTAGAAAACTTAACCATAATAACAAACTAAATCATTATCTAATATTTACTAATGCTTACTACCTACAACTTAGAAAGATTATTTCTGAATTTTTCACTCTTTTTTTTTTTAATGGAATCATTAAATTTTATTTCATATACCATTTGCTTACGTAATCTACATAACATCCAGCAATTAATATAAATTACACTATAAAAGTACACTGTAAATTACCGAATAATACACACATTAAAAAGGTTCCAAGGTAAAAAAAAAAAAAAATTCTAATATTTACCATAGTTGTACTTTAAAATAACATTTCTATGACATTTAGGTTGATTTAAAAGATTAAATTGTTGCCATTCAATTACAGTAATATCTTTAGGTGTTCTTTGACCTTGCACTCTTCTGTTTTAATTCACATTCACATATACTTCAACTTCAATATTTCCCTTATTTATTTAAATTTTTATTTCAAAGTTATAAAATAAAGAGAATAAAAATGTTATACAATAAAATGCATGTATTACTGGAATAAGTTTTTTGATAAATTTCAACAGCATCAAAACAAAAGAAATATTGAAAATAAATATAATTACAAAAAAAAATGAATAAGTTTAATTATGATTTCTACCTTGATATCATTCAAAAATGATACAAATAAATGTTCATTTGGACTATTTCTTAAAATTTTCTGGCTTATAATATCAGAGAAATGTACAGTAATTGCAATATCTTTTAATAAAATACACAATACATCAACACTGAAGAGCATAACTTTTTATACTAAAGCATCTTCCACATATGTAAATAAGAAAACTTGATATGAATATTCTTTACCAACTTGTGCATCATATTACATAAATTGCAAGAAGTTAAAAAAAAAAAATAGAGGCTTGAGATATCCATTTTAATGATAAAATAATAGTCGTATTTTATAAAAAAAAATTACAAGTTTAAATGCATGTTATGTAAAAATTATATACATATTTCCAATGCATAAAAGTTTATAATGGTTCAAAAAAAAATTAGTAAATAAAATATTTTATTTATTATACAAAAACTTAAATTAAAAAACGTAATTAATTCATTTAAAAATATTAACTCTAACAAATACATATTCTCTAAATAATATAGTAGCTCTTCAATCTCATTTTTATGCCTACTTGACTTAGAACTAAGAATCACGGCTGGTGATTAAACAGACCTGATTTATATACTATGAAATGATACCAATTACCATCATACCAATTTTAAATATACTGGATATAAATAGTACTTAGGTTATAATGCATATCTATATAACAATTGGTAGTTGGGGAATAACTGTCCTGCCACTGCTAGAGACGTCATTTCTGCAAAAATTGCTGAAATATTCAGAGTAGGGGCCCAAAAGCAGATGACGCAAAGTTCCAGCCGCTAGATGGCGCTGTTCACCATGCGTACGCACAGAAACATTATGCCAAGTAGCAGCCAGCACTACTGCCCGCTTGGTGGCGCTGTTAGCCATAGGTAAAACTATCCAGCTTACATCGTCTGCTAAACAGCAACTAACCAGCAATCTAGCCCACTAGGCGTCGCTGTTTCTCCACGCAATGTGCGAAAAAACGGTACAGTTTAGAAGTGATATTTACACTTGCTTGCTAGTTTGGGTTTATATCCACGTTATTAAAACAAACATAGCGTGTAATGTGAACGTGTGAATAATACAGAAAACCATAACTATTTAAATCTGCTTTAAAATTTAATATTCTTACATTGAGTTTCACTCTCTGATAAATCTATGTATTTTTAAATTATTTTATTTTAAAAATCGATCTTTTTTTTATCTGTAAAAATGTTTTTTATTTTTTTAAAAAAGTAATTTTTACGACTTCTGTTTTACTTCAATATTTCAAAACTGCTAGAAATCGTTCTTTCTGATCTGTTATTTTGAAAAGTAATTGTTTGTAAAACTTTTTTTTTTATACTTTAAAATAATATTTCAAGCAACTTTTAAAATAATACAAATTACATTTCTGTTTATAGATCTTTTATTTCGCAAACATGTTATTTTAAAAACATAAATTTGCGTTTTGTTACGTGCGCGAACAATAATTCGAAGTTCTCTTACACAATAAATATTTTTAAATTACTGGAGAGAAAACAAATAAAACTCTCCTTTAAATATATTAAAAGATCTATTCAGTTCAAAAATAAATTTATTAAAATTAATATGTGTGCAAGCAATAAAACATCAAACAGATTGTAGTGTGTAAAAATCAACGTGTTATTTTAAAATGATTGTAAAAGTAATGTTACTTATTTATAAGAGCTTAACAATGAGTTAATTTGTTCCATAATTACGCTGTTACAAGTTTTTTTAATTTTGATTAAAGTAAAACAAGATCATCATCATCAACTATTATCAATCCACTGCAGGATGAACATCCCTCCAAGTTTAATCCATCTCAGATCTTTAGCTTCTCTTCTCCACATCATCCCTGCACACTTTCTTATTTCATCTATCCACCTCACATGTGGTCTCTTCCTCGGTCTTCTACAATCTCTTGGAATCCAGTTTAAGATTTCAATTGTCCATCTATTATCATCTCTTCTAGCAATATGACCAGCCCAACTCCACTTTAATCTTTTCAATGAAATCAGTTACACCTTCTTGTTCTCCACATCTCTCCATACTTCTTTGAGTGGTCTGACATCTGTATTGCTCTTCTATTAAGTATCCAAGTCTCAGATCCATAAGTAAGAACAGGTAAAACACATTTATTAAAAATCTTCTTTTACAAACACATAGGCATATGTCCTTTTAGTATCAAGTTATTTCTACCAAAAGTACTCCAACCAAGTTTAATTCTATGATTAATTTCATCCATTATGTTTCCATCTGTATTAATAATCTGACCAAGATATTTATAGCTGTTAACTTCTAACTCATCATAATCAATCTTTATTTTCATATTTTGAGAAAATCCATTAAATATTACTTTAGTCTTTTTAATATTTATCTTTAGTCCTACTTTCCTATTTTCATCTGATAACTCCTGCAACATTTCCTGCAGCTTTAAAGCATTATTTGCAAAAACAACTACAGCATCTGAAAAATTTTAATGACTTAAATAATCATTTACTTTCACTCCTTCAGCTTCCCATTTTAATCCACAAAATACTTCTTGCAGCACTGCTGTAAAGTTTTGGAGATACTTACACTCTCCTCAATGTTGACTTTTACTGTATCATTATATAATCTAATTGTTGCTGATCCATTTTTATAAATATTCTTTAAAATATGACAATATACCTTGATGATCCAATGGTTTAATCACTGAAGAAAAGTTTACATTCAAATGCCTTTTCATAATCTAGAAATCCAAAACATAATGGCAACTGATATTCATTTGTCCTTTCTATAACTTCTCTCAATCCCTGGATATGATATCCTGTACTAAAACCACTTTTAAATCCAGTTTGTTCTCTTGGTTGGTGGAAATTCAATGTTCTCTGCAGACGAGTTGTAATTATCTTGGTAAAAATTTTGTATGTAACTGATAAACAGCAGATAGGTCTGTAATTTCTAATATCTTCTTTATCACCTTTTTTAAATATTAATATTAATACTGCATTTTTCCAATCATCTGGCACATCTTTATCATTTAGACATTTGGTATATAACATTGCTAAAAAAATTTCTATTTTTTTCACCTGCTTCTTTTAATATATCAATTATAATTCTACCATTACCTTTCTATTTTTTCACCTGCTTCTTTTAATATATCAATTATAATTCTACCTATATCTGGAGCCTTTTCTTTCTTCACATATTTAATTGTATGTCTCACGTCTTCATTTAAAATTCTGGGCAATTCAGAAGATGTAATAGATATAGGAGGTATTTGTTCTTTACTACTATATAATTGTTGATAAAAGTCTTCTATCCATTTCATGATGTCATCTCTTTTTTAGTAATAATTCCAGCTTTTTTTCTTATTGCAGATATAAATTTTCTACCAATACCAAAATGTTGTTTTACACTCTTGAGACTTTCATTCTCTTCTACTGCTTTCCTTGCTAGTTCACAGTTATACTTTCTTATATCATTTTCAACTCTTATCCACATCATTTTACAAAATTTGACATATTCAATCCTTTTTAACACATCATTTTTGTATATTTTCCTATTCCTTCTTTTCTTCATAAATTCGCTAGTCTCAGTAAAAATGTTATTGGTCAACTGCTGCTTTTTTAAACCAGCTATTTTTGTTGTAGTTTTTAAAAGTGTACCAGTTGTTTTCATATTAATTTTATTCAAATCTGAATCATGTTCAAAATCTAATACTTGAAACCTATTTGTAAGTTCTAATTTAAATTCATTAGAATGTTTCTAAAAATTAGAAATATCAATTGTAAATATTGTTTTTCTTAATAATTTTTCTCTCTCTAGTTTTGCATTAACATCTATTTCACATCCTACTAATCGATGATCACTTCCTGTGTTAAATTTATTTAGAACATTACAATCTTGAAATATGTATTTTCTGTTAGTCAAAATATAATCCAATTCTGCTGTACCTTCATTTGGATGCTTCCATGTCCATTTCCTTTTAACATCTTTCTCAAAATAATAATTCATAATATAAAGTTTTCCTTTTCCTGCAAACTCCACAAATCTATGTCTTCTCTCATTTTCTATTATCATAACCAAAATTACCTACAGCATTTTCATCTTTCATTTGTTTACCAATTCTAGCATTAAAGTCTCCTACAAAAATTTTAAAATGTTGTTTACTCTGATCAAAAGCCTTTTGTGCATCCATATAAAAATCTTCTACTACTTCATCACTTTTGAGAACTTGTTGGGGCATAAACCTGAATTATCTGCATTTGCTATCTGCTATTAAGTTGTATAACTAATCTTGCCACTCTGTCCGATACACCATCAATCTCCACAATGTTGTTCTTCCACTTTTTATTTATAATGAATCCTACTCCACTAGTATTTCCAATATTTGTGCCTTTATATTAGAGTACATGTTCACTTTTTAAAACAATTGTCTCTTCACCTTTTCTTCTAACTTCACAAAGTCCAATAATGTCCCATTTAATATAAGATAGTTTTTCTTCTAACTCTTGCAATCCATCTTCTCTGATCTTTAGCTTCTTTTCCCCACATCACCCTGCACACTTTATTTCATCCACCCATCTCACATGTGGTCTTTTTCTAGGTATTTACAATCTCTTGGAATCCAGTTTAAGATTTCAATTGTCTATCTATTATTATCTCTTCTAGCAATATGTCCAGCCCAACTACACTGCAGTCTTTTAATTTTTCAATGAGGTCAGTAACACCTGTTTGCTCTCTTACCCATATATTGCATTTTTGATCTCTTCTTGTTACTCCCAATATGCATCTTTCCATACTTCTTTGAATGGTCTGAAGTCTCTGTATTGCTCTTTTATTAAGTATCCAAATCTCAGATCCATAAGTAAGAACTAGCAAAACACATTCATTAAAAACCTTCCTTTTCAAACACATAGGCATATTTCCTTTTAGTATCAAGTTATTTCTACCAAAAGCTCTCCAACCAAGTTTAATTCTATGATTAATTTCATCCATTATGTTTCCATCTGTTTCACCACAACCCCATATGTTAATAATTGTTGAAATGTACTGAAAAATGCTATAATACATCATAATGACAATTCTAGAGATATCATTCAGATATAATTTTAAGTCACTATGAATCCTTTATGAACCTTTATTTTAGTAATGGTTATTAGATTTTGTTATAATTGTAATCTAAGATTGATCATATAATATCAGAGAAAAAAAAAAGAATGAACTTTACTTATGTAGATTGCTGCAAGTGATGAAGAGAGAAATAGGCAATCAAGTAATGAGGCTGAGAAGTTGTCAACAATACAATCTGTAAGAACTGTTTAGTACTGAGAAGTGGAATAAAAATGATAGTTTGCATAAATGTTGCATGCAAAATGCATGTAATCATTTAGAGTTTGACTACATTGTGAAATTAAAAAATAAATATAATGATATCTTTGGTTTTAAAATGTCAGGAAAGTAGTATTAATATTTGAATACATGTTGAATTACAGATTTTTCTAATATGTTTATA